>OX467287.1:18866369-20221970 GCA_950108345.1 Malthinus flaveolus | reverse complement strand
AAAGTAGAATTTTGTTATTAAATTGTACATGTGATATTAAGCAGTCTCGAATTTAAGATCCTATCGGTTCGAATAAATCTCGAAATAAAGCAAACGCAAGACGAATTCAATTAGTTTAACTTCTTTGTTTCGAGAAGAACAAAAAAAAGTTAATTTTAATTAACGTAATGAGAGCTAAGGTGTACCTTGTAGGAAGAGACATTTTCTTGTAAACAAAGAGATAAAGATTCAAAAAGTCCGAGAGTTGGCGCTCGTTGCTCTATAAGAGCTTTGCATTTCAATCACGATGATAAATCTTATTGATGGCGTGGAGAAAATTACGAGTTTTCTAATATTTGCTCCAAGAAACAAGAAAACTCTCCTGAGGATTATAATTTGTTTGGTCCATTTATTTTTAATTAAAGTCGCTAAATGATTTTGGCGTTAAAATTGATTTTATAAAAAATTTTAAATATTTTTAAACAAACTTCGGTTTATGTTAATTTGAAACCGGAGTGAAGTCCTTTGATTTCGTATCTTTGCCTTTATCCATATAAATCCGCATGTATATTTAGTGGTATGCTAATCAAAATGAATATTGAAACTTCTCCTATTAGTAAATGTATATGCATTTATAATTTCGAAATCCGACGAATTTACAAACTTTTTGACTCGCAAAAAATTCTTTAAAATGCACGCAAATTAATATTCTAAAATAATTTAGTCACATTTAAGGGACGCTAATACTAAAGAGGTCCATTTTTGTAGTTTAGTAGTAGTAGTTTAGTATGTAGTAAGGTACATCGCAAAAGAGTAGAGGCAATTCACTTTTTAAGAATTAACTTAAGATCTTAATTAGATTTAAAGTTTAAATCAAAAGCACACAAGAGTTTCAAAGCAAGTTTCGCGTCGAATTAAAATTCAGACTTTAAAGCGGCAGATAATTACGAGATTTTAATTAACAAAATTTCTGATTAAAAATTGCTAAACAATTTTTTGTACACCTGACAGAAGGAGGACTCGCGAGAGAGCTCGCCGAGACGATTTCCCAACGTCGTCGTCGGATGCGAGAATAGAAAAGTCGACGGATATTAGAGGGTGGTAAATGTCGACGGTCTCGGAACGGCTCGTACAAGATGATAGGTAAGAAGAGCGTATTATGGCAACTAACAACGACGGAACTATGTTAATTTAGTTATGAAGTTTGGGTTACCTTACTTCCCGTGCTTCCGTTTTGTTCGCTTATTTTGAGGCTAAGGTCGAACATTAAAGTGTAACCCAAGTATTCGCAAAATTACAAAAACCACATTGAAACGCTATTATATTATTACTATGCACGCGTACATGTCGTCTAATTTAAACGGTGGTTAAGCAACAAAAAATCTTTAAAGCGACACATCAAAGTCGAGCGATTATTACAATTTATTCCAACGTATAACAAACTCGCGCTTCTAAAGTTTTCGAGAGACAAACTGAAAGCTCACACGTTGTATAATGAAGCTGAAAAATTTCGAGCCAAAAATCGATGACCTGGCGTCATAGTGACGACCCTTGTAGATCTTCATGTCACTTAGTAAAAGAAAAAACACAAAACAATGCCATTTTAATTAACTTCGCAAAATTAAGTGCTAAAAAGTTCGCCTACGAAACTAAAAACGAAACTTACGTGCGCTTCTCACATGAATAATCCATTTTTCAAATAAAAACTTGCGGATTAATAAAGTTTTTCAAATAACTATAATCTATTAAAGTTGTTGGAAACTTTAAAAGAGATGAGCAAGGACGTATTAGCGGTAAGATACAAGGCAAAATGCGAAATAGTCACGAAATACGCAAAAACGTTTCAAAATGTTTCAAAAAGCAAATCTATACTGGGTGTTTTGAAACGTTATTCGCCCGAGGTACATCAGGTGACACGCACAAGAAATTGGCGTTTCTTAATATTTCTGAAATCCTCCTTTAGTAGTAGTAAATATTGATAAATGACGACCGAGGGACTTTCCAAGACAATACAAATATGCTCCAGATAGTAATTCGGTAGTAGCCCCCAGAGCATAGAGGAAGGCAGTTACTATACCGCGAGAAGAGCCTCAACCCGCAAATGAAGCCGACATTGTGGTTTCGATACACTAACCCTTCAACCGTTATTTAAAAAACTTACCACTGATTACTCATTAGTTAACTATACACGTGTAATCTCAGCCCTTCGGCATGTACATAGTAATTATAATAGGGGTACTCATGTTCACTAACTTTCAATTATTAGCGAAAATCGATAAGTTGAACTCATTGAAGTAGCAAAATGACAAAAGGGAAATTGTGGGGTGGTGTTGACTTATAACTGCAAAACCTGGAGCACCCAAACTTGATCTGTAACTTGATCGCGGAAGATGTTTGAACGCCAAAATGTTACTAAAAAAGACACAATTTAAAATGGCGTCTTTTGATATAGGGTAGGTAGTAGTAACGCAGTGTTATTATATACTCAATGGTAGTAGGTAGTAGCAAACAGAGACTCTTTTGTCTCATGGTCATAGGAGCCATGATAACCACACTCTCAACAGCACTGGAGGTGCTGCTATGCCTTCCTCCACTAGATCTATATGTGGAAGAGATGGAAACAAAAGCAGTCCTTCGACTGCGGGAATGGGGACCATCGTCTGCCAGATACGGATTTTACGGACACACCAAAATCCTCGAGAAGTGCTCTCACTCTTCTCCTGGAGATGGATCCAGACCGTATCTCTCCAAAATATACATTCAACATTCTTTCAAACTCTAATGGATTCAACTGAGAACATCGAAGCGGGCATAACTGTCTTTACCGATGGATCTAAAAATCAAAGAAGATCTGGAACAGGTGTGCATTCACCTCAGCTTGCCCTCCACAGCAGCCTATCGCTGAACAAGAAAATACTGATATCGACGGACAGTAAAGCTGCCTTACAAGTCTTAAACACCTGCAAGGTCATATCTGGTCTTCTGTTGAAGACCAAAAGACTGAAAGACTACACAAACAACCCCACACTCTAGGCTTGGTAGATAATCCCATGTCGTGGATGCGAACTAGAAGACGAAACGGCCGAACATGTGCCTTGTCACTGTCCAGCCCTAACGTCGATCAGAAGGTCCGTATTGGGAGACTTCTGGCTCGACATGGCTAGAATAAGCACCACACCCCTCTCGCCAGAATCCTGTAGTTGATTCTACAAGTAGGATAGTTCGAGATCTGATGGGCACTTGGAGGTAGTACAATGGGCTCGATGCAGTGGCCTAAGTGCAAGCAGCTTGTCCCCCCTTTCCTAAATAGTCCAGATCCAGACAACGTCTCCTTTCGAAGTTACGTCCCTCTACAGGATAACGGTAAAATTAAGTTTTTATTTGTTTTTTTAAACTTTATTGAAATAGATATTCATCTTTTATCATTCATTCATTTCCTTCCTTGATAAACTATTAGTTTCTCGGGAAAACGAAAGAATTCAAAAAGTTTCCAAGCACACAAGGTTTGTTAAGAAATTGTAAAATTTCAACCCACAGCAAAGTTCTGATAAGAAACCTTGAAAGGGTTGCATTTTTCATGTAAAACTTCATTTTGGAAAACACTATCAATCGCTATAAAAAATTATTCAACTTCATTTATGCCGTTTGACCTTGAGAAATCCAAAAGCATGCCTTCATTTATCTTCAACAATTAGTGGGGCAAAAACTCTGAGTACGCCTGGGTAGGCCCTCAAACAACGTTAGTCCAGGGCCTCCAGCGTTAACGGTCTGCCCCTACTTCGATCTACTTCCATTTTTCTAGGAACTATTCTCTAAAATAACACAAATACCTATGTACTTAACCTTACAGAAGCACTTAATATTTTTCGTGTAAAGTAAGTTAAAACAAAAGGACGAATAAATATTATAGTAATTTATTTTTAACCCAACAAAAAGCAATGCTGTATAATTAGTTTATTTTGTAAATCAACTAATGTACGTATTTGAATAATTAATTTCTGCGGTAAAAAGTAATGTGTTTAACACGAAAAGTGGTAATTACGAAATCAATAGGAAGAGAATATTATATTAGGGAGAATAGTGTGTGGAGAGATACTATGATATATTCTAAAACCGGCCATTCTGAGCGATTTGGTATTCAAACCTATTCGCTTGCATGCATAACGGTTCTAACTTATGCAAACCTTTAGCGAAACGCGTATTACACTGACGTATAGAGCTTCTACTTTTCGAAAGGATCATAAAATTTGTAAATTAGGAAATGTTAAAGGTAAAGAAGATCCCTTTGATGGATACTGCATGGTAACGAATTCTCACTAAGGGTTGTTTAGATGTTACTTTCAACTATAAACACCGAATATAGTCTTTTACGAATAACATTATTTTACTACAAATGTGTGGGTCTCGTGTCGAGATCTACAACTTGCATAATTTTCAAAATACGAACATTAAAATTAGTTCGATCCCTTCGACACAAACAGAGGACGTGTTTGATGTGAGCCGAGTGAACAGTTATCAAGAGTTTAGTAGCATACGACAGCTTGAGGACAGGAGAAAGAAATCCCATGGGTAGCATAACATATTATTGTCACCCTGTATAGGTCGATAACGACCAATATTGATTTTCCTTTACGTATAAGGAGCCGATGAACGGCAAAATTAACCAATACAAAACTTGTGGAGTTTACTTTGTACCTGAATGTTGACATTTGCAACTAAAGCTATCATAGGGAAAATACCTCCAACATTTAGGTACTTATTTAGTTTTCATATACATTTGTTAGATAACCGTTAAAACTTTATGTATATTTTACTCGTTTAATAATACATGTTATTTTAGTTATTATAACTTGCGTGCGCGTATATATAACACACATAAATTGCTTTGAATTTGTATCAAAATTACTCTATTGTATTCGCGTAGTTGCAAAATGACCACCATTATTTCCATTTTACGGAATGTTTAGGTTTAGATGAAATATTAATTATTTCATATTTGGTACAATTTTTAACGTTACGGCTTTTTAACTTCCATAACGTGGCAATAAAAACCGATAACAAAGTAGAAATTGTTATGAGCTCACTAAAAATTGTTTAAAATTACTTTCGTAATTGGCTCCGACCTAATAAAAAATTTTTTCTATTCTAAAGCAGGTTACACAAAAATAATCCTTTAATTTTTAAGGAAACACAAATGAGAACAAGCATCGAGTACGCAAGGAAAATGACGATGTAGCGCAATGCCATCGAGAAAACAGTTCTTTAGCACAGCATCTTTGTCTGGACGCGCCTCCCAACGATAAACGAATGGCTGTAGCCGTGCAAAGGTATACAGCAGCTAGGAGAATTGAAATATGTGAAAATTTCAGAAATATAGATACCCTACATTACATCCCGAGGGTGCGGAGAGGAGAACGAATCGTCCCAACACATTCTAAGCCGATATCCAGCTTTTAGAGCACTGGGAGGCTCCAGTACGGCTTCTGCTTATCCGGAACCAGTGGGTATACGAAGGATTCGTTCTAGTATTTAGTCGTTTCCTAGGAGGCAGGGTTACAGGCGAGCCTCAAAAAACACGACTGGGATGTACAAAGAGTCCTCTGGTCTATGGCTAAGACCTTTCTAAGAAATCTCTGAAAGGCAAGAAAATAAAGCAACTAGCACGTCCTAATTTGACATGTGCAGTGGGCACCTATCTTACTGTCATTGTAGAGGTGCCCTCAATCTCTTTCCTCTACATTTATTGGAACAGAAAAAGCGAGTATGCATGGCCTGTTCACAACGAATAAAAATTGCACCTTCTACTCAGAGCTGAAAGAGACCAATTAAGCCCCTTCTATAGGGCGGGCCCTATAGAAGGTTTGTTGGTTTCTTTTTGAAATTGCCATTTAAGCTGCACCGTACACCTTCCGATTATTTTTGGAAACAAATTTCTTTTAAATGGCCGCCGCCACCGGCTTGAAAGTACCCCATTCTGTTAACCCAATTTTGCAGTACTACTTTGTGCTCCATCTCAAGAATAGTTCTAAAGATGCTTTTATGAGTGAGTCAATTGATCGTGGATCGTTGGAGTAATAGGGGTCCTAAACATTTACCCATAAAAATAGTCAAACTGCGTCAAATCGAACTGCGCTTCGCGCTTTATTTTGACTAAAAGTTCTTTCCATATTTCGGAGTTTTTTCTACACACACTCGCTTTAGAAATAATTTTCCAGCGTTTCTCAAGCGTAAAAGTATCAATATCTTACAGCGGGGGTTTGACACTATTTATATACCAATTTCAAGGTCATCAGTGTTGCCATCTGCTAAAATATCACTAACTTTAAAAAAACAACAAATGGTCCACCCGTTACAATTTTTTATTTTTTAGTATATTCGGTAAATACCCCTACCTGATGCAGTCTCACTGGATAACAGATTGGGAAACCTCCGATTTTTCCATTTAAATACAAAAATTGCATTTTCCACAGTTGATTTCGTAAAGAAAACTTCACTTTAATTAACCCCTTTTGCCACTCTCCCCATTTCAATAGGTACGGTACATTTAATCAATTCTCTGTTGTTAAAATACACTTTAAAATTCCCATTGTTTAATAAATTATACAATAACTACACCATTTAAACGAACAATTTAAAGAGCATTTGATAACACTAAAAGCTCAACTATTGAAAATTTTATAACTTAATATTTTTTGATCAGTAATCGCATTAATAACATAAAAGCTTCTATACACTTGATCGAAACAAACGACGAATTAAAACAGAAACACAAAACAAAATAAATTGATTGTAATTTAAGTAAAAAGCTTTTCTAAATTATAATTTTCCAACCCTGTTACTCCTATTTTGCTACTAAATTCTTGTTTACATGTTGTTTACTTACTATTAATCGATCAAGACCTAGATCTTGTAAACGAAATTAAATATTAATGTTTTAATTTCCTTTACTGCTTGCTCGAGTTTATTTCTTTTGTATATTACGGGAGGGACACCCAAAATGCCGTTTAATGCTTATCTCACGCAATCGAGCTAAATTAACGCATTATTAATGATAGAGAATAGGGACAAAAGTCCAAAAACAGAGCGATGCACGTATATATTTACGTTTAGGAAAGAAAAGAGACGGAAAGTTCGACTTTTTGCCTAATTAAGATGTTACGCTCGCGCCTTCTTTCTTTGTTAAAGGTATTAAACTACATCAACAGGTTTTTCGAATTTAAAGACAGTCGAGGAGAGCGCGGTAGTATTTCAGCGACAATTTAGTACTCACTAGTATACAAAATTTAAGCAAAAACACCCCATCTGGTTTGCGGAAGAAGTTGTACCATCTTATAATCGTCCATCTTGCGTAAACCATCCCGTACAGAGTAGGGCAAAAATTTATCCGTTGCCTTTTTATGTACATAAATAACAATTTGGGGCTCAAAAAAGTTCCTGTCTGTCTGTAAATACTTAAACTCGCACACCGATTAAGCAAAGCACTTTTCGTCCAGTCAAAATAGACATTCAACTTCGGAAAAAATCGCATAAGAGCTGAAAATTGGTACAGACCATAAATGCATTATTATAAATGAAGTGTCAAAAGTTTCCATCGATCCCACTTCTGCTAAAAATTTTATTCAAGTTAAAAGTCAAAAAATCCGTTTTTAGCAAATATCTCCCAAAATTAGTCCAGTCAAATTGAACAAATGGAAGGCATTTGAGGGACAAGCATCCAGGAGTTTTGAAAATTGGAATGGTTGTTCGTAGAACTTACAATTCAACATTCCTTACAACAACAGTGCATCTGCAACAACAACATCTTGCCCCGGTGCGGGGCAAGAAGGGGAAGGAGGAGCTGTTTAAAAGCGATTTTTTTATATTTCGTGCAAATAGCTCGCTTCCTATAGATCTTACGTTGATGGAGGTTATTATGAAAGTTATAGAAAATGTTTTTAGCTACAAGATTGGTTATTACATTGTTTCCATAAGTTTAACTATTTTCGCGATATAGCGCGAAGAAGGGCTTATCACAACGAATTTGTTTAAATTTCGCTTAAGTTTCTAGAAAGAAATCCGCCACCAAACTTATCCACTCCTGGACAATCCGGCACATACCTGCCTACTCGTATGTGCGGTGTTTTGATTTCTGACGACACGAGAACGAAAAAATTGGAGTGGGGGGTTAAATGAAAATATTCTTCACAATCGTTAGTTTCAGCAAAAGACATTGGTAACACTTCTTGGCGTATACTAACCGTTTTTAGCATCTGGAGTGCCTTAGTTACATATTACACAAAAAATTCTATTCAAAACGAATACACAACCCATTTTTTAGTGTTAAATTTTCAGTGTGTAATTAAAATTGCATTATAATACCAAAAAAAATTTTTATTTCATTTTACGATTGAATTTGTATTAGGCATCTGGTTTTCGTATTTTGATCTATGTTTAATATTAACATTTGAAAGAGAGTTCCGCATCCAAATATAAATAGATATTTATGTTAAGTATTATTTTGAAACATTCTGTTATTTATTTTGAGAATTAATTGCGCTCGAGTTATTTGATGATTTTTCGTTACCTTGTGGAAAATCCTTTAAGAACATTTTTCACATAAACGTCAAGATAAGTTTCGCTATGATTAAAGGATTCCGGCAGAAATCCAGGAGGAGGGTACAAAACGAAAGCCATCGTCTCTTCTTAAGAACAAATTATCCGCGTTTTTCTGTATTAAACAATACGTATACATTAATGGTGGGCCATTAGTTTACTTTCCTCGAATTTTCTACGCGGACTCCGTAACCCGTTCGGAATAAATTTTTTTAAATGGGCCGATTGGTTGCGTTTAATCCTTGCAAAAATAAGAGGCGCCTCGAAGCTCACCAAAGTCTCGCGTTTTCAGATTCTCGACCTCTGAAGCACATAAATATAGAATATACAGGGTGTCTATTTGAAAACAATGTTTCGTATCTTTTGAATTAAAAACTGTTGGTGAGCTAGCAAAAAAAACGACTCTGTGCTGTACCAAAAACTACCTATACACAGGTTATTTAGATCATATAGGAGCCACGCAACAACTCTGGATAGGCACACTTTTTGGTCAAAGAGATGCGGTCAGTTAAAGGTTTAAGAATTGGAACCAATGGATGCAAGACAAAACGATGTTGAAGAAGCAGACCTTAAGATACTTAAAATTTCCTCAAAAGTCTAAAATAGGCACTTTTTAAAAATAAATAATTAGCTTTCGGAAACAAATTGTAATAGTCGGTAATAGTAACATTAAAGCCCATTGATATATATTTCTCAGAGGAACGATTCGAGTTATAAAAAAGCCGAAGAACGACAAAAAAGCTCCAATATTAAAAGTGCAAAAAACTTTCTTTTCAACTTTGATAAATAGTACCAACCAAATACCAAAGTAATTAATTTAAAAAATGTAATTTACCGAAACTTTTAAAGACCGATGAAGCTTTAATTTGATATAGGTACATCTACGTTAGGGTGTTTTGGCGAGCGCCGTAATGCGAGAAGGACCTTACGGTGTAAAAATTAATTATAATTAATAATTTTCTGCAATTTTTCCAAATTTTAAGTTTGCTATACCAAAAAGCTTGATTCGTTTCGCCATGTATTAGAAAACGAAAAAGATTTATTTACTTTTACCAAAGTACACTTCTCTAAGAAGTAATTTAAGGGAAGTTACTGAAAAAGTTAACTTTTATTTTATATGTCTAAAACTGTAAACGCACTTTATGATCACCTCGTGATAAGAAATATACCGTGGTCGTGTTAAACCGTGAAGTTTTACACTAAAAGTTAGAACTGTTGAGAAATTGCTTCTGGTATCCACCACCTACACTAAAATGATTAATGGAAAAATTAATGAAATTCAAAATTTTACAATTTAAAAATTGTTGCACTAGGAAAACTTCGTGACCTATTTATTTTACAATTATTAAGTAATTGCTTATCGATCACTCCTATAATAAAAGAGATCGCTTAAATGAGTCTTTATTTTTCCGCCAAAGTTCAAGAGCTAGGCCAACGCAATTAGTTCGCTACACCGACGTAAAATAATTAAGGGGCCATTTTTAAATATTTCAAAGGTTAAAGGGTCGAATTTACTACGTGCGAGGTCCTGTACGACCCATCATAAAACATATTAAAATATTCGAACACAACTGAATATAATCATAAGCTTCGGTAACTCCTGGAAACATCGAGGAGTACAATAGCTCCACAGGTAACCATGTGAAATGCCTTACAAGTTCCAACGATCTTGAGTCTTGAGTTGGTGCACTTTTTTATGAAGCTAGGTGGAGATCCGTAAAGATAAGCGAAATAGGGGTGTTTAAAAAAGTCTTTCAAACGCCAGTGCATCATTTACGAGCCTCAAAGGTGAGAACTACTCTAAGAGAGTCACAATGTTTCTGAACAGCTCGCAACTTTAGCACTAAACTACCAAAAAATTTGTTATCCGAAAGCTATCGAAACTTGTCGGCGGCTTTTCGAAATTAAATGAAGTGTTTATTGTGAGCGGCAGCTAATCCGGGATATAATTTCGGTATAACATGAACATGGGCCAAATTCCGATCGAGTCATTGTTATTTTGCTAATTTACGATTCAAAGCTCATCTCGGCAATATTACATAAAAAGGCAATTTCCAACCAAAGTTATAATCTCGACGAAAGCTTATTACAATTAACAATTCGCGGTTAAAGTAATCCAAAATGTTAGGGCTTACTTTTTAATTTATGTCTTAATTTCGTACCTTCGCTTTAATTATTATAGGCTATTAATTTTTAACTGCCCTATGTTGTTTTTGTATAAGATGGCAATTTGAAGGTTGCGTCGTAAGGAATAATACGCTACGTGTACATTTAAAAAGGAATAGTGAAAATTTGTAAGTAACTCCCCGGTAATAACGCGAGTATAGCGCCGGAATCGCATTCATGGAATTTTAGTCCGTGAATCGGGGTGCACAAGAAAAGGAAGGATTTGGCTTACTTAATTATTTACAACCGTAATAATGTTGGTATGAATAATAAGCCAGGCGTATATGGCCGTGAGGTTGGCAATACATAATAAATGTGGCGGATGTTTAATTATTAGTAAGTTGGTAGCGTTGAGCGGTATTGCTGAAATTCACGCGCTCTGTTGCCGTCATTTGACCCTCCACTCTCCAAATTGGCAGTGGCCAGAAAGCTTTTTCTTGTTCTCAAGTTGTTACTACATGTCTTTATTGTGGCACGTTCTTTTGTTTCTGAGTTTTACTTTTTATTATTTGTCTTGATTAAATACGGCGTACAACGGTTCTTTTTACTGTGTTAATTTTTTATTCCCTCCCTACTTCCGTTCTCTTATTTTCTGATTTACACTTTGTCAATTAAATCGATTTTATTCTCCTTTTTTTTTCTCGACAAAACTACTTCGGAATTTCAAAGGCGCGTATTAAACTTTTACTGCTAAAAGTAGCCACCTATCGGTCGTTTCGCGAACTTAACAAAATTTTCACTAAACCTACGGAAACCGTTTTTCTACTACCAGTAAATGCTTAAAATGACCACCAATTATATTTGCAAGCATTCGAAAGCTCGTCGACTTAAACTTACCCTTACAATCTCATCAGTTCTGGCTTTACCGCGCGGCTAGCGATTTATGTATTTTTATTATTTAATTTCGTCCAGAATCCAGAAGGTCGGGTAGACTTTGACGATAAATTCGTCCGAGAATTAAACATTTATGATAAAAGCCTACAAGCCATTTGAAACGAATTCATCATCCGCCGACCACATATATAAATTCTCCCCATGAAATTAAGTCCACCAGCTCAGAGCCAATCCGTAGGGCAGGTATAGTATTTCTCCTCGCTTTTAATTAATTCATTATTCAACATAATTGATAGATCGTATATAATTAAAGCAGTAATTAATATCCGCACAGATGAAAACTTAGTTAACACAAAAATAATAAATGATCCAAATAAAGGCGACTTTTAGTATGTTGTTTTAATTTAAAAATTTAATTTTGTTTCGCGTAAGTTCGCAAAAGGTAAAGTTAAATAAATACAAAACGGAAGCACTATCTTCATTATTATGTTTTAGGGCGTATACAGTTGACCATCAAAACCGCAACATTGCTGTAAAGGGTTTATACATCCACCCCAAGTTGTATCTACCTTCCCCTAAAATGACCACTAGTTGCATATTGTATTTGATGCATTATTCATGAGTCTTTTAGCATCATATACCCCAAGACATTGTAAAGACTCCAAGTGAAAAGTTGGCACGACGCAGACAGATCGTCGTTTGGGGAGGCTTTATCTTGTTCGGAAGCTCTTTACATGCGAAATGTGTTATACAGGCCATGGTATAATTTTCTTAACGTCTATATTTTCTAAAACGCTTCCGTCATAAATCTCATTCAATCTATATGAAAACTTCTCGATTTGAATAGCTAACGAAATACAGATCTTCCATATACGTCAGCTAAAGGATGATGCCTTATACGGTCTCATTTTTCTATCCAATGTTAGCTTTGGGAAAAATAACTTTCAATAATTTACAGTTTCAAAAATTAGCTTTTTCGAGTTATTGATTGTTGTGTGTGGTTCACAATCTAACCGCGAATCCAGGTCGACTAGGGTAATTTTTTTACGCCGACTTTATTATTATTATTAAAATCACTTTACACCACCACCATCACCACCAGATTTAAATTTTTAGTTAAGTTTTCCCTCTCACTATTTGAGTTACCGTAAATTTTTTATTAAACTAAATTGAGTGCTGTAACGCAAACACTACTCAACAGATTATAATTTTAGTTAAATATTTAAATTTAATTTTGTCGCGGCAATATTAAACGTTATATTTCCAGACACGGAGATTGCACCCAAATTAATTTTTCTACGAGGCTTTCTCCCGACTTAAGTTCAAATAAAAAAATTAATATAAACAGTCTTCTACTATAGCGTCTGTTAAAAAAAACTAATCTAAAATAGTAATTAACTTTTATAAAATTACATAATTATTTAACGCGTAGTAGTTTAAGAAAATTTCCTAATTTCTACGAGTAACCAAAACGCTGTTGCATTGAATTATTTTCTTGAGGGTGGCATTTTCTTCAATTTTGGAAGTGTTGAGAAGAACTTGGAGAAGAGCCAGTTTCAGTTTCGATACTGTTGCTCTCAAAAAATGTAAATACACTCGCTTAAGTAGATTTCCATCTCAAGCTACGCTCTCTCGCCACATGACCGTAGGTCCTTCAACTTGGAAATTTCAAATGACTACGTATTTCCCAAGGAGCCAGTTCTGCATGTCCGTTAATAATGAATGACATTATAATAGCAGCGACGGTAAAGCGCCCAAAATTTTATTGGTTATTAGAGAGCGAAAGGACGCTCATACGAATTTTCTTAATGTGCTCCTTCTTCCAAGCACAGAATTTATTAAATTTTAGTTAAGGGCTCGTTTTCACATACGAGAAAAACTCTCAGCTACAGCTACAGCAATATAAACCTGACCGTAAGGCGAGAAAACTCGAGAAAGTCTTGCAGAACTCGCTTGCATCTTTACTCGTCTTCTACGAGAAATTGCAGCGAGAAGCTGCAAAAAGTGTCAGACAGACTGTCAGATAGAAAGAAGCTTTGTAAAATCAAAGTATATCTAGTAAGAGAAATCCTAAGCTTATGGATCGAATGAACCTTGTGTTAAACGTAGTACACTCGTGAGATTCAGGTGTCGCTCCTCACTTTAACACTATTTTTCGTATACCTACGTAAGAGTAACAAGGAGAGGGACAAATATAGATAAAATGTTTGTCTATTCTAATCAATCTTAGGTACCTGAAAAGAGGATTTTTACAATACTATTTACGCTAAGGGACAAAGTTGCTTTTCTATTGTTATTTTATGGTTACTCATATATTGTCACGAAAGTTTTTGTCGATAGGAAGTTCAAAATCTTTGGTCTTTGGTATTTACTGGGTCGTAAAAATATTATGTTAACTGTTACAAAGGATTAAAATACCATTCGAATAGACCTTCTTTAAACCATTTAAACTCAAGTTTGGACATACTAAAAATAAATGTTTCATCTTCTCACACTCTCGAAAGTGCCATACTGAGAAGCGACATCTGGAGCTCAATTGTGTTACTACACTTTAAAATGTCTTAAAATTTTACATTGGTTACTTATTCTGATAATTCTATGTTCTTTGGTAAAATGCAAGAAAATCTTGCAAAAGTTTCTTCCAATGCAGATTTAAAATATTGCAAGTGACTTCTGAATTCGGAAAGATTCCCTAGAATTTTTCCCTACACTTTTTGCAGCTTCTCGCAGCCTCTCCCTGCAGCTTCTCACAGTTTCTAACTGCAACTTCTCGCAGGTTCTCGCTGCGACTTCTCACAGTTTCTTTCAGCTATTTATCACTCCAACTTCTCGCAGTTTCTCGCTGCAACTTCTTGCTGCTTCTCGCTGCAATTTAACATCTCGCTGCTACTTCTCGCAGTTTCTCGCTGCTACAACTTCTCGCAGCTTGTTGATGCTACTTCTCGCAGCTTCACGCTGTCTCACTGCAACTTTTCGCAGCTTAGCAACTTGTAACTTCTTGCAGTTTCTCACTGCAACTTCTTGCCGCCTCTCGCTGCAACTTCTCGCAGCTTCTAGCTGTAACTTTTCGCAGCTTCTCGCTGCTACAACTTCTCGCAGCTTGTTGATGCTACTTCTCGCAGCTTCACGCTGTCTCACTGCAACTTTTCGCAGCTTAGCAACTTGTAACTTCTTGCAGTTTCTCACTGCAACTTCTTGCCGCCTCTCGCTGCAACTTCTCGCAGCTTCTCGCTGTAACTTTTCGCAGCTTCTCGCTGCTACAACTTCTCGCAGCTTGTTGATGCTACTTCTCGCAGCTTCACGCTGTCTCACTGCAACTTTTCGCAGCTTAGCAACTTGTAACTTCTTGGAGTTTCTCACTGCAACTTCTTGCCGCCTCTCACTGCAACTTCTCGCAGCTTCTCGGCTTTTCGCTGCTACTTCTAGTTCTTCTCGCTGTAACTTCTTGTTGCTCCTTGCTGCAACTTCTCGATGTTACTTCTCGCAGCTTCTCGCTACTTCTCGCAGCTTCTTGCTGTAATTTCTCGCTATAACTTCTCGAGGTTTCTCGCTGAACTTCTCGCAACTTGGCAACTTCTAACTTCTTGCAGTTTCTCACTACAACTTCTCGCAGTTTCTCGCTGCTACTTCTCGCAGTTTCTTGCAGCAACTTCTCGCAGATTATCGTTGCTAATTCTCGAAGCCTCTGGCTGCAGCTTCTCGATGCAAATTCTCGCAGTTTGGCAACTTCTAACTTCTCGCAGTTTCTCACTACAACTTCTCGCAGTTTTTCGCTGCTACTTCTCGCAGTTTCTTGCTGCAACTTCTCGCAGATTATCGCTGCTAATTCTCGCAGCTTCTGGTTGCAACTTCTTGCTGCAACTTCTCGCACTCACAGCCAAGTTTACATTAAGTTGTAGCTCTATCTGGCAGTCTCTCTGACGTTTCTTGCATGTGAAAACGACGCCTAAGTCTAACCTCTAGCAAACAGCTGACGCTTTTAAACAAATAAATACCCAAACAGACTAAAATTACTTTTCACTGTTCCTGTTCGGCTCTCAACAAAATATTTGTTTGGAGTTCGGAATAGGTAGTTTCATATTTCATTTCTTCTCAACTAATGAGTTAATAACTTTTCAAGAAAATTCGAGAATTTGATAACAAAATTGTCCTCAAATCTTTTTGGCAATTTAAAACTTAGAATTAAATACCATGATTCGATTAAAAGCGTCACGATTCAGCCATAACCTTCAATTTGACATGTGAAATTGGATCGTCTATAATTACTTCATAGGCAATCTGCTTCAATTTAGAGCATTTATTACGAAGTCAACTTGCTATATGCGAGTTTAAATTAAAATAACATTAGGAAATTGTAATTCGTAAGATGGCAAGTATACACCAGAAATTCCTAAAATACGAAACGGATACATTTCGGCTCTTTCAGTAAACTGATTTTTCCGTTGCAAGAGCCGGTTCATTTCCGTGACTTATGTGCATGTACATTATTTATTAGGAAAAGTGTGCAGTTTACCCCTCAGATTGAAAAAATTCAACTACTTAATAATTTATTCTCTTCAATCCTTCTCTTAGCCGGGGAATTTTAAGTCGTTTCTCGTTACGTAAAGTTCTCACACAGAATACGGATATAATCCAATTTTACAAATAAACTGCGATTCTTCCGTAAAATCCTACCGTGGCTTTACGACAAAATAATTTTAATACGACACTTTTTAATGTAAGAACGTAACATTTTCTTGTAAGTCTAAAGAACAAGTTCGCATGTCTACCCGCAATCAGATTAAATTACATAATACCATTAAAACAAACGGTCTAAAGTAAAGGCAACAACTAAAACTAAACTCGAAGCACACAACAAAATGTTTGGATCGGCAAAGAGCTTCAAGATATAAAAAAATAGCGCACAGAAAAGTGTGTTAAAAAGCATGCAAATCGAGATCAAAAATTAAATTATAAAAAGACTCACCTTTAGTCGCCTAAGTACATTCAATCCCCTAAAAAGAAAGAAAAGAAAATTAAAAGAATGTTTAAATTATATCAAAAGTAGTAAAAATGTACAAGAAAAAAGTTTCATACAAATAGCAAGAATATACGAGTAATAAGTAACTAACAGATATTTGGTTGCAAAACTTTTTAGTGATTTATAAAAAAGAGTTAAAATGTGCTTTTTCATCGCATGACACTCAATAGTTTAAATAGTTTTCAAAAACATAAACAGTAAGCATCCACATAAGATTTTTTTTAAATACGGGAGCATAATCAATACATAGTAAAAATATTAAAAAGATTGGATCGGTTGTGGTGGAGAGGTGAGGAAAACGATGGCGCGGACCCTTTTGCAGAATCCACTTCTTGGTCGGGAAATTTCCTCAACTTGATGTGGTTTACAAAAAAAAACTTTAGATGGGCTACGTGCTATGTGCGTTCTCTTGTCTTAGTCTTATACAATTCGGAAACCTATAAGATCAGAATTTTTGAGGAATGGGGTAATACAAGCTCAAAACATACAATATAAACGAAAAATACACAAAGTGACACGAAAAAAAATAATAAGGTAGGTACCTAGTATACCTACATCTTAAGGCAAATACGAAGAATATAATTAATGTAAATTAAACAGAGACGTTAAAATATAACTTACGTCTACAAGTAACTTCATATTTTATGATACACCTGCGGGGATTAAACGACGATTATTTTGTTTTGCTCCCATCGGATTATTTTAAGTACTGGTAACTTTCTGAAAGTAAATATTTAAGTGAGTGTATGCGAAAGGAACTGTATAGGATTTGAGACGGTAAGTTAACATGGCTTGGAGTTTGTGGTTTCGGTTCATAGTATATACATAGTCCTAGAGGTGCCTTTAACAAGGATTTACCTTGATTTGTACGATTCTATTTCCGTTTCACGGGCGTGTTCTAAATTTCCTCGGGATAACAAACAATTTGATATAATAACAAAGTTTCATATAAGTTACCTTTACCCATTGGATATAAATGAAGGAGCGAGCAACTTGGAAAAACTAAAATTAGATCTCAAATTTAAATCGATGCACCCGCATATAATATAATATCCACGTGCATCTTTGTAGCGCGCTATAGGTTTCATATTAAATTTCTAAATCCAAACGAGATTTATACAATTACATCAAGCAGCTACACTACTATTCAATCCCATATTTAACGCCCGTAACTTCAATTAACCGCGCTTAATCGCCATTAAATTATAATTAATCTCCAACGGCTTAAGGAAATTGTATTGTGACTTTAAAACGGCTTAAGAAATAAATTTTCGTCGCTAATTAACGGATCGGTTTGAATCGAGAAATCTGAAATATCGACCCAATCAACTGATAAAGCTTTGAAGTCAATCGTTCGACCAAAAGTGATATTTACCAGGCTCGTTCTTGTAAAACATTCGATTCGTTACTTGAAAAGCGAATGCACACCAATATTTTCAAAAATAATAATATAAAATAGCGCGAACGGTATAAATTCGATTGTTAGAATATACCTATAGAATGTAATAAATTTATATTTTTACGATACATTAGGCACAAAGATCATGAGCGTAAATTAATATTTAAAAATAAATCCCAAGCCATGTGTTTTGATTCCACAAGTTATGCATTTGGAAATATTTGCATGTATATTTCGCTAACCGAGCGTTAGTAGCTTTGTATATTGATTTGTAATTATTCGCCACGAAGAGCGTATCATACCTATATGTAATGTTATATAAATGAAATTCTTGTTTTATTTGTCAAAATAACATTGTTTCGAATTTAACGTTTAGCCGCACACATCACCATTATTTTTGCGTTTAAACTTAATTTTTATTGTTAATACCAATGCGGTTTTTAATTTTAAACAATGGGGTGGCTAATATATTTTCACAAAATTATCAAACTATAAGCAAATACGCATAAAAATAGAACAAAAACAAAAGTTGGGCTACACGTTCAAAAAAATCGAAGAGTTTTTTCACTTCACATAATACCTACTCATTTGTAGAAGTCTAGTGATGAATATACCAAAAGTGCCAATGAGTCAGAGGTGAGCTTCAGCGGCAGTGGCCAAAGACATGTTACTTTTTTAACGACATACAAAATTAAGCTGATAAAACGCTACAAAATTAAATATAGGCATGTTTTGTGTATTCCCAAAGTTTACCGAGTTATAGGGCGTTGAAAATTAATTTTTTTTTCAAAATCACGTAAGCGCTGTATACAAAGTATCAATGCAAGCGCTCTCTTCAGAATTGTTCAAACAATATATTACGAACAAAGTTCATTATAGAGGATATTAACGACCTTGGTCGCATCGCAGAAACAATACTGTGGGAAATTGCAATGCATTTCCTCTTTCCGTTTTCAACGTTTGCTTTCCTTATAATCGAAGTGTCTAGAAAAACAAAAAGGGGGGCGGTGGGTACACAAGCAGCCACTTCTTTGGAGAAGTTATTGCCTAAAGGGTAGGTCGTAGATGGATGTATCTTAAAAATTGTTCTGTAGTATATCCTGTCGCGACATGGGGGATCTCGCTTAACTGAAGAGCTAGATCACTGCTTTAAATTTGGCAAAGTTGCTAAACTCGGTGCTCACAAATAATCTGAAAAACATTTCGAATAAATTTACGTATTTTCGCGAAAACTGAAAAAAACAAAAATTCTCATTTTCTTTTTTTGTCCATAACTTTTTTATTTGTTAATCTTTTAAATTGTGCATAAAAGATTTTCATTGCCACTTTTTAATCTGCTTTCGAATCCGTAATCACCATTTCGGTTAGTCGATTTGTTCTTGGTCTTTTAATGTTAACTGTATTATTATTTTTTTACCATAAATGGTTTATTTCACATTTTTATCACACGTTATGGTTAATGCCATTGTTAATGAATTTTATTGCAGCTATGATTTTTGAGGAAACGTTAAAATTGTTATAAATTGCACTCCTGAGCGCAAGACTAATAGCGGATTAAATTTCCATTACCTGATACAATAAATATTTTATAGAGTAGACAATCAATAAAGTTAATTCCTCTACATACTTCAAATAGCTCAACCTCTGAGGATGGGTAAAATAGCGAGCCACATCCAAGGCCGATTTAAAACCGGCCGAAGCCGAAAAGGCCCAATTTTCTACTAATTAAAATAAGATTAGGTATTAGGAACGCATCGGAACTAGCCCAAAATTACTATAGAATTGTAACAAATCGATGACCAAATTCGATTCCGATCCAATGGGTCGATATACGTACTATTTTAACGCGTACGTGTTAAGCCGTAGCGATTAAAGTGATATGTTATATGCATATTCGGTGGCTCGCAACTTTTGCTTATTTCGAGGGAAAGCTTAACTTCAACCCTTAGTTATTCGAGTAGGTAAAGCTTAATTTTCGCAACAAAGCTTAGTACATAAAACGACTTTTTATATAGGTTACAACCCTTAATACGTTTAGTTTCGTAGTTAAATTAGTTATGTTTAAAGCTGACCATATTTCACCATTACTGCACTCAAGGTAGTAGTATTATAACCGGGCCACTTTAAAATATTTAAACGAGCAACTAATGGATATGCTTCCAGGCACTATAAATGCATTGCTAATTCATTTAACAGAATGACACTTGCATAAACTATCTGTATTTGAAATCGAAACAGTTTAAAATATATCTGCGTGGCAGGTTTAAGCTTTGTTGTTAATAGAGGCAAAGACAAAACGATGTAACTGCACATCGTACAAAAGCATACGCAATAATGGCACTTGCGTTAGTTACATTAGCAACAACTCAACATGCACACGAATGACATGAATAACATTTTAATAATGCATAAAATACCTTATAAATGAAATATTAATATATAGCGAATAACAAAGCATAAACGTTAATTACAACTTCATTTGTAACTATAGAAACAATGGACTATGAATATGCATCATTTAACAATTAATTGTAACATAATTGTTTGATAAATGTAACGACTGTGCAATCAAGCTTCTATTAAATTTGGGAGGATGTGCCACATTAACCTCCTGATCTATCATAAATATACGCACCGCGATCAATACTTTTAGAAATATTTAGGTAGCTTACAATCTCGGCTTGTATCTTAGAATGTAATCAAACATTAAAAGCAAGGAGATATTTCTTGTTTACTGTTTGAAAATTTATTTAACGAGTACTCTCGTGCTTTGGCCGTAAGTACTAAATTCGACTTCGCATTAATATTTCTCAAAATAAATTCTCTTAACATTTAATTAACTTTCTTGCATTAATCCAGAATTAAAAATAAATTGCTCTTAAATTATATCTGATAAACAAAAGAGTCGGCGATTATCGTGTGATACTATAGAAAACACCTGAGTGCACTTTTAGTCGTCGGTGTACATAAAGCTCGATTGCTTTTGAAAAACGAACACTGCAAGGCCTTTCATCGGAGCTTCATTTAGAATTACCTAAATTCGTTATAAACCATTACGTCGATAGAAAAGGTAATTTCTATCCCTTCTTATTTTTTTGCTTACAAACCCTACAAAATATAGCACTATATCTACATAATAGTCCAAGAGCTAGCAAACATACCACTTCATATTATTCCAAAGATTAATTATTTTAATTTGAAAGTACTCAGTAGGTACTTACTTTTCATCATAGTAGTCAATATAAAACCGCTCATCTGCCAGGCTATATTGGCCGTAGGGTACGCCCTCTAATTTCCAAAAAAATTTTAAATTACAAGAGAAAAAAATAATTAATCGCTCTGACGAAACAAAATTGGTGCAAACGGCAGTGCTGTTAAAGATTCTAATTTCTTCTCAGTTTAGCGCGTAAGCGATAACTCGATACAGCGAGACGTCTGTAGCGGGCAGCGCGTCAGTTGGTTGCGAGGCGGCGAGCAAATATATTAAAAAGAATTAGTACAAAATTTTTGACAATGCAGACTGATGAGGGATATTAGGCACAAGAGAATCGGAAAATCGATAAGGATGAAATTTTGCTTTTTTTTCGGATTTTCGCTTATAACTTGAAAACTAAGCACTTTTAGAGAAAAGTGCGTCTGTATAAAAATAAACTCCACTCAATTTCCTACAAATTATATCGTTTAGGTTTTTTCTTCAGACGAACGGTTTACACGCTAGAGCGCGCTAAAGTTTAAACAAATATTTTAAAATCGGACAAAAGGCTGTTCTTTCTAGTTTTTCGCTTTAACTTGAAAACGACGCACTTTTAGGACAAAGTGCCTCGATATGACAATAAACTACATTAAATTTTCTACTAAATATATCTCTTACATTTTTTTGTTCAGACGAACGGTTTAGGCGCTAGAGCGTGTTAAAATTTTATGAAAATTCCAAAAACGGTCAAAATACTGTTTCTTTAGTTTATCACAAGTAACTCAAACAAGACGCACTTTTAGGGGAAAGTGGTTCAATATGAATAGAAACTACATGAAATTTCCTATTAATTGTATTTCCTAGGTGTTTTTCTAGAGACAAACGATTTAGGCGCTCGACCGTGTTAAAATTTGATAAAAATTCCAAAATCTGTTTTCTCTAGTTTATCGCTGATAACTCGAAAGCGACGCACTTTTACAGAAAAGTACTTGGATATAAAAAGAAACTACATTAAATTTACTATTAATATCTCTTAAGTTTTCTTCTTCAGACTAACGGTTTAGGCGCTAGAGCGTGTTAAAATTTGAACAAAATTCCAAAATCGGACAAACAGTTGTTTTTTCTAGTTTATCACTGATAACTCGAAAGCGACGCACTTTTGAAGAAAAGTACTTGGATTTAAAAAAAAACTAAATTTAATTTACTACAAATTACATTGCTTAGGTTTTTTATTCAGAAAAGCGGTTCAGGAGCTAGAGCGCACTAAAGTTTGAAAAAAATTACAAAATCGGCTATAAAGCTGTTTTTAGGTAACTCAAAACAAAGCACTTTTAGAGGAATGTGCTTCCATATAAAATTAAACTACATTGATTTTCTACTAATTATATCTCTTAAGGTTTCTTCTTCAAATGAACGGCTTAGGCGCTAGAGCGTATTAAAATTTGACGAAAATTTTAAAGTCGGCCAAAATGCTGTTGTTTTAATTTACCGCTTGTAACTCAAACACGAAGCACTTTTAGGGAAAAGTTCTTCGTTATAAAAATAAACTACATTAAATTTCCTACTAATTATGTCTCTTAGGTTTTTTTCTTCAGACAAGCGGTTTAGGCGCTAGAACGCGCGATAACTCAAAAACGACACGTTTTTAAAGAAAAATACTTGGATATAAAAAGAAACTAATTGAAATGTACTATAAATTACAGTTTTTAGGTTTTTTATTCATAGAAGCGGTTGAGGTGCTAAAGCACGCTAAAGTTTGACTAAAATTCCAAAATCGGTCAAAAAGCTGTTTTTTCTAGTTGAACGCCAATAACTCGAAAACGACGCACTTTTAAGGAAAAGTGTTGCTATAAAAAAATAAATTAGTACATTCAATTTCCCTCAAATTATGTCTTCTAGGTTTTTTACATCAGACGAACGGTTTAACAGCGTCTGCCGGACAAACTCTGTCATCTGCTAAAGTTATGTTTATTATTTTTTTCCATTTTTAAAATTATAATTTCAATCTGGAATGAATCACATCATTTTACGCCATTTTTTTGGCAAATTTGGATGCGTGCCCTACTGTAATGCGGCCAGTATAGCCCGGCAAACACGAAATAAAAATAACGAATCTTTGGATATCAAGTCAATATCAAGTTAAAACAAAAAAAAACTAATTGCATCAAAGGACCAATCAAATCAACATAAATTATAAGAAATGTTTACTGTCCTGTTAATTTTGTATTAAAAAATAAAAATAATAAAACTGAGCGACTAAGGTAAATTATAAAAGAAATCTTTTCCATACTTTATGAAGAGTTTGTTGTATAAAGAAAGTTAAAATTTTTATTGTGAATACAAAACTTTTAAGCTTTAGTCTATCTGTCAAGTAAAGAAAAACGAAACTACAAAATATTCAATGAATAGACACTTAGAGCAACATTCAAATACAAGAAAATAAAACAGTTGTTACTTCAAATTTATCATCTTCCGCATTTTCTCAAGTGAAAATTTGACTTCAAATAGAAGAAAATAAATTTAGAAAGCTTATCTGGGAAGCTTTTATTTTTCTTTTTAAAAAAATACAACGCGAGCCCTTAATAGAATAATAATTTCAACAAACTTTCTTTTTAAACATATCAACCAATATATCAAAATATTTGTCAGAAAAACGGAAAATTTAAATCAAATAAAATGCCAAGTTTGTACAGAAATCAATCTTCGCCTCGCTAGGGAAGAATTTTCACTTTTACATTTAGATATTTATATGAGCGCACTAATTTTAGTTCTTTTCCTTTTCTAGTTAAAACTAAACTTTTAATTACGCAACCAAATTTTAGAAAAATACCCGGTAAAAACGCATGTGGAAAATGTCACGGAATTGTAACGAAGACAAATTACATTTTTGCGTCACGTTCAATTATCATCACAATTGTACATCCATTACGTTTTGTTTAGGCACAATTAAATTTTCAGGTAACAGTAGGTTCCGGAACGCCGGAAACGCTTGCATATTTCCCATTTGCCCCCACAAATCATTTTAGTGTTTCAACGTTAATGCCCCCTCGTTCCCTCGGTGATATTTCTTAATGCAAAATCTCGTTTCAAGAGGGGAAAATAGTTCAAAAGGAAGCCAAGTCCGAGAAGGTTGGAAAATTTTACTTCAAAAGCGGAAATAGTAATTTAGATTGCCGGAAACAATCAACTCGCCGGTTATTATAGGTTTATAAGTGCCATTTTTGCATAAACTGGACTTTCGATTAACCCCCAATTGGAAAAGCGAACGTACAAATGATATTTCGAAAGAATTACAATTTCGTTTATTTTTTCATTCTTTATATTTAGATTACGCGTCATCAACTTTTTCGAATATTTATAACAAATTTACAAACTTCAAACCACATCACATAAAGTAAACGGTACGAAAGTAATAATTTAAATTAATGGAAGGTTTCGGTATGTGTGTTTGATGATATCATTCTACAAACGATAGCTCTCACTTATCACCTAAACACTCCTTTAGTAGCTAATTAAAAGTAACGGAAAATTTACCCACACGAAAATTGCGGGTCGTACCACACCGAGAAGTTCTTTCGTATTGCGGTGACCAAACGTGAGGTATGAAATATTAACGAAGTATAATTTTGAAATGAAAGAGATAGAAATCGTAATGTTTCTAGTTACGTCACTGCACTAGCACTATATCGACAATTTCGTGAAAAATTGTAGTAACTGCGAAGCGAAAAGAAGATACACCTGAAGCTTTGATCTTCACTTCATGAATTATTAAAAAGAGAATACGAATCATGATTTTTTTAAAGACCCGTCAAAAACACGCACCAAGGACAATAAACATTTTCATCCATTAATAATAAAAAGTTATGAATTTTCTATTCTCAAAGAGAATTGTAAAACTAAAGTGAAGTCCGCACAGCGACAAAGATGCAAAATTCTCAAAAGTAAAATTAAACATTTTGCGTTATTAGGCGGTTCTTGACAAAATCCGTAGGGTCCATAAAACGAGAATATAACAAAATAAACTGTTTGTTTGAAATGCAAATTGAATAATAGCATTAGCCGGCCAACGAAGTTAAACAAATTAAAAATTTCTCATCCCCGCATAATGCGATTTGCGAGCGCACTTGAAAAATTTTTTTAAAAGCGCGATTAATTAAAAAAATGCAATTGGGGAGCTCAGAAGAAAAAGTCGTCGCGCAGATT
Source organism: Malthinus flaveolus (assembly GCA_950108345.1). NCBI lineage: Eukaryota > Metazoa > Arthropoda > Insecta > Coleoptera > Cantharidae > Malthinus > Malthinus flaveolus. Next base: position 20,196,584 of record OX467287.1, on the reverse strand, counting down.
GGGCAAAAAAGTGAAAAAATAAAAGAAATAAATAAATTTAACATATTAGTAGAGAATAAAGGTGCATTTTCGCAACGATTTCAGTATAAAAATAAAGGAGGGAGGTAATAAAAATTCAAATTTTAAAATTTACATTTTAAATGCTTTTTCATACACAGTAGTCACTCAACGATGCGTAGTTGAAAATTGACTAGTGCTTTTCATATCGTAAAGTTGGCTACGAAGAATAAAGATATGTATATTTATAATACCTGCACAATAACGAGAATTAAATAAATAAATTTTTAAACAATTCCTTTCTTTTCATGTCGAATAGTTTAGTAAATAAAAAGAGCAAATGAACTTCCACTTCAATCCTCGACATTTATCAAAACTCGAATTGTCTAAACTTTTTTCGTCTACATTAACAATAACAAATGCAAAAAGAAAAACAATAGTAGTGCACTTTGAACTGCTTGCAGTTGTTAATTAAACCTGAGTCGAGAATTGAATGGAATTTTCATTTGATTTCCGCATTGTCTTACTCTCTGGGGGAACGTCTATATTATTATTATTATTATTATTAAGCTAAAAGGCAAAAAAAGCTACTCAAACTAAATAATGATCGACAAAATACACAAAGAAATGGAGAGAAATTCGTTTTAGTTTTTCTTTACTTAAACTTAAAAAGAACAAACAACCAACTAAAATAATTCTCGATCTCTTTTGGCTCTTACATTGTTGGCTTGAGAAATAAGCTACAGGTTGTTGTTCGCCAAAAGCTATATATTTTTGCTTCTTAGACAAAACAATAAACTTAATAGAAACGGCCCCTTATACGATAAAAATGATAGCGTTTCAGAAATTTCAAATTTACGCCTCGGAAGGTTTTTGTTTTTTCATTAAAGTTTCTCACTGACACCAAAATGAACAACGATAGCTCGTTAAAGAGAATTGTTTTTGGTTGGAAAAAAGGTCGGGTCCAAATGGCACGCACTAAAATGGAGTAATTAAAGGATTGTAAAGTTCAAATTAAAGTTAGAAATAATCTCAAAATTCATTAATTTAAAAATGAAGCTTGCCCTTATTTAAAAAAACAACGATTCCACTCGAATAAGTCGGGAAATCAAAATTTCGTTGCAAAAAGTCAATTTTAAATTAGTACTGCGCTGTTGGACGATTTTGCAAGAAATATTTAATAAAACGGCCATGTTCGGATTTTTAATAACACGCCGTTTGTTTATTCGACACATAAATTACAGCAGGATGGCTTTTAATATTTTTGCAGAGATCTCATTAAACTCGAGTTCTTAAAAAGTTTATCAGAAATCGAAGAAAGTTTCGTATTGCTTCCTAAAGCTTCAGCACAACTGAAAATTACGTCACGTTGTTATGATAATCAAAAAGGGTGTCCAACTAAGTCCAGATGTTACCAAATCATCTCTTGCAAAAGTGACCTTATGAACTAATATGAAAGTAGAACATATTAAGAAATCAATAGGGGGTCAATTTTCATTTTTTTAACTACACGGTTTACATCGAAAGTCATGGCACAGTAAAAACAATGCAATTGAAATTCGCGATTGGACTTAATAACTAACGACTAAAACTCATTTCGACTAAGTGACGATTTTATCTCGAAATAAAGAACAATTATCCATGGATGAAAAGAATAAGAGTCCATTAATATCCTAATATTCATCCAGGCGACGGGAAAAACAACTGAAAAGTTACATCGAGCAGAATTATAAATCTCACAACAGTTCAACACTGTTCATGTAATAGTCTACTTCAAATTCGCATATTTTAGTTATTGATAATTTATTTATTGTATAATACAATCAAATATAGGGCGTCGGTTTCCACGAATTTCTCAGGTCTCGGAGCGGTTCCGTCACCGTGTCGTTACAAGTCTATTTGTAAAAACGTCAAGTGTCTTGATATAGTAGTAAGATACTTGACGTTTTTCCGAATAGCCGATAGCTAACAAGAGAGACTTGAAAATTTCATGATAATACCGATACCAATTTTGGAATCGTGAATTTTTATCTCCCAGTACTAACGATATAAACTGCTAAATTTCTCGTCAATGTCAATTCAAATTATTTATTTATTTTATAAAAAGCTGTCAAACTTTTTATGTACAAAATTGATGAAACAATGGGAATAAAAATAATGAGCTAGTAATGAATAAAATAGTATACAGGGTGTCCCAGTTCTCGTGCTCAACATGGGGATCTCGAAAACGGTAGGAGATACGAAGTTAAATGACACCAAATGTACAGTTTATCAAGGCCAACTATTATCTGAATGAATATTTTCAAAAAATCGCTTTGTTTTTGTTTTATTCACAAAAAGGCGATTTTTGTCATTTCGTTTTCTGGGAATAACTCGCTAATTTATTAAAATAGTGTAATATGGTTTTTACATTATTAGGACACATTTTAATGTAGATTTTGAAAATATCAAAAAAACACTTCTACATTGTTTAGATCATAGCACTAACTTTAGTTTTTTTTTGGAGCAATAAATAAGTTGGATATGTCAAATCTGAAAAGTGCATTTTTTCTCTTTACAATGATGTATCACAACATAAGTTCATTATTAAAGACAGCCTTTATTACAAAATTTTGAAAAAAAACAATTTATTCCTTCTTTTTTTTATTCAATAAAACAAAAAATTACCAAATTAATGTGTATTGAGCGAACAAAAATTTATTCTCACCAGTTTTATTAAATGATACTTCTTATTTCGATATTGAAAAAAAGTAATACAAAATAGGTAGGTAGGTACTTATTTTCATTTCAAGTATTCATCAAGTAGCGGCAGGCCGTGGAAAACAAAAACAGACCTATTTCAGAAACATTAATTTGGTAATTTTTTGTTTTATTGAATAAAAAAAAGAAGGAATAAATTGTTTTTTTTCAAAATTTTGTAATAAAGGCTGTGTGAACTTATGTTGTGATACATCATTGTAAAGAGAAAAAAATGCACTTTTCAGATATGACATATCCAACTTATGGCTCCATAAAAAAAAACTAAAGTTAGTGCTATTATCTCATGATCTAAACAATGTAGAAGTTTTTTTTTGATATTTTCAAAATCTACATTAAAAGGTGTCTTAATAATGTAAAAACCCTATATTACACTATTTTAATAAATAAGCGAGTTATTCCCAGAAAACGAAAATGACAAAAATCGCTTTTTTGTGAATAAAACAAAAACAAAGCGATTTTTTGAAAATATTTATTCAGATAATAGTTGACCTTGATAAACTGTACATTTGGTGTCATTTAACCAACTTCGTATCTCCGACCGTTTTCGAGATCCCCATGTTGAGCACGAGAACCGGGACACCCTGCACAAACCATCAGAAAATTAGTGGGCCTTCCATATCTTATATCCATCGATGCTTCAATACAACATGCTCGGCTATAAAGTGCCCTTTCAACCTTGACATTTAATCACTATTTAAGTCGGATCCGCACATATTAAGCGCCCATGTTACGGCCAGTATTGGCCAACTATCGTCATGTAGTTGGCGAAAGCGTGTACACACATTTTCATCAAACTCAGAACCAACGTGAATTTTTTTGATTTTTTGTCAAAAAGCCGACACTCGACGGCACACTACCAATGTTGGCGCCAACATTCGGTACACACGTTGGACGAACGTCGTGCCACACATCGATGCCAATGACGTTCGTCCAATGTGTGAACCGATAAAATCGGCTAAATGTGTGAACCGATAAAATCGGCTAACATCAAGTTGGCTCGAATGTTGACGCCAACATTGGTAGTGTGCAGCTGAGTGTCGGTTTTTTGACAAAACATCAAAAAACTTGGCGTCAAGTTCGTGTAGCCAATCACATATTGAACACACGTTCATTTAATCTGGGTCTGGGAACGAGTGCGTATACAGTGTGTCCCAAATTAGTTAGTATTGCATGGGTATCTTTGTTATTAATGAAGATATAGATTCGGTTAAATGGGCAATGTTGTACAGTTTCTGATGCCGATTTAGATTCTGCTTAGAAATTAAAAAAATTCCGAGTACTTTCGAAGAAAATCGAAAAAACCGAAAACTCCAGTTTTTTATAAAGTCTATTATTTCCATTAATATTATACAAGTTATAAAAAATTTCTTTAAACAAAAGTTGCTTGTTAGTTCAAGGCAAACTCAAATGTTTTCAAAAAAATGATCGCAACTACCCTTTTACAGATAATGATAGCAACTTTACCCATGCAATACTAACTAATTTGGGGCACACTGTATATACCTACTTACATAGAGTTTAGAGTGGAAATTTTGAAAATATGTCGCAAACGCTGTGGAGTAATGAAAAAGTATTAAAAGTTTTTAGAATTATATCAAGCAGAGACAATTTTGTGGAACCCGGTGGACTCGGGATCATAAAAATAGGACGCAACTGACGACGCAAGTCAACGATTAAAGGAGTCATTTGTATCATTATGTACTGCTAACGATTGAAAACGCGATTTCTAGTATATCCGGCATGCTCACGTTGGCTGAGCGAAACTAACTGAGTTTGGTCCCACTGTGCACATCCTTTGGCCAACTACATGACATAAATGAGCCAATATTGGCACTTAATATGAGGATCTAGTGCAGAGCCAGTACCGATAAAATCGGATCATATCGAGATCGCTTGAATTTTGGCGCCAACATTGGTAATGTGCCGTCGAGTGTCGGTTTTTTGATAAAACATCAAAACACTTGGCATCAAGCTCGTGTAGGCTCGGGATCTGGGTTTGACCCCACTGTGTACTTTGCTTTCGCCAACTACATAGCATAAATGAGCCAATATTGGCCCCAACATTGGCACTTAATGTGTGGATCCGGTGAATACAAACGTACAATAATTTGTGCAAATTGATTAATGCTCTAACCAACCTACCAAACAAACAAAATGTTGTAGTTTTAATATAATCAACTTGGTTGGGAAAAAAAAGTCTAAATATGAGATTATCAATCATGCGATTTTGTAAAGCGATCATGATCATGTAAAACGTCATTTTAAAATTTGTTATTTAGACGATTTATAAAGTTTGTAACGAACAACCTCCTATACCTAATAATATTATGCATAAAAGAACGGTTTATCTCGTTTACAATAAATATCGATTGACAACGTTTATTAAGGGGTGTCGTAATCATTAATTTCTTATTTAAAATACATAATCGAAAGTGTAACGACAATATTAACACCCGTTACATTCACGTAATTTATTGATAAAATCAAATTATTGAAATGAAATAACAGTTTTTCCACTAAAATATTTGCTACATGAATTCGTTTTAAATTATGTACCAACCTACTATAGTATATACGTTATTGATTTCCTTTGTTAGTACAAAAATAACTAAAAATATTTGACTATCGCGAGTTTTCGAAATTACGTCGCCCAATTTTTACGCCAGCGTTGCGAGCAGGGCTGAAAATTTTATTCGATATATCGATATTATCGATGTATATTTCTTAAATATCGCGAGAGACATACTTACTAGTGATATTCAAGACCCGTCACGATGCATCGAAATTAGCACGGAAAAACCTGATCAAATTAATAGCCCCTGACAATGTCCCTCGCAATATCCTAGATGATTTTGATTGAAGAATGGATAATCCTTCAGAAAAGTGCACTCGTGCTCACGAACAGTTTTCAATGCTATGCAGTTTTTGGATGTCAAATTAATTGGAGAAAGATTAACTTACCCAGAAGTATAAAAAGTAACTACTGGTGCGTGCCAAGTTCGGAACGACGCCATGTGTCTAGTGCGTCGTGGATGTGAGAATCGTAAATAAAAACGTTACAAGAGCAGTACGAGCGTTTATAACCATTCTTTGCCTTACTACATCAATCTATTCTGTCGAAAGCTTTATAGGTATTTCCCATTTGTCTTTTTTAAATGGTAAATATAAAGAAGAATATCGACATGTCAAATTGCATACGCTCGCTCAACATTTTTGCCCGATTACGGTAGATCATACCTACATCCTCGTCCTCAGGAGTGTGTGTCTTGCTTTTGTGTATATTCTTCAAGCAAATATCGAGAAAATTGTATGTTTTTCCCCGATAGTCTCGTAATTTTTCAAATGGGAAATTTGTTTTTGTTTTTAATAACAAGCGTCACACCCACTAAACACCTTAATTCGCTCAAAGCCCACTGTCGTAATCAATCGTCATCGTAATAAAGAGTGTCAACAAACGTTAAACTCGCGCACACAAACACTTCAATAACATAATAAAATACTATAACATACTTTAATGAGATTTAATATAGAAGTAAGTAATAAAAGTAGATACTTTTGTATCCAATGTTCCAAATAATGTTATTGCTATTTTAATAAAAATTCGCCAGACTAGAATAGAAGAGTAGGGGTTACATAATTAAATTTTGAGTCTAGAAATACTCTTTTATGATTTGACATAAAACAGTTTACGGTCGAGGGGATCATAACAAATGTAATTCTAAATTATTTTTAAAACACAAAATATTCAAATTATTTATGAATAATAACTAATAAGAAAGATGTTTATACAGGATCTAGATTTTTAGACAAAGAGTTGAACGACCCTCGAATTACCATTTTATCTTTATCCTAGCTAAGGTAGGTCTATACAGGTTAATTTTACTTTACTTAGTTTAATTAAAATTATTAATTAAATGAATCACAAAATTAAAAGTACGTTTAAAACACGAAGCTTTTATTTCAAGTATGCAAAGTTAGTCAGCACAAAAGTATGTGCTCGATGTGTGCATTAACCCTTGAGGGCAATGACAATGAGTTAATTTCAATAAAAACTACTAGTTGCGTATTAGGCGAGTCTTTGTTTTGCGAATAAACGAGAAAAATTTAGATTTTCAGTAGATTATACGCTACTCTTCATAATTAACAACCTAATGCAGGATGTGTATAGTTAGTAGTTACATTCCAACAATGCAGAGTTATTGCGTAGGTACTACGTCCAAAATATACAAGCAGAGCTGAAAAGTGTTCCAAATGTAGCATTCTGTTGCACTAGAGAAAATAACCCGAAAGGTAGTTATACTAACTGTTGAAAGAAAAGTCCACTTTCGAGACTTTGCGGAAGGATAACGCCATGTTTAGAACCGTTAAGTGAAAAGAGAATCGTCAATATCATATTTTCAAACATTCAATTGGTAATCAGAAGGTAAAAGCTCAAAAAGGCTTTGGTATTCCGGTAAGTTACATTCCAATGGTATTGGCCGGGCAGTGACGCGTTAATACGAGACTAGACCAGACGAGACGAGACTACCGTCTCGTGCCCATCCTACTTGCGTGACACTCACGCGTAGCGCGTAGCCGTTACACGATTTTCATCAAAGGTGGTTGTAAAGCCGCTTATTTGCATAGCTCACCTCAACACATATTCCGTGGTTTTATCGACTCTTTTCCTTTGCTATTGATACAAAATTAAACTTCTCTTGAGCGACAGAATGATCGATCTACTAAAAATAGTCGTTTAACAGCATGGCTCTACTACTATCTTACAGTAAATATATAATACAATCATCTATCACCCTGAAAATTAAAGTTGAACTAAGAAATAAACTTTTAATATCCCAATAAATATTCGAAAATAAAAATAGCCGCTATTAGTTCCTAAGGGATCTTCTTTCTTTTTATTATCCGAGAGCAATCACAAAGTGGTCAATTTAATTATTTCTCGAGCGAAATAGAAAGAACATTATGGGGGAAAACATTAATTTGTATAGGATGTTACATATTAAAAATACCAACATATGAAAAAGAATTTTTTTTTAATATGTGAAAGCTCTTTTTTCCTTTTGCTATTGAGTAAAAATGAGAAATTATTTTTACTTTACCGTTTCTTTTTGATTAGCCAAAAATTGATACAGAAAATAGATGAAAGAGTCTGTCTTTTATACGTCCAGTTTTAATTATAAAAGTTAAATTTCAAAAAAATTGCGAACAAAAGGTTTCGTACTTTAAACAAACTACGCTAAAAATGTCTACACCATACATTTTACCTGTTAAAAGTTAAAAATGTTTCATTTTTATAAGTAAAGGTGTATTAATTATCCTTTTTACATTTACCTAATTAAATGTAAGAATTTAAAATGCGCACACAAAGGTTTTATCATTTTTTGGGGTTTCATAAAGAAAAATTTCGAAAAATAATTTCGCCGTTTGGAAACCATTCGTATCTGCCACCAAAAGAAAAATGTTTGATAGTGACCAAAAAATCTTTTATTTACATACGATTTACATACCGATGCGATAACTAAACATGAACCAAAGTGAACAGGAAAAATATTTCATACCTACAATGTGTATTTACACAAAACGTGGGGGGAAAGTTGATAATTTCAATACCTAAAGAGAACAATGCCCTGATAAGACTTCAACGAAACGAACATAAAATCAATTTTCCGACTTCAATTGTTGAAACATGAAAGTAACTCTTACTAATAACAAACAGGAAACGTTCTCGTGAACATAAACAAAAGATAAAAAGTTTTCCCAAAGCTTTTCATTCCAAAATTGTGTTTAAATTCCACAATGGAAAATTTGCAGAAAAGCCGGTGTGTACGTTGCCTTAAATTATAACGTCGGAGTATTATTGCAAAATAATTAGTAATTTAAGCGCAAAATTACGCTTGTAACTCAAGTTGTAATCGTTAAATTTGTGCATTTTAAATTTGCGCTAATTTAAATTGTTAATTTCTGTCAAAAATTTATTAAACATCAAACAACAAAATTCAAATTTTAAATAATAACAGAAACGTTTCACAAAATTATTTAAATTTAAACTTACCCAATCATCATAAACCTTCTCCCTACACGAAGGATAATGTCACAAAATATTGAAATGAATTTAACCACGAATGTCAGCAAGTTATAATTTGAAAATTAATAATAAACACGCCGTGTTAACAAGTGGTTTATGCGAAGATGGCGAACTGTCAACCAACACCAATTATTGTCAAAATTATAAACAAATACGACACGAACACAACACAAAATATAACTAGCACGTGTACAAATATATAAAAATACTTTAAGAATACTGATAAAAGGTAAATTTGGTCCGAATTTCTAATTGTTATTCACATTGGTCCACCGAAAAAAAACGTCTGTCAGATTCGCGTGCTTGTAGGGTGTGCATGACGGTTGGTAACGCTAATATCACTAAAATGTAACGCGCGCATTATTGAAACTAACCGATCTGTCAGATTTAAATTAATTCCTTTTCTCTTATCAGATAACGTTTCAATTAAATTTACACACGATAACTTATTTAATTATTACGAACGACTTCCTTAATTACACAAAGAGGTTTGTTAAACACGCAGTGCGCTTTTTCACCTTTTAATCAATATTTAAACAGATTTTCTTAAGTAGTGTAAAATTAATGTTGCAAGCAAGAAATTATTTGAAGTGTACGATTCGTTTTATAACTGCAAGTAAATTAATACTTTGATTTAAATGAGTGTAAAATCGTTGTCCACCATAACAAAGTTGTACCTCGAAGACAACTCGAGCAGTGGTGAAAATGTTCTACACCTTACCAAACAATACGACTACCACAAAAAAGTTGTGCGTGAACTTGGATAGGTGGAAACTAATTTCAAACTTCAAAAGTACGTTACTCTTGTATTTTTCTATCTATACAAACGAGGTAGATACTACTAATAACATTCACTCAAATTTTATTAACTTCACTTGACAAACGTTGACAACATTTTGTGACCTAATTTTATTCCGTGCTAACAGTTTCGTCATCTTTACTGTATCTAAATCTCCACCAGGCTACCTTCATACGATCCCAAACGTTTCCAAAACTAAAACAAACGAAATTAACAACTTTCAACATAACGTTCCAATTCTCACCTATCCATAGCCGGTCTAACGTCTAATATGGCAAATTGATAATTGGGATCTAATTTACCACCATCATAATAATCGATTATATACCTCACATCTTTTCCGCACCTATCGACGATCCAATCGTGTCTATCAAAAGGCAACTCGTACCCCATCAACTGCCTTATTCTAGCTCTTGGACTATATTGGGTGGCCTTACCCCCAAAACTTTTCAATTTAGGCTCCATACACTCTGTACAGTGAAGTGCCTCCCATTTTAAAACTTCTTTCCACGCCTGCTCGTTATTAGCGTTATGAATACCTATAATGTGATCCATATCTTTAGGAGATAAGTCGTCGTCTTTCCACCGCCACCCTTTCCTCAACATGGCGTTCCAAAACATTTGCGGGCTAGGATAAACCCAAAATGGATCTTCTCCTTCTTTAACTATCGCTTTAGGAATGCTAGAAACTTGTCGCTTCGTCGGTAAGGGAAATGGTTGATCTGGTGCAGGGTTCTGATTGGCTGGTGGCATCTTAAAGCTAAAAGTTAGTTAAAGATACTGTTGAAGTAAGACAACTTACCATGTTTAGCGGGTTAATATCGCCAGAGCCGTCATGTTTGATAGGACAGCCCGATATGGTTGGTTTGCTGTGGATTATCGGACACTGAGATTCGAAGGCTGCTTCGGAGTGCTGAATGTAAGGCAATTTAGCGTGTGCTCCATTTGCATCAATTGTATTTGGATTTACTATTTGCATCGCTGCCATCTCGGCGGCAGACACAGTATTTCCCATATTTATAGTCTGAAGTAAATTTGAGGTTATACACGAGAATTATGTAATAGGTTAAATTATCGATTACACGTTGCTACTTGAAGTGGCGTAAAATTATTTCTGCTTACCTTAAGTACGGTATTCTCAAAAATTTTGAATAAATTTTACATGGTATTCGCAAAAAACATAATGTCAAATTCAATAAAATTCGTCCATTTAATAAACACCAACCATGTTCACTTGTTCAATAACATGACATGCGAGGTTGCCATTGCCATATCGTGCTGTTTATATAAAAATATGCACTTGTGTAAGATAGGTTGCCTATACCGCAGGTAATTTATTTTGAAATTTTTTAAATTTCAGATTGGAATGTTTTTGAAAAAATCATTTACTTTGCGATACCCGAAGTACTTAATTTTTATAATTTTTAAAATTTTTAAATTATTTAATACAATCTGTTAGTACTAGTAGCTAATAATTATTAATTAATAAAAATTGATAGAATGATTTTTGGATTCACGGACGGGGAATTAAATTTAAAAAACTTTATTTTTTGAGTAGGTATATTACTAATCAAATCGAGAGATCGCGTTTTAAAGAAAAAGTAATAGTTTTCCAAAAACGACAAACTTTCTATGACAGACACATAATTAGATTGAGATCAATTAAATTAAATTCGATTGGTAAGAGGTAAGAGTAAGAGATAATACTCGATTACCTAAATCTTCATTAATGTACGACCGTACATTCCAAACGTTGTGAAAAGTAATATTTGTTCTCAATTGAATTGAAAACAATTACACAATTTTGAAGACAAGCTCTATTACACAGTAAATAAAGTCTGAATTAGAGGTTACTAAACAAAATAACACAAATTATCCTATTATGATGGCTTTAAATTGGATTAGAGCTGCACAGTATTTTGTCAGATTCTTCCAAGTGAAAATCCTACATAGAGAGACAATGAAAAATATTTATGCAGGAAATGTTGGCGGAAGTTACTTGCGTAATGAGTTATGCATCTTCGTCATCGTAAATGTTTGGTAATTAAATGATAATTAGTTCATATTTTAAATTCACGAATTTTCGTTGTTAAAAATCGTATTGAAATGTTATATAAGACAATTTAAGCAGATGGCACGAACTTTATCGGTAGATGTTCTAAAAGTTCGTACAATTCTTTTTACATTTTGTAATTTAACCTACTTGTACAAAAATTATATGTTTGGAACAATCATCACTTAATAAAAGAAAAAAGTTTGACTACAAAGTTAAAAAAATTTTTTTTGAATCCACTTTGGTGAAAGTTTTTTTAAATGTTTCTAATTATTACAATAAATAAAATAAATCGAAATAGGCGATTTCATGGTTCCAAATAATGAACAATAGTTTGGCGTAAACGTAATGGGCAGAAATGAACGTTTGACCTTTAAATAGCAAATGGTCCTCATTCGAAGAAGAGCACCCTTTTGGGAAAATTGTAGGACGTTTTACTTCCGGGGTCTTAAAAAAATTGTACAAACACATTATCATAAAAGCAAACAAATTGTACGTGCGAGCCAAAAAAAAATTAAGAAAGTATACCCTGTGCTCTATACTTTGATACAACAAAGTACAATGATTTAGAAATGCCAGCGCCAGTTAATCGCAAACGTGAGCACAACTTAAATTACCACAAACATTGTAGTCTATAATTATTTTTACACCTCGCCAAGTACTTTAGAAATTGACATTTTAGTTAAATTTACTACATATTAGTTTTTATTGCGGGTTTCTATATGACGGAGTTTATCGACTTCCTATAATTAAAATCAAAGCACACATTTGTTAATCATTTTTATCATTTAATCAATCACTTTACCAGGTAATAAAATGATGAGTAATCAGCTATGGAAACGTCCACGCTTTCAGAAAACTAAAAAGATAGGTAAATGTTTGGAATTAAAGTAATTAATTCGTTACTTAACAAATCGTTAATCAAAATAATAAATCGGCCCACAAGATTTTAGTTTTATTTAGGAAGATTTAATAAAAATAATTAATTTTTGATATGTACACGTGTACAGTGTACAACAACGATCTAGCGATATTCACCAAAATAAAGTACTACAATGAAAAGAGTCCACTAAGGCTCGTTCAGACTTGAAAGCTTCAAACGGTAGTTGGTAAGATGGTAAGTCAAATAAATAGTAAAGTGTTGGCAGAATAGTAGAAAGTAGTAACTTACTAGCAAATAGCAGACTTCACTATTTAAAGACTGCCCTATTTTTATGAACGAGACTAGTAGAATTGGTAAGAAATGATGAGTAAATTTAATGATAGTTTTGATTCTTTTTTAAGTTTTTCGTCCATAGCTTCAAAACTACACAGTTTATGAGAAAATGACTTGTACATCAAAATGAACTACATTAAATTTCCTACTAATTATATCTAAAATATTTTGTCCTCAGACAAACAGTTTAGGCGTTACAGCGCGTTAAAATTTGAAGAAATCTCCAAAATTGCCAAAAAGCTTGTTTTTTCTTGTTTATGGTTATAACTTATAAATTACGCACTATTAGAAAAAAGAGTTTCTATACAAAAATGAAGTAAATTAGATTTCCTACAAGTTAAGTCTCTTAAATTTTTTTTGTCAAACGAATAGTTTACGTGTTAAAGCGCGTTGAAACTTAGTGTATAACGGATGTAGCGTGCTCGGGAGGCAGAGTACTGATTGGTGCAGATATACTAAAATACAAAATCTTTAACATTGACGATGCAGGAGAAAAAATATAGTAAAAGATAATAAAACTGGTCGACTGCTATTTTGAGTAGAACCGTTGCTGCATTCACTCGAGAACGGCTCGAAAAAAGAGTTGGTTTTTGCTCTTTTTCCAGTTTCTCGCTTATAACTATAAAACTACACACTTTTTGAGAAAAGCGTTTTAATATAAAAGTAAATTCGTTAAATTTTCTACAAATTATAACTAAAGTTTATTTTTCTTAGATAAACGCTTTAGGGACTAGAGCGTGCTAAAGTTTAAAAATATCAAAAATCAGTCAAAGAAACTGTTCTTTTTGGTTTATCAATTATTACTCAAAAATTACGCACTTAAAAAAAAAGTTCTTAAAGTAAAGTAAATTACATTACATTTTTTACAAATTACATATCTTAGAGTTTTTTGTCAAACGAGCAGTGTAGGTATTAGAGCGAGTTGAATTTAAGAACTTTTCTCTAAAAGTGCGTAGTTATGAACGATAAGCTTTAACGCGTTCTAGCGCCTAAACCGCTGGTCTGAGGAAATAAATCTATGATATATATAATTTGTAGGAAATTTCATTAGTTTATAGTCATATAGGGGCACTTTTCTCATAAAGTGCGTAGTTTTCGAGTTATAAGCAATAAAACTTTATTGGAGGAGTTTTGGAATTTTTGTGAAACTTTAACGCGCTCTGGTGTCTAAACCGCAAGTCTGAGAAAAAAATCCTATGATATTGAGTTTGTAAGAAATTTGATTAGTTTATAGTCATGTATGAGCACTTTTCGCATAAAGTGCGTAGTTTTCGAGTTATTAGCGGTAAAACTTAATTTGAAGAATTTTGAAATTTTTGTCAAACTTTAACGCGCTCTAGCGCTTAAACCGTTAGTCTGAGGGAAAAAACCTATGATATATAATTTGTAGAAAATCTGATGAGTTTATAGTAATATTAAAGTACTTTTCCATAAAGTGGGTAGTTTTTTAATTATGAGCGAAAAACTGAAAAGGGCAAAAATCCACGCTTCTCAAGCCACTATAATGAGTAAATACTGATAGATGCCCTATTTCAGGTCTGAAACTACGGGGACTGGGAAAAAAATTATAAGATCACAACTTTTCGTCGTTTTTATTCTACTAAGGCGCCAACTCCATTGTCAGAAATGAACAATTTTTGTGACACTGAAAAATGATTTTCTTCGCGAGTGGAGCTCGTTTTGAGATAGCTCTCATTTGTAGGTACACATTTTAAAATAGAGCCAACCGTGCTTGTAATTCGTATCAATTATTCATGTAACGATTAATAATTTTGACATTTTAAAAAATAATTCCAGTAATTATCAATAATTACTTCGAAATACATGTAATTAATCAGGAAGCAATTTTACGTAATTATTGAAAATTTTAACAACTTTAAATGCTCTTCGAGAGGTGGATTAAGTTTACTTTTTGTCTAATAGTAATTATTACTTTCTTAGTAAATTGCATAATTATTAAACTCATGGCTGTCTCAAATTATCGAACAATTTTTGGTTTTTGGAAGTTGGCACCCTCTCCTATTGCTCGTGCTGTTTTAATTGAGGTTCTAGAAGTTAACAATTCCACGTTCAAAATTGAAGTACTTTAAGGTAATGTATAGACAAAAACGTGTGAAAATCATTTGAATTGATTACATAAAAAATTTCTCTTACATAAGATTATATCATCAGAGTAAACATTCAAATAATTGAATTTAAAACAAACGAAAATTAAGTAAAAATATGTATAAACGCGAAAAAAACGTCTGCTCTAATTATGTAAAGAGCGCACCAGTTAAAAAATGCAATAGTTAATTTTTTACGGATGACATTATGTATAGCGTTATGAGAACTAAGAACTTTCCCGTCTCAGGTGAAAAGGTCGTTAGAGAAAGTGAAGATTCACGAACAAACCAACGTAGTGAGCTATGGATACTGTTTGATTATCGTGCAAGTTTCATTTAAAATTTTATTTCCCCTTTAGCAGTCACCCACACTTTAACATTTCAAGAACAAATAGTTCGTGCTAAAGTGAAGTAAGATAAAACTTAAATTTGCATTTCAGTTGATGTACTGACATATTAAAATAATAACGACGTTTTAATATTATTTTTTATTAATATTCGCCATGAGATGCCGTTATAATATTATGTTAAGGAACAAATGGAATTTCTTTCTGTTGTAACTTGTTGTTTAATTATTTATTTGTACAATTCCAACTCGTAATGTACGTTTACGTGATTAATTAAAATGTTTTTAAAGAGACATATGCGAGATGTTTTGTTTTGTAACCTGAAGATGTTTGAATAGACGCGTAATTTGTAATTTCAATTCCTATGAAAATACAATCGATGGAATGTAATTAGTAATTAGCGACGCATACCGATGAACTCTCTACGGCACTTTTAAAATAGTTTTGCAGATTGGAAGATTAACTGATTAGAGTAAGGCGTCAGAATCTACCCAATGGAGAGTTGAGCAGTTGAGTGAATTGGGCAATTCTACAGTTTGCCAAATCTGCCCTAAGAGACCTTTTGGAAGAAACATTGCTTCTAGCTCTGCAAGTCAGAGCAAAGTGATTGTTATTAAAAAAGTGCTGAAAAGGGTCTCTCTGGGAAAAAAAGCAGGGATTTGAGCCGGAACTGAACCGAAAACCGTAAGAAATCATTATTTTTGCCGGAACAAAACCGGAACCTAACCGAAAGTTTTTTTCAAGCTGAACCGAAACGAAAAAGATAACGGTTTGAAGCCCTTGAAAAAAGTATTAGGAATCTCTGTGTGGAAAAGAGTGCACAAAAAGTCCATAGCTAGAGGCAGAACTTGAAAATACTCAATTCCGATTGATCTAAATTAACGTTTAGTAGTCGTTAGATATTTGTGCCAGTATTATTAATACGGAAGAGTGGACAGCCTATGAATCGGACACTCGAATTTTTTGATACACCCGATTAAAATATTTAACACATTCTTGAGATTTATGGACGACACCTACTTACATCTATACGGTTTAGTTTTCTCCCAAAACCACCCTTTACACTTCAACGCGCTCTAGCGCCTAAAGCTGTTCATTTGACAAAAAAATCTATGAAACTTAATTTGTAGGAAATTCAACTTACTTTATTTTTGAATAAAAACACTATTTATTAAAAGTGCGTAGGTACGAGTTATAAGCCATAAAACAATTTATTGGCCGATTTTGAAATTTCTTCAAACTTTAACGCGCTCTAACACTTAAACTGTTCATTTGACAAAAAAATCTAGGAAACTTAATTTGTAGGAAATTGAACTTACTTTATTTTTGTATAAAAACACTATTTATTAAAAGTGCGTAGGTACGAGTTATAAGCCATAAAACAATTTATTGGCCGATTTTGAAATTTCTTCAAACTTTAACGCGCTCTAACACTTAAACTGTTCATTTGACAAATAAATCTAAGGGACTTAATTTGTAGGAAATTAAACTTACTTTATTTTTGAATAAAAACACTATTTATTAAAAGTGCGTAGGTACGAGTTATAAGCCATAAAACAATTTATTGGCCGATTTTGAAATTTCTTCAAACTTTAACGCGCTCTAACACTTAAACTGTTCATTTGACAAAAAAATCTAAGAAACTTAATTTGTAGGAAATTGAACTTACTTTATTTTTGTATAAAAACACTATTTATTAAAAGTGCGTAGGTACGAGTTATAAGCCATAAAACAATTTATTGGCCGATTTTGTAATTTCTTCAAACTTTAACGCGCTCTAACACTTAAACTGTTCATTTGACAAAAAAATCTAAGAAACTTAATTTGTAGGAAATTGAACTTACTTTATTTTTGTATAAAAACACTATTTATTAAAAGTGCGTAGGTACGAGTTATAAGCCATAAAACAATTTATTGGCCGATTTTGTAATTTCTTCAAACTTTAACGCGCTCTAACACTTAAACTGTTCATTTGACAAATAAATCGAAGGGACTTAATTTGTAGGAAATTAAACTTGCATTATTTTTGTATAGAAACACTATTCACTAAAAGTGCGTAAGTACGAGTTATAAGCCATAAAACAATTTATTGGCCGATTTTGTAATTTCTTCAAACTTTAACGCGCTCTAACACTTAAACTGTTCATTTGACAAATAAATCTAAGGGACTTAATTTGTAGGAAATTAAACTTGCATTATTTTTGTATAGAAACACTATTCACTAAAAGTGCGTAAGTACGAGTTATAAGCCATAAAACCATTTATTGGCCGATTTTGGACTATGTTCAAACTTTAACGTGCTCTAGCACCTAAGCTGTTCATTTGACACAAAATCTAAGAGACCTTATTTGTAGTAAATTGAACTTACTTTATTTTTGTATAGAAACACTATTCACTAAAAGTGCGTAGGTTACGAGTTATAAGCGATAAACAAAAAAACAGTTTTTTTGTATTTTTGTAAAAGTTTAACGCACTCTAGAGCCTAAGCCGTTGGATTGAGGAAAAAACCTTCTGAATATAGTTTGTAGGAAATTTCATCTAGTTTACTTTTACATAAATTTGACTTCCTCAAAAAGAGTGCAGTTTTGAAGTTATAAGCGAAAAACTGAAAAAAGAGTTAGAACTTAACCTTCTCGAGCCACCCCAAAATTAATACACAACAAATTCAATTGTTTAGTACAAGAATTTTTGATGTACCCTATAGGGTTTAATTTTATCTCCAAAAACCACTCTTACATACTTTAATGAGCTCTAGCACCTAAGCCTAAGCTGTTTACTTGACGATTTTTGTATTTCGACATTGTGCCTCTCGAGCACGCTATGTCAGATATACCTTAAACTTCAACGAGCTCTACCACATCAACTGTTTGTTTTGAAAAAAAATTTAAGAGGTCAAACTGGTAGAAAATTTAATGTACCTTATTTTTGCATAGACGCACTTTTCTCCTAAAGTGGGTAGTTTTTGAGTTGTGAGCGGTAAAAGAATTAAACATTTTTCGACGGCTGTTCAAAGTTTTTTAACTTTAACGCGCGTAGTGCCTAAAGCTTTTATCTGAGAAAAAAACATACAATATATCATTTGTAGCAAATTAAATACACTTTGTTTTTGTGTGGAAAAACTTTTCTCATAAAGTTCATAGTTTGCGAGTTATAAGCGAAAAACCGAAAAAGGACCCAAAAGCCACTTTTAACAGACAAACATTCCTGCATAGAGAAGAATTTTGTACTTTATGGTTTAGTAAAAGTGAAACGATTCTAAAGTTTGATTTAACCCGATTATGTAATTATTCATAAAAGATTAGGTCGCTTTAAACATTTATAATAATTTATATTCCTCCACCCACTAATACTTAACTGATATAACTACCCATATCATCATTTTTTACGATGTAGTAATATTTATTTAACGCTTTTACTACCTGATTGTATCTACATAATATGATTAAGGTCGTATTTTATTGTTAAAAGTATCAATTTGTTAACTTTCTCCTGCATTAAATTTAAATCATCTCTAAATAAAGAAATTGATGTCATTAATTAATAACGATTTATTAATAAGTGGTTACAGCTTAAGTTTTTGCTGAAAAGTTCCGACTTCGAAGAGCTCTTCGCCAAAAAAGAATTACTTTTTGTTTACCAGACGGTTCAGACCTGGCTTTTCAATGGTGGGCGCTATATGACGCCCCCCCTACCACACTTTGAGCGTAGAAATAATTAATAAAAATATTACGAATTTTATTAGAAAAAATTGCGCAATCTCACATTGTGAGAAGCGTTTGAAATACCCTCACATATATTTTAAAATTTAATTTGTAAATAATAAAAGTAAAATTATAAATAATATTTAAATAAATTATCTAGTTTTTATTGATGGGTGTGCTATTTGAGCTACTTGAATTTGAAAATTTTGAACTTGTTCTAGATGTCCAATCTGAACCAATTAATTATTCTACAATTTAATACATTTCTAATCTACCGGGTGTTCTTTACATTAATCAAAAATTATGTAAGCTACCTATAGAGCTAATTAACGAATCGTAGCCTTTAAGTGTCACCCTATAATTTTACGAATGCAGTTATAAATTAACGTTAAGATGTTCTTGCAAAAGAGAATGTGCCTTTGTTAGAATCGTACCGGAGGTTAGAATAAAAATTCAATTATTCATGATTTTACGTATGTGTACTCGTGTAATGGCTGAGAATAGGGTTTATGGATAGTTTGTGAAATAAATTTAAAAGTCCGAACTCTTCCTACATTAAAACGTATTTCGACAAACTTAAAATAAAAATTTTTAATTTAAAACCCCAAGCGAGAAGGCGTGAAAAGTGAAAACCTCGAGAGAATTTCTGCAAATTGAAAATTCGTTTAATCTACCAGCGGCTACTTAATACCGATGATACTTTGATATAAATTGAAGCAACTCTTGCAAAACGAGATCAAGGTACACGTCGTGTCGGTGAAGCTTAAATTCTCTAATCATCGTTTAAATTGCAATAAATTATCTTACGCAAATTAGCAAACCCAATTACTATTTACTCCATTTTAGCTAAAAAAAAGTGTTTTGAGATAAAACGAGATCACAATTGCGACATTTTAAAAAGGCAAGCGCGGTAAGAAATGTGCGACCTTATACTTTCCTAATACACATTACATATTTACGTCCTTTTACATCAAAAGAGAAGAGTTGCTTTAAAAGTTACGACTTTTAATAAATGTCTTGTGAAAATTGATGGACGAAGATTTTTCATGTAGCGTGAGAGTTTAATTGATATTAATATTTTTAAAAAGTTGTGTGGGCGAAAAAATCCGGGTTTCTTGTATATCATCGTACAATAATGAAGGTCTTTTATATTGTTTTAAGTTTTTGAACAAAAAAAAATTATTAATAATAATAATCGCGAGAGTCCTTCGAATTAATTGATTTAAATCGTTTTAGCCATTTCTAAAAGTTCCGATTTAAAATCAATCGCTCAAAACGAACTGTACTATTACTTAACGACTCATGGAATCTTTAAAATGTTGTGATTAATAATTAGCAAAAAAGTTAATTACTCTATTAGATCGGTTAAAAGGTTTCAAATGCATATTGTTTTAAGTTATGCGTTTGCTTTCCCTTTCTCTATATACTCATTTTTTTACAATTAAGTTTCAATGTATGGTGCAATGGGCAATGGTACAATCCTAAGTTACAGACCTCCTAAGCCGGTGAGATAGAGTATACTTTACTGCACTCGTAATCTTCAGTGGTGAAAACTACTTAATGCTTTAGTTTTGTGCCCTAAACCCAACCTCATTACCAACCGCTTATTACTGAAACTATTTTCCGGTTTTCAGAAAATCAATGAATCAATTTCAAAATTAATAAGCGTTTAGATGCATTATTTAATGTTTTGAAACGATTAGTAGGCACCTAATAGAACTCGATACTTTTGCCACACCATTATCTAAAACGTAAAATTACAAACTAATTAAATTAAATTAATAAACAAAATTTGCGTTATTAAGTTTGCCTAATGAGCGTAAATTCTAATTAGTGGGTAAATGTTTGTATTTAAATAGTAATTAATCACAGTAAATTATTATTGTTCTTGCAAAATTTCGTAAGAAGACAACAGTCGTTCCCTAAATGGATTTTAGGTAGCTCTTGTAATGCGAGACTTAACAATTTACCATAAAAGGAAATGTAAAAAAAGAATATCTGCTTGCAAATTGAAAAATAATTTAAAACCTTCTTTAAAGCGCGGGTGTAATTTAAATTAGTTATTAAGGTACTGTAAGCCTTTGACTTATGTTAATAATAAATATTGTGTTAGGTATAATATAGGTACTACTATACATATTAGAATTACCTTGTAAAACATTCATTTTATTTTGTAATAATTAATAAAAGTGGTTTGTTTTTTGTTATTCGAGATTTTGTGAGAAAAATATTTTTTCTTAATTATTAAGAAATTCAGCAAATTAGGTAGTCAATTAGTAAATGTGTATTTTTAAGTTTTTACAACAAAAGCTAGCATTGAACAAAATACGATTCTTGTAGTACTGTACTGGGATGGTGGCCTCTCACATAAACTTATCAGGTACAATGGAACTATTACGAAATCGTACCTGAATGATATATTTGTGGGTGTCCCTCAGGGGTCTGTGCTGGGACGACTTTACGTCGGTGGTGGAAACCAGTTTAGCAGAATTTACAAGAATTTATAAAAATAATTTCTGAAATTTGCGCTTTTCTACCTTAAATCGTTTGTATACTGAAAATGACACCTTCTACGGCAAAACTGTATAGAATATTTTTTATAGAACGGAAAATTTTCTACAGAAAAGTTCCAAAAGACCCTACTCTAATATTAATAGTTTAGACGCGAGAGTCTGTTCAAATTCGCATAGCAAGAAGTCTGGTTTTCGCGGGAAACGAAGCGCCGGCTTCGTTAACAATTGAAAAAAAGTATAGATACCTAAGCGTCTTTTAAAAATTCTGAAAAATGCACGAAGTATCTATCTCCATATAAAGAAATTTCTGTCATTTGAAATTATTTTCTACTCTCAGCGCTAATAAGTCCAAAACTGCTATTTCCAATTCCTCGTAACTTTGAATGTGTGAATGTGTCGTTATTCAGTACAGGGATACAGTAGTACAGTCATGGAGGCAGCAAACGCTTTTAGTAAAAGCCATAAAATACAGAATTTGTGACTACGTAGAATGAAAGAACATTCCAAATGAGTAATAAAACCGACAGTCTGTATGTTAAAAGTGGCAGAGTTAACTTAGAAGTGGCTGGAGTAGTCAATTTTGGCTCCGTTTTAGGTTTTCGTTTATAACTTGAAAACTACACACTTTTAGAGAAAATGTCTTAGTACAAAAATAAAGTAAACTAAATTTTCTACAAATTATATCTCTTAAGTTCATTTCTTCAGGTGAACGATTTAGGTGCTGGCGCTCGTTAAATCAAAAAGAACTTCAAACCAAAAGTTGTTTTATCGCTCATAACTCAAAAACTACGCACTTTTAGAGCAAAGCGTTACTATAAAAAATAAAGTACATTTAATTTTCTACAAATTATGTTTGTTACGTTTTTTCCTCAGGCAAACGATTTAGGCGCTGGCGCGCGTTTAGTTCAGAAACTTCCAAAATTAAGCAAAAACTGTTTTATCGCTCATACCTCAAAAACTACGCACTTTAGAGAAAAGTGTTTTTATAAAAAAATAAAGCACATTTAATTTCCTACAAATTATGTTTTATAAGTTTTTTTCCTCAGGCAAACGATTTAAGCGCTAGCGCGCGTTTAGTAAAAAAACTTTCAAAATCGGCCAAAAACTGTTTTATCGCTCATAACTCAAAATCTACGCACTTTAAGAACAAAGTGTTTCTATAAGAAAATATAGTACATTTAATTGCCTACAAATCATACTTCTTAAGTTTTTTCTTTAGGCAAACGATTTAGGCGCTAGCGCGCGTTTAGTTAAAAACTTCCAAAATCGAGAAAAAACTGTTTTCTCGCTCATAACTCAAAGACTACGCACTTTTAGAGCAGTGTTTCTATAAAAAACCAAAGTACATTTAATTTCCTACAAATTATGTTTTTTAAGTTTTTTTTCCTCAGGCGAACGATTTAGGCGCTGGCGCGCGTTTAGTTCAGAAACTTCCAAAATCGGCCTAAAACTGCTTATCGCTCATACCTCAAAAACTACGCACTTTAGAGAAAAGTGTTTTTATAAAAAAATAAAGCACATTTAATTTCCTACAAATTATGTTTCATAAGTTCTTTTCTTCAGGCAAACGATTTAAGCGCTAGCGCGCGTTTAGTAAAAAAACTTCCAAAATCGGCCAAAAACCGTTTTATCGCTCATAACTCAAAATCTACGCACTTTAAGAACAAAGTGTTTCTATAAGAAAATATAGTACATTTAATTGCCTACAAATCATACTTCTTAAGTTTTTTCCTTAGGCACACGATTTAGGCGCTAGCGCGCGTTTAGTTAAAAACTTCCAAAATCGAGAAAAAACTGTTTTCTCGCTCATAACTCAAAGACTACGCACTTTTAGAGCAGTGTTTCTATAAAAAACCAAAGTACATTTAATTTCCTACAAATTATGTTTTTTAAGTTTTTTTTCCTCAGGCGAACGATTTAGGCGCTGGCGCGCGTTTTTTCAGAAACTTCCAAAATCGGCCAAAAACTGCTTATCGCTCATACCTCAAAAACTACGCACTTTTAGAAAAAAGTGTTTCTATAAAAAAATAAAGTACATTTAATTTTCTTCAAATTATATTTCTTAAGTTTTTTTCCTCAGGCGAACGATTTTGGCTCTTTAGTTAAAAAACTTTTAAAATCGGCCAAAAACTGTTTTATCAAAACTCAAAAACGACGCATTTTTAGAGAAAGTGATTTGGAAAAAAATAAAGTACATTTGATTTCCTACAAATTGTAGCTTTAGAGTTTTTTCCCCTGATAAACAACTTACGCGTTAGCGCGCGTTCAATTTAAAAAGACTTTCAAAACCGACCAAAAATTGTTTTATCGCTCATACGAGTAGCTCAAAAAATTCGCACTTTTAGAGAAAAGTCTTTTATAAAACACAGCAACTTTAATTTCCTACAAATTGTATCTTATAAAATTTTTTCATAAAGCAAACAGTTGAGGTGGTAGTTTAGGGTAGATCGGACGTAGTGTGTTCTGGAGGTAAAAGTCCTTTTTTTAACTTTTGTTCTTAAGTGTTTTCACTTTAACGCGCGATAGCGTCTTAATCGTTGACCCGAGCAAAAAAACTTAAGAGATATAATTGATAAAAAATTTAATGTACTTTATTTTTGTATGAAACAACTTTTCTTATAAAGTGCGTAGTTTTAGAGTTATAAACAAAAAACCGAACGTAGATTTTATTATTAATTTGCAATGCTCTTTCATCCCGAAAATATTTTTACTTTATGGTTTGGTAAAACTGATCACTGGTCACTGCCTCCCGGACCCGGACTAGTAGTGCTATATTGGTTATAGCTTAGATTGGGCGAATGCTTTCGAATATTTTTGCCCATCAAGAATATTGTTGTAAGTGACAAATTAGTGCACGAACCCTAATCTCCCCGAACCGGACGCTAGTCACAAAATTTTCGTCTACAAAAAATATAATTAATTAAATAAAAAAATTAAAAGCCTTGGTATTTAACACGAAGGCGTGAATTTACAAATAGTTTCGATTCTTCAAACTTTATTACTTAACCATATTTAAAAAATTAATGTTTAAATTAAGGCGCATCATTAAAATAGATGTTAAAAGTACTTATAAAGAGGATGATACTCTTAAGGAAAAAAGCGTTTCATAAACAATAATTACATGTCATTGAAAGGTTTAATGATTCAAAAATAGCACTTCTTACAATTACGTTTTAGAAACCTACAATTTAGTTAAGCTTCTAATTTTTACAAGTTTTTTGTGTGCCTTTAATAAAATTATTATTTTGAAAATAAAATGCATAATTATAGATCGAAATGATGGACGAATCTGGAACGTGAAGTAAGAATCCAGTCACGAATTTTTAAATCGTGCAAACTATTTTTTATTGTCGCGAGTGATGAAAATATTTAGATTAAAAAAGAGGCTCGAAACTTATTGGATTTGTTACTTTCGTATAGTACTGAATTATTTAAAATTTTCTATTTGAAAAAAATAATTATACATTTTTCAAAAGCTCGAGGTTATTGCAATGAAAAGAATTTGGGGTGTGGGTGGTTAGGTCAAAGAGCGTGCCCATCTTTTACGATTACAACTTTATGCAAAAAATGTGAACAATTTGTTTATGTTGTTGTATTGAATAAAATAGGTCAAGAACACTTATTTATTTTAAACAATTCGATGAAAATATAACCGACTTTTATTAAACTATACAAAGCTTGGACCTCTGTGTGGCCTCGCAAGGTTTTAGTTGCCACTGCCCCTTTTTCAAACCTCAATTTTAGCCATTTCTTTTAATAATATGAAAAAATGGAAGGCGCATTGCTTTAATTTTCCTGAAAGGCAATTGTCTGATTGAACTTGCCGTACTTGCGTACTGTTGAGGTAATTGGAAGGCTCTAAGCATGTACGTATCGCAGAAATCAAGAGGAGATGAAATTTTGAACGCAAAATTCTTCTCCAAACCATCGTCCACACTCTAGATTCTAGATGGTTGGAGAACGAGGTTGCCAGTATCATGACGAGTTACTAGCGCCTAGACAAAAACTTCTGCAAAAGATGTAGTAAAGATGTGGTAAAACCAACGAACTGGAAATCGGCTTAGGCTACTAAATTTATTTTAAGTGCGCCTCTAACGATATTTTAATTGGATTCTTAACATTTAAACGAAGTGCAAAACGAAATTAATCATAAAAGCGTATAAATTAAGACCAATCAGGAACAGTAGTAGTAGGTGCAATTATTTTATTATATGCAAATTTAAGCTTTTAACACCGAAACCTATTAACAATTTTTTTTATTAAATTGTAAATCATCTGACGTAACGACAAATCTTGATATCTTTTATATATACGAAGACAACGGTAAGCAACAAGTAAATTAATTTGCATAAATAATACATGCAATTATTTTTAAATTATTTAAATTCGTATACTTTCTTTAAGCTGTTTATGGGAAGATCTTTTCTGCTTTTAAATCCCAATTGAACACACTTATGTGTGTATGTGTGTTGTGTATATTTCATTAACAAAAGTTACGACATATTTAGACTGTTACGTCAAGTAGGAAGCTAGGAAGATCTAAAAATTTATTCATTTTAAATATTTCTAGGTACGTAATTCCTTTCAACTAGTTTTGTTATCAAGTTTGAATAAACTATACTAAATCGTTAATGGGGATGTAGCAACGAGATACATAACAGAGGCGCTTCTCTTCAGGAAGAACCAATTTCTTGCGATTCGGCGAGCTAAAACTTGATTTTTAGAATAGTACGTCTAGGCAATAAGATCGGGTAAAGAGATTGGATAACCCCAAAAATAGTCCTCAAATTGGGAAAACTAAGTTATAAAACAATTAGGTAAGTAGTAAGTTTCGAAAGAAGAGATTCCTGTTGGTTGTTTTGATTAATGATATATAGGTGCTGCGTAAACATTAAAAGTTCAAGATGACGTTTTAAAAGCATTAAAGGTGCATCATGCATCTATATATAAATATTATTTGACCTAACAAATTTAACATTTAAATGTTTTGTCTATGTATATTTAATAATTAAAAGATTATTTTAATTGGGCTCTGAGCAAATGCTTAAAACGCTAATTAACTAAGCGGATTCGGTGGAATAGTCTGAGAAGAAGTACAAGTTTTGAAACAAAAACTTGAAGTTTGGTTTTTCGTTCAGTATATACTTATGTCTCATAAAATCTTGCATCAAAAGACCTCCGGAACTTTGTCAAAAATCAAAAATCCGAGAAACAGCGAAACCTTTGTTTGTTTTTCAGTTTTTGACAATTTCGAGCCTTAAGGGCCAATTTTTAGGCAAAGGTCATTAATATTTTTTTAAAGTAGACTAAATTTCAAACAAATTTGAAACTAGAACCGTCTCTGTAAACTAACTGAGCTCCGAGATACAAGTCTACAAAGGCTTGCAAATATTTTTCATATTTTGCCATTTTTAGCAATACAGTCATGACATGAGATTTCTGAAGAGGGAGGCTCAATATCTTCAGGTAGTGGATGAATGCTGGCCCAACTACAATTGGGAGAATTTTTTTTGCAATTCACAATTTTTGATAGCGCAAATTATCGTACGTTAGACGCGTTGGGAGGTATAATGATGATGATGTGACGATGATTCGGTATAGTCCAGTAACTTTGTCCCCTTAATTTATTACCTTGCATCAAAAGGGGTAGTTACTTGGCTATGTTATACCAAATACTATATAAAAGATACCTAATAATAAATCCAAGTTTTCGACTTCGGAAGACCTCCGAAACTTTGTCAAAAATCAAAAATCCGAGAAACAGCTAAATTTTTGTCCTTTTTTCAGTTTTTGATAATTTCGAGCCTTAAGGGCCAATTTTTAGGCAAAGGCCATTAATAATTTTTTAAAGTAGACTAAATTTCAAACAAATTTGAAACTAGAACCGTCTGTGTAAACCAAGTGAGCTCCGAGATACAAGTCTACAAAGCCTTGCAAATATTTTTCATATTTTGCCATTTTTAGTAATACAGTCATGACATGAGATTTCTGAAGATGGTGGCTCAATATCTTCAGGTAGTGGATGAATGCTGGCCCAACTACAATTCGAGTAGAATTTTTATTGCAATTCACATTTTTTGCTAGCGCAAATTATCGTACGTTAGACGCGTGGGAGGTATAATGATGGCGATGATGTGATGATGATTCGGTATAGTCCAGTAATTTTGCCCCCTTTATTTATTACCTTGCATCAAAAGGGGTAGTTACTTGGCTATGTTATACTATACAAAAGATGCCTAATAATAAATCCAAGTATTCGACCTCGGAAGACCTCCGGAACTTTGTCAAAAGTCAAAAATCAAAAATCTGAGAAACAGCGAAATTTTTGTCATTTTTTCAGGGTTTTTACAATTTTGAGCCTTAAGGGCCAACTTTTAGGCAAAGGCCATTAATACTTTTTTAAAGTAGACTAAATTGCAAACAAATTTGAAACTAAAACTGTCTCTGTAAACCAACTGAGCTCCGAGTTACAAGTCTACAAAGGTTTGCAAATATTTTTTATATTTTGTCATTTTAAACTTTTTGCAATACAGTCATGACATGAGAATTCTGAAGAGGTGGCTCAATATCTTCAGGTGGTGGATGAATGCTGGCCCAACTACAATTCGAGTAGAATTTTTATTGCAATTCACATTTTTTATAGCGCAAATTATCGTACGTTAGACGCGTGGGAGGTATAATGATGGCGATGATGTGATGATGATTCGGTATAGTCCAGTAATTTTGTCCCCTTTATTTATTACCTTGCATCAAAAGGGGTAGTTACTTGGCTATGTTATACTATACAAAAGATGTTTAATAATAAATCCAAGTTTTCGACCTCGGAAGACCTCCGGAACTTTGTCAAAAGTCAAAAATCAAAAATCTGAGAAACAGCGAAATTTTTGTCATTTTTTCAGGGTTTTTACAATTTTGAGCCTTAAGGGCCAATTTTTAGCCAAATGCAATTAATACTTTTTTATAGTAGACTAAATTTCAAACAAATTTGAAACTAGAACCGTCTCTGTAAACCAACTGAGCTCCGACATACAAGTCTACAAAGGTTAGCAAATACTTTTAATATTTTCCCATTTTTAGCAATACAGTCATGACATGAGATTTCTGAAGAGGGTGGCTCAATATCTTCAGGTAGTAGATGAATGATGGCCCAACTACAATTTGAGTAGAATTTTTTTTGCTATTTACATTCGATAGCGCTAATTATCGTACGTTAGACGCGTTGGGAGGTATAATGATGGTAATGATTATTGATGTATGGTCAAGTAATTTTGTCTCTAAATTTGTTGCCTTGTATCAGATGGGGTAGTTATAATTTTTTTGGCATGTTGTAATATGTGATGAAGGCCTAACAATAAACCCAAATTTTTGACCTCAGTGACCTCACTCTTCAGATATCTCATGCTATAACTGGATGTTTAAAAATGCCAAAATATGAAAAACTTGCAAACTTTTGTTCACTTGTATCTCTGACACCAGTTTATTTACAAAGTCCGTTCTGATCGCAAATTGTAGGAAATTTCATCTACTTTTAGAAAGTATAAGGGATCTTTTCCAAAAAATTTGTTTTTAAGGGCTAAAATTGACAAAAACTGAAAAAATACAAATGCGATTTCTTGGATTTTTGACAAAACGCCGAGGTCGAAAATTTGGATTAATTAGTAGGCCTCCGCCATAGATAATAGAGTAAAAAATCGTAACTACCCCAATTTCTGGAATGAATTTTACGTAAAGTTGTGTAAGTAAAGAAGAAATGTGTATATTAGTTTCAAATAATAAAAATCAAGTTTAAAAATGTAGTTTTCTTAATTGTTAAGAAATTATGGTTTAATATAAATTTTAACGACCAACTTGAATTTTCTCGCTTAACCAGTCGTTGAAATCTCTCACCTTTTAACGGCGCAATTTTCATAATCGTACAAATTAAAAGGCCTATCGGTCGTATTTGTAAAAAAATTAATTCAAAGTCGACCTTCTGAATTGAAAAATACAACTATTTGGGAGATTTCGATGCTATGAAAGCGAGAAACCTGCTCTAAAGTGTTATAGGCCGTTTAATAGAGAAACAAATTATGTAATTGACGAAGTGATTATTGGTTTGAAGATTATTAAAAGCAATTTAATTTTCTTCAAGCAAAGCACTTATTATACTTTCTTATAACTTTTTGATATAGTTATTTAAACTGTCATTTCCTAACACTTTATAGGTGTTCTAAGACTAAATCCAATTACAGAAAATTGAAATCGTAGTGAGAGGCTGCAAGATGGTGACTTGTGACTTCCTTTATCATTTAATTGCCCTTTTAAACATTTTTCGGCATATCAACTAGACTAATATAGCGTATAGGCCTTAACCTACTAAAAAAACTATACTTCGAAGACATATAAAGAATTTCTTTTAACAGAAAACAATTACTAATGCGTAATAGGTGAGGCTCGAAAATCGCATAAAAGTACATCAATTCCAAGTCTAAACTCTAAACCAAACGACATACTGAATTTTATTTTGCAACGACACCAATTTAAAATCAAATAAAAAATGTTATACAGTTACATCACCGATATAAAGTTAAATTGCAATGAGTTGTTGAAGTTTACTTCTTACAGTTATATAGCTTCAAATATATACAGTACATCTTTGAAAGAAGTGAAAGTGAAAAGGCATGCAGAAGTAAGGTCGCTACGAGACGTGATTTTTGCTAAGCAGAAGATGAGCCAGGTCGACATAAAAGATAATTCCCGTGTGAATAATACTCTAACATTTCGCTTTAATAATAATTCTTTAGAGGTTAGAATGCGGATTTTAGTATCAAGGATGTTTTCTATAACTTTTAAATTGTTCTTTCCGCGTGTATCACTCTTTTTTGGTAGTTGTTGGTAAGTTGATTCAAATGGGTTTCATTATTTATGTATTTTGCTCAATCTTTTTCTTCAATTTTTAATTATGCATAAAGGTTTCAGATTAGCATTTCGTAAAATGCACGAATAAATGTTCTGTTGAGCCTTGAAAATTGTAATTATTTATTTATTTGTTCTCTGGCGAATCGAACCTTTTCATGCGCCTACGAAGTTATTAATTATTTCATAGGGTGAGATGGAATACAAAGACAACGAAATTCAATGCACATAATAAGAAACTTAAAGTGCATCACGTTTCAGACGCATCGCGCCTTTTTCTATTGGCCATAGATTATAGGGCAAAGTTCAGAAAATTAGGGTATTAATCCATCGATAACATTCGATATTTATTTTTTAAATGTATCGCTTACCAAGACAATTATTACTTTAACAGTAGTCAGGCCTCCAAGGCCCGGAAAGGGCTGCAACCGTTTAAAATTGCCGACGGTATTTTAGCAACTCATCTGTTAAAGGCTGTTACAGGCAACGTGCAAGCGATGGAAGGTTCACAACAGAAAGCAACCAGTTTGTAAGAAATTGTGTGACGTGAGAGCATGATGGCTTCCAGTGCCCAACCAACATCGTAAACTTCGGTTAAGACGTACCTTGGAAGGACCGAAAGACGACACACGATACTTGGGACTCAGCATCGACAAAGGCATTATATGGAAACCCCACATCGAGAGAGCAGTTGCTAGAGCGTGACCTCCTACTCCTCTACTCTATCCGCTCTTCTCAGGAACAATCTTGAACCTCCGAAACTAGTTGCTTCTGTACAAGACCCATAATGTCCCACCTGGAGGTACGCCGCTCTGTCACACATCAAGAAGATGGAAACACTACTAAACAAGATTCTAAGAACTTTAGTCGACGCACCATGGTTCGTGTGGAATCGTAAAATCCAACAGGACCTTCAGATGATCAGCATCCAGGAATTCATCTGAGAAGCCCACCATCCGAGGGATATGGGGTTACAACGTCAACGAGACTAGACTCCGGAAGAGGCCCATCGAGTTGGCCCTCGACAGAGTTTAGTTTTCTTCTAAGAAGACTGACAACCTTTAACGTTCGACGCAGGCGAACCAAGTGACTTACCCCATTCTAATTACCCATGTCATTCAGTGTTTAAGATTCGACCGATGAAGGGGGCAAACAATCCAGTCCAAGGAACCCCATAGCCTATTCAAGATTTAAGATTTAAGAGCATGATGGGACTCAGTGCCGATTCATTAGTTATCTGTAGATTAAAGATTGTCTTTGGGATTGTGGTCCAGTAGTAATGAGTTAGGACCAACCATAAAAGATGAGATCACGTATTATAGGAAGACGTGTCATCATTTCGATATTTATAAAAATAAATGAATTGTGATGGTAATTTTGATAGCATGAAGTAACGGTTGTAGCGTTGTAAACGTAGAATAGATGAAAAAGGCTATGTCCGATTACAAAACGAGATAGAAGAGAACGACATGACACACGACAAGCACTCAAAAACAAAAAATTCTCACAAGAGTAACAATGAAATCCATCCAATTCTTCTACACCTCAAGGAAAATATAAACTAGTAGCAGAAGACCCGTAATTATAAATCAAGGTCTTACAAGTACGGTAGTCTCAACAACACACAAAAAGAATGTTAAATTTCTAAGATTAGAACAATTAGGCAGAAGGCCAATCAAAAAAATGACTGTAATTAGTCATATTCGAAATTTAAAATGTTCCAATTTGATTCACGATAAAAGCATCATCTCGTTTTTAAAATTGAATTTAGATCAGACCTTCGCAGCGCCACGAAACATCGAGTTTAATTAATTTCATAATTTTCACTTAATTGTTATTGAATCGAATTAAAAAAAATAAATTTGAAACGACAACCTTGACTTCGTCGAGAGAAAATTGCGATATTATATTAAAATTTACATTTAGGTGCAGATGACAAGGAATTCGGCTATAAATTATTATTGAGTAGGTACCTCATAATTTTTTAATTTCAAAAAAATGTAATTAAAATGCCAAGGCCTTAATTGTACTTGTACATGTACGTCATGTACATCAAAAAATGCAAATTTTCTTAAGATATACAAGTGTTGAAAGACATTGTTATTCAAGAAGAAAATGTTTCGCCTAAACTTACTTCGAGTTGCCACGTCTTGTGTTTTCATTTCTGTTTTGCGTTGTATGCCTGAAACGTTCGCCCAAATCGAATGTAGCCATTACTTCCATTCACCCACGTCACAGCACAATAAATACGATGAAATTTACCAATTTACTAAAATAACTATAAATTTGTGTTCGTATTAACGCTTGTGTGTGATAGTAAACTTATCACCTTATCAAATAGAACAGGAAATGTTTAAAAATTAAGAATTGTGAATTAAATAGATGGCGATTCGAAAATTTTCGTAATTTTCGCTTATAACAATATAAATTATTTATGTAAAAATTTATTTGAGATGTAATTAATTTTGTTCATCGCGAAAATAAATAATGTGTCGAATTTAATGACTGTCTATATTTGTTATATAATTTATTTATAGAAATTATTAATATTGAAAATTATTTTAACGTTGAAGCAACGGTTAAAACTTTGTCAATATTATGTACGGGATTAACCCAGTTTTGCAAAAAAAGCAACTACTATTACAGACGGGGGCGAACTTGATCTCTTAGGGCCGGCCAGGCCCAACAACAATTTTGATTAAATGAATGATAATGAGTTGCCATAAGAATTTCCCATTAACCTTGATTAAATTCTACTGCCAGTCCCTTCAACTCTGATTAAAGAGTTTAATCACGGTTACTAGCAGTTAATCAATGACAACTCATTGTCATTCATTGATTAACTGACATTAACTCAGACTACAAGGGAGTCCCGCCAACTCTGATTGACGAATTTAATTACCATTAATGGCAGTTAATCAATAAATTTCAATAAGTTGTCATGACAGTTGCATGATTACCTACCATTACTCCTGATTAAGGACCAGTCCCACCACTGATTAATGGCAGTTAATCAATGAATGGCAATGAGTTGCCATGAGAATTTGCCATTAACCGTGATTAAATTCTGGGGATAGTCTCTCCAAATCTGATTAAATAATTTAAATCACGGTTAAATCACAACTCATAGTTATTCATTGATTGACTACCATTAACCCTAATCAAGGGCCAGTCCTACCACTGATTAATGGCAGTTAATCAATAAATAACAATGAGTTGCCATGAGAATTTGCCATTAACCGTGATTATATTCTAGGGCCAGTTCCTCCAACTCTGATTAAATAATTTAATCACGGTTAATGGCAGTTACTCAATGACAACTTATTGTCATTCATTGATTAACTGACATTAACTCTGATTAAAAGGCAGTCCCGCCAACTCTGATTAAAGAATTTAATTACCGTTAACGGCAGTTAATCAATGAATGTCAACAAGTTGTCATGACAGTTGCATGATTACCTACCATTAATCCTGATTAAAAACCAGTCCCACCCCTGATTAATGGCAGTTAATCAATGAATGACAATGACTTCCCGTGAGAATTTGCCATTAACCGTGATTATATTCTAGGGCCAGTTCCTCTAACTCTGATTAAAGAGTTTAGACACGGTTACTAGCAGTTAATTAATGACAACTCATTGTCATTCATTGATTAACTACCATTAACCCTAATCAAGGGCCAGTTCCACTACTGATTAATGGCAGTTAATCAATAAATATCAATGAGTTGCCATGAGAATTTGCCATTAATTAACCGTGATTATATTCTAGGGCCAGTTCCTACAACTCTGATTAAGGAATTTAATGACGGTTAATGGCAGTTCATCAATGAATGTCAATAAGCTGTCAAAACAGTTTTATGATTACCTACCATTAATCCCAATTAAAAGTCCGTCCCACAACTAATTAATGGCAGTTAATCAATGAATGGCAATGGGTTGCCATTAACCGTGATTAAATTCTAGGGATAGTCCCTCCAAATCTGATTAAATAATTTAAATCACGGTTAATGGCAGTTAATCAATGACAACTCATAGTTATTCATTGATTAACTACCATTAACCCTAATTAAGGGCCAGTCCCACTACTGATTAATGGCAGTTAATCAAGGAATGACAATGAGTTGCCATAAGAATTTGCCATTAATTGTGATTATATTCTAGGGCCAGTTCCTCCAACTCTGATTAAAGAATTTATTGACGGTTAATGGCAGTTAATCAGTGAATGTCAATAAGTTGTCAAGACAGTTGCATGATTAACTGCTATGAACCGTAATTAAAGAAGGTAATCACGGTTAATGGCAAATTGTCATGCCATCTCATCGTGAATCATTGATTAACTGTCATTAACCGTGTTAAATTCGTTAATAAGAGTTGATAGAACTGGCTCTAAGTCCAGTAGTGCATTCCTAATTTTTTTAAATAAATGCCCTGCATGTGTTTTTTTTTTTTTTCTAGCGCCTGCTTGCAAAATTATATGAGCATGGAGAGTTTCTCGGGGCGAGGTTAAAAAAATGTTGGTTGGTTTGTGTGAGCGTGGAATTTGTATGCTTCTCTATAAGGTGAGCTCTCGTTGATTATTGTTTTCCAGAAGTTGCTTTAAGTTTCACTTTTTTCCCGTTCTTTCACACCACGATTAAAATCATCATTAATCGCCAAAACCAACCAAAATTAATATTCTAATAAATACGCCATTTATCAGGTAGAATGGGCGTGAGTTAATAACTTAAAAATATTATAAAACAATAATGAGAAGCTTTTATGAATCCAAACGATTGTTGTTAATTAATTTAAAAAAAAATTAAAAGCGCATCTGATTGATCTACCGGAAATTTTATTGCTAACCTTTTTTTATAAATTGCAAGTAGTTTATAAATTGTAATGCTCATAAAGTAACGTATTACACAAGTAAAGCTATTTTCTGAAGGATCATCTCTCTTATTAATTAATGTGCTTTCGAAATTACAAGATGGAGTTGGTAAATGTTTTTATATTTGATTTTATTTATCGACTGTGGTAGTAAAAAAAATTTAGTTTAAGTGGAAAGTTTACTCAATATTTGTTTTTTTAATACAAACAATATAATCGTCACCGGAGGGGCCAATTATTGTATAATAGGTATGTATTATAAAGAAATCGAGAACTATCGGGGTTTTTAAAACCTGAACGATAGGTAACGTAACCACACTCTTCAGAGCAGCCTAAACACAATGTTAGGCTCGAACAGGGGCCCTTACTTGATAGTAAGCACATAATATTCAGTAGTAGCGTAGCTACGTGGAGCAGTTGGGACGACTGCTCCAGACCGCAGCTCCAAGTAGCTTCTCTGATATTGAGTGCAGTCAGGGAACTGTGTAACGCTGCAGACTTCATTAAAGTGCTTTACCGCTTCATTAAAGCACTTGATCGTTGCATGAAGCGCCTTAATAAAGCGCTGCAGCACCACTATTTCCTGAATGCGCTCGTGAGCTGTTACATAAAGCGCTACAGCGCTACAGTTCCCTAAATGCGCCCAAGCGCCGATTACGTCAGTATGTCCGATTATTTTAATTTTACATAAAGTTTATAAAGTGGATTTACGCTTCTTGACCTTGGAATTTTTAAAAATGGGCGCCCGCGCTGATAGAAACTTTACGAAAAATTTGATAAAAAACAAATTTTGCTAGAACTCTTCTAAGAAACAAGTGGGTGCGTCGAGTTTACTTGCTCCAGGGCGCTGAATATGTAGCTACGCCACTCGAAATAATAATATAACAGAGTCTGTCAAATTATTAGTAAAATGGCACCCTGATTGACAAGAATAGTTCTGTGAGCTAAGTAATAAAAATAAATCATATTGTCGCGTGGACGAAAAAATACGCTTAGCTTTAGCTATAGCTACAGCTACGCTATTGAGCGGCCTTAGTCTTTTGTAATTATTAAAAATCGACCAGCTAAGTCTTAGCCTCATACTGTGTTTGATTTAATTA
This sequence comes from Malthinus flaveolus, assembly GCA_950108345.1. NCBI lineage: Eukaryota > Metazoa > Arthropoda > Insecta > Coleoptera > Cantharidae > Malthinus > Malthinus flaveolus. The sequence continues at coordinate 20,160,145 of OX467287.1, read as the reverse complement.
GATAAGACTGTTTTAACAAGGTTTCTCTCAAGTATCGATTTCGTCTTTGGCTTCTCAACTTCGCTTTCATCAGATAACACTACTCCGGTAAAGTCTTTCCTAATTGAGCGCTGCTCTCACATTTTTTCGACCTTACAGAAGTTATATTTTCTTGAAGACCCCTCAAAGTTTGAGGGCAAATATTGAAGGTTAAGTAACTACCAACTCTTCGCCATATTTATACGTATAATGTCAAAAATTAATTTACTAAACTTTATTCCTTAAACTAATTACAGTTTGTCGATATCGGATAATTAACTAAATATTGGAAGAATCGATAATTTCAATTGTAAATTTGAACAATAATATATAATCAAATGTCACGTACATAATTCCTTCAGCGATAATTCCCCTCCCCATCGAAACGAAACCAGTAGCCTCTAGCAGTCTCTTCTTGAGGATATCCCTTTCACTGAACACATCTTGAAGATGCACTCTTCAGCTTCAGTCGGTGGTTAACTCGCAATCATGATTGGTGTTAGTGTATTTATTTTTTTAGGTGAGTACATAAATTATAATATTGTGACGAAATAAGTAATTAAAAGAAAAGTTACTTGCCAATTAATTCGAATTAAAAATAAATTGTGAAGTGATTAATTTTATAATCTATTGGTGCATCATCTTGGAATTTACATAATTAATTCACGAAATTAACTGTTTTCAAATACGTGAGTAAGAGTAAAATTATCTAATAATAGTAATAATAATAATGAAATGCTAACGGCATCATTTGTAAGAAAATTAAATTATGTAACGTATATATTGATGATTTATTAATAATTATATTTTTCCTCAGTATTTAAATAAATTAGGAGTTTGTTTTTAATTTTTAAAAAGAGGATTTTGGTTTAAACTTTGGTAATTTATTATATAATAATAATTAAATAAAACGACTCTCTCAAGTAAGACAATACAACAATTAGACGAACAGTTCACAAGCATACAATTTCATTACACGCGCTTTGCTTTGTTTAAATCCGTGAAAATTACAAAACTTGCAGATATTGTTTGCATTTCGTTTATACGTTTTTTTAAATTTATTACCCTTTCGTAATTAATTTTTTATCTTTACAAAAACGGAGGGGGACTCTAATTAGGTAGGTACTCTAATTTTTTCTAATTTTCAAAAAATTCCGTATTTAAAAACGTTTTAAATTAGAAAATAATTTTTTTAATCACCTAATTAATTTCTTTGACACGTTTAATTCATACTTTTGTATTTTCCCACACTCTTTAAAGGTTTAAAGTACTGCTCGAGGGGGCCCCAACTTAATAGTAATTGTAATTAGTGCTTAGCGTAATTTATTTCGACGTATAACCTTCAGTCATCCTCATTTTAGGTCTCGGAATTCCTTTTAGGGACGTCTCAATTCCGTTCCAATTTCTAATTCGCGCGAGCTTAAAAATCAACTTAAATCAAGAGGGGTCTTTGATTTTAATTAATAAATTAAGCGTGTGAATCTTGTGACATTAGAATTTTGGCCTCCCTATATAACAGCCATATAATAATAAAAACAGTTGTTATCATTGACTTCTTGATGATTTTACGTCTAATTTGAATTAAATATTAAAATTAATTGAAATATCGACAAAAATTAAAAATAAATTTAATAAAAATTACAAAAGTGTCAGTGTTTTAGATAAAGTTGAATGACATTAATTTTTCGTATAATTTGAATGTAATTATGATAATTTTGTATCGTAATTAATTAAGTCGCTACTGAAATTAATGTAAATTAGGACTGTAATAGCACAATTTACAAGTTTCCTTACAAAAAAACAATTATTTTTTTTAAATTTACCTTATTTTTGAACTATTAATTAAGCAACAGTTTAGGATTGAAGATTGAAGAGAAAGTAATAGCTTTTTTTACTATAAATGCAATTAATAGCGTTAAATAATTGACTGTAAAACAATTCCCCATTGTTAACAGTTATTTTATTTATTTTTCAGATTATTTTCTAATTATTTACCTTTTTGTAAATCACTCGGGGAAGTGTGTAAATTCCTGTTAAATATAATTGCTATTAAAATTAACTTAATTTAATTAATTAAAATTATTGCTTCCTCGGAAAGGTCGCCAAAATGTTTTGTAATTTTTAAATTAATTAGTTTACCCAACTAAGGCCAATAGTTCAAGTTTTGTATTTTTTAACAGATAAAAAGTGGCCCCGTTTTTTAAACAAAAATTCAATTTCGTCAAATTAGCCCACTTTAATTAATTTTTATTGCCAATTATGTAGTCTTGAATGGATTTCGTATTTATATGAGAATCTACAATAAATAGTTATGCGCACGGCATTGTAAAAATTTAATTAAAATTTCTAGATAAGTGTAAAACAAAGAGATTCCAATTTGTGATTAATTTTTTTTTCGAAAGGCAATTGTGTAAATTTACCTTGAATTAAAAAGATTTTTTTCCAGCAACACTCGCGGAATTGAATTCTGCTCAATTCCTCAACAATCGTCCTTATCCGACGTATAGTTTAGATAGTATGCCAGATACAGGATTTTCTTGTAGGGACAAAATATTAGGTGGATATTATGCCGATCCAGAAACGCAGTGCCAAATGTTTCATATTTGCGTAAAAGTCGCCGGTGTTGGGGTGAGGAACCCATCAAATATAATTCGTAATTTAAAGTTGATTTTTTAAGATACAAGATTTCCGTTTCTTGTGTCCAAATGGCACGGCTTTTGACCAAGATCATCAGATCTGTGCAGATTGGGACGACGTCGATTGCGACGCAACTACACTTTACTATTCTAGCGACAATTTCGACCTTTACCGTATTGGATCAGGTAAAACTTTCACTTAGTGTGACCGACTCTTCTTTTATTATTCCTTCTTTAAATAATAGGTTTTGAATCAAAAGCTGTCAAATACGGCGAAGAAGAAGAGCCATTCTCTCTTCAAAGGGCCGAGACTGGCGATATTCGCCTAAATCGAGAGCATCAAACGCAGAGAGTTAATCAACAGACGGAATCTAAAAATTACAAGGCGAAAGCTAAAGTTAACCAACAACCGCCACAACAACAGCAGCAGCGGCAGCAACAACAGCAGCAGCAGCAGAAACAGCAGCAACAACAACAACAGCAGCAGCAGAAACAGCAACAGGCACCGCAACCTCAGCCGCAACAAAATAATAATCGCAATTATAACAATGACAATGAAAGAGATATTTTCAAAGGTTCCAGCAGCTCAAATTTCTTCAACAACCGGAACGGTGGTAAAGAGGTAGATGACGACGACGACGATTATAGTTCCGGCAACACTAATGCTAATCAAAATAATGATTACTATCAAAGGAGAAAAGTGAACCGTAATCAAAATCGACGTCCAAATCAAGAAGAACCGAGAACGGAGAGGCCTAGTCGTCCAACTGGATTTGTTAATGGTTTTGCCGGTTCCAGTCCGACGACTTCGCGTCCAACCACGTCAACTGCAAATAACGAAGTTAGCACCCAAAGTCGTCAACGCACTCGTGGTCGTGTAAACTCCCAGTATAACAACGCAAATAGTTTTAGACGAAATAATTATAATAATAACGAAGATGATGGTCAGTATCGTGAAACAGACGAAGGCCAGTATAGAGAAGACCATAATAACGAAGGCCAGTATCGTGAGACTTCTAAAAATGTCAGACCAAATGTAGTAGTTAGTACTCCGGCGCCATTTAGACAAGCTCCAACAACATTTGCTTCTAAAGCAACAGAAAACTACCCTTCGCAATTTAATCAACAAAAACAAACTTATTCCAAACAAACCGAAAATTATCCGTCGTCTTTCAAGCAAACCGAAAATTATCCAACTTCCCCAAAACAAACTAAAACTGATTATCCGACAACTCCGGCTTTCAATCGTAACAATCAACAAGACCAGTTTTCTAATTACGAAACTACAAAGTTGAAGCAAAGCGATTATAAGAAGACATCGACTCCTTATAAGCAGACGGATAATTACCCCACAACCTTTTCTCCAAAAGCGAGTCAGTTTAGGAATATTTATGCGACAACTCTAGCACCTCAAAATATCTACAATAATAGAAACTCTAATGGTCAGTCCACTCATTTGTATCAGAATAATAATTATAGAACAACGCCAAATTATAATGAAACTCCGTCCAGTAAACAAACAACTCAGTACAATAACACTCCTCAACAGCAGCAACAAAAGCAAACCACTCAATATAGTCAGACACCTCAACAAAAACAAACAACTCAATATAATCAACCTTCCCAACAACAACCAAAACAAACAACTCAATATAATCAACCTCCTCAACAAAAACAAACAACTCAATACAATCAAACCCCTCAACAAAAACAAACAACTCAATATAATCAACCTCCTCAACAAAAACAAACAACTCAATATAACCAACCTCCTCAACAAAAGCAAACAACTCAATATAACCAACCTCCTCAACAAAAACAAACAACTCAATATAATCAACCTCCTCAACAAAAACAAACAACTCAATACAATCAACCCCCTCAACAAAAACAAACAACTCAATATAATCAACCTCCTCAACAAAAACAAACAACGCAATATAATCAAGCTTCTCAACAACAGTCACAAAAACAAACTACTCAATACAATTATTCAACCCAACAACAGAAACAAACCACCCAACACACTCAATACACACCAACCGTTCCAAGAATAACCACTCCTTCGTACGCGTCCACAACTCAATCGAACCCTCGTCGCGCAAACCGCTACGACGAGACCCAATACGACGACGGCTCTTACGATTCGCGTTACGACGACACCCGCGATAGAGATAACAGAGAAGACGAGTTCCTCAAAACAGCTCACAGCATTAACATTGCGGCAAGTCGAAACGAATACTATCAAAATTCCAAGAGCACGGCGTCGGTGACGGAAAAGCCTAGGCCGTTTTCGGTGACGCCGAAAGAGTTCACTTCTACCAATAAGTCCCAACCTCCACAACCCCAGAGAAACAATCCCCCGCCTACTCAAAAACCTCAAAATAAACCGGCGCCAGTATTTCAGTCGAATAAAAAGGTAAAAGATGTAAGTTACGATTATGCTTATTACGATACAAATGTTGGGGGTGACCATGAGTATGATATTGGATTTGATAGTGAAAAATCTGATAAAATTAATAAAAAACAATAGGGTTAATATTTAATAAATAGTATTAATAGTGGTTAAGCTTCGCTCGTTTTGTTTTGCTCTTTTTACAACAGAATTTGTTCTAAAAAATTTGTAAATTTTATATGTCGCAGTGTTTGAAGATTGTATATATATTGTATTATTTTATTAATAATAAACTGTTGTTAAAATTTGTTTATTTATTTAATATTTTTATTGCGCTTTTCGTTTCTATTTCTACCTACTACATAAATAAAGTTTCTTTTATGAGCGAAACAATAACTTTTAGAAGTTGCACTTTGTTGCTTTTACTTTTTAAACTTCTGCTTAAACAAATAATTTGCACAATGCGAAATTACGAGAGCTATTCAGAAATTCACCTCTAACCTAACAGGCTGTGAGGGGAAACAAATAAACGTGCCCAGGCCGCACCTGCGAAGTAGGTGCGTTCGTCACAGACAACGTGCCTAAAAGCCTAGATGTTACGGTAATTTTCCACCAAGCTGTAATAGAAAGAGAGCTAGTGCTTGATCTGTGGCAGAAGCTCCCACCAAAGAAAGAGCCACGATCTATTCAAAATAAGAGTTAAGAACCGTTTAGGTTAGCTGATAAAGCAGCAGCTTGTGCAGTAGTTTGGTTGGGACCCCAGACCTTGCCCCTAGCAATTTATTTCACACTGATGAAGATCTGACTAATGGGGTGTGATGAATGGAGCCGAGGACCGAATCTGCATCGAAGATGTCTAAATTTCCAATTTAAAAAAACAACAATAAATGAACTGCCCCTGGTACTTCTGCAACCAACAAGTCGATGTTCCGCTATGCGCTAAGATGCGCTATACCCCGGAACATAGTAAACCATGTTGTCAGTTTTGGTTGTCAGCCACATTATAACCAAAAAGAGAATTTTGTTTGGAGATTTGTGCGAAACGTATGAGAAAAACGGAACTTTAGGTTCGATAAAAAATTTTGTGTAGGTCAAGTGATCGTATTTTAATAGCTATCCACAGATGAATTGGGTTAAAAACAGCTAAAGAGTTTACTAACGCCTAAGTATAGGCAACCAGTCTAGCGTTCCTGCTTACAATGTTAAAAACCTGTTTGTAAAACAAAGCTTTAGCGCCTAAATGTAGGCAACCAGTTTACCATATGTTAAGTAAATTTGAAATCCCCAAACCAAATAAATTCGCGGGGATTACATAAAGAAATAAAATAATAATTCGATACGTATGTACATAATTTATTAAATATATAAAAATATACATGACATAAGTAACTTATGAGTATTATTTTGTAGCAAGAATTAAAAGCATTTGTTTAAATATATAAAAAGAGTCACTTTATAACAAACTGTACACAATTATATAAAACTTAACAGAAAAGAAGTCTTTTTTAAAATAAATAATACAATCAAGTACACCTTAAGGGCCTAACTCGACTACAAATTAATTTTTCGTCATCAAAAAACGTCCCAAAATCGCAAACAAATTTCATATCGACCATCTGAGTTTTTGTAAAGCCAAACGTACAGTAATGAAATAGTCTGCAGTCTCTTGGATCTGAATAGAATTCGTGTACCCTCTTATCGAAACAATTAAAAGTGTAAAACTGTCCTGGTTTTTCTTTGCGTACTTCTACTTGAATTAATTTAGATAGCGGAGTGGTGGTAAAGACAATTTTTGTATATTTGGCTTTGGTCGGGTTGGCGCTCTTCAATAAAGGGGCTTCGGTTATGAAGATTTCGTCGTTGGTTGGTGTAGTTTGCACATAATCGTTTTCAGTAGTGTCATTTAAATTTGAAGGAACTTTCTTTGCAATTCCATTCGGAGTACTAAAGCGGTGGCTCGAAAACTGTTTTCTTTTTGAAGTGTTCGGTCTTTTGTACCAAGGAGGCCTCGTTTTTAAGTATTGGTATCGAGTAGTTGAAAGTTCCAGCCTTTCCGTAGTTGTTTCTTCGACTGGTTGTGTTGGTATTAAGTTTTCTGTAATCGCAACTGTGGGTTCGGTGTTGGTAGTTAGCTCACTTTGTTTTTGCTCGTAAAATGTAGTTTGCTCAATTTGCTTTTGCTCGTAAAAGGTGGTCGTTTCTGGCAACTCTGTTGTTGTAATAAAATCAGTCGTTAAGACGTCTTCTACCGTGGTAGTTGTTTGAGGCTTGATCACTTTCATCTTTTTAATTTCTTCTTCCGAGCTTACGGATTTCTCCATATGTTCTGAATAAAACCCTCGATTTGAGGTATTCTTCTGAGGCTCTTGATAAGTCAAAGGCTCATAATTGTCATCAACATAATCTAAAGAATCAAAAGAGCCTTGCTTACCGAACGGTAGTTCCAAATTTATTTCCTTGAAGAATTCAAATTTATTAGTCGTTGTTTCTTGGTTGGTTGTCGTGGTTTCCTCTTCTTCTTTGTCAAAATTATCTGTAAAACTGTTATTTGTAATTTCCAAAGCATCAGGAGTGGTGGCTACTTCGTTAGAAATAAGCTCAAATGGACTTTGAGTTTCGTTGTTCTCTAATGAGGTAGGAGTCGTACTTTGGGAATAATCTACGTCTTCTAAAACAAACTTATACTCGAGGTTATTATTATTACTATTATGATTCGCATTGTTGCCAGTTTCGCCACTTACTGCTTTATCTTCAGTTGATTCGACTTTACTTATATCAAATAAATCACTTTTTTGCTCTTCAAACTCAGTTGTAGGCGACTCGTCCAAGAACTCGGTAGGCTCCGAAGAGACACTTTGTTCAGAAGCCTCCCCTGCCTCGTCCTCTTTTACACTAGACACATAGTCTGTTTGTTGGCCCACCTCATAATTACTTTCAGTCGTAAAAGACTCATCAAAAATGCTAGTAGCTTCCGGAGTACTTTGAGTAGTTACTTCCTTTAAAAACCTCTCCGCTTTGTTATCCTCAATAATTTGTTCAAAAAATTCCGTTATAAGCCCAACTTCTTTATTTGTAAACCCCTTATTCTTCATTTCATTTGCAATTACTTTAACATCTATTCCTTTCTCCTTTTCGACGCTCTTCTTAACTGTAAACGGCTTAAGCTCGCTGTTTATTTCAAAAGCGTCCGCTAAAATCATGGGCACCTTCGCCTCAATTTCTCTCTTTTTGTACAAGTCGAATAAAAAATTTAAGAGGTCGTCCTCTTTGTCTCTATTCGACGCGCTTCGCTTCTGTCTCGATTTTTTTACTTTAGGTACATCGTGGTAGAATGGATCTAAGACTACGTCCTCTTCTTTATAGTCGTCGTAAGATGGAGGCGACGGACCGAGCAGGTGAGTTGCTCCGATCGTACCTAGAGAATAATTTAAACGTCGTCCGTTATTGTCACTAACACTAGCACTCGCACTAATTACTATCCTTGGGGGAGAATTGTGGTTTTGGGTATAACGTTTCGTTTCTGGATGGTGAGATAGACTGAACGGTGCTGGTGAACTAAACGATATGGGTGGTAATGTTGGGAATAAAGGGGAAGGTAGTTGTAGATTTAAACGTTTTGTTTCTTCCGGTTGATATTGTTGGTGTTTTGTCGATTGGGTGACCGAACGAAAGGTGGTTATTGGATAGTGCAATCTTGAGGTTCTTTTGGTTGTTGTATGGTAAGTAAGGTAAGGGTGAGTTTTAATCGAAGGCGATTGTTGATTGTCTAATTGGTAACGATAGGGATGTATTGGAGTTCTCGATGGATAGTCTAAGCTTTCTTCGGTTTGTTGGTAGGAAAATCCGTAATTTACTTCTTTGGGGCTTGGGCGGTTCGAGTGGTCGTCGTGTGTTAAACCGTAGCTCACTACCGATTTTGGAGTCGACGACGTTTGAACTTGAGAGTCGTCGTGTTGGGAAGAGTTTGGGTGGAGCAAAGAGATGTGATGCGATTTGCCGCCTTTGTAATCTGTGTGAGTCGTTATGGTTACTTTGGTGTTGGTTTCGCTATTGCTCAAACTTTGATGTTGAAATGAAACGGGAACGTTAGATCTCGTTATATCGGGCGGTGCGTGGGGGTGTAGGCTGATGTTGATTTCTTCCGGATTAAAGCGTATATCTGGTGCGTTTGCGACGGGAAAACGATGCGAGGTAATTACATTCGGCGGACTATGTGTCGTCGTGGGCGTTAGAGGTGTCGTATAATAAGGCCTTTGAGTCGGTTTCGCGACTGTCGCTTTCTGGGTCGTCGATGTGCTCGTCGTCGAACTTTTATATTCCACCGATGATAAGTCTTCTGTAAGAGTATTAATTAGTTCGTGTAGCGCTTGTTTAGTGAATTAGTTTACCTTCCAAAATGGGCGGTTGAGTATTGCCGTACAGTTCCAAATTTAGGCTGTAGAATTGTTCCGATTTCGAGCAGTCGACCTCGTCGATTCTTTCGCACACTCTGGTTTCCTGAAAGTGGGATAATTACTGTAAGAATGTTTGTTCAATTGGGTGTGAACTGTTTTATTTGTAACTCACCCTTGACGGCCAACAAATAAAAACAGTAATTTTTTCCCGTTTACGAAAGGAAATTAAATGAGCATTAAAAGAAAACAATAAGATAGAGCGTTCTCATAAAATTTTAATCTGTCGCGATAGAAACGTGAGAAGCAATTTAATGGGTTTTAGAGCATAAATTAATATTGCGGGTAATACGAGCTAGCCTTTGAAACTCGATAATAAAAGTTAATCGTTACCTGATCGAAGACTGTTCCATTAAGACAAAGAAATCGTATATCCATGGGCTCGTCCAGTTGGCCGATAGTACAAACGTGGAACATTTGACAATTTGTTTCCAAATCCGCATAGTAACCACCGATCACCTTGCCAACACAAGAAAAATTTGTGTCTGGTAAATTATCGAAATCCAGAAACTGAAACAAAAAAGAATCTTAATGGTTACGAAAGCGTAATGTACATTTAATTAAGAATTATCTAAAACGTGAATCATCAAGTTACGTCGGGAATAAATTAATATTAAAGCTCATCTCCAAGATACGAGACATGTCATTGTGCTCATATATGAAGATGTAGAGAAATTTTCTAATTGTTTTCGACCTACGTACGAAATGGAAGTTCCTCAACCGAAACTCCCAATTACGAAACGTCAACAACATGATGTCTATCTTTAGACGACCTTAACTCATTTAAAAACAAAAAAATATGCAAATTTCATAGCTCACAGCCAATATCATTTAATTTAGTCTAAAAAGCGACTATTTTAATAAACAAAAATTCCAATTTTCCACGTCACTCGATGTCACACCCTGAGGTCCGTGAGACACTTAAACTTCCCGATGGGCGCAATGGTATGCGACCTCAATAAAAATTGATACATTTCCAGATTAATTGGCAATTTTAATTAAAAGAGGGGAAAATTCCGATGTGCGCGACCTCGCAAATTAATTTTTAAAAAAATATCATTTTTTGACCAATAAAATGTCAAGATGTTTCAAATAACATTATTTCACTTTTAAAAGTTCACTTGACTTTTTATTGATTTTTCTCACATAACAATTAATTATTAACCTTTTATTTTGAAATTGGTGTTTAATCGAGCTTTTAATTTATTAGGCTCTTTTAAACTCATTACGCAATTCGAAATTAAAATTAAAAATGTTAAGCCTAAAGGTAAAAATAACCATATAAAGTTGTGATGTGAATTTTTTCTAACGATTTGTAATTTGTGATAATTGGTCGACAACAAAAAATATTTTTTAGGCCATTAAATAACATTTATATGGATAATATTAATGATAATTGCTTAGAGTTGGTAATTTCTCATTAAACCACAAAAATATTGGTTAATCCAAAAAGTAATTGGCTACTCATTGTTATGGGGCTATTCATTTTTATTTCGCTAAAGTACTGTGACCACAATTTACTCATTAGAGAGTATCAAACTCATTTTCAATCGGATTGTGCCACACTTGTCGTAAGGCTCTCAAATTGTCCTAATTTTATTTAAAATGCAAATATTAGAATGACTTCTTCGTATCAAGACAGTCACAAAAGACTCGGTGCAATTTTGGTTTAACTTCCGATATTTCTGTGCGCGTTAGACATGTTTGTGTGAAGTAAATTGAACCAAAATAATAGAAATTTATAGAATAAACTAACATACCAACTTGCAATCACAAATTTTCGTTACAAAAACAATTATAAATTTTTGAAATATTGACCTTCAAAAAATAGCCCTGGATTTGTTCGTAGCAAATGAACGAAAAACAAAACTACTGTGTGTATTAAGAACTTCGGTATCTACCTATGGCCGCAGCCGATTTTGAGAAAATCCGTTTTAAAGTTTTAGTCAACTTTGTTTTTTTTAAAGTAGTAAATTTTGATATTATTGGCACTTTTTGCCTCGCTTCGCTCGGCGGATTTTTTTTAGCCTCTTTAATTTTAAAATTGATGGGACAGTGACGGCTTTTTAGAAAAAGCTAGAGAGGTTCAACCCTCTTAACTATAAAAAGAAGAAGAAAGAGAAAACCAAAAATTTTCAGGGAGCAGTTTTATTTGAAACTAAAAACCAACTTGACTATTTTCACTAAAACTAAATTAGACCACGCCCCCTTTAGCCTGAGGCACACTTTTTGCCTTGCTTCGCTCGGCGGATTTTCTTTAGCCCCTTTGATTTTGAAATTGATGGGACAGTGACGGCTTTTCAGAGGAAGCCAGAGAGGTTCAACTTCCTGAACTATAAACAGAAGAAGAAAGAGAAAACCGAAAATTTACAATAAGCAGTGTTATTTGAAACTAAAAACCAACTTGACTATTTTCACTAAAAGTAAATTAGTCCACGCCCCCTTTTGCCTGAGGCACACTTTTTGCCTCGCTTGGCTCGGCAGATTTTCTTTAGCTTTTTTAATTTTGAAATTGATGAGACAGTGACGGCTTTTCAGAGGAAGCTAGAGATGTTCAACCTTTCTAACTATAAACAGAAGAAAAAAAAGAAAACCGAAAATGAACAGTGAGCAGTGTTATTTGAAACTAAAAACCAACTTTACTATTTTCGTAAAAACTAAATTAGGCCACCCCTCTCGCTCCGCTTGGCGTTTTTTACCCTTTTCAATTTTGAAATTGATGGTACAATGGTGGTTTTTCAGAGGAGGCTAGGAAGACTGAGCCTCCCTATCCAAAAACAGAAGAAGAAAGAGTAAACAGAAAACTTACAGTGAGCAGTGTTATTTGAAACTAAAAACCGACTTGACTATTTTCACTAAAACTAAATTAGGCCACGTTCTCTCAGCTCCGCCTCCTTCCGCTAAATTAAGCCTCGCTCCGCTCGGCGGAATTTCTTTAGCCTTCTCAATTTTGAAATTGATAGGCCGCTACTGATGTGCACAAACGTATAGACTAGTATAAGTACTGTGAGTCAAGATTTTCCGAAATGCGACCAAAATAACCTCCGTATTTTGGGCTGCCCTGTATTTATTTCGTTTAAAAGCCTATTTTGTCGATGAAATTTTGTTAAAGTTTCACGCGCACACACAGACAGACATTTTCCAAGAGTTTCATTTTTTCGTCAATTTAAATTCAGGGGGACCCAAATGGTTTTTTTTCTGATCATAAGCCTTTTTCACCGTAGACGAAGTCAACGAAACAGTTAAATGATATGTAACGAGAAAGAGACGACAGCGGAATAAAAAAAACGTAATCGAAACGAATTTAATGTTGTTATTTCATGCCATTGAATACGGTTGCTCTTGACCCTCTCTAATTTCAATGAAACTTTGGAGATGTGGCCCGAAATAGCCGAATAATTAGCCAGTTTTCCCAAAAAAGTTATTCCTTCTAATTTACGGCATATTGTTTCATAGTGATACATCGGGGCCCCCTTGCAACTTCGAAATTTTATGAAAAAGTGACTTGAAAATGTCTTAAAACGGCTCGTTTGCGACTTTATTTTGAATCGACGCCCTTTAATATTACACTCCTGTTTGTATAAGTAATAAATGCACCGAAGTTGCAAAATTATAATTTTTTACCAATTGTTCGAGCTTATAAAAATTTAGGCCAAAACAATAAAGTAAAAAATAAATTGATAATGTCAAACTATTATTCTTATGCCACATCTACTTAGGTCTTCATCGGGTGCTAGCACAACAACAGGTTGTAGAAATGTAGAATGTGCCCTATAAATATTGTAATAAATGGATATATTTATACACTTTTAAAAAATAAATAATAATTTAAATAAAAAAAAGAAAGAGAATTTTAATAATTTTGTTCAATGAACTTTAACAAGCGAGCGATTGTGCGGTATAGTTTTAAGTTTAGGTAAACTTTTGATGACATTACGTCCACAATTAAATAATAGAATTAACCTTTGAATATTTTTTGTTACTTATTTTTAATTTTTCGAACATTCTAAAAGCTGACATTTTATAATAAAAATTTTCAAATTTGTTGTATAACTCCAGACGAACAATTCAACAATAATTAACATTATTGAACGCAAGGTGCTTGCTTCTCTTATCATAGATGCCTCATTACAACTTTCACAAATTACATTTATTGGACTAAAATTTTTAATCTTAAGCTAAACTCCTAATAATCCAATAAAAGTGCAGTTTTTACGATTACGCGATGGTAACTTCTTTGTCTCGGAGTATTTTTAATATCATTTTGTATTCGTATGTAAAGCTATTAAATCAGTTTGGTAAATGAAAGTGATCGTGAACTGAAAATGAAATCGACTGTGAGTAAGTAGTAAGTATAGCAGTTTCACTAAAACCACACATACTGGTCGTTACTGTATATTTTAATTACGACCGTTTTAATTTGTACAGTTTCGATCGAATTGCTTTATATAACGGTATCGGCGTTCAACATCAAAATCATAACCGAGAAAACTAAGAATTCTTCATTTAAATACCACGTTACTTAATTGGAGTGGAAAATTAATATCTTGTGCTAAAAAATTTGAATGTTTTTTTTATTAATGACTTAACAAATCGATAAACTAATGAATAATGGATAATCATTAATAAAGTTCATATACTCTTTAGATCTTAGATAATTGTGCCACAAAACAGCTGTATGAGTTCCTTTTTTTTGCATCGATTGAAATGTTCTATGAAATTTGCGTTGGCAAATAACAACGGGGAATTTAAATATTAATAAATTTCCTCACCAGAAATGTGGAGCAATTATTGGTTATTACTTAAAAGAGTCTGTTAAATAAACTCTGTCATAATAGCTCTCCTGCCTCGTAGTATCGTAAACTTCCCCCTAGTCCTTTTAAAAGATCATTCGTTTAATTGTTCTAACGCTAAGACATTTTGTTTTTTCCCAAAAATTTGAAGCCATAGTCGCACTTTCACCTTCTTTGAAAGCCGTACCATACGAGGCCCACAGTGATCTAACATTTTGTGGGGTCTCAAGCGCAACCTGATGTGGAGGCCCCTCCATTGACTCTTTGTTACAATCTTTCAGAGAGCCCTAGATTAAAAATATTACGCCGTAGGTAAAATTTTTTAATTCTTTAAGGTCAAACGGCCTGGGAGCCCCCTAGGCACCCGACGATTCTGAAGCCCCAGGTACTCGCGCAGGTACTGTGCGGTGATCCGCCACTGAAGGCCCATAAAAAAACTAGAAGATAGGTACATCATAAAAACAATAAGGATGCTCGTATTGTGCACGAACTGGTAAAACTGCGAAATTTTTCCCCGTGAGGAATCTTGGTGAGCATCTCTCAGATTTGCAATACATGATTTAGCTTCCTGTCGTTACTAAGTGGTCTGTCCAATGCGGTGCGTCATGCAAATGAGGCAACGAAAATTCCTACTAAAAAGGTGGTACAATGCCTTTTCAAAAGACCGTGCCACCGTTGAAGTTAAGACTTGCTCTGAAAGACTTCCCACTTCCAAGACCTCAGCGGACCTTTTAAGTCTGAGACATTAGCTTTCCAACGATAACACGGTGGTCGCGATAAGGCTTAAGCTTAGGCCTCCGTTATGAGTCTCAACGGATCTCAGCTCCGGTATTTCAAATGCTAAAACTAGCCCTTTAATCGTTTTAAAAAATCCAAAAGCTAGCTCATAGTTCAGGCACGTAACTATGTGGAGGTCTGGAGTGGCCTAGCCCTCCTGAAAGTCTGTCTGACTCCGGATTGGCAACCCTACTACAAAACCATAATGGCTTCAAGTTTCAATATTCAATGGGTAAGATTTATCGATTGAAAAGGGAAGATTCGTCCTTTTCTACGTCTCTACACGCAGGGTCTGCTTGGACACCTATAATAATGCCTTAGTATGTAGGATGTAGGATTTTGAGACGAGGTTCTTTTTATTGTGGGGAAATAAGAAAGTTTTCACTTATTCAATTATTCTATGAGTTTCCAATTTCCAAAAAAAGATAGTCCATCCCAGCAGAGCCTGGTTACGGGAGTAAGGCTGAAATATGATGGGGGCAAAACAGTTTTAGAAAAGGTTGTAACCTCTTTGACTTCCCCCCCCCCCAAACTTCGGCCTTGATATGAAGTAATAAGGTTAAACCGAGCTCGTATGAAAACCCGATACAAAGTTTAAATCTACTGACATAAGACATAAGTACATTTTTGTGGCCCACTCAGTTTTCGATGAGCCTTCCTAGTGGTCCCTTTAAAAAATGATCTAGTTACGTGCCTATGGTAGCTCTAGATCCAATGAGCTATTTTAATTTTTTTAAATTTTTAAATTTTAATTTTTAACTTTAATGGTACGAGAACACTCTAAGTCAAGTTTTCGTCCTTGGATAACACAAGGGGGTGTCGCTATCTTGAATTTAACGGATGAAGTCGTGTATCTCGGTAAATATTGATTGTACGTAAAAAATTACTACTAAAAAAATTGTTGAGGAGGATATATCCAAAAACTTTTGTTTGGAACTTTTTTTGAAATTTATTACTTTCAAAAATGGCACAAAACACATGAATTTTTGAACACATGCATGTTGTAGGGAAACTTAAAAGCAACAACTTTTGTTATAACCATTTTCGGCCCAAATAAACCGTTTTGCTGTAAAAACGAGAAAACCGTTTTCACCCCCACAAAAGTGTGAAAGTGTCATTTTTGAAAATTTATAACTTATGAACAATAAGAAATTTCAAAAAAAGTTTGAAACAAAAGTTCTTAGATAGATCCCCCTTAACAATTTTTGTTATAATAATTTTTCACGTACAACCAATGTTTACCGAGATACATGCTACCAAAGATTATCAAATATACTGTTTAATCTTTGATAATACTTAAATTCAAGATGGCAATCACATCTTTTAAAATCCGAGGGGGGGACTTGGCTAGAATTTTCTAGTAACACCCCCTACCAACCATTTAAATTTTGCATTACTTGCGTTTGATATAAAATGAAATAGCGCCGCAGGCGAAAATTTTTGATTATTTAAGGTCAAACGGTTTAAAAATGAAGTTCTGGAATTTGAATAGCCATTGATAAGTGTCTCCAAAGAAGACGTTTCACTAAAACAAGGGATGAAAATTAAGAATTCCATTACTATACTTTTTTAAATAAGGAAACTATATTATGAAATAATTACGGGGACCCTTTTACCTAAGGCCCTAGGCCAAATCCGGGTCTGATAGGACCCAATTCAAATACTTAATTATTTTACACACAGTTTGATTTTGATTTTAATATTCTTCTTAAGCTTTCTTTTAGGGAATGGGGACAAGATGCAGAAAAGTACTTAAAGTGGAAATTATTTCGCATTTTTAAACCTCTGAAAACTGGTAACTGGTAGCTGGTGCAATATTTGGGTGGGCACCGAAACTTAAAGGGTGGGCACGTGCCCCCCCTGCCCCCCCCGACCCCTGGTGCCGTCACATGATCGATAGTGTTGTAATAAATAGCTGGAAGATTTACAAAACAACAAATAAATCCCGTATTCCACAACTAGACGTTCGTTCGCAATTAGTGCTAAGTTTGTTAAAGTTTAGTGGAGAAGCAGGGGCTCCTGCGCTTCTGAAGCCGAGGACAATGTTTAGTATCCTCCTTCAAAGCACGAAAGGCCTTCTAAAGCCGCTTTACCATATGCCGTAAGATCAAACGAGAAGAAGCTTGTGCAAAAAAACGCTGATTTTGCAAAAACTACTTATTTGTGTAAAGTTTTGACAATTTTCATATAGAGAAATAGTTTATTTTGTTAAATTATACAATTATCGTACTTTTGTAAATTTAAAACTTTTATACTGGATTCCGCCAAAGGTGCGTATACGCACCCTAGCGTTTCTCCTTCCCTGTAATAATTTTTTTTAAATTAATGCAAAATTTGACTTAGGCCGGTCGTCCATTTATACGACATGTCTGAAACATTTTTGATACGACATGTAGTCGACACGTCGTATACGACAAAATATATCAAACAAACAAGGGACCTCGTCCATTATGTAAAACATGTCGTCTGAAGAAGATGCCGTTTTATTAGTGGCGTTAGTGCAGAACCGAAAAAAAACGAAAAACCGAAGCGAAGATTTTGGGTACACCCATATTTTAGTAAAAATATACAGCGCAGTTTATATATAAGCTGCCAAACAAAAGAAATCCACGTTTTTTCCTGAATTTGTCGGTTTGAATAATGTTCATGTCCGTAATCATACAGCACTTCATATTTGGCTACTATACTGAGAAATTTAATGTTAAATTCGAGATCGTCCTTCATCACGAAGAGTTCACAATGCACATCAAACAACGAATGTCGCTTCAAATTCGAACATGCAGTGTCGTATGAAACTTGTCGTCGACAAGAAATAATTTGTTTACGACACGTCTGTCAAGTGTACGAATCTCGATTAATAAACACAGGTTTAAAAATGATACGACATGTCGCAGACACGTCGTATACGACATGTCGTATAAATGGACGACCGGCCTTAGTTGAAGTGTTTTGAACATATTTCAAAAAAAAATTATTGAATTTGCAATTTTTTCTTGCCTTGGCCGTTAATGGGTTAAATAGTAAAAACGCTAAGCATCGCTATCGGGCGCGTACTGGCCAGGGTCGCAGGGCGCTACAGCTTTCAGAGCATCATAGTTAAATAATAATAATGTTTTGAAGATAATAAAGCCACGTTTTAAAACAAAAATATATAATATGACGCGTTTCGCCTTAAGGTTTCATCAGATAAAAATAAAAAATTACAAAAATTAAAAATAAAGCTTAAAAAAAAAAAACATTATAAACGTCACTATAAAAGTCACATTTATTTGTATTAAAAATTTTTTAACCTTAATTTATTTAATTTAACGCGGGAATTTCAAAAATTTACAAGACACATCTCCGTTTTTTATAACAATTTTTAAGCTTTATTTTTAATTTTTGTAATTTTTTATTTTTATCTGATGAAGCCTTAAGGCGAAACACGTCATATTATATATTTTTGTTTCAAAACGTGGCTTTATTATCTTCAAAACATTATTATCATTCACAAGAAAGCTAAAAAACTATTATAATTTACCATAGTTAAAGTAAGTCCAGTTTTCTCAACAAATTGGCTAATTTCAAATTTTTATTTGAATTACATCAATCAATTTACCCATTTATGTAAAATAATTACGGTTTTGTATTATAAATTCTCCCTCCGCAGGCTGGGATTTACCATTAGGCTAAGGCCCATTAGAGCCCTGGGTTAAAAGAGGCCCCGTAATTTTCCAAATATGTATGTATATTTTGTTCATTTATAACACTAATATAGAAATTTAATTCTTAACTTTCTTACTTTGCTTTTGCGAAACCTCTTTTTTAGAGACACTATCAATCACTACTGAAATTCCTAAAGTTTATTTTAAACCATTTGACCTTGAACAATCAACTTATCGTCTGCGACACTATTTCATTTTTTTAAACTTATCATACAAAAGTATACAAAACTAACACCTCTTATGCCCTTAAAGCGGTAATGGGGTTTTGAAAAAGTCTACTCTTTCGAAATATTTTTTTAATTTTTGGAATGGAACCCGTAGAGCAAGCTTAACGAACTAGCTTGGTGGGAGGGTAAGGTTTTTCCAAATAGAACCCTAGCCTGTACCTAAACTAACCGAATAAGACACAATTCGGTAATAGAAGATAAAACTACAATTATTATTATTTAAACAATTATTGAAAAATGATATAATAATTAATTAAAATGTTTAGATACGGCAATTATAATTAACTTCTTGTAATTAGTTTTTCTCCGTACTTAGGTACTAAATAAGCGAGTCGTTAATTTGTTAATTAAAACGAATACAAAATGCACTTCTTAATTGATATTATTTTTGAATTGTGTCAATTTAAAAAGTTGTTACGATTTAATTGAATTAATAAATTTTAATATTATTTAATGATTATTTGTGTCTCAATATACTTATTTATACTCCAATTTAGACGGTTTCCTATATAAATATTACTCGGTCTCGGCCCAGCAATTTTAAAATTAAAAGAATGTTGTCATTAATGCTATAAGCTACAAGTAATTTATGTCAATTCAGAAGTGAATGATAATTTAAATAAATTTTTAATTATACAGCGTGTCCTAATAAGAGAGACCGAATAGGAACTAAATACTTGTGGAATTTATATTTATATAATCGATTAGTATCGATTTTTTGATAATTGATTGTTACGTAGGTACAAAACGTAGGTACTTAGGTATACTGAAACCGTGGCTTAATCAAAAATGTACTTACTCCAGGTTCAAGTGATATCACCAAGTCGAAGCCATATTGTATTAGAAATAGCCATAGAAGGCCTGAAACAAAAAGAAACAAACTTAAAAAAATATTAATCGAGTAACCTGAATTAAGAAAATGCAAATAATTTAAACTAATTAAGTGTAGGTCGCATATCCTTAAGTTAATTCTAATTTACCTAATTAGAAAAACATAAAAAAGGTCCAAGTTGCTTTTCCCTATAATTATTAGAAAATTATTACGAAAAACATTAAAGTGAAGGTACACTTTCGACGCCCACATTTAAAAATTTCCTTTAGCATGTAACAAAAACCAAATTTTTCTATAAAATTATTATTTTGTAATTTTTTCATTGTTTGACAGTATAATTGGACGTTATATCAATTATTAAATTATATAAGTCAAATTCAATAGGAAAAATGAAGAAATTGTTCATCACGACAAAGGTCAAACGTCGAGATTTAAAAGTTCGCAAATACAGTAGGAACAGGAACTCGTTAAATTACAATTTCCTGCAAATTTTCTTTGATAAACGAACATTTTGTACGCCCTATGTCATTCTAAAGACAAGTAATAGCGGTCATTTATACAACTACAACAAGAACGTGATTTATTTTAAATTGTGCAATGTCTTTGTACTATACTCTCTCGGAAAAAACAACGAAATAATTCTCTCTTACTATAATAAAAATTCAAAACAATGAATAAGATAAATATTAAACAAGAATTTTCCATTAAACTGTACTATTTAAGCCACATAAGATCGTTATTGTCATTAAGGCTTAAATTACGAACTAAACGAGTTACGTACAAAAATGTGGATTGCGTTACTGGAAATTTTTGTCGCTCGATTCGGTCAGAAGCGAATATTTTTATGTGGTGTACTTAAGTCGAAGGTAAAATTATTTGCATTTACTTAACGGCGAGTTTCCATTAATTAATTAACTTGTGGAAACTACGGAAGTCCATAAAATGCACAACTTCCATAAAAGTATGAGCTCCAACTCCAACAATTTGCTCTTTCTCGATTCTTACTTTATCGTGCAACAATCGGCATACCATAAACCTTAAATCATAACACCTACTCTAGATAAATAAAAATTCCTACAGTTTGCAATATAAAGCAATTTCAACAACTAGAAATTAACGGTAGCAAACATTCACTTTCATTGTAGGACAAGTACATTAAATATAATTCGACATGTAAATTTGAAATGAAAGGTAACGTTCAAAGGCATAATTTTAAAAATTTATGAATTTTCTCAAATTATTAGCGTTTGGATTTACTTATGTAACGCGTTTATTCAAGCAGAACGATTGTATTAGAGCCCACGACGAATTAACAATTTGTGTAAACTGAAATTGGCGAAAAACGTAAAAAAAAATAATGTGAAAAGGTTTCTCACCACTTTGACTCGATGGTGATTT
This sequence comes from Malthinus flaveolus, assembly GCA_950108345.1. NCBI lineage: Eukaryota > Metazoa > Arthropoda > Insecta > Coleoptera > Cantharidae > Malthinus > Malthinus flaveolus. The sequence goes on along the minus strand of OX467287.1, from coordinate 20,138,914 downwards.
GGTGATAGAGACGCTTACTAGTGCCACAAAGTCATATACTATTTTGGGATAAAAAAAATAGAAAGAATTATAACAGTCGTATAGAAGACCAACAGTAAAACCAGACGAGGCACAAGTAAGATGAGTGCCTAGGGGCAAGATCTCCAAGCTCCGAGTTTTAAAAGTTTGTCGTGGGAACAAGAAAAAGTGAGAAACTCGATTGTCTATATTAATGTTTATTACGACCCAGTAAAACGGCGGATGTGGCTATAACAGGACATTTAAAAAGATACCAGAAATAGTGCATAACAATAGTATGCTCGGAAGTCAGAAGCTCTCCCAGATTTCAAAAAACGAAAATTATACGGGGCGTTTCTATTTGGAATAAGAAGCTAGTTTAATTTCCGGTTGCACCGGTGGTCAAAATATTATATGTTTTATATCACTAGAGAGCTAGCTTTACAATATTTCAAAGCACCTAAAATATACAGGGTGTTGTATTTAAAATTAAAAAGTTAACCTCATTTCCGATTAAACCAGACGTTAAAATTTAACGTGTTTGGTATCATTTAACAGCTACTCTTACGAAATTTTTAAAATCATAAAATATACAGGGTGTTTCCAAAAATCTTCTGCTTGGCTCATTTGACTTTCAAAAATTCGTAGCTCCGAAACTAGCTCATAGAGGAAATGAAACTCAGTTGATAAGTTAAGGACTTTGATATCTACCACATATCAAAATATGGACCAAATGGCACGAGCCGATTTTGAAAAAAATCTGTTTTAAAATTTTAGTCAACTTTGATCTTTTAACAGTAGTCAATTTCGCATTTATTTAAAATTCGACTATATCAAAACTAAAGCCCTATATTTCGCCTACGCATTCCTGGTTTTAGATTTTTATAATAATAATTTCCAAAGTTATAATAAAAAAACTAGAAAATGGGATGCTGGGAGCATCCAAAATTTGGAAAGGTGTTTTTTTAATTAGGGGCGATGTGCACTAACTAATAGCCCAGTATAATTATTTTGAATCAGGATTTTCCAAAATGCGACCAAAATAACCCTCTTATTTAGAGCCACCTTGTATCGATTTTAATAAACTGGTCGAAACCAAATTTTAAAAAATCGCTTTATTAGTTTTATTTGACTGCGTTACATACACACACACAGACAGGCTGACAGGCAGACTGAAAGACAGACTGACAGACAGACAGACAGAAAGACAGAAAGACTGACAAAAAGACAGGCAAACATACTGACAGAAAGACAAGCAGACAGATAAACAGACAGACTGACACACTGATAGCCAGACTGCCAGGCAGACTGACAGGTAGACGGGCAGACTGACAGGTAAACTCACAGACAGACAGACATACTGGCTGACAGACAGACAGGCGGACAGGCAGACAAGCTGACAAGCAGACTGACAGACATATTGACTGAGAGAATGACGGACAGACTGACAGGTAGACTGACAGACAGACAGACTGACTGACTGCTAGACAGACTGACAGACAGACTGGCAGAATGACAGGCAGACTGACTAACAGATTGACAGACAGAGTGACAGACAGACTGACAAGTAGAGTGACAGACAGACTGACAAGTAGACTGACAGGCAGGCTGACAGACAGACTGGTAGACATACTGATAGACTAACAGACATAATGACAGGCGGATTGACAGACTGACAGACATACTTTCAGCCAAACAGACTGACTGGCAGATTGACAGACAGAATGACGAGCAGACTGACAAACATACTTTTTCCAATAGTTTTATTTTTGTAGCATTTAGATTAAGGGGGACCCGAAACGTCGAGAAATTAAATTTGAAAATTTTATTTTATCATAATCTTTTTTCAAAGTTGACAAAGTCTACGATAATGTAAAATAGATAAAGGGGCACTTTAGAGGAGAGACATCTGCAACAAAAGCAACTATATCGCCACTTCAAAAGTAACACAATAAAATACAGTGTGTTCCGTTTGAAAAATCAGCGTTCTTTTAGTCCAAATTGATGACTGATGGCCTGTACGTTGAAACAAATTTCAAGATACATTTTATGAAACTTTACTGGTAATAATTAAACGTTTTCAAAGATTTTATAAAGTAAAAGTTACTTTCACGTTCCCTGGCTGAATTGAACACCTAGTATAATTTAAACTAATTTAAAGACGTCGTTTGGTCGCACTATGCCGCTATCCTGTATAATAGAAACGACCGTTCCACCAATTTAATTCGAACTGGTGAAGAACTTTTTTATACACCAACTTGAAAAGGTTTTTCGCCAATTTGAATTTTTACACGCTTTTTTAACAGCGTAATAAGCGTTGTTAAAACAACACTTTTACTGATAGTTACACAAATTTACATCAATTAAAATTGAAAATAATTAACAAAAATAAACAATTATGATATCAAACTTAAAAATGTTAATATAAACTGTTAGAGCGTGTAAAACATAAAACGTGATCGTAAATTGTAAAACGCAATCGAAAGTTAGATAATTTGAGGCCGACATTAATTTCTTTATTTATAACAAAACCAGCGTGGAAGAGTAATGGCTAAATTTCAATTTAATCACAATAGTTGTTACACGCGCATCTATTCTTTCGGATGGCTATTTTACGTTTGGTGGGTTTGGGTAGTATAAGATGAGCACATAACAGCTCGAGAAGTATTTGTTAGAAAATTTCTAATTCGGACGAAATGTCAGCGTTGTTCGAAACGTATTATTTGATTTGCATATAAAAAAAATTAAGCATTGAAACGGTGTTATTTACTTTTTCTAATTAGAGTGGACTAAAAATGGTAACGAAGTGTTGGGTGTGACAATGAGCGAATAAGTACGTTTTTATTTTAGTTCAATCAATTTTAATCTTTACATGTAGAGAAATTAGCGCTAAATCAAATTCATTGTTTCGCATTAGGAACTTTCGGGCGCAAGTTACGACGATAATTATTCATAAATTTTAACCACAGGATATGGTGTAGAAAGTTTAATGGTACCGCGCCAAAATATGTGGGTACCCATGCTTAATTAACTTAATTATTACTAAAAAAATTTGCAGATAATTTTTCATATTTTCATCTTTGACACAACTCGTCCAAATTTTTCCACTCTGTTTTGCTTGTTTTTGTACCGATTCTGTTCGGTCTAGTGAAATTCTTATCATCTCCATCCGACCATCTAACCAGCGGCGTTCGTGAAGTTTTCGCGTCATTCTTATCTTGCGCATCAGGCATCAGTCCATTTCCCTTTTAAAGCAGTTTCTACGGTACAGTGCGATTACGATGATAATAATAGGCTTCAATTTAAATACTGAAACTGAGCAATTGGAACTATCCAGCAATTGAGCTTCGAGCTCGGTATGCATCCGTAACTGTATGATGTTTATCTGTTTATCGACCTTTAGTATAAAAAGCAGAAAGAAAGGTCCTTATAGAAAAATCTCCATCTAGAGAAAATGAATACTAAACACATACTGCTAGTTTAGTTTCCTAGGAATTTTAATAGTTTTAACTGCCTCTTGAACGATTTCTCGATCCATTGAACAAAAGGGTAAGATTTCAAAAGTGATTAACGATAGTAATTTAAGAAACCATTTAAGGTAAGGTTTTCTTCCACTTGTAAAAGTGTGTTCATACGCAAAACTACGTAACGTTAATGAATATCAATATCATCCTACTTCTATCACATTAATTTCAATGAATTGCACGTTTCTAAGAGATGACAAACGTGAGAGAGTCTGATGCAAGACTCAAATTTACATAAATTGATTAAACATTTAAAAATAATCCATAAATATTTTATTATAATTTTTGCAAATATTAAGAAAAGTAAGGCGGGGTTGCCATTTAAATTAAGAGTTTAAACCTCGACTCAGAAGTTCTTTTCGCCCAATAGAAGACGCAAAAATGTGCAATTTTAGAGAAATTGATTAGAATTGCGTGGAGCTAGAAGAAAATAAAAAAAAGGTGGACTCACGCGACGTAAAACTCATTTGAGCGAGAAGACTTTAATTGCAAGCGCACTTTCCACATCGGCTATTAGGTAAAAGAATTTATTAACGACCTTGCTACAGAATCTCTCGATGGCTTTTTTCCTGTTTTCAATCGTTAATTTTTACTTTAATTACAACGCTTCTTTTAAACGTACCAGCGAGGAATTATGCGGAAGTAAAAGCGAGAGTTAAATTTATTACAAATCTATTAAAGAACAAGTTTCTTAAGTAAATTATCTGATTATAGAATAACAGCTAAATAACTGGGTTTCCAGATTTATGTAACATTTCGCTTATAATCGTATTTTTGCATGTTATTAAAATTTTACCTGTGCAGATTATAATAGTTGCGTATTACGTTCAAGGTAAGCGAAAATTTAAATATTAGACAAAAACACTAATGGCGTTTTTATTCGGTTCATTTATTGGCATTTTTCAGTTAATTAAGTCGGTTATTTAAATTTTTAAAAATTAAATTAAGGCGCCTACGTGAAAGAAACAAAGTTGAACAATCTCCGCTTGGGGGCGTTTAAAAACTTTTTCACTTCCATTTAAATTAGTTCAAGTGTTGGAGGCAGTATTTAGATAGACTTCCGTTGCAATCAGCTCCGTATCAAAGCCCTATAGAGGACCCTCGATAGTCGCCTTGAAAAAAAAATTGATGAAAAAATTGAGATTCGACTTGAAACTTTGGCACTAAAAAAATAAAGCCGGGTGCTAACAATTGGAGAACACGCAGTGCTATGTTTTTATCGCATCCGGTAGAACTAGAATTCTTTGAGCTCTTATGCGTCTCAAAATCTTCTCACTCATCCCTACGAAATTTTCGGAACTTCTTTATTCAACTGATAGCTTGTTTTTCGCGCATTCAACTTTTCTACTTATTTTCTAGTTCCATGGCGTAGCCCATCCCTTTGTAATTATGACGAGTTTTCCATAAGGAAGTGCTTATCATTTATCATACGTCATTCTAGTACGCCAATACGAGAGTCGAGTTAAATTTATTGAGAATAAAAGAAATAGTTCAAAGTGCGTTCCCTTCAACAATGGTGCACTTTACCATTTTTTTTCCACTACCCAAAAGCTCCCAACTAATCATCTTTCGGTAAACTTTTAAAATAATCTCGGGTAGCAAATCAAATTCTTAACCAGATACAAACCTTCTACCCCGTAAAACTTTTTTAGAGCAAAAAACTACCAAAAGTCGCACGTTGCTAATAAGTATAATGTTCATTTTTTCCAGTTAAAAACGGGAACGTTGAAGCTACTGTGTGAGACGATGCTTTGTTCTCAATCCTCAAGGATTTCTTGGAACTCCTCTGAAAGCTTCAGGCAAGCCTTTTTCAACGTACCATTTAGCTGTAACTCTCTTCTGTTCTTCGAGCTTAGACCAGGGCCGTAATGTGAACAACTTGTTATGGTCATTTTCTGAGTTTTCTCGCTTTTATAAGTGCATGCGCGACTCTTTTGAGGGGCAGGCAAATAAAAAAAAGAAACATAAGTTCAATATAAGTAAGTCAGCCATTAATGAGGAAATTTAAAGTTTGAAAGATCCATGTTAACTTGATGCTCTATCACTGCATATAAGCTATTTAAAGGATTTTCAACGTAAAAAAAACTTCTGTTCAGCATCAGAATGGAGTAGGACGTCCCTTTATGCCTGTTGATAAAACTGAAAACTTCTGCGAGAAATTGCAGCGAGAAGCTGCAAGAAATGTCAGACATACTAAATTGTCACATAGAAACTTAAAAAATGCGAGAAAACTCTAGGAAGTCTTGCCAAAGTTTCTCCCAAAGCACATTTACATTTACCAGAAACATCCTCCTAGAAATGTGAGAGAAACTGTCAGTTATAAATTAGTTTAATGAAAACTGGGCTGTAAGTGCGAGAAAACTCTAGAAAACCTTGGGAAATTCTCTTACAGTTTCTGGCTGCAATTCTTGCAGCTTTTCGCCACAACTTCTTGCTGCTACTTTTCGCTGCGACAGATTCTCACTGCAACTTATCGCAGTTTCTGGCTGCAATTCTCGCATCTTCTCGCTGCAACTTTACGCTGCAACTTCTCGCAGCTTCTCGCTGCTACATCTCGCAGCTTCCCGCTGCTACTTTTCGCTGCAACTACTCGCAGTAACTTCTTGCTGCAACTTCTCGTGGCTTCTTGCTGCTACTTCTTACTACAACTTACTGTTACTCACTTACTCACATTTTAGTGCAAGCAGTAGTGTGAAAATTATTGAACTGACGTCTGCACGTATTCTTAGAGTTCTCGCAGCTTCTCGATGCAACTTCTCGCAGTCTCTGGCTGCAATTCTCGTATCTTCTCGCTGCATCTTCTTGCTGTATCTTTTCGCTGCAACTTCACGCTGCAACTTCACGCTGAATCTTCTTGCTGCAACTTCACGATGCAACTTCTTACTGCGAGTTCTCGCTGCTAATTCTCGCTGCAACTTCTCGCAGCTTTCCGCTGCTACTTCTCCATGTGTAGACGAGGTCTTTTACTCGTTTTACTGCAAGCAATAGTGTAAAAATTATGCACGTGACCTCTGTACGGTTTCCTTGCAGCGTTCTCGCAGCTTCTCGATGCAACTTCTTGCTGTATCTTTTCGCTGCAACTTCACGCTGCAACTTCACGCTGAATCTTCTTGCTGCAACTTCACGATGCAACTTCTTACTGCAAGTTCTCGCTGCTAATTCTCGCTGCAACTTCTCGCAGCTTTCCGCTGCTACTTCTCCATGTGTAGACGAGGTCTTTTACTCGTTTTACTGCAAGCAATAGTGTAAAAATTATGCACGTGATCTCTGTACGGTTTCCTTGCAGCGTTCTCGCAGCTTCTCGATGCAACTTCTCAACTTCTAGCAGATTTTCGCTGCAATTCTCGCTGCAACTTTTTGCTGCAACTTAATACTGCAACTTCTTGCTGCAACTTGACGCTGAAACTTCTTTCGGCAACGTCAGGCAGATTTTCATTGCAACTTCTGACAGTTTATGGTTGCAATTCTTGCAGCTTCTTGCTACAACTTCTTGCTGCTACTTTTCGCTGCGACAGATTCTCACTGCAACTTATCGCAGTTTCTGGCTGCAATTCTCGCTGCAACTTCACGCTGCAACTTCTCGCAGCTTCTCGCTGCTACTTCTCGCAGCTTCTCGCTGCTACTTCTCGCTGCAACTACTCGCAGTAACTTCTTGCTGCAACTTCTCGTAGCTTCTTGCTACAACTTCTTCCTGCAACTTGACGCTGCAATTTTTTCTGCAACGTCTGGCTGATTCTCACTGCAACTTCTGGCAGGTTTTGGCTGCAATTCTTGCAGCTTCTCGCTACAACTTCTCGCTGCAACTTCTCGCAGTAACTTTTCGCAGTTTTTCTTTGCAACTTCTCGCAGTTTCTCGCTGAAGCTTCTCGCAGGTTCTCGCTGAAACTTATCGCAGTTTCTCGCTGCAACTTCTTGCAGTAACTTTTTGCAGTTTCTCGCTGCAACTTCTCTCAGTAACTTTTCGCAGCTTCCCGCTACAACTTTTAGCAGTTTCAAAGAATCTTTTTTTAGAGTTTTGTTCCTCTATTATTTTATGTTTACTATTAACTCGGAACGCCATGTCCCCCTTAATGTGGAGCTGCTTACAATACATAAAATATGCAAATTAAACAAAGAAAATTAGTCGATTTAATCTTTATTGTTTATAACGAAAGTAATAAGTAGCAATTATTAACACTAAATAAGTAATAAAAAATAAAATTAATATGAGGTTAACGTAAATTAAGTAAAAGTATAAGTAGTAAACTTTAATTAATTAATTTTATTGTAGTATTATAAACACCTACCTTTCATTAACTGTTTTATTCTTGTATGGCAAGGCATTGCTAGGTCGCTGAAAAACAAATTAAAATAATTAGAGTTACATAATTAAAAAAATTGAAGTCTTACAAATTCGTGTACTAATTAGGGCTAATTTAGAAGGTACTACATATCTATTTTATATATCGTTTCGTATAAATAATGTTGAATGAGTTTATATAACTGACTTATATGCGTGAATGTTATCGACAATTATTTTACAACGACCTCAAAATTGATAAAAGTCTTAGTTTAAAAAATTTTTGCTCTACTTTTACAACAATCACTATTTCAAAATCACCCACAACTATTATCATAGTCAATTATATCGTCAGATTTTTCGCATGTAAGTCGCGATAATGTTTCCTTATATGGTTTGTTACAATTATAAATGATTACATTGTTTTTAGATAATAAAATAAGATTATTTATTTATAAGGTACCAATTACGAGTTTATTTCGTATCGATAGAATTAACAAGAAAAAGTGTAGTGCTCGAAAGCTTACTCAAATCGAGCACTAAACTTGCAAGTCACTTTGTGGGTATACCTACTTGCAGCTAATGAAAATTCATTTTAAATTGGCTCTACTTGGGACCAATTCTCACAATTTCAAGTGGCCAACATTTTTCGATATTTAACACAGTTCTTTGTCATTGTGCGCGAGGTACAATTGGTGTTAATGTGGGCTGAAACGAGACCGTTGCAATTAGAGATGTGATACTTATTATAGTCGAGTCGAGACTTTTCAACTGATGTGGTTATAATATTTGACTGATTATAAATTATAACAAATTACTTTAATAACCGTTACGGAAATGTTATGAAGGCAATACAAAGCAGACTTAATTAGGTGGTTATCGACTCGAAAAAGAAACTGCTTTATCGACTGATCAATGAGCGTTTATAAGAAGAAAAAAACTTGAGAAGTGATTCAAGTCTCCGAGAGACCATCCTGTAATCAGATGTTAGTTTCTAATCACTAGAGATGAGTACTAGATGAAAGTCAATCCGGATATTCAAGTACCAAATTTTGGAACGACCATAGCAATTAGATATCGTTGAATAGTGGATTTCAGTTTACTCTTCTGGAGAAGAACTTGCTTAAGCTTAAGTAAGAGTTTTGTGCGGGTATCAGGCTCCGACTGCTTTATTTTAGGATTTAGTAACAGTTAAATTTTTCGTAAACTATTTTTCGTCAATTGCAGTAATGAGTCATTATTTTTTATGTCGACAAGGCCCTATTAAAGTGTTATTCGGAATTTTTTTTTAAATCCAAGTCTGTACAGTCAATTCCTTACGGAATGACTTCTAAAGGAACATAGAAAGTATTTGGAACGCGTAGCGCTGCTTTTTATAATAGAATTTCGCCCAGTAAAAAACAAAAGAGTGCTAGGGTTTAGCAAGACACATATGAGAACGTTTTGTTGCTGCTGGGAGGGGCAAAAAGCTACACAGCATATTTTAAGCTTGCACCGAGCCACTCTACCCTGGATTTGTTTCGAAAATAAATCTCCGGACCAAATCCGTACAACAAATGCCCAACAACAACATGTCCGAGAGGCAACGAGCGGTGGCAGCATTAACGGTGGAGGTGGCAGCATTAAGTTGGGGGCGGCTCGAGAAGAGTGGGTTTATGCTCTTTTTCAGATTTTCGCTAATAACTTCAAAACTACACACTTTTTGAAAAAAATACATCTATATAAAAGTGAACTAGATAAAAGTTGCTACAAAATATATCTGAAAGATTTTCTCCTCAGACAAACGGTTTAGGCACTAGAGTGCGTTAAAATTTGACAAAAGTGACAAAAAACTTGTTATTTTATTGATCGCTTTTAACTCGAAAACTACGCACTTTTAGTAAATAGTAATGCTATAAAAAAATAAAGTAAATTTAATTTACTACAAATTATGTTTCTTAGATTCTTTTGCCAAACAAACAGTTTAGGTGCTAGAGAGCGTTAAAGTTAGAGAAAAGTTTGACAAAAATTACAAAAAACCTGTTTTTTGTTTATCGCTTATAACTCAAAAACTACGCACTTTTTATAAATAGTGACTGTATACAAACATAAAGTACATTTAATTTGCTACAAATTATGTCTCTTAGATTTTTTTGTCAATTAAACAGCTTAAGTGCTAGAGAGAGTTGAAGTTTGAGGAAAGTTTAACAAAAATTACAAAAAACCTATTTTTTGTTTGTCGCTTATAACTCAAAAATTACGCACTTTTTGTAAATAGTGATTCTATACAAAAATAAAGTATATTCAATTTTCTACAAATTATGTCTCTTGGATTTTTTGTCAAACAAACAGCTTAAGTGCTAGAGAGCGTTGAAGTTTGAGGAAAGTTTTACAAAAATTACAATGAAACTATTGTTTATCGCTCATAACTCAAAACCTACACACTTTAAGTGAATAGTAATTTTATACAAAAATAAAGTACATTCAATTTGCTACAAATTATGTCTCTTAGATTTTTTGTCAATCAAACAGCTTAAGTGCTAGAGAGAGTTGAAGTTTGAGGAAAGTTTAACAAAAATTACAAAAAACCTATTTTTTGTTTATCGCTTATAACTCAAAAATTACGCACTTTTTGTAAATAGTGATTCTATACAAAAATAAAGTATATTCAATTTTCTACAAATTATGTCTCTTGGATTTTTTGTCAATCAAACAGCTTAAGTGCTAGAGAGAGTTGAAGTTTGAGGAAAGTTTAACAAAAATTACAAAAAACCTATTTTTTGTTTATCGCTTGTAACTCAAAAATTACGCACTTTTTGTAAATAGTGATTCTATACAAAAATAAAGTATATTCAATTTTCTACAAATTATGTCTCTTGGATTTTTTGTCAAACAAACAGCTTAAGTGCTAGAGAGCGTTGAAGTTTGAGGAAAGTTTTACAAAAATTACAATGAAACTATTGTTTATCGCTCATAACTCAAAACCTACACACTTTAAGTGAATAGTGATTTTATACAAAAATGAAGTAGATTCAATTTGCTACAAATTATGTCTCTTAGATTTTTTGTCAATCAAACAGCTTAAGTGCTAGAGAGAGTTGAAGTTTGAGGAAAGTTTAACAAAAATTACAAAAAACCTATTTTTTGTTTATCGCTTATAACTCAAAAATTACGCACCTTTTGTAAATAGTGATTCTATACAAAAATAAAGTATATTCAATTTTCTACAAATTATGTCTCTTGGATGATTTTTTGTCAAACAAACAGCTTAAGTGCTAGAGAGCGTTGAAGTTTGAGGAAAGTTTTACAAAAATTACAATTAAACTATTGTTTATCGCTCATAACTCAAAACCTACACACTTTAAGTGAATAGTGATTTTATACAAAAATGAAGTATATTCAATTTTCTACAAATTATGTCTCTTAGATTTTTTGTCAATCAAACAGCTTAAGTGCTAGAGAGAGTTGAAGTTTGAGGAAAGTTTAACAAAAATTACAAAAAACCTATTTTTTGTTTATCGCTTATAACTCAAAAATTACGCACCTTTTGTAAATAGTAATTCTATACAAAAATAAAGTATATTCAATTTTCTACAAATTATGTCTCTTGGATTTTTTGTCAAACAAACAGCTTAAGTGCTAGAGAGCGTTGAAGTTTGAGGAAAGTTTTACAAAAATTACAATGAAACTATTGTTTATCGCTCATAACTCAAAACCTACACACTTTAAGTGAATAGTGATTTTATACAAAAATAAAGTATATTCAATTTTCTACAAATTATGTCTCTTGGATTTTTTGTCAAACAAACAGCTTAAGTGCTAGAGCGCATTGAAGTATGTAAGGGTGATTTTTGGGGGCAAAACTAAACCATATAGGGTATAGTCGGAAAACCTCTATTTCGAAATGAGTTTCTAATCCCCTTTGTAAGGAATACAAAAAAGTTTGAGTTTTAAATAGTTTACAAGGAGCCATAAATAAAAGCATTGGAAACTAGCTGACAAAAATTGTGAATGTAAATCATTGTAACCCGTTTAAAACTCAAACTCTTTTTACAAAGAGGGTTAAAAGGTCATTTCGAAATAAAGGATTTTCGACTATACATAAAAAATTTTTATATACCTAAAAACTGCATTTCTTGTGTAGATTGTCTTTCTCCTAAAACGGGCAGTATTAACTTGGGGGCAATTTAAGATGGGTAAGTTTTTGTTCTTCTTTCAGTTTTTCCCTTATAACTTCAAAACCGCACTCTTCTTGAGAAAAGTGCATCTATGTAAAAGTAAACTAGAAAAAATTTTCAACAAACTATATCTGAAAAGTTTTTTTCTCAGGCAAACGGTTTAAGCGCTAGACGCTAGAGTGTGTCAAAGTTTGACAAAAATTCCAAAAAACTGTTTTTTTTGTGAATAGTGAATAATGTTTTTATATTTTTCTATCTACCGCCTCTACTGTTTATTTTACAGAAACAGTTTAAGAGACATAATTTGTTGGAAATTAAATTTGCTTTATTTTTATATAGAAACACCTTTTTCTAAAAGTGCTTAGTTTTCGAGTTATGAGCGATAAAACATTTTTGGCCGATTTTGAAGTTTGGTTAACTTTAACGCGCGCTAGCGCCTAAATCGTTTACCTGAGAAAAAAACTAGAGAGATATAATTTGTAGAAAATTTAATTTACTTTAGTTTTATATAAAAACACTTTTTTATCGAGTGCCTAATTTTTAAGTTATAAGCAAAAAACCTAAAACAGGGCCAAAATCCGCCCTTCACGAGTGTCCCCGAAGTAGTTAATGCTGCCACTGTTAATAGGCAGACAGTCGATTTCATACCTCATTTGCAATGTTCTTTCATCCTACATACCTAGTCAAAAATTTTGTTTCATGTTCGCTACCTCCCGGAGTATAAGGATAACACGTCTTGGTATCTATTTCTATAGATACCTACTTAAAAGTAACAACAAAACTACTTTAATGTTAAATTAAATAAATGGTTAACTTAGCGATTCTCAAACTCAAAAAGAATTAACTCAAAAATAGAAATTTCCTTCATAATAAATCATAGAAGTAGAATTCGTTCTTATATGACAGTAATTGAACTCTTGAGCGTTTTTAATTTACAATTACAACTATGAAATAATCGTTACCTATCATTTAATTTTTTTCTAATTAATTAAAAATCGTTTCGAATCAAATTTACCGAAACAGTTTTAATTACGCATTTTTAATTGCTACGACTTAAACGGTAGTTTAATTTAATTATTATCGTAAGCGTTTTAAACGTCGCAACTACTCTGTTGCTTAAAAGAAATGAGAAGAAAGTTAATAAATTATATAGTTTTTAGTTAAAATTATTAAATTTTCAAGTTTTTCTAGCACTTTCTAGAAAATGAAGAAAAGAAGAAAAATTCTGACAATGAATTGATTTATGGTATTAGATATGGATTAAATGATAGGTAAATGCTTATATCCTCTTCCTGTTATTTTTATACGAGGTGGATACAGGAAGGCGTCACGAATTTCTTTATTGTTGGGCGTTTCAGTGTCATGCACGCACGCAATTTTTGGAACGGACGACCCTGTATATTTTTATATAATTAAGTTCAGAAAAGTAATACTCCCCTGACACCCTGTACGTAAACATTTAGAAAACTATTTTTTAATGTATAATAATTAGGGTAATGCGAACAAAAATTACTATGACGCAATCGAGGGAGAAGCTGTTTAATTGTTATTGATTATTTTCGTATTTAGTAATCTTATTGTTTTGATCATGTGTAAATTTATTTAATAAATAGTAAACTAATTATTACGAGCTTAGCGTAGGCGATTGAATTACAATGTTTTATTAGGAACCTAACCTTAAAATTTTGCCAAAATAAACATTGCTCGGCGGGTTAATTGGAATTCCTTCGAGTATTATGAGCTCTTGAAGATTACAGCATTCTTTATTACACCATCCTTTGTAAAAATATACTGCATGTCACCTGTTTGTGTTACTAGAACGAAGTGGAATCAGATGTCTTTGGCGTTCAGTTAAAAAAAATCTTCTTGTATCGAGAGATTCGATTAAAAATTTCTATAGAAAGGGTTGATTTCTAAAGATTCTTAATTACCCCTCATTAAGTTTAATTTATAAATCTCTAGAAGTTATTTTGAATTTCAATTACTTCCTATCATTTTCAAGAATTTTTGCACGCACTGTGTAAACTCGAAACATAATGACCCTTAACTTTAAAATATAAAGTTGAATAGACCTATAAACTGAGGTTCTACTTGTTTGTTAGATTTCCATTTCTAGATAAATATTCATTTTTGTCTTAACAATTGTTTTAACGAGTTCCAAATTCTTAGAAATAGTTTTGGCGAAGAAGCCATAAGGCGGGTAGGTCCATGACGAACGATTAAACTTTTTTCTCTGCACGTACAGCAAGAAGTCAAAGAGTAAAATAATTTTTAATTCATTCAACCGCTCCCAAAAGCGAAATGAGTGCTTGGAAGGCATTTTTTGTCTTAAAGTGATAAAGTGTGGCTCTGAATGAAGCCGCAGGTACTTGATGGGGTCCATACGATTACGTACACGACAACCACTAAATTGAGAAGCTTTTCTTGTCGAGCCGAGACAAACTCTCGGTTCCAGTGCCTTCTCAGAGGTAACAACAGGCACAATAAACAGGGCGGCCATGTTTTATCCATATCGCACTTAAGCACGGTAGTACAGAATGGTTGACTGGATAAAAAATGGCAGTGCTATGCTGAACTCTCTATAAATTACTGCCTTAACTTTTTAAAGTTAACGGAAGCTTAGTGAAGTCCCTTATATAACTCAAACCTAATTAAAACGGAATCTTTAGTTCAAGTTCCTTTCTTGTCGATCTTGGTATTCTCGGCCGCATTTAGAAAGCCCCTTAAATGGTATTAAACTTTTTAGTCTTTATATAAATGTAACAATTGAAGTTCAAACCGCATCTAAAGCAACATAGCGATTTGTTGCACACAACAGAACGCCTCAACTAATAGAATTTTGACAGCTAATCACACTCTAATCGGCGACTTGTTGGGCCAATTTGACATCACAATAAAATTAATTTATTGTTATTTGTAAAAAAAATCAAATTTGAGTTACTAGTTGCGGATACAAAGTAAATTATGAAGGTTAAAACGTGACTAAAGGAAAAAAGTGTGTTATTGTGTGTTTTAGCCGTAATATAGAAAGGACGCACATAATATTACAACTTCGCATTCTCAATAGTTCGATATTTGCATGGCATTTTGACAAATTAACAACTTTTATTCGTGTGGGTGCAATAAATCCAGTTTTTGTAATAAAACGAGTATTGCAAGATTAAGGTAAATATGGACAATAAGCATAGATTAAAGTTTAAACCAGGTAAACTTATTTATAGATAGTTAATAAGGTCGATTTAATTTTTTCTTTAAATTAAATTCCACTTGTGTGATTGTTGTGCTTGTGAACCACACTGGCGCAACTAACGTTTCTGAACAGACTTCAGAAGAGACCAGGCTCGTGGCTAAAGAAGTCCACTAACTATAACGTAAAATATATTGAGTAGGTTCCAGTATAGTACTGTATGTTTCACGATATTCCAGAACGACTTTTTGACTTTACTTACGGTAAGCCGATTGAAGAGGTCGTAAATTACCCTTACAAAAACCTTTTTAGACATTTGTTCAAAATTTGACCTGGAAGAATTAAAAAAAGGCCTCAAATGTCTGAGATGGTTTTGTAAGTTTAATTTATGGTCCTTTTCAAACGGCTTACCGTAAGTAAAGTCATGCCGGAATAACATGAAACCTACTAGTACCTGGAGGAGTGCTGCCTCCTTAAAATTAGAAATAAAAGGATCTACAAAAAATTCTTCTACATGGGACAGGACAGTGAGGGCCAGAGGAAAGTTACGCCAGTGTCGCAACCGCAATGTCGTAAATCAAATGATAAAAAAATTTAAATCCTTGACTCTTCAACTTAACATTGCTTAAATTATTTTCATTAATACATCTCATTATTAACAAAAAATAGTCAATTGAATTAATTCGATTCATTTTTGTTGCAGAGTGACTTGCAGGTTGCACGCCAGTTTGCAAGTTTAAGCCTTCGTTTTCAATACAAACATAATGCCACTTAATTAACATATTGTTACTTAATCTCTCGTTAACTTGTAAAAAAATTAAATTTTAGAATTTATAACAAGTTATATCACTTAAATTAATTAATTACACATTTATAGCAATTATTGTTACGTTAAAAGCCATTCAATTTCGATTCGTTACTTTACTTTCATTAAAATTAAAAACGGTAATATGTTATGATATCGAGGTCGCTGTCGCTGGCAATATTAATAAAAATCAATCTAATAATTAACAAAATTTTTATTAAATTGTTAAGAGCAAGTTAGTATGCACCAAACAATTTTTTAAAAGTTGGTGTAGATAATCTTAATTGGGCGAGTTTTAAAAAAAATAGTTCGATGTACCTGTGATTGTTTAAAATGAAGGTTAACGAGACAGGTAATGTACGATTTAGTGAGTCACTTAATTACAAAAATAAAATAAATGCAAAAGAGCCAACTCAACCGGAACTGGTGAAAAACCTTTTCAACTTACATCGAGTCCAGTAGGGATATAAGCAAAAATATCGACGTAAAGGGAAGAAACAATTAAAATTATTTACAGGAAAACAGGAAAGACGACACATTTATTTTTAGGACCTCTGCAAGCTTACTAGGCGTCGGTGGGCGTCCCGCCCCGTTCTTAAATTACCTATGTAAAAAGGGGTGCTAAAAACGGGGTTTTAAGAAGTTGCTTCTTAGGCTAAATTCCACCCAGCGTCTATGAACCGCGCACCATTATTGGAGGTTATCCACATCAGTGTTGCTTCTTCTTTATAATTAACAACAAATTGAAAAGACTTCTCACCAGTTTCGATTATTAAAAAGATTAACAATTAATTTCACGCCTGCCAATTACACTTTCTTAACAAATTATTCCATTGTGTTGATTGTTTTCAATTATCCTCATTAGTGCATGGAATGTGTTAACAAATTCACACCTAAACGAAAAGGAGTGTAACAAAAGCAAAATTATTTTTGCTCTTTTTTTTACTGAACACGACAATATTTTTTGTTTCAATTCGAGTTTAAAATTTAACCTTTGTGAAAAACCCAAAATGGAAGAAAAATTTAGGTTTCGAGTGTGTCGTTATTATAAATAAAAAATAGTTGTTAAAAATGTGGTCAATTATATTTTAAAATCAAGGTTAAAGTAAAGTACAAACTTAGAACCGGGTGGTCAAGTTTTAAATGTCAGTTGACACATTTGATATCTTATATCTGTGTATAAATAAGAATCTATTGTTTGTGGTCAAATGGCATGAATTTCATAGAAACTGTATTGTTACAAAATTTACATACGAGTAGCTGTAATTTATAATTTTTTTACTTACACGAAAAAATTCGAGAGGTTTTAATTATTTTATGTGAAACATTTACCATTACCAAGTAATTTTATAGTACAACGTCCTGTATAAGTATAACAATCGAACAATAGTGCATTTTTAACGACTTTTCTAGGGCAATTTTCTGTCTCGGCCGTAATATGTGAGGAGTGAGGATAAAGGAAAGCTCTTCTTTCAGTCATAAATTTTAGATTTATTCAAAGGTAGGTACCTAATACTATAAATTTTATATGAAATAATTTTAGTTTAGCAGATGGGTAATTTTAAAACGAAGAAAATGTAAAAATTAGATTTGCTTTTTGAATATCTCCTCCTTGATGATCCGTAAGCTTTTCCATTATGAATAGCACACTCTAAAAATTATATCATGAAAACATTAGCCACAGTCACTAAGAATTCATGTTTGAGCTACAACCATTTTAAATCCATTCTAAAAGTGCATCGTTTCCTATTTATACGCTAAAAACTTTAAAAAGCAGCTTTTTGACCAATTTTGGAATTTTCGTCAAACTTTAACGCACTTTAGAGCCTAAACCGTTTGTCTGAGAAAAGAAACTTAAGACACATAATTTGTTTAAAATTTAATATAGTTCATTTTTATATAAAAATATTTTTCTCTAGAAGTGCGTAGTTTTCAAGTTATAAGCGAAAAACTGAAAAACAGCTTTTTGGTAAATTTTGGAATTTTCTTCAAACTTTAACGCGTTCTAGCGCCTAAACCGTGCGTCTAAAAAAAGAAATTTACGAAACATAATTTGTTTGGAATGTAATGTAGTTTTTATATAAAAGTATTTTACCTAGAAGTGCGTAATTTTCAAGTTATAAGCGAAAAACTAAAAACACAGCTTTTTAGTCTATTTTGAAATTTTCGTCAAACTTAAACGCATTCTAGCGCCTAATCCATTGGTCTGAAGAAGGAATCTTAAGAGACATAATTTGTTTAAAATTTAATATGGTTTATTTTAATATAGACATGTTTTACTCAAAAACTGGTTAATTTTCAAATTATAAGCAAAAAACTAAAAAAACAGCTATTTGACTAATTTTGGAATTTTCGTTAAACTTTAACGCACTTTAGAGCCTAAACCGTTGGTTTGAAAAAAGAAAAACAAGATACATAATTCGTTTTAAATTTAATATGGTTCATTTTAATATAGACATGTTTTACTCAAAAACTGATTAATTTTCAAATTATAAGCAAACAACTAAAAAACCAGCTTTATGGCTAATTTTGGAATTTTTGTCAACTTTAACGCATTCTAGCGCCTAAACCGTTGGCCTGAAGAAGAAAACTTAAGAGACATAATTTCTTTAAAATCTAAAACTATTTTTTTTAATGTAGACGAGTAGACGTGTTTTACTCAGAAAGTGATTAATTTTCAAATTATAAGCAAAAAACTAGAAAAACAGCTTTTTGATGAATTTTGAAATTTTCGTCAAACTTGAACGCATTCTAGCGCCTAAACCGTTAGTCTGAAGAAGGAAACTTAAGAAACATAATTTGTTTAAAATTTAATATTATTTATTTTAATATAGACACGTTTTTCTCAAAAACTGATTATTTTTCAAATTATAAGTAAAAAACTAAAAAAGCAGTTTTTGGTAAATTTTGGAATTTTCGTCAAACTTTAACGCGTTTTAGCGCCTAAACCTTTCGTCTGAAGAAAGAAACTTAAGAAACCTAATTTGTATACAATTTATTGTAGTTTATTTTCTTATAAAAGTATTTTTCCCCAAAAAGGCATAGTTTCAAGTTATTAGTGAAAAACTGAAAAACGAGCATTGTTTAGTAGTTTTTCGCAATTTTCTCAGAATACACCACTTTTATGAGATGGAGGTGGCAAAATTGAAATTTGGATTCACCATCCCAAGATACATAAAGAACGGTAACGGAAAAAAACTTCTGTTTTCTGTATGTTTCCTGGATTAGCCTCTTATTTTCTAACTCTGACTGGACTTACATCGTCTTTGAATTACGAATGATGAGTATTTGGGTATTTTTGAACTTATCAACCGAAGTTTCGGGAATTGCTATTCGAGTATTTTTCTTAAGAAATATAAAATCTTTTGTTTATGGTTTAAGAGACGCTATAAATAACGTGATTTGATTAAAGTATTTGTTACTATTAAAATAATAAATTGTGGCAAGGATTTTCGTCAAACGATTACATAATGGCTATTAGTTGAGGACAGAGCTGCGTACGTACGAATCGCTACATCATGATTTCTGTAAACTGACATGTTTTACAAAAAAATGCTTCTAATAAAGATGAAAGCTTGTTGAATTTTCTTCAATATAATTTTATTTGTATCATCGTAAGATAAAAACTAGATGAGTTACGGTTCAAAATTGTCAGACAGTGAGTGTTGATGAAAAATCACTCATATTGAAAATATCGAAAAAAGTCGTGACTTTATCAAAAAATGTCAAGAGCCTTTTTTTGAAGTTCATAAAATTTCCTTCAATTTCATATAATTTTGATTATTTTGCGATAAAATTTAACCGTGACAAGCGTCTTCAAAAATTACTATGCAAGAGCACGATTTGATTAGCGTAGGTAACCCACGACCTGATACTTGCTCAGAAGCCAATAGTAGTAATAGAACTAAAGGGGGGCAAGGGGTACCACTCTTTGGTTGATATTTGGTTCTTATTTTTCAGAAAAGCCTATTTGGATTGGTAACAGTGCGATTGATATGTTCACGCTGTAGTTGTACTTTGCCAGTTTAGAAAGTATAAAACAACCTAAGCATCAATTGGTGCCGCCCTTTTAAAGTTATTGTCGCTATATTTCTCATTGGTAGTTACGAAAAGGTCGTTTGTCCCAAGCCAAAAACGAATTTTAAACAATATCTTCGTAATATAAAGAAAAGTTGTTTGCTTTTTGTTGTCGTAACAAAGTTGCAAAATGTTGCTGTTCAAAAACCATAAATTTGCTTTTAAAGGATCATAAACTTCGGTTGACAGTTAGTAGACAGTAGTGTTTGAATTTGTTTCATTTCGCATTGGAAGTGGAGTCAACGAAAAAGTAAAAACTGCGACGAAAACTTTTTAAAGGGACTGTTTTACACCTTTACTTCTCACCTCTCGGAAAATAATTTCATTTCATTAATTGTTGTTGCTTTTGGTTGGCTCTATAAACGGCCTCGTTGTTAAAACGGGCACACATGATGGAGCACTTCTGATAAACGGAAAAGCTTAGGGACCAATTAGTCCAACTGATTGAGCCTAGTTCTACGTTCTGGTAATATCACATAGTGAACTCTGCATAGAAATTTTCGGGGAACCCCCGGAAATTCGTCTTCATCATCGACGGCAAACTTGCCTCTCTTGGAACTTACCGGAACGTTCCAATAAAGGCAAAATCACCATTCTTTTGCTGACTGTCTAACCCCTTCGAAGAGGGCACTCAATTGTTTGTTGTTGTAATTGCTCAATTTCTTCTATTTCTGCTTTTAAAACTCTATTACACGGCTACGCTTTAACTTTTTGAAGAGAAATTTGCAAGTGAGACATTATTGTTCATTTATTGCTATGGTAATTTGGCGATAGATTGTTTTGGTGCGTGCAAAATTGCCTAGCTTCTTAACTAACTACTAACTAGAGAGCAATACCCCTCTGTCGTAGGTATTAACAAGGTTAAAGCAACTACAACAAATTGACATTAATCGACTATTTAAACGCCCAAATTAAATTGATATTTTAAAAAAATTTTAAAAAAAAAACGTGTTATACATATTTATATTTCTTATTTAATTTATTGGCATGCTAATGTGTGAAAGCTTTTAACAAGTTTTGATTAATATAATTTATAATTATTAATATTTATCTCATAAATAACAATAAATTATGTAAGAATTTCCTGAATTATCTATAATAAATGACTTGTCTTCATTATTTACACCACTTAAGTGTTTTGAAATAGTTAATCCAAAAAAGTTGGAGCGAAAAGTTCGAAATTTGGACTATTAAATTGGACTCGATTAGTATCAGAAGTTAAATAAATTTATAGATCCCTTTTTGAATGTCAATGACAAACGAGGATCGCTTTTTTTTGAAATTGCCAAATGTTACGTCAGAAAAGTATCTTTTATTGTAGGTTTCGAGGTTGTTCCTTGTTTACCTTATGTAATTTTGCGTTAGGCATTAGAACTAATAATTACAGTTTTGACATTCATTAGAAGCAAATTTATATGAATTAACGTTATTATCTCACGATTAAAAGTATTTTTTTTCTCATAAATACGTACCATTTTTGAATTTGAAGAGGTACGGCTAATTTAAATAATTTCTAATTTAGCGATTATTTGTAAACGTAGGTGTTCGTACGTAGTTCTCGTTACACATATTTTCATTCAATACTTATTACGATTAAGACATAGTTTAAATAGGGAAGCACATTAAAATATAGAAAGTTTATATTATAATGATTGAAAGTACTTCCAGTAGTCGTTTAAAAATCCATTATATAACAACACACTATTAACTTGGGAACTCTTTTTTCTCTCTTATTTGGTTTCGCATAACACCGCAACGCATTCAATGCAGAATTTTTTTCTTTATTGTCAAAAATGCGTGTTTATTAATTTATTTACGTAATTAGCTAAATTTGAGCAGGTCTCGTTATAATTGGAAGGGGCACTGGCCGAAAATTGTCGAAAACGACTTAAAATTATCGGTAAAAAATTCTTTATAGTATCTAGATACTGTATAAATTATTTTAGAATTTTCGGATAACGCCCTTAGGTGGTTAAAATTATTTAAAGCCTACCCCGCGCGTCACGCAAAACTCGTGCATTTTGGGGCGCGCATTTCAACGACTCTCACGTCTGAACTACTAATATTAGAATAATATCGTTTTATACTTTTTTGTAGGAAATTTTATTGTCTATAAAAAATGTTCAATGCAATTTTGCTGTATCTAGCACAGTTTTCAATATATAAGCGTTTTAAGACCTAAAAGCGCTAATTCCAAGAAGTTATACTAATTGCTAGGTTAATCGCTAAGCCATTTTGCTTCTTATTTTACGAAAAAATTCACGCGTTATATTAAATACTATTTATCCACTCCTATTTTGTTTTAATGCGAAACGACCTACACGCGTGCCTGTTTTTTTGAATAAATTCGTGACTCGAAATATAATTTACCAGGCGCGAGTTAGTCACCTTTTTTCTAAAGAAATGTATCGACATGCTTTCGATTACGCCTCGATTCCGCAAATATTTCTTCCTATTATTAATTAAATAATTGTTTAATTAATGACCGCCTCCGAGTCGCTCTAATTTGTACTTCCCTATTCACTGAAGGTAAACGGGGCAAAATATTTTGAGGTAACGCTCGCATTTGGTATGTTATTTAACACGAAAAATCAAAATACGTACTAAAAATTAGGCAGCTGACACTTTTTCCTTTTATAGGTACTGGGTACAGTACAGTCAGAGAATTTATTGGGCAGAGAACGGCATAGAAATTGAGAGTGCTGCAATTGTAAAACATTCCATTTGTAATTCGTAAAAATTCCTTGTAGAAATTGCGGACTCGCAGACATAAGGATCCGCCAAACACCCTATAGTGGCCAATAATTATTTCCCCGACTGTACAGGATGGGCAAGATTCGAAGGTTTTTATGGAAAAATCAATAACTGTAAGTATAAACTAAAGTAATATATTATGGGAAAATGGATGGCGCATTCTCGTTCTCTTTTCTTGAGAGGAGCTCAATGGCGAAAGCCGAAATTCGCGATCTTCTTTTGTTTTGGAGCTATAAGAAAAAACAAAAGTTCAATTTTTCGCTAACTGTCGATTTCTCGGTTGTTGTGAAGTTACTGAAAAACGTTAGAACGTTCTTCAGACACTTTTATAAAGACAATAAAATGAGCCGAGAAAAATTATTTTTGTTAATTTCCGGTTTATAATACAAATTTGTGTTTTTTAGATATTTTTAGATCAGATAGATAGATAGATTTTAGATCAACCATAGTTGAATGTGACATATTTGAATAGCGTTTTTCATCCTCTATTTAATGATATATAACATGTTAGGTCTATCATTTCAGTTTCATCCCATTTTATTAAAAATTGTTAAATAAAAGACGAAAAAATAAAAATAAAAGTAATAAAATAATAAATATATAATATTATATATCATTGAAAAGAGGATGAAAAACGCTATTCAAATATGTCACATTCAACTATGGTTTATATTTAAAAAATCATAACTTTGTGTTATAAACCGGAAACTAAAAAAGATATTAAAAATCGCTTTAGCTCGTCTTATTGTCCTTAAAAAATTTCCTGGAAAACATGCTAATATTTTTCTCTACGTTTACAACAACCGAGATATCGATATTTAGCGAAAAATTAAAAAAATCAAACTTTTGCTTATAGCTCTAAAACAAAAGAAGATCGCGAATTATAAATTTTTTTTTTATTTAAAAAGTTTCTTGTCTCCAGCAATATGTAGATTAAAAAGGATATTGGGATGGAGGAAACGCCAAAATAAGACACAATTTACTGCTTGTCGACGTTTCGGTTTTAATAATTTAAACCATCTTCAGGACTAAAATACAAAAGGGAAGATATGGTTACATTTGACGAAACATGGCCTCGACACTCACCTCACAGTAGGATTGACATTGTCGTATCTTCCCTTTTGTATTTCAGTCCTGAAGATGGTTTAAATTATTAAAACCGAAACGTCGACAAGCAGTAAATTGTGTCTTATTTTGGCGCTTCCTCCATCCCAATATTCTTTTAAATCTGCGACTTATAATTTTCGCCATTGAGGTCCTCTCGCAACAAAAGAACGAAGACGCGCCATCCATTTTTACATACCTCTTATAATAGCTATCGGGGTCTCCCTATGAACCATCGAATTTTGTCCACCCTGTACTGGCCTCTATTTACACAATCTATGTTGAGTCACGTAATCCTAAAACTCCTTTGTCTTCTTTTATCAATTCTCAAATAATAATAAAAATGAAACGAATACACAAAGATACCGTTAGTGTAGATAAGATATTATAAACGTTATAAAACACAGTTAAGTTGGCAATTTAAATTTAAAAAACAAAAAATGCCTCCCGAACGAACTAAAAACAGTGCTCAGCTAGACGAAGTCGCCGTTGCATATTTTAGAGAATATTTGAAGATTCCGTCCGTTCATCCGGATGTTAATTACGGTACGTTTTAAATCAACCACCGTAATTGACTCAAACACAACTTTATTCCAGATGAGTGCGTTAAATTTCTTGAAAAGCAAGCCAAAAGCCTAAAACTTCCAATCAAAATATATCTACAAGCTGTCGACAAACCAGTCGTGGTCTTGACGTGGGTTGGCCAAGACCCAAGTCTTCCTTCCGTACTTTTAAACAGTCACATGGACGTAGTGCCAGTTTTTCAGGTGAGTTGACGAAAAACGACGACCCACTTATTTAAAAAAGCTAATTTAAGGACAAATGGACTCACGACCCCTTTTCTGCCGAAATGGACGAGCTTGGGAATATTTACGCGCGTGGCTCGCAAGACATGAAATGTGTCGGTATACAGTACCTGGGAGCGATTAGACGGCTAAAAATGAAAGGGGTCGTTTTATAAAGGACAGTTCACGTGTCGTTCGTGCCTGGTTTGTTAGTTGTTAATTGATTACATTTGCAATTTTAAACGAGAGCCTTTCAGACGAAGAAATTGGAAGCGCACTTGGGATGCAAAAGTTTGTAAAGAGTCGCGATTTTGAAGATTTAAACGTTGGGTTCGCTTTAGACGAATCCATGGCTAGTCCGAACGACGAATATGTTCTTGTTTACGGAGAAAGGAATATTTGGGGTTTGTAATATCTTATTTTTTAAATTTGGTTAATATAACTTGCGTGCATTTAAGAGATGAGATTTCATTGTCCAGGACAAGCTGGGCACGGTTCTCTACTACTAGATAATACCGCCGGTGAAAAAGTGAACTACATTTTACAAAAGTTATACGAATTTCGGAATGGAGAAAAGCAAAAATTGTTAAACGACCCATCTTTAACAATAGGGGATGTTACTACTGTAAATGTCACGCAGTTAAAGGTATTTTAACATTTTTTAAAAAATTTGGCTATTAAAAAATTTCCTGTTGAATTGAAAGGGTGGTGTTCAAACAAACGTGATACCGGACGAATTTATTGTAATAATCGACAATCGGATTGCTGTAACTCTGGATATGGAGCAATGGGAATCGACTTTAAATCGGTGGTGTAAAGAGGCCGGGGAAGGCGTTTGGATTGAAACTGAAATAAAAGAACCGCAAGTTCCTGTAACTAAACTGGACGAATCCAACCCATATTGGATGGCCTTTAAATCGGCAGCAGATGACATGTAGTTGCTGGCGTACTTTTCAGTTGAGATAAACGCCTAAATACTTTTTATTTTAGGAACTTAAAATTGAGGCTTCAAATTTTTTCTGGGGCCACAGATTCTCGCTTCATAAGACAAATTGGTATTCCTGCCATCGGTTTTTCGCCTATTATTAACACTCCAGTTTTATTACACGACCACGACGAATTTTTGAATCGAAACGTATTTTTGGATGGGATTAACGTTTACACTAAACTCATCTCCAGTGTTGCCAAGTTTTAACAAAAATAATTTTCTGTAAGTTGTTGGCAAAATAAGTAACTATTTACTATACCTATTGTACCAGATTAGGTACTGCATTTTTAGCTTCAAAATGGCAATTGCTTGGGTGAGGAAATTTTTTTTAAATGTAGTAATAGGCATGATCTGTTTGGTCGTAAAAAAATTCTAAAAATGTTCGTTGGTAAGAAATTTAAAATTAAATCATTGAAATTATCTCAAAAATGTTAATACAAACTATTTTCTCTCATTTAAATTACTAATGTAATCAAGGTCAAATACTAAATAATTAATTGTAAGAATTTTTCTAAAACTCTAATACGCAAAAAAAAGAGTCGTGTATTTTGTGACCTAAAAAATGTTTGATAGATGCAAACTGCGAACATGTAACGAAGAAGAAATTTTATCATAAAGACAATGGCATTAATTACCTTAAAGTTCAATCGTAATCACTAAACCGTTGGTAATAAAACCTTGTAGGCTAGTTGTACGTTTTAATTCTTAATAGTAGGTTAATCTCTCTAAAAAAATATCAATAATTATCCCGAACGAGATTATATCATTTGGTGTAATTTAATAAAGTAATCGGAATTACCTATAAATGAGGCAATTTTTTAAAATTTATTAAGACCGCACAAGAATTGGCCTTTTATTTACTAAAATATATAAGTGCTTAAGTTGTTTTGTTAAAAGATTTATACAAATTTATAAAAATAATATTATATAACAAGACTTATATCTTCTGGAATACAACTCCTTGTGCGGGTTAGTTGCTTCATCTCGCATTGAAATCACCAAACACAAAAAAATCAATTCGTGCCACGTTTATATGAGAAATCGTTATGAAAATCGCGATAATAAATAAAATTGTTTATGATAATATACTATTTGTCATTTCTAGTTTATTTTATCTTACTTTGATTTGTTTTTCATTAACGTTTAATATATTTTTTTTGTACCTCATACACGCGCTACTTGCGTTAGTGATTGTATATTTTAACATAATAAAATGGAAAGCAGAAAGTATTTTTCTTTTTAACTCAGTTAAATACGTAGGTAAGTTCATAAAGCGTTACACAATTTAGAGAAAAAAAATAATTAAAATTCCTAAAAGTTGTCGTATATTTTACAGGATGATTCGTAAACGGCGGGTGAGCTCTATGTTCAACACCTCTACCGTGTTTGTTGTGTAGGATTATTTATAGGAAGTCGCTAATAGAGCGTTAGGAAAAATAACAAAACTCTTCTATTCGGACTTTTGACTATTGAATTTTTCTTTTAAAAAGCTAACTCAAAGTTGTCTTTCTCTTACGATGGGTGAATAAAAATTCAATGTTTCAGGTTTTAAGAAACATTTTGACGTAAAATCATAATTTTTAATTTAGTCGAGAAAATGGCGAGCAGGCCCGTAGTCAGACCGGTTTTTTCGGGTCATTTGTCCGGGGCCCGGCCATAAGCCTTGTTTTTAGGGGCCCGGTCTGGCCCTATAAAAAATTAGTAAAGTAATAAAAAAATATACCAAATTGAAGGCTTTTTTACAGGCTTTAAAAAAGATCTGATAACATTTTTTGATAAAATTATTATTTTTCCGATTTTTGAGCATAATCTATCGATACGTTAAAAACGCGCCCTTTCGGGAAACCTTTAGGTACAACTCAAACAATTGTTGCCTTACGATGGCGTGAACAACAGTAAACGAAAGAAAATTCAATGTTTTCAGGTTTTCAAGAACATTCCGACGTAAAATCGTAATTTTCAAGTGAGTCGAGAAAATACTCGAAAACTAAAAGAGGTGGAAAAAAGTTGCAAATTCAAAAAATTCTATCTTAATTAATTTTTGTCTTACAGTAATAAAAAATATACCAAATTAAAGGCAATTTTACAAGCTTCAAAAAAGGTCTAATGACACTTTTCGATAAAACTAGTATTTTTCCAATTTTGGAGCATGACCTATCGATACGTCAAAAACGCTCCCTTTCGGGAAACCTTGAGCCATAACGCAACCGATTGTTGGCTTACGATGACGTGAACAACACTAAACGAAAGAAAATTCAATGTTTTCAGGTTTTAAAAAACATTTCGACGTAAAATCGTTATTTTCAAGCGAGTGGAGAAAATGGCGAGTAAAACTAAAAAGGGTGGACAAAAGTTGCAAATTCCAAATATTCTTTCTTGGTTAATTTTAGTCTTACAGTAATAAAAAATGTACCAAATTAAAGGTAATTTTACAGGCTTCAAAAAAGGCATGATGACAATTTTTGATAAAACTAATATTTTTCCGATTAAGGAGCATGACCTCTCAATACGCCAAAAACGCGACTTTTCGGGAGACCTTGAGCCACCAACTTAACCGATTGTTGCCTTACGATGGCGTGAACAACACTAAACGAAAGAAAATTCAATGTTTTCAGGTTTTGAAAAATATTTTGACGTAAAATCGTAATTTTCAAGCGAGTCGAGAAAACGGCGAGTAAAACTAAAAGCGGTGGAAAAAAGTTGCAAATTCCAAATATTCTTTCTTGGTTAATTTTAGTCTTACAGTAATAAAAAATGTACAAAATTAAAGGTAATTTTACAGGCTTCAAAAAAGGCATGATGACAATTTTTGATAAAACTAATATTTTTCCGATTAAGGAGCATGACCTCTCGATACGCCAAAAACGCGCCCTTTCGAGAAACCTTGAGCCATAACTTAACCGATTGTTGCTTTACGATGGCGTGAACAACACTAAACGAAAGAAAATTCAATGTTTTCAGGTTTTGAAAAATATTTTGACGTAAAATCGTAATTTTCAAGCGAGTCGAGAAAACGGCGAGTAAAACTAAAAGCGGTGGAAAAAAGTTGCAAATTCCAAATATTCTTTCTTGGTTAATTTTAGTCTTACAGTAATAAAAAATGTACAAAATTAAAGGTAATTTTACAGGCTTCAAAAAAGGCATGATGACAATTTTTGATAAAACTAATATTTTTCCGATTAAGGAGCATGACCTCTCAATACGCCAAAAACGCGACTTTTCGGGAGATCTTGAGCCACCAACTTAACCGATTGTTGCCTTACGATGGCGTGAACAACACTAAACGAAAGAAAATTCAATGTTTTCAGGTTTTGAAAAATATTTTGACGTAAAATCGTAATTTTCAAGCGAGTCGAGAAAACGGCGAGTAAAACTAAAAGCGGTGGAAAAAAGTTGCAAATTCCAAATATTCTTTCTTGGTTAATTTTAGTCTTACAGTAATAAAAAATGTACAAAATTAAAGGTAATTTTACAGGCTTCAAAAAAGGCATGATGACAATTTTTGATAAAACTAATATTTTTCCGATTAAGGAGCATGACCTCTCGATACGCCAAAAACGCGCCCTTTCGAGAAACCTTGAGCCATAACTTAACCGATTGTTGCTTTACGATGGCGTGAACAACACTAAACGAAAGAAAATTCAATGTTTTCAGGTTTTGAAAAATATTTTGACGTAAAATCGTAATTTTCAAGCGAGTCGAGAAAACGGCGAGTAAAACTAAAAGCGGTGGAAAAAAGTTGCAAATTCCAAATATTCTTTCTTGGTTAATTTTAGTCTTACAGTAATAAAAAATGTACAAAATTAAAGGTAATTTTACAGGCTTCAAAAAAGGCATGATGACAATTTTTGATAAAACTAATATTTTTCCGATTAAGGAGCATGACCTCTCGATACGCCAAAAACGCGCCCTTTCGAGAAACCTTGAGCCATAACTTAACCGATTGTTGCTTTACGATGGCGTGAACAACACTAAACGAAAGAAAATTCAATGTTTTCAGGTTTTGAAAAATATTTTGACGTAAAATCGTAATTTTCAAGCGAGTCGAGAAAACGGCGAGTAAAACTAAAAGCGGTGGAAAAAAGTTGCAAATTCCAAATATTCTTTCTTGGTTAATTTTAGTCTTACAGTAATAAAAAATGTACAAAATTAAAGGTAATTTTACAGGCTTCAAAAAAGGCATGATGACAATTTTTGATAAAACTAATATTTTTCCGATTAAGGAGCATGACCTCTCAATACGCCAAAAACGCGACTTTTCGGGAGATCTTGAGCCACCAACTTAACCGATTGTTGCCTTACGATGGCGTGAACAACACTAAACGAAAGAAAATTCAATGTTTTCAGGTTTTGAAAAATATTTTGACGTAAAATCGTAATTTTCAAGCGAGTCGAGAAAACGGCGAGTAAAACTAAAAGCGGTGGAAAAAAGTTGCAAATTCCAAATATTCTTTCTTGGTTAATTTTAGTCTTACAGTAATAAAAAATGTACAAAATTAAAGGTAATTTTACAGGCTTCAAAAAAGGCATGATGACAATTTTTGATAAAACTAATATTTTTCCGATTAAGGAGCATGACCTCTCAATACGCCAAAAACGCGACTTTTCGGGAGACCTTGAGCCACCAACTTAACCGATTGTTGCCTTACGATGGCGTGAACAACACTAAACGAAAGAAAATTCAATGTTTTCTGGTTTTGAAAAATATTTTGACGTAAAATCGTTATTTTCAAGTGAGTCGAGACATTTTTATAAAACTAGTACTTTTCCGATTTTGGAGCATGACCTCTCGATACGCCAAAAACGCGACTTTTCGGGAAACCTTGAGCCACCAACTCAACCGATTGTTGCCTTACGATGATGTGAAAACAACTAAATTAAAGGAAATTTATCAAACTTTCATGTTTACAGACCTATTTTTAAGCCCTTTTATTTTCAAGTAAGTCAAGAAAGCAACCCCCTGAACTTAAGAATCGCTCTTTCGACGGCCGCGCGTTAAATAAACCCGATACTATACTTCCAAATAATATTTTTGAGACACCTTGTTTAATGAGTACATTTGTAAATTATACAAATATTCATAAAATAAAAATTACAAGCACCATCTAGATGTTTAGATGATCAAATATTGACTTTCAAACACATTAACTCGTTTAACTAGTGGTATTTAGAATTTAAACGTAAATGTGATTTATGTTCAACGGATCATAAAATAAGTAAAACAATAACACGCTCACATTATAATATTAGTAGACATTAATATTATTATTATTATTATAGGTACTACTTTTACCATTTAAGTTAGGTATGCGTTCAAAATGCTCAAATTATAAATATAATGGTCGCGTATGTAATTACTTTGTAGATTAAATGACTTCCTTCAAGTTCGTTTCTTTTGTTTATTTATATACACCGTTATTTATTTATATTTATGTAATTTAACTACACTTGAAGTAAAGTAAAGCAGTTTAGAAAAAAAATAGAAAAGATTGCCACAAATAGGTGGTAAAAGTAGTAGAAATGTGTAACGTTATTTGAGAGATTTGAATGCAAGAGTAAGTTGCATAAACGAAACCTTTTAAAATTTACAGTTTTAGAACTTTTATCATTTAAGTCAACATTCCAAAATTTTATAATGTACTACTATCTAGTTACGGAAACAAACTTTTGTATTTAAATAACTATACTAGTAGGTAACATAGTAACTTCGTATATACGTCTGTACGCTGTGAGCGCGAAAATTTCTGCTATATCTATATCCGTTCAGAAAATTATTGAAAGAGGCGTTTAGTAACACCAACGATTATTTCCGTCGTTATACACCAATGAAAATTCTTTCAACTTTCAGTTACAACCAATTAAAACAGTTTAACACCGAATAAACCCAATATATCGTTTTGGGTGCAATTAAACAGCTCATCAGGGTCAGCGAGCGGCGAAACCAAACGTATTAGCCTTCTGAACCCTTTTTATAAATATAAGTTATACTGAAACGCCCTACTGGGCAGTATTTTTAAATTTTGGAAATTTAAAAAAGTCCTTTTTAGCGCCACATGACTGTCAGATTTAAATTGTAAAAAACAGCGAGTACCAGTGGTCAGTGGGTACTTAGACATTCATTTTAGAAATTTTTCGCGGCAATAAAGTGCTTGTGTTTATAGCGTCGCGTCTTTCTAGTTTCACGCCCTTTATTTTAATTAAACTTCAATAATTTATTGTCACTATTATAAATAGGTACCTACATGATAGCATAAAAGTGTACTTAAGTTAATTTAGAAAATAATCTCGACGTATATCCTTCGAGCTATAAATTTACGACTAAACTATGAGTAAGTCATCTTAGCAAAAATCTGCTCAAGCGAAAATCTTCTCGACTTAAAATTCAATAAGGTCCTTGACCTAGAGTTGCGGGCTTTTATTGTAAATATTA
This sequence comes from Malthinus flaveolus, assembly GCA_950108345.1. Taxonomy (NCBI): domain Eukaryota; kingdom Metazoa; phylum Arthropoda; class Insecta; order Coleoptera; family Cantharidae; genus Malthinus; species Malthinus flaveolus. The sequence goes on along the minus strand of OX467287.1, from coordinate 20,106,827 downwards.
CTTCCAAATATTTTCCAAACAGTTTGGTTCTAAAGTAGCTGGTAGTACCTACATACCCGTATGAGTATGCATAAAAATTCGTAGCTCTCGGGTGAAAATTGGTCAAATATTTTGATAAAATAAACACGTCGATCGATTTAAGAAATTACTAATTTAAAAGGGTTATTGTTATTAATCTTTACGCCTCATGAACTCTAATTAATAGTGATTTAACTTTTTCACGTCTTCGGTGCTATCTAAAAAACTTCTTCTAAGTAAAGTTGCGTTACAACTTCGTGTTAGTGTTTTATTATGTAAAACGTTTTTAAAATCAAAAAAGTTAATCGATTCCAACATCAATTAGACCTAGAAGGAGACCTGTGTACTATGTAGGAGCAACAAGAACCGATAAAAACTTTAAGAATAAATTTATAGTAACTCTTATAGAAAGGAAAATCGAAATTACTAATACAGAACATCAAACGCAGTTGAGGGGCTTAGAAAAAAAACTGTTGAAAGGGTTTTCATGTATAGACACTATAATAGACATTTCCAGCACTCGCGGTTAGAGCAAGAGGCATTTTGGAGAAGAACTAGTGGACCTGGTCGGCCTGCCCGCCAGGCAGAAGTAAAATGAACTTTGTGAGGCAAACTGCAAAAATATGTCAATAAATGGACAGTTGAGAGAATGAAGGCTTGTTCTTTCCTCTTTCGTATAAAACTACAAGCTTTTGGTGCAAGATAAAATTGATCTATTGTGCTCGAGGCTCGAGCCTCGGCCACACGGGCCTCACATTAGTCCTTCGGATCTCTATACTCTATAATACCTGCAAGCCTTTGTCCCTGCAGGCACAGAACACCTGCAAATTATTTCCATCATTTTCCGGTGTGTTAAGACAAATTAAATTCTCAAAACTGCGTCTTCGCCAAAGCTATTAGATTGATAGATACCTCCCGAATATTTAGCCGCCCCTCGAAACGTTTCACTTTTCTTGCCGGAAAATCTCTTCAAAATCGTACATTTCACTTTTGGATTCAAGGGAGCCTTTTAACCTTGGAAGTCAGTACAGTAAGTTTATAATAATGAACAATGCACTAGCCGAGACCGATTAAATTTAAATTACTTTAACTGATAGTGATGAACGAAATGTGACGTTTGGACGCTCATCAAACATCCATCACTAATTAATCAATAATCACAACTCCAAATAGTGATCGTAATACGCTACATTATTTCTTTTTTTTCTTGATTCTAATCTCTAGCACAAATTGTTGAAACATCCTTGATATTATTTATCTTCAATCATGTTTTTGAATATTAAAATGATACAGCAATATTGTTATGTAAAAGCAAATGGAACAATAAACATTTATATGAGAGATACACGTTAGTATCAACAACATGAAGTTCGCGGTGTGTGTGCTATTGCTGACAATATCAAGCTACGTTTGGGTAACAATAAATATTTTAACTCTTTTGATTGAAATAACATTTTTGTAGTCCGAACGCAGCTACGAAATTATCCTGGATAGAGTCGACGTCAAATACTTCAATCCTAGTTTTTTTCACAATTTTAGCATTGTATTTTTCGACTACGAGCCGTTACATCAAAGGAGAGTCAACGTTAGTCTAACCCTTAAAAAGGACCTACTAGGAGACGATTTTAGAGTAATATGCAACAATTAGACTATGACTTTGTTTAAACTGTTCTTCTGTAGGCCGAATCGCGCGTTTATAAACTACAAGGTTCAGAATATAAGGCAACTCCTACCGGATACAATGGAAATCCGTGCGTCGATTTTAAGGAAAAGAACGTTGAGCGTAAACTGGACAGATCTAGGATGGTTACCAACCTTCACGATACTGGTTGCACTTACACAAAAGTAAAATGCGTCAAAATCGAGTTTTAGGGTTTTATTTAATTTGGTGTTTCTAGGGCTATTACTACGTATTGAATGCGTACAGTGACGAATCTAAGTACCCTCCTTACGCACCTATAGGAAAGTATATGTTCGATAACAAGATGTACCACAACGGAACTATATATTTGACCCACACGCAAACTTACGTCGAAATAAAGTCTTTAAAGACTTCATTTTTGGGGTAATTCCCGAAAATTATCTTAAGAAGCACTCGAGTTATTATCACAGTTTTAATTATATTACACGTACGATAAGCAGAGATGGAATAATTGAGAAGAAATGACTCAAATTTGTTTGTAATAAAAAAGTATGTTGAAGTAAACCCACTCAAGGTTGTTGCACGATAATTACTATTTTAATGAATGTAAAGTAGCCAGGGGCGGACTACGACGTGTGACATACAAGGCATTAAACTCGAAAGTACGAAATGGTACAATTTTTTGGGGCACTGCACCGAGAGCTTAACGCCACTGCGAGCTTCTCAATTTTGAATATTACAAAATCCCGCCAATTGTTTTTCTTTTCTTTTTGTTGTTCTAAATTCTAAAGGGTAAAAAGCAAAAAAAGAAAACGTTTAAACGTTTTATTATTTATACGTTACGTTTGCCCCAAAATGCCTATTTGAAACTAATTCTGGCCCATTTTTAAAAAAATTCTCAACTTAAACTTTTTTAAATTTAAATAAAAATCAGTTTGGGAACATGGGTAGATACTTACTAGTATTAAGAAGGTATCCATCTATATCCATTTTATTTATCACTATCGAAACTTTTACAAACTACACTAATAACAGTCTTAAAGAACATCGCGCTCACAGACGTAACATCTGAAGAAGGCCTTCCTTGGCCTGCGACTTGCACTAAGTTATTAACAAATAAACAACATTTGAAAGTATATTCAGTATTGTTGTTCGGATTAATTCGACATACTTCGCTCTTAATTAATAAATTACCAAAAAAAATCAAAATCGTCTACACGTTTGATCTTAACTCAAAATACTGAAAAAAAAAGTTCTTCGACTAAATAAAAAAATTTTTTTTGCTATTATGTAACTGTTAGGCGATTAACGAGCTGGTTATTTCTAATTCATATTGAAATCAAAATTATTGCCACCGTTTTACAAAACAACTTTTACTTGTGAGAGGTGCTTAATGATAGTAGGGATTAATCGAGCAACAAGCTTTAAGGTTCTCGTTTAAATTAATTAAGTTAATGGTAGCCTTTTTGTCAGAACATAAATAGGACACACTCGCGGAGTTACACCCTCTTACTCTTAAGAACAACGAATGCAGGCCTTGAAAGTCTACAGAATAGGGATCACAAACGCTGGTAATCACAGCTCATTAAGGACCAAATAGTGCAATTCACGGTTCAAGGTTTAACTCGGTTCGTGATTATTTTTAAAAGTGGTGATTAAAAGTACGAAGTTTTGTTTTGAATGGGCCATTAAATGGACGTTCAAAAATTACAAATTGGAACAAGTGCAATATTTGCGTTAGTGCCCTTCAAATGGGCGACAGCAAGGATAGTAAAAGAGTTACTCGAGCATTTCAAAATAATTTATCGGAAAGTGGCCTCCTAAATTTATACTAAGATTGTGCACAGAAGAAACTTGAAATTAAATTCACTGAAAAAAAAACTAAGTCACAGTTTGTAAATTCATTAAATTCAAAATTGTTGGGTCTACGAGCTATATTATTTTTTGAATAACAAAAAGTTTCATTCTGTAACTTGAAAACTTCAGTGTGCGACTTCTCTTCAAAACTACCTAAGAAAATGATAATTTTCACTAGTGGCACTAAATAGTAATTAATTCCGCCTGTTGCGTATGCAACCAGTCGTACACTTTACTAACAGTTAAAATTATAAATCGGCCGAATAGTCTAAAAATTTTAAAAACGATTAATTTATAGCTTTTCAAGCTTAGCAAAAGTTTACCCTTTTACTTTCAACCCCTTCAGAAGGCAAAAATTAATGTGTTAAGTTAGAGGACTGAAATTTATAGAAGTCTCAATTTAGGGCATTGTATAGGGCACTTATAGCAACTAGAAATGTCAGAGGCAGAATTGTTGCTCTCAATCAGGGCTAAAGTAAAAGCCTGATTCTTCGAGTACCCCTATTTCTTCTCCACGCTTTCTACACGTATAAGGTCTTTTCGAACACCTGCACTAAGTAAGATTTTATTGAGGGGACAGTGGCCCATCAGTGGGTTTATCACTGTCCTCATATGTATCTTGGGGAGACTTGGCAGTGCTTTAAGTTTTCCTGAGTAAATTTTATTTCTTTTGGTGTTTCAATGCTGGCTGTGCTTTTTCTTTCATTTTAATGAGACTGAGGTCAAGCTAGAAACTTTGACTGCGAAATTCAAAAGGTTTAGTCGTACGTCGACTCGATGCAAGCTGAAACACTTGCAATAGACCTATGCGCCCAAGAATGCCTACGAAGCGTATAAAGGGTAAAAAAGTCTATATAATGTCTGACAGTCAAGCTGTGCTGAAGGCACTCAAAGCCAACAGCTATGAATCTCTATCCACTTGGGAATGCAGACGGTCCCTCAAGAAACTGGCTACGGGCAATAAAGTTGCCCTTCACTGGGTGCCGGGGCATGAGGGAGTTATCGGAAATGAAATAGCTGATGAACTAGCTAGAGCAGGCTCAAAAGCTATCCCGATTGAACCAGAACCCTTCTGTGGGCTATCCAGGACACACAGAACAGTAAAGATCCAAAAATGGGAAACTGAGAACAAAAAATCTGCCTGGCATAACATACCAGGACATAGACAGGCGAAGAAATTCATTGAGTACTCGTCTACGAACGCTAAAAAGCTTCTTCTTCTATCAAAGAACGAAATCAGACTTATCACAGGTCTGTTTACTGGACAGTGAAGTACCACCTCAAGAAACTGGGATTGGAAGATAGTGACATATGCAGGTTACGTGAAACGGAGGTCGAATCCGCCGAGAACATTCTCTGCAATTGCGATGCACTAGCTCGACTTAGGTTGAAACACTTAGGGCAGGCACAACTAACGCCTGAAGAAATATAAAGAAAGCCTCTCGGGGACACTCTAGGCTTCGTTGATAAGATCGAATTCTTGAGAATTTAATACGAGTAGGGTTATGAGCAAAAGATCAACGCTGGTCGCAGTTCTGTAAGGCTTACGTAGCCAATCGACTCCTGAGTACAATACAATACGTCGACTCGAAAATGTTCTAAGCAAGTTCCTCGTGCTCATCAGCTTTGCAATTTAAGTACCTACATGCATACTTACTTAAGTTGTAAAAATATAAATTTTTAGTGATAGCATCTGACCTCGGTGGGCGTTTGTGGTGAACAAAATGATTTCCATAATTGATTAGATGGTAATGGTTTTATTTTTTATAAAATAAATAATTAAACGATTTTTTTATGACAATTTGACGTGCTTAATGCCATTAAACCCATCATCCATAAAGGAAAAAATAATTAAAAGACGTAAAATTATATAAAAAGGATTGAAAAAACTTTTTCCAGCTTAGTATTGCAAAAATGAAGTTCTTTTTGTGGTTGACTTTGAGCTCTTTTATTTTGGATAGCTTAGTAGGGGTAATGTATTGCATTTTACTATTTATTTCATGTAATAATTATTAATTAATTAATTTAGAGAATTAATATTATAAAAATCGAATTTAAAGTAACTCTTTTAACTTCTATTTTACACTTTTTCTCAAATCTCGACAAAGAGAATTTTTCTCAGAAGGAGAAGAAGTTAAAAAAAAATGTTTCCATTCAATTTGCTTATTTTAATGACCCTACTTTTGACCCCAGGCGCTATTTAAAATTCTAGATCGAACTCTTCACGACGTCGACTTTTCAGGAGAGCGTCAGTGTTACCATTCATTTATTCATTCGGGCGTTTAGAGTAAAAACTTTGCCCTAACTATCTACGACTAGCAGTTTTTGAAAAAAACAGACTGACACGGGTGCCCTGCTGTATAATGTAGTTGGCAAAACGTTACTTACTTTTGCTTGGGTCTATTTCAGTTTCACCAAACAGATTACAAGATAATTCACGAAAGAGTAGAAGTTGTCTACGTTAACAAAGATTGGTTTTCAGAATATTTATTTGAGCTCTATCATTACACCAGATACGAAAAAAGATACCGTGCAAAAGTGTGCCTAAAAAGAGATGTTTACGGAATAGATACTACGGTTGATTTAAAAAAACAAATTTTTTTCATAAATTTAAAACTAATTTTTTAAGGCATCGACGCAAGCTTACAAATATCAAAGTAACGAATACAGAGTATTTCCGGTAGTTTACACTGGTAATTGTTGCAGCGATTTCAATAATGATATATTTGGAACCAAATATCAGCTAGATAAGTTTGATCACAATATTTCTATCTCTGATACGTGTTTCGTCAAAAAGGTAAAATGTCAGATTAAACCATACGCGGTTTGACTTGATCAAGTTCTGTAGATGAACGAATTTTAATTTTCATTGATTGCAATGACCTAATAAAGTATGTTTTAGGGGTGCTACTACATGAGCAACGTATACCTCAATGATACAAATCTACCCCCGTTTGCACCAAGAGGACGGTATATGTTGTCTTATGATTTCTTTTTAAATAAAACAATAACTATGTATAAGGCAAAAGTTTATATTGAAATTAAACCAACTAATCCGCTGGAAAATGTTATTACTGGCTAATTACTTTTTGTGATGTAAAATTAAAATTTTGATGTAATAATAAAATTTTTCGACCGCTAAATCACAATTTATTTTTGCTTTTCGCGCACACAATAGAACTAACATAATAGAGCATCTAATAATGCTGAGCTATTTTTGTAAGTAGGTACTGTGTGAGTACTGAACTGCTTATGTACTTAACCCTAAAGCTACCGTACGGGGTACCCGGGTACTTTTTTGAGTTTAAAAGCCTATAACTTTTTTTATTTTAATGGAATATTATTGAGACTCTTTGACATCCTGTAAAATTTAATTCTTTATACGAAAATATTAGAGGAGCACAAAAAAATTAAGTGAGATGGGATATTTTGGTAATTTAATAACTTACACCTTAAACCTACCGCATGGGGTACCCGGGTATCTCGCTGTTATTTGCTTGTATTTCATGGAGAATCAATCAATTAAAAGTAGAAGTGTTCGAATTATCTATTTATATTACACATTTTTATATTATAAATAATTATTATTATTATAAACAATAATTATTACTAATTAGAAATCGCAAAAAAGTTGGTGATGAACTTTTGTACTTGCACAATCGTTAGATCTAATGGGAGTCGATGAGATATGCCCATCACAGACAAAATTTTTACAACTTTCTCATCCCTTCCTCGTTTTCCTGTTTGGTATCTTTTCACCATTCGTCCAAATTATGCAACAACCAATTACCCTCAGTCGTTCAGTTTTATCCCGTTCTTGAACGTTTATTTGTGGCTGTGGTTTTGTAATGCTTACTTTGACGCCAAGAAATGATAACAATGCAATTTTTATCAAAATAAAATTGAATAATTAATCCTTTAGTTCCCTAGTTCATAATCCTTAATCCCTAACCCCTAGTTTAGTTAGTATAGATCCTATATACTTCGATCTAGTATGGATGGCATACAAAGAGTTTTTCCTAAATCTTTTAAAATTTCCCTACGTTGATTTGATTTTGAAGGCAGCTAATAGGGTGATTTTCAACAAAAATTATTTCTATGATTCTGGACACGGATTATTTGAAAAGATGTTGCAGTACAACAAAATAAAAATAAACCCTGTTGTAAATGTCCACGACGCTATGCCTACAGAAAGCGCATGTTATCTTCACAAAACAGCTTCACTTTGGAGACGCAAATAGTCATTTGCTGGTTATAAATAAATTTTGTATTAGGTAAAAAGGCGTGGGAAACTAACAATTGTTTTCTGGGCACTGTCGAAATAAAGTACGTGCCGACACAGGGTTTATTTGTAAAAATATTGCAGTGTAATATAACATAAACTCCGTTGTAAATGCCGACGACGCCATGTCTTCACAAAACCGCTCCAATTTGACAACAAAAATTGTTATTTTAATTTTTTTTAAATTATAATTTAAAAAATAATACATTTGCAAGTTGCAATAATAATTAATATCGCCCAAATATAAACCAATTAGCTGTATTACTACTCATTCTCCATATAAAACATGCAGGGTACCCGGGTACCCCGTGCGGTAGGTATAAGTTGTAAATTGTAAATTCGTATGGTACCATGAGGGTTAAGTCAATAGAGATGGCGATAGGAGATCAAGTTTTGTACACCCTGCACATTCATACAAAATACTCCTATACTATATTTAAACTGTTTAACATTATCCCATTTTAAAGCCAAGCATTAAACCAAAGAACATAGAATTATCAGAAAAAGCAACCAATGTAAAATTTTAAAACCTTTTAAAGTGTAGTAACACAATTGAGCTCCAGATGTCTCTGCTCAGTTTACAGTACTTTCGAGAGTGTGAGAAGATGAAACATTTAATTTTAGTATGTCCAAACTTGAGTTTAAATGGTTTAAAAAAGGTCTATTCGAATGGTATTTTAATCCTTTTGTAATAGTTGAAGAAAATAATATTTTTACGACCCAGTAAATTTAGCCAGGTAGTTTAACAACTGTGTAAATGCAAGTTTCTTTTCTTATGTACAGTAAAAATTTTATTGTAATTAAAGCATTATTCATTGGGTTCTGATTATTTAAATAACCGATTAGGTAATTAAATGAAAAATCAAAAGATTCAAAGCTTAAAAAACCAAATACATTTTCTTATTGTTTAATTGGGCCAAATTGGGTAAATTTCAAATACCTACCTACACAAAGACAATATTAGGTGTGTGTATAGATACTTAGATTTTTTTTAACAACATTACTAACAAAAATCGTTTTCCAAAATTGATAAGTAATTCTTTGCCTTTTACAAAAGTGTTTCTGTAGGTATTGTTCAAAAATAGAAATTTTCAATTTCATTTACTTATTTCGGCATTAAGAAAAGAAAATACAGTTATGTACTTTATAATTGTATTGTTCAAAAATAGAAATCCTCATCTTGTCAAATGTTTTTGCCATAATATGCTTTGTTGACAATTTTACACATGCTCGTGCTTTCCCTTGTTGATAAATTTGATACAAATTGCGTAAATCTTCCCAGGAAATTTCTTTACCGTCATCTATAATATAAATTTTATTATTGTGGTTTAACCCTTTTAATTAGGTGTGGCACATCAAATAATAAATATATTTTCTGATTACCAATCACGGTAAAGTTTTCCGAGCTGTTTGGACTCCTCAATTTTTTGTATAGGGTTCTGTTGTTGGAACCCTGATCGATATGGGGATTCGAAGCCCCATATTCGGAAGATTTTTTATTACGTTTCAAAAACACTATATTGCCCGATTTTGCACAGCCTTGCGTAAAGAAATACGCAATTGGAAGTTTCCAATTTTTTATGACTCCACGGAGCATAAACACCAAAGCATGATTTGCTACAACGCCGTTTCGGATGTTTCCTATATCTTCGTAACCCTCAATAAAATCCTCTTTTTGAACTAATTTCGTCAAATAATAAAATACATTCTTTTTCTGATATGTCCATACCGTTAACTTTGATTTTAAAATTTGAAGAAAATCTATGGTCGATTCCAGTAGTGAAAGTCTGCGATGATCTTATTGTGGGGCACGGCAATTTTATTTTTAAATTATTTCTCATGTGCTTGTAATTAATTATTACCAATTCATTATTATTGTAACTATTATTATTATAATTAGATTATTACTTATTACTTATCTATTAAAATTTAGATTACCTACTTATTTATTTTTGTGTTCTGTACCTGTACATATTATACTACATTAATTTGTAAGATTTTTGTATAATTAAAATATTTTTTTTGTTTTTATCTATATTAAATTATGATTAAATTAATATTGTTATATTTTTTTTCTAATAATACCAAAGACCAAAGATTTTGAACTTCCTATCAACAAAAACTTTCGTGACAATAATATAACCATCATAAAATAACAATAGAAAAGCAACTTTGTCCCTTAGTCGTAAATAGTATTGTAAAAATCCTCTTGCTAGCTACCTACCTAAGATTGTTAGAATTGAGAATAGACAAACATTTTATGTATTTTTGTACCTCTCTTTGTTACTCTTACGTAGGTATACGAAAAATTGTGCTAAAATGAGGAGCGACATCTGAATCTCACCGGTGTACTACGTTTAAAAGAAGGCGCAGAGATCCCATAAGCTTAGGATTTCTGATAATTCTATGTTCTTTGATTAAACCCGAATTCGACAGTAAAAGTTTTCAAAGCCGTTTTTATCGGGTCGTTTTAGAAATATTTTTTTCCCAACTGGTTCAGAAGAAAAATTTACATCATAGTTTAAATCCATTTTGTTGTATTCTTACAGTCATGATTTGCTCATTTTCTCGTAAAATAGATGACCCAGAACGTATGTTATGTATTGTGTCATATTAGATAGGTCATGAATTATTGTTAACATCATTTCGTTTACCTTGCAAGGTTATCAGGAAATGCTGATTATGTTTGTTTATAATGCAAGGTTGCGGAAGTGATGAGTTAATAACTTTTTGTTAATTACATTAGTATTTAAGTTAGTTTTTAATTATTATAAGTTTAGTTTACATCTGTTATCCAAATCGATACTTTGTGACTCCGTTTAAGATAGTAAATCGTTCCACATCAACGTGTTTATCATTCTTAACCGAAAAACTTAACTGGCGCAGTCGGCAGGATAGTCAAGCGGTGGTAAATTTGAGAGAACATCAAGTCAAGTCATCGCAGTGTTTTAACAACTAATTGGCTATTTGGAACCACGATCATCGACCGAAAATCGACCAAATCGCGAAATTCGGGGAAATTAAAGAAGAGCAGAAGATCCAGCATATTGTGGAAAAATTTGGACCACATCGCCAAGTCACAACCACCTGGATTGAAAAGAAAATTAGTACACTATTGAAGAAATGCAGATAAGAGAGTAAGAACTTTTCACTTTCCTTTAAAAGTAAATTCCTTTCCAAAACTGATAATAATTATAAAAGTCGAATAAAATAATAACGAGGTGGATAATTAAAATAGGTAACTAATTAATCTGGTAATTGAATACAAGTGAATCAAGTCGGCAAACAAAAATTTTATACAAGTAATATTTTTAATTTTGTAAATAAAATGGCTATAACTCTGCAAAAATTTCATTTGGACGCGATACCAGAATTCGATGGTAATCAAGCGACACTTGCGATATTCCTCCAAGCGAGCGAATATTTATTGAACACATTTGCCGATAGGGATAATCCCGATAATATTATAAACGAATTTTTAAGAAGGGCTATATTAGGAAAACTAAAAGGCAGGGCTTTGAATTTAGTAGGAAGTAGGCCAAATTTAAATAGTTGGGCGGCAATAAAAAACTTATTGTTGCAATTCTTTGCGGATCAAAGAGATGAGAGTTGCTTAGTAGGAGATCTAATGAGAATTAGGCAAGAAAAAAATGAAACTCAAGTAAATTTTGGTAATAGGTGCCAAGATCTTTTAGGGCTGTTATTAACAAAAATTCAACTGTCAGAAGATGAAAGAGCAACGAAACTAATCAAAACAGCAATTTACGAGCAGCAAGCTTTAGAAGCATTTTTACGTGGATTGCAAAATAGTTTAGCAATTAGGTTAAAAGATCCGGATAATTTAGAACAGGCAATATCGTATGTTATTGAAGAAGAAAACTTTAATTATGCTAGGAATAATTTTACGAGAACCAATTTCTTCGACAAACCAAATAGAAGTAACAATTTTCAAAATATGAGCAACCAAAATCGTTTTCAAAATAATAATTTTCAAAATAACAATAACTCAATTAGACCACAATTTAATCATAATTCACATCGTAATAATTTCAACAGACCAGCAAATAGTTTCAACAGAAATTTCAATCAACAAAATCGTCCCAATTTTAATCAACAGAATCGTTTCAATCATCAAAATCGTCCCAATTTTAATCAACAAAATCGTTTCAATTTCAATCAACATAATCGCCCCAATTTTAATAGAAACTATGCTTCAACAAATCAAACGAATCAGTTTCAACATCGACCACAATTTTCCAATAATCAACAACAAAATTTTAAACCTGAACCAATGGATACTTCATCGGGAAACACTAGATCTATCAGACCCCCAAATCGGTCAAACTATGTAACCCAAGAATTATTTCAACAAGAGGTATCTGAAAATACAGAACAGGAAATTAGAGATGTAAATTTTTTAGAGCGAAGCCTCCAATACGAACAAACTTAATTGATTTATCTCATATCAGTAGTCCTAGCTTACCTTATATAAAAATACCAAACTTAAATATAAAATTAATGATAGACACTGGTTCATCTAAATCTTTGATTGACCCACAATTAGCGTATAAATATTATTCGAATTTCATAAAAGAATCGCCTTTTCAAATAAAAACGGCTCATCAAACAAGTATTCACAAATACATTGCTGAAATACCGTTACCGAAAATTTTCAATACTAAGGATTATTTCAAATTTCACGTATTTAAATTTAACGAAAAATATGATGGTTTAATAGGTATGGATTTATTAAGATTTTTAAACGCCAATATCGATTTAAGAAAAAATGTTTTAATTACAAGATTTTGTAATATTCCTATTTACTTCGAGCCTAATAATAAAAGTAAACTAATTAAATTAGAACCTAGAAATCAAAAAGTGGTAAAAGTACCAGTAAAATCAAACTTACATTACGGAATAATCGAACATGTTGAGTTAGCAAAAGGAATAGAAATACCTCAATGTTTAGTAACAATTAAAGAAAACGCAGCAATTTTAACGATAATTAATAGTACGGAGAATTATCAAGAAATAAATTTAGAACCTTTAGACGTAACAGAAGTGGATGATACAGTTAATGAACTAGAAGTCAATAATTACGAAATTAACCACGACAGAAACGTAGATAATTTATTAAAAGAAAATATGAAAAATTTGAGACTAGAGCATTTAAATAAAGAAGAATATCAAGCAATACGTCAACTATGTTTCGAATATAGAGATATTTTCCATTGTACCAAACTACCGTTAACATTTACACATTTAGTAAAACACGAAATTAGGACAACGGACGAAAAACCAATTTTTAAGAAATCATATAGATTACCGTACTCTCAACAACAGGAAGTAGAACGACAAGTAGAAGAATTATTAGAGAATGATATAATTCAACACTCCCATAGTCCATGGAGTAGTCCGGTCATTGTTGTACCTAAGAAAACTGATGCGTCTGGTAAACCGAAATACAGGATGGTAGTTGATTATAGACAACTCAATGAAAAATGTTTAGAAGATAAATATCCATTACCACAAATAAGTGAAATTCTCGACAAATTAGGTAAATGTAAATACTTTTCGACACTCGATTTAGCTTCCGGGTATCACCAAATTGAGATGAATCCTAGAGATATTGAGAAAACAGCGTTTAGCACCCCAAGAGGTCATTATGAATATAAGAGAATGCCGTTTGGATTAAAAAATGCTCCGGCAACGTTCCAGCGACTAATGGATAACATACTGCGAGGAATTCAGAACGAAGCTTGCATAGTTTACTTGGATGATCTGGTGATCTTTTCGACATCACTTCAGGAACACGTGTCTAAATTAAAATTAGTGTTCGATAGATTAAGAAACGCGAATTTAAAAGTTCAGATGGACAAATGCGAATTTTTGAGACAAGAGATACAATTCTTAGGACATGTAGTAACAGCAGAAGGAGTAAAACCTAACCCAGCGAAAATTGAAGCTGTAATAAAGTTTCCTACTCCAACGACAACAAAAGAACTAAAAGGATTTTTAGGATTAACAGGCTACTACAGGAAATTCATTAAAGATTATGCTCAAATTACAAAACCATTAACTAAATGCCTAAAGAAAGGTCAAAAAATAGTTCACGATAGCGAATTTTTAAATGCTTTCAATAAATGCAAAAATTTAATCACAAACTACCCAATTTTACAATACCCCGATTTTAATAAACCATTTATAGTAACAACCGATGCCTCTAACGTAGCGTTAGGTGCAGTTTTGTCTCAAGGAACAGTAGGAACGGACAAACCTATTTGTTATGCATCCCGAACATTAAACGACAGCGAACAAAAGTATAGCACAATAGAAAAAGAGTTACTCGCCGTAGTTTGGGCAGTTAAATATTTCCGACCATACTTATATGGTAGAAAATTTGTAATTTATTCAGATCACAGGCCGTTGGTATGGTTATCAAAATTGAAAGAACCAAATTCAAAATTGCAACGTTGGAAGATTAAACTAGAAGAATACGATTACGAGTTAGTATATAAACAAGGTAATGTGAATACCAATGCTGATGCATTATCTAGGATTAAAATAAATGTAACAGAAACCGCATCATTAATAAATAATTACGACGATCAAGAAATAGACAGTTTATTACGAGAGATAGAAGAAACTCCAGTTGACAACGAAGAAGAAATAAATAAAGTCACTGAAGATGAAACTGTCGAGTCAGGAAATGAAAATGTAAGTTGCCAAACAATCAAAATATCTTCAGATGTGATCGACTCCAAACCAAACCAATATTTTATACATGAAGTTTATACAAAGGCAAAACCAGTGAAAATAGAGCAATATGGGAAAATTAAAATATATCACGTACAAATAAGTCGAGACAATTTGGAAAAAGAAATTATAAAATTTATCAAAGATTATACTTTAGAAAAGAAAAAATATTATATTCATTTTGAAACGGAAAAAATATTTAAACTTTTTAGCCAAATAATATCTACACACTTTAATAAAACTGGTCCGGAATTAATTTATTGTACAGAACGAAGAGAATTATTACACGAAGAAGATTCAATACAACAGGTTATTAAAAACCAACACGAAAGTAAAACAAATCATAGAGGAGTAACTGAGACATTAAGGCAGTTACAACGAAAGTATTATTTTCCGCTAATGCAAGAAAAAGTTACCAAATTTATAACAAACTGTGAATTATGTAAAAAATCGAAATATGAGAGACAGCCTCCTAAAATAGAGATGATGTTAAGCGACACACCTCATAGACCATTTGAAAAAGTACATATAGATTTATTTACTTTAGAAAATACCAAATTTTTAACTATAGTAGATGCTTTTACCAAATTAGGCCAAGCGATAGAAGTAAAATCTAAAAACGCGTTAGATATAGTAGAAGCATTAATTAATTATTTCTCATTTTACGGACTTCCCGAAAGCATAACCTCAGACAGAGGTGCCGAATTTGAAAATCACATGGTCAAAGAACTTTTAGAAATGCACAAAGTCAAGATACATTTTACTACCCCTCATCATCCAGAATCTAACGGACTTATCGAGAGATTTCATTCGAGTCTATTAGAGCATGTGCGATTATTAAGAAAAAATTCCCAAGAAACAATAGGACAAATTATTAAATACGCTATTATTGCATATAATAATACTATACATTCAAGTACTAAATTAACCCCACTAGAATTAACTTTAGGACATACAAATTCAAGAGATCCTTTTGATATATTTTACAATCAACAAATGTATAACAATTATTTGAACAAACATAAAGAAAAATTAGCTCTCGCGTATGATAAAGTAAATGAAAGGTTAATTGCTAATAAAGAAAAGGTAATACACAAATTTAATTCAGAAATAGATAACCCTTTTAAAGTAGGACAAACAGTCTACGAAAAAAGTTATAAGTTCCTACGGAACAAAACGGGAGAAAAATTTAATGGACCATTTCAAATAACTAAAATTTTACCAGAAGGTAAAGCTGTAATTCAAAAATTAGATAATAGAAAAAAATCAAACAACCTTGGACGTACAGTACATTTAAAAAATTTAAGACGACCAATTGTTGCAGAATCTTCATCATTTTATCCACAACCTTCTACATCACAGAATTACTTAATTAGAGATTAATTAGAAATAGTAAATATGGGAGTAGTTATGTTAATGAGATGTATAATTATATTTATTTATTAGAATTTAAAACTAGTCAAGTTAAGTTACAATTTAAACAATTAATGATTAAGGGTAGAAATAGAAAAAAAAAATGGATAACGCAACTGTTAGCTGCGATCGATACAATTTCGAAACTTTTACAAACTATAGAGAATGCCATAACATTTGCAAAGTTAAACATCTTACATCCTTCAATAATTACGCACAAGAAATTGATACACTACTATTCGATCATCAAGATAAAAGGTTATACTAAGTCAAATAGTATTCATTTTAGAAATTCCATTAGTAGAGAAACAAAATTATAATTACTATCAGTTATTTCCTTTACCCATCCAAAGTCAAAACAATTATAACCTAATCATTCCAAAAACAAAATTCCTCATCCTGAGTGAAAAAATCTACGGCCAATTCAATAATAGATGCATAGAGACAGTGCGGTCAAACTTCATATGTGAATTAGAAATATTGAACCCAGTGAGTGATAACAACCCTTGTGAAGTGGATTTGATTAATTTCTCGAGTAGACCAAAAATTGGAAACTCATTTGATACAAGTACGACTAATACATAGCTATCAGATAAAATAAAAATTTTCAAGTCTTTCACCCTTTAAAATTTTATCTTAAGGGGGGAGATGTTATGTATTGTGTCATATTAGATAGGTCATGAATTATTGTTAACATCATTTCGTTTACCTTGCAAGGTTATCAGGAAATGCTGATTATGTTTGTTTATAATGCAAGGTTGCGGAAGTGATGAGTTAATAACTTTTTGTTAATTACATTAGTATTTAAGTTAGTTTTTAATTATTATAAGTTTAGTTTACATCTGTTATCCAAATCGATACTTTGTGACTCCGTTTAAGATAGTAAATCGTTCCACATCAACGTGTTTATCATTCTTAACCGAAAAACTTAACTCGTATATTTTGTGAAATAAACATTAAACATTATTATAATACAAATCTGTATTGTTCAACAATGACAACATTAGCCATTTTTTTCCTACTGATCTATCATATTGATGTACATTAGGAAATTCAAAAAGTTTTACGATCTTTTCCCTGATAAACTAGTAAATCATTAACTAAACGATTAAATAAGTATAGAATGAGTTATTGAAAACCATTATTCGGTATCTGAGTACATTATTTTGAGTACTACGTGTATTGTTTTGTTTGAGCAAGTTAGTGCCAATATACAGAAGTCTTTCAACTTGCTACAGGGCTTAACGCACAGAGAAATGTCGAGAACAATGAAATCACTTGCGAAAAGTGTTTACAATAAGATCGGTAACAATAATGTACTATTAATTAGTGAAAATATTTTCAGTTTTTCCAAAAAGATTATATCTTTATTATTGAACGACTAAGTGTCGAGTATTTCAACACAGAATTTATTGAAAACTTACACTAATATCGTATGGCCCAAAATATAGGGCATCGATAGCCTTAGGAACCTTCCCCACAATTATGCAAGCTGAAACACTTGCAATAGACCTATGCGCCCAGGAAGCCTACGAAGGCGTATAAAAAAAAAGTAAAAAGGTCCATATAATGTCTGACAGTCAAGCCGTGCTGAAGGCACTTAAAGCCAACAGCTATGAATCCCTATCCATTTAGGAATGCAGACAGTCCCTCAAAAAACTGGCTAAGGGCAACAAAGTTGCCCTGCACTGGGTGCCAGGGCATGAGGGAGTTATAGGAAATGAAATAGCTGATGAACTAGCTAGAACAGGCTCAAAAGCTATCCCGATTGGACCAGAACCCTTCTGTGGGCTATCCAAAACACACAGAACAGTAAAGATCCAAAAATGGGAAACTGAGAACAAAAAATCTCACTGGCATAATATACCAGGACATAGACAGGCGAAGAAATTCATTGAGTACTCGTCTACGAATGCTAAAAAGCTTCTTCTTCTATCAAAGAACGAAATCAGACACAGACAGGTCTGTTTACTGGACACTGCCCAGTGAGGTACCACCTCAAAAAACTGGGATTGGAAGATAGTGACATATGCAGGCTATGTGAAACGGAGGTTGAATCCGCCTAGCACATTCTGTGCAATTGCGATGCACTAGCTCGACTTAGGTTGAAACACTTAAGGCAGGCACAACTAACGCCTGAAGAAATGAAAAGAAAGCCTCTCGGGGACACTCTAGGCTTCGTTGACAAGATCGAATATAATACGAGTAGGTTTATGAACAAAAGATCAATGCTGGTCGAAGTTCTGTAAGGCTCACGTAGCCAATCGACCCCTGAGTACAATACAATACACTAATATCATACTTTCACACCAGATATGAGAAGCGCTTAAATATTTCAGAATGCTTAAAAAAAGACCTTTATGGTCTGGATTTTACGGTAAGCTCAATTGTTTAATTAGTAACGTACAAGATAATAATGATTTACCAAAGACGATTGTAATTGTGTTATTATTATTTTATTATAAAACCTGCAGAGCTGCTTAAGTTTGCAAAATTGGGCAAAAGTACAGTGGGAAACTTATATTATTGCTAAAAGAGAGCATTTTTATAAACGAACTCTGTACCTATTGTTTCTATTTATTAAAAAATGTTTAATTTTGTTAGGATGAAATATAAGGCTATAAATTCCAAAGCAATGAATATCGACTATTTCCATTTACTTATAGCGAAAACGGGTGTGAAGGATGGAGAAAAAATAAATACGGAGTTCGAGAAACTCTAGAAAAATTCCCTAATAATCTAACTGTGTTCGAAACCTGTTTTATTAAAAAGGTATACATCAAAAATTTATTATTGATATGTTTAAAGCAAGTAAGTTGTGGTGAAAATGAACTTCGCAACCCAAACAGATGATAATAATGATAGATTCTGATACTAGTAGTTGAAAAAAGTTTATATTTCCAAAAATTGAAATATAATATATATTACAAATTTTTAAATTTTTAGGGTTAATTATTTAGATAATTCTAATACGTTGCAAATGAACCCCAACATACACACGTAAGTGAAAAAACTTTAAATGAGAAAATTTGTTATCCACCAAACGCCTCGGGAATCGACCCAAGACTTTGCTATTTCCGGTAGCACGCCTATACCTAATGGATATGGATAACAAATTTTCTCATTTAAAGTTTTTTCACTTATGTGTGTATGTTGGGGTTCATTTGCAACGTATTAGAATAATATATATTAATTGGTTTATTTTAGGGATGTTATTATATTCACGGCGTATTTGTAGATGAAAGTAAATTTCCACCTAGAGCACCAAGAGGAAGATACTTGTTGGATTATTATCAGTATTATAATAAAACGATTCTTTTAGTGAATGTCAAGGGTTCAAATGTTCAAATCCCTTAGAAAGAGTTATACAAGGCTAACAAAACTTAATAAACTAATTTACTCTAACACATAAAGCTAAATAAAATGATTATATTAAGTACTATAATCTATAATACACAACTTGTTCCTTGTACAATATTGTTAAATAAATATGATTTTCATGCACAGAACTTCTTTTTTATTGTGTAGTGTCAACTTCCATCCAGCAACGGTATTTCTGTATGAGCATAACGAACCTCTTAAAAACATTGATAGTTTAAAAATTGGTATGGTTGTTCGTTGGAACCTGCAGTATACCATACTATAAGTCCTGGTCAGAGGCGGCGAGCGGGCGAGCGGGGCGAGGAGGAGCTACTTTTCTTTGTTTTTGCTTATATCTCCGTAACTATGAATCCTACAAAAAATGTATGTCTATACAAAATTAAAGTACACAAAATTTCTTACAAAAATGTCTTTCTTGTGCTGAGTAAAAACGCAAAGGTTCGACCAAGACCTCAGTTGACATTAATTTCAGCGACGATATGATAATAAAACGTAAAACGTACTTGACTTTCATACCCAGTTGATGCTTTGTCAAGTCCACATTGAATAATGACAGTATCAGCATCCGCCTCACCTGTTGTTGTTTCAATATCCTCCTTATTCAATTTCTGAGACAGCAAATTAATGAGCTACTTAGAGATACGATAAAGATTTCCTCTATCTCATTACACAGAATAAGGGCGTACCTACTTAATGAATTTTTTTAACAAATTTTTTATCGTACCCCAAAGTTGTAAATAAGAAACTTTTGAAGTTCTAGCGCGCTCACTAACGTTACAATTTTGAACAATTGTTTTAAGTTAACCAACCTTAAGTTTGGTTAATACAAAATATCCCGTTTCGATAAGAATTTTGAAAACTTCCTAAAAAATTTCAAGTCGGTTTAAGCACTGCTTAAAGCCGAAGAATTAGGCCCGAGTCCAACAGTAAAAGTTTCCATTATTATTTTGATAACAATTTGTATTAAAAGCCGTTTTTATCGTGTCGTTTTAGAAATATTTTTATCCCCAACCGGTTTAGAAGAAAAATTTCCATTAACTTAGATCTATTTATTTTGATTTTTACAGTAATGATTTCCCCATTTTAATTTTGTTTTTATTCATCTTTCAAAGCCTCACAAACCTGCCCGAACAACCAAATTTTGTACAGCGACGTAACCAAGGTTACACACCAACCTAAACACACGGATTTGGCATCTGTTTTAATCACTTTCTCACTTCCTCTTCTGCGCATCTAGGGTCGGTGAGGTTTTAAAAGATGTATATGTTACCGGCATTTTGCGAAATCCGGCAATTTGCAGACTGCCTAGACAATCTACAAACTAGCTAAATCCTTAGGCAGTCTGCAAATTCACTAGTACTTTAGGCAATCTGCAAAATGACTACGGTGTTATAGGCAATCTGCAAATTGTCTGTATTGTTAGTCAATGTGCTTCTACAGTATGCGCATACCTCACATAGCCTAGACCTAGACATTGTACGAAATGCTGACCGTGAATTTTTATTTATTTTTTATTTATTTGTTAAAATTAAAAAAAATGTTTTTTATGAAAAACAAATAACCTAGCATTTGTAGGTCTATATTTTTTATAGTTACGTAGGTAAAATGTTTATTTGTTGAAATTAAAAAAAATGTTTTTTATACCAACAAATAACCTAGCATTATTTCTGGGTTTATATATTTTTATTGTTACGTAAAAATATGTATTTGTTAATATTTTAATACACATGTTCTTTGTAAAAACAAATAATTTATTGTTCTTGCGTAAAAATGTTTATTTGCTAAGTGCTATCAGTTAATAAATGTTCCTTTTAAAATTACCTATTTGAAATGCCATTTTTTATATTGCCTAGTCAATGTGAGATCCATATATTATCAAAACGCACATTCACTAAATAGTAGACATTCTTCAGACTCTCAAAAATTCCATAGTCAATTTGCAGATTGCCTAAAGTACTAGTGAATCTGCAGACTGCCTAACGATTTAGTGAGTTTGCAGATTGTCTAGGCAGTCTGCAAATTGCCGGTAACATATACATACAGTCCACTATATACTTTTGACTGTTACGTCGCGTAACATACAAACATTAAACATTATTATTATTATTATTGTTACAATTCGGTAGACAATATACCACCCTATATTGTTCTATAATGACAACATTATCCATTTTTACTGCTCTCTCATATTTACAATACAAAATTCGTTCAGTTTTACGATCTTTTCACTGATAAACTCGTAAATCATTAACTATACGTTTAAATAAGTACAAAATGAATGATTGAAAAACATTACTTTATGCGGTGTCTGGGTATATCATTATTGTTTGTTTGAGCAAGCGAGTGCCAATATACAGAAGTCTTTCAACTTCCTATATAAGGCGTTTAACGCACAGATAAACGTCGAAATTTACCAATGAAGTCACTAGGAGTTAATTTGATTTTGGTTATTTATGTGTTTGGAAAAGGGTTTACGGTAAGAACGGTCAAAATAATTTACTATTAATCGGTGAAAATATTTGCAGTTTTTCCAAAAAGATTATATCTTTATTATTGAACGGATAGGTCTAGAGTATTTCAATAGAGAATTTTTTGAAAAAGTTACACCGGTGCCGTACTTTCACACCAGATATGAGAAGCGTTTCAATATTTCGGGGTGCTTGATAAAAGACATTTATGGTCTGGATCTTACGGTAAGCTCAATTGTTTAATTAGTGACATACTATTAGATTACAGTGATTTACAACAAATTATTATAGATATGTCTAATTAGTTGTAAATTACTATAAAAACTGCAGAGCTGCTTCAATTTACAAAATCGGGTGGAATTACATAATATTAAATACCGTTATATTTTTACTCCTTGCAAACTTTAAATAATTCGTTGCTCAAAAAGCCAAATTAGCGGCGACTATGGGTAACACATTTATTAAAAAATGTTTAATTTTGTTAGGACAAAATACAAGGCTATAAATTCCAAAGCAACGAATATCGACTATTTCCATTTTCTTATAGCGAAAATGCGTGTGAAGGATGGAGACAAAATAAATACGGAATTCAAGAAAGTCTACAAAAATTCCCTAATAATCTAACTATTCTCGAAAACTGTTTTGTTAAAAAGGTACCTACATCAAAAATTTATTATTGATCTTTTTAAAGCAAGTTCTGGTAAAAATAAACTTTACAACCCAAAAAGATGATAATAACGATAGATTCTATAGCGCTAGTAATGGAAAAAAGTTTATATTTCCAACAATTGAAATAAAATACATATTTGGTTTATTTTAGGGATGTTTTTATATCAACAGCATATTCCTAGATGACCGTAAATTTCCACCTTTCGCACCTAGAGGAAGATACTTGTTGGACTACTATCTCTATTATAATAAAACGATTATTTTATTGAACGCTAAAGGCTATGTCGAAATTAAACCATCAAATCCCTTAGAAAGGGTTATACAAGGATAACAAAACTTATAAAACTAATTTACTCTGGCACATGAAGCAAAATAAAATGAATATATTTAATATAATACTGAAATACTCCTTGTTCCTTGCACAATATGTGAAAAACAATTGAATCTGTTTTATAAAAGAACAATTTATTTACGACAGTTTTATTCTTGTAAATGTTTATAGAAATTTCTTTACAATAAATTATTATTTGAATTATTTATGGTGATATTTTTAATAAAAAATTTGATGGACATGTACATTTTTTAAATCAGGATTTTTTTCTCTATGCAATGGCATAAAATTTTAAGATGGCCCGCTCCCATATGGAAAACGTATGTTATAGTATCGATATAAAAAAAACTAAAAATGATACTGCATAATTGTTGGCCTAGAACCGAATCAACCGAACAAGCTTACTTTAGAAAATCTTTTCAGTTTTTGAATATTTTTCCAAATAACGATTTTAGAGCCAAAAATTAAAAGCGCCAATTTTGTTATTTTTCGCAGTATTTCAGAAATAATATGGAGAGGATAAATTTTGTTTATTAATTTTATTTAGGCGTAGGTCAGACATTATTTTTGTCCATTTAACCAAGTCTCTATCTCTCTATCCCTCAGGATAAACGCCATCCTTGTACTTAATAAGTTTGAAAATACATCCCGTATACGACGGTCAACCTTATAAGTTTTGTACACACATTACATTAATATACTTATCAAAATATTCCTTTTTGATAAGATTGTTTTGAAAACTTCTTGAATAATTTCAAGTCTAAGTACCTATTAAGCTAAGTAAAGGGTGTTCCAACAAGAGCGCCGGATTTAAATTTGCCGCCATTTTGTAAATATGAATTGTTCGCGATTTAAAAATAAAGAGAAATATTCAAGCCAAGAACGTTTAATTATTGTAAAAACACATTACAAAAATGATGAAAATTTTTCGAAATCAGTTCGCCAATTACGTCAAGTTTTTGTTCGCACTAATGCGCCAAATGAATCGACACATCGACAGTTAGGCGTTTAATTACAAAATTTGAGACCAAATTTACGCTGATAGATCAGAAGATCCATCGTCGTCGTTCTTGTCGGTCACTCAAAAATATAGCCACTGTAAGGGAATCTGTAGCCGAGAATGGAACGTTTCCAAAAGCACTATATGCAACGCAATTTGATAAAAGATGGTGTTACTGCAGATTAAGTTTCCATGTCGTGTCATTTCTCGATTTGGCGATCAACATTGGCCACCAAGATCGTGCGATCTAACACCGATGGACTTTTTTCTTTGGGGCTATGTGAAGGAAAAGGTGTATACAAATAAGCCTGAAACAGTTGAACATTTTAAAGAGGAAATACGACGCGTTATTGGTGAAATACAGCCACATCTATGCGAAAACGTTATTCAAAATTTCAACAAAAGAATAACTCTGTGCCAGAGGCTTCGTGGTGGCCATTTGCCTGATGTTGTATATGTTGTATTTCACGTTTAATCGGAACTATTTTTCTTTATGTTGAAATAAAAATGTTTGCTTAATTCCAAAAAGAAATGTGTTTTTCTTTAAAATTAAATCCGGCGCTCTTGTTGGGACACCCGATATTAAGCCCGAGTCCAACAACAGTAAAAGATTCCACTACTATTTTGATTTTTGTTTGTATCTAAAACCGTTTCTATCGGGTCGTTTTTGAACGATCTTTCCCCAACCGTTTCAGAAGAAAATTTCCATCATAATTTAGATCCATTTATTTTTATTTTCACGGTAATGATTGTCCCATTTTCTCATAAAATAGATGTTCCAGCGCGTTTATTTTGTGAAATAAACATTAATTATTATTATTAATAAAGGTCAAATTCTGTAGATAATATTATAGCATCCTATATTGTTCTACAATGACAACATTATCCATTTTTTATAGTCTATAATATTTACAATTGAAAATTCGTCCAGTTTTACGATCTTTTCACTGATAAACTAGTAAATCATTAACTATAAACTATACGATTAAATAAGTACAGAATGAATTGTTGAAAACCATTATTCGGTATCTGGGTATATTATTTTGAGTACCTACGTGTATTGTTTTGTTTGAGCAAGTGAGTGCCAATATACAGAGGCCTTTCAACTTCCTACAGCGCAGAGGAAAGTCGAGATTTAGCAATGAAGTCACTAGAAGTTCATTTGATTTTGGTCATTTTTGTGTTTGGAAAAGTGTTTACGGTAAGATCGCTAAAAATAATTTACTATTAATTATTAGGGAAAATATTTTTAGTTTTTCCAAAAAGATTATATCT
The DNA here is from genome assembly GCA_950108345.1 of Malthinus flaveolus. Lineage (NCBI taxonomy): Eukaryota > Metazoa > Arthropoda > Insecta > Coleoptera > Cantharidae > Malthinus > Malthinus flaveolus. Next base: position 20,081,735 of record OX467287.1, on the reverse strand, counting down.
TTATTATTGAACGACTAAGTCTCGAATATTTCAACACAAAATTTTTTGAAAACATTACACCGGTGCCGTACTTTCACACCAGATATGAGAAGCGCTTAAATATTTTAGCATGCTTAAAAAAAGACATTTATGGTCTAGATCTTACGGTAAGTTAAATTGTTTAATTAGTACCAAAGATGATTGTATTGTGTTATTATTATTTTATTACAAAGCCTGCAGAGCTGCTAAAATTTGCAAAATCAGGCAAAATTACACATTAAACACCGTTATATTTTTACTCGGTGTTGCAAACTTTAAATAATCCGTTTTAAAAAGCTCAAAACTCAAAAGTACAAATTAGCGGCTGCGGTGAAGCCCCTATATAGTGGGTAACTAAACTATTGCCAAAGCGTAGCATTTTTAAAACGAACTCTGTACTCTGATGTACCTATTGTTTCTAGTTATTAATAAATTTAAATTTTTGTTAGGACAAAATACAAGGCTATAAATTCCAAAGCAATGAATATCGACTATTTCCATTTACTAATAGCGAAAACGCGTGTGAAGGATGGAGACAAAATAAATACGGAGTTCGAGAAACTCTAGAAAAATTCCCTAATAATCTAACTATTCTCGAAAACTGCTTTATTAAAAAGGTACATCAAAAATTTATTATTGATCTGCTTAAAACAAGTTGTGGTGAAAACGAACTTCACAACCCAAACAGAGGTTAATAATGTTAGGTTCTGATTTTTGATGTTAGTAGTGAAAAAGAGTTTCTATTTGCCACAATTGAAATAAAATACATATTTTCTTTATTTTAGGGATGTTATTATATCCACGGCGTATTCGTAGATGACAGTAAATTTCCACCCTACGCACCTAGAGGAAGATACTTGTTGGATTATTATCTTTATTATAATGAAACAATTCTTTTAGTGAACGTCAAAGGATATGTCGAAATTAAACCATCAAATCCCTTAGAATTTGTTATACAAGGCTAACAAAGCTTTAAAAGTAATTTACTCTGGCACATGAAGCAAAATAAAATGAATAGATATATACACTAGTCACAATAATTGAAGGATATTTAAAAAAAACTAAATTTTAGGGCAATTTTCAACAAAGGATAACTCGGCGAAAAATGGTCGTACAGAAAATAAAAAAAAAAGAAAATTGTAGCCTCAAGTGTCTAGTTTTCAGATCTGAACAGTAAAATTTTTTGACTTGGGCGGTTTTTACGTAATAATCCGAAAACCAACTAAGAATAATTTTCCAAATTTTTTCTCGTCTTTGAAATAGTCTGTAGACTTCAAAAAATTTTTTTCATCATGCGACCATAAAACTCGTTTAGAAAATTTAATCAGCTTTAATTTGACCTCTTAATGTACAGCGTACGATTTTTTGTCGCGACGTAATCGTCGATCAAAGCAAAAAAGGCTATTTTAACTTTGACAATCGATTACTCGGGAACTAATGATCGTACAGAAAATAAAGGTGAGTTTTTGGAAACTGCAAGACATTCTCTATAAGACGCAATTGGTGGCGATTGATAAAAAAATTTTTTAAAGCGATGATGAGGGCAGAAAAAAAGTTGAAAATTTGCGAATTTAAAGATATTTGGAAAACTTGGTATAACTTTGGATATAGTGGATAAACAAAGGATATCGTCAGTAATTTTTTACCCTCAAAGTGTCTCTAAAAAACTTTTAAAGTTCCAAAGCTCTGCGACTTTTTTTCTTAGCGCCCCGAAGGTTTAAATTTATAGTCTCGGCGTAACAAGCAATTTTTCGATTTTTTTTGCATTTTTTCGACTTCAATATGGGTTTTTTGGCGATAATCCATATTTTTGGATTAAAAACATAACACCTTGGACAAAATCGAAAAAAAAATGTACGATTCATTAGTTCCCGAGTAATCGATTGTCAAAATTAAAATGGCCTTTTTTGCTTTGATCGACGATTGCTTCGCGGCAAAAAATCGTACGCAGCTCATTAAGAGGTCAAATTAAAGCTGATTAAATTGTCTAAACGAATTTTATGGTCGCAAGATGAAAAAAAATTTTTCGACGTCGACAGACCATTTCAAAAACGAGAAAAAATTTGGAAAATTATTCTTAGTTGGTTGTCGGATGATTACGTAAAAACCGCCACGTTAAAAAATTTTACTGCTCAGATCTGAAAACTAGACACTTGAGGCTACAATTTCCTTTTTTAAAATTATCTATACGAACATTTTTCTCCGAGTTATCCCTTGTTGAAAATAGCCCTAAAATTTGGAGTTTTTTTAATATCCTTCAATTTATGTGCTTAGTGTATATATTATAATACACTTCGTTCCTTGCACAATATTGTTAAATAAGTATGATTTTCAAGCACCGAACTTCTTTTTTTTTATTGTGCAATGGCAACTTACCAACAACCATCAAGCAGCACCTCTCGACCTCTCCAAAGCATTGATGGTTTAAAGTTTAAAGCACCTTTTTCTACTTCACGAGTTTCAATTCGTATCGAATAATACGTCTTCATACGAGCACTAAAATTACTACAATTTAGACCTAAAACAGTTTTCTCTAAACCCTACAGCACCGTAAAAGCACATCAATTTGCAAAAGTACCTAAAAAACGACAAAATGTAACTCTTCCTGTTCATTATCTCTTAAGAATTCCTTCAAAACGTCAACGGCCTTCGATGCGCAGAAGGGGAAGTGAGAAAGTGGTAATGAAAAAACGAACAATAAAGGTTACCTTTTGAGGTTTTTCAAGTATTTTTGAAAATTTACTTGTTAATACGGCTGGTTAGCGGAACCAACCTTGCATTTCATTTTAATGCAAACCCCTTTTCAGGGAGTAGAAGGTGCCCATAGGTGACTTTTAAGAAGTGGAACTCCGATGGGACTCGCGACTGGTATATGCGTCGAGATTTCGTTATTCGCCCCTGGAAGGTAAACAAGTGCCTTCCACGCACACCAGTCGAGGGTACCACTTCTTAAAAGTAACCTATGGGTACCTACTACTCACCTGCTAAAGGGTTTTGCATCAGAATGAAATGCAAGGTTGGTACTAATATGTGCCGCTAACGTCCGTACTATGTTACGGCGCAGCTTCTCGCTAACTGTAGGTTTAGAGAAAAATGTTTTAGGTCTAAATTGTAGTAATTTTAGTGCTCCGCAAAAAAGAATAGGACAACTTTTTTCAAAAAACCAATTGATGAAGAGATATTCAGGGATTTCTGGTTACAGCCGTAAATTTTTGTGGTTTCTTTGGTACTGCGGAGCTAGCCGAGGTCCGGCGAGGTCGAAAACTTAAGATTTTAATCAAGGGACGTATATATTATACGAAATATGAAAAAATTAGAACTACCCGACCATTTGCTGAATGTGCAAATGTGCAATTCGATTGTACTAACGCAGTACGTATTGTAAACAGCTGTTTAGGTTTGAGCTGAGCAAATCAGTTCTATATTTTAAAATCTAGTGCCGAAAGGTCGAAACGACAGCATTAAAGAAAGTTCATTTTAATTAACAATAAAAAATCTCGTCGGATGCGTTGCACCCAACAAATTGTTTTGCCGGGTGCTCGAGCACCAGAGCACCCGGGAAGTCGGCGCCTATGCTTGTATTAGCCTCTATTTATGTTATATTGTTCTCATAGTTCAAATTCTAAATTTAAAAACAATAATGGGGTATAGTTGGCCATTCATTGTTCCTAAAGATTTAAATCTAAATGATTTTGGCAATTATCGTTAACTGTGATCTGATAATAATTTTGTTATTTAACACAAAGCGCAACTCAATTTTTCGTTATTCCTCTGTGAGTCACCACAATGAAGTTTCTTTTAGTAATTTTTATGTTGCGAGAAGTTGTTTTGGTAAGTAGGTATTGTGTACTACCTACTCCCTATCCACTTGTTACGTACCTACTACATGCTACTACGATACTACCTAAAACTCTTTAAAAACCCTTAATCTATGTCTAGTTAATTTGAGAACACGTACTTTGTAAGTCGTTGGTTTGGTGCGCTACATACAGCGACTATTCCTCGACTTAATGGCCTAATAAGACCGTAATTACTATTATATACTATACAGAGACAAGGTGTTTACTTTCTTCTTTGTATCTTTTTAAGGGATGATAGTGCAGGTCAAAAGAACTCGATAAAACCTTGACAAAAGTTGCCACATAAACGATTTTTAAATTCTAGTAATCTAATTGTTAATCCCTTGGTCTTCTCGATCCTCAGACCTAACACCGTTGGACTTTTATTTGTAGTGTTGGTTGTAGACCATGGTATACAAAACCGAAATTTTCGGCACCGGTGATCTCCGAAACCGAGTGCAAGCATCATCAGCGGTGGAAATTCGTCAACAAGGTTTAAGCCTTGAGAACTAATATGTGGAGCCGTGGGACTAGATTTTTAAACATATTAATCGTTTATTATGAAAACCAAAAAAATTGTTATTTCGCTTATCGTATATGAGGAAACTCTTACCAAGGTGTTGGGTTTTGAACTTGTTTTGGCCTGTGCCCCTTTAAAGGATACAGAGAAGACCGTAAACACCCGGTACACGAAATTATTCAAATAAATTACGTTGTTCGCTCTTTGGGAAAATTATGTTATACAGGGTGTTTCCTGAGGTAACCGACAAATTGACACCCTGTATTCTAGAGGTGATTTTGAACAAAAAAGTTCTTATGAAGTATAGGTCAATTCTTTTTCAGTTTCAAGATATGAATAAAAGAAAAACTGCATAATAATGCAAATTTAAGTATAAAGATAAGTAAGCACTATTAACAATGTCAAATAAATGGTAACTACTCAACAAATGTCAATTTATCTAGTGCTTACTTATCTTTATACATAAATTTGCATTATTATGCAGTTTTTCTTTTATTCATATATTGAAACTGAAAAAGAATTGACCTATACTTCATAAGAACTTTTTTGTTCAGATTCACCTCTAGAATACAGGGTGTCAATTTGTCGGTTACCTCAGGGAACACCCTTATATTATATACGTGTATTGTTCATTTTTGTGTTTGGAAAAGTGTTAATGGTAACATCTTCCACCACTCAATAGATATTAAAAGTACATCTAAAAATAATTTAGTATTAATTAGTGAAAATATTTTTAGTTTTTCCAAAAAGATTATATCTTTATTGTTGAACGAATAAGTCTCGAGTATTACAACAAAGAATTTTTTGAAAAACTTACTCTAGTATTGTACTTTTATACCAGATATGAGAAGCGTGCAAATATTTTGGGATGCTTGAAAAAAGACATTTACGGTTTGGATCTTACGGTAAGTTAATTCCGTGTGTTATTGTTATTATAAAACATAGAGTTGGACAAATTTGCAAACACACTTTTATAAACAAGCTCTGTATTATTTCTAGTTTTAAAGGGATTTATAATTTTTTTAGGATCAAATACAAGGCTATAAATTCCAAAGTAATGAATATCGACTATTTCCATTTACTTTTAGCGAAAATGCTTGTGAAGGATGGGGAACGAATAAATACGGAATTCGAGAAAGTCTAGAAAAATACCATACTAATGTAACAATTCGCAAAAACTGTAGTATGAAAAAGGTACATAAAAGTTTATATTTACAACAATTGAAGTAAAATACATATTTCGTTTATTTTAGGGATGTTTTTATATCAACAGCATATTCCTAGATGACAGTAAATTTCCACCTTTCGCACCAAGAGGAAGATACTTGTTGGACTATTATCTTTATTATAATAAAACGATTCTTTTATTGAACGCTAAAGGATATGTCGAAATTAAACCATCAAATCCCCTAGAATTTGTTATACAAGGCTAACAAAGCTTTAAAAGTAATTTACTCTGGCACATGAAGCAAAATAAAATGAATAGATATATTATAATACACCTTGTTTCTTGCACAATATTGTTAAATAAGTATGATTTTCAAGCACCGAACTTCTTTTTTTTTTATTGTGTAATGGCAACTTGCCAACAACCATCAAGCAACGGTATTTCAGTACAATGACACCTCTCGATCTCTCCAAAGCTCCAAAATTTTGAATCGTAAAAGTTTGGTTTTCGAAAATGCCTTCTATTAGCATCGATTTTTTATGTTATATTGTTCTTATAGTTCAAATTCTAATATTTAAAAACAATGTTGGTCATTCATTGTTCTTAAAGATTTAAATCTAAATGTTTTTTGCAATTATCGTTACCTCTGATCTGATAATAATTTTGTTATTTAACACGAAGCGCAACTCAATTTTTCGTTATTCCTCTGTGAGTGGCCACAATGAAGTTTCTTTTACTAATTTTTATGTTGCGAGAAGTTGTTTTGGTAAGTATTAAGTATTTGTATAGTACTCATTTACCCACTTGTTGCATACTACCTAGAACTCTTTAAAAACCCATAATCTATGTCTAGTTAACTCGAAGGCATGTACTTTGTAAGTCGTTGAGTTGGTTTGCTTCATACAGCGGCTATTTCTCGACTTAATGGTCTAATAAGACCGTAATAACTATTTCTAGAACGTAATTATTATATGTACAGCGTGTTTACCATCTTCTTTCTATCTTTTTAAGGGGTGATAGTACAGGTCAAAAGAACTCGCTAAAACCTTGACAAAAGTTGCCACATGAACGATTTTTAAATTCTAGTAATTTACTTGTTGATCCCTTGGTCTTCTCGATCCTCAGACCTAACACCGTTGGACTTTTATTTGTAAGGTTGGTTGTAGACTGTAGACCATAGTATATAAAACCGATATCTTCGACACTGGTGATCCCGAAACCGGGTGCAAGCATCAGCAGCGGTGGAAATTCAGGAACAAGGCTGATACCTTGAGAACTATGTTGAGCCGTGAGACTAGATTTTTAAACATATCATATATTAATCGTTTATTATGAAAACCAAAAAAATTGTTATCTCGCATAATATATGAGGAAACCCTTAATACCAAAGTATTGCACATTTAAAGGATTCAGCCTGTATACGGAATTATTCAAATAAATTACGTAATTCGCTGTTTGGATAAATTATGTATACCTACGTGTATTGTTCTTTTTACTTGTCTTATATTAGCTTACTTTGTAAGTCTGTTGGGAATCTATTTTCCCTATTTTGAACACCTTCCTGTGATCCAATCAATCCAATGTGATCCGTTCAGAAATTTTGCATGCACGTTCAATTTACGTGACAGAATTTTTAAGAAATTTTTGGGAATTTTTTCAACAGCTTAAAAAAACTAAAGAAATTACCAAACATTGTAAAATTAATAAAAGTGTAAAGACTAAAAAAATAAAAAATAAAAATTGATCATCATGATTATAAGGCAAGGGTGCAAATCTATTCACAACGTTTAACATCAATTTGATAACCTCGAACTGAGCACCCTTGTCTTCTAATCATGATGGTCAATTTTTATTTTCTACTTTTTAGTGCATTTCTAAGAGAAGACAAGCTTTTAAAAAGTGTTTTTTTATATATTTTTATTTATGTTTAGAAAAGAATTAATGGTAACATCTTCCACCACTCAATAGATACTAAAAGTACACCTAAAAATAATTTACTATTAATTATGAAAATATTTTCAGTTTTTCCAAAAAGATTATATCCTTATTATTGAACGAATGAGCCTGGAATATTACAACAAAGAATTTTGGGAAAAACTTACTCTAGTATTGTACTTTCACACCAGATATGAGAAGCGTATAAATATTTCGGGATGCTTGAAAAAAGACATTTACGGTTTGGATCTTACGGTAAGTTAATTCCACGTCTAATACGTTGTAAATGAACCCCAACATACACACATAAATGAAAAAACTTTAAATGAGAAAATTTGTTTTACACCAAACGCCTCGGAAATCGAACCCAAGACTTTGCTATTTCCGGTAGCACGCTTATACCAAATACGCTAGGAGGTCAACATAACTTTTACTAGCAATCCGGCATTGTTTAAATGCGCCGAGAAAGTGATATATATATATATATATATATATATATATATCAAATTCAATTTTATTTCAACGTATTAGATTTATCTAACTAATTAACCCTAAATATTTAAAAATTTGTAATTTATTCACGTATGATTGTTGTATGCATACTAATTTGATATATATATATTTCGCTTTCTCGACGCATTTAAACAATGCCGGATTGCTTGTAAAAGTTATGTTGACCTCCTAGCGCATTTGGTATAGGCGTGCTACCGGAAATAGCAAAGTCTTGGGTTCGATTCCCGAGGCGTTTAGTGGAAACCTAATTTTCTCATTTAAAGTTTTTTCACTTATGTGTGTATGTTCATTTACAACGTATTAGATTTATCTAACTAATTAACCCTAAATATTTAAAAAAATTTAATTAATTCCACGTGTTATTGTTATTATAAAACATAGAGTTGGTCAAATTTGCAAGCACACTTTTATAAACGAGCTCTGTATTATTTCTGTTTTTGAAGAGATTTATAATTTTTTTAGGATAAAATGCAAGGCTATAAATTCCAAAGCAATGAATATCGACTATTTCCATTTACTTTTAGCGAGAATGCTTGTAAAGGATGGGAAACGAGTAAATACGGATTTCGAGAAAGTATAGAAAAATACGATACTAATGTAACAATTCGCAAAAACTGTAGTATGAAAAAGGTACATAAAAGTTTCTATTTGACACAATTGAAATAAAATACATAAATATTTGGTTTATTTTAGGGATGTTACTATATGCACAGCATGTATCAAGATGAAAGTAAATTTCCACCTTTCGCACCTAGAGGAAGATACTTGTTGGACTATTATCTTTATTATAATAAAACAATTCTTTTAGTGAATGTCAAAGGCTATATCGAAATTAAACCGTCAAATCCCTTAGAAAGAGTTATACACGGCTAACAAAACTTATGAAACTAATTTACTCTGTCTCATGAAGCAAAATAAAATAAATAAATTTATTATAATACTCCTTGTTCCTTGCACAATATTGTTAAATAAATATGATTTTCAAGCACCGAACTTTTCTTTGAAATGCCAACACTCATCTAACACCAGTTTTTCAATAAGGCCGGTCATCCATTTATACGACATGTCGTATACAACATGTCTGCGACATGTCGTATCATTTTTAAACCTGTGTTTATTAATTGAGATTCGTACACTTGACAGACGTGTCGTAAACAAGTTATATCTTGTTTTCTTGGGCCGGTCGTCCATTTATACGACATGTCGTATCATTTTTAAACCTGTGTTTATTAATTGAGATTCGTACACTTGACAGACGTGTCGTAAACAAGTTATATCTTGTTTTCTTGGGCCGGTCGTCCATTTATACGACATGTCGTATCATTTTTAAACCTGTGTTTATTAATTGAGATTCGTACACTTGACAGACGTGTCGTAAACAAGTTATATCTTGTTTTCTTGGGCCGGTCGTCCATTTATACGACATGTCGTATCATTTTTAAACCTGTGTTTATTAATTGAGATTCGTACACTTGACAGACGTGTCGTAAACAAGTTATATCTTGTTTTCTTGGGCCGGTCGTCCATTTATACGACATGTCGTATCATTTTTAAACCTGTGTTTATTAATTGAGATTCGTACACTTGACAGACGTGTCGTAAACAAGTTATATCTTGTTTTCTTGGGCCGGTCGTCCATTTATACGACATGTCGTATCATTTTTAAACCTGTGTTTATTAATTGAGATTCGTACACTTGACAGACGTGTCGTAAACAAGTTATATCTTGTTTTCTTGGGCCGGTCGTCCATTTATACGACATGTCGTATCATTTTTAAACCTGTGTTTATTAATTGAGATTCGTACACTTGACAGACGTGTCGTAAACAAGTTATATCTTGTTTTCTTGGGCCGGTCGTCCATTTATACGACATGTCGTATCATTTTTAAACCTGTGTTTATTAATTGAGATTCGTACACTTGACAGACGTGTCGTAAACAAGTTATATCTTGTTTTCTTGGGCCGGTCGTCCATTTATACGACATGTCGTATCATTTTTAAACCTGTGTTTATTAATTGAGATTCGTACACTTGACAGACGTGTCGTAAACAAGTTATATCTTGTTTTCTTGGGCCGGTCGTCCATTTATACGACATGTCGTATCATTTTTAAACCTGTGTTTATTAATTGAGATTCGTACACTTGACAGACGTGTCGTAAACAAGTTATATCTTGTTTTCTTGGGCCGGTCGTCCATTTATACGACATGTCGTATCATTTTTAAACCTGTGTTTATTAATTGAGATTCGTACACTTGACAGACGTGTCGTAAACAAGTTATATCTTGTTTTCTTGGGCCGGTCGTCCATTTATACGACATGTCGTATCATTTTTAAACCTGTGTTTATTAATTGAGATTCGTACACTTGACAGACGTGTCGTAAACAAGTTATATCTTGTTTTCTTGGGCCGGTCGTCCATTTATACGACATGTCGTATCATTTTTAAACCTGTGTTTATTAATTGAGATTCGTACACTTGACAGACGTGTCGTAAACAAGTTATATCTTGTTTTCTTGGGCCGGTCGTCCATTTATACGACATGTCGTATCATTTTTAAACCTGTGTTTATTAATTGAGATTCGTACACTTGACAGACGTGTCGTAAACAAGTTATATCTTGTTTTCTTGGGCCGGTCGTCCATTTATACGACATGTCGTATCATTTTTAAACCTGTGTTTATTAATTGAGATTCGTACACTTGACAGACGTGTCGTAAACAAGTTATATCTTGTTTTCTTGGGCCGGTCGTCCATTTATACGACATGTCGTATCATTTTTAAACCTGTGTTTATTAATTGAGATTCGTACACTTGACAGACGTGTCGTAAACAAGTTATATCTTGTTTTCTTGGGCCGGTCGTCCATTTATACGACATGTCGTATCATTTTTAAACCTGTGTTTATTAATTGAGATTCGTACACTTGACAGACGTGTCGTAAACAAGTTATATCTTGTTTTCTTGGGCCGGTCGTCCATTTATACGACATGTCGTATCATTTTTAAACCTGTGTTTATTAATTGAGATTCGTACACTTGACAGACGTGTCGTAAACAAGTTATATCTTGTTTTCTTGGGCCGGTCGTCCATTTATACGACATGTCGTATCATTTTTAAACCTGTGTTTATTAATTGAGATTCGTACACTTGACAGACGTGTCGTAAACAAGTTATATCTTGTTTTCTTGGGCCGGTCGTCCATTTATACGACATGTCGTATCATTTTTAAACCTGTGTTTATTAATTGAGATTCGTACACTTGACAGACGTGTCGTAAACAAGTTATATCTTGTTTTCTTGGGCCGGTCGTCCATTTATACGACATGTCGTATCATTTTTAAACCTGTGTTTATTAATTGAGATTCGTACACTTGACAGACGTGTCGTAAACAAGTTATATCTTGTTTTCTTGGGCCGGTCGTCCATTTATACGACATGTCGTATCATTTTTAAACCTGTGTTTATTAATTGAGATTCGTACACTTGACAGACGTGTCGTAAACAAGTTATATCTTGTTTTCTTGGGCCGGTCGTCCATTTATACGACATGTCGTATCATTTTTAAACCTGTGTTTATTAATTGAGATTCGTACACTTGACAGACGTGTCGTAAACAAGTTATATCTTGTTTTCTTGGGCCGGTCGTCCATTTATACGACATGTCGTATCATTTTTAAACCTGTGTTTATTAATTGAGATTCGTACACTTGACAGACGTGTCGTAAACAAGTTATATCTTGTTTTCTTGGGCCGGTCGTCCATTTATACGACATGTCGTATCATTTTTAAACCTGTGTTTATTAATTGAGATTCGTACACTTGACAGACGTGTCGTAAACAAGTTATATCTTGTTTTCTTGGGCCGGTCGTCCATTTATACGACATGTCGTATCATTTTTAAACCTGTGTTTATTAATTGAGATTCGTACACTTGACAGACGTGTCGTAAACAAGTTATTTCTTGTTTTCTTGGTTTAAAAATGATATGACATGTCCCAAACATGTCGTATAACAACATGTCGTATAAATGGACGACCGGCCTTAGTGTTTATGCCTTGTGTTTATTAATTGAGATTCGTACACTTGACAGACAAGTTATTTCTTGTTTTCTTGGTTAAAAAATGATACGACATGTCGCAGACATGTCGTATACGACATGGCGTATAAATGGACGACCGGCCTTACATGGCACCTCTTCAAAGCCTTAGAGAATCCCGAAACTAATATCATTGATGAATTAGTAAAAATTCAGTTTTTACGAGAAATAAAACAATTTGGTAGAAAAAATGAGTCCTTAAGGAGGGAAGGTACCCGATAATTTTAGAACTTAAAAATTTTTTTTCTAGCTTATAAAAAACTTATTTTCAGAAATCGATGATGTGGGGAATATTAGCTAGGGCTGTAGTTAATATCTGTATAATATAAAAGTCATAATCATTATAGTTTAAAAGATAGATTTTTAGATATTCACGGACTTAATATCAGTTTAATTAAATCGGCGTTTAAACCATGTTATAGAGAATCCCTTACTCCAGGGTATGACATATTTAAAATTTTGTTTATTATTTTGATACTTGTACAATTCAACTTTATTAGAGTTGTAATATGTCTCACTAACACAAAAGTAGTCATATTATCTTACCTAATTGCCCAATTTGCTTCAAATTTTGTTATACCCTGAACTGAATCACGATGATAAGATATACTTTTAAAATTTTATATTCGATAGGTAATTAAAGCCGTACTTATCTAAAATAATTTAGTAAAATATCGCAGAGTAAGTGCGGTAGAGCCCAGAAAAGGATAGAGAAGTACACGAATTTCGGCACTTTACCTGCGATATAAAGGACACAACCCTTCTCGCCAGGGGTCATTTTCTAAGTTTTTGAAGAATTACAACAAAAATGTATTTTATGAGACTACAAGACTTCCAATTTCATATTAAATGAAATTAGATTTTTAGCCTATTTTTTTTTCATTTTTTAAACCTTTATGTTAATTTCATTTATCGTGCTATTTTGATGTATTCTAATGAATCGCATTTTCATACTTTCTTACTGACTAATGACTAAAAGTCTACTCTCAACAGCTAATCAAACTACTCAAAAACAATGATAATAATACAAATATTAAAAAACTGAGCAGATGTTTCAAACGGATAGATTATATTCTTAAAACTCTTAAAAACAATTAAAGATGATAACTATATGCCTTTGCTACAAACAAGTGCATTGTTTGAAGAGATTTGCAAAGTAATGACAACGTTGTTCAATCAAATCGTCTTTCTAGAAATGTCACTACCAATTATACGTAGAGGTATTTATACGAGTCTTGTGGCAAAATTTTCTAGTGGAAATTTTATGGTAGAACACACGAAAATGTTGCTATAGAAAAATATGAGGAAATCTAGAAAGTGGAAAGTCAAGTCAAGCAGCTTTTTTAGACCTAAAGAATACCCTCACTTATGTTGTAGCCCTGATAGACTAGTGAATGATAATGAATTGGTGGAAGTCAAGTGTTTGTATTCGATAAGAACCCAAAAAATTAAGGAAAGTTAAAAAAATAAGCAAAACAATATGTGTGTAAAACTTGAGCGGTGTAAATAGTATTTTAAAAGAATTACCAATATTTTTTATCAAATTCAAGGTCAATTAAATATATTAGATCGAACTTGTGATTTAATTTAATGAGATTAAAGTGCTAGTAGTAAAAATAATCGTGTATACACTAACGTTGCGAAGACTATTATAGACCACGCGCCTTGTAACCCTAGGCGCTTCGTACTTCAGGCTACAATCCTGGCGCTAAATCTATAATAGTATGTATATAAATAAGGAAACGTAAATACATGTATAAAATGATAATTTGATAATAAATACTATAATATGGTATCATTCAGCGTTCTTGGCGAGTGCGTCATTATATATTATCGGGCATAATTCATAAAATACGGAAAAATAAGGGAACCTGACAAACATAAAATCAAAAACGTAAGTCATTTATTGTATCAACTCACTTCTAACGCTAAGTAACGTTGGGATGAGAGTGGAAACAATAATGAAACTCATAAATTGATGCATGTACGCGCCAAGATTGCTGAATAATACTATAACAACTAGGTAATCATTGCTATTGGCATAAGTACTTGGCACTTTTACTGTTCTTAAGGCTCGTGTCCACTAGCAAGTAAAAGTTTCGCAAGTTAGGTCTGAGAACAGGTGCATACTGTGTAAACCACGTGTACACGGCACATAGAGTAAAACTGCTGCAAGTATACAATCGCACGATTTGCTAGTGTACACGTGCGACTTGTCAAGGCCGACTCGGGCAAATACTTTCGGAGCTGTTCCAATGGTTAGACAACAAGTTTTCAAATTATTTATAAGAAGGACGGAAGACTTTACTGTCACAACGAAAGTTGACCAAACAATTTTTTATAAGTGCTGTGGCATTCTTTTAAGCATTACTGGACTGGTCAACTGCGTCCATATATCTTAAAATTGTAAACCCTTATTAGTACCCTCAGGTAGTAAAATACGAAGCAACTTTGGAATGATTGACAGTTCTCGACAAAAATTTTCGCAAGTAAATAAATCTTTTCGGTGTGAGAGGTATAAATTTGGTCGACCCCTAATTTGCAAGTGTTCACGGGCGTTTTGCCAAAACCGAATGAAGCAAAACTTTCGGAACAGTTCCGAAAGTTTTTAGCAAGCGTACAAATTACTGATATACAAGATGAAAGAAAAACGTCTTTGAGCGAGCAAAAGATACTTATTTGCTAAATGACACTTTTGAATTGTATCCCAAGCAAAAAACGAATAAAAAAATAAGCCACATTGGTGAAATTAGCGCAATTGTTCGAAAGGACTGAGATTCAACGGAGATTACATAATTTTAAGGAAATAGATAAACCAGGAATGAAAGAAAATTCATAAAAGTAAAAGTGGCCAAAAGACAGACGAGTTACGTATTCTTGGGAATATTTTGATGTACTTATGATTCACTTTCGTTTGGTCCTCTTTTGTGCTCAAGTACGATGATTTACGACAAGCTTTGAAGTCGGTATTTCGACAAACAAAGTGGTCGATAACAAAAAAAAACTTTTGCTTTCATCAAAGACTTGATCTGCAAATCAATTTCGTTTACTCCACAATTAAAAACAATGTGTAAGTATATTAGTAACATCAAAATATGTATACTAATTATTACGGACTAAATTAAAATTTTCACCGTGCGTTTCTTTTTTTACACGATGTGTAGAAACAAATAATATACGTAGTGGAAATGCACGGTTATGATTTAAAAAATAAAAAGATTTTTAACTTACTGCTCAAAAGTAAATATACACTGTATGGTCTTGATAAAGACTGATTTGTTTTAAAGAAAAGTAGCACATAAAAACCAAAAATCACTTAGAAGCTGTAGTTGATTCGTATATGATACGAAATATGCAACACAACTAAAACTCATTCCAATTTGACTTCAACTTTATTTTCAAATTTGAATTTGGTAATTCTTAGTAAATTATTCTTTATTTTTTTTATTTATACTTAGTAAAAGTAAAAGTAAAAGTAAAAAGTAAAAAAAATTAATTATACTTAGTAAATCTTAGTAAATACCTATACAAAATTTGTGTGCAAATGGATTGTAGGGGATTAAATAAATGTCTTCCCAAAATTTAAAAGATAATTTCCAAAGCTCTTTGTAAATCGATGAGTTTTATGGTAGGTATACTACCTGCTTCTTTCTATAGCCGGAGATATTTCAATAAAGACGTGTACACTTGAAACCACAAAAGCTACTTGCTATAGTAATTTGTGTAGAGTAAATTCGATAAAAACGTAAATTGTGTGTACACGGCTACGCAAGCAGTGTCTGAAAAATCTATCACAAGTTGCTTGCTAGTGGACACGAGCCTTTATACAATGCAACGAAAAGTCGCCACCTGTTTGGTACATACAAAAGATTATGTGTACCTGCTTGTCGATTTTATTTTCTTCATTGTTATCGGTAAAGTTGGTTATTTCTTTTATATTTTATGCTACTTAGCCTTACACGATGTATACGTAGGCTTAAATAAGGCAAGTAAGTTGGGTTGCCTATTTAAAATGTTACGAATTTAGCTAGGGTACCTTCCACCCTTAACCCTTAGCTGCAAACATGGAGTTTAGTTACGTTAGAACAGACATGGAGTCAAAGTGACTCTGTTGCAATTTAATGTGTTTCTTACACTTACAACCAAAAATTTTTTACTTTTTACGGTTTGTCGATAAAGACTGAACCAGAAGAAAGATTATTTATTTAAAAAATTTCATTAAAACAAAAGCATGAACATGAAAATTGAACACAAAGATAAAGACGTAATAAAAGTAAGTAAAAATTTAGAGATGACATTTTTAATTTTTGTTTCTTTATTATGGCCCTAAAACTTAGGACTATGACAAATTTCGAGTACAAAAATCGTTGAACAAGCAGAAAAATGGTAATTGTTTTATAAATATACAATAACATCTATAAACCTGACTCTAGAAGGCGGCGGAAACAGTTTTAAATTTAATATCTTCTCAACGAACGCAAAAACAACATTAAAAATACTTTGATAATATAGATAAAGGTTCAACTTAAGGGTACCCAAAGATTAATACATATAGGGCAAAAGAAACCCTGTTTTAAATAGTACTAAAGCGAAAAACGGAGTCAATTTGCTCCATGTCTGCAGCTAAGGGTTAACATCGTCAACATATACCTAAACTCTTTTAATTAATGCCAATTATTTCTAGATTTGTGTAACTTAATTACAATCACGATGACTGTGTCTTCAAGCGGCTAACTTCATTTCAATTGCATCTGTCTTTTGTTTTCCTTCGACATGTGCGACTCACTTTTCGATGATAAAACTTTTACGTTTGGCTTCGCTAACTTTTGGATCGTAAAAGGTTGGTCATCGTCAATACCTTGTATTCGCTTTTTAATTTCGTGGTTCTATTAATTATTTATATTATATTGTTCTTATAGTTCAAAATCCACATCTAAAAAAATAATGAGGTATAGTTGACCATTTATTTATTTAAATCTAAATAGTTTTAGCAATTATCGTTAACTGTGATCTGATAATACTATTGTTATTTGTTATTTTACACAAAGCGCAACTCAGTTTTTAATTATTTCTGTGTGAGCCGTCAGAATTAGGTGTCTTTTAGTAATTTTTATGTTGCGAGAAGTTATTTTGGTAAGTAGGTAGTACCCACTTATCACATGATACTACCTAATACTCTATAAAAATCCATAGTCTAAGTCTAGTTAGTTTAGTTTAGTTTGTAGTTTAGTTTAGTTGCAGTTTAGTTGGTTTGTTTCATACAGCGACTATTTCTTGCCTAAAGAGGCCAAATAAGGCCGACATGAACATTTCTGGTACCTATCTACTATGATCGTTGACATTAAACATTAAACATATCGATTTGTAGTCTGGACATATTTTAAAGCTATTTTTTCTTCAGTTGAAGCAGAATATTGAAAGAGCATCATTGGACTACTACAATGCAGTATATTTTAGAACTTGTAAAGTTCTAACGTATCATTACTCATTACACCAGATATGATAAACGATATAATTTTTCTTGTTGCGTTATAAAAGATTTAGATGGTGTAAATTTTTGGCTAAGTCAAAAAGAACTTCGCTTATTGGCACTTCCACTTTCTGTCCTAAAATTAGCTTAACTTTTAAACTAAAGTTGGCAAACCTAGAAACTCGGTCTCAGTGGGTCTAACGGTTTAATGATAACAAACTCTTATTTTATTCTACATCAATAAAGAGTAGAGGAGTTATAAAGAGAACAAAACCTTCTTTCTGTTCTCATTTTTTGGTTATCTGGTTCTTCAAGCTTCGGCTTTCGCCTCAGCCGCTAATTCTGGACCCAACAAAAAGAGGCCTTCCTACCCCTAGTAATATAATTACTATTAAGTTAGGTGACTAGAACGCTGGTTCATGAAACCCACAACCTACTAGACCTCTCAATTAGAGACGTAAAGCTGTTACCCATTGAAATATGGAGTCGTTTTTGGTACATTTATTAGTTTGTAATTGTAACAATATGGCCTTTTTAGGAGCGTTCGCAAGTATACAAATTCCAAAGTAACGAATATCGTTTATTTCCAATCGTTTATAGTGAGAGCCCTTGCAAAGTGATAAAGATAGACGAATTCGGTCTGAAAGACACTTACAACAAATTTGTCACTAATTTTAGTATGGACCATAACTGTAATGTAAAGAAGGTTAGTTAGCTGACTTAAACTTAACATTGTCCAAAGCTACTACGAGTGAAATTGCATAATTTAAATGCACAATGATATTAATTTATTCGTACGAACTAAAATACACAAATTAATTTCTCCTAACTAATAACTTTAATCAAAACTTTTCCAGTCGCTTTGTTTTCTTCGATGAAGTTAATAGCTTCATTAATTTTAGTAAAATCAAATTTGGCACCAATATACGGTTCTATAAGACCCTGATCGGCAAGTTCTAAAGTATCGTTAATTACGGATCTGTATTCTTCGATGTTATTTTTTCTTAATTCTAACAAACTCAACAACATCAAGTATGTATTTACAGGCGGTTTGGGAATTGTATCTGCTTTACATGGTGCCAAGTGAAAAATAGTACCACCGGTTGCCACACTACAAAGAAACGGTATGATGCAAAAATTTAAAATGTTAAATTACTCACCATTTTCCAACACTATCGAACATATTACTACCGACAGCGTCATATATAAGACGGACGCCTTTATTATTTGTTTCGGATAGAACGTGCTTGTGTAGTTTAGAATCGAAATTTATAGTTTTAAAGGCACCCCTTTCTCTTAACAACTGGGCTCTATTATCCGAATCTACGACGCCTATAACGTTAGCACCAAACACGTTTGCGGCGACATCCACGGCGGCAAGACCCAATCCAGCTTCTGCTGCCGTAATTAAAACAACCTCTTTTTCTTTCAACTGGTAAAATTTTGAAAAGGCCCAAAATGCGGTCGCGTGCCCGCTCGTTAAAACGGCGGCACTTTTCAACTCAACATTGGTGGGTAATCTAAATATATCGTTGACATTTAACTAGAAGTTCGTTTGTAGTAACAAATATTAGAACTTTAAAAAAACAACTTACAACACACTCTTCGGCAAATCCGCCTAAGTTTTCCAAGCTGAGAGCGGCGACTCTTTCTCCCATAGTTATTTGTTCGTTTGTTACTTTTTTACCCAGTTCGATTACTTGGCCAGATAGTTCGTAGCCGGGCGTAAATGGAAGCATCTTTGAACCATCGTGAAAACTAGGTACGTCGTTAGTGTTTACACTACAATAGTGCACTTGGACTCTAACTTCGTCGTGCTTTAATTTAGAGCGTTTCTTAGGTTCTATGGATAAATCTTTAACATTGTTGTTTATCACTGCTGCTTTGTAAGTACTGTCAAACCTTAAACTTTGATTACGTTGTCTCATACCTTGAAGACAACACGATTTTATGGTTTTAAACAAAGTGTTTGCCATTGTGTTAATATCTAACAGTTTTTAGGTAAACTTTACTCTTTTTGAAATATTATAACCTCACTTTTCAACTTGACACTTGACACCACAGTAGTTGTGCGAGTTGTGCTAACATGGAAGTGTCTCAACCACCGACAACAGCGGTAAGTGAAATTAGCTCGATGGTAATTTAATGAAAAATTTCAATTTCACGTCTTACGTTCTTGTTTGATTTACAAAAAATAGTCAATTAACTAGGTACTTTTTTTTATTTACCAACAACTTTAACAATATTTATAGCAAAACATATCACAATACGGCTTAAAGTAACAGTTAATAATTATTTGTAATCAATTTTTAGGATTTGAGGATAATCGATTGGTAAATCGTTAAAAAATTAACTCGCACTTTTCTGATCATATCTAAAACTCTCCATCTTTTCAACTATTAGCCGTTTCTCATAATAGAAATCTAATTAGTGCAACACGATTCCGAAATAAAACAAGTATTATTTTGTACGTTGAACTTTCCAAAAGATTACCTTTTCTTTATGTCGCAACTAACTAGATATTACTAATTATTGATTGATTAAAAGAACATTTTATTGAATGTTAGCTTTTCTTCGTTTCCCTTGTGTGTTTGCATACGTCTGAAAATACTGCTTTTCCACGGTTTGCTATGTCAGCGTAGTCGCGCTTTCCAGACGAACATAATTTGTTCCCAAAGCTTGTATCTCGCTTCCTACAAATAAACATAATTTTAAAGATTACATACATACCTACCTACAAATTAAGCTTCTAGTGTAATAATTAATAATTATTATGAGTGTGGTCGTAAAAAAAATTTGAACAACTTTATCACAAAAACAACTTTCTAAGTAACAATATAAAAATAATTGAAAGCGACAAGTCGTCTTGAAACAATTATGTTTTAAATAAATATTTACCCTCTTCCTGGTAGTTCCATCTGATCTATTGAAACGCTCTTCACGTAAAGATGATCGTTACACCACAAAAGACACAAACTTCTCGGCTCCAAAACATTCATATCGTATTCCCAGCTCAATTCAATTTTTCTAATATTGCCACCCATATCTGATGGATGGGACACGACTATTGTGTACGTCGTACCGTGCTCTAATTTCATATCACCAGCAGGAGTCAAATCCAAAGTCATAACTTCATTTTGGCTGTGTAAAGAAGCTTTTAAAAACCCCTGAACCCAAGGTTCGGCGACTGTAGGTTTGGCCAATTGAATGGAAACTCGATAAAGACGCCCTAAATAAAAATTTACGTCAAAAATAAAAACCATCGTACTTTTCGACTTACTGCAGTAAGGATAATCTCGTCCGGTCGAAGTGTAAAATTTACTACCGATCGTATCGTGAAATTTTGATGCTTGTGGAGTAATTTCGTTTTCTAATCCTGGACTCGAGTCTGAATGATAGCCCATAATTGCGCAAGACCCCGTCGATTTACAAGCAAAACATTTTCCAGATAAAAAGTGCTGGTAACTAGGGCACTGATGGGCTAAAAGTGTAAATTGAAAGTTAAGTAGTCGTTAAACTTTTAATTTCGCAATTAAGTATCTACCTATATAAGAACACTCGCTGTTAATGCTGTCTGTGAACAACTTGATGGCCCTTACATGATTACATGCTACCAGCACGCGTGAAGCTTCTTCCAAACCATCTCTAAAGTAAAAGTTTAAGGTTTGTTTTTGGTTGGGATGAGATTTCAAAATTTTTTTTGCAAACTGAACGAGCAAAATGAGAACAGTTTGAGAAGGCTCGAGACTGGAGGATGCTAAAGTGCGTCTAATACTGACGACTATTCAGCCTTCTCGAACATCGCTTTTTACATCGCTCAGTATTCAAATTTTGGTAAAGCAAAAAACGTACTTTATTAAAGTTAAGGGCACCAATGGGCTCTGTGTAATATCACAACCAGGTTGCTCTTTTCCATTGTTTGGGTAAAAATCAATGTGTCCGCATGGCTGAGACATTCCATAGCCTAAAAAGTTTTTAATTATTTTTTTGTATCAAAACCACAGTACATAAATATACAGTGTCTCAAATTAGATTATGTCAATTAATGAGACACATTTATACGATTCTCTGCCAAATTTAAATGTTATTAACATTTTTTAATACCCGCCATTCGGGAAAACGGAAGTAGTAGATACATTTCAACTGTTTGCTATTAAAGAAAGCGATAACCAATGACTAAATTAGTAAGCAATAATTAAATTAGAAAGCATTAGCAATTAAAATTAGTGTAAGCGTATGAACAAGGTCGTTTTGGAGTAGCCTCCTACCGCATGCTTCGTCTTCTTAGGGCGTAAAATGGAGCGTAGTTATCAACTCTTCACCAAGCCATCGAACTAAAATTAATGCCCTCAGGCGGTTGAATAAAATACTAATATTCTATTGGGTAGCAAAATCATAATTGGCCGAGAACTTTTTGAATTAGTTCAGTTTTTACGATGTAAAACAATTCAATTCGTACAATAATCTTATACATTCTTCTGAAGTCTGACCAACTTAAATGGGTTATTTATATAATAACCAAATAACCTATTAATCTAATTTTTTTTAATTCCCCAAATAAAGTTGCACAACTGCAGCAATGTCAAAAACGTTTCTAAATGAATACACAATTAAAGATTTCTTTAATAATTTAATTAATAGTTTAATTATCATAAATTGATAATTTAAATGCACAAATTATTTTGCGAATTCAACAATCCGTTAGTTGAATTTATAGCTCTTCAACAACTTCCCTAATAAGCAACAAAGTCAATTTGCATTATGTTTATTGTTGCAAACATTTTTTACGTTATTTATAGGACTTTTATAGCTTTAATATGCAATTCTATTCTCTTAGCAGGAAATTTTTTTTAAATTTTACTTTCTCGACTAATTTTTTACAATTCCATTATTACCAAATCTATTTCACTTATTCGTTTAAGTAAAAAATTTCCCCATTGTATAATTTAAACGAAATCTAAATAAATATTCACTTCTAATATTGAAATTATGTCGACAATAATTACATCAGGATCGCGAGTGCACGAGTGCGCACTCGCGTGCTATTACAATCGAAAATTATTGAAAATAGCCACTCCAGGGAAAATGATCGATATAACTCTTCTCCATTGGTTGGCTTGCGGAATTTGGCGTGTGAATTGAATTGTCACTATAGAAGCATGTCAAACACTTGAAGAAGTTGCTTTGTACAATAAAAATGGCTCTCCCGATTCCCGGTTATATGGGGCCCGTTAAGGCACGAGAAAATGGAAAAGAGAGTTGATCCTACAGTTTGAAAAAATTCATGCACTAGTAAACTACAAATTTCATGCTGCGTAAGTGCGTAGTCCCATTAAATAATAGTGCATCGCGTGCATGCCCATTTTCTGGTAAGCTCTAAGACAATTTTCAACCAACCATTGCAATTAATAGCCATTCTTTTAGCAATTAACGACATAAAACAAACTAAAACTCAATTACCAAACATAGACATACCCAGGAAGAAGATACTTTTGCCATCGGTGTGAATGACATCCACAAGTTCTGCATCCGAAGGATCTAACCTTATGTGAGCCGGCATACCCTAATAAACATAAAAATCCAATTTAAAGTAAATTTTAAATTAACCACCGTACCTACTCACTTGAAAATAAGGTTCAGCTGGGTCTAGTCCCGTAATTCTGCCTATACCTTTCACCATAGATCCGGCGTAACCTGCAGTGTGCGCGCCCAAAGAGTGCCCTATGATGTGAACATCGCGAGCGTCGACTCCGTAATCTTTCTAAAAACGCCAAAATTGATCATTTCTACAAAGACCGCGAAACGAAAACTCACAATCAAGTAATTGATCAAGTAGCCCAATTCTAAACCGACTAAACGAGTATTTGCAGTTGCTTGTGTATACAGCGGTAAACTTCCTCCAGCCCAATCTACGATAATTACGTTTAGGTCTTCGGCCTTAAGTAGCTCGTTTTTCATATCGCCGACCTGCGAAATTTGAAAAGTAAGTCGATTTTAAATTAGACAATTTGAAAAGACTTACCCAATTTGACAATGGCGTATCGATGAAACCGTGAATTATAAATTTAAGTTTCTTGTTGGAATTAAAGTTCGACTTTTTTAGTGTTTTGTCATCTTGCGCTTTTATTATTTGGCCCTGGAATTTAAAACTGTAATTAATTACGCAATTGAGTCAATAGTAATTTTGTTGAGCAAATAATTTTAATTTGTATTCTTAAAAGCGCTTCGCACTTGATGGTTTATTTGATAAAAAGCAACTTACAATCATCGCATGTTAAGTGCTTAATTGAGGTATTTCTAATTATGGGGTGATTAAGGTTGAAGATGACTGGCTCAAAATGGCGTTCAGATAGTATCTAATTGCAGCAGTGAAAAAGCAGAGATTTTTTTGATATACAAAAAGAACTAATCTCGTTATTTATGACTAGAGAGCGGAATTTATGAAATTTGCATAATATGCGATATAATATCTGCACAAATTTACACTAGTAATTGGAGATGATTGAGACTAATTTTTAGAATTCATATTTTGCGTACGTTGTCCTTTTGCATAGGTATTTCATAAATGGTTTTTTTTCCAAAATTATTTTGTCAGCAGGACCCACGATGGCTGTTAAAAAGGTTTAATTTTCAAATTCTCTCTGACGTAAGAGAAATTTTAGTTGAATAATAGCATTCTGTTACAAACAATCTGACGACGTAAATATCGAGACGTAAAAGTGGTATACAATATATTGAAGAAATAATAAAAATTATTATTATCTTATTATGGAATGCTTTCGCTATTTAAATCACTATCGCTCGGTTTACTTATAAACAAAGAAAGTGAATAACTTAAAAATTTTTATTAACCCGTTTGGCATGTTCCAAAATCGCCTTAGTTATTAAAATTAATAAATCAGGTGAAAAAAACACCAAAAATTTCCGATCCGTTCAACTAGAAATTATATTTAATTGCAGAAGTTTCTAATTTAAACGTTTAAAGTAAAGTCTTCCTTTAATTTATTTTTAAAAATGGTTGACGAAAAAAAATAAACAATGAAATATGAAAATTGTCAAAAAAATAAAGTAAAAGGTAATGCAATTAAAACGTATTGTTGTCGTTAATTGAATTAAACAATTTTGTATGGTAAACCGTATAATTAGTTGTGAAATCTGTACCACTAAATTAAAAATTAATAATATAAAATAAAGAAGTTCATTGTATATTATACAGGGTTAGTCGATATATGTCGCGTTAATTACAAAATAATGGCCAAAATGGTTTTAAGTTCATTCTGTACGTGTATTACTACTTTCCGTCATTAATTTGAGTTTGGGAACTGTTTGGAGAAATTTTCGTAAAGGATTTTATTTTAAATTTTTGTTTGAAGAAGCTTGCCGGCAGCGGGGCTCAAACCCAAGAACTTCTGGGTGAAATGCAAGGGCGTTGTCCCCTGCAGCACACAAACACCTATTATGTCAAACATGAAGTTATAAAGTAGTTATTTGTTGCTAAATAACGAATATAAACTGGATGGTGGGATTTAAAATGAAATACCTACAGCGGATGTTTAATTTAACATTTCTAAAATGACGTTTTTATACAAATAAATTATTCAATATAGCATTTGTTTCGAAATTCATCTACATCTAACTCGTGCTTTAATATGTCACTTCCCGGACTAATGACGTAAATAACTATATTGACAGTTGTTAAGCATCTAACACCAAGATACACGTAACGGTTTTAAAGATCCGTCATTTAGGCTTTCTCGCCTTCAAAAAAGTTAGCCTTGGTGTGCACGCAGCTTTAGTGCCGATATGCTTCTTTGAATTAAAAATAAAAGATTTTAAACACGGTTATGCCACGTCTTTACCGAACAGCGCACAGGATGAACAAACTACAACAGACAATATTTTCAGATTGTAGTTCAAATTAGACAAATTGAGGGAAATAAATCCAAAAGTTTTGACAATTGGTATGTTTGTTCGTTGGAACCTGCAGTACAACATACTAAAAGTCCTAGGTGGAAGGGGCGAGCGAGGGAGGGGGAGATGCTTAGAGGCTTTTCTTCGTTTTTGCGTATATCTCCGTAACTACGAATCCTACGAAACATGTATGTCTATACAAAATTAAAGTACACAAAATTTCCTACAAAGAGGCCCTATTTATTTTTCTCGTGCTGAGTAAAAACGCAGAAGTTCGACTAAAACCTCAGTTGAGATTAATTTCAGCGACGATTGGCAATAACACGTTCAGCAAGCTCCTTGCTTTCATATTGAGTTGATGCTTTGTCAAGTCCACATCGAACAATGACAGTATCGGCATCCTCCTCAGCTGTTGTTGTTTCAATATCCTCCCTATTCAATTTCTGAGACAGCAAATTAATGAACTTAGTTTTGTTTCTCTCATTAGCTGGAGCTTCTTAGAGATATGATAAAGATTTCCTATATCACATTACATAGAATAAGGACATAGTTAAAGATTTTTTTATCCAAATTTTTTATCGTACCTCTAAGTTATGAATAATTTTCCAATTTCTTCACAATAGGTGAGGACGAAATCTAGCACGACTTTTGTTTTAAAATATCTTTAACTACGTGCTTATTCTATGTATTATGATATTTGATATAGTAAATCTTTATTTTACTTTCAAGTTTTGAATAAGAAGCTTCTGAAGTTTAATAGAGCGCTCACTAGTTTTACAATTTCAAACAAAAGTGTTCTTTAATCTCCTCACAAAAGGCGAAAACGAAACCTGAGAGGACTTTTGTTTTCTGAAATCTTTAACTACATCTTTAATCTGTGTAATGTGATATAGGAAATCTATATCGTACCTTCAAGTTATGAATACGAAGCTTCTGAAATTGAATAGCGCGATTACTAATAATTTTATAATTTCGAGCAATTTTTTTAAAATTTCTTCACAATATCAACATCAACATCTTTATTCTACCTCATCCCATGCCGAATTGTCCACAAGTGGATAAGTTTGTTGATTCGTTTCATGAAATTTACGCGTCTTACCTATACAGAGGTATATAGTAACTGAATTCAGTAATACCGCTTATCCGCACTATATCTCAAAAAGGGTTAACTAGTGGAAAAAATAAATAGAACCAATCTTGTAGGAAATTCTATCTAGGAGTAGTCACCTATAAACAGCTCCCCCTGACCGCGCTCGGTCGTTCGGTCCCCACCCTCCAGGACTTTTGATGTTTTACCGTAGGTTTCAACGAACAGCAATACCAATTTTCAAAACTCTTGTATTTATTTCCCTCAAATGCCATATTTTTGTCTAGTTTGACTGGGTTCATGAATCGGACACTCGAATTTTTCAAGACACTCCATTGAAATATTTAACATTTTATTATTGGGATTGATGAGCGACACCTAATTACATCTAATAGAATTAGTTTCAAGTAGTTGGCACACATATTGTTTACAAGAGTCACAATACCGATTTTTAATACTGCGAAGTTAATATTTGTAAAGTTTCGCGAAGCTTTCAACTCTATTATTAGAAACGATTGTTAATAATATTCGATATCAGTAAAATCTGCAGTTCGTGGGCTTTAGACTGGTATGTTAAAACCATTGATATTACAATATTTTAGATTAAAATTTAAAGATTAAAATTAAAAGGTGCACGTTCTATGAATTGGACAGCGTTTCATGAATCGAACGATTCATGGCACACGCTCTGTTTTACTTATTTCTGCAGTTTTGTTAACAAAAAAATGCATTATCGATACAAATTAGTTATACTATACATTTTATTGCTTATTTATAGCACTGCAACTAATTAAATAATTAATTTAAATAAATATAATTATTTAGAAATTGTGAAAACAAAGCTAGCAGATTAATTATTTATTTTAAAAAAACTTCGCAATTTCTACTAGACGTTAAGTGTATAGGAAACGCTCAAAAGTAACAGCATCTCCCTAAGATTTTTTTTTAAATAAACAACCTATAATTTCTTATTAATTATTTATTAATAAAACTTACCTCGTTAATGTTCAGTCTTGTATATAATATAAATCTAGTATTTATCACAGATCTGGGAAGAGGAAATACATTAAATGGCCTGTTGATTAAGTGGTACCAATTTCTTGTAATGTTTAAACATCCCAATTCGTCGTAACATCTCGTTTCGTTTTCAACTGCAAAATTAAATTTATTTTTTAATTAAAATAATAAGTTGTAGGTTGTAGGTATTAAATTTTTAATTATTGCACCATAATTTAAATATTACATGTTTTAATGATTTTCTACAATTAAATTATTACTTTCAAAGTAGGTATTGAAGAAGTACGTTCTTTAAAGAATTTTTTTATCGTAGGTAATTTATTTCCTAACCGTTGCATCTAATTGTAATTCATCGTTTCTTAATTATCATATCGGTTATTAACAATTATAATAGTAGTTATGAAATTAACGTAGTAATTCGTTTCAATACAGGCGAGCGATACATGTTACAATAGCAACGCTCTCGTTAATTACCTATTTCTAAAGTCGAGTCAAGTTACTAACGATATTATATCGATTCCCTGCCGTGCTCAACAATTATTGAGTATTTCAAAATCGACTCAGTAGCGAATTTTACAAGAAGATCTTGGTCTACGGTCTACGTCTTTGACACTTACAACACCGCAAAATACATGGATAGTTTTATTTAGAGAAAAGTTCGGTGAGTCGATTTTTTCAGGAACTGAGCCACTTCAATATGCGACCTAACACTCTTAGACCCTTTCTTGTGGGGAAGGGGTTATGTTAAGTCGCCTTGTTTCATTCAATTGATTTCCATCTGATACAGAAAACTAATAATAAACAATGAAGCCCTCATTCTGAGCTAAGCGGACGACAGAGTCGTCCACATCCTCACTAAGAACAAAAATATAGAAACGTGCTGTAGAGATTCATAAATAAGGTGGGAAGCAATAAGCCACAGTACAACTGGCTTATTAGTAATTCAATTCAATATTTACATCGGGTCGTTCTCGCATGGACGTGTGTTCAATTGATTCAATTGATTTCCATCCGATACAGAAAAACTAATAATAAACAATGAAGCCCTCATTCTGAGCTAAGCGGACGACGGAGTCGTCCTCACTGAGAACAAAAATATAGAAACGTGCTGTAGAGATTCATAAATAAGGTGGGAAGCAATAAGCCACAGTACAACTGGCTTATTAGTGATTCAATTCAATATTTACATCGGGTCGTTCTCGCATGGACGTGTGTTCAATTGATTCAATTGATTTCCATCCGATACAGAAAACTAATAATAAACAATGAAGCCCTCACCCTGAGCTAAGCGGACGACGGCGTCGTCCTCACTGAGAACAAAAATATAGAAACGTGCTGTAGAGATTCATAAATAAGGTGGAAGCAATAAGCCACAGTACAACTGGCTTATTAGTAATTCAATTCAATATTTACATCGGGTCGTTCTCGCATGGACGTGTGTTCAATTGATTCAATTGATTTCCATCCGATACAGAAAAACTAATAATAAACAATGAAGCCCTCATTCTGAGCTAAGCGGACGACGGAGTCGTCCTCACTGAGAACAAAAATATAGAAACGTGCTGTAGAGATTCATAAATAAGGTGGGAAGCAATAAGCCACAGTACAACTGGCTTATTAGTAATTCAATTCAATATTTACATCGGGTCGTTCTCGCATGGACGTGTGTTCAATTGATTCAATTGATTTCCATCCGATACAGAAAAACTAATAATAAACAATGAAGCCCTCATTCTGAGCTAAGCGGACGACGGAGTCGTCCTCACTGAGAACAAAAATATAGAAACGTGCTGTAGAGATTCATAAATAAGGTGGGAAGCAATAAGCCACAGTACAACTGGCTTATTAGTGATTCAATTCAATATTTACATCGGGTCGTTCTCGCATGGACGTGTGTTCAATTGATTCAATTGATCTCCATCCGACACAGAAAACTAATAATAAACAATGAAGCCCTCATTCTGAGCTAAGCGGACGACGGAGTCGTCCTCATCCTCACTAAGAACAAAAATATAGAAACGTGCTGTAAAGATTCATAAATAACATGGAAGCAATAAGCCACAGTTCAACTGGCTTATTAGTGATTCAATTCAATATTTACATCGGGTCGTTCTCGCATGGACGTGTGTTCAATTGATTCAATTGATTTCCATCCGATACAGAAAAACTAATAATAAACAATGAAGCCCTCATTCTGAGCTAAACGGACGACGGAGTCGTCCTCACTGAGAACAAAAATATAGAAACGTGCTGTAGAGATTCATAAATAAGGTGGGAAGCAATAAGCCACAGTACAACTGGCTTATTAGTGATTCAATTCAATATTTACATCGGGTCGTTCTCGCATGGACGTGTGTTCAATTGATTCAATTGATTTCCATCCGACACAGAAAAACTAATAATAAACAATGAAGCCCTCATTCTGAGCTAAGCGGACGACGGAGTCGTCCTCACTGAGAACAAAAATATAGAAACGTGCTGTAAAGATTCATAAATAACATGGAAGCAATAAGCCACAGTTCAACTGGCTTATTAGTGATTCAATTCAATATTTACATCGGGTCGTTCTCGCATGGACGTGTGTTCAATTGATTCAATTGATCTCCATCCGACACAGAAAACTAATAATAAACAATGAAGCCCTCATTCTGAGCTAAGCGGACGACGGAGTCGTCCTCATCCTCACTAAGAACAAAAATATAGAAACGTGCTGTAAAGATTCATAAATAACATGGAAGCAATAAGCCACAGTTCAACTGGCTTATTAGTGATTCAATTCAATATTTACATCGGGTCGTTCTCGCATGGACGTGTGTTCAATTGATTCAATTGATTTCCATCCGACACAGAAAACTAATAATAAACAATGAAGCCCTCATTCTGAGCTAAGCGGACGACGGAGTCGTCCTCATCCTCACTAAGAACAAAAATATAGAAACGTTCTGTAAAGATTCATAAATAAGATGGAAGCAATAAGCCACAGTTCAACTGGCTTATTAGTGATTCAATTCAATATTTACATCGGGTCGTTCTCGCATGGACGTGTGTTCAATTGATTCAATTGATCTCCATCCGACACAGAAAACTAATAATAAACAATGAAGCCCTCATTCTGAGCTAAGCGGACGACGGAGTCGTCCTCATCCTCACTAAGAACAAAAATATAGAAACGTGCTGTAAAGATTCATAAATAACATGGAAGCAATAAGCCACAGTTCAACTGGCTTATTAGTGATTCAATTCAATATTTACATCGGGTCGTTCTCGCATGGACGTGTGTTCAATTGATTCAATTGATTTCCATCCGACACAGAAAACTAATAATAAACAATGAAGCCCTCATTCTGAGCTAAGCGGACGACGGAGTCGTCCTCATCCTCACTAAGAACAAAAATATAGAAACGTTCTGTAAAGATTCATAAATAAGATGGAAGCAATAAGCCACAGTACAACTGGCTTATTAGTGATTCAATTCAATATTTACATCGGGTCGTTCTCGCATGGACGTGTGTTCAATTGATTCAATTGATTTCCATCCGACACAGAAAACTAATAATAAACAATGAAGCCCTCATTCTGAGCTAAGCGGACGACGGAGTCGTCCTCATCCTCACTAAGAACAAAAATATAGAAACGTTCTGTAAAGATTCATAAATAAGATGGAAGCAATAAGCCACAGTTCAACTGGCTTATTAGTGATTCAATTCAATATTTACATCGGGTCGTTCTCGCATGGACGTGTGTTCAATTGATTCAATTGATCTCCATCCGACACAGAAAACTAATAATAAACAATGAAGCCCTCATTCTGAGCTAAGCGGACGACGGAGTCGTCCTCATCCTCACTAAGAACAAAAATATAGAAACGTGCTGTAAAGATTCATAAATAACATGGAAGCAATAAGCCACAGTTCAACTGGCTTATTAGTGATTCAATTCAATATTTACATCGGGTCGTTCTCGCATGGACGTGTGTTCAATTGATTCAATTGATTTCCATCCGACACAGAAAACTAATAATAAACAATGAAGCCCTCATTCTGAGCTAAGCGGACGACGGAGTCGTCCTCATCCTCACTAAGAACAAAAATATAGAAACGTTCTGTAAAGATTCATAAATAAGATGGAAGCAATAAGCCACAGTACAACTGGCTTATTAGTGATTCAATTCAATATTTACATCGGGTCGTTCTCGCATGGACGTGTGTTCAATTGATTCAATTGATTTCCATCCGACACAGAAAACTAATAATAAACAATGAAGCCCTCATTCTGAGCTAAGCGGACGACGGAGTCGTCCTCATCCTCACTAAGAACAAAAATATAGAAACGTTCTGTAAAGATTCATAAATAAGATGGAAGCAATAAGCCACAGTACAACTGGCTTATTAGTGATTCAATTCAATATTTACATCGGGTCGTTCTCGCATGGACGTGTGTTCAATTGATTCAATTGATTTCCATCCGACACAGAAAACTAATAATAAACAATGAAGCCCTCATTCTGAGCTAAGCGGACGACGGAGTCGTCCTCATCCTCACTAAGAACAAAAATATAGAAACGTGCTGTAAAGATTCATAAATAAGATGGAAGCAATAAGCCACAGTTCAACTGGCTTATTAGTGATTCAATTCAATATTTACATCGGGTCGTTCTCGCATGGACGTGTGTTCAATTGATTCAATTGATTTCCATCCGACACAGAAAACTAATAATAAACAATGAAGCCCTCATTCTGAGCTAAGCGGACGACGGAGTCGTCCTCATCCTCACTAAGAACAAAAATATAGAAACGTGCTGTAAAGATTCATAAATAAGATGGAAGCAATAAGCCACAGTTCAACTCGCATGGACGTGTGTGCAAATAGATGTCACAAGCGCATCTGAGAAATTCCATATACTAGGTAGGTACGTTCTTTCCTACATCTGTTTTTGTCTCACATAAGAATGTAGACACATTAAAATTATATAACACCCATAATGTCGTATATTATTAGTTGGTAATTTAGCCAATAAAGGTAAGTAATTGAAAATACTTTTGCAATTCAGTGTGTTTAAACAATTTAGACACTAATAATTAATAACACAAACGATATAAACTTTATGGGTGACTAATTACCTAATAATCTGTTTAGTAATTCTAATTAACTAGTTGGTGTGTTTGTTTTTGAAATTAACTTGTTTTACGAAAAAATCTTGCGGTAGGTAGACGTTCGGAATGTTATGGATAATCGCCGAAAAAGTGGGCCTTGATCAAGATTAATAATTGTTTAGGGTCGACGACTTTTTTTAACCAAGTATAATTTACAATTAATAACTCAAATTTAATTTTTCTGGAAAATTGTTGAAAATGGTCATCTTTGCGTATTTTCTTTCAGATTCTGTACGATACACCGTTTTTAGAGCATTTTAAAAGATATGTTTGGTCCCAGCATGTATTGTCTTTCTCAAATAAAGACAAAGAAAGACAATACATCCTGGGGTCGTGGTACAGTAATTTTGGCTTACAACTTATTTTACTGCCGTCTTATCAGTAGGTTAGGCGCTAAAAGAGCCGGCTCATACTGTTCCTGAGCTTGGTTCTAGTTTCGTCACTCTCAGCAGAACACTCTCTCATCTCTTGGTAGTTGAAATGGCTTCTGAAAGGCAGGGAGAAAAAACAAAGGCAAAAGCCGTGGAAAAACAGTTTCTGTAGAAGCACTCAGCCCGGCTATTAAATCAGTTCTTTAGGTGCGCCCCCTGTATTTATGACAGCAGAATAAACTTGTGTCTTAATCATGATGTCCTCATCTTTTCTGGACTTTTTATTAATCATTTTAAAAAGTGGAAAATGTGGGTAATTTTAAGATTAACATTTAAGTATTGACACTCGTTGCCTTATTGATCCTCAATCAAATTTCTAAATTATATAATTTGTGTAATTTAGGTGGTTAGATCAATTAATGATTTATAATCCTAAACTAATTGACGTAATAAAGAATGTCGGAATAAATATTTAAAGAGCATTGAATAACCCAACTTTTCTGTATGACAATATGGGGGTGGGATAACGGCTCTATAACCACTAATTACTAATTGATGCAATTTATCGGATTTGCTTTTTTTACTAGGCCTCGTCCAAAGTAAAATGGGCCTGCCAATCATTCTAGTGCCAAGTAATAACGTCTACTGTAGGATGCTGACTGGTTGGAAGTCTCGCCTAAATGCCGTTTCTACTTGAGACAAGATGTACATTATGAATTTAATAACAAGGTAGAGAACCAACCAGATTGGAAACCACTGGTATAGCAAATTAAACAGGTGTTTCTAGAACGACTAGGACTTTTGAGCGTGCGACTTTTGTAGCCTTACTTTTGCTCGCACGGAAAAATATGTAAAAACAAAATTTGTAGAGAGTTAAGTGGAGAACAAATTTTGTCTAAACATTTTTTTCGTATCTACGACGGCTCTCGAGATTTTTTGAAACAAACAATTTTTAAGGGTTGAAATCAAAATCTAAACAAATCCAAGCAGAGAGGTTGAGGGTCCCGCCTTAAGGTCGTTTCTACTTGAGACAAGATGTAGGTACATTATGAATTACACAGGTTTAGTGCCATTGGAGTGAGAACAAGGTAGAAAACCAACCAGATTGGGAACCACTGGTATAGCAAATTAAACAGGAGTTTCTAGAACGACTAGGACTTTTGAGCGCGCGACTTTTGTGGCCTTACTTTTGCTCGCACGGAAAAATATGTAAAAACAAAATTTGTAGAGAGTTAAGTGGAGAACAAATTTTGTCTAAGTATTTTTTTCCTATCTACGACGGCTCTCGAGATTTT
Source organism: Malthinus flaveolus (assembly GCA_950108345.1). NCBI lineage: Eukaryota > Metazoa > Arthropoda > Insecta > Coleoptera > Cantharidae > Malthinus > Malthinus flaveolus. The sequence continues at coordinate 20,047,337 of OX467287.1, read as the reverse complement.
TCAAAACAAACAATTTTTAGGGGTTGAAATCCAAGCACAGAGCGGTTGGGCGTGCAGGAAGAGATTTATAGCTAATTTGTTAGTAGACACTCCAAAAAAATGTTATTGTTTTGTTAAAAATTAATTTGTCAACCTTTCTTTTCGTTTGTAACAAAACAATAAACACAAACAAATTAATTAATTTCGTACCAAATTGAAGTTCAAGATACCAAAACAAGAAATGACTGTTGCAATCGATTGGATCAACTTTCATCTCGATTAGTGCCAAAACAATTACAATTTACAATGCCGTCGAGAAATACTAATATAATTGATTTTGTAACTTTTCGAAAAATGTAATTTTAATTAATATACGTATGTTTTCGAGCAATGTACAATCAAACCACGTTGGTGGAAATAAACAGAAAGCGTTCGGAATTTTAATTATTAATTAGAATTGGTTCCTCTTGCATTTAATAAAGAAAGTTGACGTTTACAAAAATTTAAATAAATTCCGCGCGCATAAAAAATAATTTTTTGCAAGAAAACACGAAGGATTAAAAACCAGCTTGATTAGTAAACGGAGTAGGTAATTAATTTAAGGAAAAGTTACGGGGAAAAGTTAGTACAATGAGTAAGTCTTCTTAGAGAACAATGGAAAGTAAATAATTTTTTGAATTGTATAGGGTGCGCTAATGAAATAATTAAAGTAAATACTTACAAGGTAACCAGGGTATGTTAACCTCGAGTCTGTCGGCTCGTGCCCAATTGAATGGGTCTAAAATGCCCGCAGATATGATTTTCACAGTTATAAACAATACGAGAAGTTTAATTGTTAACATTTTAGTCATTTTGAGTTTTGGAAAAGTCACACAAGATTGTCACTGCTTTATTTATACACATACGACATAACGTCCAAAATACCAATTATTCTGCTAATGGCAGTGTCTGCTCATAATCAGCTGAATTGGAATTTTTACGTGCGTACAACTGAAAAATTCAAAAATAGATACACATTTTAAAAAAAAACGACAAATTTTTGTACTGATTTGATAAAATAACAACAATAATGAATTTGAACGAGTTGAGAAAAAAACTTTCTTTTAACGCAACACTTTTAATAAAGCGAAATAACTTTCTTTCGCCCTTATAAACAAATTATGCCGGTTTTTAAAAAAATTAATCCAAAATGAGATAATCACATAACTGACCTACTCACAGGAATCGAGAAAACTCACTCGCGGTTCACAGGCAGATTACGAATGAGACACAAGAACTAGCTCTTACCTATACATAGGTATTAACTTTTCTCGTACCGCTCGCCTGTTACACAAGTTACAAATACACGACGTTATGCAAGGAAGAAATTCAATAAAGAAAAGCTTTCTCCAAATACTCCGTACAATCATTTCGAGAGTGCGATCCGAAAAGCGTGGTTGGCACCGCGTATACAACTTTTTATAATTTCCTCATTCCGACTAACAAAATATCCAAACAAACACAAAGAGGTCGCCTTTTTGTCTTCAAATTTGTGTGTGATTAATAGCGCCACTTAAATTTTTGTGAGTCGTATAATAACAAAATAATAATTATTATAATAAATAATGCGGTACGATCTTGGCAGTGAAACTCGGATTACGTAAAATTTAATTTTAACAACGGCCTTGTCTTTCGCTCTATATATCTAATTTAAAAGGAACCAATTTCTTAAAAAGTTGATCGGAAAAGAAATCCATTAGTTTTACTTTTTTCGACGAGCACGATTAAAAAAAAGGGTAACGCGTCTGTGCTACTTACCGCAAGTACATACACGTTGACATCAAGGTGATAAAAATTGTTTTATTAATTGCTCATTTTCTATTTTTTTAGTGCACACGACCTAGCTTTGTTTCGTAAACTTTTATTAATTTTATTAAGCTTCAAGTTAAACGTGTTGTTCTTCTCGTAAACATCAACGATAAAAGTAGTAAAATACTAGAGGTCCCGGTGTCAACCCTCGAGGTGCGCCCACAGTTCAATGTCTGGTGTTTTCCATCAAACGTTGATGAGTGTGGCTGTGTATATAATTTATCGGGTCATCTTAAATTATTCACTCTTCCTCGTTGCTTTTCTTTATTTCGAAAGCAAATTACAGAAATTAAATGTCACGGTGAAATGATTGGAGATTACCTACGTACGTATCTCGATAATTTCATTAGCAATTTTTTTTCTAAGGTGAGACGTTTTTACGCAATGTATTCAAACCAAATAAACCGGATAGGTCTAGACTCTAAACTCTAGACTCAAGAGGGCATGCAGTGCCTCAAGAAAACCCGATTGAAGCCCTCCCCTATTCACACGAGCCTTGGACCTACAAAATAGTTTCTATTTAATTACAAAAACTAGGCGTTTAGCAAACGACTCTTGTACATTGGCCGTACGGTGCATTCAGTGGCTGCCCATCAATTTCAAAATTGACTAAAAACTAAAGAAGACCCACCGAACGGAGCGAGGCAAAGAGCGCGCCGCAGGCAAAAGGGGGCGTGGCCTAATTTGGTTTTTGTGATAATAGTCAAGTTTGTTTTTAATTGCAAACAGCACTGCTCACTGTAAATATTCTGTTTTCTCTTTCTTTTTCTGTTTTTGGTTAGGGAAGCTTTAGCCTCCTCTGAAAAGCCGCCACTATCAGTGGCTGCCCATCAATTTCAAAATGGAGGAGACTAAAGAAGACCCACCGAGCAGAGCGAGGCAAAGAGCGCGCCGCAGGCAAAAAGGGGCGTGGCCTAATTTGGTTTTTGTGATAATAGTCAAGTTTGTTTTTAATTGCAAACAGTACTGCTCACTGTAAATATTCTGTTTTCTCTTTCTTCTTCTGTTTTTGGTTAGGGAAGCTTTAGCTTCCTCTGAAAAGCCGCCACTATCAGTGGCTGCCCATCAATTTCAAAATTGAGGAGACTAAAGAAGACCCGCCGAGTGGAGCGAGGCAAAGAGCGCGCCGCAGGCAAAAGGGGGCGTGGCCTAATTTGGTTTTTGTGATAATAGTCAAGTTTGTTTTTAATTGCAAACAGCACTGCTCACTGTAAATATTCTGTTTTCTCTTTCTTTTTCTGTTTTTGGTTAGGGAAGCTTTAGCCTCCTCTGAAAAGCCGCCACTATCAGTGGCTGCCCATCAATTTCAAAATGGAGGAGACTAAAGAAGACCCACCGAGCAGAGCGAGGCAAAGAGCGCGCCGCAGGCAAAAAGGGGCGTGGCCTAATTTGGTTTTTGTGATAATAGTCAAGTTTGTTTTTAATTGCAAACAGTACTGCTCACTGTAAATATTCTGTTTTCTCTTTCTTCTTCTGTTTTTGGTTAGGGAAGCTTTAGCTTCCTCTGAAAAGCCGCCACTATCAGTGGCTGCCCATCAATTTCAAAATTGAGGAGACTAAAGAAGACCCGCCGAGTGGAGCGAGGCAAAGAGCGCGCCGCAGGCAAAAGGGGACGTGGCCTAATTTGGTTTTTGTGATAATAGTCAAGTTTGTTTTTATTTGCAAACAGTACTGCTCACTGTAAATATTCTGTTTTCTCTTTCTTCTTCTGTTCTTGGTTAGGGAAGCTGAGCCTTTTTAGCCTCCTCTGAAAAGCCGCCACTATCAGTGGCTGCCCATCAATTTCAAAATTGAGGAGACTAAAAAAGACCCGCCTAGCGGAGCGAGGCAAAGAGCGCGCCGCAGGCAAAAGGGGGCGTGGCCCAATTTAGTTATTGTGAAAATAGGCAAGTTGGTTTTTAATTTCAAACAACACTGCTCGCTTTAAATTTTCTTTTTTTTTCTGTTTTTGGTTAGTGAGACTAAGCCTCCCTAGCCTTCTCTGAAAAGCCACTACTGGGTGCATCGTACCTACTTTTCAAGAAGGTTTTATAGGTTAATTGCAATCTGGTCTTCTCAATGCTGTTTTTAGAAAATTCGTTACAAGTGTTTGACACCACAATGCCACGAATCCACGAAAGCTGAGCAGTGCCGTATAATAAGAGGATTCTCCACTCTCTCTTCCCTGTGCATCCTTTACATGTAGAATCCTCTCGGAAAGCCACTAGTATGGCCACGGGTGTGTTTTAAAGTTTAAAGGACGTAAAAGGTAATCATTTAAAAAATTCTGGCTATATCATTTCTAGACACATATCATGCGTAGGAGCGCATTTCTGGAATATTAAAAACGTTTTGGAAAGCCCACTCAGGACCTCGTATTTACTTTTCAGTGCCTCCTTCCAAAAAATAAGCTGTATAATGCGCTCTTCGAAGTTATTCAATACAATGTGAGAAGTAAAAAGTACATTACATTTAGATTAAATATTTTTTTGTGTTTATTTGTAATTATAGATCTACAAAATTGAGACTGGAAATGTACGACATTTTCGAATATTTCCGGATTAATATCATTTCAAGACTTACATAACAAATCTACTTAAATAATAATTATAGGTTCAAAAAGTATCTAAACTTTTTTTTAACGTGAGAGAAGGTGAAATTTAACCACTTGCATCATAAATATGTTTTTCAAAAATTATTTTGAAAACAATTGAGAGGAATAGTATGTTGTGTAAACTATGGACTGGAAGATGCGACATGCCCGGGAAAAGCCAATGACGAAAATTAAAAAAGTCAAGCAAGTTGGCGACACAGAAAGCAAAATATAATTACGAGAAGTACGGGAATCCACTTTTCCCGGCAAAGCTATTGCTTGTCGAGTTTAAGTACCATTGAGTGGTTTTACGGACTGAAAACGCGCCGTAAAAATATCATTTTTCTACCTATATCGATGTAAAAAAATAGTCACATTCGCCAAAGGACAATGTAAGCCTTTCAGAATTAATTAGGTCGGTATGTATATGTGGATAGTTATTATTTGTGCTTCAATCATGGTCGTGTACACTAATTGCTTATGTAATTAGATTTTTCGTTTATACATAATTAAGTGCAACATTATAGAGTTTTCCCAATCGAAATAATAGAAAAATGTTTTAATAATAATTAATAGAGCCGCATTCTTTTTACTTTGCCCAGATTTCCTCTCTACTAAAAAGAACGTACAATCTTGTCGTAGCACAACTGCATTCTTTTCTTTTAGAGCACAAATTATTATATAATACGTTTGCACTCGTTATAATGCGGGTAATGGGTAATTTAAAACACTCACACCAGTGACTTCAAATAGTAACAATTTTTTCTTATATAAACTTCGTCAACTAACAACTCAAACTACTGGAACTACTTACAAAATATTTTAGAAACGTCCCTCGTATAAAATTTCGCTTAAGTGGAAATGTAACGAGTATAGGAAAGACGTACATAGCATTTAATTTTTTTTTGTATGGACAATTTCTTATGTAATAAGTACTTTTTCGACTCGGTTTTACATTTTATAGACTTTCTCTATGCATGAACCAACATTAAATAATCACCCATCACTACCATTAAACCATCTCGTACGAGTCACGCGTAATTAATTTTTTAAACCCTTTTTTAGCTTTTACTTACTTTTCAAATTGTTCAAAGATACGTAAGCGTTTTCTATGTTATACAGTGCGTCCCGATGTGTAATTGGCCAGCTTATTTTTCTTTGGAATTTGAAGTAATACTTATTACATATTGGGGACACTCTTTACATTATATCGCCACATTATTACCTTTTTGACATTTTTTGTGAATATTTCCAGAATTTAGGGCCAGCTCCACCAACTCTAATTAATGAATGTAATCACGGTTAAGTGATTTAATTCTTTAATCAGAGTTGGTCGGTGGTACTGGCCATTAATCACGATTAATGGCAATTAATCAATGAATTGCCAAGACAATCATTGTCTTTTATTGATTATCTGCTATTAACCGTAAACCTTAATCACAGTTAATGGCAATTAATCAATGAATTGTCACGCCAACTCATTGTCATTGAATGATTAATTGCCATTCACTTTAACCATTGCCGAACTGACTCTTAATTATTTATATTACTTAAAGCCCGAGACCGTAGGTCGAGGGTTCTTTGAAAATTATTAAGGGCCAGTCCCACCAATTCTGATTAAAGAATTTAATCACGGTTAATAGCAATTAATCAATGAATAACAATGAGTGGTCTAGGAATTTGACATTAAGCGTGATTTAATTCTTTAATCAGAGTTGGTCGATGGTACTGGATTAATCATGATTAATGGCAATTAATCAATGAATTGTCATGACAATCATTGTCTTTTATTGATTATCTGCTATTAACCGTAAACCTTAATCACGGTTAATGGCAATTAACCAATGAATTGTAACGACAACTCATTGTCATTTATTGATTAACTGCCTTTAACTGGAATCATTGGTGCAACTGACTCTTAACAATTAATTAATGAATTGCTATGACAATCATTGTCATTTATTGATTATCTGCCATTTAACATGATCCTTAATCACGCATAATGGTAATTAATTAATGAATTGTCACAGCAACGCATTGTCATTTATTGATTAACTGCCATTAACCGGATTAGATTCTTTAATAAGAGTTGGTGAAACTGGCTCTTAATAATTTATATTATTAAAAGTCCGAAACTTCTTTCTTTTTTATTAAGGGCCAGTTCCACCAGCTCTAATTAAAGAGTTTAATCACGGTTAATGGTAAATTGTCATGGCAATCATTGTCGTTAATTGATTAACTGCCATTAACCGTGATTAAATTATTTAATAAACTAGTCACGTGGTACTACATATTTTGATGTTTCTTATTAGTCGGAATTATCATGGGGGAGATAATAAATTTATTGTAACTACATAATAACGTTATAATTATCCCATCAATTAAATTTGCTTAGCTATTGTCATAATGAAATATTTTGTATTAATTTATGTTTGAAATTGACTTAACGTATCTACATTAATATTAATGTTGATGCTGCTTGTATGCAGAACTGAAAACTAATTACATTAATTGCATAATTTATCCTTGTATGGTGACTTCATATAGATGAAAAAATAACATGCATTGAACTAGATAACCGTTTATTAGTGTTCTAAATGAATAATTATTATGACATTAGAATGATTTGCTTTATTTTGTATTAGCTAATACACGTGGAACATGGAGGTCTCTCAATTTTAACCAATGGAAATGGAACTCGAATTACAACGACGATTTGCACTAGCCCAAATTATCATCGATAATTGGTCGATTTAGTTTGTAGAGGTTATACATTGCATTTTCATTATAATTATTTTAATTCCTTCTGCTTCTCTTATTTGCTTTTCACTTTCATTGATTCATGAATTTCATTGCACAGTCAATTCGCTTTCAATTTACATTTTGACTCACACGAATTTGTTTTATGACCTAGCAATACAACAAACCATGAAAATCGAACTGTGCCAGTAGACTGTGAGATTCCTCAACAAATATCTGATGTTGTAGTTGAGCCTCTTTTCACTTCTACTTCTTATATTAGACCAATAACCTCACAGTGGTACAGCATAGTGTTATAAAAAAAATAAGGACAAACAATATATTTGTTAAGGCCGGATAAGTAGAGAAGCCCTGGGAAAATTTTTGAAGAAAGTTCCAGAAAGCGGCAAAGAACGAATGAAGTCTTCAGATACATGGCGCGTTTACGAAGGAATTTAAAATTGTATGGAGAACATCTGTCGCTTAGGTGCTCCTTTCATATCAAAAACCAAAAAGAACAAAAATCTGAGACATGCTACTCCAGCAAAGGCAAAATTTATAGCAACTTTTGAGTTTCTGGTAATTGACAATAGATTGGAAGTAAAACTAATTTATAGTCTGATGGTACAGTCGTCTTCAAAATAGGCGAATTGACCTCTTCTCACAGCGCGACTCTGGAAAATTTTCGAAATTTCCGCAAGTATGTAGTCCATTTACGTTACGTGGGCTCAAGAATGCGCATCATTTGCAAGTTTCTTCTTACGTCTAGTTGTTAACAAAGTGGCCAACATCACGTATAGAACTTCTTCAAATTTCTGAAGTCCCTAGTCTCTCTTGTTTATTTGTGACTTTTTAATAAAACGGTTTGTACTTAACAAAATTTAATTACTGATGAGGTCTGATAAATTGTTTTTGTGGACGTCAGTAAGTTGCAATTAATTAAAATTGTATACTTGACACAATAATAATGTTTGTCCATCATGTTTATCAACAATCAAATAATAACTTTCCTATCGGAAAAAAAGTAAAAGTAAACTGGTACAAATTTTCGAAAAATAATAAATTAAACGTCGTACACGAATTTGACAACAAAAGAACGGTGCTATAAATTATCTATATACCAATTCGAATTAGTTTTTAATTAAAACGAGGCAATAAATTTATGAGTTTGGTATTTGAATTTTCTCTTTGTATAGGCGCATACGAGAAGACTCGAGCGGAAGAAGAGTCGGCGGGTGTAACTTCTACAAAGTGAAAACTGTCGCAAATATTATCATTATCATCGATGCTTTCCGGTACGTGCCTCACACCTTAGGTCACCGTCACATTCACATATTCAAAACTGTCTACCGACTGAGACCAGTGCAAGTGTGGAAGATGCTTCTGCAGCAGCTTTGAATGTACTGCATTTGCAGTAAGAGTCAAATAATACTCTTTCCAATCTTCAATGATGCCCACCAAGGCCTAAAGCGCGAGGACAGTTCTTCTCAAATTTCCAAATTTTGCTAGGGCTTCAGTGGCTTGATGACTCGAGTTAACTACCATCTACAACATATTAGAATATTGCAAAGTTCTCTCAAGAAATTTTATAAAATTAAGTTTATTTATAAAGGTCTGTTCGTCTGTCCCCCTATAACGACTGAATGGAATTAATTATTGACAGTTGATAACTCTATTATCTGAGTGCAATTTAAAATACGAGACAGTTGAACTCGTGCTGTCACTAATCCAACTCGAAAGTTCTTAGAAGGATTCTTGATGTGAAGGTGTGTGGCTCAACATGACATCCTTTCTGCCAGAATTTCGAAGTTACTTTGTTTTGGCACGCGTTAGATGGTCGTAGTATGTACACGTCCGATAATCCAAGTGAAAAAAATGGACCGCGATCGTAGATCTAACCCGAGTCTCTACGGTGCCACGAAGGGTGCGTTGTGCTTTGGGCCCTAATAAGCTACCGCGGTCCTTGCAACTTTTGTAATTTCCTTGTATTTTACATGATGTGCTTACGTTAGTCCAAAGTTGCTGGTTGCTATAATAGTACTCCCGTTACACGCGTTAGGTGAACTCTATCGCGGTCTTCACCCGAGTCTCTACGTTGCCGCGCCGGGTGTTTGGCACACTAACCTCCTTAACTTCTTGCAATAATTTCCTTGAATTTCACGCGTGCTCACGTTAGTTCGGAGTCGCTATAGCAGTCTCCTTTCCAGAGACATCATTCGTCTAGATAGCATGTTTGTGTATACATATACGTATGGATCAGGTCTGCCTCTTTCGTTCCTACGACCGTTGTGCGCCTCCCTCCCCTCCCCTCCGCCTAGAGTGAGGAAAAGAGGCAAACATACAGTGCAGTAGTTGAATGCGGGAGTATTGCTGACTCATATAACGTCGGGGTTAGCACTTTATCACACGAGATGCGCTGATAATCCAAGGGAAAAACTTGGACCGCGATCGAGAATCGAACCTGAGTCTGTACGGTGTCGCGTCGGATGTTTTGACCACTAAGCTACCCTCGATACCAGCAATTCCCTTGTATTTCTCGCGCGCTCACGTTGGCCCAAAGTCTCTACGTTATAAACAAAGTGACTTGAAGCCCGAAGGGCTTGAGACGGCTGAGGAATTTGTGGCTTTATTGTACCTTGGAGTCTTGTACCTCGCTCTGCATTACCTATAATCCTAAATTCTGATACTCCTCACGTCTATTTGACTCAATATCGTTCGTTACGGTGTCAGAAATCTAAACTCCGATTTTGAAGTGTTTCGATGCTTTGAGTGCGGTCACTCACAGAGGCTAGTGTGGGCGTTATTCTGCTAAAAAGATTTATGTTGAAATTGACGATCCTTGTGGGTATGAAAAGTATCAAAATAAATATTTATACTATAAATAGTTTGAAACAATTTTTACGAATATACGGAGCTTTCCCTACTTTTACGGGAAAGCGACAACAAACCCATCAATTTCATCAGTATTTAAATATTAGGTATAAAAAATTATAACAACAAATTTATCTGATTTAATTAAGTGGTTCTGCTATTAGTTCAAGTTTAAGTTCGATTACATCTAATATACAGGGTCGTCAAAAATATTTCAATTTGGATTCTGGCCGTTGTCGAATTAAAAATTTACGCTTAACAACAAAGTGCGTCATTAAAATTGCAAATATAAACACTCCGGACGTTTAGGAAGTAAATAAATTGCAAAGACGTTAATTTGCAGTAATTAATCTTCAAAAAAATTTCAAAACATTGCGAATGTGATCGCTTTTATCTGCAAAATTAGACGCCTGTATCTAACAAAATTAACATTTCCTGAACAATCACTTTTAAAACACTTCCGATCGTTGGAATATATCGATTGGGTAAGATAAAACAAAATATTTTCACTTTCTAACGATCGAAAAATTTAAATTAACGTCTTAAACGCTTATAATTATTTCAAACGGCCTTCATTTACACACTTCTGCTGCAAGGTTCAGGTTAAGGTCGCCATTTCTTCACAATTTCTTCTTTGGATTCTAATTTAAATTTCTTTCGTGTCCGTCCCTGATTTTCCTAATGTACTTTTGTAATTTAAACATTTGTATTTTTAGCTTAAGGACGCCTAATTTAACTACGCAACAACTGAAAAGTGAAGAAGTAACGATAAAAAGTTTGCGCAACAAGCGGCGCTCGAGACCGTGAAGTCTCGCGTACGAAGAATTTTAATAAAAAATTAGCCGAGCACAGTCTAAAAAAAAATTTAAAAAACGTCAATTCAATTACGGAACACGACGCATTCACTTAATTGAGAAACTGATGGCAACTAACTCGCAATTTCTTTAACTTTCGTATTTTGCTAGTTGTAACCAAATCGGAGCGTTATAGCACAAGTCGACTTAAATTGAAGAAGTTGACTTGATTGGAAATTAATAGCAGGGGAAGTTTTTCAAAGTGAAGAGGTGTTTTTAAGGGTTTTCGGGCATTGGCTTATGTGGAAGCGGACGTCAACACAAGCTACAAATTAATGCCACGCCATGAAACTGCTCATGTCGATTTTAAAAGAGAAGATTTACATTGGACTGGAGCTTTCAGAAGCAGATTCTGTTTAATGAATTTTTGTGATTGGTCTCTGTCGTACGACTAATGGGTGATGCCCGCAAGGCTCTTGATTTTTGGGCAAATCTTAAGCGTCGTCCAGACTACACCGAATGCAACGCGAATGCAACGGGAAAGCGTTGCATTCGCATTCGCTTTAAGCGTCGTCCAGACTACAGCGAATGCAACGCAAATGCGTTGCATTTGTGTTGCAGCTGTAGTCTAGACGACGCTTTAGAAACAAAGCGCGAATACAACATTTCTGAAAAAAATGAAAAACTATGCACATTCAAAAAATTGTATCTCGGCTAAAATTTATCATAGAAGAATGAAAAGTAAACCAAATTAAAAAAGATTTTATAAGCTTTAAGAAAGGTCTCGTGACATTTTTCGATAAAACTATTATTTCTATAACTGTGGGCAAATAACACCTTTCTCCATCCCAAGCGCCCCGCGGCTCCTACAACGGTTGCAGAAAGACTGCGAGGGCGTTACTGTGCGTTACTGGTGTGAAACTTTTCCAGTTCGTGCTCTTTGCAATTTTTTCCCATTTTAAACTTAATTTTATGGTACCTACTAAACAAGAAGTGACTAAATCCCAATTCTACAATTTTGAAAGCTTCTCAAACCTCTAGGAAGAAGATACAAAATCCGAAATGAGAAAGGTCTGAAATAGACAAACACGTCAATTCTCCGTGATTGGTGTAGTGTAGTATTTCTTCTTTCTATTATTAATAAAATCAATATAAACAAGGAAATAAACTTGACCATTGCGTGTATACCCATTATCAAATAGTAAATACCTATGGTTTATGCACAAATTAATAACGGGTATTACTATGTGATGAACCACAACCAATAGACGATTAATTTTTACATGAACATTTAATTATGGTGTAGTACCATTTTCACTTATTTTAATTTCACTTAATCACGATACATGGCATTTAAATAAAGAGGATTCCCTTAATGAACAAAATTGCAACTAAAACTCAAAATGTTCATTTTTGCATAATTTTATGCTAAATATTCGTAAATCAATTTCATAGTAGCTACTAAGTAAGCCGCATTTTTCTTATTCAAACAAGTGGAACGATTAGAAATATTATTGTTATATAATTTTGAAGTTTATTTAAAATATTTTGCAATTTTACGCATAAAATTATAAATTAGAAGTGTGGCAACCTTGGTTTATAAAATAGTATTCGTAAACCTCAACAGAGAATGGCTTTTCTACAATTTTCTGAATTGGCGCCTCGTTAATTAGAAGAGCTAAGTGGACGAGTGCAAGCTGTTTTAAAATTTTGGACTGAAATGTGACTGAAAAGCTGGAACTTTTCAGAGTATTACTAAAATCTTATCGAGACTTAAGTTTTTCGCCCACGTTTTGATAATAACCACCAAATAGATTACACCAGGGACAGTAGTTATGGATTGGCCATTAAAAGTTCTTCAAACTTATTTCCAGCTCCTACAGCTAAAAACTCACTCTGGATATAGAGTTGAACATGATACACAGGGTACAGGGTTCAGGGTTCAGGGTTCAGGCTGATGAGTATCAAAAATATGCGATACCTAATACTTGCTCGAACCGATGATATGGTATTCTTTATCTATTCACCGATTCTTCAATATTCGCTGTAGGGGTCGGTAAGTCGGTATGTTAGATGATGTACTACTTACCTTACCTGAACGATCAAGTTCGAAGATTGGAGGATAAAAAATGCCAATTTAACAAACATAAACATGCATTGTGGCCAAGCCTTCACACTTTACACCATTGTTGCATTTACTTTCTCTATCGCCCATTGTCGATCACTATTCCTTATACCTCGAGCAACACATAACGGGCTACTTTCATGATGGATGTAAGTGTAGTGAAGCGTTTTATATAAAATTTTTCATTTAAATTAGTTACTTAGTACATTTGTACTTTCATTTATAAATTTCTCGTTTGAATTATCACTTTGTTGCAATCAAATTGATGGGGCGCCATTCTTTAGTAACAAAATAATTTTGTCCAAATATTTCCTAAACTATTAAAACTTAAAAGCAGCTTAAGTGTTACGTAATAATTGTACCTACTATTTGGAACTTTATTACGGTTATTCAGATATTCAGGAAATGATAAACGGCGAAATATAATTGGAGACAAAAAATAACGAACACGTAATAATTTGAGTAATATCTACCATGCACTGCCTTCTCTATAAAAGTTTATGAAAAACTTCTAAATACTTCCATACGTAGTTTAATTCCTAATTACTATTATCATCCGACTGTTAGGTTCAAATTGAAACAAGTGCCTAACTAAGGCTCTAGAGTGTTTAAAACCGGGTTCTTGTGTAGCTGCGAGAAAGTACTTTCTCATCACCTGTTGGGCTTGTTGAGACTATTGAATCGAATATTACATTTACGACGTAAATACTACTAAAAGAATGTCAACAGACAGACAAGGGGGAGAAAAATTGGGAATACGGAATAAAGTGTAAAGGTGGACTTCCTATAACGCATCAGACAAGAGCGGCTGACGCATCAGTCACTCCTACAATGAAATGTTAATGGAATGGTTTTCTATCATGAGGCTGTACACTGTACAGGTGTACAGATTCGAGAGCTAGAAGACTAGAAATGTGGCCGAAAGAAAGTACTTTTTCCACGGAGAAAGATGAGGAATTGGGTGGAAATTGTTAAATTTCCTTGACATAGTTGAACTGCGCTCAATTCTGTCTAAAATGATAACGATATTAGAAGAAGTCTACCTTTTAAGAAGCGTAGATTAAGGTTTGAGGAGGGCATTTAAATGTGTAACCAAAAGGTCAATTATTATGGTAATTAATTTGATGGTTTAAATCTTAAGTTTGTAAGTCGATCCTCAATAAGTTTAATTAATGACCAACCTAAGCTCAAAATATTTTGAGCGTTTCGTGGCCGAAGGCGGAAAAGAAGTACTTTTGGACTTAGGATCGTCAAGAGTCTAGTATGATGGTTGCTCCATGGAGTCGTTATGTAAATTTAAGAAGCTCTTCCTTCTTTATGATCTTTTAAGGCATTTGTTAAAATAATCCACAAAATCACAGGTGGTTAGATGTAGGTATCTTTGTCTGTAGCCTGTATTGGAATGTTTTGTATTAATTGTGACTACTTTTAAGGGTCTGCGAAGTGAGAAGAAAGAGTTTTATTATGTAGCATATCAATAATTAATTTTTTCATAAATAATTGAAAAGTTTAAAAAATTTAGTAACTTTTAACGGCACAAGATTGGCCACACTTAACAAATTCACCATAATTGACAGTTGTCAGTTGTCATTTTCACAAAATGATACAATAGTTCATAAAATTTTTAATTCGTATTAAAAAATTAATGTGTATTATTGGTCATATGTTATAGAAAATGCCTTCAGCTTCAGATAGTGCAGAACCGCCTGTTAAAAGCAAGAGGCCATCTGGTACGTTCACGGGATTTTATTTATTTTTAATATGTGGGTTGGGTTATGGATTAACCAAACCTTTAATTTACTCCATATCGATTTTATTTTTAAAGGGTATCTCCTGATATTTAAATAATATGTTGAATGCAATACGTATACTTTTCTGTGGTCAAGTTTCAACATTTTATTATCATTTTGAAGCCAAATAGTATGTCGAACAAATCTGTAACGAACAAAGTTTGTATTTTTATACTAACTTATATTTGAAGGCCAAGCTTATCGACTCCCCTTAACAAGCATAAAGTGTCCAAAACTAGTTAAGTAAGTAGAGTTGACCTTACGATTTATAATTGCGAATGTGAAGACGACTCGCAATCACAAACTACATTTTATTTTTTTTATGGTGTGACTTACATGTATTTTGGAGACCCTCTGTAAGCTTTGAAGCTAAAATATTGTAAAGCTCTTGCACGTCCATTTATGTTAAGTACACTAAAGTTTAAGAGTAGTCATCAGGCGACTCACCTCACGAACGCCTCGTATCACTAGAAAATTATTTTTTTAATCCATTAGGGACTAAGCAGAAACTTAATCGTTTTAAAGTAATCTAGTAATTACCGTAATAAAATATTCAACTCTTAAAAGTTGAAATGGGAATTGAAAAGGGGGTAAATCTACTTCGTCGAGTTAATATTTAATTGTTGTTGTAACTATCAAGTAAATTATAGTAATCAATTTTTAGCTCACCTTGTTTAATGTTTAAAAGAGGTGCCTCCATCACTACATTTAGGAAATTGTGTCTAATTGTTGTTCGTTTATGAAAAGCGTGTTAATTTGCTTTCAATTTAATTCGGTTATTGGCAGATTTATAAGGTCATAACAATTTGTTATGTTGTGTGTATCTTAAGTACGTGAGAACTGTAACTATGAAACTGAAAAATAAATAAATTTTTTATAAAAAAAGTGGAAGTTGTAAGCAGGTGTAGTTTCTCACATAAATTTCCTTTTGAAATTAAGTCACATTAGATATCTGTTCCAAACTTGAAACACGTAATAAAAATGGCATTAGCTATATGTACGATATAATTTAACGAGGATTGAATTTTTTATCATTTTCAATTAATATTCTAGATAGTGCGTTTAAACAGCAAAGACTACCAGCTTGGCAACCAATTCTAACTGCTGGTACTGTTTTACCAACGTTTTTTGTTATTGGAATTGCATTTATACCGGTTGGCATAGGCTTGTTGTATTTTTCCGACGAGGTTAAGGAGTTTGTGTACGACTATACGGATTGTAAAAGCAGTAATGGAATTCCTTGTGCAGACATAATAGCAAAAAATCCAGATAAAGTTTGCGTTTGTAATTGTACCTTCACTTTAGACATGGACTTTCAGGTAAAAAGACGTTTTTGATTTAAATTTGAACCAAATTTCAACTTATTTATACAGGGAAAGGTTTATATGTATTATGGCTTGAGCAACTTTTACCAAAATCACCGTAGATATGTAAAATCGCGAGACGATAGTCAGTTGATTGGACGTTTAGACCCAAAACCTTCTAGCGATTGCATTCCGTTTGCTTACAATAACGAATCGAAACCTATTGCCCCTTGTGGCGCTATTGCCAACTCTATGTTTAGTGGTAAGTGACTTGGCATGTCTGAGAATAAATTTCAATGAAATTCTCATTTCGTATCAAACTAAAAGCAGCATCTGCTACTATAAAAACATCGAAACTTACTAATTCTAGATGAACTCACCTTGATTTCGAACTTACCGACTGCAAAATGTGCCGGAAAAGTCCCACTTTTAAAAAAGGGAATCGCTTGGGATTCCGACAAACGTATAAAGTTTAGAAATCCAGAAGGCAGTAATTTAAGAGAGGCGTTTAAAGGCTTTAGCAAACCTAAAGCTTGGAAAAAGGAAATATACGAATTGGACACCGATCCAGATAATAACGGGTTTCTAAATGAAGACTTTATTGTATGGATGAGAACTGCAGCCCTACCAACTTTCAGAAAGTTGTATCGTAGGATCGATCATAGTCAAGAGTGTTATGCAGATGGTTTAAAACGAGGAAGTTACAATTTATCAATTAACTACAGTAAGATATTTTAAACGATTTTTCAGAATAGCTTCTTAAGTATTGTTGTTGCAGGCTACGACGTTAAAGCGTTTGATGGTTCAAAAAGAATGATACTAAGCACCACTTCATTATTAGGAGGGAAAAATCCATTTTTAGGTATTGCTTACATTGTCGTTGGTTGTATTTGCTTATTGTTGGGTATAAGTTTACTCTTTATTCATATTAAGTGTGGCAAAAGGTAACTTTCGAGATTTAAAAATTATGTTTTTTTTAACATTTTTATTTTAGCACAAGTGAAATGATAAATGTAAATCCACGAACTCCTTGGACGCCTCAGTGAAAATATTCGTTTTTGCCGTCTAAGCCAAAAATCGTTTAGTAATGTAACTTGTGCCTTTATAGGAGTTTAAGAAGCTAAAAGTATATAAAATGTCTCGTCGCATTTAGTTTTTGGGTCAAATCGTTCCATGTCTTAAAAAATATGTGTGATTATCAGTTTATTCTGATTTATTATAGGTACTATACGTAGAATTAGATCGTTTTATTTATGAACTTGCCAATTGTAGTTATTTTTCTATTGCACAAGTATTAATATTTTATCTAATCGTTATTTTGTGAAATAGTGTAAATACAAAGTTATAATTTTGTTCTATTTTATTATTTTTACAGACGAGATCGAGCGATCTCATTTGTACTCTTTGGTCACCACACTGGGCAAAACGTGTTTTGCTAAGAATAACAGGTCTACTGAATTATCTGCGGAGCTTTTAAAATTTTTTATTCTTATTCAAGATTGATATAAATACAAAAGTTAAATAAATAACTTAAATAAAGAATGCTTATTACATTATTTTAAGCTCTATAATATTAAAAAAAATATCGTCATCGAATAATATTGTACTCAACCGCAATAAAAATGATTGCAGTTTGTAGTATATAAAATTACAATTAGGAACATTAATAAAAACCCTGGAAAAACGTAACTCATTATAAATACGAGTATAAAGCAGCAGTTCTGTAATAAATAACATTGTAGTCATTTTAGATACGAAAACTTAAAAAATGTTCTTCTAAAATAACTAGACTATTCGTACATAATTATATAAATAATAAGCGACCTTTGAGGTCAAGTAGAAAAATTATATAAATTATTTGTTGTTTTTTATAAAAACTACTTGATAACACCTTTTGGATCACTTTTACTTCTATTTCTAATAGGAAATTTATTTTGACTGTAGAGTGTTTTTAAAGCCAGTGTTTGAGTACTTCTGGAAAGATCGGCCTCACTACCGATCGTATTTCTTTTAAAAGAACTTGTTCCTCCAATTAGATTTTCCGTACTTGCCAAATTTTCCTCTTTTACACTCGATAGTGGCGGACTTCGTGGTTCGATTCTAATCGGCGATAAACTTTCGTTCTCGGTACCGATAACTTTGTTAACATTAAAACCGTAGATCACTCTCCGATTATTGGGAGGTACGATTACGGTCGTTTTGTTCGAATTCGACAATTCCGCTTTTCTCTGTTCGGCTACAAGATTTAAGTAAGACATTTTGGCATTGTTTGCTTCTTGAACACATTTATCAGATCTAGAATTTTCTAAACTTTTTTCTTTGGATAAAATTATGGAAACTTCCAAAGTGAACGTTTCGTAATTTACATCCGAGAATAATTCTTGAAGTAATCTTCTTGGGCCTAGCCGATAGGTATTCTCAGAAATTATGTTGCACACTTCCGAATAAAGGCAAATATCTTGAAATAACGATGGATTCTGCTGTCTGTGTTGTAATAAGGCTAGCCTCGCTTGTTTGATCCACACTGGATTACCTAATTTTTCGACTTCTTTCAAAATATCACATTGGGTTTCTATAAAAAAAAAATTATAAGCAACTCGAACAAGAAACCACATCCGGATTATTGTGGCCTTTAAAAACAACTTACAACTGCTTACGATTTATTTTGCTATTAACTTACCATTAAACTCGTTTTGAAATCTATAAGGCGACCAATTTTCATCACCTTCGTTCATTTTAGTAGCAGCACTCGAACTCCTACTTACTATTTCTCTCTCCTTACGCCTAATTTTAGAGCACTTGAAACAAGACCACCTATCGTGTCGTGCAAATCTATTTTGCTTGACTTTGATATCTCTATTGCTATCGTACAAGTTAGATTCGCTTTCGTACAACGAAAAGGTTCCTAAAAAACGAAACATTTAAAAATAAAACTTGAAACGTCCGACAACTACCTTCGAAAGCCGTACTCTTCCCAACAAACGACAAACGTCTCGATACGACTTGGTTGTCGGGAAATAAGTCTTTTAGAACACGAGGCAAACAAATCCCCATGTAACTTTGGTTTTTGTTTTTGAAATCGTCCTTTACAGAAAATTTCTGAACACTTGAAAGAGAAGTTAAGCTCATATTATCTAAGTAATTTTTTCTAAAATTTCGCTTAAAATCTCCAAACCTGCAAGTTATATTTTTAATTAAATACAAAAACATTGTGCAAGTCGAATAGTTATACCCTAATTGATTTTGGCTATCTAGAGAAAAATTCGGATTTTTATTACAAGTTGCACTCATCAAACTTTCCGGTGTAAAAATTTGGGAAAATTCGTCTTCAGAATAGAGAGGCCCATTTAATCTCGACGAACGTAACGAGCGTAGTATCGAATAGCCCACCATATCTTGATGACTCAATTTACCACTAATACTTCCAGCCGGAGATATCGTAGACCTATCTGTGGGTGGAGTGCTTTGTACAGATATTCTTCTCGATGATTCTGAATGCCTTCTCGTTCTCACTCCCGACACTTTTAAAGTGCTAAGACTCGAAGAGCTGGGTATTGGGCTTAACGTTTTTACCCTTTCACTATAAAAAAAATTATGTAATTACTACTTGAAATAGTTGACCATACATAAATTATAAGTTTTTGCTAGATTTTTAATGTTTTGACACATTTGTTCAAACTTGACTATCTTTTTCATATCTTAAATACAAATCCTGATACCTTTGTATCGTTTTCCCAAGAACGGACTCGCAGGAGCTAACTCCAGAAGTAGTCGATTCCGTGATGGAATTATCACGATATCGATGTAAAGTATCCGATCCTAATTTAAACTCCACCTTCTCGTTTGGTTTTTTACTTTTAATAACATCAAAAGTTTTCGACTCAGAAAGAGAACGTTTATGCTGACAAGATACTAAATTTTGATTACAAGGAAGTGTAGACGACTTTTGTTGGGACGTCATGCACTCGGCTAAAATAATAATTAGTGGTCGGTTTAAACATAAAAAGCCGCCTTACGATTTTCGAGGCCACCAAAGAACTCTTCATCGGTCGTATTGCTGTCTGCATCGGGAATATTTGGAAATAGGTCTGCATTAAAGGCGTGATCGCTAGACGTATACTCCGAATCCGATCCTAAGGGTGCATTGTAAAATTGCTCGTCTATAATTTCGTCGCTCCAATTTTCCTCTTCGATAATTGGCCAACGGTTATGTCGGTCGTGTCTCGTACAAACCCATCCTGCAAATTAAACAATGAGCTGTACGAGAAAGGCGGACTATTGCTAAAATTTACCTAATTTAAAAAGGCTGTCCGCTCCGTGTTTAGTAGTCGCTACGAAAGACAAGGCAAAAAACGCCGTCGATCTAATCGAATACACGACGCAATGTTGCGCTAACCGTACCATACACATAAGCATTCCTTTGCTGTTCAACAATTCCGATCCTTTAAGAGAACCACCTAAGTGGCCTAAAGTCCATAAAGCGACTTTTAGATTTAAGATATCTTCGCTTGTTTCGCACAAACCGTTTTCGATGCACTAAAATTAAAAGTGAGGCCCTTCTAGGTTTTAAAACATTTTGCGACTTACCTGAATATATTTATCTATAGACCCGTGCTCAATTAGGGCCTGGAAACCATCTGGATGTTTCGTTAATTGTCCATAAACGTGAGGTGGTAAAAATAAGTCCTTACGACTGGCCACTTTTAAGGAACTTAACCTCTTATCATATCGTCCATCTTCGCCTCTTTGATGCAAAGTTAACGTATCGGCGGCCTCACTTTCGACGATACGAACATATCTGAAGTTCATAAACTCGTCCCATCGCTTAATTTCGTTAATAACAAAGTCGTTTTTCTTAAGTAAATTATAACCACTCGGAATTGACAAAAAGCGTATCAGCAATAAAATTCCCTTCTCGCCCAAATGTAACAAGTTTGGATTTAGCTTAACTAACTGTTCTAGGCAGTTGGGGACTTCGCAAGCTTCATGTATGATCGTTAAAGCAGTCAAGTAAACAGTCCTCGACTTATCCTCCAACTGGTTTGTTAGTAACTTGATGCCCCAATTAAAAAATTGAGGTAGACCGGCTCTTAATAATACTTGTAAAAATTGAGTGGCGTAAAGTCTTGAATTTTCATTCGAACACATTAAAACTGAAGCTAGTAAGTCGCGTCCTGGACCCGATTCTGCATAATCTAAAGATGAAATGATTAATTTAACATAACAGTCGTGTTTTGTTGTAGTTGCCAGTTCTTGTAATCTAAAATGTATTTTAGAGTTAATTTAAAATAGTACGATAAAATTAGTTTAAAAAGAAAAAATTGGGATGTTTCTCAAACACGCACTTTTTGTAAACATCCGACTATAAACTTGGCTAACTTTTGTCATGCAATGACCAGATGCGAACCAAATTAAAGAAGATTGGATGAACTTTAAAAAATACCTGATGACATTTTTCCTTAAAACTATTATTTTACAAAATGTTGGCCAACAATCCACTTGGTTGACCAATTAGCCTCTAAAAATGCAGGTGTCTTTATAAGCGCTTTATACCTGTGTGTGCAAATTTTTGTTAACTTCCCAATTTATTCCTTTTTACAGGGCTAATTTTATTTTACTTTAAAATCGAATTGAAAGTTTCAAATGAAACAATGTTATGGATGCATTAAACGAATACTTACTGAGTGAACATTTTAATACTGGTCAGAAGTTCCACTCCACTCTTTTGACTCCCTAAGCGACCAATAAACAAAAAATAACTCTGACATTGTGTATTTAACATATGCTGCGGACTAAATAGGCAATCGTGCGCACTTTTGCCATTAGTAATTGCCGAAATTTGATTGGAAATATCCAAAAACAACTCAACTAGTAGGTTAGTGCCGACTGAACTTTTTAAGCGTAATAAACAGTTAATTAGTTCTATTCCCACCGTAGTATATCCTTGGGTATTTTTCAAAGAAGTTAAGTCCATGTGGGAGTAACGATTTTTTGATGGCATGTAAAACTCAATTAAGCGTTTGATAAAAGCCAAATGAGACGATTCGGATAAGTCCATATCGAAATCACTCTCTCCCTAAAGAAGACACGTTATACAGTTTCGTTAAATTAATAAAATCTTTAAGCGTACTTTTAGTATAATTTTAATTATGTTCCAGTTCCAAGTAAATGGATCTTTACTCAACAAAACTCCGGTGTCTCTAATAATGTCTTCTCCATCTTTCAAGACCAACTAAAAATATTTAAATTTATGACTGACTAGTTACTTAACGTTGAAATAGTACCTGTTGAAACTTGGATTTTACGTGACTAAGTTTAAATTTCTTATGTTCAACTGTACGCGAACGTTTCATAAAATTTCCGTGTTGCAGTATGTAATCTAAATATAAACTGGATGAAGCTGGACGTCTTTTTAATAATTTGTGTAATTGTTGTAAAGCAGTTACGGCAGCGAGGGCTTGAGGTTTTTTGGTTGCATATTCTAGTAAATTTGGTAATGCCGGTGTAATGTTGCAGCATTCAGGAGGTAGAAGTAGTTGAATTAAGCGTAAAAGCTCCCCTAAAATAAACAAACCATCATTAACGGCGATCGATCGTTAATACATGACAATTTTACCTAACAAAACAGTTGCACGGACACTAATAAAGGTATCGCTCGTAGCTATGACTTCCGATAAAGCACCAAGAAGACCAGTTTCTAAAAAGCAGTACAGCAGAAGTGCCAAGTGAATATCTGTAACACTAGGAGTATTTCTCGATAAATGGGGCAGAACCGAACGGCCTTCGGCCGCTACGAAACCCTCGCTTAAGCGCCAAACTGCTTGAGGTTCTGCAGGATCGACAGCACTCAATGCAACGGACAACTCATCGGTCCATTCTGGTTGGGGTAATCCTAATAACTCGTATAGTAAATCCAGTACCGCTTTCTGCAATAATCCCGTTATTTGAAAAAATTAGTAATCACTTTTGTAACTTACTCTAACTTCCAGTTGGTTTAAATACAGAACTTCCACAATTGCTTTTAATCCCAATGCATTTGTGGGACTGCAAAAATACAAAATGCCGGGCCAACTTCGTAAAACTGACAACAGTGCCAGTCGGCTGCAGTTGAATCTCAGTTCTCGTTCATCTCTGAAAGCCTACTTTAGAATAACTGTTATACACGTTGGAAGTTTACCGACCTATTTTTATCCATCCATCCGTGCCGATAATGAAAATCACAATAAGGAGCAGCGATACAATGTAAGTCAATAGCTGCATGATTTCTCGTAATTGGCCTATCAAGTAACAATAATAAAACACCACACAACGATTCTGCTATACGAGGTGTCTGACATTCTAACAAATTTCTTGTAATAGCTGCAACACCACCAGATGCAATAAACAATTCCGAGTTCAACACTCCAATTTCTAATAAGCATGCCAAACAAGCACGCAACATTCGATCTTTTTCCTCGATCCCACAATTAGCCAAAGCGACTAAACTTCGAGCCATCGAAACACTAAAGGTGGTGTTAGATAAAAATAATACTTTTCGTATAAGACTAAAGGCTTGTATTCGCTCCATTTCATTTCTTAATGCTAAATCCAATAACCTAAAACCATTAAGCGTTATCACATGAGCTCAACACACAAAAAACACTACTTGTAACTACCTCGCAATTAAAAAAGGATAATGCAGGTTATTGAACTGTGCGACATCGTCTTGAGATTTTAAAATTCGCCTTACTGCTTTCAACCCTGCACATCGTATTAAAGTTGATTCGTTTACCAACGTAGTACGTAAACTAAAAACTTTTAATAAGGTTTGAATATTTAATCAACCGCACACCTACCAGTATAAAATATCTTCTGTAGTATACGCAATTTGAGATAAATCGTTTTCGATGCTACTATAGAGTTTTAAAAAGACATTTATATAATTCACGCGTTTCGCTTCGGTAATTCCTGTAGTTTTACATATTTCGAACAAAATTTCTTTAATATTTTCTTGAGGATCTAAAATGTAAACTGAAATAGTCTGTCTTAAAAAAGTAGGTTCGAACCTTTAGTTAGATCTAAATTTACGACGTCTTCTTCATTATCCGACCGACCTAATACAATAAATAGTTTAATTCAACTGAAAAACGCATATCAACATTGCAAGTCTTACTTCTGTTGTATCTTGTAGTGCGTATATTGCGACCCCTTAGCATCCAACTAGCAACGGCCATATTTACTATTTATTACATTTCATGTTGCTATAAGCTAATTAATTTTTAAATTGCTTCTTAAGCTTTTATATCCATTAAATATTAGCGTAAACATCAGAATTTATTTAGAGTTTATAATTAAAACGTCAAACTTCCAGCATGCATTACAGGTTATGTTTCGTTATGTCAAAATTATGTTTTGGCGTTATTACCAACATACAATCCAACCGACGCAATAAATTATAAAAAAAAGATTACAATTTATTAAATTATGGAAGTGAAAGAGCTTAATAAATTTTTTAAATTAATTTATATGTAACTATTCGTAACCTCACAACGCAATTTGACTCTATGGCATTGGCAGTTTTAGTGGTGTTTTAACTTCAACGAATTTTAGTCCGTACGCCACTGACAGTTGAAATGCTTGAGTTGGTTTGTGATTTATGACGTTGACGTGTGGCGCTACCTGGTTAGAAGTTTGAATAATTTCTAATGTAAACATTTTTTAAATTTAAACTTTATATTTTTTAATATATTATTTTTATTCTATTTAATTGTGAAATATAAATGAACTTTCAAGTTTTATTTATTATTGTACACAGAGTATAATAATGTGTTATTATTTATAAAGTATAAAAGTGAGGTTAAGAAAATTAGTGCAACATGAGCCTTTGGAACACCAAAAATTTGGAAATTCCTCCAATAACGACGTATAAAGTCACCGATCAGAACGTCGGTAGGTGAATATAGTTTTATATAAATACCAAAATGAATTAGTTGCCAATTTTAGATATCGTTCGATTAAAAAGTGTACTTCTTGAAGTAATAAGTGATCTTCAGCAAAATAACAACTTACAATTAGATTTATCTCAATTATCTGTATGGACTTCTAATATGAAAAGGAGGTTGCGAAACGACAAGTCTTTGAATGCAGTGAAAAGACTAAAAAAATCCTTATCACAATATTTAGATGTAAATATTGTACCAATGTTTAAAATTTTCGAAGAAATGGTTCCGGAAAGCTACACAAACGTGACATATTTACCGTCTCTTAATGTTTTACACTTTATATTAGTTCGAATCCAAGGCATTGCCAAGCTTTTGATACGGCTTATTGAATTATCAAAAGATACTGCTTTGCTACTAGGTGATAGAATTTCACTTGGGCACATGTGGAAGGTTGCTTTTTTTTGTTACTCAGTAGTAGCTGAAATATGTTCGGAGGCCAAAAAGTTGTTAAATGTTTTTGTGAACGCTTACAGACTCTTATTACCATTTGCGAAGGTGTTAAGAATTGAAAACTTCAAATGGTTGCCTGCAGAATATAGTCTGCCTGAAAATTTAAAAGTTTGGTTGGGCGAAGAGTGGTTTAAGGAAACCAATTTGCCTTTAAACCCAATGAAAAATAACCTGTCTATTGGTTTTAATTCTGATAGTGAAGTTGAAAGTGATGGAGATGTGAGTTTAGTTGTCAATTTAATTAAGGAAGAAGATATTGGCGAAGTTGTTGCTTCAACACTAACGTCTTCAATTAAAGAAGAAAAAGAGAAGGCGATGCTGTGTCAAATAGTTAGCCAAATTAAAACACTTAAAGATTTAATGGAATTTCAACAAGCGTTTCATAAACGCAGTTTACCAGTTTTGACTTCGTTGGACCAAACTCGGCATAAGTTGTTAAATGTTAAGCTTAAAAAGAGTATTAGGAACATTAAAAAACAGGATAAGAAGTTGGCTGTAGTCAGCGAATTATTGGCAAGTGTTAGAGAAACTATAGAGTCGTTTTTGTAATTATTTTAAGGACTATTTGAAATTAGTCACGTTACGCCTGGAACAGATTTTATGAATAAAAAATTTTTAGAAAAATTGATAATTAAGATTTATGTTAGATGGTAATTATGTCATTTGGTAATCTGTCATTAGGTGTAATGACAAATACTTCAAAACCTAACCTTCAAAAATGAAGGTACTAAAATTATGTAATTCCAATATTATTTTAAAAACTAATTACTGTAATTTAAGATTTTACGTAAGTATGCTCATAACGCCTTTTCGAGTTATTTTCTGAATTGCATTTTCCAGTTTGCGGATAGGAAAAATTCAACTCAACCTCAACCAGACGAATCCGTAGTTTTTACTAAGCAGCTAGAAAATCCAGTAATTGCAGTTCCTGAAAAACTTAAGCTCGATGCAATTGCATTTGCTAAGCGAGTTACGAACTTACGTCCAAATTTAGGCAAAACATTATCTGTGATAGCCAAACGTTCGCAACATACTGCAGATTTACTTGCTGTAACCATCTCAAACTCAAATCTTTAAACAAATATACAAGTTTGCTTTTAGGATTATGAAAAGTCGGATACGAAAACAACTTTGCACGTTGACATGATAGGACCCCCAAATCCTATATCTAAACTTCGTCCAATTGTGCGTTGGCAACCTTTAAATGAAACTTATTTGCATCGGAAGTTGCGCGAATTACAAGACGAAACTCAGGTTTGGAATGAGAAATTTTGGTCAGAACACAATAGTAAATTTAGTAAAGTGAGTTTTATTTAATTAAATCGCAGGATATTATTTGTATAAAATGTTTTTTTAGGAACGAGATAATTACATAAAGACTCGTTTAATGAACGAAGATAGGCAAACTTTAACATCAGAGGAGATGAGCGAATTTTATAAAGCGTTCTTAGATCGCCATTGGAAGACACATGTAAATTATAATTTCGAGTGGTATAAGAGAAACCTTAGTTTGGTGTTTTTGGCTTTTGTGGTTAAATTGGACATTAGGCCGAGTTTATAACAGGTTAGTGACATTTCTGCTAATTTTTATCGTACAGGAATAAAAAGGTTTTGTAAAATTCAGAAAGGGCCTTATAATTGTTTGACAAAACTATTTTTTTAAGGATTTTGGCCAGAAATCCATTATGCCCCCTACAATGGTACACTTCTCAATCATTTCTTTAATTTTACGAATTTGAACTAATTTCACTGCACTACTATTATCCATTTATTCAGTTCAAAGTTGGCTGATGCAAGAATTATTCACTTGTTGCAAGTTGTGAAATCACTTGTGTCACCATGTTTGGCTTAATTATAGTACTTTTGTTGCCTTTTAACGTTGATTGTGAGCTAGTTAATTCCAAAGTAACAAGAGTAGTTAATCTTGAGTCTCAGTTAGTTAAAACTAAACTTGATATAACCTTGCTTAATTTAAACGAATATCGAGTGTCCAGTTTTCTTTTTATTACGGAAAATCGTACGAATCTGGCGTACTTTCGTTTTAAAGATGGACAAGAAAACGAGTTGAAGTATATTTCAATGGATGTTGATCATAAAGAAGGAAAAACTGAAAGCGCTTTTCAAGTTTTAATAAAAGGTGGCTTTGGTTATAAGGAAAGTGTGCAACTCTCAATTGAATTGGTGTACTTAAATGAGATCAATCCACTGTATAAAACTCGTACTTTTGATCAAAATTTAACGTTGACTTACAAAGGAAATTATTATTTTTATTCTCCATATCGTACTTTAATACTCGATACTTACTTCGTTTTAAGTAATGACACCAGAGTGACGGAAACATCTCATACTTCGTCAGGGAAAAAGAATTATGTGCTACAATACTATTCTCGAGATGTTGACTCATTCAGTTTTGAAGATTTTGATGTTATATTCGAAAGTAATATTCCATTTTTTGTTGTTACTTATTTGGAAAGAAACATTGCTGTATCGCATTTTGGAGCAGTTTGTGTCCAGGAAAATATCGATTTGCACAATCAGGGTATTAATTTTTTGTATATGTACTTTTCATTTTTAAATGTATGTCGTTTATTAGTGAGGCGAGAATACTAGGTTGAAAGTTCCTATTGGGGACGTTGAGGTGAAAGATGAATTTACGGTAGTAGTTGCTTTTGCCCACTTTTATTGAGAACGTTAATTTGCTTGTTGCTTAAAGCTTACGTGGAAAATTCTATGTTACTGGCTGGTTCTAAATCTACGGATTGTTAAAACAGCTCACGGCGGACGATGTGCGAACGAAAAGTCTGCGAAATTCCGCAAGAATGTCAGACAGACTGTCAGATAGAAACTTATCTAATGTAAACTCAACTATAAGTGCGAGAAATCTTGAAAGTCTTACAGAAGTCTTTCTGACACTTCTCGCGGAATTCCGTTGACTTTTCGTCCGCAGTATCCTACGAACTGTCCTAACAACCCATCGTAAAAACCCTCAAAATATCTTACTGAATGATAATCATGAAATTACAAATTTTTAAATATTTAGGGTTAATTAGTTAGATAAATCTAATACGTTGTGAATGAACCCCAACATACACACATAAGTGAAAAAACTTTAAATGAAAAAATTTGTTTTCCATCAAACGCCTCGGGAATCGAACCCAAGACGCTAGGAGGTCAATATAATTTTTAAAAATTATGTGACCTCCTAGCGTATTTGGTATAGGCGTGCTACCGGAAATAGCAAAGTCTTGGGTTCGATTCCCGAGGCGTTTGGTGGAAAACAAATTTTCTCATTTAAAGTTTTTTCACTTCTGTGTGTATGTTGGGGTTCATTTACAACGTATTAGATTTATATAATCATGAAAGGTGTACTAGAAAAGCCTGAGCTATTAATCGGACTAGCATTTCTTTTAAAAAGCTGAAGCCCTCTCCTGTAGATAGAAATTCAATAGAATCTAAAAAACTGGCATTAAAGAAATTTTTTTGTAGCTGGAAAGCTGGTGGGTCCAAATAAACTTCGCACATTGGAAGAAGAAAATTGGTGGTATACATTTTTGCCTTCGTCGGCTTTCGATGTGAAATATTACGACTCATTGGGCCACAACTTTAAAATACACGTCCACAATCTAGAAGACCAAGTGACTGTTAAGTTTCAACCTCGTTTTCTTCTACTAAGTGGTTGGAAAACGTCTTACACATTATCGTATTGTTTGCCCATTTATGAGTATTTATATCACGATTTTGAAGATAATTTCGTTTTGCAAATGAGAGCTATAGATAATGTGTTGGAAGAATTTGTGGCTAAAGATGTAGTGGTTAATGTTTTGCTCCCCGAATCGTCGGAGGTTGTAGATGTAATCTTACCCGATGGATTTTCTAAGCGAAATCTTGAAAAATCGTACACCAGCTTGGTGTTTTATGGTAGACCCACCGTTGTTTTTAATGGTAGCAATCTTTTAGAATACCACATTAGCGACTTTTCCGTTCAGTATAAATATTTAAAGTACTACACGTACAAGTCAGGATCGATAATATGTATATATGTGTATAGTATTTTCTTGTTTATTATTTTTATTGTACATAAGACTAATTAAATGTTTGATTTAATTAGAACTTATTGTTATTAATAATTTTGACTGATATTTAATGATATTACTACAATAAAAACTACCGCAGTAGCTTTGGTTCAAAAAACAATTTTTCTCAAGTTTTCTTGTCGTAATTTTTGAGCCTCGTTAAAATACCAAAGTAAAATAAATAAAAACTTATATTTCTCTTTTAAATAATATCGAGGGGTTATAAATTATTACATAACTGATAACAATTTTGCTTAACTGACGTAGCGGTACCAAATTTATGTCAGTCAATCAATAATTGTTACCTTTTTTCTTAAGAGGGACAACATTAAAATAATTTAAACAATAAATAAAATTTAAATGTTTCAATTCACTTTCGTTTTGCTCTGTAATATTTTTTGTACTTTCGCTTTGATTCCACCCGGTTTCTTCTCTATCGTTACATAAGCCGTTTTTCGCACACATTGCGCTTTCTTTAATTCGTCTCTCCTGGAAAGTTATATTTTTGAGTTGTAAAAATAAATAACTGCCAACTCACTTTTGTTTTTCAATTCTAATTATTTCTTTCTTCCAAATATCTTTAAAATCGCGACAAAATTGCAACCACAATTCGAAAAAGTCGTTTGGAGTGCAACTTTCTAAAGTGCCCGTTTTTGGTTTGAACTGATAAAACGTCATAGTTGACGTAAACATAAGTTTGCACTCTTCCAAATTTTCTTTTTCCATATTCAAATTCTTGTGGGCGTTTTCTAAAAATGCTTCCATTTTTTCTTTGAATGGTTCCAAATTTTCGGGTGTCGACGCTCCTAATACCCTTTTTACTCGATTTTCACAAGCTAAAAATGAATATAATAGTTTTTAGACTCCTTGAAGTAGTTCTTTAGGTCCATAGTTGAGCTCCGTACCACTGGACCGCGAGGACTGTCTTAATATGAAGTTTTAGTTTAGTACCTTTTAAATTTTTTTGCAACTTTTGCAAACTTCCAGAAACTTCATCGAAATTAACCGAGGCGGCTCTTCTAATATCTTCCGGTTCTGGTATCGGTAAAGGTACTGCGATTAGAGACATACTATCAAAATCTTTCATGTAAGTGCGAACTATAAAATGAAGAAGCGTAACTTGAGAATCCTTCGACTTCACGTCTTTTAATCTAGACAATATTTCCAAATTGAAACCATCCGCTTGCCCTCTCGACATATTTCCTCCATTCATATAATTGCCCAGCGTTAAAATTATCGATAATACTTTTGTAACCGACTTCGTATTGGTTAAGTACTGAAAATTTAACTTAGGCACAATCGTGACGAAAAAGTCAAAACTTACGGTACACGTTGACTTAATATTAGTGAGTATATTTCCGATGTTTGTAACCGAGTCGTCGTACTCAATTTGAAACATAAAACAAGAAATCCGTTCGGCAAAGTTGGAAATCTTCGACAAATCACACAAAAATTGCTCTGGCTTATCTAAATGTGCGTTGGGATTATTTTTTAAATGGGCCGAAATTAACTGCAACTCTTCAGAAGTGGCTCTCTAAAACATTTTACTATTATACTTATCTTTTTTGATCGGATTTGAAAATACTTACGGATTCGTAAATTCTTTGTAGAGCTTCTAAACTTACAACCGACGTATCAAAATTGTAAATGGCATTTTCTATTTCAGAAAATTCCACGTGTAAACTTTGTGCTAAAATACCGACGTTTTGAGATCGTTTGCTATCCAAAAGTTTCACAGCCGATATTTTGGTAGGAGATTCCGTTTTCTTTTTGACCGGCTTTTTAGTTATTACTTGTCTCGAGAATAAGTCTGTGAATTCTGCTAAATTATTTAATTCTAATTCGTCTATTTGCGACCAGACCGGTACAGATGTTGGACTATCTAAAACTTGCGTTTCTGGTACTAATATTCTAGTCCAGTAAAGAGGTTTCATAGGCGCTGCAGGAGTAACCGTTTGTTTTCTTAACACTGAAAATTAGATCTAGTTGTTTATTTTATAATTTAAAAAACGTTCGTTTAAGTACACCGAGTGATAAAGCTTACCGAGATATGGTCTGCTTGGCATAGTTTCTAAACAACAAAGAAATTAAAAACATTCAGAACAACACAAGACGTGAAAAATAGTTACAAAATCAAAATATTATTTACACGAAACCAAACAGAATTTTGACTTACTTTTGTTCAATTGGCACGGTTCAAAAGTACCTACCCGTTACGACTCGATTGATAAAGTTTAAATGAAAACAAAAACATGCAAACATTTACTACACAGATGCGATTATTAAGGGTGAACTTACTAGCTTTGTATGATTCCCAGCCGTTTGTTGGTGGCGTTGGAAATGGTTGTGGTTCGTCAGATGGGGTTTTATTGAAGCCTGGTAATGGTGGAGGTGGTGGATGGCCGCCTAACCCTGGTATAGGGGGTGGAGGTGGTGGATTATTGCAACCGGGAAACATTGGAGGAGGCGGAGGACCGTTCGAACCTGGCATTGGTGGTGGCGGAGGACAACCTAAACCGGGCATAGGTGGTGGAGGAGGACAACACGAACCGGGCATAGGTGGTGGAGGAGGACAACGCGAACCGGGCATAGGTGGAGGAGGTGGGCCAGCGGTTAAACCAGGAAGAGGTGGTGGTGGAGGAGGCCCAGTGGTTAAACCTAGAAGAGGTGGTGGTGGAGGAGGCCCAGCGGTTAAACCTAGAAGAGGTGGTGGTGGGGGTGGAGGTGCGGGTGGGCCACTTAAACTTGGTGGCGGTGGAGGAGGTGGTGGAGCATTGTTGGAACTAGGCAAAAGTGGAGGTGGTGGATCGGAGCTTGGTAAATGTGTGGATGGTGAAACGTTGTCCGAGCTCGGTTGGGGAGATGAAGGTAAGTTTGTTGAAGTTGATAACGGCGATGTTGGTGCATTTGATGGCACAGGTGAAGAAGGTGATGTAACTATCGAAGTTGGTGCCATTGGTGGTGTGGGAGGACCAACTACAGAACATGAGACTGTATCCGCCGAAGGTGGAGAAGCTAAAGGAACGTCTAAATTTGGCAACGTTGGAGGAGGTGCATTGGATTCGTCTTGTGCCTACAAAAGTTTATTAACTGAATCATTCTCGACCACAATCGCTTACGGTAACTTACAGGAAGATTCGAATGATCGTGGACAGGTGAGGGTGAACTATCACTAGACGATTGTACTATTTGATGTGCTACAGAAGTATTTGTTTGTACGTTTTCTCTACTGACGATTTCAATATTATTATTAGTAAAAAGCAGTTTCTTCGCACAAATATCACAGTTATCACAAATAAAATTTTTGGTTTCTTCGACGGGAGAAGCGAAATCTTTAACGGCGTTATTAGTTAACGTTTGAATTTCTATTAGGGTTTTGTATTTTTCGATTTCTTGTTTTAAACGATTTACTTCTTCTTCTAATAAAAAAATTTCGACATCCTTTGCCGCATTTTTGCATTGATGCTTTTTTTCGCTTAATACTGGAGAGTGAATTATATTTTCGTTGTTTGTAGTGGAGCTTGGTGTTAAATCTTCGTTTATATCTGGTGAAGTTGGTGGCCATAGCATGGACTGCAAACGACCCGGTGTTTGAGGAACGGAGGCTGGTGTTTCGGAATGAGCCCAATAATACATTAGGTCTGGCTGAAAACGAAATCGATGTACTGGCATATTTTTTTTAGTTTAAAACATAATTACCTTAAAAATACAATTAATCGGCGCGTCTTTGTCTGATATTTGGTGTAGGACTCCCGCTGCTAGTAAATGGGTGCAAAATTGAATTGCGAGCAATTTCAAATCTTGACCATTTAATAGTTGTCTTAATTGGTGATTTTCGTTGAATTCCGATAAATACCAATTTACCAGCATATGGCCTGCAAAAATCAATGTATTAAACCGTACGTTTAGTACACAAATGTAATAATTCGTGAAGGATAGATTATGATGTCAGTTTGGATTTGCAATTCAATGAAACCAAAAAGCATGCCTAACTAGTATTTTAAGCAAATTTAATACATACACTTTAGCGCAAATTGTAATTACACGAGATTCGGTTGAGAAATAGTTATAATTTGCACATATCAATTTTAGTTTAACAATTTCAATATTAAAAATTGTTATTTCTAGTTTCGTTGAAGTACTTAAATGTTTATGTTTCTTTTCTGAATGAAATTTATCTACATCCCTTTATCAGAGTAAATAGAAAGACTAACTATAGATCTGGATGATAAAATAATTAAGTTCGTAAATTAAAAACAAATAATGTGATGTCATTAGCAAGGACTTGATAAATATAATTGTCGATTTTTGCTAAAGTAACGAGCTGAGGACGAGCTGAACTTAATGTTTGAGGCAAAAAGCTCTTGCTTGTTACAAGCAAAAACGTATTTTCCCAAGATGTTATACCGTGTGCTTCATTAAAAACTATTTGTCCAGCATTTCTAAAAAATTAAGTCTGATGAGGTGATGAGAAACGTTAGAACAGCTCACGGTAGTTTGCGTTAGGTCTATTATAAAAGAGACTTTTTGGCACAGCGAACACTGGCCTCAATTTCACGATTTCAAGATGTCGAAAATTGATTTTAGTTCTTCAAATTTAGTATTTTCTAGTATTGGACCACCAGCAACACCAACACCAATATACTGGGTGTCTCAAGAGTTTGAGTTCGGGAAAGTATGTCTGGCAGTAGAAAAACGAAAGTTTTGACATTCAAATTGGAGTTTTGGAGTTCTTTAGAATCACACACCGTGAATACTGGGACAAGTTAAGAATATAAATCCCTAAAACCCGAGAGGCTTGGGACTGAAGCCTTTTTAGCCCCCACAGTGTCTTCCAAAGCTCCGAAAGCAAATCCAACACAAAAATTTCATTCGAAAAGAATAACTTACCTTCAAATTTTTCGTAAAGTGCAAAATCTAACTTTTCAGGTACAAATTTTGGCTTGATAATTTTACTTTCGAGCGCCAAAGTAAGCGATGTAACTTTCTTAAGAATGAGATTGTCGTCTTTGGCTTCAGATATATCCGTTGGCACTGACATGTTCCTCTTATACTCGAGCGTACCTTTAAATTTAAGACTTGTTTCAATTTTTAACTTTTCAGAAAGAATCACCCATACCAGTTAGTAGACTAACATCGGAAAATTGGCTCGAACTATGGCGTATTTCTCTTGGAGCGATGTCCGACTCGTTTAGTTCTTCCTTCTTGATACATTCGACGTTGGACGAAACAAACCACTCGCGCGAATCGCTATCTAAACTAATTTGACTAATTTTTGATGTGCCGAGTTTGTTTAATTTTTTGGCGAGCTCTTCTTCTTTCCGAGCTTCGTAGGCGCGTATATTAAAATTATTTAACGGTAAATTTATAAAGCTATCTTCTATAGTATCGGGAACCACGACGTCGAAACTAACATTTTCTTCACTATAATAGCACTTGTTTATTTCTGCGGCACATCCTATGGGCGTTAGTGGATCCGTAAAAACTGAATCTGAGCTCGATTCGGCACTGGATACTTGTACTAATTCGTTAGGTTTCAAATTTGTGTGTCCTTGATTAACTTTCTGCCACGAGTCAGTGATTATTGTTTTATCGTCGATGCACATTTGTGACGATTTTGTTGTGTCCGGTGTTTTGATATTCGAGGGCTTTTCGTTTTCTATGTTGGTGAAGTGTACCTCTTCTGTCTTGCCCCATTTTCCGCGGATCTTAGCTAAGCCCTTTACTTTGCCACTTTTGGGCTTACTTTCTCCAGCTTGTGTGTTACCCATTTTACGGACTTTACTACTGCGAATTTACAAAATTAGTAAACTTCGATAATGTATTTTTTTAATAATTAACATTTTTTTAAACTTTAAATTAAAAACTTTCTATTTTTTAAACAACAATAAAACGAATCTATGATTATTTACAGCAAGGTAGATTCAGATAATTTGTAAAAGAACACTGGTAATAGACTCTAATTAGTAATTAACGAAATAAGGTGCGTATAATTTATTGTTGATTTTCAAAAACTACTTATCACATTTTTTAAATCACAATTATTTATTGTTAAACGACTGTAAAGGGCGATGTCGTTATAAACAAAAATTTGGCGTCTGCGTCGCGACGTCTACCCGTTACAAATCGATTTTCTTTTATAATATTGCGCCAAACTATTAAATTCAAATTTTCGAGTAAGCGAAATGCGATGACACGAAATCAAACGACGAGTCAATTTTTTATTTTTAAAGCGATTTAATTTTTAAAAATCGATGAGGCCATTAATCTCAAAATAATCACATTTTTTTATTGAAACGTCACATATTTCACTAATTGAAAATTTTACTTACGTGTGCAGTTTTCCATTGCAACATAACTTGCTCATCCTCGGACGTAAATGGTGGCAAACACTTCAAATTTCGAAAAAAAATAGTAATAAATTCTGATAATTGGAGATTGTTGAAACTGCAACAAAGGCTTAATTTTTCTGAAACTATCCAAGGCTCTCATAATAACGTTATAAATCATTTTCGGAATTTTAGAGGTACCAGGAGATACCACTGGTAGAAAAACATGAAATTGAGCGATTTCCGAGAAATTACAATTTTGCATGTCCTATCGTTGTTTGAGCAATATGTAAATGCGCCCTTGTCCTGTTCAGTGTTCATCCATTTCAAAAAGTTCTTCAAAGTTTTGCAACTTATCCATATTTATTTAAAGACAACTCCGAACCCGTCGAAAAATTGCCAGATTAAAGAAGTTTAATTAACTTTTCGGGACGTGTTGCGCAAGGTCTGGGCTTGAATTGGATCGAGTATTTTGCATTAATTTGCAAAACTACGTTTACTGCGATTTTTTAAACAATTACTGCAAATTTAGTATATTTGGCCAAACGAATTAATTTATTAGGGCTGTTTTGGGCAAAATTTACTAAAATATGGTTGAATGGTTATGATTTCGAGAGGTCTTCTTCGAGTGGAAAAAATTCAACTCAACCAGTTGAATCTGAAGCAGCTAGAAAAGTCAATAATTTTAGTTGCACTTGCACTTGCTAAACGCGTTACGTCCAAATTTAAGCGAGACATTATCTATGATAGACGAACGTTTGCAACATACTGTCGAGTTACTTGCCGTAAGTATCTCAAATCTTTAAACAAACACACAAGTTTGCTTTTAGGATTACGAAAAGTCGGATAAGAAAACAACTTTGCACGTTGACGTGATAAGACTCCCCAAATCCTACTATATCTAAACTTCGTCCAATTGTGCGACTTGACAACTTTTAAATGAAAATTATTTGCATCGGAAGTTGGGGGAATTAGAAGACGAAACTCAGGTATGGAATGAGGAATGAGACATTTTGACACCAGAGAGATGAGCGAATTTTATAAAGCGTTCTTAGTCGCCATTAGAAGACGTAAAGCCCTTCATTTTCAAGTTAATGAGTGTGGAACTATACTGGGTGTAAAAAAGTCGCACCTTTCAAACATTCAGATGGAGCACAGTAAATTTTTACCTATTAAGATTAAGCCAACCAATTCAAGAGACTTCCTTCCGTCCGTGTAAGACTCCAATTTTACAGTACGTCCATGGATGGGGCTACAAAGAGGGAAAAATGATTTATCAAAAAAATCCACTCGGTAAACTTGAGAAGACGAAAGAACTGCCTTGTAAGCCTTAAACACCTGTAACCTCTGGCCTTCTGTGGAGGGCATAGAGCTGCTGAATCAGATATCCTAAAAGAAGGTTATTACACTTTGTTGGGCCAAAGGACATCAAGGATATGAGTGAGGGTAACGATAAAGCAGACAAGTTGGCTAAGAAAGGTTCAAACAGCCTTCCCTGTGGCTCTGAGCCAATCATCAAACCAGTCGTAACTACTGGTAATACCATGGAACTAGAAAAGGGTGGAGCTGGTGCAGAACATGAAGTTTTGATGCAGAACATGCTGTCAGTTGCGTAAAAGAAGTCCGAGAGTATGGTAGTAGGGACGAGTGAGACAGTACCCTGGCGTACTCGGCATATTTACTTTCAGTTTCTGACCAGTACCTCCCTTCGTCACTAATGTTTCACTTTTAGATACCCACAAGCTAGCTGATGACCATTCCACTTATTTTGTAGTTTCATGGGTAATACCCTCCTTAAAAATAGTACCCATCAATTACAGACCTAAAAGTGGACGAGAAACCAAAAGAGCTATATCGGCTCCATCTAAAGAGCTGGCAAAATACTGTCTAAAGCTGTTCCGAACTAATCTACTAACATTTGCAGGGTCAGTCACTCATCGAGACACTGTCGACATCTCCATACACTGGGTTTGGTAAATAATTTCATATGTTGTGGATGCAAACTAGAAGATGAAACGAGACGATGTGGGCACGAGGCCCCTAGAGAAGAAAGAACAATGGGCTCGATTAAGTGGCCTGCTTAAATGATCAAGATTCAGACTTAAGAAGACGCATTTTTATAAATCATCATGCGATCACATTAAAAGGTGACTCGCGAGCTACGGGTTGAGCAGCCATGTCGTAAGATGTAGAAATGCAGCAAACTGGAAAATGTTGTAGAGCCAAGAGCTGAACGGCTCTAGTTTGTGTTGGAAAGTTTCTTT
The DNA here is from genome assembly GCA_950108345.1 of Malthinus flaveolus. Taxonomy (NCBI): domain Eukaryota; kingdom Metazoa; phylum Arthropoda; class Insecta; order Coleoptera; family Cantharidae; genus Malthinus; species Malthinus flaveolus. The sequence continues at coordinate 20,009,218 of OX467287.1, read as the reverse complement.
AAAAAAACGCAGGCTCTTAAAACATTCATTTTTTATTTACAAAAATCAAATATGATATAAATCAAGAAATTCGTTCCTATTTACAATATTAAAATTAAAATATGTTTTTAAGTTTTACAATAGTCTTACATTTACAAGTCTTTCAACTTATTTACAAAATAATACATAAAAAAATAAAAATATAACTTTCTTTTTCGTTAAATATAAATTTCAATAAAAAATTCTAATTAGAACCTCTCTATGCGTTGTTGAGATCAGTATATTATAGAATTTATTTTTTAAATATTTTCGAGGGCCGTTTTACATAAATAAATATTAAATTTTTATTTCTTTAACATCCAAACTGTTTTCTGTACTATCGCATAAAAATTTGCAATAAATATTTAATCGTCATTCTACTTTAATGAACATCCAACTTTAGAATAAAGTCTCTTTAAATTTGAGCGTTAAAATAGAAAGATAATTGGACTTTTATTTGTTTTCAGTTCTCTTATGCAACCGTACAAAAGATACAAGCATAATTAAATTACAAAAATGACTGTACAAAAGTTTCACACATTCCGCTAATCTTTCATCGCATAAAATCTGTTTTTTGGCACAACTTAAAAAATCAATTTACTAATTGCACATAATTTTTGTTTGCGAAAAATGCAAACAAACATTACATTATTATTAAAACAATGAAAGATCGATAGGTAAGTCACATAAAAATTCAACAAAAATCAATAATTGCGGTAGCATATCAATACAACAATTACCTTATTGCATATTTCATCACAATTTAAAAATTAGATAATAGTCTATATTGCTATTTGGCAGGAATTTGCCGGCACTTCCAAGTGTTTCATCGCACAATTAGGCAAAATTAAGAACCACTTAAAACACAACACGAAAAACAATCCATCAGGTACATCAAGAAAAATTTAAAAAAGTTCCTTTGTTTCAAATTACGACACAAAATTTAAAAAAACGCGCTATCAACATCGATATTGAAAATTTAAAGCACCGAATTATTTATACAAACACTTAAAATGGGGATGTAAAATGTTTAAAATAAAAGTTTTATTTATTTTCACACAATTATTTCGCGAATTACTCTTCTTGTCCTAGAATTTGGAGTGGAATAGCCACTCTCCAAACTTTCTTCGTAACTAAGCGACATGTGTTGTGGAGGTTTTTCGTCTTCCATCTGTTCTATGTAGGGATCCGGAAGGCCGTTTACGTCGTGATAAGGCGAATCTACAACAATGACATTTTAAGTAACCACTCTTTTATTGGGGAATTTAAAGCTGAGAAATTAACTATTGCGCATAAAATTTTTCTCGTATTGAGCATAACTGCTACACTAACTACTACATTAGATGAATTTTTATCTGGTTTTATGGACATCGGGGAACGAATCATATTCATAGAAGATGCAATACGACAAAAACTTCATGTACACTTGACCTAACATAAAAGTACATTTCAACCCTTACCTATGTGTTGGTCAATTCGTTTTTTGGGCTTATGCACAGCCGCGTACGGATCTTGAATATAATCTTGTCTAGAAGGATTGTTGCTATTTCTCATGTAGTCGTCGCCGTGGTTACTTTGAGTCGTTATGTGCGGGTAATGAGCATAATCGTCGACTGCCCCATATCCACCATGAGTAATTGGATCGTAACCGTACGAATTTTGACGATCTATATGAGCTGTTTGTAACTGATTCGTCGAGTTATTTGCAGCTGCGGCCATTTTCATTTGCCACAAGGAGTCTTGCGAATTCAGGCTGCCGCCGTTGTTCGAATTGGAATAATTCGAATCCAAATAACCCATGTTTGCCCCTAAATTGAAAGAATAGTTAGTACAACAAAACAACTAAAAGCGAAAACTTCAACTTACATTCCCCATTATTAATATTTTGATGCGACTGGATGTTGGGGTTGGTGACGTAACCATAGCCATTTTGCGAGGCGTAAACCGTATTCTTAGGGTCTTCCATTGCAAGAGCTAAATCCAAGGAGTGCTCCAAAGCTTTATTTTCCATTCCGCTCGATGGATAGTAAGGCGGGGGCGCTTGATTTTGTTGCGTTATAATAGTGGGCCGCACAGAGTCCATTTCGTAATCTTTCGATTCGGTTTTCTTCGATTGGTTGCGTTTGCATCGGCAGAATACGAAAAGAAGGGCAACAAAGAGGATGCAAACGATGCAGGATACTATGATTGCTATAAAAGTAGGAGTAGTTACAGCAGAAGCCTCTTTTATAAAAGCAGAACCCACTGTAAAGAATAAATGTTAAGTTGGTTCGAACTCAAAGCTCGAGATAAACTTACGTTCGGCTTCGACATAGTCGCTGCAATGCTCCGGGTGCGTCCTCAAACAAAGTTTGGCTCGAACTCGCGGAGAATTATCGTCGTTGACTCCAATTGGTTCTTCATCTACTAACGACCTTCCCATCCCCATGTAATTCCTCGAGTTTATTATATCGATGACGGTTTCCTTGTACGAAGCCATCAATCCGGAAGATTGCAAAGGAATGGTATCCACGACGATCCATTTGGTTAGGGGTAAATTGTCGCTGTTGATTTTTTCAATGACCGCCGTTAAAGGAAGACAAGTAGCCGGCACGTTTACAGACAAAGTTTTTGTTGTGGGGTCGTAGGCGACTCGGTGTGGTACGGGAATTTTATCGACGCGCGTTAAAACCGCAATTTCTTGCGAATTGTCGCTGTTGCCTTTGACGTTGAACGCCTTAACTTTGAAAATGTAGCTTTGATGTTGCTCCAAATGAGTGATGTTGCACGGGACGTTTTGACAATCTTTTTCTGTCCATTCGGCCGATCTCGTCACGGGGCCACATCCGTCGACTGCAACTTGATCGCTGGTAGTGGTTTTTCTGTAAGTTACGAAATATTTGGTGTTGAAAATTCCTCCGTTAAATCCAGGCTCCCAGTTTAAAGTCACGAAATTGTGTCCCACGTGCGCCGCAGCTAATTTTGTTGGTTTTTCTGGAGGACCTTTCGGTTGTAATTTGATTTTTGCCTCGATGCTGCCCAAGTTGTTAATCACTTGACAGTTGTACTCGCCGTAGTCTTGTTGTTTGATGTTTGAAATTTTGAGCACGCTCGTATACAAGTCGTTATCGTCTACGCTCGTGTTAATGATGTAGTGCCCTTCCGATGACGACAAAAGGGGCGAAGAGTTTACGCCGTAATACCACTTGAATTCCGGCTTTGGATACGCTTGTATTTTACAAACAACTTCAGCGGTCTCGTGTAAATCGTACGCCACTTTGTTGTGCAAAAGGAGGCTCATGGGTTCGTCTAGATAAATGAAAAAGCGTTATTAAAGCCAATAATTGGTAAAAATGGTATTTGGTTTACTCTTATAGCGACATCCCCAGAGATGGCCTTTTCAATCTTATTGGGTGTCATTTACAGAGGAATAGCCCCTGTATTAAGTAAACCAAACCCGAGTACAATTTTTGCTGAATACTTACGTTCTATTCTAAGGTGCATGCTCGATTCCGACCTTCTCACTTCATTCTCGAACACGCAAGTGTAAACTCCCCTATCGGATGGAAGAAGTTCGTTTCGGTTGGGCCTGGCTTTTCCGTTAAATCTCAAAATACTTTGGACGCTAACGGCCCCGTTGCTAATTTCTGTCATTTCCGTCTTAACCTCGTACGCGTTTGTGTCTGCTGTGAGTTCTTCTTCATTTTTCAACCACCTAACCATCGGTTTTGGTTTTCCCTTAGCACTGCAGGCGACGGAAAAATTTGGGTCGCCCACCCTTTTGGTTTCTAACGGTTTTAATTTGTACTTGAAACTGGGCGGTTGGTGGACTTCGAGGTTTACGGAGGCGACCTCTCCGTGGCCTAATTCGTTGGTTGCTTGGCAGTAATAAACACCTTCGCTGTTTAAGTTTACGTTTGGAATGGTATATTTTGTTCCGGTTGCTAAAACCGTTTGTTGTCCGTCGCTTCCTGGTCTGAACCACCTATATTGGGGCGCAGGCCAACCCGGAGGCGTAGCCATGCACGTGAGTGTAACAGGAGAGCCTTCGGTGGCGATAGGTTTGTCTGGCATTATTCTAGCTTTTCCCGGTTTGTGACGTATAAGTAGAGCTATCGAAGCGTTGCCAATTTTTTCGTTTCGTCTAATTGGGGTGGAACTTGGCGCAATTATGTTAACGGCGCGACAAACGTAAGTTCCAGAATTTTCAGCCGTGACATGATTTAGACGTAAAGTATCTCCAGATTGTCTGAAGTCGGGTTTTCCGTCCTTAATCCACTCTACAGTCGTCGGATTGGGATTCGAAGTAACGTTGCATTTAATCGAAACGGCTTCGCCTTCTTCCGCTTCTTGAGTTTTAGCCTCGAGGGTGACCACCGGTGCGTATAAAACGTCTAAAATGATTTCCTTTTCCCCGATTTTACCTAAACCGTTATCGGCGCTGCAGGTGTATTTTCCGGCATCCTGAATGCTGACGCGATGAAGTACGTGGTTGTTTGAGTTGCTTATGTAACGACCACTGCGTGTCCAACGTACCGACGAAACTTTTGGTTTTGCATCTACGGAACATTGTAAGGTGGCGGAGGAATCTCTCTCTACTCTTAGGGGGTTTTCGGGGCCGACTTCCACGCGAGGGAAATCTAAAATTAAATTGAATTATTTAATTATAAATCGCCTTTTTAAAGAATGTTAGTTTTATTACCCTTGTGGGATTTTATCGGTATAAATCGGGATAAGGCTAATGAGTTTTTTAAAGTGTTGTTGCACCTAACGTGTCAAGTTGGTATAAATAAGAGCTTGGCGTGTGGAAGACACGCATTGTCGGTTAAAAGGAGCTTACTTAAAGCCGCTTTAAATTAAAATTTTCGTATAATTTTTGAAATGTAAACAGAAGATCAAACTGGAAAGATGGTATTGCAATTTGGTGTAAACAGAAGACGTAAACAACTGTATCCGGCAGACGCAACATCTAACTGGGAAAAAGCCAGCTGGGGTCTTTCATTTAAGTAAAAAGCGTTAATGTTTATAGCGTGTCTATTGCAAGATTAGCCTGAAATGCTATTAAGTCCAATAGCTTTCCACATACTGAATGAAGTTAATCTTTAGGCATTACTCGATTTTGTTTGGATGTTTGTTAATGTAATCTGTTTTAATAACTAAAATAAATTGGGAAGAAATAATAACAACGCCAGCGTCCTAATATTTTAACGTCGCACACATGTTCCTCTCTCTATTAATAGTAAAATTTATGTAAATGTCAACACATTTTAATAAATTTCTTCTCGTGTTTAAAGCTCTAACTACAACGTTCAACAAACTATTGATTGCCAATAAAATTTAAATGGCAAACTGTTTTTTAAACGAATTTTTCGGCATTAAAGAAATGCGACGTTTATCGTCTCGTAGAAGGGGAGACTTTTTAGTTCGTCTCGTGTAGCTTTTTTTTAAAACAACCACACAATCATCTTTTCGTTAGGTTACCAGCAACGAACTTAACGTCGAAGAAGTCAATTTAATTAAGTAATTAAAAGAAACAGCGGGAAATGACGGGCGAAATGCGACGGTTATGGATGGAGGGATAAAAATAACATTCGGAAAGCCAATAACAGGTGTATGGGGGGTATAGGTACATCATGTTAAAGTAATATGCAAAATGCGAGTTAATTAAAAATGAAGAGCGGACATTAATTATTCTCAAACATGATGAGAAGGTTGGAAAATGAAGAGGTTGTCGTATACGGAATAAGAAGGCAGCGAGCACGTCGTCGGTGAACCAGATAATTATTTATTATTCTTTTCCAGTTCATCGTGACATACAAAAGCCACTAGTCTTGAAAAGTCGTAGTAAAAATATTTCGTTTTCGAAATCAATGCCCCTAACTAACATCCTACTACTCTGTGCGGAACGCGGTCTCCAAGGACTGGAGAATTCATTGCAAAGCCGCGAACGCAATAATCTAACGTTTTCTAATTGGCGCCCAACGTGGGGCCAACCAAGTTGGTTGTTACGAACCAGAAATATGGAATTCAATAAGAACTATCAAATAGCGTAGGATAGGGGCGATTGAGCTCCCCATTATCAACCGTTAGAGATATTGGAAAATCCACGAATTCTTTTGCTGAAGATCTGCCACCGGCCAAACGACCGAAGATATTATGACCCTCTGTTTGGTAGTTCACTGCACACTGCTCAGGTTAGGTTAGGTTAGATTACATTCACGAATTCTTTTGCTGAAGATCTGCCACCGGCCAAACGATCGAGACTATCATGGGCCTCTGTTTGGTAGTTCACTGCACACTGCTCACTGTACAGACAGTAGAATAGGAATTTGTGTATTTGACAGAAATTGTCTTTTTTTCAGTAAGAGAAGCGTCGAGCAGCTCTTCTGTATTTTTCAGAAGTAGAATGAGGGAGAAATCGAACATCAAACCTCACAGATAGTCAGTCAACTGTTAACGAAGTTACAATTCTAAGTTTCTTGTAATGCCCCCCCTGAAAAGTTAGAGCTAAGTTTTCGAACGAGACGACAAATTATTGCAATTAATTTGTTTAAAAAATATTTGTTATTAACCTAATTACTAAATTTATAGCAACAATAAATTCGCGTATACGCAAAGCGAATTTGTTTGCTCAAATAGATATAAACAGATTAACAAATAATTTTGTCGATATAACTGGAAAATCAAACACATAAATTTTCAGGTAATCTCTGAATATGGCGCATACAAATTTTTTTTTTAATTTTTCGAAGGCACAATACTCGAGTGCGAGTATACAAATTGTTTTGAAATTAATTCCGTAGTACAGTTCGACTGCTTAAATTTAAAATTGATTGGTTCGCATGTTTAGAGCAAAAATTCAATCGGTTAGTTATTAATAGGGTCGTGTAAAATTGGCTGCCTTTAATCAAATTACCGACGTATCCTACATTCTTGTCAAAAGTTAGAGGGGGGTTGAACGCCCTTGCTGATTATTATCCTACTTGCGTTTAGATTTAATTTTCTAACTAAACTCTCGAAACATTTGAAATTTTATTGCCCTAATTAAAATTACGAGAAACGGGAGGTGGTAAAATAAATAAAAATTGCACACAAAATTCGAAACTACAAACAAATAATTTTTTATTCTTGTCTAGTTTGTAATTTGATTATGGTTAAATTAATTAAATTATACGTAACCGTCAAGTCGAATGTACTAATAGGAACTTTGTATTTTCCACCTTTAAAGGACTGGAATTTCTCTTTTAGTATCGGCAAATCCCAATTAAATTAGACGATTAGTACCTTTCGAATTTATGCAAGAACAAGCAAGAAATAAAAGAAATAGAACTAAATACCTATAGAATTTAATTAGAATCATTAAAGGTCCAATTTCGCTGTGAAATACTGTAACATATTTCACAGGGAATATCTGTAGTGGATAATTAATTCTCATTTGTTGTAAGATAATATTCGTGTTCGTGATAACATTGTAAGAATCTTCACAATAAGTGATAGGTCAATTTGATTTACTGAAATTGGGTTCATCTACAACGCAATAAATTCACAAAACGAATTTTAATTGCAAGAGTTAACCATTGGTAACTCGTAAAACAGTTTTATTCGTTTGCCATTTCTTTATGACCCATATATCCAATATGGAGTCCATAAGATACAAGATTTCAGGGTCTTTTATGACATTTCAGGAACGACACGGGCGTCTTTTCAAGATCTTTTATTTGCAATTTCACGGAGCCTCTTCAGGTTCGGGAGACTCCCATGATGTGAACGAAAATATAACCCTTTTTAGAGACAGGCGGACAGATCGATAAATCCCTTCACTTATTGGCTACAAAATTAAAGAGACTGGACCGGACTGGAGAGAAGAATCAGCGCGTTATCGCGAAGCGATAACGTCAGAAGAAGAAGAAGATCACAGCGTCATTTTTTCAGTTTTCTATTCTGCGTATTTTATACCAACAGAAATGCGACACAAAAGGGGGAAATAAATTATTAATTAATATTGATGATTGCAAGTTGCACGAAACAGTCGTATGAATTTTATCGTATAAACTATTCAAGAAACTTTTTTGATTTATAACAACTTGACACAAAGTTATGAAAAAGAAAACGATAAGAATGCAATTATTTAAAAAAATGGTGGTTTCAGAAGCGTAGTAGTCGTAACTTTTCTTTAAAAAAAAATGATACCACTTCCACTTCAACACTTCGAGTCGCGTATACATATTATAAATAGTTTAGATTTTTGACCAGTAAATTGCGACTATTTTTTACCCAAGGGAGTAATGTAAATAAATTTTTCAAAAAGATTGAGCAATAAAAAACTCTCCCGAAAAAAAGATAATAAACAAAACGCAACTTACAGTTGACATTAAGAGTTACAGCAGTTTCCAGTTTGTTTCCCTCAGGCATTGCTCTATTCCAAACTTCGCATCTGAAAATGGCCCCGTCGTCGTCTCTTCCAGGTGTTAAAGAAAGGGTTGCTGTCGTCGGATGATCGCGAGAGCCTCCATTTTTTAATGCGGCTTCTAGAGGATACGTCGAACCTGCAAAAATTAAAAACAAAAACGTCAATTAAGCAAGAGTATGATTTTAATTCGCGTTCTTAATTAGCGCACTTCAAAATTACGACATTTTAGTTTACTTTTACAACAACGGTTGCGTGTAGATTAAATAGAAACGTTTAATGTTCCATTAAATACGTCTTTGTAAGTAAACGTTGAAAGAGAATGGCGTTTAGTGCTGATTAAAGAATTATTATGGCCTTTAATCACTTTACATTTGAATAATGTATAAATAAAAAGATTTTGATTTAAGAAGTAAACGTTTATTACCACGAACAAAAGTTACTCCGTAACATAATAGGAAAAAATAGAATATGGGGCTAATTGCTAATGTAGCTTTCAGGGGAGGAAAACTCGAAAATATAGATTTGTAACAAAATGGAATTATTGGTCAATACGTACGATACCAACAATTAGGTATAGCGTTTTCGTTTACTTTCAGGGTAATTTTGGTAAAACTTGTTTTTTATATACCATTTTCATACTTTGACTTATACCAGTAGGTAGCGGTATTGTTCTCGTGTCGTTAGGAATAAAAGTACAAAATTTAAAACAAATTTGTAAAACCGTTCGTGAGTGCTTTCCGGCAAACTGATGTTTTTGCCAGAAAATCTAATATTTCTCACGAAAGGTTTCAAAATGGCAAATCCAATATGGCAGACTTGAAGAAGTTAAATAAATTATTTGGGCCAAAAACTGGCATTCTGAGCACTTTTTACTTAGTATTTATACAGAATATTGATTCTCAACCGCTCGAGTTCTATCCATTTTTAGTTTAGTTTTGGAAAACTTCGTAATTGAGATAAAGATTTTCTGACCACCCAATTTCTCTGTAGTCGATAATTACTAGACCGAAATACTATCAGAGTGCAGTAGAACAATTAAATCGAAAGAGCACGACCAAAAAGCATGAAATTTTATCTATTATGTCTAGTTCGAGTTCAACTGTTTAGGATGGCATTACCTAAATTCTGCTCCAATAGGTATATTATTGTTTCGTTCTTCATACATAAATGGGAATCCGTAAAACACAACTCTGGTTTATTAAAAAAATTTAATTCTCGTCAGGATGCAAAAATTTTATCTTCGCGAAACATTAATAGCATTCCAATAAGGAATAACGTACATTCCATCTAATTTGCATGAAAATAAGTAATAAAAAACTAATTAGGTAAAAACATTAAACTTTTTGAACAAAAAATTTTTTCGCTTATTTTTTATATCAGCTCATTATAAAGTAATTTGAACGTGTTTGTCAAGTTACTGAAAGTTTTCTGAATTCAAAATGTCCCAACTTTTGCATATAAACCTTATAAAAGAAGGTAATTTAATTCTTTTGTTGACACAAAAAGTTAAAAACAGTTTATAAATTAATATATGACATCATAAACCGACCGTTTATTCTGGGCCTAGACTAATAAAACAGTTCAAAATTGGTCAAAAACGTGCTTTTTAGTTTGTCGCTTAACTTGAGAACTACGCACTTTTTGAGAAAAACACTTCTAAATGGAAATAAACTATTCAATTTTAAGCAAATTATGTTTCCCAAGTGTCTTTCTTCAGATGCGCGGTTTAGGCGCTAGAACGAGTTAAAGTGAGACGAAAATTCCAAAATTGACCAAAAAGCTCTTTTTTCAGTTTTTCACATATAACTGGAAAACTACGCACTTTTTGAGAAAAGCACTTCTATATAAAAATAAACGAAATTGAATTTTAAATAAATTATGGTTCCTTAGTTTCTTTCTTCAGACGCGCGGTTTAAGCGCTAGAGCGCATTAAAGTTTGACAATAATTCCAAATTTGGCCAAAATCTCTATTTTCAGTTTTTCACATATAACTGGAAAACTACGCACTTTTTGAGAAAAGCACTTCTATATAAAAATAAACGAAATTGAATTTTAAATAAATTATGGTTCCTTAGTTTCTTTCTTCAGACGCGCGGTTTAAGCGCTAGAGCGCATTAAAGTTTGACAATAATTCCAAATTTGGCCAAAAATCTCTATTTTCAGTTTTTCACATATAACTGGAAAACTACGCACTTTTTGAGAAGAACGCTTCTATATAAAAATAAACGATATTGAATTTTAAACAAATTATGTTTCCTAAGTGTCTTTCTTCAGACGCGCGGTTTAAGCGCTAGAGCGCATTTAAGTTTGACAATAATTCCAAATTTGGCCAAAAATCTCTATTTTCAGTTTTTCACGTATAACTGGAAAACTACGCACTTTTTGAGAAAAACACTTCTATATAAAAATAAACTACAATTAATTCCAAACAAATTAGGTTTCCTAAATTTCTTTCTTTAGACGCACGGTTTAGGCGCTAGAACGCGTTAAAGTTTGACAAAAATTCCAAACTTGTCCAAACTGCTCTTTTTTCAGTTTTTCACGTATAACTGGAAAACTACGCACTATTGAGAAAAGCATTTCTATATAAAAATAAACTAGATTAAATTCCAAACAAATTATGTTTCATAAATTTCTTTCTTTAAACGCGCGGTTTAAGTGCTATAACGCGTTAAAGTTTGACGAAAATTCCAAAATTGACCAAAAAGCTATTTTTTCAGTTTTTCGCTTATAACTGGAAAACTAAGCACTTTTTGAGAAAAGTGCTTTTATGTAAAAGTAAAACACATCAAATTTTCTATAAATTATATATCTAAGTTTTTTTTCTTCCGACGAACGGTTTAGGCACTAGAGCGTGTTCAAATTTGATTCAAATTCCAATTTCGGCCAAAAAGCTGTTTTTCTAGTTATCGTTTATAACTCGAAAACTACGCACTTTTAGCGAAAAGTGGTTCTATAGCAAAATAAAGCACATTGAATTTTCTACAAATTATGTCTTTAAGGTTTTTTGGCCAGACGAACGGTTTAGGGCGGGCTCGAGAGTGCACTCGCGATACTTATGTAAGTCCTCGATGACATATTGCACTCGCGATACATGTAAGTTCTCGTTTTCGAAGACATCGTGACTCGCGATACTTATGTAGGTTATCGATAAACTTCAAACACTCCTGTATTTATTATAAGTGACGATCCGTTCGATTTTTTAGTCGCTGAAGAAAAGTTGGGCGTAGAAAAGTTATCGGGTCTTAATAAAAGCATTTGTACCTAAATTAATTGATTTTAATGAAATGTTTATACTGTTCCGGCTCAGTCGGACGAAAGGGTAAATCCTAAACATGAGTTTGTTTATTCGAATATTTAAAAAAGAGGGGTTGAAAAATTCAAATCTCAATTTTCTTTTGAAAATTTATTTAATTAGATAAAAAATTATAGCGTTAAAAATGCTAATGCCACAATACCAATCTATATGCAAATTAACTCGATGTTCAATATTTACGTGTTTAGTTTTACGTTAAACTAAAAAAAAATTGTTTAAATTATAAGTTATAAGTAACTAAATTCAAATATAAATCCTTTCAGTTATAAAAAAAATTATTAAGGAAGCGAATTTAGGGATGAAAGTTAAAAATGACAATAATCGTTTGTACTTTTTCTCTTTTTATTATATCAATTTGGAATTCATTTTTATAAATTGCTTATCTTTGATGTTGAAGGAAGAAAAATTAAAATTGAATTGGATTAATTAAAAATATAAAGTTCCTTAAGAAGCTCGGAGTTGGAAAATGTAAGAAACGAACTACCAAATTGAAATCTTAATTTTTTTCTCTCACTTTCTCCCCGCTTTTTTATTATAAACGTTAATTATATAACAAATTCTTTTAGTTGAGAAAATTGTAAAAAATGTTATGAACTCTGTAAGATTTTTGGATGAAACAGATGCGTGACACGAAAACTAAACTAGGGGCATTGGCACGGCACGCATTGGCTTATTTTTTTCTCTCGTGGTATATACTCGCGGAGTTATAAACGAGAAACAACAAACAACCCCAAATGGCTTTACAATAATAAACTTCTAAAAAGCAACAAAAGTAAGTAATACAAAGTCATCAATATTTAAAACGGAAAGAAACTTATATGAAGCGAAGTCGATAACTTCATTGTATGTACACCTACGATCCAATTCGTTTTTGTATAATTTACAAATTTTCGGCGTTCACTTCTATCGATGCTCAAAATTATTGAACACCTATGGGAAATTTTTAGCTCTTATGTGGCTCAACAACATCTTTTAATGCCAAACAGAATGTTACACCAAAGAATTTCAACTATTGAGTTATAAATTTTATCTTTTAATTAATTTTTTATCATCCACCTTATACCTAAACTCAGAAACGTTTTTAGTTAATTGTCTTGGGGCTACCATTTTCTTAACAAAAATTCTCATCTCAACCTTGAATTTTAAATTATTTTTTTTATTCCCAAAAATACAATCGAACCGGTCGTAACTTTTTTTTTTAAATTAAATGTTATTAAATTATGTAAATTAGCTCTTGACGTGGGTGTCGATTTAAAAGCACGACCCTTCCAATTAATTTACTCGAATTCATAGCCATACCACTCAATTCGTTTTATTTTGTTAGAAATGGACAGTTTGCGGAGTTGTGGTTTTGGATTATAATTTTAGGTCAGTTGAAGTGTTGTGGTTTATATGGGGCTCAATTGTGATATCTAAATATATCGAAGTGTAAATAATTTCAGGAGTCGGTTCTGTTTCTTCTCTTAATTACTACTATTATTATAGTTGTCAAAAGTTTCTTACAAGTTACTCGATCCATAATAATAAGTTCGTTTATACCCAAACTCAGTTTGATCCATCAAAGCAGGTGAAGTAAACTTAAGGGACTCTAAATTTGGATCTGGTGGATCCCACACCGAACCTTCAGAATTTGCTAGTTCAGGATGTTTTGTTTTTCTTCTAATAATTCAATTTGAACGGTATTAATAAATCGATCGTTAAATTACTAATCGGCTGTCAGTGACAAATGATTTTATTTAAGTAGGTTATGTTTTCAACAGTACTTTAGAATCCAAACAGAACAACAGAACACACCTGTCAAATATTTATTCACGCTTAATTATTTAGTTTCTATTGTTGAACTTTTAACGAAGTCAATTTCTTCGTTTAACGACGCTCGCATCAACTATTTATAAGAATTGATGAATGGATTAAATTTTGTATTGAATATTTAAGTTTTCCCCAAACTTTTACATATTGAAAACTCACCAAATTAAGTCTAACATTTACTTGCATTCAAAAGTATCGTAAAGTAACAATAAAAGCGAGCGATGAGTCTCGCACAAAGGGCCGTGCGCTCTGTAATACGTACTCGAAAGCTTTTAGTAATTGAGAAGTAACTTACACATCCTCATAACGAAGGGATGTTTTGCTTTATTTTTGCTTTTTGAGAGTTGGTCCAACTATTGTTGGACACTTTTTGTAGTTCCACTACCTACTTGTTTAGGAGTTGTGACGTCACATGCCACTTTGATCAAAATTGAGCTTATTAGCGAAGCTGATATAGACGGCGAAAAGTCGCTTATTTAATTAAAGTAGTTGAAAATGATGGAGCAGAAAGATATGGGGCCTCCACGAGCTTTTTAAAGAACCTCAAAGGCACTAGAATCTCGTTTAACGACATTTTGTCGTGGTAGCGCCTTCGAAATTGAAATATGGAGGATATGAGTGCCAAGTTCCGACTTTTCTTTTCGCGAAATGAAATTCAATTCTGTGGTAGGTACATACAGCTCAATTAAAGTTCTGCCAACACATTACCTTTGATAACAAATAGTCGCGTTTAAAAACTAAAATAATTAGAGCCATTTTTATAGACCCACGCAAATTAGCTAATCTACTCATAACATATGCGAGAGAGTGCGAGTTATACGACAAAGCGGTCGTTAAACAAGGAGCCGAATAAATTATTGAATGGCGATTTTACCGTAATTTTCCTGTTGGGACTTGGGACAAATTTTACGAAAACAAGTACTCGTTTGTTGAAAAGTAAGAGAAACTATTTAGTTCGAAACGCTTATTTACATATTTTCAACCAAAATTATGTCTGGCCCGTGAACCGTGAAGTTAGTCGTGAAGTTCGTCGCCACAAATGGCGATTCTGTGGACAAGAGTAGTTTAAATAGATACTTTTTGGATAATTTCCCAATTCCTGTCCCAATAGTGCGAGAAAGAAGTCAAGTTCACGCGGAAGTCATGAAATCCAATTTTGTTTTCGAATAAGGAAGAATGGAAGGCAATCCATTTATAAAGTTAACAACACGGGCGACAAACTTTTTACTACTCCGCGCTACTCTGCCATATTAATAAAACGATCGATTTTAATTTCCCATCAAGAGAGGAAGTTTAGCAAATCAAATAATACGAGGTATAGCCAATTTAGAACGTCAACTTTAATTTAGGCACAAAGTGAAACCTATCGTATCAAATCTCTTTTTACGACTGTTTCGAAGTCAGTTGTAGATGGCTGTACGTTTTTAGGTGGAGTGAAAAAAGATGTTTAATAAATATCCTATTCTTAAAACGGCGTATAAATAAAAGATTCCAATATTCTTTAGGCAATTTACTTTGTTTGTTATATCGTTATATGTATTGCTAAAAGCAACATATTTTATCGAAACACAAGTTTCGCAGATTACGAAACGGAAGTGCTTTATAAGTTCCGTAAGAATTACACACATATATCGTATGTCCAAAACGTCATTTGTTCGAGAGAGTTAAACGTTTATCTGAGAAAATAAAATTGATGTGTTTGTGGAAAATTAAAAATTAATAATTTACCTTCTCTGTACCAACGAACGACCGGATCGGGAGAGCCTCCGATGCTCGAGCACGTAAGTTCTTGTCTTTTTGCTTCAGTCGATGTAACATGTGTTCCAGGAGCAACTGCAGGCTGTTGTGGAAGAGTCAACACGGTAAGGGTGTACCTTTGGGCATGTAAATTAGCTCCAGATCCACCCGCTTTTACTTTACATTCAAATTTTCCATTATCCCTGTCGTAACTCGTGTTGGAAATTAAAAGATCGTAAATTCCTTTCTCCGGATGGTAGTTGATCCTGTTAAAAGAGAAGAAGACATTATCAGACGTTCGAAATAAATTTTAAATTGCGCAACGAAACGCGAGGGCACAGATTCTGACGCCATTGCGGATAACTACTAGAGGAACTGTTCGTGTATGGAATTCGAAATAAGAAAATTTTAAAATATTGAATTCCAATTCCACTTGTCGATACAATGGCAAAAATAAATAAAAATTGCGATCGCAATTATTATTAAACAGTATGTGGACACATGCTTTCAAATACCATCTCACGTTCGCGTATTGTATTGTGCTTGATGAATTCTTAAGAAACGTGAGAAACATACAATCAAAATGCATTTGGGAAAAAAAAAGTTAACAACAATATCGAGGCTTAAATATAAAAATAATACAATGGAATTAAACCTTATGAAGAGAAAATTCTTAATAATGAAAATATAGCATTTATTTTGCCCCGAGCTCTTATGAAAAAGACCGAGATTAAAGCCAGTAGCGTAACAATTACATTTCCAGACCCTAATAATTCAAAGCGACTACTAAAAGGGCACAAGAGATAACGAGAAAATTAAACAAAAGATGCTTCTTTTGTTTAAAAAAAAACTCTTAATACATTTTAAATTGGGCCGAATCGTAGTTTTTTCCGGAGTTTTAAACGAGGAATTGCTACGCCACTGATTGCAATAGAAATAAATGAATTTTTGAAGGATGATTTTCTCTATCAACATTAATTTTTTTGTAATCGTTGATTTTGAAACATAATTGGGTATTCTTCTAAAACTCGATATAGTACAGGGTGGTTCAGTTTCGGTTCCACGCAGTGGGTAACCGTATGAAATACTAAGTTTGTTGTGATATATGGAAGTGGTCTGAAGTCTGAAGGCGGACGGACAGGCCTAATTCTAATTTACTGGCTCTACCATTTATTTCCAGGTGTTCCTTGAAAAAGTGGCCTTTAAACGTCCAGGTCTGATTCTAGATCTGGCCGCAGTTCTCTCTGCTAGAAGAAGTCTACAAGGCTGCTCAGATCGTTCCTTTGAATATCAGCTTCGGAGCCGCAGAAAATAGGCATCTGTTTCATCGTTTCTCTTCACATGTGTCAGTAGTCCTCTCACATTCCTATAGTACGTATGATTTTATAGAGGGGGCTCTGGCACGCCAGTTGGCCTAAGGGCATCCTTAGATGTGGCCTGCTCTTTTGACTTTTACTAGCCATGGTGCCTTGATAAAGAACCGCGCCTTTTTGTAGCTCACTTCAAGTTGCGACTCTCTAGCTCTGGTAGTTTGGGCTTTGAAAGTTGATTAGGCGGGCGGGCCTAATCCGAACGTCAATTCTAATTTACTGGCTCTACCATTTCTTTCCGGGTGTTCCTTGAAAAAGTCCACTGTGGCCTTTGAACATCCCGGTATGATTCTAGACCTGAATGCAGTCCTCTCTGCTAGAAGAAGTCTACAAGGCTGCTCGCATCGTTCCTTTGAGTATCAGCTGAGACTGACTATCTGGGTAAGCAGAAGCAGAATCCGTCATGGGCTACCTCATCGGTGCCACAGAAACTGGGCATCGGTTTTGTCGTTTCTCTTCACTGCAGGTTCGACATGTGTGGTTCCCTCACATTCCTATAGTACGCAGGATTTTATTAAGAGGGCTTGCTACGTCTGTTGGCCTATCGGGGTCCTTATATGCGACCTGCTCTAAGAATGAGCATTATTTTGGCTTCTGCTGGCATGGTTCCTTGATCAAGACCCCGCGCCTCTTTGTGGCTGGCTTCAAGTTGCAACTCTCCAGCTCTGGTAGTTTGAGATTTGAAAGTTGACGGGCAGATGGAAAGACAGGATTTAATCTACTGACTCGACTCACAGATGGTGGGTAATTGGTGCTCCATTTTACCAAATTTGTATAACTTGCGGTTTTCGGGACCTGTATTTACACCACTTTTATCTAATAAAAGCGGACTCGAATTAATTTTAAATTTGGAAAAACTCATAATTCGCTTATGTTATGCACAACTTGATGTACATTAAGTATATACGCACGAGTAAGAGCTTAATAAGTATGTTTAAGCCCATGTGTAAACTTTAGCGAACCCGAACAAGTTATCTCCCCAATTTGAGATTCAAGGTGCATATAATAAAGTTCTTTTTGCAAAAAATACACCCAATGGAAATTATAGGAGGGAAGCAAACTACGAGGTATTAAAAAATTACAACCCTCACCTGTAATTATTATCCAAAGGCACATCTCCAATGGCAACATTATCGTGCGTCTGTTTATTATTTCTCGCCCAATAATAAGTCGGCGTTTCTCTTGACGTTTGTGGCGAAAATCTGCATTCTAACGTAACGTCTTCGCCTTCTCTAGTGTCAACTATGTCTTCTGATCCCGACGTATGGATGGCAGAAACTGAAAATAAATAAAAATTCAAATAAAAGTGTCGAGCATATGTGCAACTAAATTTAAACGATCAACACGAACATTCCATTATCGTCAAAATAAAAATATAAAGAAAATTGTATATAAGGTCGATATAAGGAGAATGTGAATCGTTTTCGCTTTAAAACGATCCAAACGACGGTGTTATAGTTTTTTTGTTTTCTTTTCCTTTGTTGAAATAGTCGACGAAAGCGATCCTATTCGAAAATGCAAAACTTTACAACTTTTTCCTGTAATTGTGGACGCGGCTAATTATATAGCGTTGTGGTTCGGGCGTACCTCCTCACTCGCTAACAAAACGTTAAAAAAAGGAGAGTAAAGTAAAACGGTTTTCAATAATAACGAGCACAAGTTGATTTTGCGGTTCGATAGTTATCGTGGCACAGTTGGAAAGAGTTCCCTTTAATCGTGGGCTCGTGACAATCGAAAAACAAATCAATCTTTTATTATGCAATACGCGGATTTTATGCTCGAATAAACTCGAATCATATCGCGCTACTACATGTTGTTAAGTTTACAAATCTAATTTAAAAAAATTAATTACACACAGTGCCTACCCTAATACCTTTAGGTATTTTGAATCGGATTGTATTTCACAATTTCATTCGTATATTCGTCACACTTTACATCAATCGAACTAATTTATTTGTGTTATGCAGGCGTTTAGTTTAGTTTGTTTGTTGATAATTTTACATAATCGTCAATTAAATTCCCTTGTTGTAGTTAGTGTTTTGTGTCGATACGTAAAATAATCGCCCTAAAATCGCTCGTGCTGTAAACTTTTAGCCCATACTTCGTCAACTTGTTGTAAGTGAGCGATAAATTTTAAAAAATGGCAATAAATTTATGAAAAAATAGAACCCTCGTATCATGTCTACGAATTACAAATTTCTCATTTATAACAAAAATGTCTTGGTAGTGTGTACTGTTGATCGCAAAAAAATGAAACTGAAAATTAAGCATCTTGGCGCGCGCATTTAGGCGAACTATTAATAGGTGAAAAACTGTCTTATTGAACGTTTTCGAGAGGTCGTCCCTCTTAAGATTAATCAGAACGTTGAGCACATCTAAAATCGATAAACATTAATGCAGAGACAATGTAATTGCCCATTTAAAAAAAATTTAGTTCCGGTAGGTGATTACAAATTTATGCAAGATCGTAATTATTTGAAAAATTATAAAAAAAACTCGTTAGTTTGATGTACGGTTTAAATTTAGCGTGAAACGGATTTGGTCGAATTGAGCGAGTTTTTGAAAAATATATATTTTTTCAATGTTTAATCAACTGACTCTCTCCCGATATGCCAATTTTTAAGCGCATAAACTCATAAAGCAATTTATATAATTTGAATAGGAAATGTACAAAAATTTAGCTATGGTAATTTCGCTAATTAAAATCGCTTTTACTTAATTAAATATCGATTACTTTCCATCAACCGACTAATTAATTGTTATCTTTACTCATCATTATTCATGCAATTTTAACAATTTATAATTACTTTTTAGTCAATTATAGCTAAAATAAAAATTTTCGCGAATAAAGACGTTTCCAAGTTGTTAAATTCTATAATTTGATTGTTTTAAATTCTCTAAACAATTGAAATGGCTCCAGAGAGGTCTTTTACGAGAGCTCCTGTCTGGGAAGGTGTGAAAAATTGAGTGGAAAGTGGAAACTAACTCAAACAGCTACGAGCGTTTCGTTCACTATTAATTACAATTTTTGATATAAAGACTAAAGAGATCGCATAATTTATTAAAATTAAAAATCTTAATAAATTGACAAATTTAAAAAATGCCGTCGACCTAATGCCGCGTAAAAGAAAACCTTTAGAGCGGTTAATTTTGACGAAATAGATTTGAAATGAAAACCGTTAGAATTTAATGGGGCGTAATTGAAAATTACGAAACTCCAAGGACCCGTTTTAATAATAATTTAATAAGTTACCCGAGGGATTACTTTTTTAAAAATAAAATGTATACCTAATCTCGCTCTCTGCATCGATATTTATGAATTATGTATTATGCAAATATATGCACCCATTAAATGACTATTTAAACATAAATAAATATGCAGATTGTCATGCAATGAAGATTAAATCATCATAGTTGGAGTTCACGGAGAACATAACCCGCCCTGGCGTGAAATGGGAGACGAGAAGATTTTAGGCGAAATGTTGCAGCAGGAATCAGGTCAAGTTCGAGTAAAGATGCTGAAAGGAGAAAAGAGTAAAATCGCCCAAATGTAGCCTAGGTAGGCGGTGCGGCTAGCGCCACACTGCTAGGCGCGTATAATAACCGTGGGCCATCTATGATTTGCAAATAAAAATATTGTGCGTAAAATCGAACCTGTGGGACCTCCGAAGACCTCCGACGACTTCGTGCCATTGTAGTAGGGTACTAACAAACTACTAATGCGAATGTGTATCCGGCTTTTCTTACGATGAAAAGTAAAATTGTTAAAATAAGTTTTATGCCTCTGGGAAAGTTGGGAGCACCGAGAACTTTCTTTGAAATTGTCGAACTTGAGATACGAACTATACAAAATAACCCCTTTTCTTGTAACGTAGAAATTGTTTTCAAGGCTTACTCATTATAAATAACAACGTAAGTTTTGCAAAAACTGCTCTATAATAGAGGAGTATACGCGCTCATTTCTTTGTAAATAAAGTTTCGTATACTTACAACTTACAAGCTTACAAGTTACTTCTCAATTAGGAAACGCGAACTCTACTTGAAAGTTTATTTCAAAATAAAACGCTCGTACTATTTTCATTAACCGCATCTTGAGGTTTAACAAATAATAATAAAGGGGGAAACGAACGAAAATGAGCAAATTCGTCTCAAAACAAATTTTCTTGGTGAAAACTAGTCGAAAATTTCAAACATGAGCCAATAGATGGCGCCACTTGTAGTCTCGTAGCAATCCAAACAAGGTACTTACTAAAACATCAAAAACCATTTTTGTAAAATTTGAGTTTATTTGTGTACGAAGTCAAGGCTAGTAAAATTTAACGAAAATTTTCCTTTTCCCCTCCATCCGAGCGTATCGTGTAACGTGTAACTCTTTCGAGTTAAATTTTTATGGATGCCCGATGAGTTTTCCGTACTAAATAAACAGTTCAAAAAAAGAAAGAAATAGAGTCTCGACTGGCAATTAAATTTTATGCCGCTCTTCGGTCGATTTTGTGCACTAAATAAAAAAGGCCGCAGATGTAAACTTGGCCGAACAATTAAATCGAGCACCGAGCGCACCGATTGAATATTCTCGCAGAGCTCGTATTTCTGCTTTTCTTTAGGAATTTCGTAAACAATACAAGGAGGGTGTATTATTTTAACGCGTTCGTATCGAATTTCTATTATGTACACCCATATGGATTTTTGAACAAGAACAAGGGCACCTCAATGAGGTGAGCAAGGCGCAAATTTGTACAAACATCACGTAGTACAGACGAACAAGGAGTGATAGAAGAGATAGAGTTGCATAAAGTATCGTTTCTGCGGGCAATTTTAATTTTTATGGTATCTAAAGCGTATAAGGATTCAACAGGTTTTATCGATGTCGAAAAAAAACGATATTATAGTTTTAAATTACCGCGGGCCCGCTTAATGTGTATTTTTATAGTTATTATAGAATAGGTGAAAAAATTTATCGGAAAAAAAATTATATAACAATTTTAAAGGGGGTGATTAGGGAAAAATTGGGGTCGAAAGTGAAATTGTGGGTTTTCGTCTTTAATAAAATTGTGTTTACATAATTATAGAGGGTTGTTTCGCCGAGTCGAGCCGTGTGGAATTTTACTTGTGGGCCAAATTTGGAACTACTTAACCACATGTTGAGGTTGTGAACTTTTTAAAATTAAAATAAACCATCAATATATAGTACTTAAGTAGTATGAGAAGGCACTTAAGTCTATATCTTTAAAAAGTTTTTTCGATGCGTAAATTAAAATGTGCTGGTGTGAGCGCTATTTCAAAACTCGCAGTAACTCATGAAAGGGTTTTCGTATTACCGAACAAGTGCGTGTCGCATTAATAATTCATTTTAGAATCTTCCCTCGAAATACATTAAAATTTAAAATAACCGAAATTGACTAATTTGGTTGTTTCTGCTTACCAGGCAAGTCGGGTTGGCTTTTGTAATAATTTCGGGAACGTGTCCGAATAGATGACCGGCGGCCATTTAGCAAAGGCAGACGTTTGAACGACGCACAATTATTAGCCGAATGTTAATTTCCTTTGTTGTTGTTTTTCTATCATTGAACAATACAAAAACATTCTAGTAACTAAACATAAAAAGGCTGACGCTCAAGTGGCCGCGAGAAAAGTTTTTATGTTTCGTTTATCCGCGCGCAAACTAGGCCGGCAGGGAAGCTGGCTTCAAAAAAGCAACGATAAAATTAGCAAAGGCTCTATTGTGAGTATCGAGGTTTTTTCGATTTTTCACTTTTTACAAGTATAACGCTTTTCGGTCTGTCTGCGTGAACTTGCAAATGAGTTGCTCAAGACCCTTAATTGTTTAAATTTTTGCGCGTATTTTGAAGAAAAACAGTAAGTTGAATTCCACTAGAAAAGAGCTTTCAAACGAGCCATCACATGCCATATTGTTTGAACGAAAACTTTTTTATACTAATCGCTCTCACTTCGGGTCAAACCAACACTTGTAACGCAATGTACGGTCGTGAAATGTGCGCATGGGGGAATTTTTAACTTTTCATTGTAATTTAAAAATAAAATTAACCTTTCTCTTAAATCTAAAAATTCAACAAGTTTTGCGAACCCCTAAATATTCTAATTCTATTTACTCTCCGAAAACCAAATGGATAAAATGATTTCATATAGCTGGAGCTTTTAAAAGGCTTTGAAGTAGATATTAATAAACTCTAATGGATTTGCAGTACTTTAAAAAGATAAAAAAAAGAAAACGATAAAGCACCTTTCAACAAAATTAATTATTCGATAAGCGAAACCTTTTTTTTTCTTTAAATAAATTGATGGTCGTCGTAAGAGAGTTCCGAAAATAAAACTTAATTTGTGTTTTCGAATCACGATCAGACAAAAAGTTGTGAAGGTTTTAGTAATACTATAAGTTTCGAAATTATTGTAAAGATTTTGAAATTTAAATTTGTAGTAAAATACATAAAAACGTCAAATGTTATCTACTTTTAGATTGCTCTAGTCTTCTAGTAAGTTGAAATAATGTGAAATTTAATTTTAGTACACATTTGAAAAGAAAAATTATAAGATAAAAATCGTAATTTATTACAGTTATCGTAATAAAGCCAATAAGAATGACTTCCAATAGTCGAAATGTATAAAAACGATGAATCTATTCATCGGAGACTCAAACGGTGGATAAGAACACACGCTTTGAGCACTTCAAACTTCAAGTATCGAGGTATTGGGTAGATATAGGTGGTTTTTGGATTGGTTCGAGTCGGTTAACGGCCGACCGGTTTGAAAAATAATAAAAAGACCAACACGACATGGTTGCCAGTTTTACCGAGGTCACACTAGCACCTGCCTCCCTTAGGCCAACTGTCGGTCTTCCACTTGAAATAAACTTTTTTTAATTCCACCCGTAGAGTCACGCAACCAAATTTAAGGTCCCTTTAAATATACAGGAACTTAAAAAACTCGCTTTACAACGTGCGATATTTTTGCAATAGCAACGTCGCTTTATACTCGTTACTCGTTAGGTCAGTGTAAGGTAATAGCTTCTGGAACGGGTCAACAGACTCGATGATGGAAGTTTTATAAAGCAAGATTTACAATTATTCGAGCTTCCGAGTTGAAGAGTAGTTGGATATGCATCGTTAATTTCCATTGTTACCTCACGACCGCGGAGGCGTCCGATCAGTCGTGTACATTAACTTCTTCAACAACAAATAATGCATACTAACGAACGAAAAACCAGAACAAGACAAAAACAGCTGCCACGGTTCGTAACTTTGTTATTTAAAGTAAACAAAAGTTTGAAGAAAAAAGTTTGTTGTATAAAACATCCAGATCCATCACGCGACCGCCACAAAGACGCTATCGACTCGCGGAGAGACGCCAAAATTACCTTTATTGGAAATTTTTGATTTCACACCATAATCTGTTCACGGCATCTCGTCATTAATGGAATTCAAAAAGTTTGCTCTTTACCGAGGGCGAAAAATAATAGCAAATTTCTTTGTTACGAATCTAACAATGGCTCGCCCTAAGACCTCGTTTATTAACCGTAATACCATAGATCACGATACTATTTAAATCACCAACGTCGTTGACAGAGAAACGCCACAAACGTAGTAAACATTACATGACGATTTTATAACCGCTAACGATGTTTTATATTAACAAACATAATTCAAGATGTACCGAATAAGACGACCACCCTCGGAGTTAACAAAGATGAAAAAGATATAATTCCAGATGCTATCATTAAATCGAATAGACAGAGAAATAAAAACCAAGAGAGAAATTTTACTAACGGATGATTACGAAACACACGCTGTGCGGAATATTTCAACTGGTAGCGACCACCTATTGCTAGCAACACCTCACCAATTATTAACTTTTATAAAACCACCAAAATGTTTATTAGAAAACACGTCTAAAGGGCGTTCGCTACTACAAGTCTTCATATTTTGAGCTCGCACAGCGACTAATGTCGATTTTGTCTCCAACAGTCCTCCAGTGATTTGTTACGTATCATACTGGTGGTTATAGGGGCTGAAGTACACCTCTCAGAAAGCAATGACACACTACCGAAATGCGAAAGGAAAAGTTGCTCAGTAAAGCCGCCCACACATTTCTTGATTTTTCATCGGTCATCGTGGCAAACATGAGGTCTATCACGACGACGGTTTGTCACGATGGTCGATGAAAAATCACGAGGTATGTAAGGGTTAGGAATTTAGTGGTTCGGACCCTAGGTTAAATAAAAAAATTAAGTCCCGTAGGTATTAAGAAGCGATGCAGTGAAGTTTTAAATCCATGCACGCGAGCGCTCGACCCAGCTAGCCCTGACATTTTATAAGCTCGTTTATTACGGCTTCCTGTAAGACTACTGCTATGTGGAAATTATAACAATTTAAATTTTTGTTTGAGATTAAAGGAGAAATCTTGTGGGACGATGATTTGATGACATGGTATTAAGAGAAGCTCGACGAGATGCACGCAGCTGGTGGAAGAGTATCAAAGGAGGCCACAAAAATGAACACGACAATGGTTAAGGTGTGTAATCCTTTCGGAATTAATAGTAATAAATGGTAGCAACATTTATCATTCGGATGATGAATGAAATTTAATAAATCAAGGTTATTTATTTAAAAGTAAGAATAATATACATGGGTGACGTGTAAAAATGTTGCAATAACGCAATAACGAATGTAGATTATGAGGAAAAAATTTTTTTTATTTTGTTTAGCCGTGTTTGGTTCTGTTTAAGCTTGCGGGTGGTACCTGTACCGTTAAAAATAGCTAACATAAAACCAAAATATAGAATCATGAATAAAGAACGACGTGATTTATGATTATCAATTTATGTTTTAAATATTACATACATCACGAAGGAGAAAATACATTTGGCGATTGGAAACTTTTGAATAGACACGATACAAACCACATCCACAGAACCAAAAGAAGAATGATTCGGACCGAAGAATTTCCGTGCCTACCTGCTTTTATTTCAAAAAGACACCCCTAAATACGCGACCAACAAAAGAAATCGACTTAAAAGGAACGCGAACGCACAAAATCTCGGCGTTATAAAAAGAAACACGCTCGAAAAATTAAACACAAAATGGGTACAATTTTCGTAAGCACCCACTAACTTATTGGGGGTAACTTGTTACAGGTTCAAAAGGGAGGAGTAGTTATTTTGATGGCATCTCTTTATTTATATGACCTGAGGAGTATAAAATTGTACGTAGACAAGAAAAAACAGTCCCACGGAGACCTTAAAAGTGGCACTTACGAATGTTGAAAGCACTTAATGTAACTTTTATATTCATTCTTTGATAGAACAACTTTAAGTTAAGGGCAGGGGGCGAAACACATTCACGAAAGACTTAAAATTCGTTTCTGCTTTTAATTTTTTCTTTCGCTCCGTCCTATATAATAAGCGCCATGTTAAAATATTTCCGCTAGATCTTTTATTAAAGATAACGTCGAGCCAACTTTTCTATCGCATACACTAACTTATTACATTCACTAAAGAGACTTTTAAGGGTGTTTTAGCGTTTTCCATTCTGACACGTTTCAAAGAAGAAGTTTTCAGTTTTACATCTCTTGTTAATATTATTCGGAGGAAGAAATAAATTTCGAAATTTATTAGATTAATTATAACCCTTCGTTTTTGAGGGCTTCCGAATGAGCGTCGTTTTGGATGTAAAACGAGCCCTTAATTAAAAGTGCGTTATTTTTGTTAGGTGGGTTAACTTATTTATCTAGGAGCGAAGAAAACTCAATTTCGAAATAAATTGCTTCCACCTATCAATTTTCGATGAGTGTTTTTATAATTAACGTCAAGGTACATAATGAATAGGTGGCGTTGCCGTGTCGGAATTTAGAACTTATAATAAACATACTCGAGTTCTTGTTTATGTAGAAGCGTATAATTATTGCGAGGTAGGTCAGCTAAGGATATAAGGTTTGATTAAAATTTAAAAAAAAAACTTATTTTATTACGACTAAACTTATTTCTAATTTCTCGTTGGGTGTGGTGCAGGAGAGAATGTTAACGATAAAATTAATGAATGCAAAGTAGTCGAAAGACCGACTCTCGAATTCTTGCTGGAAGGCTCGCTCGTTTGCCCATGATATAAAATAAACTCGAAAAAGTTGAAAGTATAACGGTGTCATGTGGTTAGTTCAAAATTCTGCCATGTATACTTAATCGTGTTTTTCTTTAAATTGTAAAAGCTCCGAAGCGGAAAGCTTAAAAAAAACTGTACACTGCACACTGTACACATTTGCCTTGGTGATCAAATATTCTTAGCTTCTACTTCAAAAATGCTCTTCTCGAAAAAAGTCCCGAGTAAATTAAACAATAAACTTACGCGTTCATTTATCATTGCGACTAGGTGGATTTTAATTGAAAATTAATGTTCGGATTTAATTGAGAAACGTAATATTTAGTCTGAAGTTTCGTTATAATGCGACCATTGTTTCGAAACGAGCAAATATAGGTATGGCTAATTTCTATAATCTTCCAACTTATACCTAAGTCACTCTTAAGCCATTAGATTAACAAATATTAGATTAGTACAAACTGAGAAGAAATGTTGTTCAAGCTCTACATTAATCTAGCTAATAGTAATTAAACGCGTGTAACTTAGAAATCGTTATTCGAGGACCCCATTAACCTTACAAGTAACGAAATTGTGAAATTGCTTGAATTACTACCCCAATTCTACTAGAAATCTTCCAGGCATTACCTACGAGCTACTACAAACAACCATTTTGTATCGAAATGGATTAGAAATTTTAGCAATGCCAACTAGGCGGCGACTCGCTTTCTGCAACTCGTCTCAGTTGACCATCACCTCTAGTTTGTTCTTTCCACTCGTCCAAGTCCACAATTTCCAAGGATCCAAGGAGATGAGCCCAAGAGCAGAGAGGAGCTAACCTAAGTTTTAGGTTCTTGTCCTCAAGTGGTTTTCGAAAGGGCGCATCCAAATCCCACGTTTCACTCTTAAGTGTCTCAGATGCTATCAACGCGTCTAGATCAGCATGGCGATACATTTCATGCTGGAACTCTCGCTCCAAGCTTGCCAGGATTCATCACACACGTGTCGTGCCGGGACTGCCACTGACAGTTTTGGCTCTATTCGTTCCGATATCAAACAAGTCTGATCTTTGATTCCCAGCTCAACAAGCCGTCATTCTCCCATTCCAGAGCCAGAACCACTACATCAGTGGTACCCTATATGACGGTTTTGGTTCTCTTCGTTGTGGGTGTGCCAACAAGATATCATGCAAGTCTGATCTTTCATTCCCAGCTCGACAAGTCATCATTCTCCCATTCCAAAGCTAGTAGATATCTAATGGCTCTGCCCCATTCTCGTAATGAGCGCAACTTCTTGGAAAATTCATTTCCGATTGCATCAATCGTACCCTAAATGACAGTTTTGGCTCTATTCGTTCCGAGAGTGCCAACAAGATATCAAGCAAGTCTGATCTTTCATTTCCAGCTCAACTAGTCCTCGTTCTCCCATTCCAGAGCCAATAGATTCGGTCCCATTCTCGCAATGAGCGCTCCACGCACGGTCGGCTTTGGAACGAATAGCCCGATGGCAGTTTTAAGTACTTTCACCTTTTTGCAGCTCGAAATGACATGTAAAACGGCCACTTAGGAACATATAAGAAGCAGAGTTTTGTAATGGATCATAAAGCCCAGTGCCTTGAAGGACACTCGCATTATAACCACGGCAGCCTTCAACAATTTATTCTAAAAGATACTCAATGCTCAAAAGAAACATTGACTTTTAAAGGCGTGTGATTGCTCATCAGCTTAACTAAAAGTCAAGTACCTACCATCATCGTAAATTACAACCGGGACAAGATGCTCAACATCCCTTCGAAAGCAGGTAAACATCAGTATATAAATTTTTAAAAACGCCACCAACAGTGAAAGGTGGAAGAATCAGCGACAAATACACCTGGATAGGTGAAAGGGTTCACAATAGAGCAGCACAGCGTGAGCCGGCTGTGATTTATGGTGGCTGTTCAACTTTAGGGACAATGCATCAAAGTTCTTTTCTGTTAGTGCGTTAGTAGTTAGTTGGTATTCATTTTTTCACGTGGCCGATAATCAAAAATTGATTGGAAAGGTAGGCACCGGCCTTCACCCTAACCGTGGCAAATAACGATCGTTAAGATTGGTAATTTCGTATACCTATCCTAAGTTAGCCAGGAGTTAGAAATGAAAAATGATTGGAGATTATCGAACACGAAGAAAATTATTGTGTAATCCTCCGAACCAACAAGTAGATAAATGAAAAATTTAAAAAAGGAGCTTAAAATAATTTTATATAAAACCGATTCCGTGGAATTGAAATTTTTTAAATTGAAATCTTTAATCGCATAAATCTAACATTCGCATATAAAAAGTCCATTTATCACTATTTTTCTTCATAATCCTTGTGTTTCATTTATGAGAACATTAATCCGCTTTGATGGATGTATTCGTTCGAGTATATGAGTCGGACCAATTGGTCCCAAAATTTTCTTAAATATTCCAAACTTTGCATATTTTAACGAAACTGTAAAAGGAGGCGTTTTCATCGACCACATCGTCACATTGTAAGTCGTGTAATGTAAACTGTACTTCAAAGTGTCAAGTTTGATGCAATAAAGATGCAATTTTCTTTTAATTAATAATTCATACGGGAAAATCCTTTAACGTGCACGGGAAATTCATTTTAATATTTTAAAAGGCACCTGACTACATTTTATGGGATTTTTATAAATATTTTATACCGCGCAGCACACATTCGTACAAACAAATGCTCCAAAATTGTTTTGGGTTAAGCTCGTTTTGGTATTGGAAGAGTGTAACGAATCCGGATATTAAATCAAAACTTAATAATGATAGATTTATATAAAATGTATTGTCAAAATGATGAATGAACTGGAGAAAATATATAAATAATTTGTATCGTGCAATTGGGGAGAGGGAGGCAACGGCGTTGTGTGACAGTGGATATCAAAAATTTAATCCTTTACACTTTACACGATTATCTCAGTTTTCTCAAATGGGTTGTGTGGTAAATCACGCCTCGAAATTTATTTTTACTAAGGTGTTGGTGTTATATTAGAGTGAAATATTGCGTGGAAATGAAACTAGGTATCCGTATTTTATTCTCGAATATAATGGTTAGTTGTTTTCTGGGAAAATTGCAGACAACTCGCAAGAAATTTATATTGTGCGAAAGTTGAAAATTACAGTAAAGACCGCACTCGCAACATGTTTGTGACGACTCGTTCTATATTTTACATATAGTAGTAGGTTAACGCTAAAGAACGACATACTTGAACCCGAAGTAAAAAAAATTTGCATTTGCTATCCCACCATTTTTTTTAAAATTCAAATTAACTTTTTATGTAACCACCAAATTCCAGTTTATTGGATATTTAAGCGCGACCATCAAATTTTAATTTCCAAGAACTCGGGCAAAAGAATTTCGAACGCGAATTAGACCGGAAAAGGTGCCTTTAAGAAGGTGAGAGAAAATTAAAGAGTTGGCGAGGCTGTGGAGGATGGCAGAGCCGAAACGTACAATAAATGGATTTCGTACCGTAATAATGTTATCAACTTTGACCACCCACAACTGTTATAATCGACAATCTTATTCGGTCACGACGTAAAACCACAACGAGGAAAACACAGTTCGTGGAGGTCCTAACCTAAACCCCACTAGTATACACACAAAAGATGCGATATTGACGGTAGCCACGGAGCGGAGCAATACGTGTCTCAGATAGCTTAATATTTATCTCCGCAGATTAACACAAACCGCGCTTTTTACCAACGTATTTTACAATTTAAATTAAGGACGAAAATTTACTTCTTTTTGCAAATCCTTTGGTCCTTAAAATTTATCTAATTTAAAGTTAGTTTTAAAAAACCCTTTAACGTTTTAAAAAGGCAATTAGAAAGGGGTTTTGTATATTTGTAAGTTTATTCTGATTAATGCGCAAATCTAAATTATCAAAATTTTAATTGCCATTGAAAAATTACCGAAAATTATTTAAATTCAACGCCAGAAAATTGGCATTAAACCTACATCAAAGTTGGCTTAAATTACGGCCTTTGATGAGAATTTGATTCGAGATTCTAGCAAAGTGCACGCAGTCCAATTTCAAAGTAAATGATAAACAGAGACAAATGGGGTGTTTCAGCAGTAACTGTAAGACGACCACCATTGATTGCGAGAGCGTGCATCGGGTACGAGCACCAATTAGTGCCTCAAAGATTTTACATTTCGTAAAATTTGACTCGAAAAGTTTGCCCTAATTTTTGCGACGGTCCACTAGTATAAGTTAAAGCCAATAAATCAGTCTGTTCAGCTTATTATCTTTAAATTTATTTAAGAAAGTAAAGATATAGGGAGCACGCAGAAAGACGTTAGATACAATTCGGCATTGGATTACCTTCAAAAGCGACGTACTCCGGGTTCCAGACAAGCTTCAAGTAAAAAAGGGGGCCCCATTTCCGTATTCGGCTGCTTTCAGTGTCTAATGGGGGAACGCCACAAAATTCGCCCCTTGCTAAGTCTCATTTGTCCTTCGCCATTTTACAAAAATGTTTACAACCAAATTATTCCAGAATCAGAAGACTGTGCTTTCTCAATGGCCCACTTGTAAGCCTATTAATGGGCAATCCTCTTTCAAGTATGCCGTTCCAATTCCAATGGTCGGATTGGATGCCTTGTGTCTTGTGTTACAGAGATACGTAGATACCAGGGAAGAAGCTTCCCCATTTAATGTACTTGAGTCGCCTTGGAAGGCCATTAAATATCAGTTCGGTTACATGTGCTAACCATGGCTTAAAATACGATCAGCCCATCGCCTTCCAAAGCAGATTGCTAAGGTACCCAATAGTGCACGACTAATAAGCCGGGAAGACAGAAAGAATTATGGATCAGTATTAGAGAAAAATGAGGAACTAATCGAGTATTTTATTTTTAGAAGGTGCAGAAATAAAATCGACACTTGAGCCACTCAAACAAAGGCACCCCCTCTCTTTCTTCCTACGCCTGAATCGTTTGTCCTCTTGAAAATTGTTTCTATTGTTTTCAGCAACATTATTACGTGCCTTAATGGTTACGATAGATATACGATAAGATCTGAACTAAACGCATAAGTAGAAATTAATGCTAAAATCTACATTGATCATATTTCATAATTATTGCTCCATTATTTCCAATTTATTGTATTTTGGCTATTTTTATAACACAAAAAAACTAAATTGAAGTAATTATCCCAATTCTTTATTCACTTATTCATCGATCGAGTTCAAATTAAGTTTGTCAGACGGTTTAATACCAAATATCAGCTTTTAATCAGATCGAGATTAAATTTTTAATGAGCGATTTAGTTTAATGAAATGGCGTACGTATACATAAACATAAAAAAAGCAATATTCCTGCTAATGGATTTTATGGCACCCCATTCATCAAGTGATTCGTCATTTTCTAATAGTTACACGTTGGGTGTTACATAAAGAAAAAAAAAATTTCAACATACTAATACCATTTTGTCCTTCAAAAAGCCAAAGTGGATATGACAGCAAAATCTGATTCGATCCAGTGTCAAATAAGGTTTATTACCCCTAAGCGTTAATTAAGTCCTCGGTAAATTTATAATATTGATACCCCGATTTTATATTGACGTCGTTTAACAAAAAGGTGGGAGCTTTCAATTTTATATAATTTTCCACATAAACAAAACTGCCTGCTCAAAAGTAAGGGTTGAAACTTCGCCATATATAAGAGTTTCGAATTTAAATTTATTAACGTCCTTAAATTTTCCCCATTCGAAAATTTTCTCTTCCGAGCCCGCGAGGACTTAGAATGGCTCTTACATTTAAGCCTCCTAACCGTTATATTAAATTTATTTAGAAAAAAAAATCGCCTATAAATTAAATGTGTAGTGAACACTTAAAAGAGTGTCTTGTTCATGTACAGCCAGAGAAAAATTTATTGGGCTAGTAAGTGGTAACTTTCTTGTCATAAATATACGTTTTAGCAGGGAATGGCATAAAAATTGAGAGTGCACACTGCACAACCTAATAGTGGCCAATAATTATTTCTACGGCTGTACATCAGGTGTAGCAATCAGCAATCAAAATAATGTAGTGGCGGGGAGTCCAGAAACAGATTGGTGGCAGGTACAATGGCTAATTAAGTGCGGGCGTCGTGCGCATTTGAACGACTCTCACGTCTAAACTGTTCAATATTAGAATATAATCGCCCAGTATTATTTTGTAGAAAAATTTCCGCTCTATTAAAAAGGCCGGATATAATTTCGCCCTATCTGGCTTACTTTTCGAGATGCAAGCGACTTAAGCTTGAAAAAGGTGATGGCAGAGGTGCTGGTTCAACTAGAACAATTCTTTATTGTTTAAACAATTTCTGCTAAATTGACTTTTGAGTAAATGGCCAATTAGGTCTGCTGAATCGATTCAGACCATTGGCATATTTCCATTTC
The DNA here is from genome assembly GCA_950108345.1 of Malthinus flaveolus. Taxonomy (NCBI): domain Eukaryota; kingdom Metazoa; phylum Arthropoda; class Insecta; order Coleoptera; family Cantharidae; genus Malthinus; species Malthinus flaveolus. The sequence goes on along the minus strand of OX467287.1, from coordinate 19,976,073 downwards.
ATCATTCATCTTTAGAATTAAACCTATAGCGCGCACCTAATACGGAAAATTCAGCTACTTATCCATTGTTTGATCAAATTTCAGACATGCCGTGAGAGCAAATTTTCATGTGTATTAATTTTTCACATGTGAAAATCCAATGTGGAAATCTGAAAATCTATAACTAGCGATTGTCGTTTTTAAAGGCCCATTCACAACGATCCATTGTTCAAGTAGTAGGTATACGTGGAGGAATTGAAAACGTTTCAACTTTTTGTAAACCATCCCGATACGATCTCATTTTGATTGTTTTGTATAATAATAAAAACTATTTTAGATAAAAATTCGTAGATTTTTAATCAAATTCTGCATGCGATCGAGTAATCCGTTAAAAAAGGAGGGCTTTTTGAATATAAAACTAAAAGTTAACCTTTCTCGACAAGTAATCCTTTTACACACGTCAAGTAATTTAATAATTGTGTAAGATTTGTAATTTATAAAATTCGTGTCGAATGGAGTTATTTTAAATGCGAGAAAACACATTATTTTGAGGAGACAATTTTCTGTAGGCAATCAAAATATGTTTATACAACAAAAAAATGTTTTATACGCGATGACAGGTTAACATTACCGCGCCAATCTTCGTAATATAACTTTTTCATTTTAGCCCTATAGTGAAATTTTTTTGCCAAATTTCAAAAGTCGCAACTCGTCTACTTGTTTTTTCAACTAATTAAATTACGAACGGGAAAAATCAAAAATTAAAGACTCCCCGAAGCTCGTAGTAATTTAGCCCTCTCTTAAAACGGTGTTCGCATTTTTTTATTTCCCAGTTTCGAATTTGAGTTATTATAACGATAGTTTCGAGTTGGTAACGATCCAAAATTTTCGATATAAGTTCCATAATCAAAAAGGGGTTGATTTGGCGCCAACAAGACCCGTATAATACGTGAATAAGATCCAATAATAATAATAAAGGGATGGTGCGATGTTTTTTTTTGATTGGAAAAATGCGAATCAAATTTAATTAACGTTTGGTGCTTTTTCCGCGATTTTTATTTCGTTTTATTTGTTAGGGTCGTCAGTTGAGCCTAAATTATTTAAAGAATCAATCACCTAAAACCCAACATATTATTTTATTGGTGGAACATAAAAAACGGCGAATTTGAAAAATCGCGAAGGCAACGCTACAAATAATGGATTTCTTTTAGAATTATATTAAATTTGAAAATAACAAACTGATAGAATAATAACTTGATAGCTCAAAGGCAAAAATCTTTGATTAATTTTTGCGAGCGCTTCTTTTAAAAATGCGAATAAACAGAGGAAGAAAAATTTTAAATTATTTTATTTAATTTAAAATTCAATTCGAATTTAATACAAAAAACAATTTTTAATTTCAATTTCTTTGTTGTTTAAACCCTTGACATATAACAAAAGAGTAAGTTAAGTAACTAGACCGTGCCATTTTATTTAAAACTTCTGTGTATATGATGCATGGGCGTGCGTTATGTCGAAAAGTGGTGGAATGAAATTTCACAGACGTTACATAATATTTGTATACATTAACAGTTTTTAATGGTTTATGCGTGCATTTACTTATTATAAAATTATATGCGCTAATGAGTGAAAGGTCAAAAACCTGCACGAAAATTGCTTAATTCTCCAACCACTCCCAAAATACATACCTACACGTCACTGTTTTAAAAGATTTATTCAGTCTACACGGAAGCTAATCAATTGATTATAAATTATTAGTTATCATTAAAATGTCCGTTTTATTAGGAAGAGAGGCCCACTTTCAAGCATGAAATTCTCATATCCATCAGTCTGTGTGTGCGTGTGTAGAGGTTAGGCCGGGGTAGACCTGGAAAAATTGCTTCACGTTGGCAATTCTGTTGCCTATTAGCATTTTGGCCTAAGGGGCCTGTAAAGCAACATTTTAAAATTATATAACCTTCCTCCAAACCCCCGAACTTAACACTGTTGACAAGATGACACGGCTATACCTACTACCTACTATAATTACGTTGGGCTATGATTTTTTTTTTCGACAAAAATGGCCTAAATTGAATTAAAACCGGCGACGCAACCAATCAGAATGCATTTTTCACAGCTGATGAAACTCATAATAATTATAATAGCTGTCAGTTGGCGCTATCCCCATTCAGCCTGCCAGAATATGGAACTTGAAGAGGAAAAAAATCACAGCCAACCCCTATGTAAAAGCATTTACCTAGAACAGATTATAGATATCCATTTTTTTATTGTTAGCAAATTTGACTCGATTTTCCAACAATAGTTCATTTGAACTTTTTGATTGTTGAAACACAATTGTGTGAAAAATACATTCACTTTATTTATTACCCAAATATATAAAAGTTACGAAATAAAATAGAAAGATACGTTTAGATAATCACATAAGCATGTGTCTAAAAGTAATCCAGTTCAGTGGTTTGCGAAATCTCTTTTTCATTAAAAATTTAAGTTTAATTGTGGAAATTTATGTTTTTGCAAAACAACGGGTGTAGTTAATTACCAAAAAACACAAAAACTCATCAGAAAAATATTTCCTAAACACAAAACATGACGTTTACGTTTCTTTTAGGAATTAAATTTTTTTTCGCAAAACACAGATTAAGTCATCCTCATGTGACGAAACCCATTAAAAAAATTTTCGAGTCTATGTTTTACCTCGGAATACTCCCAATAATGATTAATAGATAAATGGAATTGTATGACAAACGTTGATTAATGACGTTTTTTCCCGATAGAGAGAACGAATCGCGTGGCTAGATTCTTTTAAGAGAAAAAAAAACTCAAGATGGATGGCGCATTTCCTACACAGAAATAGCGACTTAAAAGAACGGCCTATTTCAAAAAGGCTTATCGTTTCGTGTATCATTTTCTTTTGTTACCTTCTTCGGACAAATCTCGGCAACAAAATTGTTTTCGCTCCCTTTTGAAACTTTTGTATTAAGTTCCAATTTACAAAACGTAACGAGATACTTCCCAATAATCAAATTTCAAATGTTTTTTTCGCACGTTTAGTTAATAACGCACGTTTTGACGTTAACGTTTTCAAACAAAAATTTTAAATTCAAAAACTCTGGGATATTGACAAAAACACAAAATTACTTTTCGTATAGTACAAAAAAAGTATATCAAAATTTGAAAGGCAAAAGAAGTTAAAAACATGTCAATTAAGACGTAACGTAAAAGGGACTGAAATATATAAAAATATGGAGTTGTGAAAAACAAAAAACTGTCGCAAAATATTGATACGAATGCTTCCTTATAAAGTGGGCCTTCTCGCTGCCTATTTTCGTTTTTATTCAATTTATCGTTATCGAGTCTATTAATGCTCCAAAATTCCAACCGCGTCACAGAAACGAGCAGAGCCTTGTCAGTGCAGGGTGGGCCATGAAAACATTTGATTTGGCGTGCAATGTGATTCCGATAATATTTTGATTGAATAAATTTCGTATCGATTTAATGAGATGCCATTAATTATCCCCTATTCAAATTAATTTCTTCCCGATAGTTTAGGATTAGAGAGCCAAATCGATCGAAGGCGAGACCTTTCAATGGGAAAACACTTACGAAAAGTCAAATGTTAGTGTATGCACGAGGCGGTTTTTCTGCAAATTGGATCCTAAATAAATAGAGAATTTTCACAAAATAATTAAGGATTTACCTCTACGTATAAATATTTGGTATTAATTTCCTTTGAAACGCGATTAAAGGGGGCGTTTTTGAAATTTGTACAAAACAAATAGGACTAAAGCAGGCACTGTGTAATAATTTTTTGAGGATTAAGCAATTAAATCGATTTGTTTAAATTGCAGAGCCTTTCCCACTCCGTGCTTTTAATTGGGGCAGGGAAAAGGGAAAAAATTAAAAATCAGCTACTACCTTACATATTACAATTATTGTTAAAAATAAAAAACCAGATGGTACAATGCCACTTGGGCGGTGACACAAAAATTCGTCAATTTACCCAAAAAGTAATCACCTAGGTACCTACTTATTTGTAATTAAAAATGGCGGCCAGTGTATAATTATAATTACTGAAATAAATAATCAATATGTGAAGGTGAAGTGATGCTTTTAATTAAATTTGTGAAATTTTTGTAACAAAATTATTAACCCTTATAAAATAACCAAAAGGGGTTTAAATTAATTTGGTTTATTTGAAAATAATTTGCACTAAATTAGGTACCTTAACTAGAAATTATTTTTAATATAATAACAAGCTGTTCATTAGGTAATTAACATGGGTGTGAGTATAATTTTAGTTACTACTCATAACCTTGTTCTTGGAAATGTGATGGGTTTATTTCTAGAAATATGTTAAGTCCACCCCTCCCTTAATTTTAACAACAATTACACTCGTTTTATTTACTACGAAACCCGAACTCCCTGAAAGTACGTTTTTGGTTACGCCTGGAAACCTCAACGCCCTCTAGAAGGGGGTTATTGATGCAATCACCTTCGAGTTGAGTTTTGAGTTTGGTTTTGGTAAAAACACCAAAAAAGTGGTATCCGCAGGGTGGCCGGTGGCCCATACCAAGAATATTGAACTTGAGACCCGTTTGAAACAATATCGTATGCATGGGCTTATTTTGGAATGCTTAGCCGACTTTACAATGCCTAGAACGGGCCTCCGAGGCCCGGCAAGGTTTCCCAACTGTATATACTACTTTCATTTTACGAGTTTTCATCTCGCAGTTGTCCAAAGCACACCACGCCAAGAATATTTGTCTTGAAACTCATTTTAAACAATATCGTACGCATGGGCCCATTTTTGAATGCTTAGCCGAGGTAACAACGCCTAGAACGAGCCTCTGAGGCCCGGTAAGGTTTTCCACCTGTATGTACTACTTTCATTTTATGTGTTTTCATCTCGCAGTTGTCCTAAGCACACCACGCCAAGAATATTTGTCTTGAAACTCATTTTAAACAATATCGTAAGCATGGGCCCATTTTTGAATGCTTAGCCGAGGTAACAACGCCTAGAACGAGCCTCTGAGGCCCGGTAAGGTTTTCCACCTGTATGTACTACTTTCATTTTATGTGTTTTCATCTCGCAGTTGTCCTAAGCACACCACGCCAAGAATATTTGTCATGAAACTCATTTTAAACAATATCGTACGCATGGGCCCATTTTTGAATGCTTAGCCGAGGTAACAACGCCTAGAACGGGCCTCTGAGGCCCGGTAAGGTTTCCCAACTGTATATACTACTTTCATTTTACGCTTTTTTATCTCTCAGTTGTCCAAGACGCAAAAATGTGTTCTCGGTTGCGTTTAAGACTTTTTAATCAATTTTATGAGCGTAAAAAAAGCCTCTTCATCGGTAATGGGTAACTGCACGTTTGTGGTTACACCACCGGGTATGTCAAACACGCGGCCCGCCGACACTTTTTGAAAAAAAGCTCTCTCGACTTAAAATATTAATTGAAATCCAATCCAATGTGACTAACTCTTGGTTGAAACAAAAAGATACAGAAATTGGAATTTTAGAATTTTACGCTTTGTTTACCGTGCAGTATTTGGCTAATATAGATTTGTATTTACTCGAACTAAATAGTATTTTTAACTAAAATTGAAAGCCCAAAAAGGTTAAAATTAGCACCTACAGTCAATTTTTAAAATTACGCCATTGTGTCAACTGAATACGTGAACGTGCATGTGGTGGTTTGTGGTGCAGAACAAGTGCGACGAGCTGGGATTAGATCGGCGCTCTTCAAGTGCACAAGTGCAGCATCGGTTTGCCCCCGGGAAAAAAATTCGGTTGAGGTTGTTAGAGCTAATCTGTAAGTGCACAAACGTGCAAAAATGCTGGTCAAACCGATAACAATGAGGATCGAAAGTAAATCCACTTTATAGGATCGACAACATTATTATTTTTCCTCCAAACTGCCTTTGACCTTAATGCTACGTGTTTAAAAAGAAATAAGGTTTAAGCGAACTTGGGTACAGAAGCGATTTCAGTGTCGATATATAGTATAGAAATAAGAAAAAAGTGGAAGTGAAAGTAAATTGAAAATGTCAAAGCAATTACCCGATAGATTAAAGCACACGTTATGTGGAAATAGTGTCTCCGCGGCGTGTGTTGTCTTTGGTATTAAATTAAAATTAACGACGGCGACTGAGACTAAGTAAGGCGCCTTAAACACGTGTAATTATTTCCTCTTTTATTTAAATATAATTGGTTTTGGTTTGGTAACGGGAGGGAATCAGAAAACACAATAGAATAAGAAATGACAAAACAGTTCACAAAGACATTCTATTACGTACAACAAAGGAATATCTTAATCGTAAGAAGGGGCTAACTTAGTATAAGAAGTTGTTACAAAAAGCACATTACAATTCAGTGAAAAATCCACAATACACACAATACTCGCTTTGAAAGTGGCTTGATAAAAAAGTAACCACCATTTATTTAACAACTTTTTACATTCGGGAAAATTTCAAATGTTCCCTTCAAAAAGACGCGAAACAGACGATATCAAAAGAGTTTGCGGATTTCTTGATTACCACTACACTTTGCTGACTTTTACGTTTATTCTTTGTGTTTTGCCCTATTTTATTCCGCCCAAGTAAAAGAAAAGATTTATGAAGTTCAAGATACAATTATAAGAGGAACACTTTATTATTACACTTAAAGACCCCAATCTTGGTGTTTATAAAAATGAAATATGAACTTCCTAATAATTTTTCCAACCTCGGTTACGATTTCAAATCTCCAAATACAATTTTATACGTTTTATTAATTGGCGCCACTCCTAACTTCCTTTCTATATCGTAATGTCCGGCGAAAAAACTGATATAAAAGTGTAGGTTTCCAATTAACTCAAAAAAGCTTGGTAAATTGAAACGTTAATAGTTCAATTAACATAGATGAAGGTGCGAGATTTTTTATCTACCTACAAAAAACGACTTCAAACCTACTCATAATGAGCTTTTTTCCAATCATCAAGATCCTCGCGTAAGGAAGAAATCGGCGTTGGGATAAAAAAAATTTAATCAATTACTATACCTCAGATGCGTTTTCGTTTTATTTTTATGTCCACAACGGTAAAATATTCATTTTGGCTGTTAATTATCCTTATAGCTACATCTCGCGTTTTTTTTTCTTGTTTTTACAAGTTAATTAATTTCAAACTTAGGAATGCACGCAAAAACGAATGAAGCGAAGGTATATAAAACAAAAATTAATTATTAAATAAAATATGGAAATATTTTCCTAGTGCTCCTCAATTTGAAATCAAAACAAAATTGCTAAGTATATACCTACCCTAATAGTAAATTAATTATTCACAAAATGCCCCTTTTCCCAATTGTTAAGTCTCCATCATTGAAACTTCCATAAAAATATAACTCAAACACCGGATTGGATAATTGTACAATAATTTGTTGCATTATACGGCTATAATTGTGTAAAGCTTCCTATTGACTTCCAATTCTATTGTTTTATAATAAGGCACTTTAAAATGAGAGAGGCGAAGTTTCATTGTCTTTTTGTAACTTGATTGGATAAATATTTATCCGGGTAATAATAGGATGATTGGTGGTGGTGGGCACCGCGCAACATTTTCCTTATTTGGTTCCGAACGTTTTAAGCCTACGTGTACACTTTATCGAGGGTGGCTTTGTTTCCAATACAAACTTCTAAAGGAAGCACTTATTTCATTTCCTGTATAAGTTACCCCGATTTGTTTTATCCGTAAAATTGCGTGTTTTGCGAGTGAAACATCGCTTCACATTTGATGCAGAAGTAATGGGAATTGAGAATATTGCCTCGTTAATCCGGATCGTAAATATACCAAAATGTAATTTACAATCGTGAACTAACAACATTTTGTAAATCAAACTCACTTAAGCGTCATAAAATTCTCTAGTGTCCCGCGTACACTTCCGTTCAACTAGTTCGCGTAACTAACAAGACGTAAAGTACGCCTTGTTACTCTGGATTTTAGATCACACACGATAATAATATTGGAGAACGATGAAATTTAAAGAGTCACCATGGAGATGCTTAGAAAAGCATTGGGACACACAAAGGCTCATTAGGTAGACGAGACTCTTTGTAAACGATCGATGTTGAGTAAAACGCAAAATACTGGCAAGTTTTATTAGAAGCTGCCCCAAGTCTTTTTACGTAACCCCCGACAAACGAAAAAGCACGTTAGCAGACTCCACTTGAACAAGGGAGGGTAGTATGCAACAGGAGGTGAGAGTGCGTAGCACCCTAAAGTTCAAAGTTGAATAGAGGTAGCTATAGCTATAGCAAAATAATTACCTAGTAAAGATTTATCTAAAGGTAAGAGACTGGTTGATCCGGATATTTCTGTTGTATATATCCGGATTAACGAGGTTAAGTGTATTCGTAAATAAAGCTTTAGTGGAGAATAGGATTTCCCTTATTGGGCTCGTTTCGAAACTATAAGGAGATACGAATGTATAACGAAAGAATTTAATTCTTTATCCCGAGTCGGCTCCGAGACAGTTTTTTCTTGCTAAATTTGTCCTTTCAAAAAAACATTTTATATATTAAATTCTTTGTATAAAATATTAAAATATGCCATCGTTAGACAAAATGACGTCGAAAACCAGAATATCAAAACTCGAAAGTTTGTAGAAGCTTTATTTTTTGGCATCCCTTCGATCGATTCTCGTATCGTATTCATTAGCATTCCGTGCCACACTTAAGAGCGGTTGGCGTATGTGTAACAGTAAAAAAACAAAGGGTTTAAAAAGGAATTGAATAAAGAAAAAAAAAAGTTTATAAAATTGCGAATTTGGTAAAATTTTCGTCCAAAAAAGTGTAACCTACATGGAAAAATCGCGTCAACTTAAACGACTTTTTCGTATTTACATTGAAATGTATTGCAAGCAAATAAGAAAGTTATTTTCTGCACGGGATACATTTGTAAAATATTGACAGAAATATATCGATAGTCGGGAGTCTTCGAAATGATTTTTTTATTCAAAAAATGAGCACACAAACAAAAAAATTGGCCGTGTATTCCGAAATTAAATTACGATAAATTTTTGAACCGCGACGCAAAGTTTTAACTCCACAAAAAAAGAAAACCATTAAAGTTTTAGATTGCTTACTAAACGACGTTATTTTTATCTGATCAGTCATATCAATCTGTGTATGACAGACAAATTTCCATAGTTGGAAAAGTTTCGAGTATAAATTTGGAAGAAAATTGTTTTTCCTCTGATGGAATACAATTCCATAATAATCAATTGTGATCACGATTTAGTCATTTCAAAGCAAATTTCTCGCCTTAATGTCTAAAAGATTTGCGTGCAATCCTAAAATCGAAAGTTTCTTTATAAATTCGAAAGAATTTAGCCAAGGGCTGAAAAGATAGCGGTTGGCAAAATTAGATTTCAAATTGAATAGCCGATAAGGATGTTTGTGATTTCCATTTCTTGTCAAATCTAACGGAACTTACCATCAATATTGGAATTTTATCGCAAATCTTCAGTTTTATATGAAAAGTTTAACTAAAATGCTTATTTGCTTTGCTAGTCGCGAGTATTGCTTTTATTTATAAGACAAAAACAAAAGACAACCGTCCATTAAATTTTGCCAATTTAAAAAAAAAAAAACTACACAACTCGTATGGGTCGAGCCCACCCGTTTTGCGACAGTTTGTTAAAAAAATAAATGCGAAATTTATTTTAATTGCAAAAAGACCGCTAAATAATTTTCCAAAATTCACATTTCGCCGCGCGTCACTCAAATTCGACGTCGATAATGTACAAATTTCATTTTGGAACTCGCTCTAGTTTCGAGTTTCGACCAAAAACCGCAATGTACTTCGAGTAACTCTACAAACTTAAGACAATTATTCTTCTTTCGTGCATGTCAAGTATTTCATTATTTTCTCTCTCGCTTCCCAATCTTTTACTTTTTACAACGTATAATCTACTCGAAAAAAAAATCTTTACCTTTACGTCTTACCCAGATGACGAAGATATCTATTACTTTTTATGAAACAAAAAAATGAAAGATACAAAAAATATGCTAGTGATGGTAATTTTAATACGATTGACGGGTTGGCACGAAGAAAAAAGACGGAAGTGTAACGTAAAATGTTAAGGATTGTTAAAATAAAAATAACGCAATGAAAGATTGCTGTCACCAATTTTGCACACGAGTTGATGTAGTGGGCGAATTTAGTGCTTTTCGATTTCGCTCTTGTGTGATGGTTTCAAGCAACGTCTGATAGAAATTAACCATCAAATTTTCGCCTCGAGCTAAACAATTCGTATTGAAACCGAACTTTCGGAAAATCGAATTTTTTTGCTCAAAAAAGAATAAATTGGCATTAAATGGCGATATTTGTAATTTACGCGCGAGAATAATTTCACAAAGAGAAGGTGGCGTTGCCGAAAACAGCATTTAAAAAAATTCCAGTAGCCAGTAGAAGAAGGTTTTTGAAATCGTATCAGTGACGAAAGACTACCTGAGCAGCTGAGCACCCTATAGATTGTTAGCAAATTCCGCAATGTCTCCAATTCCAATATCCGGCCCTGGGCCGTGACCAACGATGAACGATACATCAAAGTGATGAAGGTTTCTCGGGGTCATTTTCGTAAATAGACCGACGGCGCACACCAAAGGATCCATCCGCTATCGGGAGCGAGGGACGTCCTTTTAAAACAGCTCCAACGCGTCGCCAGAAGCCCCCAAAAAACTAGCTTGGGAGGCCGATGAAGAAAGTCAAGTCAAAGTCAAGGAGAAAAATTGCGAAACATTTTATAATTGTGCAAAGGCCCAATTTACTTTTAAGTAAATTGGATTAGTTCGGAGCGTTCATAAGAAATTAACACCACGAACTAACTTTTAACTAAAACAAAGAACTTTTTTCGAGTTAAATTCGAGGCTGTGAGAAGTTGGCGCTAATTTATATCTAAATATTTAAAAAAAAAGTTTTTGTCCAAACTTTCAATTTGGGTGCTAATAAAAAAAGAAAGTTTTCACTTTTAAATCCTTGAACAGTACCGAAAGTTTCCTTAACTTCCCAATTTAGATTGTTCGATTATGTACTTGTTACGCCCTTCCGTTAAATAAAAGTTCCATTATCCGAAATGGAATTTAAGCTCGACGGCTACTTGATCAAATTTCCGGTCTATTCTTAAACAATGAGTTGTGAATACGTCCATTTCTTCCCACGTCGACGTTGGCGCGCGGGCTAACCGCCCGCCCTAACTTAATGCACTTATTCAGCCGAAAGAGTTTGTAGTCATTAGGGATAGTTCCTGCGGGAACTAAAATAGTCGGTCCCATCGGAATATTTCCAAATCTAAACATCTGTGAGAAAAAGAGGGTGTACGAGTTTTTTATTCGCTGTGGAAACATTTTTATTGCAAAAAGACAGAGTAATGAACGGTGAATAGTTGATTGTCTTTCGGGTGATACTTTAGGGACGACAAACGCGAAAATATTTCCGGGCCATTACACACAAGAAAACTGGGGCGATAGTAAACATACGATTATTCTACTCGTATACGCAAGTATAGACCTTAAAAAAGAAGCAAAAAAAATATCAAGGGTTAAAGTTGTTAAGAAAAGAAAACGAAATTAAGGTACAAGGATTTCCCAAACTTAATTTTAAAGATACGACATGCGACCTAAGCCTAACGACGTCCTAAAAATATTTATTAGGGACTATCCGGGACGAAAATAATCTAAAACTGACTAAAAATTCGTAACTTCAACATGTTCGGGCCGAGCGAGGGTGGTTGGGAAAAAATTTTCCGCGAGCTTTAAATAATTTAAATTATCATCGACATTTAGTACTACTGGAGTTTTAATTCCCAGCAGTGATCAAGTCGAGAGAAAACCACGGCCTGTGCTATGATTGAGCAATGTTATCAATTTTAATGTCTCCTAAAAAATGTTGGAACATTAAGAAAATTGCGTAAAATTGTTCGAAATGGCCTTTATAAAAAATTACGCTGAAGACGTAAACGTTTTAATTTTATGGCGCATAATGAATAATAACGTTTTACTCTTAATGCCCCAAGTGTACTTTAATTAAAAATAAGAAATTATACTGCCAATATTGCTCTAAACTTTGATGTCGTTCAAAAACGATGCGATTTTCACGGTGGCGGAATCGAGAATATTTTCACGCTTTGTTAAAGTTTCAAATCGTCGTTCTTATTTTCCATCTTGGTCGTACGGCCGCTATTGCTGAAAGTGCAAAATGATCGCTTTATAAAAAAAATATTTTTATTATGCAAATTCAATCATCTTTTTGCTTTTCCCCACAAAGCGGAGAAAGCCGTGGTTGCAATAAATTTTCTTTTTTGAAAAAGTAAGGAAGATACATCTGATGCTTCAAGACAAAAATATTCTCGCTGGTCTGCCCCCTCCTCGACTTTCTGTCCGTTCGTCTGTTGTAAAATGCTTCCAGACGTACACACTTCCCAACCCACAACCCAAAATATCTCTCTGAAGACAAAAATTTCCTGCTTATGTCTTCGATTCTTAGTTCGTCCGTCTGTCTGTCCACTTGATAATCGCTTCAACAAATAAGTCGACAGTTTGTATCCGTGTCTAGCTACAAGAAGAAAACCGCAACACATTGGCAAAAATTAGAGAGTGACAAGGAAGTTTCGAGACTTTTAATGTAACCGATGGGCTCAATCGAATTCTAAATAGGGCCCGAATCGCTGCATATTTATGATATTGTTAAAACGGTGACCGTACATCGACGCATTAATTATTATTGTCCGAAATATCCTGGGAAGCCCCGGAGCCGTTGCGCAGTTTGAACGCCTTTGGGCGAATTATATAAAAAATTTAGTCTATCTGTTCCTCTCCGCTTTAGCTGTTTTCAGAGAGCAAATATACATTTTTAATTTAATTTTTATCCCATCCCTTTGGCATATTTAGCAACAACGATGTATACGAGAGCAATACTTCTGCCCGAGTAAACATTAAAACAACTTTGTAGCTATTTTATGTGTAAACAAATAGAAATAAATTGAAAGCGTACTATACGCAGACTATTATCATCAACTCCACTTTAGAAATTAACTGCCAATATTGATGTAAATGGAAACTGATTAATAAACTCAATAATATATCAGCCTGTTACCAATTAATTTTAAGCTTAAATTGATTATTTTGGGTTACCAACCTAAAGTTTTGAATTTATCCCAAAAGTCTTAATTATTCACTTCTTTTATTCCCATCTTGAAAAGTTTTAGACGTGAAGAGCATAATAAAAAATAATCAATAATCAGTCCAATTATTTGCATGAGAAACGAATTTGTGCGATTTTGTAACATTTTGAGTTAATTGCGCCAAATAATTGTTTATCAGTTATAACTTGTAAATAAGTCACGTACTTTTGCACAAATCGCACGAAAGAAAGTTTTCCAATTTTTAAGTCACGTATATCTTCACGACCGCCCTGTATAAAGGCGATATTTCACTTAGTAAATGGAAAAAAACGTTACATCATTTTACAGCAAATTTTATTTCCTCTACTTTGTTTCGTGCAAGGATTTTCATTGAAAACATCCGTTTCGTATAGATATATTTTAGGTGGAATAACGTCTCTATTCCGCAAAATCCCTATACGCACAAAAATAGTCTCTTGTACATTATTATAAAGTTTAAAATTGAAAATGTCGACGTTTAATTTTCCATAAGAGAAAAAAAACAAAAAAATGCAATTTGAGGTTTTTGTCATTTGATATTATAGTTCCAACTTTTAAAAGAAATTCGCTCGTGAGGGTTGATTTAAAAAAATCTAATTTGAATTCAAAATGGTTTTTTTTAATAAAATAGAGGCGGAGTGGCCTTGTTATACCCGCGCGTACATATATATAGAGAAAATTGCGCGCCTTTCTATTCAAGCCCCGTTAGATTTTGTTTTGGTTATAGGTAAGCGCAATTTAAATTTTGTCCCCAAAAAAATTTAAGAATCGGCTTATTGTTCGAAACAACTCGATTTGAACTCCAAATCGTTTGTGAGAAAGAAACAATTTCGTTTTTGTAAATCGTAAAAACTTCAAATACTCGAGTTGGCTATGACAAGGCAATTTAAATGGTAAATTAGTAATCTTATTCGAGTACAGGGTGGCCCCTATTCGAGTGATTACGAGTGTGCGTTTGGAATGAGTCGATGGGGTCAAATTCACCCACGTGCTATGAAAACGAGGCGTTTGACCTAAAAAGAGACGGTGAACTGTTCAAAATTGGTACAGTTGGGCGCCTTTATGGCTTTTTCTAGGTCACACAGGTATCTGTAAAAAACTGTCTCGATAGTTTCGGCGAAAATTCAGGAAGGGACGAAGGTGACCACACCAGAGCTTGAGGAGACACAAAATGAATTAGTTCCATCGAAGCAATGGGAGACATGGTTTTTCCCGAGCGACGAATAGGGCGGTTCTTAGGCAACCATCCGACCCTCAACTGTCCATACGATTAAAATTGCGAATCAATTAGCTTATTGTGATCCAAACAGCCTAACAGCAGCTCTGCGTTTGTAAAATTTTGGCGCACCCCGTGGAAATGATTTAATCGATATTTTCCCATTGGTTCTTCATCTCGTTATCCAGCTCTATAATATTTGTTCATTTTGGAGTAGGTATTATTCATCTAGGCTCTTAGGCAGCTAGCCGAGAAAGTCGATTGAATTTTCAACCCTTATAAAAAACCCAAAAAAGAATATCATCGGACAGCACACTAATGCGAGCAGTGAGCATGTGGCCTTTCGGCTCTCAACAAACTTACGAAGTGCCTACAGCGTTGTTACGTGGACGAGAATCTTGCGTTTAAGCTTGCAAGGGGTAGAAATTGTTGAAAAGGGTCTCCCGAAGGTTTCCTCGGCACTCTAAAATTATTTGAAACACGAATTCTAAATTACAATTAACCAAACCAATTAGATGAACCACAATTTGAGTTTATTGTTATTTCTAACGTCTTTGGGAAGTTAGTGGTTCACATTATTGAATTGGCCTAAAAGAAAACTTTGTCGGTAGTAGTATACGGGGCAAACTTGGTGCTTTTAGACAAATGCAGGTCTGATACAGAAGTTTGCTGTTGGATAATACGTTTTCGGTAGAAAGTTCAAAGTGTGCCACGATCACGATTAGATTAGAAATTAAAAATTCCAGTTTACACCCAAAGCGTTTTTAATTACACTCAATTAACCCAAATTTAAAAATCGCTTAATGCCTAATTTATAAAAAAAAATTTAACTACTGCAGAGAAAGAATCAGATTCGGAACCGTTAACTTGTTTTATAAAAGCCCTCAGGAACTTTGTTATAAAAGAATTTAATGTCCTTTATGTTTATTTTTTTCTGCTATTTGCATACTGTCTGAAAATTTCGTCTAATTTGTGAAACACTTTTGAGTTTATTTTAGTTCTTAATTTCAAACAAACGGATTATAAGGAAAAGATGTCTTTAATCCCAATTAAAGCAATTAACTTAAAAATCGTCGAATTGAAATTTTTGTTTCGAAAAAAAAAGTTTATAATTTTTAATGCAAATTAATGATTTTATCCTTCCAAATTATGAATAAATATTCACATCATTTTTAAACTTCCTTCATTAGTAATTGATATAACAGTTTCGTTTAAGTTTAAGTATCAAAATTTAACGGAACAACGGAACATTTTTTTTTTCTTAAAATATAAAAAAGAGATATTAATAATGGATTTAGACTTACCAAAGAAAAATAAAAGTTGAGACAAGAGGATTAATTGAAAATCTGAAACAAAAATATTTTTTTAGTATAAACTTGTAAAGACACAAAATACGATACATCAGGTTGCCAACAATTTATTAAGCTTTCAAGCCTCAATTGGCACCCTTTTGGCATTCTTAATTTTAAAAGGCATCAATAGCGCGCTACGAATTAAAATAATTGATAGGTCTGATCTACTTTGGAGTTTCGACAGCCTCTAGAGCACTATGACACCGTAACTATGAGTAATTAATAAAGTATGCGATTTCAGGTAATTTATAAAAGTACCGAGAAATATACAGAAAGAAAAATTTATAAATATTTAGTTCCTTCCCCGGACGCCACTTTCTTTGCTTCTCAAAACTAATTTAAATCATACGACGATGACCAATTATAAAGGTATTTAAACTTTTTTGCTGTAATAAAACACCTACGCGTTTAATTTAACGAAACCAAAGCAAATTTCCATAGCTCCGGGGGAGTTATGATTTCTCAAGAGTTTCTGGGTAAATGTTAGTCCAAAACTATTTGATGTAGTACTACATAAACAAGCGTAAAATCAGTGAATCATAAAATAATATGGGCAAATTTATAAAATAGAAATTTAATGAAGATAATTACACATTTTTATTTTTATCTCTAACAGATCAACTTTAATATTGGTAGCATGGGCGGTGTTACACGATATTCCGTGAGGGGGCCCAAAAATTAAAATATTTTTAATTACGCGAGGTGTAATCACTACTTTTTATGTTTTGGTTTAATTCTCCTATATATTTCGTGCACGTTAGCGTAAATTCAAATAATTGCTGCAGAAGTCCGGAAGGGACTTAAGGTCCCCTTGTTGGCCCCATAACGGCGCTCGTGATTAGCAATTTCGTTTAAGTGGATGTTAATTTATATATAGCAAAATAGATAATAACACAGCTTGAAGGTAAACATAAAAATGTATAGTCAAAAGCACCTGTCATTAGAAGACGTGGAATTATTAGAGTCGTAATGAAAGGCAAAAATATAGCTTCTGGATATACTTATAATTGGACACGCTTACAACGTAACGGTAATCCAAAAAATTTTAATAAAATCGCATGTCCAACGGATCTGTAATAATTTACTATCAAAAATTGTTAATTGTCGAATCTTAAAAAAAAACTCGCGTAATTAACTTCGCTTTATTTCCGGAAAAAAAAATGAATATTTAGAAACGAAACAATTTCGCACGTTCATTTGTTTGTTGTTTTAAAACGAATTTCGCATTAAGAAATTGAGATCAAGAGAGCACACATTTACGAAAGAGAGTGCTTGTACGCACTTGCGAATTTAACTGTTTCCTTTTGTTTTACACATGGGAAAACTGTAAAAGCAGTGTTAGTTCTAAATTCAAAGCACGACAATTTCCAATCGGAAAACTAGAAAAGACTTCTAACAAATAAAGGTTACTGGAGTTAAAGAAAAGTGAGCACAAGTTAAATCCTCAAACAAAAGAAAAAGAAACGCCGAGATTTTTAAAACCTTCTTCTTCGCATTGTTTTTTTTCTTAAGTATCAAAAAAGCATTTTTCCCCATTCCCTCGAATTTCTTCACACTCGCTAAAAATGGGGGTAAAACTTTTTTTACGTGTAAAATTGTTATCGAGACGTTTAGATTTTAATCGTAGAAAATGGAAATTACCACATTATGGCTTAATTTTGATATGCAAATTTTACATTATAAGTATTGACTGTTGTTTCACTTAGAGTACCCCAAATTTCGGCTTAATAAAACGCATTAACCTTATCTAATTAAACCAAATTGCTCGCAATTACTATAACTATACATAAAAAACGAATTGCATAAATTATCGTTACAAGTGTTGATGAATAATTTCGATTATAATTAGCTTAATCTTCCTCTTTTCTTTCCAAATCATAATTACTTAAAAAAAGGGGGCCTTAACGTCCTCTGGGAATTTTTTTTTAAATTAGACTTTCTTTGTAGGCGATTAATTAGAAACGTTGATCTTATCCGATCCGATTTTCCTGCTGTTTCCGTAACAATACACCCCCCCCCCCCTAAACCACGTGAGTCGCAGCTTTAGCTAAAGGTAATACAGAATTTTATCTGCTTTCGCGAAATACGCAAGACAATAATTGAATATTCGATATTGAGTTTTTGTTTACAAAAAATTATTTTACTCGAGCTGCGAGCGCGGTGAAAGTAGATAAAAAATATGCCACTTCCAAAACGATTTTTGTAAAGCCGCGAACTGTTATTGCATCATACTTATTTTGAAAAGTGGAGTTATAATGTCAAAAATTATAATAGAACATGAAAGATCGGTTCATTTCGAGTAAAAAGTTATATTTGGTATTTATTCGAAACTCCGCCCCCTTTATGGTAATAATGATTTATTGATCACACGTCAGCTTTTTGAGTTTTAAGATTGCTTATGAAATAAATAAAACGAAAATGTAAATTTTATTATTGGAAAAGTTGCTTCGAAATGATCACCGATGTGCTCTTCCATTTGTGCGCGGTCACCCGAAAGCACGAAAGCTAAAGGAAAGTTCGCGTGCTTTGAAAAAAGATTCCGAAATTACCAATTTATGCAGTTCACGGACTTTTTAACGACACGAGAACGGAACCGCAAGATATCGGTAACAATCGAAGCAGGGAAGGTGGTCTGCTGGAACGTTTTATTCCACGTAATCGTTTCTTTGAACATAGAAAATTGACTCGCCTAAGGTAGCTTTCTACTAACCCCCCCTTTCGGGAGGGTTAAAATATCCACAAATTCGAAAAGGGGAACTTGCTCACAAATACTTGAAAACCAAGCAAAACGATGAACTATAAAAAATTAAAAAAGAAGGCGAGTAGGGTGGGGTAAAATTTGCTTTAATGGAATTCAAACATTTTTTTGGGGAAGTTGGGCTGGAAATTACACTCTTAAACTTCTTCAACCCTAAGCCTATTTGGCCAAGCAGGGACGAACTCACCAATTAAGTAGTTATTACCACCAATTACCAGTAGGTAATTCATGAAATCACAAACGAACTATATCGAGCTTTTCGCCAGTTCGCGTTTTTTAAGATTTTCTAACGCGGCTAACGCCGCTGCAAGCCGAAATCCAAACGGCGTATTATTGAAAATATTCCATTTTTTTTCTCAAACTCCCACCCCTCTGTACTTTATTAACGCTAGTTAATGACGTAACTCACGAACTCGCCTCTTTGTAAAGTAAAACTTAGAAATAGATTTAAAGTAAAGTGCTTTGGAAAGTTGTGGTAAATTTCAGAATCTCCAATTTACTTTGTGTGTACCTACTTGTTTTATTTGTATTCCTGTGTAAAGTCAAATAAGTAAAAGCGATTTATTTGGAACAAATTATTGGAATAACCCGAAGCGAACGTTTTTGTTACAAAAGGAGAAATTATTTATATAAACAATTTTAAATAATTAAGCCATTAAACCAATTTTAATTTATCCAGTTTCGTGCGTTTTATAATTTATAATAATTATTATACGTTATTTAAGAGTAAATAATAAAAAAAAGACTCAAAATTACAGGAAAGCTCCAAAAGTTGAATTACGTAATTACTTTAATAGTTCCAAATATAACTTATAAGTCTAATAATATCATTAAAATAATAGCCTTAAAAGCGTCTTTTTAAATATTTATTTAACTTTCTTTTTCATTATATTTCGGGCCACGCACACAATTTTTACAAAAATTTTAGTGGTAGGAAGAAAACTTTATTTGAGTGAATTTCGATAATTTTTCACGTCGTGGTAAAAGCCAAAAACCCTTTTGAAAATTTTATTCTTTATTAGATTACAATACAAATTTAATCAATAGATGACGAGATGTACGAAAAGTTGAGTAAACTCCATTACGAGTATTGCTTTACAAAACTTTTCTATTTACATTATTATGTATATTACTACGCATATTTTTTAAAGAATAGAGTAAAAGGAGCGAGAGCACTCAAAAAAGTATATCCGTAAAAGTATACTTAATAATTAATAAGTCGTATTCTTTTATTTTAGCCCTAACTATTGATGGAGCGGTTTGTATTGCAGACAATAAGTCGTTAAAAAACAATTAGACAAAGTAAATTATTGGATAAGGTACGCGGTACGCGTACACTAATTGTATAAATTGTCATTACTCCTCGATATGGCCATTTTCAACTTTACTAAAAGCATACGCGCGCGCGACGCGCGTGGGAGGAAAATATAAAACTTTTTAATTTGCCTCAAGTGAAAATTTTCATGGCGTGTGTAAAGAAAATTTTATCAACTATTGTAGATAAGATACAATGTAGTTTAATACAATGTAACGATGCATGTGAATTGAAAACGTCCTTTTGTCACATTCGAATTGGAATATTAAAATTTACTATTGTTGGAAATTGTTTTCATTTCAACAAATGGGGACAAAGCAGGGGCGTAGTCAGGAAACGTGAAGGTGCAGATAATAGGGCCTTCTCTCGTCCCTTCGGGACGCATCATTAGTTAATCGATTGCTATAGCTAGGAGGTAATTTCCACGTTTCATTTTTGGACCCCATAAAAGGGTAGTCGAGTTTATTTCCTCATTTTTCAATCAAAAGAGGGCAACGGTTGCCGCATTTCTCGAAAAAACACTTTTTTCCCGCTTAAAGTCAAAATAAACGCAGTGTTTGTTTGTTTAAGAGGCACCGAGTGTCCAACTGGAAGTTTCATAGAAGCACCAGGCCCAAAATTTGTAAAACCGTATTTTTGAACCGTGTGGGGTGAGATTGGGACATTAGTTTTGTTTCGATTGCTCATAGATGACGCCTCGTTCGACTAATTAATTATGACAATTAGGAATAAATTTGCGGTTGTTTTAGTCGGAAATTATGATGCCTCATACCTCATTTTTGAAGAAAAATTGTATAGGCATAACGTTCCTTTTTGGAGCTGGTGACTTACGTCACCCACACAAAGCTTCAGGAAATTTGTTGCAATTGACCACACATTTTTGCAAAAAACGCAAGTGGAGTTGTGAGTGCCGGGGGTATAAAGTCACAGTACTTACTGAAAAACGTTATTTTTCCACAAAGTCGACTTTGAAGCAATAAACGAAAACCAATAATGAAAATAAAGAAGTTAAACAATACATTTTATGTGAAAACTTCGTTTATTACAGATAACGAGATGTCAGACACTAATAATTTATACGTATCGATCAAAAGTTGGTGATGAGCACTCATAACAACTTAATTCTCGGTTTGCTCCTAAATGGTTATTTTTGGGAACTTTCAACAGGTACACTTTCCTAAAAAATGACGCGCGTATAATAATTTATGACTAAAACGACAATCGAGTTACGGGTTATTACAATGTTATGACGTAATCGATCTGATACTGAAACTGTAAAGAAATAGTTCTGCATCTCTTCTCGGGGATAGGCAGTCAAAAAATGGTTTCCCATATACATTTTCGTGTGTAGAAGTAGAAGATCGTTTTAAATATAAATTTCCGACTGCGGCACTGTGATATGTAGTGAGAGATTTGGTAGGAAAATTGCCATTATAATATACTTCGTACTTGCGTTTACATTCAACATAAAGTATCAATAAAAGAAATCGAAAAAAATATTTATATGATTCGTTTTATACAATTTCTAGGCCCACGGTTATTAAAGCCGCTATGTGACCCGAGAGTGGGACAACACATACGACCGCATGTCCTCCTTCTTGCATCCGAAATCCGCATTCATCTTTGTAAAAATGATAAAGAAGAAAAAAGAGAAAACGAGTTTTTAACCCGAGTTACAACATATAAAACGAGCCCATCTCGCAACTTCATAAAACTATTACGAGAGTTATTAAAAAATAATTTTCAAAATAAGCTTCCATTATCGCTCGCGGCTTGGGCGGAAAAATTTTTATAGTGTCGGTACTTAAATTTAGATTTTTCTCGTCTTTATTACTTTACTTTTGTAGGTGCACACGTGTGTATCGCCCCCATTTTTAAATTAACAAGTAAACAATGGGCGATTAAAAAGTATAAACAAAACACTATCAATCACACTTTAATGGTCCGAAACGTCCCTTTTTAATCACAAAATATAAATGAATCTCTTTTAAACCGAATTACGCTTTTATTAAATATTTTTCGCGTTGTAATGTTTTCTTTTTTTTGTACGGTCGCTACTACAATTTTCCTTCGAGACCGCTCCTGCAAAAATACCAACGAAAGCCGCCGAACGGAAGTGCAGCGAATATGCCTTTTATTTGTTTAGCTGTATTGACACACTAGATATGAAAAAGAGGGAGTTTCTATTATACTCACCTGGCAAATTACAAATATTTTAACAACTAGCCAAAGTCGTCGTTTCGGGCGGCCCTAAGGAGCCACAATTTGCCAGCAAAGGGCTCTTGTAAACGACTGGGGAAGTTACGACACTCAACTTATTTTGGTTCACAGGTCAGTTTAAACGAGCCTCAGACAATTATTTACAAGTGCTGGTGTGGCGACAAACGCTCTGCGCTACGCAGCTCCCTCGAGACACCAAATACCCCTTTTTGAACGAAGTCTGTGCGTAAGTACCCCGCCTCGTTAACTTTAAACTTCTGAAGCGATCAAGTCTCATGATAGCAGAGACTTGCCTCTTTGCATTAATTAGTTTAAATTGAAATGGGTCCGCTTGGGCAGCTTTTTAAAAAGAGGCGAGTCCCTAAACCCCCCACATGAGCCCTTTGAGCGTTAGTCGATACGATTTAACGCTATTAAGATTATTGTTATCGTTAATAATTTAGCATTTTTAAACCGTCCGAAAACGAACCTAATAAAATTTAAATTTTCAAGCTTACGTAAATTTTTTAACGCGGCCATAAATAAATTATTAATAAAAGCATTAAAAAAATATTCAATAATAAGTACGTACCTATGTATCATTTTGTATAGCGCACAAAATGAATTTTTAATTTTTATAAATTACATAAAACGTTGAAGAAAAAATGAAAATTTAATATTTTTAAACTGTCCCGAGTTTCGGACCGTCATTTTTTATTCGTAAATTCCTTTTAGTTTAATCGACTAAAATTTTTATTAAAAATAAAAATGGATTCTCATCCATCCAAAAATCAGATTAGTATTTTAATTAAATCCGTCACAAATCAATTTTTGAACTTTAAAAAAAATATCTGATTGACGTACTACGCATGAGAAGTGCACTCACTGGATTCGAATATAATCAACCCTTAACAAGTTTAAGTTTATTAATTTATTGTTCTTTTTTGCAAAATATACGCTCGTAGGGTATAGGTACCTATAATACATAATATTTGATTTACCTACCAAAAATTGTGGTTATTAAAAGCTCGTAAAGATTGAAATTGGCATCGCATGTAGATTCGCGGTTATAAAAATGTTACAAATTCAAATATGGAAAAATAAAAAAATTTTATTTATGGATAAAAATAGTCACCATTTTTATAACTCGAGATCAACGTTGTTCTTATTCTTTTATAGTTGGCTTTAAAATGATTATTGATCCTTCGCGAGTAAATTTAGCCCCTTATACTACCTTCGCAGTAAGTCTCGAAATTATTAAATTTTCCGAAATCAAATTACTCGAGATTTCTTTAAAAATTAAGACGTTTCATTAAGTAATACTGCTCGAAGGGGGCTTTGGAAACGCTTGCTTACATAAGCTTTTTTCCCCCATCAGTAAAATGGGTAGTTCATAAAGTGACTGTGAATCGTTACTTTTGAGCTTTTCTAAATTTCTTTCATTTTATCTAATTTCAGGAGCTTCGCTCCTACCAAATTGACATCACTACATACTTTGTAAATCGTAGACGATTTCGCCTCGGGGAGAGCAAATAAATTTGTCAAAGACTTTCGGGAAATGTGTGCAGTCGTTAAATGTTGGCGAGAGATGTGCAGCAAGAGGATTCGCATCAGTTTATGGTTGATGGGAGACATTTTTGCCGGAACTATCAACTTTTTCGTCTAAATGTTAGTTCAGGATTAGTGCTGAAAAAATATGCAGTGAGTAGGTGAGTACACACTATAACCATAAGGATTTGTTATCCCTCACCCTCATTGAAGACACGTCTAAAAGCAATTGGAATATACTAAGCTCAGTATCTAAAATGATCCGTCCCTGCTCCACTGAGTTTTTATTTAATTCTAAACGCCTTTTTGATGGTTATATTTCCACCATGGGTCATAAATCTCTAAATTGAGCTCCACTTTTAGCTCAATGGTTATAGAAAAGAGTTGTTTTTATAAAAAGAGCTTACCAGGACTTTTTAATTTTTTGTAGACCCCTTTTAACGCCGTTTGTTGGTTTCTCGACTAATTTAAACTAACTCTACACTACCAAATACACACGCACACACACACAAGAAGCCCAATATAAATTATGTATTAGAAAACACACAAATTGCGCCCATTAAAAATTAAAAAATATATTTTTTAACAAAATTACCATTTCAAAGCTTTCTCCATCTGTCACGGTTTGAAAACAAAACGAAAATGTGATAAAATTTTAGCATCACACAAAGTCCTTATTTCAACTTGAAAAGTTTCATTAATTTATCAGTCGCGTTTTCGTTCGAAATTCAAAATGCAAAAATCCGTCCGCTTTGCACTATTACAAACAGGGGCGTTATAATGCGCGTTAATTACTACAAAGTAGATACTACTTTCGGGTGCCTTTCAATGCGTTTCTTTTGCGAGAAGAACGAAAAAAAAATCAAATAACTTGAGTGGAAAACTTAAAACGAAATGATTTATCGATACGTTCGTCTCGTTTTACATCGCAATTTTAGTTTGAATATATACCAGAAACAGTAATAAAGAATATTAGGAATTTTCCAATTCGAACAAACAATGAAAGATGTTTGCTTTAGGAAAATCAAATCGATGGAAAATTTTTGACTTTTAAAACCAAATAAAAAGAAGCGACGGTTTGCCTTTCAATTAAATAGTTAATGAACGCAATAATTTCAAATTCGAGTGGAAAACGGGTTAGGGTATGGATGAATTAATAAAATATTTAGAGACTCTCGTGATCGAAAACGTATCAAAGGAGTCCCAAATTTACAATTTAAATTTAATAAAATTCTTTGTGATGTTGACAATTCTTAAAACAAATGTTTCTGTTTTAAAAAGTTTACGCTCGAGATGGCAAATTTACAGGGCGGAAAAGAATTATTTATTTTTGTTCGTTTTTAGTTAAATTTGTGTATTGTAGTCAAACAGACAAATCAAAAATTTTTAAATGTGCCATAAAACATTTATAATGCGCTATTGTGTTTTAAGAGATGGAATAATATTTTTGGCAAAACGTAAATGGATGGGGGACGCCTTGGTGGATCTTCCTGAATAATGACCAAACGAAAGAAACGTTTTAGTAAAACGGAGGCAGTGTTTTATATTTTTTTTCTTTATTTTAAATATTTATCACATTCTCAAAAGTATACCTTAGGTAAAATAAAAAATACCCACCTACGCGTTATGCTTGGGAATGACGTGAGGGATATGAAGCGAATTTTTTTTGCTCCCGCAATTTTAAGGTCTTAACGGTTATTTTTTATAGGCCCGTAATTTTTTATTACGAATTTTCTCCTAAATAACCTTTTGACATTAAAAACTATAACCGAGCGCGAAAGCTGGAAAATGAAGACTTTTCTTTTACTGTATACTGTATACGCATGCAAGCCGTACCGCATTGTAAAACGAGACCGAAACGTCCTTTGTTCCTTTGTTACAAGTTAATTTCACACAAGTTAGGTTTCCTATTTAATACTACAATTACAATTTAAGTTATGCAAAAATTAAATGCTTTTGTTTATTATATATATATTGAAGTATAAAGTTACCACTAAATTTCATTTAAATAGTTAATCAAAACCGAGTTTTATTCTAATCAGATAATGCGGAGAGCGCTCCTAAGCCTAAAGCTTAAAAGAAGATTAATATATTATTTTGTTGCCGAATTTCCTGACCTTTAATACACTTCGGTGAACCTTCACCACTATAGGATCTATTTGCATTATTAAAACGCTCCAAAACGTCATTTTTTTAAATTCCTAAATTTACTCCAACACGAAAAAGTTAATAATAGATGCCAATTAATTGTTCAAACTTAGTTGCACGCGGCCATTCTTAACTTACGTATTTCGCTTAATGAATAATTAGTGTGGCAGTAACCGAAAATTAATAAATAATAAATTCCGATTTACTTTTATTAAAACTCAGAAACTCGCGCTTCGCCACTCCAAAAGCTCGTGGGAATCCCCTCAACTGCGATTTTTCGAAAGTATGGCTGAACTGATTAGAAAGAAGTGCGAGATAAAGCAGAATCCGGCCGTTCACTAAATCAAAGTATTTTTTTCATTGGGTCAGCGAGGGATATTAAAGAAACGAGACGAAAGATAATGGGCTGGAAATGGCTAAACGATGAGACGAACGAGAGCATCGCTTGGACTTTGGTAAGTTCGAATGCTCCGGGCAAGGATGTTGCAAGGTGTGTGTGCCTCAAAAAAATTAATGAGGGGTCTCGTAGGTGCATGTTTTAACAAATTAAGAACAGGACTAAACTTTTTTTTAATTAGGTATCTTTTAGTTAAAAAAATAACGCAAAAATGTATTACAAAAAAATAATTTTTGAGGCTCGATCAAGTTGCCACATAAAAGACGTTCTCAATTTCGTTTTAAAAACGACCTGTTGAAAAATCGCCGATATATTCTAAAATAACTTTTTATACATAAAATTTATGTAACGGTCTTGGTAATTTGTATTTATTAAATTATTAACTGTATTTTTAAGAAACTGTAATTGGAATATGCCTTTAGATATTTAAATGAAGGCGAATTTAAATTTCCGAGAGTTGAAGCTAAAACTGGAATCGGTAATTTCGAAATATGTATCCAGCACTTTGCATCTATTTATTCAGCCGATGCAAACTAAACACTGCTACTGCACTGTGCTTGTTGTTTTTACAAAATCCAATTAGTTTTTTTACAATAATAACGGAATTACGTAGAAAGAATGAAAACTTGCTACCTTAATTTGTAAAGATCAAGTCAAAAAGTAACGAGGATTTTACAAGATTAAGCTTTTCTAGTGCTAAAATAATAGGATCAGGTGGGATAAATGTTAACGATTATGTACTAGGGGGTTTTACTTTTAATACAAACCAGCCAAACCACGCACAGTCTTATTTTTTTGATTTTTTTTTCGTATGTAGTTGAATAACAATAAATACATAAAAGTAATTGGTCATGTACATGTACGCATTACCACTCGATGCTCGCACTACATTAATTTTTGTTTCAAAACACGATTTAATTAAAAAAAAATTGTTGGTACATTTTAAATATTTCCTTCGGGCTTTTCGTTTTTATATTAAAAAACAAGGGCTCTTTGTTTTTCCTATCTAATTAAACAAATCAAGTTGGAACGAGGGCGAGATTAATTCTTAGCGGATTATAAAATTAAGTCACTGTTGGAACAATCGCCCGTGGCTCCATTTTGAATAATATTTTGGGTTTGTTATAATTTATAATACGCTTTTTCGTTAAAATATAAGTATACAGTAAGTAAGGTCCATTATTATATATTCAACTGTAATCAAATGGGTGGCGGGGCTTAAAAATGGCAACCATAATGCAATTTTTTGGTGTATATGCCCCCAAAAGCACTCTTCATTCTTCATACTTCAATGAAGGCGCTCTAGCACCTAAATTCTTCGTTTGACGAAAAAAATCTAAGACACATAATTTGTAGCAAAATAAATGCACTTCATTTTTTCATAGAAACACTGATGACTAAAAGTACGTAGTTTTTGAGTTATAAGCGGTAAACAAACAGTCTCGAATTATGAGCTCTAATAAAGAATGTTTGGTCGATTTTTTAACTTTAACGCGCGCTAGCACCTAAAGCCTTTCACTGGGAAAAAAACGTAAGTGATATAATTTGTAGGAAATTGAATGAACTTTATTTTTGTATAAAAACACTTTTCTCCAAAAGTGCGTAGTTTTAGAGTTAAGGGCGCTAAAAAAAATTCGATCCATTTCGGAGAGTTTTTTAACTTTAACGCGCGCCAGCGCCTAATTCCTTCACTTGAGGAAAAAACGTAAGAGATATATTTGTATAAAATTGAATGCACTTTATTTTTGTATAGAACCACTTTTCTCGAAAAGGGCGTAGTTTTGGAGTTATGAGCGCTAAAAAAATTTGGTCGATTTTTGAAGGTTTTTTAACTTTAACGCGCGCTAGCGCCTAAATACTTCACTTGAGGAAAAAAACGTAAGAGATATAATTCGTAGGAAATTGAATGCACTTTATTTTTGTATAAAAACACTTTTCTCCAAAAGTGCGTAGTTTTGGAGTTAAGGGCGCTAAAAAAAATTTGATCGATTTCGGAGTTTTTTAACTTTAACGCGCGCTAGCGCCTAAATACTTCACATGAGGAAAAAACGTAAGAGATATAATTTGTAGGAAATTGAATGCACCTTATTTTTGTATAGAACCACTTTTCTCATAAAGTGCGTAGTTTTCGAGTTATAAGCGAAACAATTGAATGAAATGCAACAAAACTTTTTGCTTTTGAGTGGCGAGTGGTGATCTCATTACAAAATCAAAAGTCGCCCTGTATGTTTTGAGTCGTGTTGCGATTATTTTAATATCCTTTCTAATGATACTACGTTTGGTCCATAGTTTTCCCGAAACTAGGCCAATTATGATATCCGAAAAATAAATGGCGATGCACAGAATGCCTTAATTAAACGATTTTTTTCGGAGAGGCCTCGTATGCAATTTGCTGCAAATTGTCGAAAGGCAACTTGTGCATTTTCCTTTTATCAACAATGGAGTTGCATTATCTCGCAGATATAAACTAATGCAATCTCTTTTGCTCTACTTGTAACATTGAAAAGCGCAGATTGGCCAACTTCAATTACTATTTCATATTTGTGAAGCTGTAGTAGCTGAGAGAGAAATGATTTTGTAGAATATTACGGTGGCGCTATAATTATTATTCGTTAACGTTCTATTTTACAATTTAAAAACGATTGTAATAAATCTTTTCTTGTTGGTGTGCAGCTGCAGATATAAGGAGATAGAGAGAAAGTTTAAAGTTACGACAGCTTTCTAATATAAAGACATCTCGTTTTTATTAAACCACAATAGCACGTTTGGTTAAACATTGATTTCTGTTGTTTTTGACTTTCAAACTTAATGGAGCGTGTAGATGCATAAAAGAAACGAGAAACTCGCAAGATTTTATACGTAAATCTCTTTACTCGACAATTTAAGGATAATTCCTTCTTCCTTCGCTCACTTCTTGCTTACATTCTGTTACAATTCGTAATACCAACATAGTTTGCATTTAAACGCGATACCATCGTTTAGTAAATAACCTCGAATTGTGCATGTAAAATTTCAAAACTAACAATTTGATGTCAATTATAGATACCAGTACTTGCATAAATGCACGAAAGGCATATCTTTACATAATTTGTATATACAAAACTTTGCTTTACTCGGTAGGCACACGCATCTGAATAACTCTTCAAAAAATAAAAATTTCCCACTTGGACGAAGCATTAATAAGCGACCTCAAAAACATTCATCCATAAAAATTTAAGCAATAAAAAGTGGAGGACGAAACAAGCACGCCTATACTATTATAAATTTTTTTTATCATCAAATCCAAATTGTTAGTTACAGAAAAATTAGGTTTAGCAATAGTATTGACGTTTGTGCGACTAACAAATTGCGGAGAGCTCCCTCATTTGAGGAACATCAATTGCTGTACGATGGAATGAATAATGCCACAAAACAAGATTGTTACTAATTGAAAACTTGTCATTTAAACATTGATTTTGAAATAAATGGTCTAATATATTATGTTAATTGAATTTCTAGCTCAAGTAAGGTTTGTATACGACGTATTTGGGTTTTACTAATTCAGGGGCCATTTCGAAACAAACATTAGTCCGGGAGGCAGCGAGCACTTTTTCTAAACCATCAAGTATAACATTTTTGAATATGCAGGATGAAAGAGCGTTGCAAATGAATTAAAACCGACCGTCTGCCCGTTAAAAGTGGCAGCATAAACTTAGGGGGGCTCGAGAAGGGTAGATTTAGGATCTTTTATCGGTTTACGTAGTTTTCGAGTTATAAACAAAAAAAAGTTTTTTGGGTATTTTTGGTAAATTTTAACGAATTCTAGCGCCTAAACCGTTCGTCTGAGAAGAAAACGTTTCGAATATGTATTTGATAATTTGTAGAAAATTTTGTTTAGTTTACTTTTACTTAGATCAACTCTTCTCAAAAAGTGCATAGTTTTCGAGTTATAAGCGAAAAACTGAAAAGAGCAAAAATTCACTGTTCTCTATGTCCGATATAACCTTCAATCCTTCAACGCACTGCGCCCTACCACCGCAACTGTTTGTTTGAGAAAAAAAATTTAAGAGGCATAATTTGTAGGAAATTTAATGTACCTTATTTTTGTATACGAACACTTTTCTCCAAAAGTGCGTAGTTTTCGAGTTATAGGCGCTAAAAAAATTTTTTGGTCGATTTTGGAAGTTGTTTGAACTTTAACGCGCGCTAGCGCCTAAATCGTCCACCCGAGAAAAAAATCTTAAGAGACATCATTTGTAGAAAATTTAATGTACTTTACTTTTGCATAGAAAAACTTTTCTCATCAGGTGCGTAGTTTTTGAGTTCTAAGCGAAAAACTGAAGAGCAAAAATTCACCGTTCTCTATGTCCGGTCACCCTAAACTTCAACGTGCTGCGCTCTACCACCTCAACTGCTTGTTTGACGACAAAAATTTAAGAGACATAATTTGTAGAAAATTGAGTGTATGTTGTTTTTGTATATGAACACTTTTCTCCCAACGTGCGTAGTTTTCGAGTTATGAGCCATAAAACCATTTTTTTACCGATTTTGCAAGTTTTTTTAACTTTAACGCGCGCTAGCGCCTAAATCGTTCAGCTGAGGAGAAAAACTTACGAAATATCATTTGTAGAAAATTTAATTCACTTTACTTTTGTATAGAAAAACTTTTCTCATAAAGTGCGTAGTTTTCGAGTTATAAGCGAAAAACAGAAAAAAGAGTCTAAATTCACCCCTCTCGAGCTGCTCGCACGCTTGACAAGACACCACCCATTGGGTCTCTGGTTGTTTTCTAACTGAACGCCGTATGGCATAAGTGTGATAGAACTTCGAAAAATGAAAAGTTGTACCTACTCGATTTCTCATTCTATCCGATGCTTCGTGATGATCTGTTTGATGTAAAAAACGACGATGTGGTTCTGAAAAATAAACTCGACGAAAAACTAATTTAATTTTCTTAGCGCGCGAGTATTGCAAAGTAAAGCTTTATGTTTTCGCATACTAAAAAGCACATTTGTGTAATTTCGACATAAAATACGAATTTCCGTCATAATGATGCATTTGTGGCAATTTGCAAGTTTCTAGTCTTTGATGTCTCTGTGGTCCGTAGACACAGAAGAGAGCGCAGCTAAAACAAAACTACCACTTTTCATATTAATTTCTTTTGTTTCATGCACCCAATTACAGTTTCCTAATTGTTAAATTGCATCCAAACGTGACGATTGTTTCACATCGAGTGGGAAACACGTTATCGAGAGTTGTCAAATAACAGAAGTTAATAGTGCAAGTTCAATTAAAGTTTCGCTATAAATTTTCCCACTTAATACTCGATAAACTTTTTTCGCGGATTATTCCATAAAAATTTGAATGAAAAATTACGAATTTACAACCTTTCGCGTTTTCTTTCCCCCTTTTTCTCTTAATTTTCTCTTGCTGCTCTGAAAATACTTCCAACAACTGATTAATCTTATCAAATTACAATTCACTTATTTAACAGTTTCGATCTGTTTGATTGAAGTTTTTTGTTCTTTTTGTACAATTCGTGGGTTTGTTGGATAAATAAATTTCAACAACTTGAGAGGAAACAAAAGTTTACTAATTTTCGTTGTTTCTTCAACTTTTTTTTACCACGTTTGTTTGAAAAGTTTTTTAAATATATAAATAAATAGAAAAATATATGTTTTCTTCTGCACGGGCCCACGTTTTTATCGAATTTGTATAGAAATTTGTTTGAATTCATTGAATTTTAAATAACGTTACGAATTACTTTTTATGGAATCGTGCTTTAAATTGATATTTTATTCAAGATTATTTTCAACAAAACGTTTCTTTCTTAAAAAGTGGATTTTTTTCGAAAACACAACTTATTTACATTCCAGTAAGTTTACTAAATGTGGGTGCGTTTAGATTCATACGATTTTAATATTAACGATTACTTAATGTGCTCGTCCGTACAAGGGAGTTTTAGTATCGAATTTGAAATCAAATATAACCTACCCTCTTATCACTGACAATATTAACTTAGGTATATTTACACACTCAAGAGATTATCCTGTTTGTTAACCATTATTTCTTGTCACAAAAGTTGTGATAACCGAGAAGCAGGTGAATGAAACTTCAGACTTCTTATCGTATCCGTTTAATATATGACACTTTAATATCAAATAAAGCGATTAAAAGGAAATTTGGTTAACCACACTTCCTCTTTTTATATTAAATTAACGCGATAAATTAAAACGTAATTCGTTTTGCTAATTTGTTTGTAATTTCAAGCGTATAAGGTCGCGTTTACACAGAGAACGACTGAAGACGATGACGTGCCGTTGGCGTTACTCGTTTACACCGCATTGGCTATTGTTAAAAAGGCGCCGTTTTAAAAAAGTTAGAGGCGTCAGAGCCCTTATTTACAAGGTACGTTTTCGCGCCCACCCCGTATTATTACAATCAACTATTTATACGTCAGTCAAAGGAAAATTAATAAAGAAAATTTCCATTTAACAAGGAGAAATTGAAAACGCTGGGGAAATTTTAAGAATGTTTTGACGAAAATAATTGATGAAAAACGGTTGACGAACCTTTGAAAAAGTTAAAACTGCAAAAATTGAGTTAGCTTGGTAGTTTATTAAAGGGAAAAACTTTGTCTTAAGAGAGAGTTCCGGAGGGAAAAAATTAATTAATTTTTAAACGTCTATTTGATAAAAAGCAAGGAATGCATTAAAAAATTTGGCCAATTTGCAAAGTTTTATTTGAAAATTATTTAAAATTTCTTAACTACATAAAACCCTTATTAAAATGGGGGAAAATGTTTTCATTTTTAATGCTTTTTTCTTCGAGTACTTTGGAAAATTTTATATTTGCGTAACTACATACTTACCCCGCGTATAAAAAGCTTTTAAGTTTAGGATTAGAAAGTTGGCACTTAGATGAATTAATTAAAAAAACTGCAAACTGAAGCTTATGATCGTGCATAAGAGCACATATATGAGGAGAACACACGGCTTATATTATTCCCTCATTCCTATCGGCAAGAACATACTTTTCAAGCTATAAATTACTCTTCAAGCTGATGCGCACAAGGGTTTCAAGCTAGTGCAGCGACGAAAATGTGGCAAACTTGCAATAAAGGGGACAGATACGCCCTTCTGTGAGCACAGTTCAGTTTATACGACATATACGCTGTTAAAAGATGGGGCCAGCCAGAAAATCAACAAGTAAAGGCCTCGCCACATAACACATGCCGTGCTATGCTATGCCATGTCAACGCACAGCGCATAAAGGTCTTGCCACATAGCTTATGCCATGCTATGTCAATGTTCAAGTGCTATGTAAAAACCACATGTGACATGACATAAAGGTCACGTGGTTTCGCTGCCAAATACACTATGCGCGCGCTGCGTAAATAGCATAGAAGTTGGACAACGGTCGACTCTTGTGCTATGTAAAAATTTAGAAAACATGTGCAAATTTCGCATAGCCGCATAGCATAGCAAATGTGAACATCTATTATTAAATCATATAGCTCTACTTCTGTGTTTTACATTGGCATAGCATAGCATAAGCTATGTGGCGAGACCTTAACATAACGTAGCATGTGCTAAGCCACATAGCCTAGACGTGGTTCAAACAATTAAACAAGCACGATGCACGACTACAACTTGAAATTAACCTCACAAAAATCAAATAAACGCAAGGACACCAAATAACGTGTTTTGCGCACTAAAAAGCACATGTACACCGCACAGCAGTCGAACCGAGTTCGACAGCACAGCACAGAAGCATAACATCAACTATGTGACCATTGACAAGTAAATACTATGTTTCTACTTCTGTGTTTTACATTGGCATAGCACGGCATGTGTTATGTGGCGAAGCCTTAAGATCGTAGATTCGCCATCAGGGATGATTCCGAAATACTGAGCATAAGCACAAATCAGTTGAGAGTAGCCAGTAGTCTTATAGTAATGAACAACTGTTCTACGAAAGTTTATAGTCGGTAGCAGAGTATGTGGGAAAGATACAGAAAGCCACAGTCTAATTGGGACGATTTTTGTAACAACTCGGTAGGTATGCCATTGCCTTCCGATTGCCATTGATGGTTGGTAAAACCATCGAGTATATAATAACACTGCGTTGTAAAACAAAGCATTGTGCTTGATACCACACTCAAAATAATTAAAAAACAGCGTTGGTTACCATTTAAAAAAATATCAATGTCAATTGTTTTAAACAGAAAGGCAATCGTTCAGAGAAAATGTCTCAATTTAAGATTTACCGAATTTAACTTTTTCAAGCGGCCCCCGTATTATAGAAAAGTTCGATTTGAATTTCAATTTATTAACGAAACCGTCTGATGAGGACGTTATTCTGGATAGAAATAAAATAGTAGGGGCATAGAAGTTATTAGACTGGTATAAAATAAGACCTTTTGGGAAGCCTTTAAAAATAGATCCATTTTACGGAACATAAATCTGTTTATTTGATAAAATACGGGTGCATATTGCGGTGAAGAAATTCCAACTTTTAAATTGATTTTCGAATCACACATGTGTAAATTTTATGCTTTTGTTATGTCACGCAAAAAGGGAGTTAAATGATGGCATCTGTTAGAATTAATAGTTTCTATACTACCCGAATGAATGATAATGTAAAGGGGACCGTTAAAATTATTAGTTGTGTTAATTAAAATGCATCAAAGTTGTAAAATAATGAGAAATATTTGTACAGATTGTGAGTAATTTAGAACTCATATCGTTCCCAAAATCTGGAATGTTTTGCCATTCAGAAGTTTTGGTTATCTTGAAAGCTCATTATAAATTTTAATGATCATCCTTTAGAG
The DNA here is from genome assembly GCA_950108345.1 of Malthinus flaveolus. NCBI lineage: Eukaryota > Metazoa > Arthropoda > Insecta > Coleoptera > Cantharidae > Malthinus > Malthinus flaveolus. Next base: position 19,941,147 of record OX467287.1, on the reverse strand, counting down.
ACCGTAGCAACCAACCAACTCGCGGAGATCGTCTTTTTAGAACTTTTGAAACTAAACAGTGAAGAAATACAAAGAAACATCAAGAAAAGACACCCAACAACAGTATGAATAAACGAGTTTTGTTGACATTTTTATGATAAATGATACATTAAATACTTTGCAAAAGCTTAATTTATAACAAATCCATTCGCTTACTCGCTTAAATATAAATGCTCAACAAAAACATTATTATAACTCTAGCCCAAGTGACGCCATTTTATAATTTATATTCATTAAAATACTAAGCTGTAAAACTCATTGCGAAACGTCTACGTTTTGATAAATGCTATCCATTTTTAATCTGCTTAACATGCACAAAAGTAAAATAGCATAACCACAATATGCTTCCCAATTACGTTTTATTGGTCAATGCCTTTAAATAACAGCAAGCAACAACAACAGTTTTGCCCAAACACATTTATTTAAATTAATTTTAACTTCCATTAGGCACTACACATTTCCCTCGTCAAAAAAAAATTTTTTTTATCCCCGACCCGTAACGAAATTTAAATTACTACTTGTAATTGTTCCTAACAAAACTAATCGGAAGCGTATATATAAACAAATTATTGGCAAAGTTATAAAAATGTACTTCGAATTCCGAATCGAAAAGAAAATTTAATTTAAAGTACTCTATAATTAGTTTTGAAATTACCAAAAATTCAATTAAGGTCAACAACTTAACTTTGCATTAGGTAGCCGGCAATTTTTGTGATGATTGTACGATTGGAGGAACATCCTAACGCACACTAACCTAACTAAGGCCTTTTACGAAGATACTTTCTCGATACCGATGAGACATGAGAGGCTCGTCTTGCGAATTGCGAAAGACCATCATCTCAATTATCGGTACCTTTTGGTGAAAACCACTCGAATTACCGGTAATAGCAGCTAAAAAACACTTGAAGTATCAATTATCTGTAATCCGTAACACACCGTATGGTGAAAAACTACATCAATTATCGGTAGTGGTGAAAAACTTTTAAATACCGATAGTGGTGAAAAACCATATCAATTATGTCCACAGTCAAACAAGCGAAAAAACAGGGCTAAAATTATAAAAATTTGATGAAATTTTAATGGTAGGTAGAGAGTGCCACTAGAACACTCCATAAGCCAACAACTTTTTTTGAAATTTTTTATTTTCAAAAGTTACGTTTTCCAAAATTACTCAAATTTTTTATTTGAACAAATGTAGTATATTGTAGAGAAACTCAAAAGCTACAACTTTTATCATAACCATTTTTCGCCCCTGATTGCCCGTTTTGTTGTAAAATCGAAAAAAACGCCACCACCCCCCAAAGTGTCATTTTTGAAAATTTATAACTTTTGAACAATACGAAATTTCAAAAAAAGTTCCAAACAAAAGTTGTTGGATGTATCCTCCTGAACAATTTTTGTAATAACCATTTTTGCGTACAACCAATATTTAGCGAAATACACGATTTGAAACCTTAAATTCAAGATGGCGGCCACACCTTGCGCAATCCGAGGAGTATGGCTGGAATGTTCTAGTGGCACCTTTAAAATTTCATCAAACTTGTAATTAACGCAATTTAAAATCACTATTTAATTAAAACCGTCTCAATTGTTGGTAACGAGTAACACCTAACCATCTGAACTACTTACTATGAGCAGAGATACCCACTGGAGAAAAGCCATCCAACTTCAAATCAAACTTTGGGAACAAATTTGTACGTTGAACTTCGTTTCCACACGTTACAATAAAAAAAAAGTTTGTGTTTCGGGACTAAAAGTAAATTTGTAGGAAGTTTTTTTGTTAACGATATGTTAAAAGCAACGACCCAATTTTATACTTTGCTTTTGTGTTAACTTTTGTCAAGTAGAGAGTTCTTGGGTGTTTTTTTTTAAATAAAGGTTAAACTTCTTTTGTGTACGTATATCTAAGTTTTCATCAACTGATTAGTCGATAAAACGAGAGGAAGAAAACTGTTCTTATTCACAATGAAACGTATTTGTGACGTATCAGCGAAAATGTTTTCGCAAACTTCCATTTTAGATTGAAAGTTGTAGATACAACTTAATAGAGTTGCTTTAGTTATTGACAAGACAACATTAAATTTATTTGGAATACCAAGTCGATTTATAACGCCCTGTTTGAAAGTTAAACTTCTTGGCGCATATTTAGTAGCGAAGTGGAAATAGTTTACCATCGAGTTTTATGCAAGTTCTCTTTATGAAATCTGCAGATGCAGATTATGTTCTTACGACGCGAAACGAATGTTAATGGTTAAATATCGTATATTCCAGACAAAAATAACCCTTTTAAACTAGCGGAAGTGGAGAAGTAGTAGCAATTACATTTCAAGTTATAGTTAGCGGGCACGTTCCTTCTGCAAATGCGTCTTTGGTAAAATTTATCAGACAGATATTGCTCAAATGCTTTTAAAACGTTTCGAATAAAATACTAAAAATACTTCTTCATGTTTAGCGTTTTAGTTAAATATCAAGAGACTATCTTTCATGCAGTTTATATAACAAGTAATATGCGCACACTTCAAACAGCCTTGATATTTGCTTCTAATTTATGGCCCAGCCCAATGCTCTTAAGTGTAATACTTTTACAAAACTACCGTTTTCTGTTGGTAAAAGTCAACTTCTTGTTTTTATCTAGTCATCTAGTCGAGCGAAATGAAATTAAAACTATACAGACTATGAGACTACGTACTAATAAAAAAAAAGTTAAAAAGAGACGACCGAGGAGCTCGCTCCCAGATTCCAAACATATATTCTCTCTCCGAGCCGAAGACACGATAAGTTCGTGGCTCAAATTATGTTAAATTAAACTTTAATGCAAGATAATTACATTACCTGTTTGCCTGTTTCTCCCGCCAGTATATACAAAGACACCGGAAACCAGACACTCATTTTGATATAAAAATGATTGCGTGTTATTCATCTTAAAATTCTCATGACTTACAAAAATCCCCTAGTCATTAATTCACACGTCTACTGTGTTTGTTATTATGAAAAAGAAAACCAAGATGCAAAAGGTGAAATAGTGGCGTTAATATTCAGTTTATAACTAACACAATTTTATTTTTCATTTTTTTAAATAATTAAAACTAGTTTTATAATTAAATTTTTTCAAATTACAAAACTTAACCAAAAACATGCTCAATTTCCCATGGTACCAAACTTTCTTGTTGCATTACCTCTATTACGTAAACTTCCAAAATGTATTGAATTACAACTATTTTGCTGTGCCTTAAAGCTATAAAATTCATAATTATCTCTTTTTAAACTCCCCAAAGTACTAAAGAAGTTTAACAAAATTTACCGAAAATGTTTTAATAATCGATAATTTATTATCTCGGGGATAAATCAGTTTAAAATGAGGAATAAATTGGGTTTTAAAGTTTTAACGTGGGTTAAATATCGATTCCAAATAAAATTTTATGAATTGACCTTCTATAGAGGCTATAATCTGGAGTAATTTATCAGTTAGGTCTCTGGTTGACTCTATAAAAAAGGGTCTTTAAAAAAGGTTCTCGAGTTATTTACAAATTTTCAATGGAAAACCTCTAATGTACAGCTAATTACAATAATTAACCCTTATATAAGCTTCAAACGAGTTAGGGTCGAAATTGAACTTTATCCTAATCGCATCTTAATTATGGGAAATTTCTAATTTCCTTTATTTTAGAATTGCGTTAGCCTCCACAATGATGGGGAATTAAATTTCCTCTCATTTTTGGCCGGAAAGTGTAGTCTTTTCTAATTAGACTCAAATTTACAACTTTTTCATTTTTACGAACAAATGGTCGTTTCAGATTCCTATTTGATAAAAAAACGTTCGTGAGATACCTCCTAGTGGAAATTGGATTATTTTCGAAGAGTCTCCTTTTAAGTTCACACAAGAGTTAAGAGTTAAGATCGTGTTTAGCATTCCTGGTTGAGAAGATTGATTCCGAAATAAAGGAATCTGCAATATTTGTAGATCAGGCTTCAAGAGGCGTCCCTTCTGTTCCAAAACACACCCCTCACTTTAAATTAAAGATGCAGCATTAAGTGCGGAAAGGAAAGTCCCTGTTCAATGCTTCCTACATTTGAGAAGCTCGAGTTCAGCCAGCGGCGCTTATTTTTCAAAATTCACCCCACACTTTAATTAAAAATACAGCATTAAGTGTGGAAGGAAAAGTCCCTTTTCAATGCTTCGTACAGTGCTTCGAGTTAGATCAGATGATGATTACAGAATTTTGAGGGGAAAACTGACGTGTTAATGGGTCAGATTTCCGCCAGCATTTCTTATTTTCCATAACTTGTCCCTCACTTGAATTAAAGATACAGCATTAAGCCAGTGTGGTAGAACGAATCACTTGACAATGCTTCCTTCGTTTGAGAAGCTCGAGTTAGATCAGATGAATTTTGAGAGGGAAACTGGCGAGTAAATAGTTCAGATTTTAGCCAGCGTTTCTTATTTTCCAAACCTCATCCCCCACTTTACTTAAAAATACAACATTAAGTGTGGAAGGAAGAGTCCCTTTTCAATGCTTCCTTCATTTGAGAAGCTCGAGTTAGATCAGATGATGGTAAAAGAATTTTGAGGGGGAAACTGGCGTGTAAATGGGTCAGATTTCAGACAGCGGCTCTTATTTTTCAAAACTCACCCTTCACTTTAATTAAAAATACAAAAGAAGAATCCCTTGTCAATGCTTCCTACGTTTGAGAAGCTCGAGTTAGATCAGACGGTGATCAGTGAATTTTGAAAGGGAAGCTGGCGAGTAAATGGGTCAGATTTTAGTCAGCGTTTCTTATTTTCCAAACCTCATCCCCCCACTTTACCTAAAGACACAGCACTAAGTGTGGAAGGAAGAGTCTCTTTTCAATGCTTCCTTCATTTTAGAAGCTCGAGTTAGATCAGATGATGGTCAGAGAATTTTGAGGGGAAAACTGGCGTGTAAATGGGTCAGATTTCAGCCAGCGGCACTTATTTTTCAAAACTCACCCCTCACTTTAATTAAAAATACAAAGGAAGAGTCCCTTGTCAATGCTTCCTACGTTTGAGAAGCTCGAGTTAGATCAGAAAATTTTGAGAGAAACTAACGTGATAATGGGTCAGATTTCCGCCAACGCTTATTTTCCAAAATTCATGACTCATTTCCCAATGTGACACTTTTGTGTGACAGCATTTCCAATTATCGCCGTTTCCTAAATAGGAGAAGCCTAGGTTACATCAGATTATGAAATAATGGACATCTAAGGAGATCTAGGAGAGCTGTGCTGATGGATCATATTTCGGCAACCTTCTCTTCTTTTCCAAAAACCCGTGGCTTAGTTTCCTTTACTTTTAGTGTCTGGCAACAAAATAATCGCCTTCGTTTGTTCAATAACTTTATACTTTTACCTAATACTTATATGATAATCGATTCATTAAAAATTAATTTAATAACCGAAGTAGGTACTTGTAAGTTGTAAGAAACTTTAAAACAAAGCAAAATTTATAAATTTCATGTTTCTCATAAATTATTTCGTAATATTGTGTGTCGATAATGTAAAACTTTTGTTCGACGTCTTTTTGTGTATCAACTAATTAAAACGCATCAATCATCAGCTTAAAATTAATTAATCAGTGTCTAAATTACAGCATTTTTCTATAATAGTTCGGTGTAACAAAGATTTATCTCTTTATAAGTAAATATTAAGAAGCAGAATAAAAAAGAAGATGAAGCAAAAAAAAGTTTGCGCCAAACAAAGAAGACGAACACTCCGGCATTTAATGGCATTCATCTGCTTTTAAAAAGAAAAGCGCTCAAGACGAATTTGGAAGTTTTCCTTCTTAATACCAAAACGTTTAAATATAAGATCTGTAAACTTCTGTACAATAAAGAGACAAAAACAAAAAAAAAGACCATTGCTGATTACCCCGAGTCTCGGAGGTCTGTGATGGATGTTATTCATAACGTCTCAAAAGACTTGTATGACATCGCAATGAATACAGCTTCTTTTTTTAAAAAGTAAAATAAATGAGGCGGTCCGCTTTTTTTTCCCACATTATAGATGTTTAATGAACAATAATTTGCATTAAAATATTGAAATGTGGTTTAGCAAAATAAACAAAACGGCAGTTACGACGCTCAACGAAAATAAAACAGCGGATGCAAAACCACCTATAGTTCTCACCGACATACGGAAATTGCTCTGAGTGGAGGTATAGTATACTGGAAATTTTTCCGAGTTCCATATCCAGACGCCCTTAATTTTATTTATAAAATCACTCAAGCGTGAATATACCGTGTGTTCTATTGAGACGATGGTTAACTATCGGTGCATAAGCCGCGCTTCCGAGGCGAATTGTCTCAAATTAGCGGTGCTCTTTACATTTTCACGACTTTTAGACTAAAAACTCACTTCCATTCATCATTCATTCGAGTCGTGTAAAACATTTAAAAAATCTTCTCGGGACTATTAATAATTACAAATTACAACCCCCGAAGATTGTGATCGTAGAGCTTTCAAATTGAATTTTTAAAAAAAGTAATTTTGTAAACCACAAAATTACTTTGAACTTTGTGACCACAAATGAATCAAGTCTGTGTTATTAATAATACAAGGGCGTTACAAATAATTAAAGTTTCTAAAATAATTTATGCGTTGTAGGCGTACCTAATTAAGATTGAAAAATTGATTAAAAAATCTAATATCGAATAATTTCGTGCAACTTTTAGTTATTTTATATAAATTAAATTGAATTAAAATGTTGATTAAATATAAACATAATTAAGTTTAATAATTATTATACGGCGTGATTTTATTCGAGATATATACGAAATTTACTAATGAACGAATCTTCCAAATAATTATAATTAAAATGTTGATTATTATACTTTTAATGCAAAGAGAAATATTTTGTATCAAATTATGATTTAGTCTGACCAAAAAACGAATTACATATTATTTAAGAGAAGTTTTTAATAAAATTTACGATAATTTCAACAATTAGAAATGAAATAAAAATTAATACCCTTTTAAACGAGGGAAATTTTTTAATTATGACATAATTCGGAATGACACTGAGTAATATCAAATTTACGTAACGATATTAAAATTGGAATAATTCAAAAAATAAATTCTTTTTCGAATTAAGTATAAAATGTGATGGATGGAACAGAAAAAAAATATATATCTAATTATATTTGCGGCACATCTCGTGTTAACACACGCACGCAATATTTCATGACATTTGGAGGAAATTAATTTCAAAAAAAAATTTCGAAATAAAGAAATTGATACGTTCTCTATACGAAAAAAAATAAATTTTGTTCGATCATCGCGTCTCATGTTGACATCACGTGTCATCAAGTCGTTATGTTATTCAAAGAAACGTTTGCGCTGTTCGTTCTCGTGTCGTAGGGAATTAATTGCCAAATTTCGAGCGTTTAGCTCAAACCGTTGGTAAGTTGGAATACTGTTTAATACAAACGGACAAGCCAGCACGACAAGTTTTTCTCCAGAAATTGCAAAAGCAAAAATAAGAGCTCGCACTCGTGCGCTACTGATGTTAAAGTTGTTGACTAAACTTCGAACACCCGTGGTACTATTATAGGTAAATTTTAAATTGCACAGTCGTAGAAAAGTCACCAATAAACGAAAATTTTCTCCCCACAAAAAAAGGCACGTTTATCAAACCAATTGTTCTCGCGATTTTTCTAAGATTGAACAAAACTGCAGTTTTGATTCGAGACATTTCCCGGTGCAACTTGGCAATTACTCCTCCTCCATTTTCCGAAAAGAAATACCCACTGCAATTTTAAATGTTGAAGAAAATAATTTTAAATCGATTTTTAACGTGGTTTCGTTTGGTCTATTTTAACGTATGGGTTACATTAAAATTTGATTAATGATGGGTTTGTGTTGTAGCTTTTCGAGTTAACAATAAATAAATTAGTGCTTTTCGCTAAATTAAATAATTTTTAACTTTAATGAACCAAGACGTAAAGTAATTTTAAACTTAAATAAAAAAGGGATACGGCCTTTATGTAATTAAATTTTAATAAAAGAGTTCAAATCCATTACCAAAATTTAAGTGGCTTAAGACCTTTTAGAGCCCTGTGCTGGTGATTTTATCTATTGGAAAGTTGAAAAATTACCGCTACAAGTTTTTTAAATAGAATTTTCCAATATGTACACTTGTACACGAATATTATGTATTATAAAGGGGTGAAAAGTTTAAAATCAAAACATTTACGAACACTTCCCTCGTAAAATTCGTAAATAGTTTCATTTTGTTAAATATTTCCCAACAGTTAAATTAATCTAATCGATCTACCTTCACTAAATTATTTTATGAAGGGTTTCCAATTTCCGAATTGTACAAAAAATCCTCTACTCGTTTCCCACTGTACGATATAGGGTGAGTTTAGATCGATGGGCCATTAAAATTACGTCTTACGTCGACTTCTGAGGGAAGCACAAAAAACCCTCCTTAGTCGAACTATCTCGAAATGGCTTAAATAACAAAATTATTTTTAAATATATAAGGTGTAGCGTAAATGCGCTACATATCCTCACTTTGTTGTTTTAAGTGGCAGCCTCTATTACAGTTTATAGGATTTGCTAAATTCGTTTAAAATGTTATAATTTTTAGGTAAAATTGTGAACAAATGTATTACGTGCTCTTGTAAGTTCTAATTATGGCCCTTTTCATCTACTCTCCTAGCTAAAGTCACAAAGTCGCTTCGGAATAGTGAGAAAAGCACTGTACTGTAGGTTTCACCAGTTTCACGTAATTCCGGAATGACTTCTTGACTTTTAATACGAGCAAATTGTGAACAAACGTCTAAGATGGCTTTGTAAGTTTAATTTATGGCCCTTTTTAACGGGCGTACCGTAAGTAAAGCCAAGAAGTCATTGCTGAATAACGTGAAAACTACTACAGTACATTTTTGAAACTGTTTAATCGTCGATATTTTTATCTTATCAACCGACTTGAAACTTGGCGAGGGATTATCCCTTATTTGTATAGACCGAGCGCCAAACGGTCCTCCCCCTACTCCTGGACAGGTAGGGAGTTTAGACGCGGAGGGTACGTGTAAAATAACGGACGAATTTTGCCTTTTTGAGACTACATGTTCAAAATGAGTTTGTTAATAAAATTAAGCAAACAAAACCTCTATTTAAAATTCATCATAGGTTACGTATGCAACATAAAATTTAGGATAATTTCCTAAATGGAATTAGCATTTGAATGTGGAAGAGGAGAAAATACTTCAAGTCCCTGAGGATATGTTAACACATTTTAAGCCATTTTGTCACGTGTCACACAAATAAATCCAATTTAGGATACTGCAACTAAAATGTCCTGCAAATAATTTAATTCCAGCCATTTGGTGAGCGAACGTGCGTGAAGTGGCGATTAAACAATCCTATACTTTATTCCCTCGTGTATATGCACTTTTTCGAATCCCCATTTTTACCCGTAATAGTATTTTAACCAATTTTATCTGTACGAGGAGAAATTTGCATCGAGTAAAAGACCGCAAACTAACTAGAAGCCGCCCAAATCCGTTGGTGTAAGGTGCAAGGTAATCGCATTAACATCCTCGTAAATATCGTTACCGTCTTCAAAAAATAAAGTTAATAATACTCACAAATCCCGTTTCTTATCAGAAAAATCCTCGGCAAATTATTTGACGAACCCATTTTACTGTTCTCGAGAAGCGAACGAAGTAAAAAAAAACAAAAGAAAACACAAGCACTATTTAAATAACAAAATAACCGTCATGGTTAACTTAAAAAAAAGTTTCACAAAACACAAAAAACTCAAAACAAAGTTTTCCCGAGCTCACTAAACTAAATAAAAACTTAAATAAGCACAAAAATAGAGATTAATAAGTTCTCATTATATCCAAAAAACGTACTTTTCGCACACTCGCTCTTTTAAATATTTAAAAATCGGAAAGCGCGAAAACTAACGTATGCGGAAGCTCTGCGCGCTACCAAACGGTGTTTTGGAATGAGCGCTAAAGTCGACTTTAGCCACAGATCCGTTAGAGCGCTGCAGTCGTAAATACCTGATAAAGAGAGAGAAGGCACACTTTAACAATGCTACCAAGTAAGAGAGTTCAACAATCAACAAGCATCTGTCACGTTAGCAATCTCGAAAGAGCTATACTAATAGACAGAGATGCATTTCTCTTTTAAAAGCTCCTCCTATACACTATTTTGGTAGCTTTTTCGCTATATACTCGTACAATTTTACAACCAAATGCTACTAAACCGTTTAATTACTAAAAAGGTTTAATTTTGATTACACATAGATCGTCAATTTTTATTGCGCTTTTAAATTAAAAATATAAATAAAGCTCGAGCGCACGTCTTGCGCTTTTTTTACGCGATTCTAACAAAAAAAAATTTCTGCACTAACAACTAACACCGTCGATAAAACTCGCGTGAATTTTTTAACAAGTAACAAAACTTAGGCCTGATTACGAAACGTCGCTTAAAAATAAATTAGTTTTCGTTTTCTTATTCTTTTAGCCCGTAGGGGTGTAACTTTAATTATATTCTAACCTAACCTCTAAATTTTTAATAACAGACGCCTATAATCCATTTTTAGACTAACTACATTTTACCTGGAACCAACCTTTGTGGATTAGCGCGTACAGTTCAGAGGCGGACCCGTTAAAATTCGCAGTGGGTGCACCTACTTGCCACAGGCGACACAAATTCGTCGCGCATTTTTTCTTCTTTTGATTTTAGACAATTTAGACGCGCTTTTTTGAATCTTTTTTATAGCGAGAAGCTTCGTTTTCGAGCATTAAATTTGTCGCGTGCCCATCTTCCGATCTGTCTGTCTGTATCTTCTAATAGTTCTTGTGGTTAATTTGTTTATATTCTAGTTTCTTGTGAAATTTTAACAAAAATAAATTGTTACTCTTTGAACAATTCTTTACAATTTCTTAGGTCGTCGGCCTTAAAGTTTAATACAAATTTAGGGTTCTTATTTCTTATAAATGACAAGGGTGGAATTACTAGAAAATGTTTACTTGAAAAGCTCATTATTGTTGTAATTCCAAATTTATTGAAAACCTACCACCCGCAAAATTAGATATATAGTTGGAATATTTATTTGCAAGAGAGGGTGAGGCGGCTTATTCAGTACCTAATGTAATTTAAAATAGTGAACTCCTAATATAGCTCTCTCCTCCCTGAGGAAGCGTTCGTTTGATGTAAAAAACCTAAGAGACGTAATTTGCAGGAAATTTAAGGAACTTTATTTTTGTATCGGAACAATTTTCTCGTAAAGTGTGTCGTTTTCGAATTACAAGCGATAAACTTAAAAAAACGGTTTTCGGCCAATTTCGGAATTTTTGTCGAACTGTAGAGCGCTCTAGCGCCTAAGCCGTTCGTTTGAAGAAAACACTTAAGAACAATAATTTGTAGGCAGTTTGGTGTAGTTTGTTTTTATATTAAAGCACTTTTATTAAAAAGTGTGTAATTTTTGAATTATAAGCGATAAACTGAAAAAAAAGGTTTTTGGCTAATTTTGGAATTTTTGTCGAACTTTAACGCGTTCTAGAGCGTCTAAACAATTTGTTTGAAAAAAAACCTCGGGACAATAATTTGTAGGTAATTTAATTTTTGTATATGTACGCTTTTCTGATAAAGAGCGTAGTTTTTGAATTATAAGTAATAAACTGAAAAAACGGTTTTCGGCCAATTTCGGAATTTTTGTCGAACTGTAGAGCGCTCTAGCGCCTAAACCGTTCGTTTGAAGAAAACACTTAAGAACAATAATTTGTAGGCAGTTTGGTGTAGTTTGTTTTTATATTAAAGCACTTTTATTAAAAAGTGTGTAATTTTTGAATTATAAGCGATAAACTGAAAAAAAAGGTTTTTGGCTAATTTTGGAAATTTTGTCGAACTTTAACGCGCTCTAGCGTCTAAACTGTTCATTTGAAGAAAATACTTAGGAGCAATAATTTGGAGGCAGTTTAATGTACTTCATTTTTGTATATGTACGCTTTTCTCATAAAAAGCGTCGTTTTTGAATTTTAAGCAATAAACTGAAAAAAAAAAGGTTTTCGGCCAATATCGGAATTTTTGTTGAACTGTAGAGCGCTCTAGCGCCTAAACCGCTCGTTTGAAGAAAACACTTAAGAACAATAACTTGTAGGCAATTTGGTGTAGTTTGGTTTTATATTAAAGAACTTTTCTCAAAAAGTGTGTAGTTTTTGAATTATAAGCGATAAACTGAAAAAAAAGGTTTTTGGCTAATTTTGGAATTTTTGTCGAACTTTAACGCGCTCTAGCGTCTAAACTGTTCATTTGAAGAAAATACTTAGGAGCAATAATTTGGAGGCAGTTTAATGTACTTCATTTTTGTATATGTACGCTTTTCTCATAAAAAGCGTCGTTTTTGAATTTTAAGCAATAAACTGAAAAAAAAAGGTTTTTGGCCAATATCGGAATTTTTGTTGAACTGTAGAGCGCTCTAGCGCCTAAACCGCTCGTTTGAAGAAAACACTTAAGAACAATAACTTGTAGGCAATTTGGTGTAGTTTGGTTTTATATTAAAGAACTTTTCTCAAAAAGTGTGTAGTTTTTGAATTATAAGCGATAAACTGAAAAAGAAAGGTTTTTGGCCAATTTTGGAAATGTTGGCGAACTTTAACGCGCTCTAGCGCCTAAACTGTTTTTTTGTAAAAAAAATCCTAAGAGCAATAATTTGTAGATAATTTGGTGTAGTTTATATTTATATGGAAGCACTTTCCTCAAAAAGTGAATAGTGTTCTTGTTATAAGCGAGAAAGACTAAATGAAGAGCAAAAACGCACCAGTCTCAAACCTCCTTTAAGTTAATGCTGCCACGTAGGAGTGACAAGTGGTCGTTTTTATTACTCATTTTCAATGTTCTTTGAGCCTGCATTGTCTAAAATTTTGTACTGACGTTTAGGATATTTACACGCTGCCTGCCTACCAACTCACGCGCGTCCGCTGCATACGTCTCGCTCTATCGAGTTACCGCTTATGCGCTAAACTGAGATGAAATTAGAATCTTTAACAGTATCTGTGGGACGAACGCGCTCGTCTGTCTATATTCTGTTTTAACAGAACGATTCATTGTTTTTTTTCTCTTTTTTAAAACTATAATTTCATAGTACAAAGGTGTACTACGTTGTTCTTCGTTCAACTGTTCTTCTTCAAGCTTATTTCAAATACTCCAGTTTTCTTGAAAGGTGCTTCGCGGCTTCTTCACAGAGAGCCCTTTTATAATCAAGATGTGCAATGTTCTGTCTCTACTCCTAATATATCCTGTGTCAAAATTCAAAATGCCCGCTCAGTTTTAAATAAACTTGAGGCTTACTGAGCGTGAAAGGTTTGCAACGATTCTAGCAGGTTACGCACGTGGTCGTTGGTCGTCTCATTTAATTTAAACAATAGAAGTTGTTAGAAGAGAAACTTAACACGATTGGCAATTTAATCGATTTTCTTCTTTTTTTAAATTCAGAGCTAAAACACAAAACTTTACCCGACACGCGCGTTAATTTAAAATAAAATGGCTGTAGGTAAATTAGGTACCAGGTTCTAAATTAAAAAGCTTGTTATACGTCTAGACTATCCTCTAATTATCTTCTTTTAAAATGAGAGTTAAGTAACTATAATTTTTTTTCTAAATTACCAAATTAACGTAGTAAGTAATTAAGAGATTTGTTTGTAAATTTAGTGCAAACACAAAATTGTTTAAATACTACTTCATCATCAATTTTGTTTCCTAATTACAAAGTAAATATTGTTGCTAATTTTTAATCGATAAAACTTAAAATTGGCCTCGTGTTAATTAGAATGGCTTCTGTTAACGATCGATTTATCTTTACTCTTATTTACTATGATTTCATGACCCATTTTTTTCTTTTAAATCTGTTTGAATTTATTTCCAATTAGTGTGCTCTAGAAATTTTCGAGTAGAATTTGATTTGGACGAAATTTTAAATCCATCTTTTAAGGGCTCGGCGCAGTGCATCTAGCTCCTAGCGTCGTATATTGTGTACTTTTTCGTTTTTCTGCCAATCGTAGTTACGTAGTTACAGATTCGCGATATTACTTTTTTTATTTACTATTGTTATCAAAAAACTCGAGCTCTTCCTTCGCTGCACTCGCCTGCTTTCTGTGCGAGTTTACTCGAAATTATCCAATTGCTTTGCAGGAATTTGTTGTAATCTTCTAATTACTTAATGTGTATTATGTTGAGAGTTAATAATAAAAGGATGTAGTGTGCAGTAGTTCTTACAAATTAAACAAACGATACTAAGAGAAGAAACAAATAGTTGTTAAATTACTTAGTTAATTATTAACAATGTTGCATATGGGTCCTCTCTTACGTGAATTGTTGAAACCTTTCTCACTAAAAGTAATTTATTGTAATACTCTTGTAATAGGGTGTACCTATTTCATCCCCTAATATTTCACAACTACTTTTGGGCTATTTAGTACTAGTTGCTGTCGGGTGTCTACCTAAACGATTCAACTATTCAACATAATACTGAATACCTATTACAGAAATTACGTATTGGAGTTGCGGAGTGGGTCTAAGGGGGGTCGTAAATTAATATTTTGAAATAAGGGAATATAAGACTTCTCATTGAATTTGAACTTTCTAACCCTTCCCCCATTTTTAATCAGCTCCGCTGATATCGTTAGTCGAATTTTAAAGACAACACATTTGTTCCGCGATTAACTTTTCTATTTGTCCACTAAGCCACGCCCGTGTTTTCTTTTTTGTTTTACTCTTACGCTAGCTTAGTAATTTTCCCAAATTTTTCGGTTCATTTTCTTATAATTCTGCAGTTTATAAACTAAACCGACTGCGATGGCTAGTTTGCAGGATGCTCTTGAGTAAAAGAAAGATGGAAAACTTGGAGCTGTTTAAACAATATTTATTACTTTCTCGTGCAAAGTAGGGAAAGCTCTAGGTTTAAGCATTATAGTTGCGATAATTAATCAAACTTTTGATTAGTTTAGGCGAATTTTTGAAATTTTTCAAAGCTCCCAGCCTTATTAGCTTTAAACATTTACGTTAAAAAGTATAATTAATTAACCTAACTTCCTTATAATCCTTGAGTAAACGTGTTGATCATCCCATTTTAAGCCAACATTATCGAAAAAAAAAGTTTTTCCAAACAAGCGCTTAACTTGACTCCAATTTGACCTAATTCTTTTGTCTGTGCGTTTACAATGCACAAACGGATATTTTTTCATATTCTCAAAACTAAATATAATTTAGACCCGTTTATTCTGTTGGACTATTTGGTTTTAGCTTAATATTTGCCTGATAAAAATGTATGTAAATTTTTTCAAAGTTAATTTTTCCACAAGCACACAATGTAAAACTCGAGCACATATTTTCTACACATTATACTAACGTCAAACTAAGTAAAATTAAAAGTGCGAAATATGTAAATTAACTTCTTTTTTACTGATGAAAAAGACTAAATTTAATTTTAATTATTTGGGCTATGTTTGATGGTTTTTAAGTCGAGTCGAAATATTTCGAGTGCTTCTTAAGTTTAATAAAAACAAGTTGAAGGAGAGCAATCGACCAACTCAAATTCAATTAAACTTTTTTAACATCCTTTTGGACTAGTTCGAACACTTTCTATAAATTATGAGTAATTTCGACTTCAATTAGTGATGCTTAATTTTTTTGTAAAGTGCACTTAGAAAATTTCGCTTCTGTTGAGAATAGGGGGGACCTGAAGGGGAGTAATCGGTCATATTTGCTCGCAGCACACAAGTGCAAACTTGAAGTAGGCTCGACGATTTAACTATCGCGCTAAAGAACTGCGCCCTAGCAGACTAGTTTGTAAAGGGTGGCTGAAAATTCACGAAAGAAGCAATTTTGATAGAAAACACAGGCATATAATTAAAAATTGCTGATTTTTTGATTGATTCCTAAACTATACATTGATAGGGTTATGCATGGAATAACATATCGGGCAAATGACGCTCAATTTTCTCCTTCAAGGCCATCTACGAGTGACCGTGGGCTTGTTGCCATAAACTACAGACTCCAAAAAGTCACAATGAAAAATTCCAATGGCGTTAAATCGCACGATCTGGGTCTCTGGGTGACCAAAACCATCCTGTAATTCAATCGTTTTTCGGGTTGTTCAATTGTTTTGTTTTGGAACAAAATCGTCTTCAGAGATGAGGCTCATTATCATCTCGATGGGTTGGTTAATCGCATTTGAGGTTTAGAAAATCCACGAGCAATTATTCTTGAGAAACAAATGCATCCACAACGCGTCACTGTTTGGTGCGGGTTTTGGACTGGAGACATCATTAGACCATTCTTCGTTGAAAATGCGTTTGGTCAGGAAAAAACAGTTAACAGTGGTCGCTATCGCGACATGAGAATCCAGTTTCTTGGAGATGCATGGACTGCATGTTGTTTCAACAAGACGGTGCCACATGCCATACAACCAGAGAAACAGTTCAGATCATGCGCTTTAACGCCGTTGAACTTTTTTCTTTTAGGTTTTTTGAAGTCCAAGGTTCATGCCAACAAGCCCACGACCATCCCACGCCTTGAAGGAGAAAATTGAGCGCTGTATCAACGAAATTCAGCCCATTTATGCAAGACGGTCACGATAAAGTGCCAGTAAAGCCGAGGAGTCCAAATTTACCCGATATGCTACCAATTTTTAATTATAAACCTGTATTTTCAATCAAAATTATTTCTTGCGCGAATTTTGGGACACCCTTTATATAAAAACTAGTAGGTAATAATTATAGTACGAGCGACACCTAAATTTCTTCGATATTGATACGTCCCAAGTCTCATCGATACGATTTTTCATTCGATACGTATCAATGCGATCGACCCAGGTTTTTACTTGCCATCAGGGATTGGAAAAAAAATTTTTCAGCTCCACCCTAATGTATTATTTTTATGTAAAAAAATTTTTTTTTGATTGATTGATTGGCATGAAATTACTATCTATTTGTAAATTGCCTGTCAACTGCTTATGTGCTGATAAAAAGATAATAGAACTGCATATTGACATGATAAGAAAATTGTATAATAAAAACATGTCAATGCGACTTGAATAATGTGATACATTAAAAATTCATTATATTGATGCTCGTCATTCATTCTTCAAGTCAATACGGGAACTCCGTTAGGAAATTTTCCATTTGCGATATTCAATTTATACAAAAATAGTAGGAAATTAAAAAAAATCTGGAATAATAATCAGTTCTTTTATTTAGGAAGCGACTTGTCTACAGACTTGTGTACAAAGTGTACACTGTTTTAGTTTAACATGTACATATCTCGCATAGTAACGGAGGTAATGTGGTCAGTACCTCTTAAGTATCTCTGTATATGTACAGGGTGTTTCTCATAAGTGCGTCATAACTTCAGTGACGGCGCCAGGGGAGGGCCAGGGTGGGCACGTGCCCACCCTTTAAGTTGCGGTGCCCACCCAAATACTGCACGAGCTACCAGTTACCAGTTTTCAGAGGTTTAAAAAATGCAAAATAATTTACACTTTAAGTACTTCTCTGCATCTTGTCCCCATTCCTGAAAAAATGCTTAAAAAGAGTATTTAAAACAAAATCAAACTGTGTGTAAAATAATGAAGTATTGGAATTGGGCCCTATCAGACCTAGATTTGGCATAGGGCCTTAGGTAAAAGGATTTATTTCATAATATTGTTTCTTTTTTTAAAAAAGTATAGTGATTGAATTCTTAATTTTCAACCCTTGTTTTTGTGAAACATCTTTTTTGGAGACACTATCAATGGCTATTAAAATTCCAGAACTTTGTTTTTAGGCCGTTTGACCTTGAATAATCAAAAATTTTTGAGTGCGGCGCTATTTTAATTAATTTCTAACATAAGAAATACAAAATTGTTTAACTCTCATTGCACCCCACCCCCCCGAAAATTTTTTCTGGCTACGGCCTTAAACGTTTCTTGTATTTACCGTATTTACTTCAAAATGTATGTGTCCGTCACGAAAATATTGTGCCCATCCATTTAAAACACCCTGGCGTCGTCACTGCATAACTTCAGGGGCTATTACAAGAACTCAAAAGAAGTCTTTTGACCCCAATTTTGTTATACCGAAAGTTCCCCCACTCAGAGTTACAGGGCGTTTTAGCTGAAATTTTCAAATTTTTAAAAATTTAACTCTGAATGGGGGAACTTTCGGTATAAAGAAATTGGGGCCAAACGACTTCTTTTGAGTTCTTGTAACAGTCCCTGAAGTTGTGACGCACTTATGAGAAACACCCTGTATATGATCTATTGGTTCATGGCGACCTTTAAATGCTTCAATAAACTTCTTTCTCTATCAAGGGTCTTGCGTTTAGATATTTTAATGAGTGGATCGGATCCTCAGTGCCAACAATAGATCTAAGAGCAGTTCGTCATCGACAATTAGACCCACTAAGTGCCCTGTTTGGTGCAATGATCGTCCGAAAAGATCATTGGCACATATTTATTTGAAAATGCAGGCGGTACCGCAGTTACCATCAATGTCGCTCAATTTCTGACGAAATTGGACAATCTTTTAAGGCCAGCTGTGCTTAAAGTATCCACAACTGCGGTTCCAGCAAGATGGAGCCACAGTCCATACTGCAAAAGACACAATGGCTATGTTACGGAACATCTTCGGCGAACGCATTATTTCGCTCATCAATGGCCAGATTCAACCGTTCTCGACTGTTTTCTTTGAGACCATTTCAGTTGGGGCAACTATGCCCCCGCCTATGTGTAGAAAAACCTTGTAGAATCAATTTTTTGTTTAAAAAAATCATGCTGAACAAGTAGTCCAGTTGCTACTCCGTTTCCGTTAGCTACTTTCAAAAAAATCCATCGTTCCGTTTGGATTTGCAAAGGTAAAGAAACGGGGTGGAACTACCACCCGACTTGAACTGGAAAAATTTTGTTTTCGCTAGACGCTAGACTATCAGCGTTACCGCCCTCACTAATAAAACACGGATCATTTAACAACTACTTTATCAAGAAAACACATTATGTATACAGGGCATCTTTACAATGTAAAGTACGAAAAATACAGTTCTCAAAGATTTTCAGCAAAACCCAGCCCCAGTTTTACACAGAAAATATTAGTCTGTACACTGTTGGTCATCATTTTTAAAAAAGATCGTCATGATCCTCGATTTCTATTTTAATAGGGCACTTGTTCGAAGCTTCTGCAATTACAGCCGACCTTCGAGCGCAATACATATTTTTTACAATTCGATGTATATCGGAATCGGTGAGAGAATCGACGTCGTCGGTTTTTAATTCGTCACAAATTATTTTTAACGGACGCTCGCGCAAGTCTTGGACTGCTTTGCGCTTTAAGGTGTTGCTCAAGATCTGCCGTTTTAGCAATCGGGTGTCTTTTTTCTCGTGATTGTGGGTTGGCGAAGCTTCGATTAAGATTATATTTTTAGCGCCTTTCGTCTTAACGAACGCCTTGCACGACGTCTTTCGAAAAGCGCAAGTCCATCGTTTAACAATTCCACCGGATAAAGCCTTTTGGAAGGCAAACTTATAGCCGTCCAACAGCAACATATCTTTTCCTTTTTCGCTTTTAACGAGCCGCATTGTTTTTCCAATTTGTTGTATATTAGAGACAGGGGCGGTGGGAGTGGGAGTGGGAGAAACTTTAGCCTTCGTTTTGAATTTTACACGAATTATATTCTTCGATGGTTTACACGCGCCTTCAATTGGTTCACGATTGGTGGTGTTGGTAAATAAACTTTTAGTATTTTTGTTCTCATGATTGTGGGTTGACGATGCTTCGATTAAAGTTATATCTTCGGTGCCTTCGGTTTTAGCAAATGCTTTGCACGATGTTTTCCGAGAAGCACAGTTCCATCGTTTTATCGTACCCCCAACTAACGTTTTTCTAAAAACGAACTTATAGCCGTCTATCTCCAACATATCATTTCCTCTTTGACTTTTAACAAGTTGCACATTATAGCCGATTTGTTGGCTATCCGCATCAGTGAGAGAATCATCATCGTTGCTTTCCAACTCATCTTGAATTACTTCCATCGACTGTTCATTTAAGTCTTCATCTGCTTCACATTTTACGGCGTTAAGGTTTACCGCTTCAGTTTCGTCTCGCTCGCTATTATGGGACGTTTCAATAAAAATAACATTTTCATCACCTTCCGTTTTAACGAATGCTTCACACAACGTTTCTTGGGAAGCACCCCCGTTCTCCATTACTTCCATCGATTGCTCGCTTAAGTCTTCAACTAGTTCGCGCTTGATGGTGTTGGTTAAGTATTGCTGGTTTAACATTTCGGTCTCATTTTGCTCGTGATTGTGGGTTGATGATGTTTCTATTACAATTATATTTTCAACGCCTTCCGTTTTAACGTATGCTTTGCACGACGTTTCTCGAGACGCACAAATCCATCGTTTAACCGTTCCACCAGACAAGGTATTTTTGAAATAAAACCCAAACCCGTCCAACACCAACATGTCTGTTCCATCCTCGCTCTTAACAAGTTGCGCATTTTTGTTAACTCGTTGGCTATCAGAGACATCATCAATTGTGGTCATCGACTGTTCGTGTAAGTCTTCATCTGGTTCACGTTTGATGGTGTTGGTTAACACTTCAGGTTTTTTCTTTTCGTGATTGTGGGTTAGCGATGATTCGATTAAGATGATATTTTCGGTACCTTCCGTTTTAGCGAATGCTCTACATAACGTTTTACGAGACGCACAAGCCCATCGTTTAATCTTTCCACCAGACAACGGTTTGTGGAAAGCTAAATTAAACCCGTCTACCACCAACACATCGTTTCCTCTCCGACTTTTTACAAGTTGCACATTATGTTTGATTTGTTGGATATTCGAAACAGTGGGAGAATCGCCATCGTTGGTTTTTAATTCATCTTGCACTATTTCCATCGACTGTTCGTCTTCGTCTGGTTCGTGTGTTAAGGTGTTGTTCAATATTGGCGTGTTTGGGACTTGATTCTCTTTTTTCTCATGATTGTGGGTTAATGATTCTTCAATTAAAGTTACGTTTGCATCGCCGTGCGTTTTAACGAATGCTCTACACAACGGTTTTCTAGAAGCGCAAACCCATCGTTTAACCGCTCCACCATAGGACGACTTTTGGAAATAAAACCTAAATCCGTCTATTAACAGCACATCCTTACCCTTCTCACTCTTAACAAATTGCATATTTGTTTTTACTCGTTGGATATCCGAGACAGTGGGAGAGTTGCAATCATCATTTAATTCCTCATGAGTTATGGTCATCGACTGTTCGTCTTCATCTAGTTCAGGTTTTGAGGTGTTGTCTATGATTTGCCGGTTTAATACTACTGTCGCTTTTTTCTTGTGATTGTGGGTAGATAATGCTTCGATTAAAATTATATTTTCGTCGCCTTTAGTTTTAGCGAACGCTTTACACAACGTGTGTCGAGAAGCACAAAGCCACCGTTTAACCGTTCCACCACACAACATTTTTTGGAAATAAAACCTAAATCCGTCTAATAGCAACACGTCTGTTCCTTTCCCACTCTTGACAAATTGCATATTTGTTCTTACTCGTTGGTTATCCGAGACAGTGGGAGAGGTGCAATCGTCGTTGATTTTTAATTCCTCGTGAATAACTTGCATCGACTGTTCACATAAATATTCATCTGGTTCGCATTTTACGGTGTTTTCTATTTTATTTTTTTTCTCATGATTGTGTTTGGACGATATTTCAATTAAACTTATATTTTCGTCGCCTTCCGTTTTGACGAACGCCTTGCATAACGTTCGTCGAGTAGCACAAGTCCAACGTTTAACCTTACCACCAGCCAACGTCTTTTGATAAGAAAATCTAAATCCGTCTAAAACTAACATGTCTTTTCCCCTCTCACTCTTAATTAGTTGCACCGAATTCATTTTAAGCTGTAACTCGAACAACGTAATACGCAAAACTGAAGCGAGAAGCGAGGAGAGACGTTCGTAAAGCAAAACTTACTTTCCTTATACCTGCGTCGTCGGGTGACAATTCGAATACCAAAATTGCTTTCCGCGGGTTACAAGCGCGGGGGACAATTGATCCGCGATCGTGCAAGGAACGAAATGTCTGTTGCAAGAGCAGGGTGGCCTCGTTGCTAATAATACGTCGTATAAAAGGTTAAAAGGTTCAGGTTTCTTTTTTTTTGTCCTGCTCTATATACATTTTCGTTAAAGAGTCGTATAAGTACCTACATAAAAATTCATATTTAAATTTTATCCTCAAATTCAAAAAAGTTTCTAAAACAACCCGGACCCGCTCTCGTAGTAGGTAAGTCTCACGTAATATAAATCTTAATTCTTCCAAAACTATATCATAACTTTAGTTACGAAATAAAAATGCAAAACTCAAACGCTACCGTGGATAAAAACGTAAATGAAGTAAAAAGTGTATTCGTTTTTTTGTTAAAATTAAAATAAAAACAACATGATTAATTTGAACATTAAAATTACACAAAAGATAATACAGTTGCCAAGGGTAGATAATGCCGAAAATAATAATTAGAGAAACATTTTTAGAGCAATAATAAAGCTGGCAAAAAATTTATATTAAAACTTGCGCGACAAGATAAATTGAAGTTTTCAGGTAAAATTTTACCTTCCTCGAAAAGCGTTTAGAGTGTTGGGGAATAGCACGACAATAACAAGAAAATATAACATGTGAGGTATAAACGAAAACTTCAGGTAAAAAGTATGAGGTTATAAAATTAAATTTGGAGAGGACGTGGGCATCCAGGTAAATTGCTCGAAAACTCGAAAGTGAGAATGACTAGTGGAGAAAGAAGTTGGCAGGTAGACAACTTTGAGGGGGGAAAAAAGTTTTTATTCTTGCCCAAATTTAACTTTTAATGCAAACTCATTAAAAAGTAGCATTTTTATTACCAAACTTTATCCAATTGCGAATAGATTTAGTTTTTAATGTGATAATTGCCAGTTGTTAACTTAACTGTGTAGTGTAGTAAGCTAGAAGCTACCAACTAATTAAAAAAAGGGAAAATATTGAGAAACTTATACCACTAGGCTAGGCCATCTTGCGTCTTGATCTTTTTTTATCAAACGCTCGAAACAAATTTAACTTTTTGAATAGGTTTTTGATTATGCGTAAAGTTAAAATGTGTGCCCAACTGCCTTTGTGCTGTAACGCATCGCATGACGCGTATTAATTTATCTGCCTGTTTCTTTACCCCCACATCACGCATGTTACGTTAATCCGGCAAATTAATTTATTAGAAATAAGTATCTCGTATGACGGAAACGAAAATAAATATCTTAAATTTGCATTTTTACTCGTAAGCATCATTAAAATCTCATTAGAACATGGACGCGAAGGTTGGCACCCATTACCCACCTCCCAAAGTTCCAAAACTTGACTTTTTCCTACACTAGTACTAAAATTTTCTGATATATGATCTGTCCGAAACCATCACTGTATCATACCCAGTAAAAGTTATGGTGGCGATGGGAGTTAAGAATTTTTATTTTTCAGCTTTTCAGCCATTTTGGGAGAATTTCAATAACCTAACTTGAGCTTTGAGATCTCTTCAAAGCCATCACTAGCGGCCCCAGTAAAGGTTATGGTGGTGAGGGCACCAAGCACTTCAATTTCGTCAACTTCACGGTTCCCAAATCACAAAACTTTCTAATTACGTTACTGATAAGACTAATTATCCAATGGAACCCTCATAAAGACTTTTTAAATCCAACCCTGACTTAAGATTCAAGTATTTCAGCTTTCACCGCCGGCTTCATTAGTGGAAGAGGTCGAAAGGTTTTTAAGTCCTTGGCCTATTAGCCCAGAAACTTCTTGCTCTAAAGCTATAATAGATTGTTTGCAGAAAATTCGATCTCAAACAACATCGTAGATAGGCGTAAAATATGCTCTAACCTAGCCAACTACCTAACCTCCAACTGTGTTAGTTCAAATTTCGAGTTACTAATTTTTATTTTTCAGCTCTTTAGCCATTTTGGAGGAATTTTAGTAACCTAACTTGAGCTTTGAGATCTCTCCGAAGCCATCACTAAGCAGCTCCAGTAAAGGTTATGGTGGCGAGGACACCTAGCACTTCAATTTCGTCAACTTCACGGTTTCCATATCACAGAAATTTCTAATTACGTTACTGATAAGACTAATTATCCAATGGAACCCTCATCAAGACTTTTTAAATCCAACCCTGACTTAAGATTCAAGTATTTCAGCTTTCACCGCCGGCTTCATTAGTGGAAGAGGTCGAAAGGTTTTTAAGTCCTTGGCCTATTAGCCCAGAAACTTCTTGCTCTAAATCAAAAGCTATAATAGATTGTTTGCAAAAAATTCGACCTCAAACAACATCGTAGATAGGCGTAAAATTGGCTCTAACATAGCCAACTACATACCTACCTACCTACCTCCAACTGTGTTAATTCAAATTTCGAGTTACTAATTTTTAGTTTTCAGGTCTTCAGCCATTTTCGGGGAATTTCAATAACCCAACTTGAGCTTTGAGATCTCTCCGAAGCGATCACTAGCAGCTCCAGTAAAGGTTATAGTGGAGAGGGCACCAAGCACCTCAATTTCGTCAACTTCACGGTTTCCAAAGGTCACAGAAATTTCTAATTACGTTACTGATAAGACTAATTATCTAATTGAGCTCTCATCAAGACTTTTTAGATCCAACCCTGACTATAGATTCAAATATTTAGGTTTTTGAGGCAGGCTTCATTAGTGGAAGAGGTCGAGAGGTGCTTGGTTCACGGCCCATTAGCCCAGAAACCTCTTAGACTAAGAGCCAGTCCCATAAACTCGGATTAAAGAATTTTATTAGAGTTGGCGGAACTGCCCCTACAGCTAAGATGAATTGTTTACAAAAACTGATCTCCAACAACCTCGTATACATAGGCGTAGAATATGCTCTAGCCAACCACCTATCTACCCCCAACTGTGTTCAGCTAAAAAGTCAACTTGTCCACCCTCGTTGTTATTCCTGTTGTCTTCCTTTAAGTTAGCCAATTATCCTTTTTGTGTAATTTCGAGTAACTCATTTTTATATTTCAACTTTTCAGCCATTTTGGAGGAATTTCAATAACCAAACTTGAGCTTTGAGAAAACTTAAGGTAAGATAATTTCTCCCCGCGTGTATAGTGTGTATGTTTATTACTTTACTCTCCCATTCAAGTTCACGTTTTCAAAGGAACGTGGGATAGAGCTTTGAGTTGAGTTGAGAATATAGGATTTTGGTGGATACCTCGTTTTGCTGCTACCTTCTACGTGCTATAGCCGCGATGTGCCAGAATTGCACTTCTCTTTTGTGTACTTCACAATTTCACTCAGCGTGTTAGATATTAAATATGCATTCTGTTCTCGCGATATTGTTAATTTTTTTGGTTTGCTTATAGGAAACTAATTTTAGACTTCCTGTTTAACGTACTCAACTACTCAAATGGTAGTTAGAGAAATAATTACAACGTTTGTCACCGGTAGTCAACATTCAAATTAGTTTCGTAACCTTTTTCATTTTTATTTTGCAGTCTCTAAGGATAAAAAGTCTATCGTGTTTATTTTAATTGCTAATTAAATAAATACGCGCTTAATTATATCTAATGTACTGAGAAACTTCAAATTAAAAAGTACTTTTCATAATTTCTTTTGAATAAAATGGCAATGACATAAATTCAATTTCTGTATTCATTTGAAGTTTTCAAACTTGGTGCTTTTGCAAAAAGATCGAATTAAGGATCACTAAGGTCAGCTACTTAGGATCCCTTGGAATCTCTTTTTTTCTACCTTCGTCAACAATCTAATAGATTATTTCGTAGCAACTAGCAACATATTGTTCAATTTTCCTATTTTTCCGTATCCAGCTGTTGTACTGTTAGGCAATTTCATTCTTTTGCGGTAGATCAATGCACATTATGTTTCAAAATTGATTTCGTTTATTTGCGTACGCTACAAATCTAGCCGAGCTTGTTCCTTTCAAGCAGTTTCTGGAATGGAAAATTAGAAAATGTAGCAAGCTGGAATAGAAACTGTTATATATGCTATTAGCAGCTTTTGTGTGCTCATAACTGATGGGGCCCCGCTTATGTAAAAAATCAAAAAGTTTTGTTCGCGCAAAATGAAGGAGAGAGAGCTTGAAAGATTGAAGAAAAAATTGCAGCTTCCTACTTACCTACTAATCTTAGAAATAGCATCTTATCTGGACGTAAAGTAAAATTGAAATGGGATTGCTTGGACGGAGCCCATCACCTTGCGCAGTATATATGGATGGAGAGTGTCGGACAGCTCACATTTTCGTTGTAGCCGATTGTGGCGTATTGGCTCCGCCCAGGCAATCTCATTGCAATTTGACTTTATCCGCATACCTTGTTCGAATAGATTATAGTTCCATAGTTCGCTCCTTTTAGGTAAGGATTTGAAAACGTTTACAAGCTTGTTTTATACCCGTACCTTTGAAATTACTAAAATCCATAGAAATACCCACTTAACTATATCCTTATCTGTCGAGCTCCTTTTGTTGAAAAGGTAAGCTTCGCTCGAGATTAATTACGCCACTGAATTACTTACAGTTATTTAGCAGAGTGGGACAAAAATTAATTTTATACTTTGTAATAGTTTGCGAGAATATGGAGATTACACAAAAATGTATTAAATAGTAATGAGCAAAATGAGCATGTATAATTTATCTAGCGAATAATAGATTTAAAATCCAACATAAAGCTAATGGAGCTGTATAGAAACATAACTAGGGCCTCGCGGTAATGCAGACTTTCTGGTGTAACATTCGAGAGCTTTTTAATTTTTATAAATTTATCATTACATTCGTTAATTTGATTAAATCGCTCACAATTTGTAGTTTATCTTCATTTTAATTTAATTTAATTTATGAATAACAAACTCCACGAATTATTTTTAGGTCGTAATTAAGTCTTAATTACGACCTCTGGATGTTAAGAGTTATCTGTTATCTCGGCCGATCTCTTCGTCGACTGTACATGTTTAGGAGACCATGAATATACCTAATTAGAAACCTCACAGCTGAGCTGCCTCTTTTTGTAAAATTCTATCAAGAGACCACGCGATAGGGATGTTTTGAAATAATTAATCACGGCTTCTATCAAACCGTTTAACTCGCGCTAAATCGAGATAGTGAGTGACCTTAATGTAAAAAAAGGGGTGGATGGTGAATATTTAACAAAAAAATTAAATGTGGAGTTTAAAACTCAAAAGTTTGACTTCCACACCATGTTAGTGCTCGCGTACATGTCGAATTAAGTTAATAATGTAGGAGGGTTGCTAAATTGTTCCAAAATCGTACTTTTAGAAATGTGGATTTTCGAACCTCGAGGTCGTTTTTGCTTCGAACTGTTACAAAAATTAGTGCAGCTTAACTATTTTATTGGTCCTTTCTTTTATAAATAAAAAATTTTTAAATCCGGTTGTAAAGTTGCTAATCGAAAGGCCCGAAGTTTACGCGTTAAGATGTTTTTCTTCAGTAAGAATAAAAAAGTTTGCAGGCTCAATTCGGATTCTGGGGCTTCTTTAGGATTATAGAGTCATTATTAAATCGTAAAAGTTTGCAACATATAGATTACAATTATTTAAATTTTAATCGAGTACGCCAGATGGATATTTGTCTTTTAAACACCTTTTTCATGCCCTTTTCAATTATTTTTGGGGTAGACGAGACACTTTCAGGAGGCATTTGTGACATTTACCTAAACAGTATAGTATCGTGAATCGTGAATCCACGGTCCATTGCTTCTTCATCGGCTGGATCTGAAAAGATAAAACATGAGTAATTAAAAATTTCAGTAATAATGAAGTGCGACCGAAGTCGCTGACGATACGCGTCTTACTTGATTCGCCGGAGACGATCATTAATCCTTGTCGGTCTTGGTGTGCGAAAACTAGACTCTGTCCAGGACCAACTTGGGTCTCTTTCGGAGTCTCGTCTCGTTGACGTTGTAACCCCACAATCCTCGGATGGTGGGGTTGTCGTGGTCCATCGTTGCGTCGTGGAATTTGACTGCTGCTTCTCGGATGAAATCCTGGATGATGATCATCTGGAGGTCCTCGTGGATGTTTCGATTTCGCACGAACCATGGTGCGTTGACTATGGTTCGTAGGATCTTCTTCTGGACTATCTGCAACTTCTTGATGTGAGTCGGAGCGGCGTACCCCCAGGCAGGAGCGGCGTAGGTCATTATCGGTCGGATGACGGTCTTGTACAGCAGCAACTTGTTTCTAAGGTCCAGAGTCGTTCCTGAGACGAGCGGGTAGAGGGCGGAGTAGGCGGCTCGCGCTCTGGCGACTGCTCCCTCAATGTGGGGCTTCCATGTGATGCCTTTGTCGATGGTGAGTTCCAAGTATCGTGTGTCGTCCTTCCAAGGTATGTCTTGGCCGAAGATCGCGATCTTGGGTGGTCGCTGGAGGCACAGTATAGTAGTTTTGCAGAGATGTGCAGTAAAAATCTTATACAGGGCATTTTTAAGTTATTCCTCATTCCTCATTAAGATTGAAGTAATAAATCAATTCACTTTGTCAAAATTTCTTTTATATACCTGCTCTTTTTCCGGTTCTTCATTGTTAAACTGCAGCTTAGTGCGGCAAGCAACAATACGGTTACACCTATAATTTGATTTATTACTTCAATCTTAAACGAAATGGAATATAGCTGCTGTGAGGATAGGTTCTTTATCAAAAAAAATGCTCACTATTTGAGCCTGAAAAAAACCAAACTTCACACATTTCAGATGGAAGGTTGTTCTTAGTCAATTTTGGCTTATGTCCTTAACTTTCCAACCTTTCCTACCCTCCCCCACCCCTCTGCCCGCTCTCATCTCTTTCACTACTCACTCTATCGCTCTCAAATGTAATCCTGACTGTACGACACACAGCCACTTCCTATCTGCCTGACAGTGTGACATCTTATATTAATTTATGCAGCGCCCTCGTACTATTTGCTTTTCAATCGTGATTGTCCTCTTTCGCAACAGTTTTACCTGGGCACGTCCCAGCTCGTCAGCTGTGGTTATAACCTAAAAACGTTTTTTAAAACTCGGTGCATATAAAATTTATTGTAACAAGTCAACGTAACATGGAAAAGCAATGTATAAAAATTTCATTTACTTCTTGGTTACAATTTCACGAGCTCATTTTTAAGATATGCACGTATTTACGATAAGAGCAATGTATTGCACGTGACATGCTACTTTGTACATCAAATTTGTCCCTTTCAAGTTAACATTGCATGTTTAATGCGATAAACTTTGCTGTTAACAATAGTTTTGTTCTCAACATTCAATATTTATACGTCTTTTATTTATTAAACTTTCTTAAATTCGATTTCCTCCATATTTTATTATGTATTTGATCATTTAGTTGTATAAAAGTTTATCGAAAATGCGAAACTGTGGAAGAAACTTACTAATTTAAAAAGAAAAGGGCTCGTCGGACACGGAATTTGTTTGAAATTTTTATAATGGACTTAAGAAATAATAAAATAAACAAAGAAACGGAAAAGTGGCAAATATAAAATGAACACACATCGATGCTGAGTTAAGATTTACAATAACTAAAATTTATAACCCACTTGTAAGTGCAAAGTAAAGGCGATGGTAGAGAAACCTAAAATATATTACGCTTTCGCATTGTATATCTAAGAGAAAATAGGGAAAAAAGATAAAAATTGACTATTTTTTTGTTTTTGTTTTAAAATAACGTATTTTCTTGATGGTGAAGAAATATATCGCAATAAATTTTTATTCTAAACAACGTACTGAAAGTACCCTAACGTAAGCGCTCAGGACTTACTTTTTTTTCAATTCTTAACGTATTAAGCGCGCATGCGCACTAACAAGTTTTCCGTGTACCCCTCGTAGAATTTTTTACAATTAACACATAAAATTGCCTTTAATTAGGACTAAATTTTATCTCTGTACGATTAAAACTCATCGAGATAGAATTTTTTGAAGGTAGGGATCTTTTCGCCACTTCCCGTCATTATTCTATTCACGAGCTATTTTCGTAAATTTCGACGCTCGAACCTAAATTTTCCGAATTTTTTATTAATTTCCTTTGATTTTAATTAAACTCGGTACATTTTCGTCCATTTAGGATATTCCATCTCCTTGTCAATAAGCTTTTTATACGTTCGCGATCTTATAGACGTGACGTCAAAATTCACTTGATGTCTGACACAAAAAGTGCTCAAGTAGGAATCGAAAACACAAATATGAAACTCATTAAACCTCATCATTTTGGTTTACACACGGGACTTTTCGTTAAAATTTTTTTTCCGACTCCATCACAAAAAACAACAGCGAACCCGAAGGAACTTTCCACGAGCGCGCCTCTCTCGCTTGTGCAGACATTTAAACCTTCTAGAAGCATCATCTTTTTGATTGCTTTAAGGTTTATTAGCCCGCCAAATTATAAACATTAATATACGTGTATTTATGCCTGCTATTATTACCGAGCAAATGGGATTTATCGTCAAAGTGAAATTTGGCTTTTTGACTGAGGACGAACTAATATTTCATCTCGTATTTCGTTGTAATTACTGTAAGTGATTTAACTTGTAAGGGGTTATAAATTTGACAAAGCTTTAAGAACCCTTCATGATAGCTAATTAACCGAAAAACATATTTTGATAAGATAAATATTTTAAGTGCAAACGACATTTTTATAATTACAAAAAGTTGGGAATTTTTCCCGAACAGCACTTTAAATCATTCCAGAAGAGATCCTCTAAGAAGTAAGCGTAAAATTGACCTAAAATTGAACTCTTTGGTGTAGCTCGGCTAATAGGGCGAAGTTAAAGAATTGAACTCAACTCACACTTGCTTAAGTTTTTGTTAACTCCGCCCACTTTCAAAAAGTCGGTAGTTATACACGAATACCAAATAAATATTAAGACGAGTGCGAGTAGAGCTTCTTAAATTGCGCCTTTTTCTGAGTCAAAGTCGGCACTTGAAATTTCACGCGGTTATTCTTGAGCCCCCTCGTAAGTTTTAAATTGAAAAAAATTTCAATCCTGTCTCTGTAATAATAACTTATTAACCCTAATTCTTGAAGTACTCGCGCTCTAACTAATTAAAATTCTTTTTCATAATTAAAATACTTAAATCTTAATAATAATTTGACGTGAGATATACGTAAACTTTGTGCCCTATACACCTCTTAACGTGTATCGCGTTGGTTCTCGAGCACGTCGTCACTTGAAACAAAATGAAATTTCACTCGGAATAAAGCATGAGCACTTTAAAAGTTTTAAATTTTAGTATTTTTTTAGAAAGCAAAGTAAATTATAATTTTTATTTTAAAATATTAAGCAATTAATGCATGTTTTTTGTTAATTAGTCGCGAAATCTGCTTTTTAGAAATATATCAAGCACTTGAAATGATTTTAAATTTTAATATAAGAGTGGGGCATCGTGGCGTAATTTTTTTCTTTAGAAAAATTTTTAATAGCTTCCCTTACAAAAATTATAATTAAGTTACAGTAAATAAGGCCGAAAGAGACTTAAAGCTGATGGCTTAACTCGCTATTTGTACAAATCGATGAATAATATTATAATCAAATCAAAAACTATTTTCAGATTGTATCAAAGTTAGTTTTCGTGATATCCATGAATAAATTAGAAAATCAACCCCGTAGGTAATACGTGCTGAAATTCTAATTGTAAAAGTTCAATCCGAAGTTATTAATTAATGTGACTCCGCTATGCACGAACGTAACGAATGTGTTGAGCAAATTGCTAAACAAAATTGAATGCGTAAAAATGTGCGTAAATTTTTTCGTCGACGCTCCGCGGACGCCCCACAGAATGAAAAGTACCGAGAGACTGTCACGTTTGTGTAGCTCTCAAATCTTAATTACTAACGCGTGTAGGTGTACTTGCTAATCAAACCGTTCGCCCCTCTGCACGCAGAACGGCAAAGGGCGAAAGCGAGCCGCCAGACGCCCTTAACATTCTGGAAAACTTCCCTTACCTAACCTACCCTATAATAACGACGACATTTGGCCTGCGCGTGCTCTACCCCAATGAATATCTAAAAGTAAACGACGAACGGTATATGTTTTTGCATTCTTTTGTAAAACAAAATTAAAATCACCCCCGGGAATTTACTATAGCAAAATAATTCTCTAAATGTTTGTACAATGTACAATATTATCCTTCCAGTTAACTAATTTTAATTAACATATTTTTGTAGTAGCTGCGAAAAACTTTTCCCAAAACATTAATTCGCGCAAAATTTATTTTATTTTTCAATTTATATTTTTCAAAGATCGCAATTTCCAATTTTATCCTCGAGTGTTGTTATTATAAACCTAAAGAAAGCACTCTCCTTTTATCCTTATGTTGGAACGTCTCTCTAGAAATATTTGATCAAAAAAATCGATCGTATTGGACTATTTTTTTGCTTAATTTTGGCAAACAAGAAAATTAATCTTAAGACAGTCGCAAAAAATAGATAAATATCGAACCTAGTCAGTTCATATTTTTTTCAAGAAAATTTATTGCTACTAGTTTCTGGTGGTGGTTGCCTTGTTGATTATTTATCTTAAAAAACTTGATCGTTTTCAGGACCACAAAATTATTTTGTTTACTATACCAAATTTGCTGTGCACGTAGGTTATAAATTATAAATAAAAACAAATAATAAGTTAGTTTACATCAAGACCATACATTTAGTTTCAACCACATATCTTATTTTATTTTATTGGGGTGGAAAATTCACATTTTACGCTGTCATCTCAAAAAATGAATTATTAAAAAGTTTTCTTCAAAAATTTTTGCTCCGAATAAATAATTCGTTAATAAATAATAAACAAAAAATACTCGTGTATTGGGGTGGTCTTTTTACAACGTCCAGAGCCAACTTTAATGTGCATCGAGACTAAACCACCCCCGTAAGGAGAATTGTTTTGTTTTGAGAGAAAGTAATTACTTTGGGTTCTCTTAACAAGTTCTAAGTCGAAAACTTTTATTTTGAAGTTGAAGGGTGGTCCTCTCAAAAATTTTTTAGGGATTATTTAGGCCGTCAACTACAATCAATTCTCTGCACTACACAAAAATGATGAATGAGGATGCTTCAAATAGTAGCAGGGATAGAGCTCGTAAGCTGATGGGAACTAAAAATGTGGCCGAGTGGGCAAGTCTGAACTAAACTTTTACTTGACAACAAACGATTAGTGAGAAAAGTGTAGAAAATCGTAATACAAAACGGTTCCCCTCATCTCGTTGGTAGAAGGACCAAGGGCATAGCACCCTCGGCGTCTCGACGACTTTATTTTTGGGTTCTGAATTCTTGAATAGGCTTCTTAGATCGTTCTCAGAGCGCTTGGTACTTTTCCGAACATATTTTCCACAAAACATTGAAAAAGTCGCCTTCTGAACTTAAAAACGCCCTTTTAGGAAAGAAGGGGCTTTTACCAATTTAATTTCGTATCGTGGGTTCAATGCAAGAAATTTGACAGTGCGGTGAAAATTATTGATTAACCTATTGAAAAATCACGAGTTGGGCAGAAAAAGGCATCACCTGCAAATTTAATGGATGAAAACCCTCACGCTAATATAACATTAAAAGTTAAAAACAAATCAAACATGAAAATAGCATTTGTTGTAATTATTATTAGAAGAACTTTTCCAATTTATATTTTGCCATTGTATCGATTAGTTTTAATTTGTACGAATTAATTTTTACCGACTCCGCGCTCGATTTAATTTTCGTTAGAAGAACTTCATAATAGGTGCCCACCCCCACGTACGTAGCCCAACAAAATGATAAGTAATTTCTTTCAAGGATAAAATTAAAATGAAATTACTTTTAAATTTCATATTCTTGCAATTTTCTTTTTAAATAAACTCGAGATACGAAAACCGTTTCGCTCTCGAGTGCCTTCTTCTGAAAGCAGTTATACACGCACTCGAAATCAGCAGGTGGGTATTTTTAGGTGGAGATTTTACACGATTTTGGTTCTTATATAATGTTATTAAACAGCCCAATCTATCGAAATTAATTAATTTTAAATAATGCGCTCAATTAATTTAATACGTTATGCAGATGCGCGGCTATTTAGGTATAAAACTCGTTTTTTTTTCGTTCGTTCGTCTTCCGAGCAGGGTCCTGATTTTTGCTAAAATGTTGCACAGGTTAAACTTAAACTATATATAACAACAACAACGGCGTTTCTTTGGTGCATTTACAACCGAGGACAATGCGAGGCAGGAAACGAGGTGGTGTCCATTTAAGAGTTGGCGGAAATAGTCCCTATTGAATGATGACTTTTGCCTTTTGGCTCCTTATACACATGTGCTCTCCTAAAACCACATTTGAAACAAATTTTACAGTTGGTGTATCCTGTCTGTAACGACATGTGATTTTATTAAAATTTATATTAATTAGGGTGGCTTGTATAAATATTTTTTTAATAACTTTCTTGCCTTCCCGCGACACTGCTACATGCTGCAATCGAGCTTTCGTTTTAATGGATGCGTTTAGGGTTAGTTTAAGATTACAGGGGAAAATGTCTCAACTTCTCCTTATCTTTACCCTTTACGACAGTTGCGACTTGGGACCGACAAGGGAATAAAAAATTCTATAACAAGTACGAGTAGGTCATACACCCTCTAGAAATTATACGGTATACGGTAGACGTCTGAGATGCGCTGATAATCCAAGGAAAAACTTGAAGCGCGACGAGGCACCGGGTGCTTTAACCACTAAGCCACATAGGTCCTTGCAATTACCTTACATTTTAAGCAAGCTCACGTTAGTGAGGAGTCCCTACAGACGCCACAGTACTCTCCTTTCCAGAAAATGCGTTCGTCTCGATACCATAAGTGTGTCCGGGCTGTGTCTTCCGTTTTTACAAGCATTTATAGCGCCCCCTCCCCCATCTAGGGCGACGAAAGGCGACGGACATGCTTGCTGGACGCAAGCACTGCTGACTCATCACGTCGGAGTCACCATTTTAGCACGATTTAGGTAATCGTAGACAGTAGACGTCCGAGATGAGCTGATAATCCAAAGAGAACCTTGAACCGCGATCGGGGATCGAACGCGAGTCTTACGGTGTTGTACCGGGTGCTTGAACCACTAAGCTACAGTCCGAAGTCTCTACAGACGCTACTACAGTAGTACTTCCCTTTGAAAAGACTGCGTTCGTCTCGGTACTCGGTACCACAAGTGTGTCCGGGCTGAGTCTTTCGTTCTTACAAGCATTGATCAACCTCCCCCCCCCCCGCCCATCTAAAGTGACGAAAGGCGCGGTGGATATGCTTTTTGGACGGAAGAACTGCTGACTCATCACGTCGTGGTTACCATTTTAACACGATTTAGGTAGTTGGAGACGGTAGACGTCCGAGATGCGCGGATAATCCAATAAAAAAACTTGGACCGCGATTGGAGTCCGCCGAGTGCTTTAACCACTAAGCTACCTCGGTCCTTACAATTCCCTTACATTTCACGCGTTCTTATGTTAGTCCGGAGTCGCTACAGTACTCCCCTTTTTAAAGACGGCGTTCGTCTCGATACCATGTCTCCGGACTGTGTCTTCCGTCCTTACAACCGTTGCCCCCCCCCCCCCCCCTCTAGGGCGACGAAAGGCGGCAGACATGCTTGCTGGACGGAACAACTGCTGCATCATCACGCCAGGGTCGCCATTTTAGCACGATTTAGGTGGTCGTAGACGAGAGACGTCCGAGATGCGTTGATAATCCCTTAATGAGGCCGCTAGTCTCAACTGTTTGTCTGTTATTAACCCAAGGGCTTATCTAACTTATGAAAATGTTTATTGATCTACCCGAGGCCCTTGCCTTACGTGGAGCCCTCTTGATCCGAGGCCACCAATCAACGCCTCTCGGCAATTTTCTTATTGAATAAAATTGTGAAAAAATATATAATTTCCATTATTACATACTTGATCTAAATACATCAACAGGTTGTTGCTCTAACCCAACCTTTCATTATAATTGATTTGTGTCTAGCTACTTAAATTACAGATATCAGAAAGCGAGCGGAGAGGATGTTGTATATTAATCGGTTTATCTTTCAACTTATCATTAAAAAACTGGATTTTTATATATCTGTATTAGATGACAGAGCAAATTTCGACAGTAGTAGGTATAATTTGAAAATTATTAGTTTGAAGAATTATTCGAAAACTCGACAATTAGCGAACGAGTCGCGTACGAACGATACATTTTATTGAGACGACACTCCACATGAGCGCACAAATAATTTAAATGGGGCACTTAATACAACCGGGTGGGCCTGGCATTTTTTTATTTTTTAGGTTCAAGTGTTTACTTAAATACGACGCACGCTAGACGTGTACATATTTGGAACAAGAGTGGCACTAGTTAACAGTACATGGGATGTAAAATATACACTAATGAATTACGCGAGCGCGCTTAAGAGCCCTTAAAAGTGCGTGAAATTGCGTAGCTTATAGTGAAAGCTTTTCATTGAACTCTCCCCGCTTAATTTTTTGATGTTTTTAAGTTTACTTTTAGACAGAGCAAAGACAGTAGTTGGTAGAGACGCTTATTGGGACGGTTGAAGATGGTTTTCTCAATTTTCTTCTAACTCTGGTGTAGGGCTCCATACTAAGCCAAGAACAAGTAGCTCAGACACTCAGAAATCAAATGAAAATTTCAATTGCTTCATATGGCGCCAAAAAATGTACCGGGCCTCCCCTCGAGATTTTGGAATAAATTGAAGTACCTAATTCGATAAAATGTTGAATTTTGTCTAATTTAATCGATGATAATGCCGGTTTAGAAATTCCATACAGATAAACATTTGAGTTGAGGGTGGGATAAGTCTCGGAAAACTCGACGTATCTAGGAAAACTTTACTTTTGCTAAGCTCCTCTGGTACTTCGTGTAATTGAAGTTAAAAAACTTGTACTTGCCAAGAAAGTCATTTAATTACTTATAAAGTAATTCAAATTAATGTGTGAAATCACAATTGTTTGGAAGTTGCTTTCTATATGTATACATACAATCGCACAAACATTAGAAGTAACGAGTTTCTAAGTTTAATAATAATTTTAATTTAATAACACGCTTTTGTGCATTCAATGCAATGAGAGTTACAATTTAAAAATTGGTATACGAGAACTATATACTTTTGTTCTCCACTCTTTCTTCGCCGTACAATATGATGCGCGCTAAATCAAGACGAACTCTTGATAAAGTCGAATGTAAAAACGACAAGAACGTAATCAATCTAAACTACATGTTATATGAGCTCTCTAGAAAAATAGCCGAGTTTTAGAACTTAAACTAAGTTAGTCGCATAAAGTATGGTTGGGGATGTTGGAGTAAAGTTGACGAGAAATCCGGAGTAAGGGAAATTAGTCACTATGAACTATACCAAAGAACGACAGATTAGTCTGTCGAAAAGGTAATTTACCCTCATCGACACAAACCCCCTAGACCACTATTTATTTTTCACCTGCAACTATTCGTGCCTTGTTGCCAGCTTTCTCCACATCGAACCCATTACTTTAGTTTAAAAGTTAATTGGAAACCTATAGCTCGGAGCGAAAACAAAATACTTACCTGCGTTAAGATTTCAAGTTATTAACTCGCTTAATTAAAGATTAAAATGTTTGACGACATCTTACAGAAATTATCTCTTAATGTTATTTACCTTATAATATTTTAGGTAATTAAATGTTAAAAGCTAATATTATAATATTATAATGTCTAGAGTATAAAATTTGCAGCACAGAGGTTTAAAACCACTTACAATAAAAGTTTACGTTATGTAAACGTAATAACTTTTATATCTGCCTGTGAAGTTTGATAATGGAAATTTTACATCGTTGCATTAAAATATTTAATTTCTCCCAGTACAATATTGCACATTGTATTTGATTTCAAAGTAGACTTAAGAATTTACATATTGACCCAGAAGTAGCAAAATTAAAGCGAGCGGACCCATTCTTGGGCGTTGCCCTCGCCGGCATTTCTCTCCTTTTGAACTTTTGAGACGAAATAGCGTCAGATGCGTAGCGCACTACATTTCACGCTAGACCATCGAATTACCGAGCGTAGCGCCGGTTGGTAGGACAACACTTGTACGGAGCTCTATATGTAGAACAACTGTATCTTTGAATGGACACTGGATTATCTTATCACCTCATCAAGATGTTGTCCTTCTCTCATGGCTTAGAAATAACATCTTCTTGCTGTCTGCCTTGTTTGCAGGGAATCGGTAAGTTTTCTTTAGTGTCTAAGGGGAAAAACGTTTCTTTCGCCCATGGAAACCTTTCAAGAGCTTCTACGGTGCGTACAATGTACTTTTAGTCACTTTTCAAGTGTACAAAAACAGGCTCCCGTGAGCTCTTTCATGATGCAAGTGTCTAAGTAGCCTTAATCTCTTTGTCGGACCGGTAACCAAACTATAAATATGTGCTTCATAGAGGGTATTTTTCGAACTGTCCTTAAGCGCGCTTTAGTAATCCCTATTTTTAAAAAGAAAGACATTAATGAGCTAACAAATTATAGACCAATTTCCCTGCTACCTGTTCTATCAAAGACAGTTGAAAAAGCAATGACCAAGAGAATTGTGAAATATTTCGAACAAAATAACATTTTTACTAACAGCCAATTCGGTTTTAGACGTAACAGGAGCACAACATTGGGGATTCTGGACTTGGTGCGGTACATTCTCGAATCTTTCGAGAATTCTTGCTGCACAGCCTCGGTTTTCTGCGACTTGAGTAAGGCTTTTGACTGCGTATCGCACGACATACTGCTGCAGAAATTGGAAAAATACAACTTTCATAAAACAAGCATTAGCCTTTTAAAGTCATACCTTTCGAATAGAACACAGATGGTTAGAGTGAATAAAGTCAGCTCAAGGCAGGGCTATATTACTACCGGGGTGCCCCAAGGTTCAGTTTTGGGCCCGATTATTTTTCTTATATATATTAATGATCTACCTGCGAAAATTGCGGGGGCTAAGTCGACCCTTTTTGCAGACGACACTACTATCTCTGTTACAAACAAAAATTCCAATGTCGCTGTGGCTGATGCGTGCGATGCGCGGGAATCGGCGGATCGGTGGTTCGCGGCGAGTAAACTGTTTTTAAATGCGAGCAAGACTCGGAATATGCTCTTTTCAGTTAAACGGGATGGGGCTTTGGAAGCTCAGAAACCGGTCAAGTTTTTGGGGGTATATCTGGACGATCGACTGCTCTGGAATGCACATATCGATGAGTTGTGTAAGACCTTGAATAGGAACACTTTTATTCTGAGAAACCTATCGAGTTGTGTATCCAGACGGGTGGCGAGACGTGCGTATTATTCGCTCTGCCAGAGCCATGTCGAGTACGCTTTGCTGGTTTGGGGACATGCGGCTGATTCCCATAGGATTTTTAGGGCTCAACAAAGAGCAATTAGAATATTAGAGGGCCTTGAATATAGGGATGATTGCAGGAGAGCTTTTGTGAGTTGTGGAGTGCTGACTTTTCCGTCTCTGTATATACCTATTTGTTAACCTGGTTTATGTGAAGAAGAGCTTGGAGCTCTACGAAAGGCACGCGGACCTTCACAGTCACAACACGCGAGTTAGGAATGGTCTAAGACCGGCCTACAGGAGGCTTTCAAGGTGTCAGGATGTCCCGAGTTTTTGGAGTATTCACTTCTATAATAAGCTTCCCGAGAGTTATAAACGGCTTCCGCTGGCATTATTTAAAGAAAAGGTTAGATTGTTGCTGATCGGTGGGGCATTTTATTCTTTTGGGGAGTTCTTACAGTATGAGTTTTAATGTGTTGTTTGTTGCTATGTGTTAATTTATTGATGTTAGTGATGTAGCTATTCGGGTTGTGTATACATGTTTTTAAGCATCAGCTGTAATCGACTTGTGTAAGAAAATTTTTTCAAAGCACCAATAAATTATTTGTTTGACCTTGGAGAAACATAATTTCGATGTTTGCACTCTCGCAAATAACGCTGCGCGCAAAAACAAAATGTCCGACATTGCAAACACTTCTAATGGTAAATCCAACTTTTCGACTTCGACAGACCTTCGGATCTTTGTCAAAAATCCAAGAAGCCGCGAAATTTTATAAGTTTTTTCTTGGATTTATCATTAGACTTTCATCATAATATAGAGGGCATACCAAAAAATCGTAAATATCTCATTTGATGCAAGGTAAGTAATCCGGATCACTAAAAATGGCAAATATGATAAATTTGCAAACTTTTCTACATTCCGTTTCTCGGATACCAATAGGTCTAATACAGATAGCATTCTGCTTTCAAATTGTAGAAAATTTAGTCTACTTTTAAAAAATATTGAGCTGCCTTTGCCGAAAAATTAATTCTTTGGGGTCAAAATTGACAGAAACTAAAAAGTTTTCAAATTTAGCGGTTTCTTGTATTTTTGACAAATATCCAAAACAATTAGAACTAAGAACTACTAAGGTTCTAATGGGGGGGGGGGGTATTATTAGTATTTGTAACGTATTACTTTAATGTTATCCAGTAGCCAGGGCCGTAGAAATAATGTCAAACATGTAAAATATGCAGTGGAAAAGCCTTCGTCCTTAGACATATTCATTTTTATTTTTGGTAACTATAAAAGTAAACTTTTTGAGAAAACGATTAGTCCTACATAAAAATTCGTATTAACCTTTTTTGTGTAGAATTGATGTAGGAATATTTTTTGTATGAAACTTTTTTTCAGAATCCCCATGGTTACTTAGATAAATTGGTAAAAGTGTGTGCGATGTCGTCCCTTTTGTTTTTTGCGCACAGCACCCAAACGCATCATTTTCGAGCGTGCCAACATCGAAATTGTGTCTATTACTACCACACTTGCTTCATCAAAGATGCCACGGATGTGCATTTCTCCCTTTTCGATCTTTTACTTTTTGAATCGATATTTTTAATTAAAATCAATCAGCGCCGCGACTCTGATTTTCTGGCATTCACTTTAAATAATAATGTTTCACCTTATTAGTGGCTAATTTAAACGTCGCCGCATTATTTGGCGTTTTGATAAAATTTCATTTGATGTTTCCATTCTCAATGGAATTTCTTGGAGCGATTTTCCAAATTTGATTTTAATCTCTTTAATGCA
Organism: Malthinus flaveolus; assembly: GCA_950108345.1. Classification (NCBI taxonomy): domain Eukaryota; kingdom Metazoa; phylum Arthropoda; class Insecta; order Coleoptera; family Cantharidae; genus Malthinus; species Malthinus flaveolus. Next base: position 19,900,008 of record OX467287.1, on the reverse strand, counting down.
ACAGAATGCGAATACGTTCACAAAAGAATTTACTTACACAAATCGACGAAGAACTACCACTGCTTTTAAATTATACGACTTCATTTCCTTAAGACCAGTTCTTTTTTCTTCATTTTTTTTCTTCAACTCAAAGTTTCTACGTCTAGAAAGGATGTTTTCAGTTTTCAGTAATTTATCATTTTTGAAACCAATTTTGATGTTAATTTAAAAGCCAAATTTCTTATTACTTTCTATAACATTAATAATTGTAAAGTTATAAATTAATGAAGTGTTATACTGTATGTCCATCAGTGTATACGCGAAACGTCGATAAAATGACACCCTGTATCTATAATTTTTACCTATTTTAGGGTTTAAAACGTAAAAAAATATTTTTATGTGTGTATATAGTTGATATAAAATTTTCCCCATCCCTTCAGGGATTAAAATGTCACAAAAAAGTTCAACAATTTTTTGAAACTAATTGAAATTGAAATGCGATGTTTTTGTTTTCTTTAAAATTATATTGATTAAATTTTGCTATAAACCAATAAACAAAAACCGTTTTGTTTTTCTACAATTTTTAATTTCGAGAAAAAGTTAAACAAAAAAAGAAAATTAAACTTTGATGTGATTATAAGAATTTTAAATTAAATATGGTTACCATATTTTGTTTTATTATTAAAAAAATATGTTTTTTTTTAAAGTACGATTAATACAAACATGGGGTGGCAATAACCCGGGATATCGTCGTTATACTATTTTTTTAAGCTCATACTGAACAAAAATTGAGTTCATCTGAACATCCAGTTGATATTCATAACCCAATTGGGTTAAGCGATGGCCATCCAGATATCGTTCAAATATTTTAAAAAATCCGTTTTTATTATTTTATTTATTTTATTATTGCGTTATTATTTATTATAGTAGTATTACCTAATTGGGAATTCAACTCATTGGACTCATCCCTTGACGACTCGACTTCCCAAAATTGTAAAATAAATTTAAGAAAAATCAAATTGACCAAATTGGGCAGAATGAAATGACTAAAGAATGACACTTAAAGTGTCAAAGTTTTGACCCCCCCCTGGCTTCGTTCCAAAGCGCTCGGAGTCTCTAGATTCCTATATAGCTCTCCTGGCTCTTTTTCTTTCAAATGGCCCTCTTCTAGTAGAATAGAATAAAAGAAAGCCATTTTCCGCAAGCAATTTAGTATTTTAGTAGCATTTACAAAAGCTAGTTGGAAAATAAATATTTTATGATTTAGAACTTATAGATACGAGCTTCAGAAATATAGCCACTTGCTATTTTTGTTGCTAATAACAGTCTAATACTTTAAAACATTTTTTGTTCGATTTTAAAACAATTTTCTACAATTTTCAGCACGTGATGTTATTAATTATTTACACACATATAGCATAACGTTCTTATTTATATGTAAAAGTACCATTAAAAAGTACTTCCATCCAATTCCATTACTCTAGGTACTTAAATAACAAAACATTATAAAATTTAATGATACCACAAATGTCATTATTATTGTTTTTTTAAAGTCGTAAGGGCATATTCTCACGTTTTGTTCATTTAAAAAAAAAGGACTTTTTCTTAAACGTTTATTAAGTCACAATTTAACAAATACTGAATCTTTTGTTCGAAATTAATCGGCGTGTTCCGTAATTGAAATTAATAGTTGAAAACTATGTAAAGAAAGATACAACAAAGGTCGATCATTATTATTTAAATTATCTTTCTGGTTAAGTTATTAAAGTAATTGCGCGCTTCATCTTCAGATAGCCAATGTCAATCAACTCCAATATTATATTCAAGAAATACAATTTTTGTCTTAAAAAATAGACGATGAAACGAAAACAGTAGTTATTATCCCTTAATTGCACCATAATGATACGGTCGAAACTTAAAAATTTCGACAATTGTATGACATTCTCTTAAATCTAAGAAATGATAGTTATAAAATAATTAGCGATTGTTTTTTTGGCTACCAAGACAAACATTTCTAAAAATTACCTGCACGACATATAAATTTAACGAAATTACCACACCCATTTTTACAAATTGTCAAGAGTTAGCGAAATAAAAAGTGAACAATAGAAGAGCCCTGTGGGACCCCATTTTCTAAATAAAGCCACGGGAAACGACTTATTACTTAATTTTACGTTTTGTTTCCAACAATCGTACTCCGAATTTTCCCAATTAAACTAATTAAGTCTCAAAAAGTCCATTCCGGCGTGTATAACTCCAGTTGCATTCGTCGTATTAACTTAATATCGAAAAATACTTGCAGATGCTTTATCAAACCACGTATATAGGTAGGTATATATAAAACGTATAGGAGAAAAAGAAGTAGGTTGTAGCAACAACATATAAAACTTGTTTGGTTTTTTATTCAAGTTCAACGTTGTTGCTAGAATTGCCTTTAGGTAAAGCCATTGACCTATGTCGGTCGTCCAAGAACAAGACGAAGAAGAAGTAAATATCAACCTCTTCACATTATTTTAAAGCAAGCAATCTTTGTCAACACGACATAGAAAAGGTACACATTTTCTTCGAGTTGAGAAATTACCAAATACGAAATCTTGATCTTGCTTAGAGTAATCCATATTTGGAGTCCATAACCGCCATTTATGTTTGATAATAAGTGGTAAAAAGTAGTCACCTATTAAAGCCATTTATGATTTGTTTATATAATGGCCATAATGATGTCTGTGTCGATCATTTTAACATCATCTTCTGCTTTATTAGTTAACCTAAGTGCAGGTGCATGTAGTATGTGATATGATATTAGTATTTAATCGAATCGAACAACTACAAACCTCGTATGGCTCGTCAGTATTCCGACGTGCACTTAAAATTTAACTAAATTACATTCTGTCTATACTACACAACTTTGCAAATGTTTCAGAAAAGTTCAGTTATTTCCAAACGGAGCAGCTTAGGGGCACTAGACTTTTTCGGTCTTTTTAGCAACCCAAGAAGTACTTTGAAAAGGCGTCACATTCCCCCCTTGTAGTTTGAGTGTTTCAAAGATTCCGGAGACATGTACTATACTCCTTGGTCGAAAATGTATAGAGTGACTCATTTTAAGAACTAGACAGCCACGGGAGGTAAAACGTGCAAGACGGGTCAATCCATAGGCCTGTGTATTCGGATTGACCCGTCTTGCACGCTTCACCTCCCGTGACTGTCTAGTTCTTAAAATGAGTCACTGTATACATTTTCGACTAAAGAGTATAGTTAGGGACAACTGTGCTAGAGATTTTAAAAAGTTTCTCGTGCTGAACGTCTTGTTTTTGTCAGCTCCAGGCTGATGAAGGGTTAGGATGATGATGGGGAGATTTCAGACTAATGCAAGCACCCTCGCGTTTGTGTCGCGCATGGAGACCCGTACAGAAGAATCCTGGCGGCTGCACCAGCCTGGGTCGGTGATTGTTCTTCAGGGTCTGGTAGCACTCCACGTTGGCTCTAAATTCCACTTAAACGGGAGGTCCTGGATTAGTCCATCCAGGATCAATCGGCTGCGTCGTTCCACCAGAAGACCGGCAGGACGAGTCTTTGGGGAAGGATGAGGCGAGCAGTGATGGGGCTGCTCAAGGACCAGCCTTTCCGTTTGTTCGTCACACTCCCCTGGAGGCTATATCCTTTGGGTAACTCTTGTGACGCTCCTATGTTGGACTGCGTGGTGGGTGAGAAGCCCAGAGATCAAATCTTCATAACCTGACATGGATAATAAACAAATATAACAAACCACTAACTCCTTTAATAGGGAGTGCACAGCGAGAGCGTCCTCGGATACACCGCTAGTGTATCCGCGGGCCCTAAAAAGCACAGGATCAACGGTGCTTAACAGATGCAAACGAGGAAAGCTATTAGGCTTTGCTGTTTCCTCGTCAGAGCGTGCACCTTCTCCGTTTCAAACCAGACCACCTCTGACTCCCGGGGGCAGGCAAGGTCTATAAAGCCTCCTCACAAAGAGAATAAAGTCCTACGGGTCGTTGCAACTCGCACCTGGCACCCCCAGGAAGATAGTTAGGCCGCCCAATCCAAAAATGGCTAGTAGCCATAGCAACACAAGCACTAGCTACAGAGAGGCTTTCTTCAGTCACCTCTGAGTAGACAAAATAAATAGATCCAACCTCCTGGCAGCCAGACTTGACAACACACTAACCATAGCCCTAGAGAAGGACATACGAGGACAAATCTTCGAGAGCTGGGGACATGCAGGCGAGAGTTTTTAGAATCACCTGCTGTAATGACGACTCTCTCAAGTGGTTGAAATTAAATGTGGCATCTCTGTCTCTACTGCGGCAAGAAGTTTCAAGTGAGATGGCTTGAAATCTGAAAGGCACGGGGGGGGGGGAGGTTTGGAAAAAGTAGGCTGGGTCCAATTAAGTGCAGGGAGCTTGGAAATGATTCTGATCTAGAAGGCACCACATTCTCATTTTCACTCCAATACTTACGGTTCCGTGCTCGTGTCGTTAGAAATCCATATATGTATTTACTTTTAGGTACTTAACTAGTCGCATATGCGTTCCTTACGTCTATACAAAGTAATAACGAAAGTACGGAGTCCTTCCGGAACATTTATCGAGTCGTAATAATTCATGTATAATATTTATAATAACATAATAACAGTAGCAAATGCTCTGACAAAACATTGGAAAGTTCAAAGCCAAAAATTTATTATTTTAATGAAATATTTTAAATTAATTTTTAATCCGATTTTAGTAGGTTTATGATTATGATGATAATATGATACTATTCGTTATTTAAATTAATGTAAATTAATTTTGTTAGGTGGATATAGTTCATATTAGTTTTTTTAAAATCGAAAATCAATTGTTTCCAGCAGTAACAAAGGTTTTTACATTAATTGGTTACTATAATTACATGATTATGAAAATTCAATTACGGATTAAAAATAATTTAATACTTATATTGTTTATAATAATACCCAATCGTCGAGTTAGCCCATTTGGCAGATCAATTGAGCAATTCATATTTCGACCAATTGAGCACAACGTTGTCCTATTCCTTATTCTTATAATATTTCGGTCATAAGCAGTAATGACCAATTAGGACACTTTAGATAAGAATTTGCTCCCACTGGTTTGCCATTGCCTTACGAGCGAGGCTAGCCGCAAAAAGTCGTCTTTGCAAAAGTTTTATTATAGCAAATGCGCTATTATAGCAAGAGCAAATAAAACTTTCTTCTATCAAGTTGTTTGGCGAAAAAAACAGCTGTTTCGAGTGTAAAATTTGCATTTTTGAAACCGTGACTTTAATAATTTTAGCGTAGATTGCTGTAAAAGTAAATATGAAAGTAGATAAAATTTATACATTGCAAAATATCTCTCTGGAATTACCCTTATAACTATTTTGTGTCGCTCCTGGGACAATCTCCAAACAACAAATTTTCATTTGCATTAAAGTTTCGGGGTTCGCTTGAAAAACGTATATCGAAGAGCACTAAAAGCTACTACAGGGATAAAATAATCACATAATTTTACATCCAAATAGATTTAATTTAATTAGACGATCATACCATTTATTACGGAGTCGTTTAGTATTGTTTTTCGTATACGTTTTGTTCGACTCTTTCGCAGAGCGAAACTAAACATTTCGTAATTTTATTTTAATAAAAAAAACAGTAATTAAGTAATTATGATTCGGTATTCTCTTGCTTATGCAATAATCTAATTACCAATTAAGAAAATAAAGTGAATTTTACTCTTCTATTTATACCTTACACAGGTTGTTTAACTCGACCTTGTTATACATTAACTAATCCCATTTATTTGCAAAATTCATTAAATTACTCTTTATATAGGTACATATCTAGTATAAATTTTAATTCGATTTTGTTAATTAATGAACACGAAAATACTTTCACGAGTCAAAAAAAAATAAAAAAATCAAAGCAACCTTCTCGTTTGTCAGCAAAAGTAATTAAAGCAGTGCTGCTAATTTTAATTGTAAATTATGTTAAAAACATATATCTGAAAGTTGAAAAACGTATCTTTTTCTTAAATTTAATTGACGCGAATTTGTTTTCGTTTTCTGCCCGACTATATAATGTAATAAATGGTTCCAAGTGAAAATCAGTATAACATTATGTATAACTTCGTTTAATTAATTAAATTTCAAATTCACAAGCGGTCTTAGGCCGAAATAAATTTGTAATTGGATTATTTATAATAGTAATAATAATATAGCTTCATCCCTAATAAATTTTCGACGTTGTTTAATTTTTCGACATTTTTATTACTAATTAGTTTCACTTTTTTTATGGGCAAATCACAAGAGATTTAGAGGAAAGTTTTTGTTTGACTTTAATCGACTTAATTAAAACTATATGAAAAGGATAAAGGATAGTCCTAGACCTTTAGCAACAAACGGACGGACTCACGATAGTTAAAAAAACTTCCATAATCGGCCCCAATTTTTTTTAGTTCTCGTAACTTGAAAACTACGCATTTTACGAAAACAGTTAGGCTATACAAAAATATTTTAAATTAAATTTTCTACAAATGATGTCTCCGAAATTTTTTCCCTCAGATAAACGGTTTAGGCGCTAGCGCGCGTTAAAGTATAAAAATTTTAAAAAATTGAACAAAAAGTACTTTTAGCGCTCATAACTCGAAAACTACGCATTTTATAAGAAAAATTAATCTATACATAAATAAATTAAATTACATTTTCTACAAATACAGTCTCTAAAGTTTTTTCTCTCAGATAAACGTTTTAGGCGCTAGCGCGCGTTAAAGTTAAAAAAACCTTTAAAATTAGACAAAAAGCATTTTTAGCGCTCATAACTCGAAAACTACGCATTTTTGGAAAAAAGTGTTTTTATACAAAAATAAATTAAATTAAATTTTCTACAAATCATGTTTCTTAATTTTTTCGTCAAACAAACAGTTGAGGTGATAGAGTGCGTAGTTTTCGAGTTATAAGCAATCAACAAACAAAAAGTATTTGTGGAATTTTTGTAAAGTTTAACGCATTCTAGCGCTTAAGCCGTTTGTGTTAGGAAAAAACGTTTTAAATATAGTTTGTTTGAAATTTTATCTAGTTTGCTTTTGTATAGAAACACTTTTCTCAAAAAGTGTGTAGTTTTGAAGTTATAAGCGAAAAGCTGAAAAAATAGCAAAAACCCTCCCTTCTTGAGCCGCCCCCACGTCAATGCTGCCACTTTTAAGGGGCACACGGTTGGTTTTATTACCCATTTGCAATATTCCTTTAACCTGCTTTAACCAAAATTAAAAAGTTTAAATTTTTGAATTTTGGCATTCTGCCTCCCGGACATGCAGACATGCTACGTCCGATATACCTAAACTTCAACGCGCTCTACCACCTCGACTGTTTGTTTGACAAAAAAAATTTAAGAGGCATAATTTGTAGAAAATTGAATGTACCTTGTTTTAAATATTAACACTTTCCCCCAAAAGTGCGTAGTTTTTAAGTTATGAGCGGGAAAAATATTTCTTGGCCGATTTTGGAAGTTTTTTTAACTTTAATGCGCGGTAATGCCTAAAGAGTTTATTTGAGAAAAAAAACAAACTTGTAACACATTTGTAGATAATTTAATGTGCTTTATGTTTGTATAAAAGAACTTTTCTCATAAAGTGCGTGGTTTTTGAGTTATAAGCAAAAAACCTAAAAAATAGCCCAAATTCATTTTTCTCGAGTCGTCTCCAAGTTAATGCTGTCACTTTGAAGAGGCAGACGGTCGGTTTTATTACTCATTTTCAATTTTCTTTCATCCTGCATAGTCAAAAATTTTGTACTTTATGTTTTAGTAAGTTTTCGCTGCCTCTCGTATTATTAGGGGTTGCTCGATGCAGTTCGCTATTATGTTGGCGAAAGAAATCAAATAGTTGGATTTGCGTAAAGATTTTCCCAGTTTTGTTTTTTAGACTCAAACGCCATCTTCGGTGAATTATTTAAATGAGGCCGATTGCTCCCCATTTAAGCGCAGGAGGTCCATTCTTGGCTAAATGCATCATTTGTTCATCTTCTCTAAGTGAAATCGACAGATGGAGAACGGAGAGACAGTCCGGAAGGCGGATGGATAGACAAGCGAATAAATCTGGTCGGCGTGTGGGTGGTGAACGAACGAACTGGGAGGTGGACGAATTGAAGGGCCTGCGGATGAACTGGAAGGCTAGCGAAAGGACATGCTTGTGGTAAGAGCGCGGATCAACCGACTGGCGAGCAGACTTTAGCAGCGCAAATCCATTCAATAAATAGGACAAGTTCTACAATGTATGACATGAACTTTTCGCCAGTTTAGTTAAACGTAAAGTGCTGTCATTTGAATAAATTTTTGTTTAACAATATCATGTCAACATTATTTTCGCTTTGCATATATTTAAATAAAATCTCATCTCATATAATATGTTGTGAATTTGACTCGGTAAAATTCTCATAACGTTTCATGAAATCCGCTTATTTAGAAAATGTTTGTATGTTCCAAATACTAAAAGCTTTTCTTCTCTTAACAAAAAGGAAAAGTTTGAATATTGTTATTGACTTTAATCAAAAATTTATGACGAAGAAAAAAAATGGTTTTAAAAAACGCCGAATAAGACGATTCCGACGAGATGGGGTTGAAATGAAGATGGAGTGCGAAATAAAATAAAAAATGATTTAAGATACGAATCTTTTAACGTAAATTATGCACACTCTTCCTTTTTTAATTTTAAAATTATTTAATGATAGCCAACGTCGAAGTTCGCGTGAAACAAAAAATTTGTTACAACTGCGAACTTCGGTAAAATATAGATTTGGGTTCGTAAAAAATTCGAGAGCTTCGTAAATTTTGGCAAATAATTATAGCCGTCTACAACAAAAAGAATATAGTAGCCAGGAGTTGAGATAAAAGGATAATACAACTGACAGATTCGCGTGTGCTGCCTGCAGGCGGTAATAGTGTTGCCCCTTTAGAGTAACAATCATCATTCATTTCGTATAATTTGATAACGCTATATTCTCTGGTCGCTTTGAAGATACACAACGGCGTATCATCCTATAGGCCTCGGGCCAAAGAGGCAAACTAATCACTCCCTATACACACTACTAAATGCTCCGACATCGCGTATACGACATAGGGGAGATAATTACTAATTACTTCACTATAATATATGAAATGAGATATGTACTCAAAATTGGATTGTAATTTAATATTGCTTTTGAAATTGTATTCTTGACATGCATCGAATTCGAATTCCGAATTGATACCTAATCGTAAATGTTTTCAAACGTTAAAAAATCAAAGAGCTGCGCGATTGAAGTGAAAAATTTTAGAGACCTAACGAGCAAATTACAGTTTTTCATTTTTGTTCTTGAACTGGATGCAATCGTTAAGTATTTTGTAAACCGATTTATTATTGATTTTCAGAAAAGCGCCCATTTTCCTACCGTTTTTTGAATTAATATTCAAATTTCCTTTAATTAAAATGTAAAATTTCTCATTAAGCAAAAGAGTTTTCCGTAAGGATAAATGTTAAGGTTTTCCATGATTTATTCTCTAGCACACGAGGTTTCCGTGGATAAAACGGCGCATGCCTCTGGGAAAATGAGGAAATCATCTTTAGTCGGCGATTTTAAGAGCGCTATTGTGACCTGCCAAATTACGGAAATTGTATAAGCTTCAAAAAGTCTCTGATTAAAAATTTTTGGACAAAACTTACAGTAAACGCTCGACGACAACCGTTGCGAGCTTTTGGACGAAAATATTTACCCTAGTAAATTAACAATTAAAACTAAACAAACGAACCCATCGACTTCAACCAGTTTCGTGCGAGGAGGATGTTGAATATTGTTTTAAGGAACAAAACCAATATTCGCCCCATTAGGTCTAAAATTGTGGCGTAAAATTAACCCCATTTTTTTAAGCACCTCGTATATAATTTTGCAATTAAACGTTTTGTCGCTACCAATGTAGCCTCACAAACTTTCTGTGTCTTATCGAAGATTTTACGACATTTACCGACCACGTTTGTAAATTCGACTCAATTGGACTTTTCCAAGTCGAACTTTGAATTTAAAAAAATCTCTTTGAGAGAGCTCGTATTTTGGGGGAAGTTAATAAAGGGGCATCGATTGGGCTTAAGCTTAAGCACTTCTCTTTTGTTTGCAAATAAGTGAAATTTTTTCGAATGTCACTCCGTGTCGTAGACGCACAGACCATAGATGAATTAGAGGCGATGATTTGTTCGATGCTCTTACAAAAACGAATCCTTCTTTTCGGGTTAACCCGGAACCACATTAACAAGCTCTTTTTAATTACGGTTGCAAATTTTAATGAGACCTGCTGATTAAAAGAACCCCCACTTTTTTTTTTAAATTTGATGATGTTAATCGGATATAATTTACTACAAAGGACACGTTAAGCCAGGTTGACCTATATTATGACAAAAATCACGTTTGTTAAGTAATTTAAATTTCTATTATTACCGGCCCGAAGGGCCGGGCCGGAAGACCAGAATTTTTATTTGAAAATAAGAAAGTTGGACAACACACATACCGATAATGGCGTTTTCCAAATCTTTGGCTTTAATGAACTGCTTAATTAAAAAGAATTTCTTAATGTCAGTTAAATTCCATTTTATCTTAAATCAATTAATCGACGAAATTGAGAGAGCTTAGTTGATTATATTCTACAATTAAACCTCTAAAATTATTGAATAGCTCGACATCAAAGTCATAACATAAATTCGTCTAGCTTAAAATGTAATCGTTCAAAAGTTATTTTATCAAAAAGCCCTTTAATCAAGAAGTATCTGGAAGGATTAATTACAGTTAATTATGCTTTCGTTTATAATTGGATTATTACAAAATACAAACACTATGGTGTACGAGTCTAGTAACAAAATAAGAATTAAACGAAACGCTTAGGGGTTAGGCTACGTGTACACGGTTAAGCCTTATCGTTGTTGCAAATAACTGTTTGTTAGGTTAGCTGAAAAAAAGTTTCATATTTTGGCGATCAATAGTACCTATAGTCGTGACGACTGAAACAAGAAAACTGTTTCGTTTTTCATCTGGATGCTGTGCCAAGGGTAGCTGGCCACAGTGGTAAACGCGTATACGGTGTACGCGTAGCCTTAAACAAGCCCTTAAACATAACATTTTAGGATGATATACAAGTCTAGTAGAGAAGTAGATTTAAAATAAAGCCTTTACCTCTCTTGCAAGTGAATTCAAAAATAAAGCTTTTATGAGTTGTAATAACATAAAATTATATAAAACATTTTAAAAGCACCCTTAAGAGCTGGCGGTTTATGTTTTTGTATTACTTTTTATTATATGTACAAGTATGTTTTGTGTTTAAGCTAATATTACATTCATAATAATAAAATTTTGCAAAAAAATAAAATACGACTAACGTGTAATATTAGAGGCATCTATCTCTCTATTATTAGTTGTTAATAAATTAATCGAGGTAAATTTAGAGCATATTATCTCCACAAACAAAATTGAAATTTAAAACAATAGATAACCCTTTGCAATTTGCCCTAGTTTAGTTGTAATAATATTACCCAGTAGCTGTTCGGTATTAAATGTTTGACGAAGCCAACCGCTAGCGATCCCGTCTTTAGTTTTTAGGAGATTATTCAATTATTCGCTTATTGGAGGTCTCAATGGCAACAAAACGTTTTTTTTTAATGTTAAAACCATTGATATGGTAAAACTTTTGATTTAATTTTTAATGATGCAGGCTAAAAGAGTAATGAAAATGAGTATCTAATAAAAGCAATCGTCTGCCTGCCACTCCAAAGTGACGCCATGAACTTGGGGTTATCGCTTATAACTCGAAAACTACGAACTATGGAAGAAAAGTGCTTTTATACAAAAGTAAACTACGTTAAATTTCTTACAGATTGTATCTCTAAGGTTTTTTATCTGCGACGAACGGTTTAGGCGTTAGAGCGCGATAAAGTGTGCCGAAAATTCCAAAATCGGCCTAAAAACTGTTGTATCGTTTGTAACTCAAAAACTACGCACTTTGAGAGAAAAGCGCTCTTATATAAAAATAAACTACATTAAATTTCCTACAGATTCTATTTCAAAGGTTTCTTCCCTAAGATGAATGGCTTAGGCGCTAGAGCCGGTTAAAGTTTGACAAAAATTACAAAATCGGACAGTAAACTGTTTTCTCTCTTATAACTCAAAAACTACGGACTTTTAGAGATAAGTGCGTTTAAATTAACGCAAACTTCATTTAATTTCCTACAGATTATATCTCAAAGGCTTTTTCTCTCAGACAAACAGTTTAGGCGCTAGAGCGCGATAAAGTGTGCCAAAAATTCCAATATCGGCCCCAAGAAACTGTTGTAACTTTTGTCACTCGAAAACTACGCACTTTGAGAGAAAATCGCTTCTATATAAAACTAAACTACATTAAATTTGCTACAGATTCTATCTCGAAGGTTTTTTTTTCAGACGAACGGTTTTAGGCGCTAGAGCCTGATAAATTTCGCCAAAAATTCCAAAATCGGCTAAAAACTGTTTTCTCTTTTATAACTCGAAAATTAAGCACTTTGAGAGAAAAGCGCTTCTATATAAAACTAAACTACATTAAATTTGCTACAGATTCTATCTCGAAGGTTTTTTTTTCAGACGAACGGTTTTAGGCGCTAGAGCCTGATAAATTTCGCCAAAAATTCCAAAATCGGCTAAAAACTGTTTTCTCTTTTATGACTCGAAAATTACGCACTTTGAGAGAAAAGCGCTTCTATATAAAACTAAACTACATTAAATTTCCTACAGATTCTATTTCTAAGGTTTTTTCTCTCAGACAAACGGTTTAGGCGCTAGAGCCTGATAAATGTTGCCAAAAATTTTAAAATTGGCTGAAAAACTGTTTTCTCTCTTATAACTCAAAAACTACTCACTTTTAGAGAAAAGTGTGTCTGTATAAACGTAAACTAAATTAAATTTCCTACAGATTCTATTTCGAAGGTTTTTTTTCTCAGATGAACGGTTTAGGCGCTAGAGCGCGATAAAGTGTGCTAAAAATTTCAAAATCGGCTAAAAAACTGTTTTATCCCTTATAACTCAAAAACTACGCACTTTTAGAGAAAAGTGTGTTTACTGTAGCGCAAACTACATTAAATTTTCTATAGATTATTTTTCAAAGGTTTTTTTTCAGACAAACGGTTTAGGCGCTAGAGCGCGTTAAAGTCCGACAAAAATTCCAAAAGCGGCCACAAACTGTTTTATCCCTTATAACTCAAAAACTACGCACTTTTAGAGAAAAGTGTGTTTACAGTAGCGCAAACTACATTAAATTTTCTACAGATTATATCTCAAAGGTTTTTTTCGTCCGACGAATGGTTTAGGCGCTAGACCGCCTTAGTTAGTTAAAGTTAGATAAAAATTTCATTATCAGTCAAAAAGCCTTAAAACTCTAAAACTACGCACTTGAGAGAAAAGTGTGTATAAAAACAATATAGGAGCAAAATTAAAATTTGAACTTTACAGTTTTCGGGCGCTGGGGTTTGTCAGACCCCACGTATCAAATGCCGGGTTGTAATAATTCGGATAGTCAACTAAATATTAACTTATTATTTTATTGTAAAAAGGCAAGTATTAGACTTTCAAGTAACGATAATGGCTACGCCATTAATTTTGGCGTAAAACAAAAAAGAATACCTACAACAAAATGAGATTTTAGTAGTCATTTATGTAAAACAACTCACAGCATCCATAACGCCTAGCGTCGTAATGGCTTTAATTTTAGTGCCATTTAAATAATTGGAAACTCTTCTCCTACAGTTTGTTGATATTGATCATTAGTTTTGAATTGCACGAAGAAATAAAAGCCAACAACTGTCCTCGTTTAATTTAAAAATAATCAAAAATTGATAAGTTGTGAGAACTCTATTCTTCTCAAAGAAACTATTTTTGCAAGTTTTAGTTTTTTTGTGAATCGAGTCGCCATAGATTTCTCATTTATTCATATGTCTGTTTCTTATGTGAAAATATTTTAAATACGAGCTTCTTTTGAGGGTGTATGCGAACAAATAAATTTGTCAATAAGTCCTCCAGGTGATGGCAGAACTAAAATTTTAAATTTATGTTACCTGCTTGGATGATGCGACAGATGACACAAATAAATATGTTTGGGATATGTGGGTAAGGTATAGAGACTATTGTGCGGTTAAATTGTTAAGGTTGAATTTAAGGAGTCTTTTTAAATCTCCAAGGCATTGAATTCAAATATAATAGTCTTTTATTCCCCAATGTCCGAATTTCAAATTGCCAACTTTTTTAAAATTTTCACATTCCGTCGCTTCTTTTTTTTATTTAAAAAAAATTCGATATTTTTTCTTCGTTTTAAATTATGCAATGTTTTTTCTCGAGTTGTGCGATACGTTTTTATTGTTATAAAAGCTTCATTATGCTACATGTCCAAATTAATTAAGAGAACTGACAGATATGAACTTCCTTTAAAATAATTGTTGTGAAATGTAACATTCGCCATTCACTCACATACAATACGAATATGATATGATTATTTACTACGCCCTTTTCCCTTTTTAGAAAATGCCCTATTTATAATAAGTAAAATTTGCTTAAAACAATTAACAATTTATTTTATACAATGTTTAGTATTATATTTATATCATGACGTAAATCGTAATATTAAAAGCATTTCAAAACCGTTATTATTTCCAAACTGTCAGGTGTAATTGAAAATCACGCCATTTTATATTAATTGAAATATGAAATAATTATAATCGAATTGAATCAATGTTTATCGGTAGTCCCAAAACAGGAATTTCCTTTTATTTTTCATTAATAATCAGCAGCAGGGCAGCAGCTTAGGCGGTCAAAATGTAAAGTTTTAAATTTTCCCTCAATCTCAATAAGCGTTTTAATTGTAATTTAACAAGAGCTGTCAAGGATTGGTATACTCTCGCGATTTTCTTTACGTTTTGTGCATTTAATGAACGCTTTTGGTGCTGGTATTGAAATACGACTCTATGCAGTCGAACTTTTTAGGTATACAATCGTAAAATAGACGATTTGCAACTTTTCTAAGGTCGTTTTTTTTAACCATTAATTCAGTTTAGTTCCGCGTCGATAATCCAGCAATTATCCTCGTAGAAAAATCATTTCCTAATTTATTTTTGACTCTATCGCCTAAAGAAAATTTTATAATTTTATGCTTTTCTTGGTTATTCGCTTCGAATTCTGAATATACCTTTGGTCTAGCGTCTAGCGTCAAATACTGTGTGCCTCGCGACTGGTCAAAAAATGTGTACCGGGAAGTTTAGTTCTAAAAAATTAGAGAATCCATGCAGACAGTACTGCTAAAAGGGCCATTAAACTGTTTTATTTAATATGGGGATTTTCGTAAACTCAAGCAATAACAGTAAACAATAATTTATTGGGCTCGCTCCTAACTTTCCATATCAAATATCTTGAAATCTAAAAACTTTGGGTATATAGTACAAGTTGAGTATAGTTTTGAGTTTTCTGACACAGGGTGCTACATTCCAAAAATAATCGAGAAAACTAATGTTTGTGGTAAACGCCAAATTATTAAAGTAGAAAAATTTACCTGCAAGCAGTTAAATTACAGTCTACTTATTTAAAATAATCTTAGTACACGTGAGAGGCTTAAATTGACGTCGGAAAAAATAAATTTCAGGCCTCTTTTAGTAAGAGCCAAGAAAATTGCGAAGAAATTTTGTCTAATTCGCCAATTCGCCATTTTATTTGATCAAACCTCGTATAAGTAGTTTAATTTTTAAACTGAAAAATAGTTTTTTTAGCACAACGTGCAATACAAATTTCTACGAAAAAGCATAAGAACGCAGAAAACCACCCCAAAAGCAACAATCCAAAGACGCCCTGCAATTCGTGAAAACTCAAATCGTCGTTCGTCGCCCTTACTAATCTCAACTGTTGTTTAGCTTTATCGATGAAATAATTGTTTCTCCTATAATAAAAGTCCACAAACCCGTAATCCTTAAACTTGACGAGTATCTCGTTGACCTGCTCAAAAATTGGAAAACCTCTCGTAAACGTAGCCCTAATTAAAACATTATACAAGTTCTCTTCGAATATGTAAATTCTAGGTCTTCCGTTTTCGAAGTAAGTATTCATAGCCTCGTGCAATGCGTACCTCTTAGTTTTAATTGTGGCGTAATCTCCCTTATAAATAATCCTAGCAATACACTCATTTCCAACAGAGCAAATTTCGAAATTGTTATAAATGTAGTTGTCATTTTCGTCGCCGGTAGTTGTGAATAACGAAGCCGTTTGAGCAGAGAAGCCAAATTTTATCTTCGATTCGATCAACTCGCGTACGTTGGAAATTTGTTTTTCGTAAAAATCTACATTGAGCACGCCGACTAATTTGCTTTGGAATGCCACAGTTATCCATAGGCCAAATATAATCCAGAGGGCCAAAATGAGGCGCACACTGTGAGTATTTGGGACGTAATTGAAAGCTTGAATAACTAAACATTTGAAGCACGTTATTAGGCAATTTGGAAACGATCGCAAATTTTTTGTTTCTGGATTTAAGTTACAGAAGGCGCAAAGAATTGACGACACGATTATTAACGTCGCCAAAATTAGTAGCCACATGTGGGCGGTGAAAGTTTTTGTGATGCTTTCCCATTTCGATTGGCTTTTTGCCGTCGGAACTATCCATTTTGATGCATCTTCTAAGTAGGTGTGCGAGGCATCCAAGTACCAATTTTCAGTCGAGTTTGCGTAAAACATCCCTATTCCCACGTCTGCAGTTCCGTTCTGGATGTCACCGAGAGCGTCCGTGAATGTATGATCGCCAATATACGCGCCCCAAGCTTTGTACGTTTTATTGAGGTAAACTGGATGAAATTCCATAACTCGTGCCAGCTGGAAATGAATACAAGTTAATGGATTCTTTTTAAATTTCAAATTTCAAAATAAATAATGAAGTTATGGGAGTGTCTCTTAATATATCAGAAGGTCTCTGCATGAAGATGGTTATAGAAAAATAAACGAGAGCGCTTTCTGTAAAATATATAAAAATGGAAAGTAGGCGAGGACTAGGAATGGAACCCTGAGACGCATCAGTTCAGTGCATAGGGTGTATAATATAGGAGATGATAATCTCTTATCAACCTAATTTCTAAATCTCACCAATTGAAATAGATCTATCTCGAGCCCAGTCTTTTTACTATCTTCACATTTCGAACAAATGACATAGGGGGGATACTCCATTAACGCAGTTTTCACAGTCAAATTATGCCACCTTCTAGGCAACTTGGTCGAAAACAGATTATTATTTTTGACCGAAACTTCTCTCTCTAAACACGCGCCTAAATATACTTTTTCATTTCTCTCCTCTTCGCTTTTTCTAAAATCGTACGGAAAGTACGTGTAAATTTTCACGTCGTCATTTTCAACGAACAAGACTGCCACGTTTACGACGTAATACTTTTTGAGAGTCCGAAATAATTCGTCGACTCCTTTGTCGATAATTATAATAAATTTACCTCTCGGATTCCATTCGGGCGTTCGTACGAGAAATTTAAACAAATTTTCGACTTGTTGGGGCATAATTAAAATGTAAGCATCTGCTTTGAAAAGAACAAAAGGAGATAAATTTTGTAAAGTTCGGCTTATTATTGGAAAGTTAAAATTTATAAAGTTTTCTTCGAAGTCCATGGCTATTATTGATTTGGAGAGAGTCAAATAATTTTTTTGTATAGTTTCGACACAATTTTTAATGGCAGTGTTTGAGCTCGGTGTCGTATTAATGGAACTTAGTTTTGCAGAAATAAAAATTAATAGTTTAAACAAAATTAGAACTGTTAATACGCGCATTTTAGAGTCAACTGTGAGCTTTAGTTTTTGTAAATACAAACAATGATGCTTCAGATTGAAAAATGCATTATACGTTAATGTAAAAGTAATTTTTCATATTTAATTGAAAAAAAACTCTGTTATACGTTTTTGCCTAGTAAATTAGGTAAATGCTTTTTATTATTGTCACGATAATCCTTATTTCACGATTTATTATAAATTGCATTTGTAACAAACACGCGTCAAGGTTTTGGCGCCGGAAAAGTTCCGTTCATATTTTAAAAGTAACACGCAAAACGATACGCCGAGTTTGAGAAAAATAATAAAAAATTCTAAATCTCAAAAATGGACTTTTCAAGAGCAGCTCTTTAAAATGAATTTTCTATTTAATCATCAAGGCGCTCAGTAGTTCTTATTAACCTGTATTTGGTACTATTTTAAGCTTTACCTCCCTTTGTTCTGATCATCGATAAGCGATTATACAGGCACGCACTCAAGTTTCCAAAAAATAAAAGTCATAAAATTAGGTGATTTACCTACTCCAGCATCAATTAGAATTAAAAAAATAAGAAATAATGAATCGTTTTGTCTAAACAGAATTTAAACAGACGAGCGCGTTTGTCCGGCAGACGCTGCTAAAAACTTCCATTTATGATGATAGAGCGAGACGTCTGCAGCGAACGCATATGAGATGGTTGCAGGAAGCGTGCAAATATAGTACTAATAAAATTCGCACAACATTTTTAGCAATACAAACTGAAAGACCATTGCAAATGAGTAATAAAACTGACCACCTGTAACTCCTAAGTGGCAGAATTAACTTAGGGAAGCCGCGAGAAGAAGAGGAGTAAGTTTTTGCCATTTTCTCAGTTTTTCGTTTATAACTCGAAAACTACGCACTTATTTTAAAAATTTGTTCTATATAAAAACAAACTACATCAAATTTCCTACAAATTACACTTTTTGGATTTTTTTTAAACAAGCGGTTTAGGCGCTAGAGAGTGTTAATATGTGACAAAAGTTCCAAAAATGGACAAAAACTTTTCTTTCAGCTTATCGCTTATAACTCGAAACTACGCACTTTTTAAAAAAAATTGCTTTATATAAAAAAAAACTACATTAAATTTCCTACATATTATGTTTTATGGGATTTTTCTTCAGACGAAGGGTTTAGGCGCTAGAGAGTGTTAAATTGTGGCAAAAATTCAAAAAATGGTATAAATTTTTTCTTTCAGTTTATCGCTTATAACTCAAAACTACGCACTTTTTTTAAGAAGGTGTTTTAATTAAAAACAAACTAAATCAAATTTTCTACAAATTATATTTCTTGGGTTTTTTCTTCAGACAAGCGATTTAGGCGCTAGAGAGTGTTAAATTGTGGCAAAAATTCAAAAAATTGTAAAAAACTTTTTCTTTTAGATTATCGCTTATAACTCGAAACTACGCACTTTCTTAAAAAAGGTACTTAATATAGAAACAAACTACGTCAAATTTCCTACAAATTATATTTCTTGAGTTTTTTCTTCAGACAAGCGGTTTAGGCGCTAGAAAGTGTTAAAAATTTCAAAAATGGCCAAAAAAACTTATTTTTTTTTAGTTTATCGCTTATAAGTCGAAAACTACGCACTTATTTTAAAAAGTTGTTCTATATAAAAATAAACTACGTCAAATTTACTATAAATTATTTTTCTTGGGTCTTTTCTCCAGACAAGCGGTGTAGGCGCTAGAAAGTGTCCAAATGTGACAAAAATTTTAAAAATGGCCAAAAAAACTTCTTTTTTTTTAGTTTATCGCTTATAACTCAAAAACTACGCACTTATTTTAAAAAGTTGTTCTATATAAAAACAAACTACGTAAAATTTACTACAAATTATATTTCTTGGGTTTTTTCTCTAGACAAGCGGTTTAGGCGCTAGAGAGTGTTAAAATGTGACAAAAATTTCAAAAATGCACAAAAAAACTTATTTTTTTTAGTTTATCGCTTATAACTCGAAAACTACGCACTTATTTTAAAAAGTTGTTTTATATAAAAACAAACTACGTAAAATTTACTACAAATTATATTTCTTGAGTTTTTTCTTCAGACAAGCGGTTTAGGCGCTAGAGAGCGTTAAGATGTGGCAAAAATTCCAAAAATGCAAAAAACTTTTTCTTTCAGTTTATCGCTTATAACTCGAAACTACGCACTTTTCGAGAAAAGCGATTCTATAGAAAATACAGCACATTAAATTTCCTACAATTTACTACTATATACCTATATAACTCGAAATCTTATTTTTAACTTTCAACTTGACCTTCGAGCATTGTTTTTTTCTATTAATACACTTGGTAAAAAATTGTTCCATATTTCTATAATAATGTCAGTGGCTTTATGCCCAACTTCATCACCTGAAGCTTAAATTAAACTGCCGCGAATTTAAATAATGAGTCGTTAATTAAAAAATCAACTTATTAAACAATAGGAGAGTAGAATTGTTGCAAATGTATGATTTAACTTGCACATAATAATTGCGAGAGGTTTGAAAATAATAATTATTAGATACTAAAAATTGGGGCTTTTATACAAAGGCTCGTTATAATACGTAATTAAGATTACATTTATAACATGAAAATATAATTTAATTAATAATAAAACAACAACAAACATGTTAAAACGAATTAAATTGTTTAATGATGCCTTTGTATTGCACATATTATATTACACATATATGCTATTTTCGTTTTATTTAATTTTACTACAATGCATAGTCTGCTGTTCTGAAATATTCTTCTTCTCATTCGTCTTAACTACATCCCTATAGTGCCTGTCATTTATTAACTGATCGATGATCAGTACACTTTTTGAATATGTGCAAAGTACTAGTAGACTAGAACTCGAAACGTCAGCGTAATAGTCGGAATTCCACAAATAGATTTTTCCTATTATTAGTATTGTGTATAGCAACGGCTTTACGTGCTCCTCGAAGCACCAGAAAGGGGGGAGTTACTAATCGCGACCCGCGCCTCTGCAATTGGAAATTGAGCTAATTCCTCACCTCATTATAGAGGCTCGTTGAACTTATTATCCCTTAAAAATTTGATTTTTTAAAAATGCATTTGTTGTTCGAACGTCATAGTTCAGGTGTAGAACCCAGCAGAAGTATAATTTGAATTTTAGTAATCCTCTTGTGGGAGACTAGCTTTTGGAGGCCTTTCAAAGTTGACGGTTTTTGAGTATTTTTAAAATATTTTTGGCATAAATATTTATGGGCATAAATAAAATAAAAGCGTCGTTTCGATTATATCCTTTATAAAATAAAAAAACGGCATAAAACATATTTTGATTTTTACCCTTTTTATCAGTCTAAAAAACCATTTTATTAGTTTTTCTTTAGCTATAAATAACGATTATTTTACTTTTATTAAATCACAGTTTTATTGCGGATACGTTTCAACCTAATAGCTCAATAATCCTTAAAGTCATTTTTTTCACATTTTCTCGTGAAGGATAATCAGGGTTAATAACGTGAAAAAAATTAATGACCAACGAAACAAACACACTTCAGAATACGTATTATTAATTCAGCCACTTTTCCAAAGTTAATGATGGCGAAAAAAATTATTGTTTTTCAAATTAATTATTTATTCGAAGCCATTACATACCGGATGGGTTATGCCATTATAGAAGCTTATACATACACATAGAGCCTAATACAGTTTTTTCTATTAGAACTTGTATTTGTTAAACATTTTAGAATTATTGGACTAATTTGGCGACGCCGCATATTTAATGTTTTGCATTTTTTTGTAACACTCTCTGTCGCACCTCGAGCCACCCAGTATAAAATCCATTTTTTTCCTAATTTACTTACCTAATCTAGGTATACATAATGCGTTCAATTGAAATTAATTTGGATTGTCATCCGAAACCAAAATCATTTAGCTTCCGAGACTTTATAGCCCCACTATCATATTTCACAATTACGTGATTTTCAAACTAAATTAGATCTAAATTGCGCTATTAATTATTAGTATCAAATCAATTATTAATAACGTACGAATTAACGTTATCTTCTTCAAATCGATTTAGAGTCGAAAACCGTCGTCAAAGTCACCAATTTTTCAATTTTAAGTTTCCATTCATGATCGAGAGACAAAAGCGTAAAAATATCCATCGCATCGGTGACAACAATAACGTTGGCGAACAATTAAATAAACTCAGTATTTTTCTCATTTCGCCCTTCTCTTATGTAAACAGAGTTTTGTAACAATATTATTAAAGACTATAGATGAGGGTATGGATTTTTAATTTAAGTTAGCCCTGGGGTGTGTATGACGACGCAATTCACAAAATTTAAAGTGGTTGTTATATTGCCCTACCGTTATACTCTTGCGAAAGATATTTCTAATTGAGGTGGTGTATGAAAAAGTTTCCTCGGGCTACGATACGTCATTATTATATACAAATAGGGCGAAATGCGAGTTCCCTAGCAATTTTCTAAAAGCGCTTCAACTCACTTTAACACTTTATTTTTAGCTACCCCAACAAATTATGTGGAAATTAGCAATTTACTTAAGTAAATTATTAATTTTTGGTTAAGAGATTTAACTTTTCCAACTCGCCAACCTCTTACCTCTTATACTTGTTGGAATTTTTCATTCAAAAGGACATAATATGTTGGTACAGTAAGTACCTACCTAATTGGATTTTTCGCCCCTTGAATTCAAATCAAACCAATATTATTTATTTACAAAATTCGAATAAGAACGTCCTGGATGTTTGAGTCCGCTTTTACTGGATTTTAAATAATTGATTCGCCAATTTTGCTAATTCGCATTCCTTTGCTAGAGTAAAAGTGCCTTTTAAGTTTCTACAGAAACGAATTCATCAAGATGCTCCTATTTAAATGAAAGTGTTTGTTGATATAATACGTTTGGAAGTCTGGATGCCCCAATATCAACTATATACCGAACGTCTTCTTCAATCACCGTAAAATTTCTCAACTATCGCTTTAAAATAAAATTAGATTTTCTTTTTTGCTGGCGTCGCCGAACCACTATAATGTATATAATTTTCCGGTTTACTTGAGTTTTTGTTTTTTGTGTAAATACAGAAAAAAGCAGCTCCTGACTTCCGATACTGGCTAATTACAGATGTAAGCTACCCAATAAACATACGTAAAAAATGGAGTAATAGACGTATCTCGTATATTTTTTAGACGTATCTGGATCTGGATCTGGATTATTAAAGAGGGGGAGCAAGCTCCCTGCACTTAGGCCACTTAATCGAGCCCATTGTACTACCCCCAAGCGGCCTCCCCGTGCCCATCAGATCTCGAGCCATCCTACATGTATAGGATAAACTCCAGAATTCTGGTGGGAGGGGTGGTGCTTATTCTGGCCATGTCGAGCCAAAAGTCCCTCAACACAGATCTTCTTACCGACGTTAAAGCTGGACAGTGACAGAGCACATGTTCAGCGGTTTCGTCTTCTAGTTCGCATCCCCGACATATGGGATTGTCTACCAAGCCCAGAGTGTGAAGATGTTTGTGTAGGCGACAGTGCCCCGTGAGTGCACCTGCAATTTTTCGTAGATTAGTTCGGGACAACTGTAGACAGTATTTTGTTAGCTTTTTGGAAGGAGCCAGTAAAGCTCTTTTGCTTTGGCGGCACCCTTCTTTGCTTGTTCATCTTTCAGTCTGTAGTTGATGGGTATTATTTTTAAGGAAAGTATTAACAGTTGATACGGCTGGTTTGATGATTGGCTCAGGGCCACAGGAAAGGCTGTTTGAACCTTTCTTGGCCAGCTCGTCTGCTTTATCGTTACCCTCATTTCCTTGATGTCCTTTGACCCAACAGAGTGTAAGAACATTGTTTTTTGATATCTGGTTCAGCAGCTCTATACATTCCAGCAGAAGACCAGAGGCTACCTTGAAGGTGTTTAAGGTTTGCAAGGCAGCTTTACTGTTTGTCGATATCAGTATTTTCTTATTCAGGATTTTGTTTGCGCTGTGTAATATTCCCATCAGTTCAGTTTGAAAGACTGAGGCATATTTCCCTAGCGATAGACTTATGCCGAGGGCAAGCTCAGATGAATGAGCACCTGCTCCTGATCTATTTTGATTTTTAGATCTATCGGTAAAGACAGTTATGTCCGCTGCGATGTTCTCAGTTGAATCCATTAGAGTTTGAAAGTCTCTGTTGAATGTATATTTTGGAGAGATACGGTCTGCATCCAACTCCAGGAGAGGTAGCTTTTTAGAGCACTCCTCGAGGATTTTGGTGTGTCCGTAAATTCCGTAATATCTGACAGACCATAGTCCCCATCCCCTCAGTCGAAGGGCTGCTTTTGTTGCCATCTCCTCCACATATAGATCTAGTGGAGGAAGGCATTGCAGCATCTCCATTGCTACTGAGGGTGTGGTTCTCACGGCTCCTATGACCATGAGACAAAAAAGTCTCGGTGTTTTGTCTAGTAGACATTTCATAGTGATCTGTTTGGTTTTGGGCTACCAGACGAGAGCCCCATAGCAAATCATAGGTCTGATAATGGCAGTGTATAGCCAAATGGAGATTTTAGGAGAAAGACCCCACGTCTTTCCCACCGCCCTTCGGCACTGCCAGAAAGCCAGACTTGCTTTGTGTAGGTAATTTGTTTTTGATGTGGTTTCCCCAATTAAGCTTGTGGTCTAGAGTAATGCCCAGATACTTAACCTCGCTCACTAGATTTAGGGAAATTCCATTCAAAGTGGGCAACATCCTTTTACCTAGTTTCCTTTTTCTTTTTCGAAATAACTTTCGAATCGATTCCTACCGCGAGTCATTAAAACTGGCTGATACAAATTCTTTTTTATTTTTTTTTAGTTTTATTCCTATGATCCTGTATAAAAATACATAAATATGTATCATATTATTCTTCTTAATTAGGTACGTATTTATTTAAAAAACTACTACCACTTTTTTAACGTTCATTTGTCGTATATTTATACCGGATAATAAACGAAAAATAATCGTCTAAAACCACGTTATAAACCGCTCCATTTTTTAAACCGAAATTTAATATACTAATTAGTAACGTTAATTATCTGACAATTTTATACGTATAATATACGTAGCTGTGTTAATTGGATAGCTCTATTAGAAATTTTCTTCAACCAACGTCTCACGTAAGAAATAAAGGACTTTGCGTTTAAATTCAGTTTACCAAATACTCAAAGAGACATTGTGCCCAAATAAGTAAATACATCTTAATGGGCTAACTTTTTAGTGTTGTCGAAGCTTTTATATTCATAAATAAAATAAAAACTCTTTTTATGTATTTTCTAAATATTTTCTTTTTCACCTTGATACGAGTAAAAGCCACTTTTGCTGCAACTATGAAACCGTTAAGACAATCAAAACTTTAATAATAAATAAAGAAGGACACGAAATTGTCTATAAAAAAATTGTTATTACATTATTTTACGACCGAGCTCTAGTTTGTAGTAAAATTAAGTTTTTTAGGTAGGCATTAGCTTTATTTTATGAAATATTTACTCGCGGATAAAAGGGGAATTTATTTTTAGAAAATCAACATTGTACAGATGTACAGAGATTTGAAATTTAATTTAATAAAAACAAACTAGTTAGCATCGCTCTAAACTGTTTTAAATATGTAATTTCTCTGGTTCAATTTGCTCCGAAGGGCACGTTAAGCGGTCGATTTGGGTTAACATAAATTATAGAGGCAATCGCGTTAGTTGATGGATAAAAATTTTGTTTTAAGTAGAGTTAGTACAAACAACTCTGCCTGAAATTTCGCAGGTGTTGATACCATAATGTTGTAATCTTACAACTAGCCACAAGCAGTTAGTTATAACTTGAATTTTGTAGTGTAATAATGATGGTTATTATGTTATTAAAATGTTACTTCATATTTTTCGTTTGATGAAAAAGGCTTTCGTATAAAAGTGGAGCGAAAACCCAATTACTTATAGAAGAAAATTTAATTTCCCTTGAAGTTGAATCTGCAGTAATTATTTTAGTTAATTATTGGAAATAACTTTAACTGGAAGATTAATTAACTATTTTGATGCAGGAATTCGAATATATCGAAGTATGGAATATTTTTCAATAATAATCATTGTTGAACCGTAAAAGAGTAAAAACGACTGATGTGGCCATAAATATTTAAAAAGATAGTATCAGAAATAGTACCTAACAATAGTATGCTCAGAAGCTCTCCCTGATTTCAAAAAAATAGAATTATATGAGGCGTTTGTAATACTTGAGATAGAAAGCTAATCTCATTTATTTCATACTGTACGAGTATTGCTACTTTCCGTCATTAATTTGAGTCCGGGAAATAGCACATTACATCACTAGGCCGGAAAATGTTGCTAAGTAACACTTCTCGGACTGTTTAGCGAAATTTTTAAAAAGGATTTTATTTTTAAATTTTTGCTTGAAAAAAGCTTGCCGGCAGCGGAGATCGAATCTATGAACCTCTAGGTGAAATGCAAGGGTGTTATCTAATACACTATACAAACACCTATATTAAGCCTCATTGACACGGTGATAGTTTTCGCGATAGTTTGTGAGAGTTACTATCATGATAGCAAATCTCACCAAAATTATCATCGTGTAAATAGACTACTATCGTACTATCACTATCATGATAGTTACTCTCAACTATCTAGTCAAGCTAGATAGTTGCGAGTAATTATCACGATAGTTACCGACTATCTCGCTTAAACAACATCGTGTAAATTAAACTCTCTCTCTCTCTCTCTCTATGCTATCGCTAGAAATACTATCACCGTGTATATTGAAATTAAAGTTGCTCTCACGACAGTAACTATCGTGATTTACTCTCCTAAAATACTCTCACCGTGTCAATAAGGCTTTAATGTATATCAAGATTAAAGTTATAAAGTAGTTATTTGTTGCTAAGTAACGAATATAAGGTGGATGATGTGATTTAAAATTAAATACCTACAGCGGATGTTTAATTTGACATTTCTAAAAGGACGTTTTTATACAATAGTTATTTATTATACAAGACGATAAAAGGATACTTTAACTACTGAGTGGAAGAGTGTTAATTCACGAGTGGCGTTAGCCACGAGTGAATTAACTTTCACGAGGTAGTTAAAGACCCTTTATCGTCGTGTACAATATGCTATTTTTTTCTACAGCAAATGTTAAAGAAAAACCAATTACAAATTATTTTTACAAAATTTATTGAAAATATGTGAGTAGTGTGCGGTTGTTATTCGAGTAGTAGGGTTGCTATAACTTCGTGGTTGCTATTGAGGTTGTTTGTAAACAACTTCGTTTTTTCCAGTTTTTTTGCAAAAATGCAGTACGAAAACAGAGAGAATCTGCCATTAGATGTTAAAAAAGAGGCTTCAGAGGCTATAAATCAATTATTGCCTCAAAAATCGCGCGTGATTTATGAGAAAGAATACCAGTGTTTTCAAAAATGGAAAAGCATGAAAATGATTAACAGTGTTAGTGAAACGGTACTTTTGGCATATTTTTCTGAAAAGTCAAAAAAAGTCAAGCCATCAACATTATGGTCCTATTATTCAATGCTAAAGAGTACGATACTAATAAATGAAAATTGTGACATTTCAAAGTAAGTAATAGTTTCAATGAATACGCTGTCAAATAACGTCACTAAATATTTGCAGATACAGCAAACTAATTGCATTGCTAAAGAAATTTGGTGTTGGATACAAGCCCAAAAAATCGAAAATATTTGAACCGGATGACGTAATCAGATTTTTAACAACAGCTTCTGATGACGACTATCTGTTTATGAAGGTGATTATACTGATATGTTTAAGTATTATCTTCAATAATTTTTATATTTTGAATTACAGGTTGTTGCAATAATGGGTCTGTATGGAGCGTGTCGGTCAGATGAATTATATAAACTAGAAGTTTGTAATGTTAATGATCGAAAATCAGTAATGCTCGTTTCACTTATTGATACCAAAACCAAGAAAGATCGAGTTTTTTGTGTTACTGACAAGGAATGTGGATTAAGTGTCTTAGAAATTGTAAGAAAATACGTCGCCTTGCGTCCCAAAAACGTACCTCACAACAAATTTTTTCTCAATTACCGTCAGAAAAAGTGTACCATTCAACCGGTAGGGATTAATACCTTTTATAAGGTTCCTAAGAATATTGCCGATTTCTTGAAGCTACCAAATTCAGAAATGTACACTGGGCATTGTTTCCGTCGCTCTGCAGCTACAATGGTGGCCAACTCTGGTGCTGATTTGATCACAGTTAAGCGAGTGGGTGGATGGAAATCATCATCTGTAGCGGAGACTTACATAGAAGAATCGGTGGCTAGTAAAATTGCCGTATCGAAACATATACTAAATGAGGTACAAAACGAGACCCATACATCAACATCAGTACAATTAGCGCAGCAAAAAATTTCAATTGCCGATTCTGTGCCAAAAATAGAAATTTCTGACAATGTCAATTGCAAAATTGAAGTTTTTTTTAATACAGACCGGAAAAATTAACTTAAATAAATTATTATTTTCATAATTTAAAATGTTATTTAAAATATTAAAAAAATAAATTACTTTATCTATCCTTAATGTTAAAGTGTTACTTTATCTATCCTTGCTGTTAAAATTATATTTTATCGTCTAATTTGAGTTGATCAAAGGCCACTTTAACATTTGCTATAGAAAAAAGAAATTTTTTAAATAAAAAACTGTTTTTACAGTATGAAATAAAATTTTATACGATATATGTCCGTGAAGTGATTATTAAAGCATTCGTTTCGAAATTCCGGACTCAGCTTCGCTTCGTCCGTAAACATGTTACTCATGCTTTAATAGGTCACTTCCCGGACTAATGACGTAAATAACTATTCTGGTTGGTGGAACAACTAGAAAATGGCACGATAGTTATTCTGGCCGCCATTTTGAGTTTAAAAATTTAAAAACCAATTTTTTTAATTAGTACCGATGAATCACATATACGTGAGCTCGCCGTATAATTCGTATAGCCACTCTGCCCCTTTTACCAAAACTTTGCAATCAATATTAGTTGTCTTGAAGCAATTTCAAATATTCCCAACAAAAATTTTTTGAGCAAATAAAACAATTTCTGCCAACTTTATAAATTTGGCGCGGCTCGTGTAAAGCGGAAATTTTAAATCTATAGGTAGGGCAAAGTATGTGGGCGATGAAAAGTTTTCAACAGCAAAACTATATCTTTTATTTCATATTTTTTTAAACGATTTTTATACGGCCCGAGCAACCCTTGCATAGGTTCGGCCGTAATGAGATTCATCCATTATTTCAACTTTCGACACGTTCTCATCCCAACTATCTCGACAGCTGTCTGTCATGCACTATCAGTTAAAGGTTCATTTATCCCCGTTTATTTTAAAGATCATCAATTTCTTAACCCTCGGCGTTATTAGTTTATTAATTATTTTGCACGTAGTACAAATTGCGAGTCGCCCAGTCACGTTTAATTTTGCTTATTTGATCGTCTCTTTATAATCGTATAATTAAAAATTGAAATTATGTCAGATTACGTTAGTAATAAAGAAAGAGAATGAATAGATCGATTTATTACGAACAACTGTCTGGGTCAAATGGGAAAAGATGTATGTCAAATTGACAGCTACCATTGACCGGTGAAGCAGCAAATCCCTTCAAGAACGTTGTATTGTGTTGCTCCGCATGCCTATAGTATCTCGTTACCTTGTTGAAATATAAATCAAATACCTTACCCATATGCTATAAAAAAAGCAAAGCTTTTGTTAACATTAGATGGTTTATTTTATTTTCAAATTTGCCGTTCACTTTTCAATAGTTAGAAGTTTGGAGTAAAGAAAAATAAACGTAAAACTAATCTATTCGAGTGTAATTGATGTTGAACTAGAAGTGGCGTAAAAATAATCGTATAGAAATTCTCCACGGGGTGGCTATGGGGGCAATGTGAAGTATTTCAGAAAATAATTCCATTTTTGTAAAAACTATTTTGCACTTTGAGCAACCCTTGATGGA
Source organism: Malthinus flaveolus (assembly GCA_950108345.1). Lineage (NCBI taxonomy): Eukaryota > Metazoa > Arthropoda > Insecta > Coleoptera > Cantharidae > Malthinus > Malthinus flaveolus. The sequence continues at coordinate 19,870,192 of OX467287.1, read as the reverse complement.
ATGCTTCTGAAGATGTTCCTCTTGCTATTCGAAAGATTTATTTGCGCTAACCCTTTTACTGTTTCGCAAATTTTCACCCCTATTTTCTTAATTTTAGCTTTATACGAATTAGTTGCGACCTTCATCTTTTTAATCTCCGCGATGCAGTGCGCCAAGTTCTTAATTCGTCATTTTAAATGGGTTGGTCGTTGTCATTGAGTGCGTTAATAATAAAAGTGGAGTAGGCGTGTTAAACTTCAACGCCATCTAAACTGTTTCAATCTTCCATCAGCACGTTCTCATTTCTACTATACGGGGTGGCCACCGTATTGTCATCTCTATAGTCTCTAGACTCGACAACCAATGTGGTATAGAGCAACCCTGCGTTACAATTGTTTCGAGAAGTGGATTCAATCTCAATGTACCTCATGTTCCCAAAGAGAAAACTGCTGAAATAGCTTTGATATCTTTGTAGCCTCAAAAGTGGATTTCTTGGCAAAATGGTGAGGCGCTATCAGCTATAGTCGTTGTAATTAGCTGGCACGTTAGGCCAGGCCCGTCTGGTCCCAAACTAGTCCCCCATAGACCTAGAAAATAAGTAGAATGGTTATAAGCTAGTTTGGGGGTGTCTAAAAGTGAAGGGGGGTGTTGCTCAGAAGTAAAGTGCTAGGGTTCTCACTCAACTCTTCCCTACTACGAAATTATCGGACCTTCTTTACGCAACTGACAGCTTGTTCTGCGCCAAGAGCTTTATATTCTTGCCGGCTCAACCCTTTCATTACAAAATCGCAAATCCGTAGCTCCTTGCACTCAATCTGGTCTTTTAAATGACAGTAGGAGAAGCAGTGCAGACTCGCTCATTGTCTCAAAACTGGACATCTCTGCTCATAATCTGTTTTTCTCCGCATAGTCCGCAGTCTCTAAATGTAGGATTCTCTTGGACACATATAGCGTCTATATCATGAAGGATTTTGGGACAAGGTTCTCTCTATGGATCTCTCATTGCTCATTGCGGAAAAATTTGTGGGAAGCACTTCTGCCTTTATGTCGCTTTATAGCACAGCGAACACTAATCCGGCAAATTGGTAAATTTAATGATTTATCAATGGTGCTCTCCTGACCTTTGAAAACCTAACCTAACCTAACCTAACCTCCTTCGACTATGACCTTGATATAACGTAATAAGGTTAAACCACGCTGTATGAAAACTCGATACGATGTTAAAATCTACTGACTCAAACATATTTTTGTGGCTCATCCAGTTTTCGGCGAACCCTCCTAAAAAATCATCCAGTTACGTGTCTTGTAATTAGCCAGAGAAGTCATTGAGAAGAAGAAACTGATACTGGTACTACTTTCCCGTCTAAATAACTTATGAGGCTTCATCGGTATACTTTTAGAGAACAGCTATTGCACCCTTGTTCCACCCAGTAGATTTATACACTTGCTAGGCTTCATTATCGCGCCAGGGTTTTGTTTTGTAAAAGGTTTCTAAGGGAACACACCGAAAATCGCGTTTTGGATGCCAATATCCTATTACCGATTAGGTTAGGTTTCAGAGACGAAATTTTTAACAGACATACACAACATCCATAACCATAATTGAATCAGGCCTTCCTTCTGATTTCTCTAGAGAATATTTTTTGACTTAAAAAATAGAAGTATGGGGGTTTCATACGTTTGTTGAAGTTGGCCAGTTCAAAGTCCCTGGTTGTACGAACCTTTGACGAGAAGTCACTTGAAGACGGTCTCAGAGGACACACTTGACACAAAAATGCCCTTTCCATTACTGTTTTTTTCCGAGAGCCGAGAGAAAAGTTTACCGCCAGTTTAAGAAAAAAAAACTCTGCTAGGATTGAAATCTCTTCTGCATTTTCTCAGTATTCAATTATTGTGTTTTAATTTGAGCATTTGACAATTGTGGGAAAATTTTACTAATTCGTATGTAAGTCTTCAAGAAAGTACGCTCTGTTGATCATGCATGCAACAAATAAAGATGCGTGTTCTTTTTATCGTACGAAGATTTAGTTAATAAAAAAGCATAAATTGTATTGTTGAGGGAGAGCAAAAAAAATTGTTTAAAATTAAAATTAGTTTATTTAACTTACAAAAAATGTTTGATCCAGAAAGTCAAACCAAAAAGTTAAAACTTTTGTTTCTAGAGTTTGTTACACCTTTCACACGTGACAAACATTTTAGCTATTTTCCTAAGGTTCGCGTAATTTAATTTAACAAATTTACAACTTAACAACTATTTGGGAATAGTTTAAATAATTTAAACTTGTTACAATAGACTTGAAATGCATCACATTTTAAATGCGAATAGTTAATCGAGTTTTAATTGTTGACTAAAACTAAAATAGTAAAGTTGGTGATAGGTGTGAGTGAAGTAGTGTTTACACGGCGTGGTCCACTAGCTGGACAAAGTTGAATAATTTTTCAAATTAGACAATACAAAAAAAGTTGCACGAGACTGAACTAGTGGCAGGTGACAGCACACAGTCTTGTGCGGGGCTCTGTTTTGTATTAGACGCACAGCGATCTGCCTTATTCCAGACGGTGGACTTCAGTCTTCAGTACGTCTGCACTCAGCTTTGACAGCTAGTTGGCTCTGGTGTCTTTGCTTAATTACAGGAAAGTGTCTAAGCATGTTCTTGAATGCAGCCCAAATATGTATGCTTTTTTACTGCACAGTAGTGCGCCCCTCTCGTTGCATTCTCACTCATTCCCAAATTGATGGGAACTAGATGACTGACGAGCTAGCAGTGGTTCAACAGATGCTCTTGGGGCATCCCAACGTTCATCAAGGCAACTTTGGCGACTTCCTATTAGGAGTAAGTAGATAAAGATGGAAAACGTAGGACCTCAGATAGGGACATCCATTCTTCGACAGATCTTGCTCTGATCTGATCTCATCTATATTATGCTGTTCAATTCAAGGAGTTCTCAACAGAGACGGTGATACTTAGTCCACTGCCTTCTAAACGAAGCCTTACATACGAAAAACGGGTAGTGTGGGGGGAGATAAGCTGCGCGAAAACTTTTGCAAACTTAATAAATACTGCTAACCTAACCTAACCTAACCTAACCTAACCTAACCTAACCTAACCTAACTTAACCTAACCTAACCTTTTTTTTGTTTAACAGAAGTGGAAATCATCAGAAAGAGACCTCTTTCTGTTTGTAGAGGTAGTGTGTGGTTGAACTAAAAAAATTGCCCGACTCACTAATAAAACCACACCCGATCGCCCACAGAAAGTGGGCGATCTGTTCTACGTGAAGGCTGAGAATCCTCGTCAGCATTCCGTCTAGTCCTTCACGCTAAGAACTTAGAGCTCTTCCTCGATACCGATTCCGGTCTTGGTCTTTAGCACTTCTTCTACCGTGCATCTTTCTATATTGGTTTCTGCTTTTATTTTTTATTTGCGTCCGGGGATCAGCGTTTAGCGTCGTTCGCTCAGTGTTCAGGATTTTGTTGTCGTTCCATCTCTTCTCTCTCTTTCATAATGCTCGACGCAAGTTCGAGTATTATTGTCCATTCATATTGACCTCTAAGCATTATATCTACGAATGACTAAGAATGACTATGACTGAATTATTATGAAAGACCTGCCTGCTGTACTTCTCGACTAGAATTTGGTGATGTTTGCGGACGATGCCTCGATTACAACTACGGCACCGACCCTTGAGGGGTCTCCGCGCAAAGGTGGAAGACGTGGCCGGCTCCTTTGCTAACTGTCTTGCTCTTTTGCACTAATTTTCCCAATGTGTCCTGCTCTAATGACGTCACACTTGGAGCAATTGCAGTAAATTGAGCATATGATCTTTTCGTCACTCAGAGTCAAACCCACTTTAAAAGATGTCACGACTCTCTTTTGCTCCCATCGATAGCATTTGAATAGGATGTGCTTGGCAGTATCGATGTCGATGCAGTGGTCGCATTTGGGGGTGGCTAGCTCTCCAATTCGGTGCTTATAGTACAGTGGTTGAAGCAACCGTGACCTGTGAGGAGCTGCGTAAGATGGTAGCTCAGCTCCCCGTGATTTCTCTCTACCCACACCTGGAGGTTGGGTATGAGAGTAACCTAACCTTTTTTTTAACGGATGTGAAAATCTCCAGAAAGGCACCTCTACTTTCTGTGGAGGTAGTGTGACGTTGGACAGGATGACATTGTCCGACCCACTAAAACCACACCCGAACCCCCACTATCTGTAGAGGTTCTGTTCCGCGAGGTGATTGGAAATTCGCGTAAGCATTACTTCCAATTCACCTCGCCAGAGTAAGACTCTTCTCTCCAGTGTCGCTTTCCGGTCTTATTCAGATGCACGTCTTTCTTCCGTGCCTCTCCTACGGTTGCTATGCGTTCAGCTTCCTCCTCGGATCAGAGAACTTGGTGCCGCGGGTGTTGAATCGCGTCGCCCCTCTGCTTTTCGCTCTCCTCTTCTTCCTTCGGCCTCAAGATGTTCGAGGCCAGGTTGGCGATGGTCCACCAATCTTCTTTCGATCTCAGCATAATGGAGACCATGTTGGTATGGTTCAGCTAACCTAACCTAACCTTTTTCTTTTTTTGTTTTTTGTTTTATGGATGTGGAAATCTTCAGAAAAACACCTCTACTTTCTGTAGAGGTAGTGTGAAGTTGAACTTAAAATTCGTTCGACTCACTAAAACCACACCCGATCGCCCACTTTCTGTGGGCGATCTGTCCTACTTGTAGGTTGGGTATCCGCGTTGGCATTACGTCCATTCCTACTCGTCAAAAGCTGCTGGCTTTTCCTCGGTGCCGTTCCGGACTTAGTCTGTCGCACTTCTTTCTACAGTGCACCTGTCATGTTATCGTTTCTCTTCTTTGTTTCTTTTGCTTTTCTTCCGAGGGTTTAGCGTTAGCGTCGCAGTCGTTGGGAACGACTTCGTCCTTTAGTCCCGAGCTCGGAGAACTTAGTGCTCGAGATTTTGGGGTGCCGCTTCGCGCTGCTGCTGCCGTTCCAATTCTTCTTTTTCTTTCATAATCCTCGACGCCAGTTCGAGCATTATTTTCCACGTCTCTGGGCCTCTGAGCATCACTTCTATGATGTTCTCTTTGCTCAGAGGTTCTCCCGCTTTGAGGGCTGCCACGATTCTCCTTGGTTCCCATCGTACACAACTGAACAGCGAGTGTTCAGCCGTGTCGATTTGATCGCAGTGGTCGCACTGGGGGGTGGCGAGTTTTCCAACCTAACCTAACCTAATTGAACCTAACCTAACCTAATCTTTAAAAACTTAATAATTACTGCTGCGGTGCTGCAAGGGAAATTCTTGGCCGGATTCAATAATTAGCTAAAACTAAGGGCGGGCGACCCATTTAAAACAATTTGCGTTTGCGGCACCCAGTTTAATGGTTACACTCTGTAATTCAAAATGTGCGTCGTTATGTGTAGTTTTCGAAGTGTAATTAATTTATTTTTCGTAATTGAGGAGATCTTCGCCTTTGTCTTGCTTTAGACCACCCTGTATTTAAACGAAATAAACATAAAATAAAGTATACTTTAGAGTCTGTCTTCTAAGTATATAGACAAGGTTTTATTATTAAAATTCAAAAATCGTTTTTCTACACGAAAGCACGAAAGCATTTAGAAGCGTGCTATGGCTTCTTTCGTTGTTTTCTTTTATTTTTAACATTGTGTTCACCCAAGCGGCAGTCGGTTGTCTGAATCTCAAATACAGACGAGGATACGTTTTAATTTTTAAAACTACCACAAAGTGTGACATTGGATTCATTGAAAAAAATCTACAATGTAAAAAATTCAACAATTGTCGTATAGAAAAGTAAATTAGAAACAATTGGTCGGATTTTTTTAATTCTCTAGATTAGCATCTATTTTCGAATGCAAACACATTCATCATTTGAACGAAACCGTTAAGTCTGAAAAACATTAGTATGTAAAATAGAGCAAAAGCACTCTCTTTATTTAAATTTTTGAAGAGTGATTTACAATTAGAACTACTGGAATTTACATCGTGATTATTAAAAATGTTTAATAACCTCCTTGGTGCTTCAACTAAGATTAATTAAGAGCATAATTCTTCTCGTTTGTAGATCGTCCATACTAATTTTGTATTCTATTTCATTTAATCTAAGCTGAAAGTGCTTTTTCATAAATTTCTCGAAGACACGTTTACTTTTGTGCTTTTACCCTAACAGAAGTACGAAGGTGTAGAAAACAAAAAAAGTAGAAAAGTTTGTTTTTACTAAGAAAAGTGGCAAAAAAGAAATTGAAAAGGTTTTTCGCCAGTCGCAAAGCTATCTTTATTTTTAAAGTCTATCTACGCGATCGCATAAAACACCGCAATTTTCCACTTGATTTTTCACCGATTTGATTTTTTTTGCCGTTTTGATAAACCAACCATTCTCGACTCGAAGGACATTAACTCTTGAAGACACGCGTTAAACTTTACTTTTTTTGTGACTCTTTCGGCAATTATTTTTCAAACGCCCATCATCCGCTTTTAAGATAATTAAAGCACTTTATTTTAAAAATGTGTAGAACAAGGCCATTATCGCCGCATTTTAAAAGAGGATAGGATAGTCGTATGTGTATGTGTGTTAGTCTCGAGGAGAAGAAACGAGTCTCTTGTATACTACCGTATTAAATTTCAGGTTTTCTAAAGCAGCTGCAAGCAAGAATGATAAGTTTCTGCAACAAATCCGCCCAGCCTCGCAGATGACGTTTTAGTTTGGTTCCCTATATAATAATCTATTAACTGTCGAGAGTAAAGTGTTCTTTATGTTCACGACACGAGCCTTTAGATACCACAAACAAAAGTGTAATGATCACCAATAGCCGATACACAATACAAAAATAATTGATTTTCAACATACGTTCGTTCCACTTGTCGCAAAAAAATCGACATGATTTAAAGTTTGGATTATTTTTAAAAAGACGCGTTTTTATCGATTTGTCTTTATATAAACAAAAATTGAGGACTACGAGAGATTGGCGTGGATAGCCAAATTCAATAGCACCCTAATAATTTAATTTTAAAATGTACCAACAAACTTTGACAGTCATTTTGACCGCGTTTACCTATATCAAGAAATTTACCCTTGTAAAGTTATGCTCGGAAATTAGGTTCTAATTTAAATAAATTATCGTTTTATCGAAGAATTGAAAATAATCGAGTGATGCGGGGTAGAAGTAGAGGCGTAGTTAGGAGTGGCAGGTGGGGCTGTGCCCTACCAAGGTAGAGCGGTATATTTTTACTAAACCATAAAGTACAAACTTTTTGACTATGCAGGATGAAAGAACATTGCAATATTGCAATAAAACCGGCCGTCTGCCTGTTAAAAGTGGCAGCAGGCTCGAGAAGGGTGGATTTTGGCTTGTAACTCGAAAACTACGCACTTCCTGAGAAAAGTTCTATGCAAAAATAAATCACATTAAATTTTTTACAAATGATTTCTCTTAAGTTTTTCCCCAGATAAACGCTTTAGGAGCTTGCGCGCGTTAAAGTAAAAGAAACTTACAAAATCTATCAAACATTTTTTGGGGCTTTTTGAGAAAAGTGTTTTTCTTCAAAAATAAAGTGCGTTCAATTTTCTACAAGTTATGTTTCTTAATGTCTTTTCGTCAGCCAAAGAGTTGAGATGGTAGAGCTCGTTGAAGTTTAGGCTTTAGGTTTTAGGGTACAAGTATGGGGTCGATTTTGGCTCTATTTTCGTTTTCTCGCTCATAACTCGAAAATTACATCCTTAATGAGAAAAGTTCTTCTGTACAAAAATAACGTACATTAAACTTTCTACAATTGATATATCTTAAGTTTTTCTCCTCAGATGAACACTTTAGGCGCTGACGCGCGGTAATGTTAAAAAACTTCCAAAATCGGCCAAAAATAATTTTTAGTGCTCATAACTCGAAAACTACGCATTTTATGAGAAAAGCTAGTTTATACAAAAACAAAGTACATTAAATTTTCTATAAATGATTCCACAGATAAACGATTTAGGCGCTTGCGCGCTTTAAGATGAAAAAAACTTACAAAATCGGTCAAAATTTTTTGGAGGCGTTTAACTCGAAAACTACGCATTTTTTGAGAAAATTGTTTCTATACAAAAATAAAGTACCTTCAATTTGCTAAAAATTATGCTTCTTAAAGTTTTTTCGTCAAACAAACAGTTGAGATGGTAGAGCTCGTTAAAGTTTAGGGTTTAAACTATCGGTTCGATTTTAGCTCTATTTTCGTTTTCTCGCTAATAACTCAAAAATTACGTCCTTAATGAGAAGAGTTTTTGTTATAGAAAAATAACGTACATTAAATTTTCTACAAATGATATCTCTTAAGTTTTTTTCTTCAGATGAACGCTTTAGGCGCTAACGCGCGTTAAAGGTAAAAAAGCCTCCAAAATTTGGCAAAAAGTATTTTTAGCGCTCATAACTCGAAAATTACGCATGCTATTAAAAATAATAATCTATACAAAGATAAAGTACATTAAATTTTATACAAATGATATTGCTTAAGTTTTTCTCCTCAGATAAACGCTTTAGGCGCTAACGCGCGCTAAAGGTAAAAAAGCCTCCAAAATTTGGCAAAAAGTATTTTTAGCGCTCATAACTCGAAAATTACGCATGCTATTAAAAATAATAATCTATACAAAGATAAAGTACATTAAATTTTATACAAATGATATTGCTTAAGTTTTTCTCCTCAGATAAACGCTTTAGGCGCTAACGCGCGCTGAAAGTAAAAAAGCCTCCAAAATTGAGCAAAAAGTATTTTTAGCGCTCATAACTCGAAAACTACGCATTTTATAAAAAAAGAAAATCTATACAAAGATAAAGTACATTAAATGTTATACAAATGATATTTCTTAAGTTTTTCTCCTCAGATAAACGCTTTAGGCGCTAACGCGCGTTAAAAGTAAAAAAATCCCAAAATTGAGCAAAAAGTATTTTTAGCGCTCATAACTCGAAAACTACGCATTTTATAAAAAAAGAAAATCTATACAAAGATAAAGTACATTAACTTTTCTACAAATAGTATCTCTTAAGTTTTTCTCCTCAGATAAACGCTTTAGGCGCTAACGCGCGTTAAAGGTAAAAAAGCCTCCAAAATTGGGCAAAAAGTATTTTTAGCGCTCATAACCGAAAATTACGCATGCTATTAAAAATGATAATCTATACAAAGATAAAGTACATTAAATTTTATACAAATGATATCTCTTAAGTTTTTCTCCTCAGATATACGCTTTAGGCGCTGACGCGCGTTAAAAGTAAAGAAGCTTCCAAAATTGAGCAAAAAGTATTTTTAGCGCTCATAACTCGAAAACTACGCATTTTATGAAAAAAGATAATCCATACAAAGATAAAGTACATTAAATTTTCTACAAATGGTATATCATAAGTTTTTCTCTTCAGATAAACGCTTTAGGCGCTAACGCGCGTTAAAGGCAAAAAAGCCTCCAAAATCGGGCAAAAAGTAATTTTTGCGCTCATAACTTGAAAACTACGCATTTTATGAAAAAAGAAAATCCATACAAAGATAAAGTACATTAAATTTTCTACAAATTGTATCTCTTAAGTTTTTCTCCTCAGATGAACGCTTTAGGCGCTAACGCGCGTTAAAAACGCCTCCAAAATCGGGCAAAAAGTATTTTTAGCGCCCATAACTCGAAAACTACGCACTTTTGGTGCAAAGTGTTCTTATACAAAAATAAGGTACCAACGTTTTCCCGGCATACTAAGGTCTAATAGTCTACAGTGATAAAAAATATATTAACAGCAGAAGAGGGTGCCAGTAAAAGGTTCAATTTAAATCTGATGTTAATAATTTCACCATTTGGTTACTGTTGTCGCGTTCGTTTACATTTTCTTTTAAATTCACTATTAACTCTGCTACTACCTTTTTAACACGCGTCGAATTTTTCCTGTGCAGTAAAATAAATAAAGCGCCCGCTTTTAAATTTTCTCCACTCGATTAGTTCAAATTTAAAATTTCGTAGCAGCCAGAAATGCCGAAATGCAGACACTTTCACAAAATTGTCGCTTTCTTCTTCCTTTTTATTCCCAAACATATTTTTTAGTTTTCCATAGTATAATTTAATCAACTTACTGGGGCACTGTGGAACCTGCGGGTGTTATTCGTAAACAGATCCGAAAAATATTTTAAGTTTTAAACAAAATGGAAGTTAATTTTTTTTAACGGGGGGCGTTTAAAATTCTAACCAATAAAACGTTTTGCGAATGCGTTTCATTTAAAATTCTATTCATTTAGGAAATGTTTTGGTAAATAAGTAATTTACCTTTAACAGAGTAAATATTAAATGTATACAAAGGCCTTGTTTAAAACCGTCTTGCTATGTTGGGTATTGTCTGCGAACTGTATGGCTTTTATTTTCTTTTAAAAGCTTTGTATTTTTACCTTTTAAGTGTTTTGCGAATAAATTACGCGGAAAACCATTTGTATGTTGTAGTTTATAGAACGTCAAGTTTTAATACAAATTACAATGTACTCTGATTCTTTCATATTATGTTTTGGAAACATCCGTATAAACGTATTAATTATTCCAATTTGTTGTTAAAATTCACCTAAGCTCTGTTAAAATGACAACAGTGCACTCAGCTTTAACTTGAATTTCATAATAATTTAAATTGATGTTGTAGCGAAATATGTTCGCGAAGCCCCACGTTGGGCGCCAATTGATACCAAATACTACCAAGCAGACAGCGAAACAATATTTTGATGGAAATCCCTCGTATACGACGGCAATTTAAGTTTCTCGTCTAGAATTCGCAATAACGACCTATCGTGGCAATACCTCATTTTCTTTGTTATCGCCGTTTCTATTGTTGAAATATTTTGCCCTGTCGTCAATTACAACACCTCTAAACGGGAGTTGTATCTTTGTAAGTAGTTTGTCCGTCTTCAAACACACACTCGCTCTTGGCAACATTCGAAACAGACGCTTTATCTTTTGTAACCTCTTTCTTAACATCGCGATAATAGAAACTACTTTAGAAATTCAAAAGAGTAATGAATTTTAAATTAACTCGCCTCGTCTCACCTTACGTTCGCGTTCAGAGAAAAAAATTTTTTCTTCCAGCCCAATATCTATTTTTATTCTAAAGAGAAACAAATGAATTTCTGTCAACATGAGTTACGCGAGCACAGGTTTTTTGTGTATACTATATCTTTCGGGGTGTGCCTTGTTTGAACAACCCTCGAGTTTTATTTATTTAAAGAAAACATATTTTGGAGGTGTTAAGAGAACTCGGTTTAAAATGTGCACGTGCTCCATTGTCTCCATTAGCAGTCAACCATTTATATTTTAATTAGATTTAAGACGAATACTTACAAGTTTAACAGCAGCTTTTCCAAAATTGATATCAAATTCTTACATATTCTCGCTTATAAAATTTTATTACGGATTAAATTAATTTTGTGTTTACACCGTGTTCTTCTCTTCAGAACGAACCAGTTTTATAACTCGAATTTATTCAAGTTTTTTTAATTAATTTTTCAGTTAAAACTGGTTCTAAATTAAATTAATTGAGAAGTAAATATGGTGAGTTGATTTTAAAAACTACTACCGAGGTATTTTGCAATTTATTGAAAATTACGCTATAACTAACCTATCGTCCTAGCTAGGCTGTATTATAAATTCACCCCCAATTTTCAAACCCTAAATTTAAAGACATCCGTATATCATTTAAAACAAGCAAGAACAGTTTGAAACGTCTTAAACTGACGTATAATGGTGATTTTTCACGAAAATTGTATTTTAGGGATACTTTAGCGGCGCGCATTAAAATTTTATTTATTTAAATCTAATACGGACGAAGTCCGCAACGTTTCGAAAAGACACTTTTAAAAAGATTTTACAACCTTTTTTCCCTTGTAAAATTAGAAAGCTTTTTTAAACTTCACCTCACGGCTCACTGAAGTTGATTTGCAAACAATTTGTTTAAGTAGCACGAGAGGTTTGGGGGTTTTAAACGAATGCTTGGCGAGTTGGATAAATTTTTTCCTTCAGTGTCACTGCTGTCATGACATGATGAGCGAGCTCCCTTTAGACATTTATTCGTGGTAGAGTACGAGAGTGCGATAAAGCGAGAAAAGCGAGTGACTTGAAAAAATAGTTTTTCAGTAGCATCCCTCAGATGGACATTTTTGCTTTTTTGGGTAGTTCATCAAAGTTTTCAATTTCTTAATTTGGATGTTTTCAGTGACATGCGTTTTCAGTGCATCATCCTAGTCGCCAGTTTTTGCATAAAATTAGTTTTAAAAATCTTAAACTCAACAACAATAGCGGCCTCGTCTCCTTCGACGTAAAAAATCTGTTGCCAAGCGTTCCCACCGACGAACTACCGAATCTAATCGAAACGTTACTAAACCAGAATAAAGCCCTATCTGGAGTCATCGAAGAAACCTTAGAACTTACAACTACATGCCTTAAGCCCCATTTACATAGAACTTAGTGCAGATTGATGGTGTAGTTTGCTGGTCTAGAACTCGCCAAGTGGGCAACATGGCGTAAAACCATTTACATAGACTTTAGTGGTAATCATTTTTTTTTTTTTATTTTTTTTTTCCTATTTTTTTTTTCTTATACTTGAACGATGAGATTAAAATAGTACCACCGAAAACCAAAATGAAGAAATAAAATCAAAGTAACTATTTTGAGAAATATTTGTTTAAATTTCAAATAGCCGGGCCGCGGGGGAGAGATGCGCTTCTATGATTGGCTGGTGCCGATTTACTAAGGAAAGTGGTCTAGAAGTTTAAACATTACAAACTTTCTGACCATTGTTAGCAATGACCTTGCCAGCTATACTTCATTGTAAACGGTCACATTGAAAAAACCCTATTCAAGCTTTTAGACGATTCTTGCCCTTACTAGGACGATTATACTACTGTCTATGTAAATGGCACTTTAAGCAAAACTACTTCACCTTCGATACCAAATTCCACTTACAGAAAGAAGGACTACCCATGGGCTCTCCTCTATCTCCTCTCTTGGCCGAAATCTTTATGAATCACTTAGAAAAACAAATACACAACTCTAAACATACATCAAACTTTAGCTACTGGTACAGATACGTCGACGACATAATAGTCTGCTGGAACGGCACGAATAGACAATTAAATACTTTCCTTCAATACTTCAACACACTCCACAAAAACCTCACTTTCACTATGGAAAAAGAGGACAACAAAACCCTAAACTTTCTAGGCCGCTATTTTCCACAAACCGATCCACACAGACACGACTATACACAACACCTCCACACACCCCATCTCACATAAACTAGCCGCTTTCCACTCTATGATTCACAGACTACTTTCCGTCCCAATGACGGACAAAAACTACAAAAAAGAGCTAAACCGAATATACATAATCGCTAAAAATAATGCATTCAGTCCTAACATAATCACCAACATCCTCAAGAAAAAACTCCACAAAAAGACTTTGGCTATGGTCTACGCACAACAGACACACGATGATACCAAAAAGAATACACCGCTTTCACTTACATCGGACTTCCATCCGAAAAACTCAACAAATTCATCACCAAAGACAGCAACAAAAAAGTAGCATTCAAAACTGACAACACCCTCCGCTCTATTATAACCAACACCAAAACCAAAATAGACCCTATGAAAAAATCAGGAGTTTTCAAACTCTCCTGCCCCGACTGCAATGCAGTATACATAGGACAAACCGGCAGAACCTTTGATCAAAGGTTCAAAGAACACTCAAGAAGCTACAGACACAGAAAACCTGACTCCAACTATGCCGAACACATCTTTAACCACAACCACACATTCACTCACAAACCCGAGATTCTACATATATCCAAAGGAATCAAACTAAATTACCTAGAAACCATAGAAATCATGAAACACAACAATAGTAACTACACATTATTAAACGACCAGATTGATCTCAACAATTCTCCGATAATAAAAATCTTAACGGAACAGGAGATAAGGAAAAATACCGTTACTTCGAACATATAAATACCGGACGCAACCCTTAAGCAGACAGTTAAAAACTCGCTCCGAAGATGATACAGTGTATCGAAACAGCTGTCAGCAACCAAACTGACAAAATTAGTGCAAATGGCTATTCTAATTTAGTTTATTTAAAAAAGACATTCCCGTATTCGCCCTATTACGTTAATTTTGAATAGTAAACTGATTAACTGTTGCGAATAAAAGGATGAACTTTTCCAATGGCGAAAACTGAAAATACGACAATCGAGCAGCCCGACTATGCGACTATAGTAATTTATTTCTCGTTTTAAACTTTCCGAGTTAATTCAGAAAAAAAAGTTAATACTTGAGCTCTAAAACTTATTTAAATTTGAAAATGTTATTCTGTAAACATTAGCTTTTTGTTTGCTCGTTTAGCTTTGTATTTCGTACCTCCTATTTGTGAGAGATGAAAAGTTGTATATTAACGTAAACACTGTTAGGGCATCGGAAACGCGCCGTAGATGAAAATTACACCTTCAAAAATTGCGAAATTTAAACAAGATATTTTACTATAATAACTGTAATAACATTTTAGAGATTTCCAAACAACGTTTTTACTCATTCGTATTTAAATTTATGGTTTCGCTTAACTTTTGTATGTTTATTAAGTCAAGGTGTTAAAAGCAAAATGTACAAGTTGAAACACAGAAATTCATTTGCATATCGTATTATTAATACCTACCGTTGTTTCTTACAAATTCCACGAGCATTTTCGTTTAATTTATTGCTGTAACTTTTTCTTAAATTTTTGTCTTCTATACACTAGATCCTTAGAAACTTAAATATTTTAACTATAAGTTTCCAAATTAGAATCATTAGTGTCCGATTCTACTTTTTAAACTTTCAAGTTAGCAATTTCACGTAAGTTTATAGTCGAATCATTATATTTTAACAAATTAGTCGTACGTCTTGCTACTCGAAAAGTTTTTAGTCGTCTTCGTTTTGTAGATGGCTTTTTTAGCTACTCGAGGAGTATGATGGAAGTCACTTCTTACGTACAGGTACAGGGTGACCACACATTACACCATTACAGTATTTTTTGAGCCGTAAATTTTGGATATCGACCAATTTACATTTTTAGCAAATTTTGCTAGATAATTGTATTAAAATAGTATATTAACTAACTGTCGAGGACCGGGTTGGTCTAGCGGCCAACATCGTCGCATGCGGATGCAAAGGTCGCCGGTTCAAAACCGACTGACACCACTGGAGTGTTTCCATGTGTCAAATGCCCTGGTCGTGGTGGTTCGGAACCCACCTAAAGCTGTAGGTCCCGTCTGCTAATAACCACAGTCGTTGATTCGGACGTAAAGTACCACATTAAAAAAAATAACTGCCTCTATTACACGACACCGAACTCTAAATGAGTCTCCATTCTGGACCACAGTTTCTAATTTTTTGATACCTCGTCTGAAAAGTACGTACATGCTGTATCAAAAATTGAAAAATTTGCATTGAAGGTGTTGAAAATGAGAATTTTTTCCCGCCGAACCACTTTTTCAACTTTTGGGAACATTTTTTGAAAAATATAGTGCGACTCATCTGCTCTCCACTCTGTACCTTGAATTTGAAAGCAGGATGATAGGGTTAATCACACCCTAGAAAAGCCTTCCACTGCCAATCTAACCAGAAGGTCAGAGTCAGAGTGAGCATGCTTAAAGCCACTCCCTACGCGTCGCCGAGCGAGGCGAAGCTACCATCAAGCCGACGCGTGGAGACCAAAAGCCTGTTCACTTTCTTACTCTACTGTGCTTGGTAACGGTTCTGGATCGGAAAATTGGTCACCCTACCACCAGTCGGCCACAAAATCGCCTCCGGATCGCCCGCTACGACCCGAAACAACGTGCCAGGAGAGATGGCCCGCTCGCATGTAGCAATAATCAGAACACACTAACAGCTGGGCCTGAGGCAGCAACAATGATAAGATAGATGGCGAAAAGCCTAAACACATACTGGTGGTCTTACTATATGAGCTTAACCATTTAAAACATAGCTACTAATATGATGGAGTGTGTAGATATGTATATCTCCTACCCGAACTCAGCCTTCCCGTTACTATTTAAAGTACAACTGCAGATATACCAGTCTACAGCTTCTCCGGTGCAGAAACTACAGCAGCCAATTTACCAAAAGATCACCGAGCGACCAACGCACCGAGAACGGAGGTGTAATTAAACGCCATGAAACGTTGCGACCCCTCTACTTCCAGTTAGCATCAAGTGCAGGGTAAAGTAGGGCCTCCGCCATTTTAAGGGCAAGCTCCTGGAAGTACCAGACTTGTCCGAAAAAACGAAGAAGTCTCACCGGTCCAGGTCAGAGAAATGACTGGATGAGAAATTAACTCATGAAACTTTACCAGTGGAACAGTTGATTTGTGAGCTGGCGCGTTATCTTGTTAGTGAAAGAGCTCTTTTTTACGAGCCAATTGTAGCCGTTTTTGTTTCAGAACTTGGTTAAAACGGTCCAATAACGCGCCACTCTTATTGTTATTGTATTTCCTTCTTCCAGGTAGTCAACGAGGATAGGTCATTCCCAACCGACAAAACAGCTTTTTCATTTTCGTCGCACTTTCACCTGTCTCTATCTATGATTTTATTGTTCTTTCGACTCAGGTGTGTAATGATGGGCCCATGTTTCATCCATAGTGATGAAAAAAGTCCTTCGGATTATGATTAAATATCGCTAAACACTGCGTTGAAATGTTCTTACGTATCATCCATTTTTGTTCCACAGTCAATTGTGCATGGTAACGCGTTGTTTCAGGTACACCCTCTGTATAATTAGTGGAGCTAAAAGACGTAAATATCTGGTTTACAATCGGGTGCTAGCTAGCGCTAGCTCAGTTGTTCACAGAGCTATAACTTTGGGTCGCTATAAAACAATTGGTGGGAGGAGGAGGGTGTAGCATTAAGTTGGGCTCCCCAGACTTTAAGTAGACGTATTTTGGAAACGTTGTGCTAGCTTTGGGGTTTGGGTGCTAGCCGGTGCTAGAGGTGTCCACGGACCTAATCAGGGCACCTATCGCATACATAGCTTTTTTCGTGTACTCCATCCGTTGAGATGCCCAGTACCTCGGCCCTTACTTTTACTCGACGATCTTGCATCACGATATCATAGATTTTCTCAAGATTATAGATGGTAACCAAAACTGGACGCACAGAGCTCGTTTGATCTTTTGTGCAGGTTCAGTCGCGTTCAAATCTTTTCATCCAAAAATAAAGAGTCTTTAGTGATGGCGAATTCCCATCAACTTCATCCAACTCCGTTTTGATTTAGGAGGTCGTCCACCTCTTTAAATTAAAATGTTTGATTACTGCACGGAACTCTCTTTTTTCTATTTTTGCAAAAGCTCGAAACTTCGGTAAAACGTGAACAATTCGTCGCTTTTCGCTAAAATTTGAACTGCGCTAGTTTACTTGCTCGATAACCGCGATAGTTCCGATTGAATAGTGGCGCCATCTCATAGAAGTTAACCACACTTATCAAACGATTAAGTAGACTCTTTTCAAAAGTTTGAATTAGATTGTTGAGTCTCGTACAGTAATGAATTAATTTGTAAAAAGAAAAATATTGAAGGGCGGGTCCAAAAAATGGTTTTTGAGTAGAAAAAGTTAATTCTGCGACGTTAGGTATTAACGCCATTCATGATTAAAACCAATAAATTATATCAAGTTTTGCAAATTGAACAAACTCAATTTTCATTAAAAGACAGTTACACTGATTAATGACTGTGTTTGAGTAATTGCTTCCAAATTATTATAAAATATATACGCAATTCGAATCATAATGGTTTTACTGGTACAACTGAAGATGTCCGGAGGAAAAGATTTTAATTCAATTTTTCTTTTCTTTTAGTACACAAATCGTTTCCAAGTTTATGACAAAGCTCTTTTAACTATTCCAAAGGACCGATTAAATCATTTATTGTCTTTTAACTTGCTCGACCGCCAACTACCTATTACCCATGCCTTCTTGCGTTTGGAAAATTCTTTTCCAGCGTACGACCACATTGGCTATTTTGGAAGATTTTTGTACCTCACATTTTACTGAGTGCTCTGATGCTACTTTTGCAATAATAACGACGCCGGCCGTGGGGCCGTGAAAACCTAAACACTCAAACGATTGCATTAGCAACTTTTAACAATTAGACCAGGTCCTCATTGTAAACTTTTCTCATAGTTTATATGCGCAATCTTAAAAGTTTCTTAACCTAGTGAACGCAGCACTTCAACAATATATTTTCCGCGGACACACTACCAGAAGAAGCAAATTTTTGTAATTAATCCCAATTTATTAATTAGCGTTAAATAGCAATAAAATGGCATTTGTGCCCCATTCTTAACTCTTAACGGCCTAAAACGGTCATAATCTTTGAAGTGTAACGACGAAGGCTTATGTGACTCACTATTTCCGTTTCTTTAAATGCTCTTTTCAACCTACCTGCTTTATAAACACAGGAAGCACAAAGTGTGTTAAAACTTAATAAAAAGTCAGGTGTCGCAGGAACCTGTTGAATGCATTTTTGCATGTTACAAGTCACTAAAACCGTTACTATTTGCCTTTCATTTTGATTAATTAATCTTATAAACAAACACGAAATTTATTATGGGCGAGATTGTTTTCGTAATTTATTGTAATTATTGTAAACACGGGGTATACGAAACGAGTCAATTTAAAACGTTTGGTAAAGTTGCTTTTTAAATTTTGCTCGAAATAACAGCGACAGCTTATTATGGGCGGTGAAATTCATTTTTGCGAAGTTTAGTTTTAGTGAGTACCTACTTCGTTACAGTTAAAAATCGATACGCAATAGCCGACAAGTATAAAAGGCTTGATTGGATAGAGCTCCAATTTTTGTAGAATGGAATATTTCCTTTTACAAAAACCTGTTGCTTTACCCGTTTCCGTTTGCAAAATTCGCGAATTTTCCACTCTTCGAAGCGCGTGTTAGGCAACCGGTCGAACTTTTGTATTTGCGAGGAACCTAAAATGAACCTTTAAAAACTAATTTACAAGTTAGGAATAGGTATATAATTAAACACGAAAGCTCTAAATTAAAGTTTCCATTAGTAGTAGTGTTTCTGGGCTCTTCACATTGTAAACTTACACAAAAGGGTGCTTCATAGAGACACGTTGATGTGGGCTGTGAGCTATGACTATGATTAATACCTGTGGAACTATACTAATGAACAATCCTAACTCGGTGAATAGTTACTAATACTAATAGTTGATTGTATTGTTGATGAACTAACAATAGGCCACGATATAACCAATATCTCTTACAACTAACAAGAAAATCGTTGTCTTTTTTTTATTACTAGACGGGCGTACCTAACTGTTACACCAATCATCCGGTCACAAAACAATTCTTAATAACAAAACACCTATGGGCTATAATTTAAATTTCGAAACTAAACACAATAATTTAGGGTAAGATTAAAATAACTTCCACGTTGAATTTTCGAACCATTAGTAGCGTCAAAAGATCTCGTTTCTAAACTATGTAAGTTGTCTTTTAATTCCCTTAAGTAAACATTTGTTTTAATTGGACGTGAACATCTTCCTTCCTTCCATGTGACCTAAATCGATTTTGGAAAATTTAATTTGTTAACGAAACTACACCTAACCAATCTAACTAACTTTATCCATGTTTTTAAATAAACTAATTAATGCCGTAGTAAAATTTTTAGGTTTCCCTGTAGGCTTTTCGTTTCGGAATTATTTTAATACGTAACAATGGCGGGTTAAATTGTACAGTTTTCAATTTAATTATCGCAAATTGTGTTTGCGTGCTTATGTAACTTCTTTCATTTTTACTATATGACTCTGCTCTACTTCTCTAAGATTTTATTGTGAGCTGGGAGCCACTTCGAAATGCAAAATGCGGCTGCCAAGTTTACATTTATGAAAAATTGGACAGCATTTTCATTTTCAATTTCGGGGAGGATTTGTAGAATTTTATTGAGGTGACAGTCGCTCATCAGTAGACCTAAAGCTGTCCTCAGTTGTCTTGCAAAAAGAGAGCAGTATTTCAGTTTTTATCGAACATGGTTCCTATATTGAAAGCAGCTGCGGTCTCAAATTTTGTGTGTCCCTTTAAAGGTCAATTAGCACGGTTTATTTTGATGAAAGTATGGAATCGTCAACGCAGGTTCGAAACCCATAAACACCCTGTTACGTTATTTTTTCGAATAACCGGGAAAATAACGAAATGTGATTGTCTCCACCACGATCGCGGAAACGTGGGGGTGATAACGGTGAGCCCGTCGTTGCACGGCGGAGAGTTGTAGATTCACGTCAACGTATCGTGGGGTGCAATCCAAGAGTTAAAGTTATCCTAGTTTTCTTCGTTTTTGTAAATATACTCCCCTCGTCTGGTTTGGTACTTCCAGGGTCCAGCCCATAAAACGGCAGTATCTGCTCCCTATCCTGCACTTGATTGGATGCGAGTAACAGGAAAAGTACTGACGAATAAAACCGGAAGTAGAGTGTCTTCGCATACGCGGCATATGGTCAATTTAACTATACCCGCTATGCCGGTACAGTGGAGCGCTCGGCGGAGTCATACGCGATCCTCGAATCAATTGGCCGTTGCAGTCTCTCCACCAGAGGAGTTGTGGGCTATTCTATCTGTAGTTGTACTTTAAATAGTAACGGGAAGACGCGATTTCTAGTAGGGAGTTCTCGCACTTCCGTAGTAGTCATGCTCTAAATGATTAGACACGTGGGTACCACCAGTGCGTGTCTAGGCTCTCCGCTATCTACCTAATCCCTGTTGCAGACACAGCCCCGCTGTTGGTGGGTGGCAAGGTGTTCAGGAGCACGCCATCATGGTAGCTTGGCCCCGTTTTTAGTTGGCGTGTGACAGAGGAACACTGAGCGCTCGTCTTCATGGTAACTGGTATGTGATAGGTCGTAACGGATGATCCGGAGGCGATTAAGTAGATGCTGGTAGGAGGGGCGTAGCTAACCCTGAACCGGTGACCACTCTGGCTTCAACTGGTACTGCAGACGTCTAAAGACTTCTGATTAGGTTGGATTCGCAGGGGCTAGTGGCTTCCTGGGAAGTCCCAATCAACCTGCTCTCTTTAACCTTTGATAGATAGCTACACGCTGGGTGCAAGGGGGAGAGCAGGAGGATCCCAATAGTCGTCGTCGAAACGTAACCCCCCTCGTCGTTAAACGGGTCCCGGGTCTCTATTTCCTTCGCTTCGTTACTTTGTTACCGGTGTGCTGGTCGCCCGTTCATAGCCTGCTTAATAAACCGCCTTCTGCAGGAAGACGAGGCTTCAGCTTTTGTAAGAGTGTGTCTGTTTGATAATTAAGTTATCGTTACCGTCCTGAGCTCAGCAACCAGCTGAGGGGGGGGGGGAGGTTTCTTGGCGCCCAACTTAACTTTATCAACTATCGTTTTGAACTTACGACCACGTCCCTTAAGTTTAGCCTGGGACCCCCGACGACCACCTGCCGGGTGGTAACCGAGTAAAAAAGAAACTCCGTAACAAAGCTTTGGGAGCTTCTCACAGGTTATTATTATTATTGCGCTTCTGAGGCTGGCCTCCAGAGGTTTCTTGCACCGTGGCCTCTTCTCTTCCCATTTTATAAGGAATGTCAAAGGCTGGTTCTGGTCTAATGGGTCTTATTTTGCTGCTCTCTTAAACCAAACCGTCCGCTATTCGTTCTTTGGTAAGTCGGCATGAGCCTGCCCCTGTCCTCTGTCTTCTGTCCTCTGTCTTCTGTCCTCTGCCCTCTGTCCTCTGTCCTCTGTCCTCTGTCTTTTGTCCTCTGTCCTCTGTCCTCTGTCCTCTGTCCTCTGTCCTCTGTCCTCTGTCCTCTGTCCTCTGTCCTTTGTCCTCTGTCTTCTGTCCTCTGTCCTCTGTTCTCTGTCCTCTGTCCTCTGTCCTCTGTTCTCTGTCCTCTGTCCTCTGTCCTCTGTCCTCTGTCCCATGTCTTCTGTCCTCTGTCCTCTGTCCTCTGTCCTCTGTTCTTTGTCCTCTGTCATCTGTTCTCTGTCCTCTGTCCTCTGTCCTCTGTCCTCTGTCCTCTGTCCTCTGTCCTCTGTCCTCTGTCCTCTGTCCTCTGTCCTCTGTCCTCTGTCCTCTGTCCTCTGTCCTCTGTCCTCTGTCCTCTGTCCTCTGTCCTCTGTCCTCTGTCCTCTGTCCTCTGTCCTCTGTCCTCTGTCCTCTGTCCTCTGTCCTCTGTCCTCTGTTCTCTGTCCTCTGTCTTTTGCCTTCTGTCCTCTGTCCTCTGTTCTCTGTCTTCTGTTCTCTGAGCTGACACCCATACCAGGTTGGACCGTTGCTAGTCCGAGCTCCACCTCACTCTTTTAATGGCTGCTTGGCCGTTAGATACCACATGGAATCTTTGGTTGGATTCTCACAGTTTTGCTCGTGTTTCATTTTCTTCAATTCTACAACGGTCGGTATTTTTAAAATTCTTCAAAAGACCAAAAATGAAACAAAATCGTCCTCCAGTAATTAGACATTATTTAGAACCTCTGCTTTAAATCGCCATTGGAGCTTGATGCAAAACTCGCAATCTCGTAATTAGACTAATTTTTGCATAATAAATTGAGCTTAATTGACCGATAATTAGGCGAAAAAATGTAAAAAAAAGAAAACTTACGTTGGACGACAACGTACTTTAATTGGAAGAACGTGTCAAACGTGATCTGCAATTTACCAATCCAAAAAGGATCAAACCCAATCGTCCTCAAACTGTTCAAACTAAGCTAGTTACAGTCTCTACCATTTGAACCGGAATAGATTTCATTGCATTCATTTGCGATGCAATCAACGACTTCGCGTCTCGCCTATTTGCATAAAGATTTTTCTCGTTTCGAAAAATCTTTTTTAAAATTTCGTGCGATAAACTTGTATAGTAAACGTTATTTTTATAGATTAGCGAATTTTATAGGTTTTTCCCCGACTTACTTTCACGTGCTAATACAACACCCTCCGCAATATTTGATTGATGGTCGTTTGGAGGCTTGTTCGGATTTGATTCTGCTTCGATTCCCAGACATCCATAGGGAATTCATAGCTCTCTTAGGATCCCTGTTCAATAAAAATCCGCCCTTCCAATTTTGAACATATTCATTTATCAACGCAGGATTTGTCCCTGTCGTAGTTTTATTGAATAGAATTTTTAATTTGTTTTTTTTACGTTTCGATCGTTTGCGATTTTTTTTACTTTTTTTAAATTAAACTAATTATGGGAAATTTATTTGATGTTGCTTAGCTTTGTGAAACAAAATTGTTGGTTTTGTATTAAGTAAATAATAGAAATGCGGGCGTATTTCGGGTTATTAGTTAGTTTTGAGGCGAAAAGTTTTTTGATTAAATTGCTGCAAATCAATTTTTTGGGGAATGTCATTTTTGCAATAAAATCGCACATTTTGAACGCCCAGGGCTCGGTTTTTTCATCAAGTTAATTCTAAAATCTCACAATAGACGGTTTTTAAGAAAAATTGCCTTTTCTAAAAATATCATCGAGTTTCATTTATACGCTTGTGGCATTTTTATTTCTTCGGCTATTTTATTATTATGACTCCGGAAACCTACGTAGTTTTGTTTTCTTCTATTGTCGAGTTGCTTATTCTGCCAGTATTTTGATTAATTTTTCCTCTATCCTTGTGCCGATTAAAATCAAAACTCATTGTTGTTCCAATCGTAATTTCTCATGACAAAATTTTCTGTGCGGAACTAACTTAATTGAGTTAAAATTTTAATTAAAAATATAAGAGGAGTATAATTAAATCAAAATGCTAATAAATCTTTTTCTGCAAATAAACGGCGGTCGTGTAGCAATTTTCAAAACCTTATGTTTAGTTAACAATCACTATCTTCTTCTGCCCGACTAACTACAGTCAGTAGATTACAGTTAGTGCTTTTATGTGATATTATAAGACAATATTTATATGATGAAAGCCTTTAAAAGCGTAATAAAACTTCCCTATTTACCGAGAGGGGCGAAGCGCACTGGATGATGGAAATAACGGATCTAAAATGCCAATTATTAAATTCGATTTGCCATTAATTAAAAAACTTTTGTTTAGTTAAAGTGACAAACGGAAGTTACCAAAAGTACATTTTCACCCCATCAATTAAAACAAAAGCGAATCGGTAAAACAATTATAAAAGTCTCGTGTAGCAATTCGCTCATTCAACATTGGCGAAACCCTTTCCAACTTTCCTTTTCTATTTTAAAGTTTCTCTGAAGCGTGTCTGATTTCGGAATATATTCTATGACGCTGGAAGGGCGAGTATCGAGACCGAGAGCCCTCGGGAATGCAATGTTGACGAAGGGGTCTTCCCGTCATTATTGTGTTCGCAGACTTTACATGTCGAGTTTCGATTTCATCCCCCTCAAATGTTCAAGTTCATACTTTTCCTATATATCGACAAACATTATTTAATGTAACGTTTTCATTAATAAAAAAAAATTTTTTGTGACCGTTTTATATCGGATACTTGCGTTTTCGATTAATTAAACACAAGAAGTTGTTTTTACCCGTGGGACGCCTAAAACACTGTAGGAGCAACAATTTCAAAATGTTTAAGCTGTTAAAACGATATAACAATTAAAAACTTTTAATACGAGAGTTGGGAGAAATTTGAATGCTAAGGGCGTGTTTGCACTTTGACGAGCGACAAAGAAAGTCGTGAAATTGGTGAAACTGAAAACGAAGTTTTCACGCATTCAATTTGACTTGCTTATTATGCAACCAACCGAGCTTTGCTGCAAGAATTATCGATGTCTAGGTGCAGTGGCAGTCTAGTTTGTAGCAGCTGTAGAGTGCTCGTCTGCTCGGCCTCTCGATTTGTTTGCCTGCCTGGCTGTCTGTCCGCTCGCCCGTCTAGACGTCTGTCTCTCTGTTTATCGCGATTATCTTGTCAGTTTGTCCGTCTGCGTGTTTCCCGCCTCGTCTGCGTGTTTTTTTGCGTGTAATCGAATTTCAATCATATACGAGGCGAGAAGATGCTCTCGCATCTAGATGCACCTGATGATATTATTGCCGACAGCCAACAGCCGTAGTAACAACGCGCCATTACTTTTAATATAAACCCTTGTTAAACTTGTACTTTTATTAGCAGCCAAAATTGCGCTCGTAAAGTTACAAGGTACTTTTTAAGTTGCGCTTTTGTTTTGAAACCACACCCGAAGAGTTTTAAGCTTTGCGCTTATTAATTACGAAAAACTAGTCGAGTTTTTGGCGAAATTATTTGCGATCTAATTTGGCGTACGACTTCACACTACTAGATTATATTGGGCAATATGGGCATTAGTATGAAAAATGAATGTGCGGATCGATACGCCTTTCTTATAAGCTTATAACATATTTATTTTACTTCTGCTCTCGTACCCTCACATCATTTCGAAGATCCGACTTAACATTAATATTCTTCTGTTATCTTTTACCACTTGTGCTCGATGACGATGACACATTTAAAAAATGTAACTGATATTTCCCGAGAGAAATGAACGCCTAATTGTAATATATTAGTCAGTACAGGAGGGGTTGATTTAGTAATATTAAAAATTTAACATGAAAGTACCGACGCGCAACTAGGTTTTCAAATTTTTACTACTTAGTTACGTTTTTCACTTTACTCGCAACTTTATTGATATAAATTGTTCTTAAAAGCTTCGCGAAAATCCACTTTGAAATATATCTCTAGTTTTCAATTTGTATTATATTGAAGAAGTTGTTTTATATTAGCAAATAGTTTAAAAATTACTTTTTAGAGAAATTACTTTTGTACGAAATAACGCGACAGAGAAGAAATATCGCGCTACTGGTGAAAAACCAACCAAACTTGTAAAGGTTTTCTTTTTTACTACAAACTTGAGCGTTGGATAAAATTTAACAAAACTGTAGTTTTTCAACTTGATACAGCGCTAGACTGCATCTATAACTAATGCGTTATAAATAGAAAATAACTTTGAGCTAAATGTCATTCCAAACTGGCGAAAAGTTTTAAGTTTAAAATTGGAGCTTGTTTTACGTAAAAAGGTTGAATAAGTTCTCGAGAAACCCAACGTGTTGGAGTGGTTACATATCAAATGTGCGACAGTCTTTTTTGTCTTACTATCAATCTCTTTTAAAACGATTTTACACTCTCTTAATGGGCAAGAGAATAAGAAAAAACTGTAGAATAGCCAAATGAAAGTTATAAAACGTTTTATCTTCTTCTAAAGATTCTAAAAAAGGTGGTGTTTTCATGAGTGAACGTTGGCAGAGATGACACTAAATTAATTACTGTATTTTGCTTTTTTGCTGCTCTACATAATGAGTGAGGAGTAGGTTCGCTCAAATCTCCCGAGCTATTCAACCAGGAACAGCTTAGGTCTCTCGCCATCTCTATATTCCCCCAGTGCTTTCCACTACAAGCTTTAATATGCGGTACTTTTCTCCACTTGGTCTAGATATTATATTATTGCGTTTTTTGATTACCATTCATAACTTCCTGCCCTTATGACTGTCGTGATAAAGATATCTAAGGACCCTGGTGTTTGTATAATGCGTGCGCTATTTACAAATGTTTCAAACGAAACATCCAAACCGAAAGCCATGGTGTTTGCAAACTTGGATCTTAAGTGTTAAATCGAAATTGATTAATTAATTAATTAACACACAATATTAATCTCGTAGGTAACGTTTAAAAAACTACTAAACTTGAAACTTCGCTAGTTGCGCTTAGCCGGAGCCGGTACTTAGATAACTAGTTTAGCACATAAGCTATTTTTAATTAAATTATTAATTAACTAAAGTAATTATTTTCTTGACAAATTTTTCAAAAAATAAGAAAAAACATAAAAATGCTTGCATAAATTAGTATAATGCACTTTTTTCAATTTTGCGCTCTAATAAAGCTGTTACAGCACCCATATAGCTTTGAGTGTTTTTGACATTTGACAGTTAGTTGGCTGTCAACTGGTGAGTAGTGAGTAGTGTATTGTTTAACGGCTACGGGTAATGAGCATTATCCGCGAGTTGAATACTATGCTTTATTCGCAACCGTAAATATTAGAAATTGTGCTTTTAGCCCGGTCAGAGTAGACATACAAGGTTACAACACCAGTATAAGTGAAATGTGTAAAGTCCCCATCGATCCCACATGTGAGAAAGAATTTATTCAACGTCAAAGTTGGCAAATATGGGTTTTTTGCATTTTTGGGCCAAACGGTAAGTTTTATTCTAACAATGGTTCAGACAAAAATTGTAGACCATGCAATTATCTATAAAAACAGTTTCTACAGTTTTTCTCCTAAGAGTCACTGTTTCCGAAATATAACGATTCAAATTGTTGAAAAAGTTCTGTTCTTCACAACTATTGATGTTGGCGAGGACATTGATTTACTGATATACTTATTAGGTACTGCTCGCACTCCAACCGACAAAATTATTTATTTTTTAAAACCTAGGAAAGCTCTACATCAGTCGGAAATATATTCATTTGCCAGTCGTGCTCCAATGTTGAGTTGCCAATGAGAAGATGGTTCGTATACGATATCAGCGAGGAGACATCTGATGCATCGCTCTTAGGACAATTTACTTGCACCCAGCAGGAAGAAGAACAAGAACAAAAAGAAGAGGAAGCAGAAGTTTTAAATGATTATAAATCAGACCAATAATTTCTTCCAATTTCTTAGAATTCACACCGATTTCACTATTTTCAGTAGTAGGTACCTACCATTTTAACGTGTGCTTAATATTATGAAGAACATACCTTTTTCAACCTTTTGAATCGTTATATCTCAGAAACGCTGACTCTTAGGAGAAAAAGTTTAAAGACACTTTTTATAGATAATTTTATGATCTACAATTTTTGTCTGAATTATTTTGATGATAAAACTTACCGTTCGGCTGAAAAACGCACAAACCCATATTTGCAAACTTTGACCTTGAATAATTGTTTTTTGCACTTGTGGGATCGATGGGGATTTTTCACATTCTATTTCACTATTCTGTCACTTTGCAATTAGTATTGCCAACCATCATAAAATCCCCAAATTTTTATATTTTGATTTTTTCTTAAATACATTTCGGTCACTCTGTACAAAATAATGTCCAATTTCTGGCACGCGTGCGATTAGAACTTTTTTGCAGTAAATCAAAATTTCGGACGTTTTTGAACTTTGCGATAAAATTAACGGGCTTTCTTTTTTCTTTTCCAAATAGCTTCATTTGGAATTTCTCAAAAAAGGTAAGTCCTCTAGGTTTTTCTTTTTTACACTTAAAATAACGTGCGACTAATTCGTAGCTTGTAAAGCTTTTGGCCCAACACAAATTAATCGTGTTTAGTGGTTATAGGATTATAGCAAATTGTTTGTATAAATTTATAATATTGTTGTAACGGTTTAAACAAAAAGAAAAAGCGATCGGCGCGAGTTCGTTTAAGCTTGGTAAATTTCCGACACTCGATCTAATTTAAATATGAATAACGATCTGTGCGCTTTGACGTCTTGCAATATTAAATAAGGGTTGATGTTTGATATTAAGCGTTACCACGCTAAAGATTGATTTGCATACAATAAGTAGAAGCGACTTCTATATAAAATTTTCAACTTTCCAACTTTTGCGACACAACCGTCGGGGGCGTCTACATTTGCATATCTTTTAAATATTAGGTTATTTACGAAATTGAAAAATCTCAAAACATCCAATTTGAGTGCTCCTTTTCACTTATAAATCACTTCTCAAAGAAGTAAAAAGGCCGCTTTATGCGAAATGAAAACGAAGTCAAAATGTTATTTCATGGCTGGACGGTCGGTCTAAATTGGATACCGCACAGGGTCATCATCATCTAGTGGGCTGGCACTAAACTAATGCTTTTTCATTTGACGTGTCAGGGTTAGGGTGTTTTACGGTCTACTTTGATTAAAACTACAAGGATAACACGTCGGCTTTGTACCCTCTATAAGGGATTTTAGTTTCAACTCGGGGGATAAAGAGTGGTCGTTCTTAATGACCAGTTTAAAATCGTCAATCTTATAGGTACTAAATATTTAAGCTTTTCTATCGTTTAATTAGGGCATTAATTAACTTTTTGCTACCTTGATAATAATTGCCGTAATAACCCCAAAGGGCACTCTTACCATAACTCAAATATTCATTATAAGCCCTAAAAACAGTAAAAACTATTTTACGAGCCAAGATGCGAAGTGCTATTAGTTGGGCTATTAGTTTTTCTCTAGTTTATTCCAAGTAAAATGTTATAAGCTAATAATGAATGCGTTTAGGGGTTAGGGTAAACGATTTTAAGGAAGAAAAGAAAATATGTCGGACGACTTGGATGATTGCTCCACTTTACTCGAATTTTTTCGACGCTAAGCTCTCGACTTCTCGTCAAATAGATTTTTCAGGTAAAATGAACATTTTAGGAGTTTTTTCATTTTTTATCACGTTTTAGTATGTAATATTCCATTTGTTTTATTTTTTTGGCTTGCATATGAAAGTGAATATTACGATTCGAATATATTGTATTTTTCAAGTGCTTCGAGTCAAACGTCGCTCCTTATTTTAAGAGAAATATTCACTTCAACTTACACTTACAACTTGTTCTTTTGTATGGGAGCTGTTACGATTGAATAAATTTTGCTAGAAAACGTTTGTTTGCCGAATTTATTAGTTTGGTACAAAATGCCGGTTTAATTTTCAACTAGAGAAATTTTCATAATTCGAACCGAGGCAATTGCCCGCCCGATACGTCACCAAGCGCGATAAACGTACCTACATCCCTGCTGCTACTCGTATAACAAATCCCATCGCTCACCACCATTGCATCGGGATTTCTGAAACTGTTGAGATTCGGATTCGTTTAAATAAAAAAGAAATTTGCATAATTACACGGCCAACTTGATGCAGTTTTGGGAGAAAAATGAGTTTATTTATGGTAAAAAATGCCGTGTATAAAAATTAAATATTGTGCTCACTCACGAACGAGCACACAAATGATCCCTTAACGCTCTTTTAAAAGCAAACAAAGATAATCGTTTAATATTGTTGTGGTGTAGTTATTATAAGCATCCGGCGTACCATATATACGACAATGATCGTGTGAAAAGCTCCAACCTGCAACACGAACCAAATAGTCCCCAAATATTTGATTAATTTAACGACTTGGCGCTGTAGGTGCGCGAAATAAGATAATTGTATAGTAATAGAAGCACAATGCAACGGCAATGCAATAATGTTTACCTACTCGTATGTTTGTGCGAGTTTAAAATTTCAATAGAGCACCATTGCAAGATTTGGAGCAAATATGAAAAGAAAGAAAGAGAAGACGATGAAGTGATAAGCGCTCCTAGAATAACTCGAGAGGGTCAAAGAGCCCCCAAGTCTAGAGGACTATCTAATACTCGAGACACCCGGTATAATTAAAGAAAGATCGAAGGTAAAATAATTCGAACTTAATCCCTTCATTAAATTGGGCTTATAAATTAATTTTTTTCAACTTTATAATAAGTTTGATTGTGTAACAAACGAATATTTTAAATAAATTTTCTTTTCTCTATTAGGTATAAGTAGCTTTTCTGAAGAAGCGATTTGGGGCTTAATAAATTTTCTTATTCACAAATTTGTAATTAATTAAATTTTGAAAAGACTAATTGTTGTGAAATTGATGTTGATGTTTAACCATTTTGTTTAAGGATTTCACATTTATAACAATAGATGTTTTTAAATGAGCTTTTTGAACAGCGGTTCTTAATAACGGGCGATTTTTTAAAGGCTTGTGAATAGTGAAGAATAGAAATTTATTGTAAGGGATTTCAGGTTTTTGAGTTCGTAAAAATTTATTACAGCCTTCTTTAAGATTTTACAAGAGAATTATTATTAGAATTACCAGATAGGCCTGCAGCCTGCAGAAAATTTCAGAAAATTTGATACTTGGAGGCAGGAGCGAGGGACGACGTCACCGGACCGGGAAATATTCGTTAAAAGGGCCGATTCAAGGCGCCAGAGGCGAAATAACGCAATGAACCGGCCGTTATAGGGTTATAGAAGGAGCAGCGGCCGGCCGTTGTGGAAATTCCCTGCCTTCTCCCACTACTCGGGGGTCACGGCATGCTTTTGATCATGGAACTAGAAAATAAGTGAAAGGGTTGAATGCGCAAAGAACATGAAGCGCATGTCGAAGAACAAGGTCAAGTTCAATTCAAAGAGTCTTCACCAGAGACGGTGATACGGTGATACTTAGCCCACTGTCTTCTAAACGAAGCCTTACATACAATAAGCGCCCGAGGGAGGGGAGACCTCTAAACACGTAATACGCCACATTTAGAGACACCCCCAACTCTTGGAACAGATGATCCAGATCGAGCAAATCACAAGAAACCTTACTTGAGATGTTAAGAAAGCTTCTACAGCAAAGCTGCTGGAAAACCTTTGCAAACTTAGTAATTTACTACTAACCTAACATAACCTTGTTTTTAGGAAGCCGAAACTCTCATGAGCACCCCCACTAGCTGATTAGAGAAGGTAGTGTGGTACTAGACAAGGAAGGGGTCCCAGTCGCTTACCCACTTAACTTACCCTCGCTATCAACTCCCCTTCGATAGTGGTCTTGGCGTTTCTGAATTCAGGGCATTGGAATAGCGCGTGTTCCGGAGTGTCTCTTTCTCCACAATACCATCATCACTCATGTTTTTCTCCCTATCTTGAACAAATAGGTACCAAATATGGGATATGGGACCTAACCCTGTGAAGGCCTGGGTGGTATAGTAATCCAGCCAGGTCCAACTGCCAAAGTACGATTAATGGTGACTACTGATGAAATAAGAAGCCCACCATTTATATTCTCGCCATCTTGAGTTTCATTCATCGATCATGTCAATTTCAGTTTGCTTTCGTTCCGTTTTGTCCGATGCTTAGTGTAGATCTCTATAGGTGGGAGCTTAGCTAATGCGAAGGATGCCATCTAGAGAGACCGTTCTGTATCCACAGATGATTCTAAGTGCTAATCGTCTATTTAAGCTCTTCACTATAGTATTTATATCTCTATATTTCGCCTACCTAAGTTTTCAGTAGTTAGCACAAGATTAAAGAAAGCCCGACGAGCGCAAGCGAGGCCAGGAGCGCAACGCAAACAAAAGGGGGCGTGGCCTAATTAGTGGCCATTGCTGGTGTCCATATAGAGTGACGGATAATGCGGCCGAGCACATTTCTTTTTTTTTGTGTGGTCCACTTGTGTTAGCGAGTAGTCTAGACATTCAAGTGATTGCCTTTGATACTCGTTTTTCCAGATTGAGAATATGGGCTTTTATTGTTGGCCCTATATCTAGCACTATGCCCATATACTTCGTTGTGTTTGATTGTGTGATATTGGACCCCGTGGAAGTTAATTGTATGCTCGAGAAGGACCTAACCTAACCTAACCTAACCTAAACTAAACTAAACTAAACTAAACTAAACTAACCTAACCTAACCTAACCTAAACTAAACTAAACTAAACTAACCTAACCTAACCTAACCTTTCAAATCTTAATCTTACTGTAATCTTACTTAATCAAATCTTACTGCTGCGAGGGAAATTATTTGCCGGATTCAATAATTAGCTAAAACCAAGGAACTAGAAAATAAGTGGAAGGGTTGAACGCGCGAAGAAAACGAAGCGCCTGGCGAAGAACAAGCTGTCAGTTGCATAAAGAAGTTTTGAGAATTGAGTAGAAGAGAAGAGTGAGAGTGCCCTCGACAAAGGCCTCACACGGAAGCCCCATATTGAGAGAGTCCTCTACCCGCTCTTCTCAGGAACAACTCTGGACTTCAGGAACTAGTTGCTTCTGTACAAGACTGTTATCCGACGTATACTGTCCCATGCTGCTTCCGTCTGGGAGTACGCCGTTCCGTCACACATCAAGAAGAGGCAGACACTTCAAAACAAGATCCTACGAACCGTAGTCAACGCACCATGGTTCGTGCGGAATTGGAACATCCACCAAGACCTCCAGATGATCAGCATCTAAAATTTCATTCGAGAAGCAGCCGTCAAATTCTACGAAGCAACGCTGGACCACGAAAACCCTACCATCCAAAGACTATGAGGTTACAACGTCCACGAGACTAGAGTCTGGTCCGACAATCATCAACGTTCGCCTCCGGCGAACCAAGTAAGACGCGTATCGTCAGCGACTTTGGTCGCATTCCCTATTCCAGTAATTCTAATCACCTATGTTTTCTATTTTCAGATTCAACCGATGAAAGAGGTAAGCTACCTAGTCCCAGGGCTCTATAGCCAGTCACGATCCACGATGATTGGAATGTACAAAGAGTCGCCTGGCCTAAGTTCGAGAGGCCTCTACGTCCACCTCAAAGCTTTCGTGTCCACTTGGGTAAGACTTCGACCTCTTGTTTTTGATCTGTCATCTGAGGCGTCTTGCCCTATCTCTTCCCCTCCCGAACAACTCTTAGAGAAATAGCAAAAAATAGTACGTGGGGTAGAAAGCTAATACAGAAGCTCAAAATTGCTAAAATTACCTACATAATATTTTAATTTTATTAATTACTTAATTTTCGAATTTTCTTTCCATTTTGATTGGATAGGCAATCAACGTGAGTTAGTTTAGTACTCGGCGGACATTTTTATTTTATTTTTTGGAAATTAAAGTTTGAACTTTTTTCCTAGAAGCTTTTATTAGTGTACTTTTAAGTAACTTTTGACTTTGTGTACAAAAAAAAGTTTGTTACTAAACTTTTTGTGTTTATAAAAAGCTACTTGTAGTTGTTTTTAACGTATTTTATTTTAATTAAAATAACCTTTACTTTTATTTTTATGTAAATGAAAAATTGAAAAAGATTTTGAAATGTAAAAAAAAATGTTTAATGTTAATACAAATCGTATAATACGGTAAACAATAATTATAACCGTTCCTATAACAACCATTCTTTATACTCTTTTAGTTTCGAGTGCCTAAAGGCAACATAATATCTTTTTTTCGTGTTTTTAAATGGAGTAGAAAATGAACGTCCGTTTTCAATACGAACTTTTTTGTTCGGTCTCTTAATAAGCCTTCATTTCGAGGTAATGAAAGTGGCGCTTTATTTATATATCTTCATTTTTAATAAATTGTTTTTCAGAGCTTTTCGCATTTCCAAAAAGCAATAACTTAAAATAAATTTATATTGACTCGTTTTTTACTACTTTTTCAATACATTTGTGTAAATAAGTTTTTCTTAAAATTGACTACAATGTTATGTCTTCTTTTTATATGTTTTTCAAATATCCTTTCCAGAGATTTATTCTCAATTTTTCCCGACGGTATTTTCGTATTTACAAAGGAACTGCACAAGTTCATAAAAAAACTACAATTGCTTTCATTGGTATGACGTTCACGATTTATATAAAAACGAAAATGTTTAGATATTACATGTCTTTACTATTACATATATTTTTTTTACTAAAATAGAATAAAATTGCACTGCCAATAAAGAATATACATGTACGAGCTCGCTTCTATTTAATATTACCGAGCTTTTTTTTAATAAGAAAGGGGAGTACAAATAAATAAACTGTGTTAATGCAAATAAATTAGTAGTGCAAATAAATTACCAGGAATATTATTGTAAATAAAAAAAATAGTCGTGTAACTCTAAATAATCTGTTATCTCAGGTATAGCAGTGTAAAGCCTATAAAATATAAATATTCCAGAGCCTATTATTTAGGAGTAGCCTAACATTGTGACCTTGAGAACTAGCCGAAATCTTACAATGAACGCAAACGCACATTTAAACGCCCTGTATACACATTTAAAGCGATTTAAATAGATGTCTGTCACCTTTTCACCTATATCCATCAAAGTCCATTTACAGACATTACAGTCGATAGTTAGCAGTGGTTTTATATTTTATGTATTACAATCACCGCTATTAAAAACGTTTTTTGTTTGCTTGTTGAATTACATTTTCAATCGTATTCTCGTTACTAGTTTAACTATAATACTAGTGCAAACATTTAGTTTACAACTAAAAACTCATTGCTCGGTACGTTTGCCGATTAAGTATTTACATTAACTCCATCAATAGTGTAATATGTGGTAATATCGTGTATTTAAGTATTTATTTAAAAATATATGTACCTAATCGTTTTTTAATTAAATTTAATATTACTGTCCTAATCTATCATTTATTTTACAAAAATTACACTCAAATATTTATCGGGTAGATTTCTTTTTAATTAAGGTAGCGATAGTTTCGTAGGTAACGGCGAGAAGGGTAAACTCTCCAGTTGTTTAAATACGATAAGGAAATACAGTTTAACTATCTGGCGTTCTATTAATTATTACAAGTTAAATTTTGCTTCAACTTCAGCTTCAGACCGCTATCACGTTTCATACTATAGGTAGTAGTAATTCTCGAGCTTTCTTTATACGTCAAGTCGGAGATTATCACAACGACACCTTCTGAGTCCCCTCGGGATCTGATCCACAATTTGGTTAATATTTTACTTACTGATACACAATACCGTATATCGTCACTATCGGAGATTGTTTATATCGATTTTTGATTAGTAGGAAAAATTATTTATTGAAAAGTGCTTCTTTAGATAATTTCAAAAGCGCACACCGCTTCCATACTCTTCGAGAAGTCGCAAGAAAATGGTTCTCAGCTAGTCGAAAACATATTTTTCAGGGTTGTTGATTTGTTTTGAATGCCCCTTTTTGATTTTAGTTGCATAAGAATCATAGCCTAATAATGTGTTAAATCTTTTTCAAACGATTTTTGTTTTAATCGTCCGATTCATGGAACTCCTAGCTGCCAGTGGCGTCTTTTTAGAAGACGGTAGGGAAGCTCGGCCTCTCTAACACCCTAACTAAAAAACCAAAGAAGAAAGAGAAAACAGAAAATTTACAGTGAGAAAGTGTTGTTTGAAATATAAACCAACTCGACTTTTGCCTGCGGTGTGCTCATAGTCTCGCTCCGCTCGGCGGATTCCCTTTAGCCTCCTCAACTTTAAAATTGATGCTTTCCAGAGAAACGACACAGAAAATTTACAGTGAACAGTGTTGTTTGAAGTTAAAAACAACTCGACTATTATTACAAAAACTAATTAGGCAATGCCCCCTTTTGTCTACGGCGCTCCGCTCGGCGGGTTTTCTTTATCCTCCGCAATTTTGAAATTGATACTCTCCAGAGGACACTATAGAAAGGCCCAACCTTCCTTACCAAAAACGAAAGATGAAAGAGAAAGCAGAAAATTTACAGTGAGCAGTGTTGTTTCGTTGTTTGAAATTAAAAACAAACTCGACTATTATAACAAAAACTAATTAGGCCACGCCCCTTTTGTCTACGGCGCGTTCTATGCCTCGCTCCGCTCGGCGGGTTTTCTTTACCCACCGCAATTTTGAAATTGATGCTTTCCAGAGAAGACTAGAAAAGCTCAACCTCCCTAAGCAAAAACGGAAGAAGAAAGAGAATTTACAGTGAGCAGTGTTGTTTGAAAGTAAAAACAAACTAGACTTTTGTTTGCGGTGTGTTCATTGCCTCGCTCCGCTCGGCGGATTTCCTTTCGCCTCTTCAATTTTGAAATTGGTGCTTTCCAGAGAAGGTGATGAAGGCTCAACCTTCTTAACCAAAAACAAAAGAAGAAGAAGAAGAAGATGAAGAAGAAGAAAGAGAAAACAGAAAATTTACAGTGAGTCGTGTGGTTTGAGACTGAACCCCAACTCAACTTTTGCTTGCGGTGCGTTCTTTGCCTCGCTCCGCTCAGCGGGTTTTCTTTACCTTCCGCAATTTTGAAGTTGATGCTATCCAGAGGAGACTAAAAAGGCTCAACCCCCCTAATCAAAAACGGAAAAAGAAATTAGAAAGTTTGAAATTAAAAACCAACTCGACTTTTGCCTGCGGTGTACTCATTGCCTCGCTATGCTCGGCGGATTTCCTTTAACCTTCTCAATGTTGAAATTATTGCTTTCCAGAGGAGGTGATGAAGGCTCAACCTCCCTAACCAAAAACAGAAGAAGAAAGAAGAAAGTTTGAAATTAAAAACCAACTCGGCTTTTGCCTGCGGTGTACTCATTACCTTGCTCCGCTCGGCGGATTTCCTTTAGCCTCCTCAATTTTGAAATTGATTCTTTCCTGAGGAGACGAAGAAGGCTCAACCTCCTTAACCAAAAACAGAACAAGAAGAAGAAAGAGGAAACAGAAAATTTTCCGTGAGCCGTGTGGTTTTAAACTGAACCCCAACTCAACTTTTGCCTGCAGTGCGCTCTTGGCCTCGCTCCGCTCGGCGCTTAAAACTAGTTCTAATACGTAGATGTCTTTAGGTGTCGCGCACGAATCCCAAGAATAAAATGTTAAATATTTCAATCGAGTGCATTGAAAACTTCGAGTGTCCGATTCATAGACCGTCCACTTCAAGAGAACTCTTTCCTACCTGCAGTCTCTTTGAATATTGAAAATTGATTCTATTAGCGACATTAATGACTAATGGCAATTTAGACTTTCTTCTCCACCTTTGAGAAAAAGCCGAAGAATTAAACTTGCCGTTAAGCACTTGAAAATTGTGAGAAATAAATTTTATATAAATTTCTTCCTTGCAAGTCGCGTCATCCATCCAGAGCTTCGAGCTTCCATCACCATTACTCGAGCTTATTTTAGATTTAGACGAAAGACCACATCTTTGTTGTAGAACAAATAGCCGGACACTAAATACGGTACAACGAATGAAGTTACTCGAATAAACATGTTCAATGAAGGGTGGAGATTAATAGCGCAAAGTCGTACTTTCTATCAAGTGGCCATTTAAATTCACCAGTGAAATACGGGACGATTATTTGAATGTATTTCTATTAAACCCCAAATACATTTAAGTGCATCAAACGATCAAATTAGTTGCATCACTCTCAAATCTACTTTAACCCCGCCGATAAAATCAATGCAATTCCAATAAAAATAATTTTCTCGTATTTTTCAAACCTTTTAATATTCCGAAAGATATTAGTTATTAGATAAAAACGCCCCAAAGGTAAAAATGTAATATTTCTCATCCACATTGCAGAAACACGTCTGGGAAAAAGATCTATAAATCTATCCATCTGCTCGCGTATTAAACTCTTTAACTTTTTTTGGGAAACAAAGTCGACGGTACAAATTAAGTTTAATTTCGAATTTCTTTTCACTCTCGTGCATATTTGAGCAGCTATCAACAAATTGGTTCGAGCACGCTAACGCGTGCCGACCGCCTAAAAATTATTTTTTAAACCCATTTTTAAGTGCTCAAATTTTGACAACGCATGACATTATGACAATTCACTCGATTTGAAGATAAAAACGAAGTAATAACCGCCCTCTAATATAAAACTAGTAGTATGGGGTTAGGGGGGTGGGTGTTGATAAACTTTGAAACGAATCTTTGATTGTTTTAACAGGTCGTGGGTACTTGGCGATTGCGAATTGTAACGTAGATGTTTGTTTAATCTTATAATCGGCAGTTAATTATTCTATCCATCAAACTCGAAAGTCTGTTTAAGATTCAAGTTTGCATTTGCAGGAGAATTCAACCATAATAATTTTAGGATAAGTGCAAGCTGAGTTGAATGAGAATAAACTTAAATGTTCCTCGAGTGCCTTCAATAGACGTTAACTCCAAATTTATACGTTAACAGTGCAGTACATAATAATTACACACATTTTTTTTGTAAACGATAAGAAATCTACATTTTCTTTAAATTTGGAAAATTATAACTTACTCGCGGTTATAAAGTTTAAAAAAAGTTTAAACAAATTGGTGTTACACATAAAGGTATTATTACGTTTTAGATTAGGAAAAAAGAAAAAAATGTGCGTGTACGCGACCCCATAAAGTCGACGTGTTCAATAACATTATTTCATACACTCAAATTAAATAACCCAAAATTTTATCGGAATATTAATCTTAATTTTGAAAAGCAAAGTTTTTGAATAAATTGCTATGCAATCAACTATTATTAGTTATGATTGTTATTTTAATAAAATAGCACCTATCAACTATAGAGGGTGTACCGGCAACACGAGCTACTATTAATGAGGCAAAGTTTTCTAATTCGGGTCAAACCATCTTTCACGTGCCCCCTAAAAAGTCAAAATCTTGTGATTGATTCAAACTTTAAGAACGTAATATGACTTTTTTTTATATTAAAGTAAGATAATTTTTTACACAAAAGAAAGAAAATTAAGTATAGTGTATAAAAGCGCATCATCAACCTCGGAGCCTGACTTTTAAAAACGAGCTTTTAACATTATTTAGTTGCTTGTAATGTCAAAAAAAAGTTGAAGTGCGTTAAAATGAAATTTACAAAAAAAATTAAGCCATTTATCATTTGGGTTTATTTATATTAAGTTTCGCAAATATCTCAACTTTGGTAATTTTAGGCTTAATAGTTTAAAAAGAGGTAAAAATTTTTTTAAGATAAAGTAGCTGGCTGCATTATTGAAAAGGGCTTGAGACTGTGACGTTACTTTTGCAAATAAGGGAATTTCACGTAGCAGATTGAGCTGAAAATTGCAAAAGTCTTCTTTTATTCTTTATGTGAATTGTCTTCTTTTATAATAACCTCAGCTTGTCGTGTTAATTCATCAGAACGTTACAAGTCGTAAGTTTAGTGAAGGAACACCTTATACGAGATACGAGGGTTG
Source organism: Malthinus flaveolus (assembly GCA_950108345.1). NCBI lineage: Eukaryota > Metazoa > Arthropoda > Insecta > Coleoptera > Cantharidae > Malthinus > Malthinus flaveolus. The sequence continues at coordinate 19,830,586 of OX467287.1, read as the reverse complement.
TTCGTAAGATTTTTTTGTACTAAAACCTAAAACACAATTAGAACAGGAAATATTTGTATAGATGACTTTCTTACAGCTTTTCACGTATTATCTATTATGAACGGTAAAAATTCTCCGGGTGTTTGTAGTCCGGGGGCTTCGAGTACTTTTACTACAACATTTATAACAATGCAAGCTAAAATAACATTGCAAATGAGTGATAAAATAGACCGTCTGCCACTCCTAAGTAGTGCTAGTGGCTCGAGAAGGGTGAATTTTTGATACTTTTTCGTTCTTTCGCGTATAATTAAAGAACTACGCGCTTTATAAGCATCAAGTTTTATATCAAAATAAACTACATCAAATTGTCTACAAATTATATAAAAAAGTTATTTCCTCAAATAAACGCTTTAGGCGCTTGCGCGCGTTAAATTAAAAAAAGCTAAAAAAATCGGTCACACATTACTTTTAGTGCTTATAAGTCAAAAACTACGCATTTTTGGAGAAAAGTGTTTCCGTACAAAAATAAAGTAAATTCAATTTTATACAAATTAAGTTTCTTAAATTTTTTTGTCAAATAAACAGTTGAGATGGTAGAGCTCGTTGAAGTTTGGGGTTTAAGGTTTAAGTACAGGATGGATTTGGGGCTACTTCTTGGGATTTTCGCTAATAACTCAAAAATTACTCACCGAATGAAAAAAGTTCTTTTACACAAAAATAAAGGACATAAAATTTTTTACAAATAATATATCTTAAGTTTTTTTCTCCAGATAAACTCTTCAGGCGCTACCGACCATGAAAGTTAAAGAAACTTACAAAATCGGTCAAACATGTTTTTTAGCACTCATTACTCGAAAACTACGCATTTTTGAAAAAAAGCGTTCCTATACAAAAATAAAGCACGTTTAATTTCCTACAAACAATGTTTCTTAAATTTTTTTGTGAAGTAAACAGTTGAGATGGTAGAGCTCGTTGAAGTTTGGGGTTTAGGGTTTAGGGTTTAAGTACAAGGTGGATTTTGGACCTTTCTTCGGTTTTTCGCTTATAACTCAAAAATTATTTACCGAATGAAAAAAGTTTTGTTATACAAAAATAAAGTAAATTAAATTTTCTACAAATAATATTTCTTAAGTTTTTTTATCCAGATGAACGCTTCAGGCGCTACCGCGCATTAAAGTTAAAGAAACTTACAAAATCAAACAACCATGTTTTTTAGCACTCATAACTCAAAAACTACGCATTTTTGGAGAAAAGCGTTCTTATACAAAAATAAATTACGTTCAAGTTCCTACAAACAATGTTTCTTAAATTTTTTTGTGAAACAAACAGTTGAGATGGTAGAGCTCGTTGAAGTTTAAGGTTTAGGGTTCGAGAAGGGGGGATTTTGGCTCTTTCTTCGGTTTTTCGCTTATAACTCCAAAACTACGCACTTTGCAAAAAAGTGCTTAGAAATAAACTACTTACATCAAATTGTCTATAAATTATATCTGTTAAGGTTTGTGCTTCAGACGAACGGTTTAGACGCTAGAGCGCGTTAAAGTTTGATAAAAATTTCACACTTGGCCAAAAAACTGTTTCATCGATTATAACTGGAAAACTACGCATTTTCAGAGAAAAGTATTTCTATACAAAAATATAATTCATTCAATTTTCTACAACTTATCTTGCCTAGATTTATTTTAACGAGCAGTTTAGGTGCTAGAGCGCGTTGAAGTTTAGTGTATATCGGACGTAGCGTGTTCGGGGGCAGACAACAGATACTATGGTACTAAAATTCAAAATTATGAACTTTGACGGTACAGACGAAAAGAAGATAACAAAGGAATAGTAAAATCGGCCGTCTGCCATTCCTAAGGGGTAGCATTAATTTGGGTGGCTCGAGAAGGATGGAGTTTTCTTCAGTTTTCACTCTTCTTTCAGTTTTTTGCTTATAACTTCAAAACTACACACTTTTTGAGAAAAGTTCTTTGATATAAAAGTAATCTACATCAAATTTCCTATAAATTATATTTGATAGGTATTTTCTTCAAATCAACGACTTAGCCGCTAGAGCGCGTTAAAGTTTGACAAAAATTCCAAAATCGTCCAACAAAACTGTATTTTTTTGTTTATTCCTAGTAACTCGAATATCCGCACTTTTAGAGCAGAGTGCTCGTATAAAAAATAATGTATATTCAATTTGCTACGAATTATATCTCTTCGAGTTTTTACGCCCAACAAAGAGTTTAGACAGTTCAATCTGTTTTGTTACTCATGGATGGTGCAAGTGCACGCTGCCTCCCGGACTATTGGGAAACAGCTTTGGTAGGAAAAATCTGTTCGGGTTGATTTTCAAAACGTATGCCCGATATCATTCCAAAACGGCATAATTTTGCTTTTTAATTAAGAGACTACTAAGAAACCAACACCGTCCGACAATAAACTCTATTATTTTCTTGTTAATTCATGAAAGTAGGTTGAGCTCTAAAAACAAAATTTTTGTCTCCACAAAATGCCCGCCTATTGCATATTTCGTTCTAAAACGAACAGCTCATTTGAGAAAGAATTTCTTGCAAGAATTCTATTGTTTATTGCTACAGCCCCAAAATCGACTACTTATTAATAAAAACAAATTTTTTTGACATTTTGAGAAATCAAAAAATGCCGCAACTTAATTAAATTCCAACGTTATTTATTTGCCGACTATAAAATATACATGTTATATGTGACATATAAGGGAAGCTGCGGTTATACATAACGTTTTGTTGGCTTCGACGTTAAAATGATCCCGTATCAATCACTTAGTTAAACAGACACACACTTTGACACAAAATAAATAATATTTCACTCAAAACGTTTATTAGATACCATAAAATGAAACATATTCGGCCAATTTTTTTACTAAAGCAATGCCCTTTTCACGTCGATAAATTTGGAGATATCCTATCACAAAAAAGTAACATAACACATCGCGTCTCTTTTCTGTTGGAAGGTTTACGAAAATAATTTGTAGTTCCCAAGGGTATAGTTACAGTTTTATCACATATTGAAGAACTTGGAGGTTTATATAAAAATTGTATTTAATTCCTAAGGGATTTTAACGTACAAGAAATGAAAGCTACATTAAAGAACAAATGAATAGGAAGTAGAAATCGTAAGTATTTTCGTAAATATTTAATATTGCATATATGGAGGAATCCGAAGAGGCTCGCTGCGTTACGTCAATCATCTTTTGTTATTTTTCTTTCGTTCCGTTCTTAAGGAAGTATACAATTGTGTTTTTTATAATTTGCATACCGAGCTTTTGTGACACACTCGAACACGGAACAAGGTCTATTAAGGTCTCATTTTTTTTTTAATTACAGGGACGTGTAGAGGACGCACCAATGAATAATTGTATGAACAAATTACCACTAGGTATACAGTGTGTCACTAAATTAGCGACAACCGACAACGTTCAACTTACGCGTTTCTTTTCTAAAAATTCGTTTCTACTATATAGTTTGTTTCACTTTCTTCCGATTTAGCTTTTCGACTTTACCTATTGAAGTGTCTTCTAATCCGTTCCCAAAAGAACCATAAATTAAACTTACAAACCGCCTTGTCCATTTCTTTACGGTTTAAAAGTTTACCTGCAAGCATTATATTATATAAAGGAGGTAAAACCGTAAAGAAATGGACAAGGCGGCTTTGTAAGTTTATTTTTTGGTTCTTTTGGAAACGGATTATAAGACACTACAATAGGTAAAGTCGAAAAGCTAAATCTGAAGAAAGTGAAACAAACTATACTCGTACATAACATACCTACTACTTACTGTGTAATCGACTAGCCAAGTCGAAAGCTCTATTTACTCAACTATTTATAATTCAGAGTTGTTTGTTTTAATTTATGAACTTTTATTTGAACAGCACAATTATGTGTATAATTTTAAACTTAATTAAGCAGTTAGTAATTTATTTTATTTTACGTGAATCTGATCTCTTTATAATGTAGTTAAAATATTTTATTGCTCAATTTTAATTGCTAAAAGTTTTAATTTATTTTATCTTCGTCATGGATTTCTTTTTGTTACAAAACGAGTAAATTTAGATGAAAATTTTTCCTTCCGTTTTCATTTTTGATAGATGCAGGTATTTACAGAGCATGAATAAAAGAGTAGCAATAAAATCAAGTCCTAGAGAGAAGAGAGAGGAATCTTTTTCTCCCTTTCTTTATCACTTCTCTTATTAAAGGAGATAAATTTGGACCAAATAGTAAATTACTCATCTACATAAAAAAGAACTGGCTACTAAGAAAGTTACTACCTACTTTGGTTAAATGTATACAAGATACAAGGTGTCTAATAAGATTTTTTTTTAATTTCTGAAATGACACGAGATGCATTAGATTCGAAATTCGAAAAGAATAATAGCTCTTGAGAGTGAAGGCTTCAATTAGGTACTCATAGATGGCGCTAGTTAAGCTACGTCATAACTTAAGTTTACTGGCAACTCCTTGGCTATTTTAGTTGGATTGGAAGCAAAGATGCACACATCATTTTTGACGAAGAAAGGTTTGCTTATTAAAAGTCCCTTAAATCAATCATTTTCGAGAAAAACGCCAATGAAGTCGTGCGATGAGTTATTTTATTACACGAAGTATTAATTCAAGTCTAATGTGTCGGTCTAACTAGAGCCAACTATAAGAAACGCCCTGTGTAAGCTAAAATATCTACTCAAAATTAGACCGTTTTGAACAGAAAATGAAAAAGCTTTTAGGAAACTTTTAGGAGCATCAATAGAATCCTTAACTTTGTACGTTATCCCGTTGAAGGCAAATACTTTTCATGTTGACACGCATCAAGCATTATATTAAAATCTGATGATAAAGAGGGAGTTTTATTTATGAAAAACTACAAGTAGCAAGTCTAAAAGTGGCGCTCGAGTATGTGATATTATTAACTTTATAAATAACTTTGCTGGTTGCTGGTAAATTTCGTACGAAGCTAAATTTTAGAAAAGGTTAATTTGGATTTTTAAGAAAAGTTTGTTAACTATTTGCTATCACTTCTCACTATTCTGAGAGCCGTAGTTTTGCCAAATAATATGATTTAAAGCTTTTCTACTTTGAAATGAGAAAAAGAGCACAATGAAATCCAATATTTTCTTGAAGTTCCGGGACTTAAAATCTTTGAAGTGAGCGAGTAAGATCTGCTATTGTTTCAAGTAGGTACTTGCTTAAATAAAGAGTTTCGGATTCAAGTCTTTGTAAAACTTTAACTGATAATACGTAATGCATATAGTGCCGACATTTAAAACTACTCCAAGAAGACTTTTTATATTTTTTTCCTTCGAATTTAAAGCTAAGAAAGTAATATACTAAAAATTATTTCACATATTTTCAACGTGCGCCACAAATCGTCCGATTCATAGAACTCCTTGCTGTCCAATTCATTGAACGGGCAGTTTTTCGTTATAACCTTTGTGTTTATTAAAAAACTAAAGTGTCTGATTCATAGGCTGTCCACTGCAAAGTCACTCTCATCTACAATAAAACTAAAACTGCTAGTTTTTTACTTTTCACCTGTTCCTCTTATGTCAAGCGGACTGTCCTAACAAGAAAAAAAAAGGCTGTCAAATTCGACGAAGTCAGACAGACGGTCAGAGAAAAACTTACATAATGTTAACTGGACTGTAAGTGCGAAAAGACTCTAGAAAGTCTTGCAGAAGTCGCTTGCAATGTTGTAAATGTGGGAGTTGGAAGCGACTTCTGCAAGACTTTCTAGAGTCTTCTCGCACTCACACTCAAGTTTGGGATTGGCTAAGTTTCCATCTGACAGTATGTCTGACATTTCTCGGCGAATCTCGAGCGTAATTTCTTCTTCGGCCCACCGAGGACTGCCCTAACAAGAAAAAGAGAAAAGACTGTCAAATTCGACAAAGTCACTCAGACTGTCAAAAAGAAACTTACATACTGTAATCTGGACTGTAAGTGCGAGAAGACTCTAGGAAGTCTTGCGGAAGGCGCTTGCAATGTTGTAAATGTGAGAGTTGAAAGCGACTTCTGCAAGACTTTCTAAAGTGTTCTCGCACTTACAGTCAAGTTTGACAATAGTTAAGTTTCTATCTGACAGAATGTCTGACATTTCTTGCTAATTCTCGAGCGTAATTTCTTCCTCAGCCCACCGAGGATTGCCCTAACAAGAAAAAGAGAAAAGACTGTCAAATTCGACAAAGTCACTCAGACTGTCAGAAAGAAACTTACATACTGTAATCTGGACTGTAAGTGCGAGAAGACTCTAGGAAGTCTTGCTGAAGTCGCTTGCAATGCTGTAAATGTGAGAGTTAGAAGCGACTTCTGCAAGACTTTCTAGAGTCTTCTCGCACTCACACTCAAGTTTGGGATTGGCTAAGTTTCTATCTGACAGTATGTGTGACATTTCTCGGCGAATCTCGAGCGCAATTTCTTCCTCGGCCCACCGAAGACTGCCCTAACAAGAAAAAGTGAAAAGACTGTTAAATTCGACAAAGTCACTCAGACTGTCAGAAAGTAACTTACATACTGTAATCTGGACTGTAAGTACTAGAAGACTCTAGGAAGTCTTGCTGAAGTCGCTTGCAATGCTGTAAATGTGAGAGTTCGAAGCGACTTCTGCAAGACTTTCTAGAGTCTTCTCGCACTCACACTCAAATTTGGGATTGGCTAAGTTTCCATCTGACAGTATGTCTGACATTTCTCGGCGAATCTCGAGCGTAATATCTTCTTCGGCCCACCGAGGACTACCCTAACAAGAAAAAGAGAAAAGACTGTCAAATTCGACAAAGTCACTCAGACTGTCAGAAAGAAACTTACATACTGTAATCTGGACTGTAAGTGCGAGAAGACTCTAGGAAGTCTTGCGGAAGTCGCTTGCAATGCTGTAAATGTGAGAGTTAGAAGCGACTTCTGCAAGACTTTCTAGAGTCTTCTCGCACTCACACTCAAGTTTGGGATTGGCTAAGTTTCTATCTGACAGTATGTGTGACATTTCTCGGCGAATCTCGAGCGCAATTTCTTCCTCGGCCCACCGAAGACTGCCCTAACAAGAAAAAGAGAAAAGACTGTTAAATTCGACAAAGTCACTCAGACTGTCAGAAAGTAACTTACATACTGTAATCTGGACTGTAAGTACTAGAAGACTCTAGGAAGTCTTGCTGAAGTCGCTTGCAATGCTGTAAATGTGAGAGTTCGAAGCGACTTCTGCAAGACTTTCTAGAGTCTTCTCGCACTCACACTCAAGTTTGGGATTGGCTAAGTTTCCATCTGACAGTATGTCTGACATTTCTCGGCGAATCTCGAGCGTAATTTCTTCTTCGGCCCACCGAGGACTGCCCTAACAAGAAAAAGAGAAAAGACTGTCAAATTCGACAAAGTCACTCAGACTGTCAGAAAGAAACTTACATACTGTAATCTGGACTGTAAGTGCGAGAAGACTCTAGGAAGTCTTGCGGAAGGCGCTTGCAATGTTGTAAATGTGAGAGTTGAAAGCGACTTCTGCAAGACTTTCTAGAGTTTACTCGCACTTACAGTCAAGTTTGACAATAGTTAAGTTTCTATCTGACAGTATGTCTGACATTTCTCGCCAAATTTCGAGCGTAGTTTCTTCCTCCGCCCATCGAAGACTGTCCTAACAAGAAAAAGAGAAAATATTGTAAAATTCGACAAAGTCACTCAGACTGTCAGATAGAAACTTATATGTATAATGTAATCTGGACTGTAAGTGCGAGAAGACTCTAGGAAGTCTTGCAGAAGTCGCTTGCAATGCTGTAAATGTGAGAGTTGGAAGCGACTTCTGCAAAACTTCCTAGCGTTTTCTTGCACTTACAGTCAAATTGAACATTAGCTTAGTTTCTATCCGACAGTGTGTCTGACATTCCTGGCCAAATCTCGAGCGAAATTTCTTCCGCAGTCCGCCGAGGACTGTCCTAACAAGAAAAAGAGAAAAGACTGGCGAATTCGACGACGTCAGACAGACTGTACGGTAGAAACTTAGATAAGGTTTGTATACTGGACTATTTATAAATCCGAGAAGACTCTAGGAAGTCTTGCGGAAGGCGCTTGCAATGTTGTAAATGTGAGAGTTGAAAGCGATTTCTGCAAAACTTTCTAGAGTCTTCTCGCACTCACACTCAAGTTTGGGACTAGCTAAGTTTTAATCTTACAGTATTTCTGACATTTCTAGCCGAATCTCGAGCGTAATTTCTTCTGCAGTCCATCGATGACTATCCTAACAAGAAAAAGAGAAAATACTGTCGAATTAGACGAAGTCAGACTGTCAGATGGAATTAAATAATCTAAAGCTGGATTGTAAGTGCGCGCGAACATTCTAGGAAGCCTTGGAGAAGTCGCTTGCAATGCTGTCAAAGTGGCACTTTGAAGCGACTTCTGCAAGAGTTTCTAGAGGTTTCTCGCACTTACATTTAAGTTTGACAATAGCTAAGTTTCTATCTGTCTGACATTTCTCGCCGAATCTCGAGCGTAATAGAGTCCGGTGAGGACTGTCCTAACAATAGAGTACGGTACTCTGATTACCTATTAAATTACCTACTCCTACTTTATTGTTAAAATAATAATTTTAAGATTTTTGTGACAGTCTACGCATTTTGTCATCACCAGTTAGTGTAAAATTTTCATTCGATAAGTAAATCCTATTTACCACTACATCTTACAAATTACGTTAAGGAAAAGCCAAATTTTCTTAAGGAAAGTTCATTTACATACATTTTGCACGCGAACTCAATGCTGGAAACGACTTAGTTAAATTAGAGAAAGTCGTTACGTTATAGAGAAGTTTATTTATGAACCTTTCAATTATACAGAGCGAGTATTAGTTTTGTCTAATTATGAGATGCGTAAAAAAATACAGGGTGTTTCGCGTAAGAGTTACCTTAACTTAACTTTTTCAAAACGTTTTTCTATTATAATGCGCCGTGTATAAAATTAAATTACTCGCGTAAAAAGATATTTGCGCTCAAAAATCTTATTTAAAAGTATATTTAATAAAATAAAAATGTATGAAAATATGATGCACTAATATAATAAAAAAAATAACATGTAACGGAAAGAAAATTATTAGGTATCTTATATGTTTTTTTTATGTGCCTTGATATACCTTAATTTGAATAATGTCAAATACTAAAAAAAGTCGCTTTCCTACATTTTTTTTTAAATAGAATGTATAATATCCCTACATCTCTACATAGGTTATACATCCGCTTTAGCTTGCACGAACAATTTCATTTTTGTTTTAGTTAAACTGTTGAGTTTTGCAAATTAACTCGAACTATAATTGAATAACTTATTTAAATTAATTAAAAGGTTTTGAATATTTCATCTTTCATATTTTAGCTTAGGCGAAAATAGAAAACTATTGTTCGTTTAAGCGCTCTCGAGATGTGGTTTTTCTCTTCTCTTTTATACCATGCCGATATTATTTAAATATTTGCTTTTCTTTCCACTTCCTTTTATACCTACTTATTTTTCTTTTATTTCATGATTGGCATAGTTTTGTTTTATCTATTAAAATATTTATGGAATGTGTGCATGTTCGTTTCTACGCCATTCCCCGAGGAATAACCGTTCTGTCTAGTAGATCTGTGTATTCTTGTTTTCTGCTTTTAGTGTCACTTATTTTACTGATGATGCGACAATAAATAGGATAAATTTCACGTTTGTTTTACTTTCGTTCTGTTTAATTGAATGCCAACTTATATATTATTTATTTCATTACGTTAATGTTTTTTTAAGGGTATTACGACTATTTAGTTTACGTTTACAGGTAGAATGGACTCTACTTTTGCGACATTTTCAACTTGTAAATTGAAAGAGAGAAATAAAATTATTAAAAAAGTACCCAACAGATCATGAGGGGCCCAGAAACCTAGAATTCGTCAATTAGCAATAATACTTATCCACGCTACAGACAACAGCAGAATGCTGCGTTTCAGAGCTTCAACGTATTATTGCGCGCTTTGGTGCGAAAACAGCAAGGCGCTATCATCTCACCACCTAAACTGAACTGTAAAGTGTTTACGAAGGATTGAATTTGTTGAATAGGGTAGAAAGGAAACAAAATGGGAATGAAACATTAAAATAGTAATTTTAAAAAACAATTGTAGTTACAATAGTTTAGTGGAATTACAATAGAAATGTACGTTAGAGGTAATAAAAATTTATGTTTACAGCGTAATTTCATGGGTATTCAACACAAATGAATTTTAATACTTAAACCAATGAGTATTATTAATAGTTGAAAGTACATTCATTTGGCGGTTAGTAGAAGTTTATTTAATTACATTTTTAATATTTAATATAAAGTTTTTGTTTTAACTTTCGAAGGCAAAACTTAGCTATAGCTGCCTGGTTGGAGTTTTCAAAATAACCTTCTAAATACAGAAAATTGGAGAGACTACAGTAAATCCAAAAAACAGCCGATCGGAGTGAAGGGTTAGAGGGGGCCCTAACCCTTGCCGCGGGCCTCGTAATATTAGGAGCCTTAACTTGGCAACACAATATTTTATACAAAAATAAAGGAAAATAAAAGTTTAGCAATAGTCCGTTCTCAAATGTACTTCTGTGGGATCCTAGATGAAGCTAGTGTGGCATTGATTTCAATCTCTTTATTTGAACTTGGAGAAACATAATTTCGATGTTAGCACTCTCGAAAATTATGCGTTTGACTGCTGCGCGTGAAGAACAAAATGGCTAACATAGCAAACACTTTTTCCAATTTATCTGAGTAATCATTGGTGTTACGAAAAAAGTTTAATATGCAAAATATTGCTACAACAATTATACACAAAAAAGCTCATTACCAATTTTTATGTAGGACTAACTGTTTTCTCAGAAAGCTTACAGCCCCCTTGTAATTGTACAAAACCAGGCTCCCGTCGGAGCCTTGATGAATCAAGTATGTTATTAATCTCAATTTCTTTGTTTGACGTCGGAGAAACATAATTTTGATGTTGGCACTCTCGAAAATGATGCGTTTGAGGGCAGCACTCGAGAAAAAATGCCCGATATCGCAAACACTATTTAATCTATCTAAATAGTTCTGATTTTGTGGTACCTTGTCTATTACGTAGGCCTGATATATTGAAATTTTGGACCTCGGCAGACCTCCGGATCTTTGTCAAAAATCCAAGAAACTGAGAAATTTTAAAAACTTTTTTAGTTTATGTCAATTTTGACCCCGAAGGATTAATTTTTTGGCAAAGATAGTTTAATACTTTTTAAAAGTAGACTAAATTTTTTACAATTTGAGACTAGATCGGTCCCTATCAACCTAGTGGTGTCCGAGATACAAGTGCACAAAAGTTGACAAATTTTTCCTATTTTGTTATTTTTAGGGATACAGCGATTCGGATTATTTACCTTGCCCAAAATGCAGCAGTTATGATTTTTTGATATGTCTTATATGATGAAGATGTAATGATAAATCCACGTTTTGGTTTTCGGTGGATCTCCGGATCTTGGTCAAATATTCAAAAATATGTACGATTTAGTTTTGCTTTACTTTTGGATATTTGACAAAGATACGGAGATCCGCCAAAGACCAAAACTTAAATTTATCATTAGGCCCCCGTCACATAGAACATACCAAAAAATTATAACTACTCCATTTGCTGATAGGTAAATAATACGAAATCGTTTCTAAAATCTAAAACTAAAACGTATATATCTAGATCCGGATTATTTACCTTACATTAAATGGGGTACTTATGATTTTTTGGTATGTTGTACATGATGAAGGTATAATGATAAATCCAAGTTTTTGTTCTCGATGGAACTCCGGATGTTTCTCAAAAACTCAAAACAACAGCAGATCTAAATCGTATAAGTTTTTGAAGATTTGACAAAGATCCGGGGATCCACCGAGGTCAAAAACTTAGATTTGTTATTAGACCTTCATCATGTACAACATACCAAAAAATCATAACTAACCTATTAGATACAAGGTACATAATCCGGATCTTTGTCAAAAGCTGTATCGTCAAAATGTGACAAAATTGCAAACTTTTGTACACTTGTATCTGAGATACTATTAGATTTGCAGAGACCATTCTAATCTCAAATGGTAGAAAATTACGTCTGTTTAAAAAAGTATTTAACTATCTTTGCCACCAAATTAATCTTTCGCGGTCAAAATTGACAGCCACTGAAAAAAGGTGTAAAATTTAGCAGTTTCTTGGATTTTTCACAAAGATCCGGAGGTCTGTCGAGGTGGAAAACTTGAATTTATCATTAGGCCTCCGTAATAGACAAAAATTGGAACTGCTAAGATAAATTGGAAAGTATTTGAGGTCTTAGCCATTTTGTTTCTCGCGTGCAGCACTCAAACGCATCACTTTCGAGAGTGCCAACATCGAAATTATGTGTCTCCAAGGTCAAACAAAGAGATTGAAACTAGTGTCACACTTGCTTCATCAATAGCCCACGAGTGCCTGTTTTTGGACAATTGCAAAAGAACAGTCCTCTTTTTGAGGAAACGGTTAATCCTACATAAAAATTTATAATAACCTTTTTTATGTAGAATTGATGTATCAATATTTTTTGTATAGAACTTGTTTTTGTAATCCCAATAGATAACTAGACAAGTGTTGCGATGTTGGTAATTTTCTTTCGCGCACAGCTCTCGAACGCATAATTTTCGACAGTGCCAACATCGAAATTATGTTTCTCCAAGGTCAAACAAAGAGATTGAGACTAGTGCCACACTTGCTTCATCAAGGATCCCACGGGAACCTGTTTTTGTACACTTGAAAACGGACTACAATAGTTTTTATTTATCTGAAATAATATAGCAACTCAAATCTTAATTTGGGCCCCTAAAATATTAGTTAACCCGGACCTCGCATTTTTCGTGAAAGGCTCTGTCTAACGGCATCCAAAAGCAGTCCTCAGTATATGTATATTTAGGTTTTTTCTTAAGCCAAATGGTTAAATAAATTTGATAAAAATTCCAAAATCTGTCCTAAGCACTGATTTTTTAGTTTATGGCTTATTCCTCAAAAACTACGCACTTTTGAAGAAAAGGTTATCTATATAAAAATAAACTACAGCAAATTTCCTAAAGATTATAGTTTTTCGTTTTTTTTATCATATGGGCGGTTTAAGCGCTATAGCGCTTCAAAATTAGATAAAATTTCCAGAATCTGTCCTAAGCACTGATTTTTTAGTTTATGGCTTATTCCTCAAAAACTACGCACTTTTGGAGAAAAGTTTGTCTATATAAAAATAAACTACATCAAATTTCCTAAAAATTATAGTTTTTATGTTTTTTTTATCATACGGGCGGTTTAGGCGCTCCAAAATTTGATAAGAATTCATATATTACTCAAACCTTTTCTACATTAACGATCGGCATCGTGGTCTTTACCCATTCTGTGTCTAATACTGGATGAATGTCTCCTCAAGCTACACTCTCAAAACTTTCCTTTTATATATCAAAAATCATTATCATAATTATGATCATTATCATCAACCCTTCCGTTTCGGATACTGTATGAAAACTGTCAAAAACCTTTACTATACTAAAGATCACCATTATGACCATCAGTTCTTCACTATCCAATATTGGACAAAAGCATTTTCTAACTGTCTCAAATTCTAAAACAGAATTCGACGAAAAGTTTCAACAAAAGAAAAGCCCTTTCCCACTATTGGCCCCCTACGGCAAAAAATTGAAAGTGTCAAATTTTCGTTTTCACCCACTTGAGAGACTTGTTTGTTCGTAAGCCCACCCCGACTTGATACCTTTTTTAAAAAGCCCGCAATTTATCTTCGTTTTTGGAGCTAAAGTTAACTTGTAAAGTTTCTAAATTAGGGAAATAGCTTAAAGCTTTTTCGTGTAAGTTCTCTTTGTGTCACAATTGCATATCTTATTGTTGTAAAACTGACGTTAAAAATGTTCAATTAAAAAAAATTTACTTTATGAAAAATTTTAATTTATTTTTTAGAACCATAATTAACGCACGAGCGGTGATACTAGCAACAAAATTTTGTTTTTCTACACTTTTATCAAGTCCTTTAAATTCATAATTAACTTTTTAAGGGTAGTTTTTGTAAATGTTATTTTCCAGATTTCTAAATGTAAATTTACTATTCTTTAAGTTAATTGGAGTTTTCGAAACATTCGTTCATAATAATTTGTTATTCTAATTCGAGATTAAATAAGATATGGAACGTCATTTATAGAGGGAGTAGCATTTGGTTAGGGGAAGCTTTATGTTACGGTGCACTAAACACTTTACTTTGGTATTATTAGTATATAAATGGCGGAAATTATGTATAATTTAAGACTGACGTTGTGGAACAATGTTGCACAAAATTGATTAAAGTGACTATATTGCAACGAGGGTTTACAATTTTGAAATTGCCTTCTAAATGAAAATCATTCTTCTTAGTCTATTATACAGGGCAATCCTAAAAAAATGTAACATTACGAAAGGCAAGAGAGAGAAATCACAATGTGTTACTTACGTTTCGATTATCTATTCGTAGATGAAGCCACTTTCGGACACTTATAATCTTGGCCAGTTCTTTAAAGAGCACCCTGTATAGCAGTAGCTTATTATGGCAAAAATTTTTTAGTGATACCCAAATAAATTTCAGAAATGTTTTACAAACACAATAATAACCCATAGGCCGTAAGCACTCAATTCGATATATTACTGAAGATGAAAGTGGATCTTTTGATCTCTCACTAACCTTAACATCCTTTTATCCTCTTTATTGTATTGCAGATCGTTTTCATGTTGTGTTCACGAAAAATATTTCTCAATTTAGCTTTTTCATCTATAATAAGAATGTCTTTATTGTCGTCGATTAGGTTAGTTTCAAGTTTTATGTGCTTTATTTCGTATAAAATAGTTTTGATCTGTTTTATACGACGCAACGTGCCTCGTCGAGTTTTAAAATGTCTAAAGTGGCGTTATTCACGATTTGTGTGAAATTAAAGGAGGCGAATTGAAGTAGTTCCTCTATTGCTTTATTCGTTACGTTTCGAAACTATATTTGTCAAAGGGTTACGTTGATTAAACAAAGGCGTTTGGTTTTGGACGAAAACCACACAACTTTGCGTGTAGGTAATGAAAAACTTTTGATTCTGAAAGGGTTAAGGAACGTTAGAAGTTTACTTGTTTCGGTTAGTGGACTTTCAAAAATGTAAAATAAAGTCGAAATAGGGGAGAGGGCCCTTCAACGAGACAACTTTTTTGTTTCGATTGTAACTATACATTTTTTAACAATTAAAATCAGTAAAACTGTATAAATAAGTAAGTCAATTGTTCATTTATTTTTCAAAAGTGTCCACTTTATGGTAGACTTGCATTGAAATGGACACGCGTGCTTATGAAGTGGACAACGATATAAAAAGTATTTTTAAGACATAAAGAAATTGATTGACAGTGTCTCCAAAGAAGGTGTTGAACATTTCAATTGAATACTACGAGTGTCCGATTCATAAGCCGCCCATTTCTAATACGTAGCTACTCGCATTAAGTGTAATTTTCGTTATTTAAGAACGTAATTCAATTACTTATGAGAGAAAATACCGAAAGGTATTTTGTAACATAAAAATTTCATCCTTAAAAAAACATTTAGACGTATGGGAATCAAAGCTTTTAACAAATTAAAAGATAGTTGTTTTTCTTGAATTAACTTTTCCGTGTTTTTCTTCTGAAGGTGGGGGAAGTGCTTCTTTATTGCTTTTTATATATTTTTTTAATACCTACCTACAGTAATTTTTCGCTTCTAACTCGACTCTTAGTGCAGCTATTCAACAAAATTCCGAAGCAAATTTACAAAGCTTGTGCACTTACTTATTTACAAATGTAAGAATATTATTCTCTTTAACTAGGGGTAGCTAGCTTAAGGTATCATTAACTACGACCTCGAAAAAGTTTTAACTTATTCATTTCTCTCTACTACTTTCCGTTTAATCAACTACGTTAATTGTTTGTAGTAGCTAATACTTTTTCAAGGTTATGGCTCACGAGATCTGAAACTACCGTACGTTCACATACGAACACTAATTTGAACTAAACCATTTTTGACATTTCCGTACATCTTCGTCTAAGCTTTCAATTTTAAAAAAACAAACGCGGAGCTGTTTATTTTTATACTTATTTGATGTTTCTCGAAAACCTTTTCGGAGTCAATTCAATAAAAAAACCTCTATTTCGTATGATGCGAGCAACGTTCATCAATCCATTAAACTGATTTTTGTAGTTGCACAGCTCGTGGAAAACATCAACAGAATTTCAAGTTGTTTCGAACCTTTTTTGCCCAATCAAGAATTTTAACACAAGCATCGGGAAAAAAAAGAAGAGCGAAATTAAAAGATTTTGATTAATTAATTGTATTTGAATCGAGTAAATAATTCAAGTTGTTTTGCGATTGGATATGCGGCTCGGAATAAATGTAATATTAAAGAGGGTAGAATTTGTAATCGCGAATTGTTGTGTAAATGTTTCTAGCGAAAGAGATAGAAAGTTGGGTGTTTATTCTGGATTTATTACGTTCTGAGTCGGTGAAAAGAACAGTAAATTTAATACGTTTTAGTATGCTTTCTGACACTTGGGTCGTGTTTGTCCAACCTTCAAATAAGTCCATTTCTCTGCAATATCAGTCATCGTGTGCGACTGGCTCCCTTTTATTTGTCACGGCCCTCTCTAAAACTTCCCTCTCGCATGTGTCAAACATTATCAGAGGCTTGCAGAGTTTAATATGGTAATGTGTATATGCCACACCACTAATGTGTATTTATGATCTTATCTAAGTCTAAAATCCACGATGATCTTTGCAATATTGCAGATTGCAATCAAAATTATTAGACTTAACAAACAGATCGCAGTTAAATTTACATTTCCTTTGTTTTCATGCAGATGTGCCTAACTATCATCCTTCGTTAACTAATATTATTAACGCATCTGTGCGTAGAGTTACGTTTAGTAACTTGTCTAATTAGATAACTTACGTTTGCCCTTTGTATTGTGGACATTAAAAATTCCGAATCTTGGCTCGGAAGACCCACATACAGGTAAATTACGCTTTTATTCGCCTGGCATCGATAGTTATAAATGTTTTGTTCAACTTCTCTAGAGAGATAACGCGACGTTTTCCAAAACGGCTCAACTCGAGACTTTCCTCATCGCCACTCTCCTTCTCCTCGAGCCCACACTTTGATGTTACGGTTCGAATTACAAATTGAAAAGCGGCGTTTTAAAAGCTCGTAAAGTAAAAGGACTGCGATATTTTATAATTATTTGTATAGGGCCGAAAAGGTAGATAACAAAATACGTTACAAATTACGCTTTTCAATTTCGAGAAAATGTTATTATACTTGTGTTTTAATATTCAGATTCGTGTTATTAATATACCCAAAATTGTAAGGTAACAGTTCTTAATTACACGAGTGAAGAATTATGCAAACACAGCACTGCGGTTTAATTGTATTCTCGATGTCTGTTTGTATTTAGAAACCTCTTTAATTCCATTATTTGGGGGCAATGAAATATCCTAGTCAAATATTTATGTATTAGAGTAATCATTAAAGTTAATGCGTTTCATTTTGGTTTTAAAACAGAATATTTTAATTTTTTAACGAACTTCGATCGGACCATAGCTCTTTGTTCGTACAACAATTAACTTTTATAAGCTGTTCAAATACCACCAATTTTAATTGGTTTCACCGATTCAATTGCTTTTGTTGAGCATTGAGGGATTTTTTACTCGATGGATTAATCACTATTAAGCTATTGTTCTCCTATAAGTGATAGGCTAGTAAAATTTTGTCCCACTCTATAGTCTTCGCTTCAGTAGTTTTCGTTCAATATATCGTCTTTCGATCCTGCTAAGTTGCGCCCTTTCAGTCGACCCATTGGGAACAGCTCAATCACCAGAAGAAAGAACGTGTGCTCGTGAACAACAGCACTCTACCCACGTTATTTTGTTTGCCCTAAGCCTAGCCTTCTACAGGCGATATATTAAAGAATCCGAAAGAAAACTAGATCGAAAGTCAAAAAATTGGAAAAACTTTACATAACTTTCCAGTTCGGCCGTACAGACGAACTGTGTCTGTGCGAAAAAACCCTCAGAGTCCACCCCCAAATATCACCCTCTAGCTCTTCTCTATTACAGTATTACAGTCTTGAGTCCGCCAATCTAAATCACCCCTCTGATCTCGAATTGCTTATCTTATATTTATTTAACACAAATACGTGCGAAACATTTCTAGTTTAGTACGAGCTACGATAATAATATTAATAAACAATAATGACGGATTAGCAAACTGGATGATAAGTGCAAAAGCGGTCTGAGATTAGTTTAAATCCTTAAAGACACTTGTATAAATTTCTCGCGGGTCTTGTGTAAATCCAAACTTTGTGGCAAAATTATGATTTATTAACGTACCTACCTTAGGTAGTTGTAGTTAGTTATAAAATGATTAAACATTTATTTCCTGCAGGTATTAAGATAGGAAAAATGGAAAATTTAAAGAGAACAAAAATTAACCAAAATAAGAAGTACAATTTATAGTTTTTAATTTATTATTTATTTGAATTTTAATTAGTCATATTTCAATTTACTCGAGAATATAAAGTTATAAAATTTTAATTGAAACAAACTGAAAAGCTGCCACGACTCATAATAATTTAACGAGATTATTATCGGTACAGATCTTCTCTACACTTTTGTTACTAATTTGCCCTTTTTACCCCAAATTTGAACATGTTACGCGTTTATTTCGGATTTAACGTAATTACGAAACTTTAATTAAGCGTAAGAAGATTGTTCATTTACATAGAAATACCAGATATAATAACGCCGATATATTCATATTTCCTTTAGTAACACATCATGTTCTGTCTAACATCTGTCGTTTTAACCAATTTATATTAAATATACATTACCAATCACAGACTCGTAATAATATATCCTTTCCTGGCAAGCTGACATCTTTTATTTAATCTCGAGCCAATCACTCACTGCTACATTTATCTTTCACGAAAGGAAACGACATATTTTTTACAAATAACAAATGAAAACCACAGAAAATGAGCCAAGTTAAAATGTGAGGCTTGAAAAAATCGTTTGATTAGGATTTTTTTGTAGAGTTAAGTAATTGATTTTCTGATTATTCCACAAATGTAGTTATTCACAATTCACAACCCACACCAATAGAAATAATGTTACAAGTCTACTAGCAGTAATTAGTATATTTTGGTACAAATTGATGAAAATAGTTGTTGTATGAAAGTTTAAACATTAATTAGGTACAATTCATAAATCAAACATCCTTACGACCAATACTATTTTCTAAATTTTGCTTTATTAGTTTTTAGTTTATCTTCCACAAAAATAGGCATATATTGCTCAAGTATATTTATTACTTGTAGGAGGTAATTTGTTTACATCTATTGTAACTAAAAAATGATCCAATATTTTCTTTACAAAAAAGAAATATGACGTTCCTTATGAAAACAAAAATTATTCAAAACTAAAAATGAGGCAAAAATATAACTGAATTGTTATTTAATGCATCGATAATAAAACAATTCACAAGTACTTGGAATAAACACATAGAAAAAGTCATTCTTATACAGTTAAATAATTGGCCAGTTTTCTTTTAATACCGTCCACTACGTCGATGACGTGGAGATCGACTACGACCCCTAGAACGAGACCTTCTACGTGGGGAATGCGATCTAGAGCGCCTAACGCCCGGTGCCCCCAAACCAGGAGTACCACCTCCTGGAGCACCACGTTTACGACGAGAATACAAATATCTCCTCAACTCGCGAGAAATTGGCTTCAAGTGCATGAAATTACAAAAGCCCGATCGAGTACATTCTCCCATTTCGTACTGCCGACAACAAGCTTCGCGAAAGTCTGTAACTGGACTTAATTCGGCATAAACCGGACGACCACCAAACCAACGATTATTTAAATCGTTCACTGCACGTTCTGCATCTTCTTCTCTTCTAAACTAAAAATAAAGGTTAATTATAAAATAAATCAACCGGCACCCATTCGCCCACTCACCTTGATATAAACATTTCCAACAAGGTGGTCACCCAAATTATCACAAACGTTCATCTCTTCAATTTCTCCATATTTATCTTCACATTCGACAAACACATCTTCAAAAAAATTATCGTAGTGCTCTTGCATTTCTTCGTCAGATACGTTGGCGACAACTACAAATAATTCATTAACACGCGCAATTACATACTTCAATTAGTTACTTACGATGGCTTCCATCGGCAGACTTAGCAGAATTTTGTGGATTCACGTATAAATTTTGTAATAGACAAGTTTGTGAAAAAGTTGGTTTGTTATGAATACGAGAACAACGGTCTCCGTGTCGGCACGCTCCAATTTTAAAATAAAACGAGCAATTTACCCTGAAAAAATTGTTATAACCTCAAATATTAAAAATTTTATTTTCTGTACTTACTTGTCTTTTTCTGTACCGAAAATTGAAGCCAGATATTCGGCCATGGTTTTTATAAAAGACCTACAGACTAAAAAGAAGTACTTATTTGAACTTATCAATAAATTTTGATAATTAAAACTACCATAAACAAGGTAGCTTGAGCTTGTCACTAAAAACACCAAAAACAGTTATGGCAACTTAATGACGTGGGACAACAAAGTCACTAAATTGAGGAAATGGACTACAAATAAATAATTTATAAATTTATAGATATTAGAAAAATTATAATATTCTTACAATTTAGTTTTAGTAGATTGAACAGCTAATTATTAGTTTTTAAGTAGTTTTTAACAATAGCATAATGTTTTAGTGTTGTTTAACTAATAAAATAGCTTTGGAGTACGTCGGGTTGCCTACACGGTAGGGGTTTGACTTCAAATTTATTAAAACTAAATGACAAATGAAATCATGTTTTATTTTATACGAGTAAGTGTTATGTGTTTTATACCGTGCACCGTACTTGACTGCTCGAAGTCGAAGTGATCGAATTCACAATAATGGCAGATGTAATAATGAAAATTCCAAATAACCATGCATTGCAACAGGTAATCAAGCACCTTAAATTATCCAAACTTTCATGCTTCATGCTGTATTATCTTTTGTTAATAGCTACTACATGGTGCTGTGGACGATCTAATAAGTCGTAATCATAACAATTTTGCCAAGTACAGAGAATTAGGATTATCGGATGATGACTTACTGTCCGCAGTTTCATTTATTCAAAACATTTATAAAGAACGCATCCAACAAGCGGAAAAGTTTGATATTACGAACATTAGTAAGTTGAGTCAAGAAGCTAAAGAGAGTATCGTCGATTGTTATGAAGTACGAAAGCATGAAATTTTACAAGCGGTTATAAGAAATTGTCTAATCGAAACAGGAAAACCTCTAGTTGAAAATATTGATTGGAAATTAAAGTGGATAATGGGAAGTTCCAAACTGGCACAATTGAGGCAACCGGTGCTACAACTCGACTTGCATTGTTTTAAAAAAGAAGATGATCAAGTGCGAAAAACTATTAACTTTGAGATGAATATAGATCAACTCGATAAACTTCTTGCAACTTTACAAAGTAGTAAGCTACAAAGTACATGAATGTGTTACATTTAAATGGGTCGGGAAATGAAGAGACTCACTGTGACTAGTCAAAACCAGATTTGCATAAATATGGTAAATTGCATTTTTAGATTATTATTTTTCGCTTAAGTTTGTGAACTTCATGGCAGTATTTGCGAATCTGGTTGTTGTTCGATACATTTTGAACTCTGCTAAATGTAATAGGTAGTTAAATATCTTGTGGTCAAAATAATTTGATAACTAAATGCGTTGCGATTGTTCATACATTAAAAGATATGACTCGACAGTCATTTGTTTTTGTGTCACTCTGAACAAGACGGGGTCCTGTATAATTGATATTTTTTTTATATTTGCTCTTTTGGGATAATTCATCATCGAACTTGGGATTTTGAAATTGCAAATTAAACGCCGATGGTATTTATTCGAGACAGTCGGTAATAGGTGAGATCCTCATAGTAAAATGAAAGAAAACTATATACAAAAATTTATTATCAATTATTCTTTAATACAATTTAATAATTGTGGTGTTAAAATATATCCCCAAGTAATAGTCTCTTGTGGTGAGTTTACTCTACAGTAGTGTTCCATCGCATATGCACACATATTGCAACCGATACCCCAACCAAGTGTACCTAACATTAAGTAGTTACCGATTGTTTCAGATTTCAGTTTTAAAATCGTTAACGGCGCATTACATATAAAAGCCAGAAAGAAAAGAGTAGGTAGAAAGAATCCAAACGTTGTAGCTAAAATGTATTCATGAAATGCTGCAGACACAAAAAGCACTGCAAGTTTTGGTATTGTTTTGTTTTTTGCGAAAACATTGTCGCTTAAATCTTTGTAAACGTAAGTGTAAAGCCAATCTTGTACTGGTACATTCCAAGTTCTGTGGTATTGATCATAACTAATTGAAGTCCACCAGTCCTAAAACATTTAGCTTTAAAAAAATTGAAACAAATGTACAGTATGTCCACGCATGGGGTTATGAGAGAAAAAATTTTTATTTTTGATTTCACAAAAAGATTGACTCTTTTAAGGCAAGCAGGAGATTTTTCCTCTTTGTATTCCTATCCATGGGCATACTGTATAATCAAACGCACCTTGTAGAACATTCGGTCCGAAAATCTTAATAGTTCTCCAAATAAGTTCATCCATGTATGTAATACAACGTAGAAAAGATCAAACAACATCAAGAAACCAACTAACCAGTTTTTAAGTAAAAGCAGTGTTACTTCTCTCTTTTCAAACTGTCTTAGTCCATAATCGTAATAATTATTTACAAATGAGTATTTGATCATCAAACCCATTAGGAAAACTCCTGCCATAAATTCGACCCCGTAAATGACGGCGCGGCTCCAATTGATCGTTTTATTTCTGCAAAAAATGTAAGCTACCATTAGGGATTAATTTACTACAACCAGCTACGTATTACTATATAGTGAGATAGTTACGAGAGGACAAGATTGTCATTTTAATTCAAATGGTTCTGACCTGGGATAATTATCTTGGTAAATTGAACCTGGACAAAACGAGTAGAATAAAAATTGCTGAACTGTTGGATATAATATTTGGTCTTCTACGTGAGGTTTGTATTGAAAAACTCTCGCCGAATTACTGCGTATGAATGCGTAAGTTTTCATCGAAAGTCTAACCTGTGAAACAATCGATGAAATCAAGTTTTGATAATTTAAAGCATACCTACTTACAGCATCGCATACTAAAAACGCAGATGTAAATAATGGAAGTTGGTAATGACTTTTTAAAACTGGATAAAATATTAAAAATAGTACGTGGTGAAGGATTGCGAGTAGTAAAGCTGTGACGTTCCAGACTTTTCTTGTGAGTGCTAGAATTAGTTTTTTTGTGTGAGAGAATTTTCCTCAAAAGTAGCCATACATACATTTCGGTGGTAATTTAATGGTAACGGTCGCCCACAAAACCAGTCCATAGTATGGAATGAAACTCGATAGAAACATAAAAATCCATACTAATATCGCGTAGTGGAAATTGGCAAAACATTTTTCGAGAAAGTAAAGAAGCGATACACCTCTAAAAATGGAAATTTGTTAGTAAAGAGTTTTACAACTTATTGGAAGCACTGCTACTTACGGCTCGTTATATAAGCAATCGTACACTATATTATTTATTAAAATTATGAATACAGTAACTAAAACTACGCGGTAAACTGTTGTGATGTGTTGATTTCCGTATAAATCAATTAAGAGCGAGTTTCTTTCCGAATATTCTTTGTGTGGCAATGCTTTAGATGTCGATTTTCTAAAATAAATTTTCAATTAAAAAACAGTTGGTAATTTTTACTCGACAAAATTTTACAATTTTTCTGGAAGCTCCTTCACACTTTTAAATTCGTTATTGTTTCGAATATCTGTCGTATTGGTCATTATGCTTCACCTAAAATTAAAAACCATTTTGTAAATGATACCTCTATAATCTATAAACACAATATCGGTTTCAAACTGGTAGCGGATGATTCGTAAAATGACTAAACCCAAATATATAAATGGCTGGAAAAATGGTGTTGGTTTATTCATACAACGACATCCACGAGATGGCCATTTCGACCTAATTAGGTCTCTTCGGTCGAGGAGTAGCCGGTGTAGTATGTAGAAAATACTAAAGTTAAACCAAACTAACGTGTACGTAGATGTAGGTTTGGTCTGGATAAGAGGCTTATTAGATCTAACTAGAGATGATGTGCCTATAATGGTTTGGGGGAAAGTTCTTATTCGCGAGAGGTGCAAATATTTGAAAATATCCGCTTTTCTGTTATCACGAAAAATAGAGATACGCACGCGCTGGTTAGTGTGCATATAAATTTTCAGTTACCGGGAATTTCAAGGCAAAATCGAAAAATGTTTTTAGAATTAATTACATAATTTTAATTATCATTAATTACGTTATAAATGAGAGATCCAAGTTTTTTGTAGCGTTTCTTAATTCATTTCAAGCACGCCCAAAAAAAGGGGCGACGTGCCATCACAGGACTTTTCCGTTTACCTGCTCAACTTCAAAATTCAAGAATATTATTCAAATTAACTTGTTACGTACTTATGACGTCAAGTCGGGGTAGGGTAAATTCTCGCGCCACGCACCTTTACACAATGATAGGTATATTTGATAAAATATGATCTAAACGACCTACCTATTATCACCTCCTTTAATTAACGCATCGACCTCCCAAACACCCTGTATATCCAAGCATATTATAAGTTGTGCAAGTCTTTAATTCCCTAAAACTACCGAATATACCCACTGGCTCTAATCGACAGGTATGTCTCATTGGGGTTTTTACAAACTACTCGAGGACTAAGAAGTGCAGTATGATTCACGATAGTCCGAAGTGACTTCTTGACTTTACTTTCTGTAATACGTGTTGAAAAGTTCCATCAATTAAACTTAGAAAGCCACCTTTATACATTTGTTCCAACTCTTACCTGGAAGGATTAAAGAAAAGAGGCTGAATAAATGTCTAAGGTGGCTTTGTAAGTTTAATTTATGGCCCTTTTGAAACCAGCTTCTCGTAGGTAAGTCGAGAAGTCGTTTCGAAATATCGCGAATCAGACTATAATTGTACGTAATTTCACTTTCTTGACTGTTGCAACCAGCAAGACCACCGGAAGTCAAAGAAGAACTTACGGATCGTGTCACTGCATCAAGTTGTGCTTTCTCCTCGCGATATTTGATTTATTATAGATTATCGCAAACGAGTAAGCGCCATTGTCAAATTAATTATCTTTCACGCCTTGTATGTTTCACTTTCTATTGTAATTGTGTCTTGTAAAAACAGTAATATGTAATGTCAACTTACGCAGGGTGGAGAAGGAAAAATAAATTCACACCGAACTTACTTTTTTAAAACGATAAACGGAGTCAATATAATTTGACCGCAAGTTTCGTCGTTTCTCTTTGTGTCGACTCGAAATAAATCTTTATCGTAAATAATTAACTCGATTAACTAATCTCATGAACGTTTAACCGGTAACTGAATTAATTTTGGGATGTTGTCTAAGTTTACTTTTTCTCATCAGGTGTAAAATGCAATGTAACTAGGACCGATGTTGGCCAGTTAGCCTTGTGTTTTTTTAAATTTCATGCGTAGCTTCTTATTTAGGAATGTCTAATGTCTAGCTTTTTAACACTAAATTTGATTGGCGTAGTGACGCTTACCACAACATATAAAACCTAATTTTTTGTTCATTCAACTTTTTGCGGATTTTTAAAGAAAATTAAAAACATTAAAATGAAGCGTATTAAATTTTTCGATAAGTTTTACGTGGTAAGTACCTAATAACAATAAAGTCTTCAAAAACAAATTAACAACCTCCCATGAAGTAACAATTTTTGTTAATAAATAATTCATAAAGACGCTTACGTAATTCTATAAAGTTTATCTAGATACATATAATAGTGAAATTAATAATAGTAAACATCTTTAGTTCACAATTTAATAAAATTAGAACACACGGAGAGGCGGAGAAGAGAAAATCGCTAAGAAATAGCAATAAATTACCTAAACAAGAGCAAGAGAGAGCAGCCCATTTGCGTTTAGGTGCTACATTCGCATTTGTTTCTAATTTGTTTTTGTGTCTGTTGTTTATTGTTTCATATTGGTCTGAACCTTGCACGTAACTTTTAATTCAAAGTTTCTTTGACAAATTTAAATCTAAATAACAACTTTCAAGTTTTTGAATTTCCATTTGATATAAAAACGCACGCAAATTTAAACCTTAATTTTGACAAACCCGGAAATACGCCACGGTCGCCATGTATGTACAAAAAATATATCTTGATAAATATTAAGTTTACTTCCCTATCTACAAAAAATTTTACCTTGAGCTAATGGTTACACTGGAAGGGTATTCGCCTATTCGCGCGAAAGCGCGAATCAAGTTTGCGCGAATGTGGCCGAATGACCGAGTACGGGCTAAGGCGTCGTTTCCACACGCGAGAAATGTCAGACAGGCAAACTAGTTTAATGTAAACTGGACTGCCGCTTGCAATATTGTACATTAGTGTGCATTGGAAGCGCCTTTTGCAGGACTTCCTAGAATTTTCTCGCATACAAAGTTCGTTTCTATCTGACAGTCTCTGAGTCTCTCTGACACTTCTCTCTGCAATTTCTCGCATGTGAAGACGAGGTTGTTATGCATAGTTTTACTGTAAGCAATAGTCTAAACAGTTTAAACTGTAGTAGCTCACACTTTGCAATAAAAATACAAGGGCCTTAAGGAGTAATTTAAGCGATTACGTTTCAGTCTTTTCTACTGTGACTAAATACTGCTCTAGCCGTCTCAAACATTTCCTGTTGACAAGCGCCGTCTTCCGGGAAATTGAATACTAATCATGGGGAAATCCACATCTTTACGTAGTTGCAAGACTTTACATTGATTAAAAACCAGTCAACAAACTTAAATTCGTCGATTTAAAGTTCAGGGCCGCCCGAAATGCTTGCAGTCTGCATAAATTTGGAACTGTCCGGTAATTAATAATATGGTCAATCCCTATCAGGTGCAATAACCATAAAAAGTGCAATCTAAACTTTTGAAGACTGTCCTGTTCAAGCACTGATATTACCAGAAGTAGGATCATGCGAACTATCGATATACGGATGTAGTCGATAAATGTCGACACTTTAATATACAATAATCGATAAACGGCTCACTGATAATGTTAAATTCTCTTTACTTGTTTGTCCAGGAGGAGCGAACCCTTATAACGGTGCAGACTGAAAGACCATTGCAAATGAGTAGTAAATCGCCCATCTGCCACTCTAAAGTGACTTGATGGTGGCTCGAGAAGGATGGGTTTTCTCTTTTTTCTGTTTTTCGCTTATAACTCGAAAACTATGCATTTTATGAGAAAACTGCCTATATATGAATATAAACTAAATAAAATTTTCCACAAATAGTATGTCTTAAGTTTTTTCCTCAGACTTACGGTTTAGGCGCCAGAGCGCGTTAGTTTGACAAAAATTCCAAAATCTGGCTAAAAACTGATTTTTTTGTTTATCGCTTGAAACTCGAAAACTACGCACTTTTAAGAAAAAGTGTTTCTAATACAAAAATAAAATACATTTAATTTCTTACAAATTATGTCTCTTAGATTTTTTTTGTTAAACGAAAAGTTTATGTGCTAGAGCTCGTTAAAGTACAAAGAAGAACATTGGGTCGTGGGTACTCAGAATACCCAGTTAACATAAAACATAACCCACATCTGGGCGCACGCGTGAGGACGGTGCATTCGTTTTGTCTCAGAGCATGCGAGTTGGCTTACGAGACACGACACATGCACATGGGTCTTTTTTGGTTTTTCGTGTATTTTCAAAGGAAGCGCTAACGCATGCATGCTAAAGTGTAGACGTAATAGACGTTTTTATTTCATTCCGCGCGTGGTAGTGGTGCTTCGCAAAGCGAAGTGAGACAACAACTTCCGCTAGAAAATAAAGCTATTGTCCATGACTTGAGCTCATATAGGCAGGGTACACACGCGCACGACATGTGCGCTCGAGCGAATTACGACCTTTACCTTTAGAGTTACGAACTTGACAAATAAAAATATACCGGTAAACAATTTGTTATTATAAGGAACTTTTATAGTTGTAATAGGAACCTTCAACTCAAAACATTAATTCTATTATTTATTGGAAAGAAAAAATGAAACAAAAATAAAAAAAGGTATGAGAAAAATTGTAAAAAGTATTCGAAATTTTTTTATTATTTAGTTAACTACGTTTTAATACAATTAAAAAGTTGTGGAGTGAATACGTATCTCCAAGTAAAACTTTGTGGTGGTGAATTTGCTCTACAATAATATTCCATCGCGTACGCACACAAATTGATACTCATGCCGATAGATATGGAAAACCACAAGAAAAAATTTCCAAAAGCTTGTGATTTAAATTTAACGAATGTAAATGGTATGCTAACAACAAAAAAGTTTATAAAAAGAATTGGGAGGAAGAATCCGAAAGACAAGCCTAAAATATATTCGTGAAATACAGCAGATATGAAAAATACTAGAACTTTTGGTATCCACTTGTTCTTTGGCAAAAGTTCAAATAAGTCTTTGTAAATGTAATCGTAAAGCCAATCGTGTACTACCACATTCCAAGTTCTGTAATACCGTGCGAGATTATCCGAAGTCCACCAGTCCTAAAAAAGTCAGCTTGAGTCTCAATTAAAAATTGACAAATTAAACGCCTGCCTTGTAGAATACACGGTCGGAGAATCTCAACAATTCTGCAAATATGTTCATCCATATATGTAACACTGTGTAGAAAACTGCAAAAAATATTAGCAAACCAGGTAAGGAATTTTTCAAAAGGAGTACTATTAATTCTCTCCACTCGTATTGTCTTATTCCGTAATCTTCAAAGCCGTTTATAAAAAATAGCTCCACCACCAAACTTATTAAGGAGACTCCTCCAAAAAATTCGGCTACACTCAGGACAACTTTACCCCAATTGATGTGTTTGGTTCTGAAAAATATTCCCTAATTAACAGTTGGAATGAAACTAGAATGCTTAGATCGTTAGCTGAGCTGAAAGATGAAATGTTTGGTGGAGAGGATCGGAGTACTAACAGGACTGGAATAAATATCAGATATACGTGGAGCTCTCAGGTTGAGAACACTTAATTAATTGGAAAAGTTAACAAAAACACTAATGTGGCATGTGGCAGTCCTAAAAAGGCAGACCCAATCAATAGATATAAATTTGCCGTCTTCTTCTTACCTTGGATAATTGTCTTGGTAAACTGTAGCTGGAACGAATGAAAAGTACAGAAATTGTTTCACAGTTGGATAGAGTATTTGATCTTCGACATGAGGTTTATATTTCAAGACTCGTGGCGAGTTGCTTCGTACAAAAGCCCACGTTTTCATTCCGACTCGAACCTAAAACGGTTAATTAACTGAGATCTTCAATAAATTGGCATGAGACTTACAGCGTCGCTTAATAATGCAAAAATTCCTGCTATTTGGAGTTGAAAATAATTTGCCGCAATGGGAATGACAGTTAAAAATATCAGATGGTGAAGGACTATTAATATTAAACCCGAGATGTCCCAAAGTTTTCTGAGTATTGCTAAAAAGAATTTTGGAATTGAAGTCAATTAATTTTTTGAAGAAATTATTTAAACAACTGTCCAGTGGACGTCCCATAAACATCTGCTAATGTCTACGGGCGTTTATTAGAAGATGTGTGCTACGTGAGACTTAGGACATTACGTAAAATAAATAATACCAATAATTACATTTTGGAGGTAGCTTGATTCTAATGGTGGCCCACGAAACCAGTCCGTAATACGGGATAAAGCTTGATAAGACCATTCCGACCCACACTAATGTTAGATAGTGCCAGTTGTAAAAACCTTTTTTGAGAAGGCCAAATCCCATATTGATCCTAAAAATTAACCGTTAATTAATTTTTTCCAAACTGACCTTTTTAGTTTTGGGAAGCTTTTAAAACGTCAATACTTACTGGCCTTTGTATAAATACTCGGTAGCTCCAAAATAGACAAAAAGACTGAATAAGATAGCCAAAAACATATGATAAATTGTCGAAATATGTTTGTTCTCGTATAAATCTGTTAAAAGGGAGTTCCTCTTGGCATATTTTTTTTCTGG
Source organism: Malthinus flaveolus (assembly GCA_950108345.1). Taxonomy (NCBI): domain Eukaryota; kingdom Metazoa; phylum Arthropoda; class Insecta; order Coleoptera; family Cantharidae; genus Malthinus; species Malthinus flaveolus. The sequence goes on along the minus strand of OX467287.1, from coordinate 19,800,386 downwards.
CAGTTTGCTGAAATTTGTTTTTCTGAAAAGACAAATTGATATTAAAAATTAAGCTTTTCCAACTCATAACCGCTCACTTTTTATCTGAAAACTCTTTCACGTCTTTAAATTCGTCTGCATTTCGAGTCGCGCTTTGAGCATCTTTCATGGTTATAATTGGAATTTGCCTAAAAATTAAAAAAGAAGGTTTTAGAAAACTACTTCTGTAGAGTTTAGTTTTCACTACCTACAGGAATGTGAAAAACTTAGGAGTTATGAGTTACCCCATAACACAACAGTGCGTCTGAGCTCGATATCTCTGGACCTATTAATTTAGAAATATTTTTGGGACATCCTGCATATGTATTTAAAAATAATTTTTTTAAGATCTTGCTTTGTCTCTTATCTATTCTCGATTTTGAACAAAACCTCGTATACACTTCTATATGTTAAAGTGCTATCGCTAAGGGCTGTGGACGGGGTTTCCTAGCTCTTGTTAACTAACCAGGGTCTTTTGAACAAATTTATGGTGTAAAGGTTAGGTGCATGATGCAAGGTTTGCATCGATGATCTTACGAAATGGAATTATCGTGATGGGCCCATTTCAATTTGTGACAAACTCGAACGAGTTAGTTATCTTTATCTGAATATTACATTGGGCCGTTTTTCTGTATAAGAAAATTGTGGCGAAAAACAAATAAGTTAGGTTAGGTGCTTTTTTATCCCTTAAACCGCCGCTGTTGCTACCGAAGAGGAGTTTATCGCTTTTACAACTGGATTTTGTCAACAATTTAATTAGTACCACAACGATGGTTTATTTTTAAAAATATGAGAGAGCTACACACTTCAAAAGGCAAGGTTTAATTAAACTTTTATTTGTTACAGGCACTTGGTAAAATAAAACATCAAAAACTTACCCTTTTTCGCGTGAAACGTTTTACAACTTTTTAAAGTAAGGAATCAGTTCGAAATTTTAAATTCAGTTAATGCATTGAAAATGTGTAAGAATTCTGTGAGGTCAAATTTTTAATCGTCAAAATAATGATAAGATTATAGTTATTTGAGCTCTCATATAGAAAACAATTATTATTTTACTTCAATGCGTATGATGATGAGTACTTTTTAAATTTTAAATAGTCTAGAGTAGTCTATGGATTGCGTAGCTATACAATGCTCCCAAGGGGATGTCCCATGCACTCGAAGAGCGACCACCTTCTAATATGCAAACTTCCGAATTACAATTTTTTGGCGATCAGTTTTTGATTGCTACGTAAATTCGCTTTGCAGTCGCGTAATTGATTTTTATAGGAAGTTTTTTATTGAGAAGGACATTTGCATGGTAATTATAAAATAATTTCTATTTTGACTTAACTTATTACTTATTACAATAAAATAATTGTGGTATAAAGTAACTTAAAACTGTGGGATCTTGCACTGGACAGTTTACTCTCGCATAATATTCCATGGAGTAAGCGTTCATAATTATACCAACTCCTAAGCCAAGACCATACAAAAATAACGTATTCCCTAACCAATTCCACTTAACTTCTAAAAACATTACTGGAACTCCTACAAAAACAAATTCGATGAACATGATTGGAAGGAAATATCCAAAGGCGAAAGCCAAGACGTATTCGTGAAAAACTGCAGAAATGACGAAAACTAATAGCCTGGCCGGATTTTTGCTCTTCGAGTATACGTGTTTGTAAAAATCTTTGTAAATGTACTCGCAGAGCCATTCGTGGACGACTATGTTCCATGTCCTGAAGTATCTCGAATAGCTTTTAGATGTCCACCAATCCTAATTTTAAAAAATCAATTAATATTTCTAGAAGAATTGTTAAGCGGCTTCAAGATGGGTGTTTGTAAATGGGATTGAGAGTAAAGGACCTACTAGTAATAGTAATAGGTTTGTTGCTGTTTTTGATTTTGGTTTTTGGTCAATAGCAGTCTAGTCCATCTAAGGCCATGTGGTATGTGTCTCTACTTTGATCGAAGTTTTAGACGAGGCTTTAGTAGTCAAAGCTAGACGCGATGCTTCACTTATGGACAAAACCACTTGCCAGAAGAATTCAAGTATACCCCGAGGTATACCCTTAAAAGGCGTTCGTTTAAACCAAATACCCAAGCTCCCATTCTAAGTTAATGGAATTGAGAAGCCGAGCACGCCCAATATTTATTATGAGATTATGTTCAGTCGAATTTGTTCAAATTTAAGAATTCAGTAGTTGATTAAAAATGATCATGAGTATCAGGCATCACCCTCCATTAAAATTCTTACAAAATAGCCAGTACGCACTTCCTACCAACTACAAAAATTCATTCTAAAATTTCGGCTTATTTAACACGTTTCGTTAACCCTACGTTAGGCGCGTGCACTTTACTAACGTGTTTAGGCGCGTGGACTACCATCGTAGACCATTTTATTATCTGTATAAAAGAGTGGTTTTGAACATTTGGAAACAAATTTTTGAGAAAAGTGGTTCATTTGACTATTGCTCATCGTACAAAATAAGTTTTTAACCAACATTGCATTTAATTTGAGAGATGTAATCAAAATACTCAGAATGGGCAATTTTAACGTAAATTTATTAAGTTTTGGGAATTTATTTATTATAACGTATTAAAAGTGATTTATAAACAAATATTTTTTAATATCCTCGTACTAGATAGCCCAAAGTAATAAAAAAAATTAAAAAATCTAAATTTCTTCAAATCAAAAAAAGACTGTGATCGACTAAAAGTGTTCGTTTTTATTCACTAAAACACGAAGTTCATATGTCTTTCGTATGGTCTTTGCAGGCATATTTGTAATATTTTGCACAAAACTTTCGACTGGACTTGTTCCTTTGTCGAGGACAAAAAGTGCAACGTCCAACATAATTTGCGGGCCTGCCAGGGGAGGGGACAATAGGGCAATACATTCTCAGTAATTCCCAGTAAAACGCGAGCTCGCCGTCTCATTTCAGCTGGCAATTGTAAGACCCCCTGAACCTGTACCCCCTGGGCCTGTAAGGCCTTGAACTCGATTTGAGGCCGCATGAGCTCCCACGCACATTTTTGAATAAATTCGCTTCGGTTTATTTTTTCTTCAGGGTGATTTGCTGTGTATACCCACAGAGCGTTTATGTAGCGATGTTTTAGCTTAGCAAAATTTAAAAACGCCGTAACTCGAAAACAAGTGAAAATCGGAAAACAACTTTTGGAATTATTTTGTCTTATATTTACATGTAAACCGGTGAGAAAATGTTTGGAGGTTTATAGTAATATTTTTGAAAATTATTGTTGAACTTTAAGGGGATTCCCCGAGTTTCCTAATAAAGTTTAAATCCTTTAACGGATTTTTGAATCTCTGTAATTATATTTAAAAATCTAGGAATAAAATAGTCGCATTAACAATAAATAGCACGACAAGAAATTGTAACACGGCTAGGCGCGTGGTCTACCATGGTAGACCACTCGCTTTTGGCGTGTAATAACAAAGGCAATTACCATTGTAGGGAATGTCCAGTACTCCAATTCGCTAGAGACAAGTGTTTTTTAGCAGCTATTGAGTATTACATAAATATAATTCGAAATTTACGAAAGTTATGATGGTTTACAGAGGCCTGGTCTACGATGGTAGACCACGCACCTAACGGAGGGTTAAACATGTATGGGATCTTTTGGATATTAATTACAATTATCTGGCTAAATACTCACTTCATAAAAGTTTCTGTCCGAAAACCTAAGTATTTCGGCAAAACTACTTATCCAAGCATGGTGGGTGACGTAAAAAGTAGTAAACGAGAACAACAAACCACTCCCTGCATTTTTCAAAAATATCAATGATAACTCTTGCCACGAATAATGTCTAAGGCCGTAGTCGCGGAACGAGTGTATTAGGTAATTTTCAACTATGAGACTCAACAGAAGCACGCCTCCGCAAAATTGCAAAGCGTATACGAAAACCATTTTCCAATTTACGCATTTTGACCTAAAAGCAAAGTTAAAACCGACGTTTTTTGCGCCATTTTCAGCTTACCTAGGGTAGTCGTCTTTGTAAATTAAAGTTGGGGCGAAAGAAAAGTAGAGGAACTTACTTAAGCAGGGGCAGAGAATTTTCTGGTCTTTCTCATAATTTAAAACCCTCGGCGCGTTACTTCGTACAAATGAGTAGAGTACCATCATAAATCGCACCTTAAAGTTAGATTTTTAAACTTTTTGACTTTATTAGGAGCCGCACCAGCTCAATGTCGTTGGTTTCACTGACTGTGGTACTTACATTATCACATAAGAGAGCGAAGGATCCGAGTATGGGTAGTTGGAGCCAAATTATTGTTAAAATTGGAAAATACATAAAACATGCGTAAAATAATATTAAAGCTATGAGCATGGAATTATCCAGCGTGGGTCGTACTGTAAATTAATTAAGTTGGCGTAAATGTTGGATTTACTCACTGAAATTACTCACAATTTGGAATTAATTGAATCCGAGCGGTGGCCCAAAACTTGAAAGCGTAGTAATAAACCAAACTTGCTAAAAACATGCCGATCCATGTTAGAATTATTAGGTGTGGTTTTGCGAAACCCTTAAATATTAAATCGAAACCCAGCTTTACTCTAAAACAAATTTTAATTAAAAAAATTACAAATTTGATCAATGCAGGTACGTACTCGCCTTTATAAACGTAATCGTGAGCCGACGTATTTATAAATAAACAAAATAAAATTATTAAAAATAAATGGTAAACTGTAGCGAGATGTTTATTTTGATACAATTCGGTCAACAGGAAATTTCTTTCAGAATATTCTTTTTCGCATAGTTTTTCTGGTTTCGCCTTCCTACCGATAAACTGTTAATTTTACAAAATTACTACAAATTACTCACGTTACGTTTTGTCGAAAAATTCATTTTGCACTTTCTCTTGTTTATTTTTCGCCGAATTTCCAAGTGCGCGTTTCATGTTAATTGAACGATTAAAGACTACGGCTAATCGATTGCTGAACTAATACGGCCATCGAATGTTAAAGTGGTTTGAATGTATATAAAGACGCGTTAAGAAGTAGGCACTGTACCTATAGACGCTAAAGAATAACGCAAAGTAATAACCCTCGATACAATATAATTTAATTAAACTTGGTAGTACATATTTATGCATATTGTATAATTTTAACTTATAAATATTCCAACAATGGACACTTAAAAATATTAAACAAAATTAAACAATAACCAAAACAGGTACTAATGAGGAAGTGAGAAATTAATAATAATAAAAAATTATAAATTCACTAGCAAACTGGCTCCAAAGCTGGAATAATTTCAATTTCGTGCGTAGAAAAAGGAGTTGTACTGTGTACTCGCCCACAATAATACACCCAACGAAGTAATGGGGCACTTTTTATCTGAAAATTTCTCACGGATTTAAATTTGTCTGCGTTTCGAGTCATGCTTTGAGATTCTTTCATATTTATAATAATTGGAATTTGCCTAAAAATTAAAAAGGAAACTTTCAAAAAACTACTTCTCTATAGCACTATTCAGTTTAGTTCTCATTACCTACAGAAATGTGAAAAATATATGAGATACCTCCGTATATGGATTCCGCGCCTGAGCTCGATATCTCTGGGCCTAATCAGACAAATTTTTAACATATTTTTGGACATCCGGTATATTTAAAAATCATTTTTTGAGATGCTGCGTTGTCTCTTGTTTATTTATTCGATTTAAAACGAAATCTCTTTCTGTATATTTATTTGAAAATATTCAATACTTCAAACATGTTTTAGTGCATTAAATTATATAAACAAATTAATTTGGTATGCAACCAACGACAGAAATCAGATAGTTATTAAAATTATACATTTTTTTGTTTTAAAGTTTAATAGCTAAAAGCTGTGGGCTGTGATCGCCACCTTGTATATAAGATTGGGGTTTATTGAAAATAGAAAATTTTTTCAGACACGGGTTTCCCAGCTCTTGTTAACTAGATAGTGTCTTTTAAATTAATGGTGTAAAGACCATAATATTTGCATCAATAACGCTACGAAATAGAATTTTTGTGATAGACATATTTCGATTTTAGACAAACTCGAGTAAGTTAGTTATCTCAAATATTGTTGCGTCCATTTTCTGCAAATTTAAATGACAAATAAAAATTGTAGAGAAAAACATGTTAGTTAGGTTAGGTGCCTTTTTATACTGTTTAGCCCTTCAAACCGCCAATGTTGCTACCAAAGAGAAGTTGATCGTTTTTACTACTGGATTTCGCCAACAGATTAATTAGTACCAAAACGATTGTTTATTTTAAAAAAAATATGAGAAAACTACAATCACTTTACAAGGCAAGGTTTAATTATCCTTGTATTTGTTATAAGCACTTGGTAAAATAAAACAACAAAAGCATAGGTACCCTTTTACGTGTGCAACGTTTTACAACTATTTAAAATGAGAAATCAGTTGGAAATTTTGGAAAATGTTAAAGCTTTCCATGGGGTCAAATTTTTAATTTTCAAATTAATGATAAAGTTATAGTTATTCGAGCTCTCATATAGAAAACAATTATTTTACTTCAGTGCGAATGAGAGCATCGTTAGTTTAGGGTTTCGGGATTCTCAACCATTTTTATTTCTCGAGGCACGAAAATTCTCGACCAGAATTTCTCGAGCATCTCCAGAAATTTTGAAATTTTGAATAAAATACGATGTCATTTTAAAATTTTTGCTTTATTAAATTAGACATTAGATGTTCAATACCAGTAAAGCCGCCTGTCGACTTTTTTAATTCACTTCGTGTTTTTAAAGCAAATTTTGTGGACATGTTCAAGATGTCTTACTAACCCGGTTGTATTTGAGCTCTAATGGATATGTTTTTCGGACATCTAAGACATTGTGCAAACGGCTCCTCTACTCGTCTTTGATTTTGGTAAAATACTTCCACACCTTCGACTTTTCCGGGGGCAAAACTAGAACTGGCGGGTGGCGCGGTAACAGCGATGCGATACTCTATTAGACTCGGCACGTGTTTCTTCTAGTTACCTAGCGCACGGAAGTGATTTCTCGAATTCCCGAGGCATTGAGTTTTTTCCCGTCTCGACTAAAGACAAATTTCTCTAGAGTTCTCGCCTCGAGAATTCTCGAGCAGAAACTCTAGTATGGTTTTAGTTTTAAAATATTCTAGAGTGGTCGAAGAATTGCGTTACATTGCTCTCAAGAGAATGGCCCAATCAGTGTGAAACTCGAAGAGCAAAGAAATCTATCTTCTAATTTTCAAACGTCCAAATTACTATTTTTTGGCGATCAGTTTTTGGTTGCTACGTAAATTCCTTTTGCAATCGCATAATTTATTTCTATAGGAAGTTTTTTCAAGGAAGACATCTCCATGTTAATTCTATAATAATTTATTTTTTAACTTAACTGCTTATTACTTATTACAATAAAATAGTTGTGGTATAAAGTTACTTAAAACTGTGGGATCTTCTACGGGACAGTTCACTCTCGCATAATATTCCATAGAGTAAGCGTTCATAATTATACCACATCTTAAGCCAAGCAAATACAAAAATACTGCATTTCCTAAACAACTCCTCCCAAATTCAAAAAACATTATTGGGACTCCTATGAAAACAAATTCGATGAACTTGATAGGAAGGAAAAATCCAAAGGCGAAAGCTAAGACGTATTCGTGATAAATTGCAGAAATGACGAAAACTAACAGCCTGCCCGGATTTTTGCTTTTCGAGTAAACGTGTTCGTAAAAATCTTTGTAAATGTACGCGTAGAGACAGGCGTGGACGACTATGTTCCATGTCCACTTCATAAAAGTTTCTGTCCGAAAACCTAAGTAGTTCGGCAAAAAAATTCATCCAAGTATGTAAGAAGACGTAAAAAAAAGTAAACGAGAACAAGAAGCCACTCCCTGCATTTTTCAAAAATATCATCGTTAAGTCTTGCCAGGAATAATGTCTGAGGCCGTAATCGTGGAACGAGCGTATTAGAAAGTTTTCAACTATGAAACTCATCAGAAGCACGCCTCCGCAAAATTCCAAAGCGTATACGAGAGCCTTTTTCCACTCTATGCATTTTGACCTAAAAGCAAAGTTAGAACCGAGATTTTTTGCGGCATTTTCGGCTTACCTAGGGTAGTCGTCTTTGTAAATTGAAGTTGGGGCGAAAGAAAAGTAGAGGAACTTACTTAAGCAGGGGCAGAGAATTTCCTGGTCTTTCTCATAATTTAAGACCCTCGGCGCGTTACTTCGTACAAATGCGTAGAGTACCATCATAAAACGCACCTTAAATCCAATTTTAAAATTGTGTTGACTTTGGGAGCCGCACCAGCTCAATTTCGATGGTTTTACTCTGGTTACTTACATTATCAGTTAAAAGGGCGAAAGATGCAACGATGGGTAGTTGGAGCCGAATTATTGTTAAAATTGGAAAATACATAAAACATGCGTAAAATAATATTAAAGCTATGAGCATGGAATTATCCAGCATGGGTCGTACTGTAAATTGATTAAGGTGGCGTAAATGTTGGATTTGCTCACTTCAATTACTCACAATTTGGAATTAATTGAATACGAGTGGTTGCCCAAAATTTGAAAACGTAATAATAAACCAAACTTGCTAAAAACATGCCGATCCATGTTAGAATTGCTAGGTGTGGTTTTGCAAAACCCCTAAATATTAAATGGAAACCCAACTTTACTCTAAAACGAATTTTAATTGAATTTTGCAAATTTGAACAGTGCAGGTAACGTACTCTCCTTTATAAAGGTAATCGTTAACCGACGTATTTATAAATAAACAAATTAAAATTACTAAAAATAAAGTGTAAACTGTAGTGAAATGTTTATTTTGATACAATTCGGTCAACAGGGAACTTCTTTCATAATATTCTCTTTCGCTTAGTGTTCCAGGTTTCGCCTTCCTACCGATAAACTGTTAATTTTCAAAAATTATTACAATAACTCACTTTACGTTTTGTCGAAAAATTCGTTTTGCTCTTCCTCTTTTTGATTTTTTGTCAAATTTTCAAGTGCGCGTTTCATCGTCGAATAAGCAATTAAAGACTACGGCTAATCGATTGCTGAACTGCCGCTATCGAATATTAAAATTGTTTGAATGTATGTAAAGACGTGTTAAGAAGTAGGCACTATGTAGACACTAACGAATAACGCGATATAATATAATTTAATTAAACTTGCTAAGTAGTACATATGCAATATGCATTGTAGGTATATGTATAATTTTAACTTATAAAATATTCCAGCAATGGACTATAACCACAACAGGTACTAATGAGCAAGTGGGAAATTAATAATAATAAAAAATTATAAATTTACTAGCAAACTGGCCCCAAAGCTGAAATAATTTCGATTTCATGGGTAGAAAAAGTAGTATTTGTACTATGTACTCGCACACAATAATAATACACCAAACGAAGGAATGGGGCACTTTTTATCAGAAAATTTCCCACGGATTTAAATTTGTCCGCGTTTCGAGTCATGCTTTGAGATTCTTTCTCCTGATGACCTATTCCTTGAAGAGCAAAGATATCCACCTCCTAATACAGGGTGTCAACTGTAACTTGGCCAAGAATGCCAACGTAGGTAGAGGACCGATAGGCAAGTATTTTAAGGATAGGAACCCATGTCCGAAAATGCACCCGCACGGAGCTACGGCCGTTTTTAAGTTTTGGTTTTTGTACCTGATGTACACGCTACATGTCGTGTTTTAAAATAATTGTCTGCCTGGAAACCTATCGTGGCCTAGGAAATACATTGTGCAAATACGCTGTGCTCCAAGTGCGTTGCAGTTCATGACCCCATACGCCAGATGCACGTCGGCGAGCTTCTGAAATGTTAACCTGTTCATTGTTCAGAACACGTTTTATTGACACAATGTTTCTGAGCTGACTTTCAATGTATTTCCTAGACCCTAGACAACGATGAGTTGCCAGGCGAACAATTGTTAGACACACGACATGCTGCCTGCATATCGAACGATAAAACGTAAAGTTAAAAACGGCCGTAGCTCCGTACGGGTGCATTTCCGGACATGGGTTCCTATCCTTAAAGTACCTACTCTACCTACCCTGGCATTCTTGGCCAAGTTACAGTTGACACCTTGTATACAAAGTTCCAAATTACTATTTTTTGGCGATCAGTTTTTGGTTGCTACGTAAATTTGTTTTGCAATCGCATAATTTATTTCTATAGGAAGTTTTTTCAAGGAGGGCATCTCCACGTTTATACTAAAATAATTTATTTTTTAACTTAACTACTTATTACTTATTACAATAAAATAGTTGTGGTATAAAGTAACTTAAAACTGTGGGATCTTCCACGGGACAGTTCACTCTCGCATAATATTCCATGGAGTAAGCGTTCATAATTATACCAGCTCCTAAACCAAAACCATACAAAAATAACGTATTTCCTAAACAATTCCACCCTATTTCTAAAAACATTACTGGGACTCCTATAAAAATAAATTCGATGAACATGATAGGAAGGAAAAATCCAAAGGCGAAAGCTAAGACGTATTCGTGATAAATTGCAGAAATGACGAAAACTAATAGCCTGGCCGGATTTTTCTTTTTTTTCGAATACACGTGTTCGTAAAAATCTTTGTAAATGTACGCGTGGAGCCAGTCGTGGACGACTACGTTCCATGTCCTGAAATATCTCGAATAGCTCTTGGATGTCCACCAGTCCTAGTTTAAAAAAATCAATTAATGTTTTTACTAGAATTATTGTTAAACGGCTTCAAGATTGGTGTTTGCATAAATGGGATTGGTAGTAAAGGACCTTTATTAATAGCTTTGTCAATAACAGTCTAGTCTATCTACGGCCATGTGCCATGTAGCCGTTTTACTAAGGTAGAAGCTTTGGTCGAGGTTTCAGATGAAGTTATGGTAGTCAAAGATAGACGCGATGCTCCATTTAAGGAGCACTATTGTAAAATTTCAGCGAATTCAACCAGTTTGGTAACAAAATGTATGGGATCTTTTGGATGTTAATTTAATTTTTTTACTAAATACTCACGTTATAAAAGTTTCTGTCCGAAAACCTAAGTATTTCGGCGAAAAAATTCATCCAAGCATGTTGGACGACGTAAAAAGTAGTAAACGAGAACAACAAGCCACTCCCTGCATTTTTCAAAAATATTAACGATAACTCTTGCCACGAATAATATCTAAGGCCGTAGTCGCGGAACGAGTGTATTAGAAAAGTTTCAACTATGAAGCTCATTAAAAACACACATCCGCAAAATTCCAAAGCGTGTACGAGAGCTTTTTTCCACTGTATGCATTTGGACCTAAGAATAACAATAAAACCAACATTTTTTGCGTCACTTTCGGCTTACCTAGAGTAGTCGTCTTTGTAAATTAAAGTTGGGGCGAAAGAAAAGTAGAGGAACTTATTTAAGCGGGGACAGGGAAATTCCTGGCCTTTCTCATAATTTAACACTCTCGGCGCGTTACTTCGTACAAATGCGTAGAGTACCATCATAAAACGCACCTTAAATTCAATTTAAAATTTTTTTTGATTTAATGGAAGTCGCACCAGCTCAATTTCGTTGGTGTCATTTTGGCTACTTACATTATCACATAAGAGGGCAAAGGATGCGACGATGGGTAGTTGGAGCCGAATTATTGTTAAAATTGGAAAATACATAAAACATGCGTAAAACAATATTAAAGCTATGAGCATGGAATTATCCAGCGTGGGTCGTACTGTAAATTAATTAAGTTGGCGTAAATGTTGGATTTACTCACTGCAATTACTCACAATTTGGAATTAATTGAATCCGAGCTGTGGCCCAAAACTTGAAAACGTAATAATAAACCAAACTTGCTAAAAACATGCCGGCCCATGTTAGAATTACTAGGTGTGGTTTTGCAAAACCCCTTAGTATTAAATAGAGACCCAGCTTTACTCTAAAACGTATTTTAATTAAATTTTTTAAAATTTTAACAATGCAGGTACGTACTCTCTTTTATAAACATAATCGTGAGCCGACGTATTTATTAACAAACAAAATATTAATAATAAAAATAAATGGTAAACTGTAGCGAGATGTTTATTTTGATACAATTCGGTCAACAGGGAACTTCTTTCAAAATGTTCTTTTTCTGGTTTTGCCTTCCTATCGATAAACCGTTAATTTTCAAAAATTATTACAATTACTCACGTTACGTTTTGTCGAAAAACTCATTTTGCGCTTCCTCGTGTCGATTTTTCGCCGAATCTTCAAGTGCGCGTTTCATCGTTAATTAAACGATTTGATACACAGTTAATCGATTGTTGAACTGCTGCCATCGAAGATTAAAATGGTTTGAATGTTTGTAAAGACGCGTAAATAAATATGTACTATGTATATGCTAATGAACAAACAACATCGATAAGAAATTAGGCATAGTAACGGAGAAAATAACTTCATCGTAAGACGCAAGTATAGTGTTGCAAACCTATTTTTTCTGTTTTTCGAAGTAATCGAGTATGGAATACGAAATGCCGTTATAGGATTTAAGGACATCTCTATGTTAGTTCTAAAATAATTTATTTTTTAACTTAACTTACTTATTATTTATTACAATAAAATAATTGTGGTATAAAGTAACTTAAAACTGTGGGATCTTCCACGGGACAGTTCACTCTCGCATAATATTCCATAGAGTAAGTGTTCATAATTATACCAGCTCCTAAGCCAAAATAATACAAAAATAACGTATTCCCTAAACAATTCCACCCTATTTCTAAAAACATTACTGGGACTCCTATGAAAACAAATTCGATGAACATGATAGGAAGGAAAAATCCAAAGGCGAAAGCTAAGACGTATTCGTGATAAATTGCAGAAATGACGAAAACTAATAGCCTGGCCGGAGTTTTGCTCTTCGAGTAAACGTGTTCGTAAAAATCTTTGTAAATGTACGCGTAGAGCCAGTCGTGAACGACTACGTTCCATGTTCTGTAATATCTCGAGTAGCTCTTGGATGTCCACCAATCCTAGTTTTCAAAAAAATCAATTAATGTTTCTAGAAGAATTATTAAACGGCTTCAAGATGGGTTTTTGCAAATGGGATTGGGAGTAAAGGACCTTTAGTAATAGCTTCTACCTGTTTTTGATTTCAGTTTTTGGTCAATTAAAGTCCAGTTGATCTACGACTAGGTGTCGTGTCACTCTACTTACGTAGAGGCATTGGTCGAGGTTTCAGGGGAGACTTTATACACTATGCTCCACTTATAAGACAATTATACACTAAATAAGCTAGTTGATTAAAAATTGTTAGTAGTATCCACTCTCCATTGGACAAAATATTCATCAATATCTCTATTTTAAAGTATCCCACTCCCATCATCCAATTAGGACAACTGCACTATCGCTATTCTTAAATTTGGTTAAAAATATATGGGATCTTTTGGATGTTAATTACTATTCTCTTACTACATACTCACTTTATAAAAGTTTCTGTCTGAAAATCTAAGTATTTCGGCTGAAAGATTCATCCAAGTATGTAAGATGACGTAAAAAGTAGTAAACGAGAACAACAAGCCACTCGCTGCATTTTTCAAAAATATCATCGTTAACTCTTGCCAGGAATAATGTCTGAGGCCGTAATCGTGAAACGAGTGTATTTGAAAATTTTCAACTATGAAACTCATCAGAAGCACGCCTCCGCAAAATTCCAAAGCGTATACGAGAGCCTTTTTCCACTCTATGCATTTTGACCTAAAAGCAAAGTTAAAACCGACGTTTCTTGCGCCATTTTCAGCTTACCTAGGGTAGTCGTCTTTGTAAATTAAAGTTGGGGCGAAAGAAAAGTAGAGGAACTTACTTAAGCAGGGGCAGAGAATTTTCTGGTCTTTCTCATAATTTAAGACCCTTGGCGCGTTACTTCGTACAAACGCGTAGAGTACCATCATAAAACGCACCTTAAATCCAATTTTAAGATTTTGTTGACTTTTGGAGCCGCACCAGCTCAATTTAGTAGGTAGCACCTTTAGTTACTTATACTTACATTATCAGTTAAAAGGGCGAAAGATGCAACGATGGGTAGTTGGAGCCGATTTATTGTTAAAATTGGAAAATACATAAAGCATGCGTAAAATAGTATTATAGCTATGACCATGGCATTATCCAGCATGGGCCGTACTGCAAATTAATTAAGTTGGCTCAAATGTTGGATTTACTCACTGAAATTACTCACACTTTGGAATTAATTGAATACGAGTGGTGGCCCAAAATTTGAAAACGTAATAATAGACCAAACTTGCTAAAAACATGCCGGTCCATGTTAAAATTACTAGGTGGGGTTTTGCAAAACCCTTAAATATTAAATCGAATCCCCGCTTTATTCTAAAACAAATGTTAAGTAGAAATTTTCAAATTGCAACAATGCAGGTACGTACTCTCCTTTATAAACGTAATCGTTAACCGACGTATTTATAAATAAACAAAATAATATTACTAAAAATAGATGGTAAACTGTAGCGAGATGCTTATTTTGATACAATTCGGTCAACAGGGAACTTCGTTCGGAATATTGTTTTTCGCATAACTTTCCAGGTTTCGCATTCCTAAGGATAAACTGTTAATTTTCTAAAATTATTACAATCACTCACGTTACGTTTTGTCGAAAAATTCATTTTGCGCTTCCTCTTCTTGATTTTTCGTCGAATTTTTAAATGCGCGTTTCATCGATAATTGAGTAATTCAACACTGCTTCTAATCAATTTATGAACTGCAGTCATCGAATATTAAAATGATTTGAATTGATGTTAAAATGCGTAACTAAGTACCAACGAATAAACAACAACATCGATAAGCATAGTAAGTGTTGCAAGCCTTTTTTTCGCCCTCTTTCGAAATAATAGAGTATATGAAATGCCGTTTTACTCTTTAATGCGTATATTTACCAATAATATAGAATTGAAATCATTCATAACTTCTTAATTGCATGGAAAATGATTGTTTAACTGCTATTTGAAATGAGCAATAAAAAAACGAATTCAAACGTAAAACGTTTTAGATTGATATTTATGGTAGAATAGGTACAGACATAATTGGAAAATAGCTTTTTGACTTCTAGGTTTAACACAGTTGGGGGTGTACTTAATGTACTTTAAAATTTAAATAAGAGGGATTTTACCTGACCATTTGAATACCTTACGAATTCTATTGTTACTTGTTCTTATATTGTTAGCATCCGTCTTATTTAAATTTTAAAGTACTTTAAGTACACCCCCAACTGTGTTAAACCTAGAAGTCAAAAAGCTATTTTCCAATTATGTCTGAACGAACTATACTTGGACTGTGTACTCGCTCATTACACCAAAGGAAAGAATAGGACATAAATATGGGCAATGCCCGTCTGTATATTTTTCGGCCTATTGACCTACCGCCCGATACATCAGTCTGATAGTCTGTCGATTGTCCAATTTCAGGCGACCCCTCTACCCACACGTTAGCCTGCCCGTCTCGCAACTGAAGGTAATACGGCTAGCATTACGCTTCTAGCCTTTGATCACTTTCAAGAGTGAGCGCATTCTACGACCGAAGAAATGCGAAGCTGATATGGTGCATCTGCGATTCAGACCTATATAGATGTTTAGCTCAGTACTATATGTTACTGGTATAATACTGTTGTTACTGGTATACCACTAAACCATACGGATAATACTTTCGAATATTAAACTCAAAAACGTATTTAAAGAACTTCGTTTATTAGGCTCATTGTGTAACACTATAGCAATGTATTGATCTAGGAATAAAATAATCAGAAAATGTATAATTTTCGATCGGACAGTTAATGCGAGCGTAATATTCGATGGAAAATGTACTGCTGAGAATACCCATACCAAGTCCCAAACCATACCACATCGCAGTATTTCCTAACGCGTTGTTCTTCGATCTGATGGAACTCACGGCTAAACCAACACCAAAAAATTGCATAAACAACATCGGAAAACAAAACTTAAACGCAAATCCTAAGATGAATTCGTGAAAAAGAGCCGAAACGAGGAAAACTGTAAATTTTGCTACAGTTTTATTGTTTTTCGTTACTATTTCGCACATATCCTTGTAGATAAATTTGTAGAGCCAATCGTGCACGACCACATTCCACGTACGATAATACCGTCCGTACGACGTAGACGTCCACCAATCCTAAACACTTCCATTTACAATTTCCACCAAACTCTCACGAGACTCACCTTGTAAAACATCCTATCGCCGAACCTCAGCATTTCTGCAAAACCGTTCATCCAGGCATGAAGTCCTGCGTAGAAGGTCGTCAACTTGACCAAGATACCAAGAACGCCGCTACTTAAAATCATCATGGTGAGTTCTTGCCAAGTGAATTTTTTCAGCCCAAAATCTTGAAACGTCGGTATGAAGAAGCGTTGGAAGAGAAAACTCAAAAAGAGCACGCTTCCAAAAACTTCGATAAAGCACTTCACGACGTAATTCCATCTAATGTGACTCGTTCTGAAAAGTTTCTTAGTATTTTTTTAACTTTTTGACTTTGTTAAGTTTACCTTGGGTAGTTGTCTTGATAAATTAAAGTTGGGGCGAATAGAAAGTAGAGGTATTTGTGGAATTCCGGATAATGAACTTGATTTTGGTCTTCGGAGCGTAGTTTGTATTTTAGTACTCTGGGGACGTTACTGCGGATAAACGAGTACGCTTTCATTACGAGTCGAGTCTAAAATACGCAAAAGTTGAATTTTTAATAGGCTCTTTTAGGCTTACTAACCAATTCGCATAACGCAGCTATTGATTCGGGAATTGTTATCTTATACGACGTGGTTGTTTTGGTAAAAAAGTAAATAAACCACGGGAAATAGATTATTACAGCGACCAGGTTTAAATTGTCCCATAATTTTAATTGAAGGGCTAAAAGTAAATTTTGAAACGTTTTTGTTTAATTTTAGACGTTACCAACATTTTGGACTTATTTGGATTCTAATTGTCGCCCAAAGGTGTAACCCTAAGTAAATGGCAGCCGTGGTCGAAAACATGGAGGTCCACACCGTTAAAAGAGTTGGAAAGTTTGAAAATGAAGTTAAAATTAATTGAAAGCCTAAATTGATCCTAAAAATTGGTTTTAAATGTTTCTTAGTTGCTCGCACCTCTGCTAACGCACTTACTCCCCGTTAATTAATAAATCCTGAAAGACAATATTTACGAACATCCCAAATAGAATTGCTAAAAAAATGTGATAAATCGATCTTATGTGTTTGACCTCGAATAAATCGGTTAATAACGAATTTTGTGCAATAAATTGTTTTTCCGGCAGAGCACCATCTTTAGTCTTGCTGCAAGTACAATTTGAGTGCGTTCAAGTACAAACGTACTCGATCGTAAATAAATAATTTAAAATAATATGTCCTTACACTTTATCTCTTATTTCTTCACTATGTTCGCTATAATTAAATAAATGGTCTATCTGACCCGCTATTATATTTTTCTTTTCGATATCTCTCATTATTTCGCGCATCATTTCATCTAATTCTTTGTTTATTTTTGACGACGTTTCCGAACGCAATTGCTACCAAAAGAGAAAATTAACGTGGTCACTTAGTAAAGAAAATTGCGTTACCTCCAACTTTTCTTGAATTTTTTTAATTGCGTACTCATTTTTAATTTTTTCGTTTGGATTTGAATCTGAAACTTAACTAAGATTGCAAATTACAATAATTTAATTACTATTGACTTATTACCAATTTTTTGGGAATCCATCGATGGTACCTCTCTAATGAACACTAATGAAATTAACGAATTTATGAAAATGTGAACAAATTTCTATCTTAAATACTTGAAATTAAAGATTGATCGGTTATCATTTTATCTGTAACTGGCTTACAAATTTATTGTTAGTAAAAAACAGATAAAATTATATTTCTAATTAGCTATTATTACAATTGTACATAATCAAAAATTATATTGAAATTAGGCTCCGAAGCTATAAGTGCTCGCATTGCGAGAAGGTCGCATGAAAAGTGGAGACTGATGGATACCTATATCAATAATACAATATAGGAATGCGCAATATTTAATCGCAAATATTTATATCGATATTTAGATAATGTTATATCGATATTTCGATAAAAATTCGGATATTATATATTTAGGTATACCGGGTGCCCAGATCAGCGTGCGGTCTTTTAGAGATAACCGTTTGAATTAAATAAAATGTATTTGAGCATTCTTGAGTCTTGAGAGCGAATGTAAGAGCCAGTTCTTAAGTTCTTCTACATTTTGAAATGCTGAAATATTTGGCATTATTGTCACTCTTCAGAAGTGGCTACTCTCAATCTAAAAATAACCGATTAACTCCCTAGCTCCCTGCTAAGACGAATCATCCCTCTTTGAAGAGTTTCTATATTTGTTTTCTGAAAGAACATACAGACAGACAGACAGAAAAAAAGCTTTTAATTCTGATAACGATGCTTCTCGACAAGAACCGTAAAGATTTGCAAAAATTTCACACGTTTTTAACCTAAATTTTAAAAAATACGCCACAATATTAAAGAAATAATAGTTTACGCCTGACACATAGGCAACACACCGTACACTTGAAACCTAACCAAGCGTTATTCTGAATTTATTTACAGCAAATTTATTATTATCAGGACGTATGTTATTGGTTTTTTAAATTCCAATAAAGCTCTTTTTCCTCCCCCTTCCACCCCCACTCTCCCTGGTTATTAGAGTAATAAAATCAAAAACAATTTAATAACAATCAATATCTATAAGATACATGAAAACGACGTACATTAACTTTTTTTGGGTTATTATTTCTTAAAATTTGAAATTATCATTATAACAGGCTCTTGTTTTTTATAATAAACATTTTATAATAAACATTTATAATAATCTAACATTCTAAACAATGAGATGCGAGACATCGGGTGTATAAGCAGGCAAATATCTAGGAACTGGCTGTACTCCTCCAGACTCTTCGACTCTCCTTTGACGTATATCGGAATCTCCGGGCCATGCTCGTTCAGGCCCTGTAGTCCTCTGATATTTATCGACTGCTAAAGAAATAGTTGCCGTATCATTGACGCCATTCGATTTAATACGACGTTGAGCAGTTGTTGTTAAGCGTAAAGACTTGCGTTTCTGCAACAAACAAAATTTTATTTCTACTCGATCGAGACGAAACGCCTTACTTCAACACAACCGCGCCACTTATCGGCAGCGTGTCTCGCCAATTCCATTCTTTTTTGTTTCTTAATTTGGTGCTTCTTGTACGCCATTTCGATAACAATCAAACCGACGCCTCCAACTATACCAGCGGCCACTAAAATGAAAACCCCTGCCATATTTTTGAGCCCTAAAGTGTTTGGAGTCTTTTCGAATTGCTCGCAAGTTTGCACATTTCCCTGTAAAATCCATTTGTTATCTAAACCTTCCATGAAGCCACCTGAAAAAGACGACTCGAAGAATCTCTCGCGAAGTGTAAATTGTCTTACTCTCGTGGAAGTCTAAGATTGCTAAAGTTACATCGTCTGCCCAAGGTGAGCCTTTTTGAAGTCCAATTCCATACCCAGAACGGCCGAATAATTCACCGGCAGTTACGAGCTCGCAGTCTTGGGCCGCTTCGAACTCTAAGCGAGAACTATCCCAAATGAAGGCCATTAGTTTGCTGTAAGGTAAGTTTTAGATTTGTGGCTATTGGGTGACAAAAGTTTGTACCCAATTTTGACATCTGATATTGCATCTTCGGCCGTGTTGTAATTGTTAGCTTCCATCGTACGGTACATATTTGACAGTTCAACTTGTCGCCTAAAGTACATATCTACGGCTGAGCCTTTAACAGTTGCACAGGTCAAGTTTTCCATTGTATTTCGTAACTAAAAAGTCATTTTAATTAGGTAATTACACAAAAGTGACGTAGGGGCAACTTACGCGAGCATCGTTAATTCCAGATAACTTAGTTTTAGGTCTCTCCAGCACGAGAAAAGCGGCTAAGTTAGCAGTGTACGAAGCTACGATAATCATGGCAAAACCGGCCCAAACCATCCCCAAAACGCGAGCCGAGAAGCTTCTCGGTGTTCCTTCGCCTATGCCACTATTTAAGAGCACACCCCAAGCAAACCAAATAGCGCTGGATAAATTTAAAGCGTCTTCTTCGGTACCGTCGGTATTTGCTAACTTAAACCTACCAAAAGGCGAAAACCTGTCTAGCAAGTATAAAACTAACGCAACAACGTGAACAGAAACCATAACTAAAATCCACAAAGTGTTACTGAACGGTTGCAAAAATGACACCAAAGTCGACGATCTCGACGGCTTCTTTTCTAAAATCGTTATGCCTTGATACTTAAACGGTTTGCTAAATTCGATAAATTCTGCTCGTTCTGGATTGATGGTTAAAGGCGCAACTATCATATCCGCACGCTCGGAAACCAATTCTCCAATGAGGCCCGTCCACTCTTTTTTACCGCCGACCGACGTGTTTCTAATCATGTAATTACCAAACAGGCCGTCTGGAGAAAGGGCGAGACTGTAGGTGAAATTAATCTTTTTTGACAACTCTTTGAGGAGATCCATGCAGTAGCCTTTGCAACAAAAACGCGCCATTTCTACAATTGCATAATTTTATTGGATAAAATTTTTGGAGCGGTGGAACGGTTACCGTCTTGAGTGGCGTTGAAATGGGGACATAAGATTTCGTCCGGCATGCAATTTTCGTTGTCGTCGTTTAACTTTCTCGTGTAAACGAATGGCTTCTCTTCAATCGTTAACACTTTCAAGTGAGTTGGAATCATGAAGCCTTCGGGTTTGGTCAATTCTCGTCCTGGCCATAAAATTCGTTTTTCTTCCACACTAAGCAGCATCTTGCTATGCTCCTAAAAGACGTATTACTCTCGCGTTGGTTTATTTAAACTTGCACTCACTTTATTGAAATAATATTTTCCCACCACGACTTGAGACCGTCTTCTTTGAATGTTAATGATGTTGTATTCGGCATTAATTCGGTCGCCTTGGTCGTCGAATGCCACCTTTCCAGTTTCGCCATTTAACAAAACTTGCTTCCGTATAAAATTAAACAGCTCCCTACCAGTTTCCCAAATCGAGCCCGAATTATCACAGTCTTTAGGTGCTTCGGTGATTTCTTTACTTTGGTTCATATCGCGTAAAGCTGACGCTAGGACATAACTGAAATTGTTTATACAAATATTTGTTAGCCGCAGTGTCACCCACGGTTACTTACATGCTGTCACGTATGTGGGCCTTTTCGTTCGTTGCATTAACCAGTTGCAACCCTAAAATTCCTTCAGGGACGTTATCTGCCTTGAGAGCTTGTTCTGTCACAATCCAGGCGTAGCCAGCGTGAGTCATGTTGTATTCGGCCGCATCTCGAAATATAACTTTAGCGTCCACTTTGCTGAAAATTATTTTTTAAAGCGAGTTATTGTAAGTGAGACCTTTTGAACTCACTTGGCGTATAGTAAATAAACTCTAGATTGGGCGTTTTTAATTTCGCCCAACTGATCTAAAAAGCTATCTAGGCCAGTTTCGAATTCTATCACCGATTCCACCTAAAACAGTCCGGTGGTAAGAAATGAAGCTTGTAGATGATTCTTTTGGGTGGTTACCTGGACTTTAATTTCTATGTCGTCTTCTAAGCTTTGGGATGTTGTTTGAAAACGTCCCAATAGAGCGCGGCCATCTGTATCGGAACTATGAATGAAGATGACTTTTTTGTAGTTGAAGTGTTTGAGCATTTCAACCCACACGTCCGCTTGGTGAGAGTACGGTGGTACTGTACGGAGGAACGAGACGTGGATGTTCTGAAAAAAATGTTTTTGGCTCGTGAATTTTTAACTTTTGGCCTAACCTTATCGGAAAATGCAGCATCTCGGGATGAAATTCCTATTACTGGAATGTGATAAAAACCACAAGTGTACGACACTGCGGCTGGAGATAAATCGCCAGTTAAAGGATGCGACACTACCACGGCGTACACCTACAACAAATTTAAGTTAATTAAGTGGTTAAATTAAGCACTTACGACTTACACGACGCGAAATTAGGTGTTTGCAAACGTTTAAGGCTGTTTTGATGGGATTTGGATCCATTAAGATCGCCTTGTCAAAATAAGTAACGCCTTTTGGTACATACTGCTGGTCAAAATTTAAGTGCTACAAATTAAAAAGTTAATTTTGCGTTAAATAATCGAGTAGGTTACGAACCAAAATAGTTTCCTTAAAATAATGAGCACTATCGTTGTTACTTAAAACACCCCCAATGTTGAAAACGGTTGGATTGTTAGAAGAAGACCATTGATCCGATTTAACGACAAACAAATAATAAGAAGAAACGAACAGTAATTTTAACAACATTTTTGTTAAATGAAAGTTTATTTAAACTATTAAAATCATGTTAAAATTGTAGTGAGTTTTGTTAAATCCAAGCAGCAGAACCGCACCCGCTGCTATGACAACGAACTCAGATGATATTGATTTTCCCAATCTCTCCATCTCGAAAAATGAACAATTTATGCATTTTTTAAAATCAAGATTAACATTTAGGGCAGAATTACCAAAAATTATTAAATTTGTATTTTGCGCGAGATTAGTTCTGAATTTTTTATTTCTTTTGAATGCAAAGCGAGCTCGAGGCGTTTGCTCGTAAGAGCAACGTGAAAAGACTGAATTAACTTTTCAAGTGTTCTTCTCAATTAAAAAAGTAAATGGGGGATAAAAATATAAGAAAGGGGCGTTTAAAAATCTTAATTAAGCAGGAGCTGTTCGTAAAAAGGCAGTTTTGTCCGGTCAACTCTTTAAAAAAAATTTTAAACAAATTTTATTTTTTATTTCTCCACAACAATAGGTGAAGACGAAACCCAACGGATTATCCATGAGTGGATAACTTTGGCGACTGATTTCTTTCATGAAACTTCCGCGTCTTACTCCGTCCGCAGTTTATACAGAGTCATCCTATAAACAAATTCACTGTAACCCCTTCTCCGTTAGTTAAGTTTATGGAAAAAATTCAAATAACCAATCTTGTAGCTAATAATATTTTCTATAATTTTTATAAGAAGATTCATCAACGTAGGATCTATAGGAGGCGAGTAATTTGCACGAAATAGAAAAGGTAGCTTTTAAACGCTTTCTTCTTCCCCCTCTTGCCCCGCATCTTTCGGGACTTTTATTATGTTCTACTGCAGGTTCTAACGAACAACCCTACCAATTTTTAAAACTCCTGAATGTATTTCCCTCAATGCCATCCATTTGTCTCATTTGACTGGACTAATATTGAGAGATATTTGCGAAAAACTGATTTTTCGACCTTTGACTAAATTTGAATAAATTTTTTTAGCAGAAGTGGGATCAATGGAGACTTTTGACATTTTAATTATAATAATGTATTTGAGGTCTGTACCAATTTTCAGCTCTATGCAAGTTTTTCCGAACTCTCCACGTTTTTTTAAAATTTATTTTGACTGGTCAACCCGTAAACGTATTCACTGTAACCCCTTATCCGCGCTATATCTCAAAAAGGGTTAAACTTATGGAAAAATGCATATAACCAATCTTGTAGCTATTAATGTTTTTTATAACTTTCATAAGAAGCTTCATCAACGTACGATCTACAGTAGGCGAGTTATTTGTAAAAAACTAGAAAAAGTCACCTTTAAAACCTAACTTAACTTTTTGTCAAGAGAAGACTCTTGATGATGATGATAGAAACACATTTTTACGATACCGGTGCTGTTAAGTTTAAACTGGCAATAGATAAAATTGAGCTCAAAGCACTTTTTCTTCATTAAAATTTAATACATCAAAACATTTTTAAACATTTATTGAACTATGAACACATTACACAATAGACAATAGATCTGTTTGTTTGTCCTGCTCTTTTGCACTAATTTGGCCTATGTGTCATGATCTAATAACGCCACACTTGGAGCAGTTGGAGTAAATAGAGCAGACAAATAAACATACCTATTACAATAATAGCACTAGTCGTCAATTCCAAGGATTCTTAACTCCTCATGAAGGATGACGGAAAACTCCTCATTCTTCTCTCCTCAAATGTGACACTTATATTATCTAAAATACTGTAAAAATATTGCCTCTAATAAAAGTTATATCATCTTTTGAAGCTGTATCCACTCTACCACGACCCAAAATGTGCAACTTTCTGTGGAATGAGCCACGGCCCGTGCCCAACAACGGCAGCACGAATATTGGCATTAACAGCAGCCGAAGTCGCAGCAACCGACGCATCTTTAGCAGCAGCGACATGCTTCAAAACTGCATTAGCGTGCGAATTATTAATGGCGGCAACTTTAGCAGCTGCGTGCTCTGAAAAATACTCATACGTTAAAAATACATTTACACCAAACTTAATTCCTCACCAGTCTTTCTAATCTCCGCCGCCGCTGCAACCGCAGAACGTTGTATCGCCAAAGCTGCGACCGTTTCTCTTTCAGAGGCAATCCTTTGTTGTTCGGCAACGTCTGCTTTGGCTTTAGCGAGACGCTGTTGTGCAAAGACGACTGCGTTGGCTGCGGCGCTCGCTAATTGTCTTTGGACGGCGGCAGCAGCTTCGGTTTGTTGTAAGGCGAGCAACGCTTGGGCCTCTTTGTGACTTGCTAGTTTTTGTTGTAAAAGGACGTCGTTTTTGGCGAAGTTTACTCTTTGTTGGGCGGCGATTACGTTCGATGTGGCTTCTTTTGCGGCCGCGATGGCGCCCGCTATTTCGGCTGGAGATGGTCCAGTAATTATGATTTCTTTGGGAACGAAGGTTCCCTGAAGGTTTCCATGGTGTGCCGGAGGTGGAATTGGATAAGCTGGGTTTAAGTGCATGGGGTGGAAGTTGGCGAAGTTTGGGAATCCTACGCCGTAGTCGTAGCCGTAAAGTTCTCGTTTTGCAACTTCGGCGTTTATTTGAATAAACGTAATGATCGCAAATAATAAAATTAGCTGAAAATGTTTGTTTGAAAAGTTTATGCTCAAATAACTTCGTCTTACCCCTTTAGTTAGAAACATCTTCGTTGAAAGTACTGTTCACTACTGGAGCTTTAAAGAAAATTTGTTGTTTTTATAATGAAATAGCGACATTTTTACCTGCAAAATTATGATAATTAAAAAGTGAGACATTATTTCCGCGTCACATTATTAATTTGAAAGGGAAAGGGTTGATACTGATTCCGTTATAGGAGTCACGATTTTTCATTATCTTTTACGTTTAAATTGACTGTTATTTAATTTTAATGATAAATTACTTAAAAGGAATTTTATACTCGAGTAAATCTGCGTGAAGTAGACCCGCATATTAATGGGGAATGTGGAATTTTTTTACCTCGTGACACACAGCACTTTTCACTACAGAAGGCTCAAATGTGGCTACGAGAGGGCGGACACCGGTGCTAGCATCAGTTTAACAAGATTTTCGCCTCAAAATTGATAAAAATTCCTAATGCTTTCCTATAAAGTTTCCCAATTTGAGGCTTCTATTTCAATTATTATGCCCATTTTGGTTTAGCTGTATTTGGCTCCCATCAATGAGTACGATATATGTTATTAACAGAGAGGAATTGTGTGTTTTAACTTAAAAGTTAGCTCATCTCCCACATTTAATCAGAATTAGCAAAAATTTCCGACATACATCGATCCACATCTTTTGTTATCGCTGTAAAGGAGCTCAAACATCGAATATGCCACGACGCGAGTTCTAATTCGAAAAGCAATTTCGTTTTAACGTCTATGAATGAATTAGCTTGATAAGCATAGGCCTCCGTAATATAAACTTCAGTACCTTGCTCACTCTCTAGGCCCATCAAATCTGAAGCTATCATATAGTTCTTGTAAAATAAACTCCGCGACTTCTAGCGGGAGGGGTAGCTAATTCAGGTCGTACTGAGCCAGAAGTTCCCCAACATGGCTGATTCTGTCCATGTAGTCCACTTGAACTTTGGTGAGCTGACTTTGGTGAGCACATTTTTGGCTCTCTCGTCTCTTCTGTCTAATTTATGACATCATGAGACATGAGACGCTTCTTTAGTCGAGAGTGTTTCATGAATATCTCTGCAAGAGATAAACTCTACGACTTCTAGCAAGAGGGGTAGCTAGTTCTTGTCATGCTGAGCCAGCAGTTCCCTAACACGGTCATTCTTGTCCATGTAGAACACTTGGATAGTAGTTGGTGAGCACAGTTTTGGCTCACTCGTCTCTTCTGTCTCATTTATGACATCATGAGACATGAGACGCTTCTTTAGTCGAGAGTGTTTCATGAATATCTCTGCAAGAGATAAACTCTACGACTTCTAGCAAGAGGGGTAGCTAGTTCTTGTCATTCTGAGCCAGGAGTTCCCTAACACGGTCATTCTTGTCCATGTAGAACACTTGGATAGTAGTTGGTGAGCACAGTTTTGGCTCTCTCGTCTCTTCTGTCTCATTTATGACATCATGAGACATGAGACGCTTTTTTAGTCGAGAGTATTTCATGAATATCTCTGCAAGAGATAAACTCTACGACTTCAAGCAAGAGGGGTAGCTAGTTCTTGTCATGCTGAGCCAGCAGTTCCCTAACACGGTCATTCTTGTCCATGTAGAACACTTGGATAGTAGTTGGTGAGCACAGTTTTGGCTCTCTCGTCTTTTCTGTCTCATTTATGACATCATGAGACATGAGACGCTTCTTTAGTCGAGAGTATTTCATGAATATCTCTGCAAGAGATAAACTCTACGACTTCAAGCAAGAGGGGTAGCTAGTTCTTGTCATGCTGAGCCAGCAGTTCCCTAACACGGTCATTCTTGTCCATGTAGAACACTTGGATAGTAGTTGGTGAGCACAGTTTTGGCTCACTCGTCTCTTCTGTCTCATTTATGACATCATGAGACATGAGACGCTTCTTTAGTCGAGAGTATTTCATGAATATCTCTGCAAGAGATAAACTCAACGACTTCAAGCAAGAGGGGTAGCTAGTTCTTGTCATGCTGAGCCAGCAGTTCCCTAACACGGTCATTCTTGTCCATGTAGAACACTTGGATAGTAGTTGGTGAGCACAGTTTTGGCTCTCTCGTCTTTTCTGTCTCATTTATGACATCATGAGATATGAGACGCTTCTTTAGTCGAGTGTTTCATGAATATGTGTGCAAGAGATAAACTCTACGACTTCTAGCAAGAGGGGTAGCTAGTTCTTGTCATGCTGAGCCAGAAGTTCCATAACACGGCCATTCTTGTTCATGTAGAACACTTGGATAGTAGTTGGTGAGCACAGTTTTGGCTCTCTCGTCTCTTCTGTCTCATTTATGACATCATGAGACATGAGACGCTTCTTTAGTCGAGAGTTTTATGAATATCTCTGCAAGTCATAAACTCTACGACTTCTAGCAAGAAGGGTAGCTAGTTCTTGTCATGCTGAGCCAGAAGTTCCCTAACACGGCATTTCTTTGCCATGTAGTCCACTTGGATAGTAGTTGGTGAGCACATTTTTGGCTCTCTTGTCTCTCTGTCACATTTATGGCATCATGCGACATGAGGCGCTTCTTTAGTCGAGAGTATTTCAGGAATATCTCTGCAACTGTTTGTGGATTAGTTCGGGACATATTTAGAGAGTGAGTAGGTTGCACGCCTTTTTAGAGAGCTTTTTGTCCTGACAACAGCTTGTGCTTTTATTTAGAATCTTTTATTTGGTTCGTTGCTCCAAAATTATAAGCCGACAGCTTAAATTGGAGCCTGGTGCCACAAAACTTCTGCAGGAGTTTATTTTAATTGTTAATTCGGTTCTGCTTAAATTAGAATTTTGCCACAGTCTGCCGACTTCTGTCAGTAAGAATTTTATAAAAATGGCAGTTCCAACTTTGGACTCAGTTACATATTTATTCTTGCATTTTTAGAAAACTCACTCTCTCAACTTTCAATTTGGCCACAAATAATTTTTTTGAGGATTTCATAACTTCTGCTATAGCAGAGCCGAATTACAGTTTTTCGGAAATTGTCGACATACGCAAATTTATCAGCTACTTTTGGGCTTGTGAACTTTAATTTCACCACGTGAAAATTAAAATTCTCGTGGTGTGTAAAAGTAGAGTACTCTGGAAAGTTGCACTGTCTGTATAAAAACAGTTCAGAATAAATGTATATTGCATTTTCTACCAATGTGGTCAAAAAAGCTATTTAAATTTATTTTTTGAAAAAACGGTTCCTGTATTACTATAATAATACTATAAATAAAATATTATAAAACAAAATAATTGGTATTAAAGAATACCAATTATGTGAAAGTTACTATTATTGTGTGTAACCACTTACACTTCGTAAAATTATGAAATGCTCCACAGTCGATTAAATACGTGATAAAACAAAATTGGCCACAAAATTGGAAAAAAAATTATTTTATTTAAATAAAAAAAAAGTACAAAAATATAAAAAAAAATTAATTAATTAATCAGATTCATTTTTGGTGACAACCCATTTCTCATGATGAACAAATTTTTTATTGTGATATACGGGAACGTGTTCGGATTCGCGCGTTTCGATCGTTTCTTTTTTTGGCTTCGAATTATTGGACGATTTATAATAGTAACTTTTATACTGACTCTTCGGCTTTCTACCAGAAGACTCGTACTTCACATTTTCGCTCGGAGAAACATACTCGGTCTGTTTCTGCTTCTTATATCCTTCCCTAAACTTATAATGATCATTTTTGTGATAACGTTTCGCCGGTTTACTTTCACTCCTAACGATCTTTTTGGGCTTACGCACGCTTCTCGAA
Source organism: Malthinus flaveolus (assembly GCA_950108345.1). Taxonomy (NCBI): domain Eukaryota; kingdom Metazoa; phylum Arthropoda; class Insecta; order Coleoptera; family Cantharidae; genus Malthinus; species Malthinus flaveolus. The sequence continues at coordinate 19,771,672 of OX467287.1, read as the reverse complement.
GAACTACGAGAGTTATCTTCGTCTTCCTCTTCTTCGCGTTCCCTATAACTGTCGTGATCGTCGTCGTCGTCGTTGTATCGGTATTTGCTCGAAAAGTACGAGGGTTTGAAGTCGTCTTCCTCTTCTTCTTCGGCTTCGTAGCTCGAGTGGTCTTCCGGCTCGGCTTCTTCTTCGTTTTCTTGTTCTTCCCTAACGTTCGACTTGTCGTCCTCCTCTTCTTCTTCGACGTCTTCTTTAGGTGGGGGTGGGGTGGGTTTGGGTGGTGTTTTCGGGTGGGCTTGATGGCGCGTGTAGGTAATGGGTACGAGAGGGGAAGGTTTGAAGAGTTTATGTTGTGGACGTTGGTAGTTTATGTTCGTTACTAAAGTTTGAGGACGAGCCGGTAGGACGATACCGGGGTAGTGGTGGTTGTGGAGCGGAATCGGTTGGTAGGTTATTTTACCGTTCGTGAAGACGTATTTTGCTTGTGTGTTTCCATTGTGGTGGATGGGTGGGCTCGTTGTGGGCGATATGGCGAACGGTCCGTAGAGAAGCTTCGAGTATCCTTGGCCGTGGTGGATGACGGTGCCGTGATGAACCGGTGCCGCAACCCCGGCGTACTGAGTTGGCTCGGTGTGGATTATTTGGGGGTTGACTAGATGTGGATTTATTTGAGTCTGCGACGATTGTATCGGATCAGCTACGTATTTTTGCTCTGAAATAATCGCGGGGCTGGACTGGAATTGTTGGTTTACGTGAACGTTCGAGACTGCGTTATGGGGTGTTTGTTGGTATTCGTAAAGCACCTGTTGCACGGTCACTTGTTTGGGGGCCTCACTTTCCATCGCCGCCTTTATAGGAGGATTCGAGTTATGAAACACGATCGGTTTCGGATTGTTGAAGTTAAAGTTACTGGCCGATGCTCCACTCGAATCTTGCACTATCGGCGCTTGAATGTATTTAATCGTTACTGGTTCGCCGTAATAATGTGTTTGATCAATTATACCTCTTTTAGTCTTGTTTTGATTTGGCTCGTCTGTTTTGTTTAATCCCACAACTGCACTCCACGTCAGGCTTAAGCTAACGATAAATATCTACGATTTTTTCGATTAATTTGATTAAATTGCACGAGGGGGGTCGACTTACCAAACTTTTCATCTTGATGTTTGCTCGATGACTGAATCGTTGTCACTGACTAAGAATAAGGAAAATATTCGGTATTTATATTTACAATTAGAAAAGGAAACTTAGGCGGATTAAATGATCACACGTTTTTATGTGGTAAGTGAAAAGAGTCGATTAAATACTTAAAATTGGTTTGTTAGGTACAGTACGGATTTAAATCGAATTATTAAACGTTTGGTTTTATTCGTGTTTTGGTTACAGTCGATAATCACTAATTAACTTTTCCACGCTTCAATTAAGCTTACTTTCTGTAAATATTGGTAAAATACTTAGACAGGAAGTTTCGGCTTTTACGTTTTTATACCATACTTTTGCTCTTAGAATTCCATCAATATCTCCCCTAGCGGAAAACGAAAGGTTTTCTTTTTTTAAGTGTGAGGGGATTTCAACCCCGTCGAAGTAGTAGACGGGAGCAGGCCGGTGGTCAGTAGTTCGGGGGTAAATTAGATTTGTGTCCGGATGTCCGCTTAACTTTATCCTTCTCTTTCACAAAAGAACGGGTTCTCGAAGATAGACTTTTGGACAATGCTTCCTTTCACGTACCTACTACGTCCTCAGCGGACTTTCAAATCTCCACCGACAACACGGAGAGCAGAACGGCAGAAAAGTGATTCGTAAACATTGATTTTTGTCGAAACTTTCAACTGTTTATTAAAAAAAATTATTTTTAAATTTTAATTTAATTACAATTCAAATTTAATTTTAAATTTACAAAGTAAATAAATATTACATAATTTTAGAGTAGGTACACAAGTTCGCTATGTACAAATAAATAGATAACACGCGCTTTGTTTTGTTTAGTTAGCGCAACGTTCAATAACTTACTTCCCATATAAACTGCGCCAGACCATACTCTTTAAGCTTCTGCCGCCCTGCGATCTAAGCCCTCTCAGTTATGAATTATGAGGAAAATTCTTACAAATTCCCAGCATGGCAACACATTCCGAACATTTCTAAAATTCGATACTTTCATATTTTTATGATTGACGTTCTCGTCCACCCACCCTCGTTCCAATAAAAATTAACAAAAGTTTGTTTTAATAAAAAAAATTAAAATTAATAATTAAATTAAAAACAACGACCCAACAGCACAATAACCAACCTTTGCGAGTTTACAAATTACGCGAAGCAACGAAAAATTTGAAACCGCCACAGCTAAAGTGCAATTAAAATCAAAATAATTGTTGATAAAGTAAAATAAAATGCGAGTTTAAAAACAAAATAGTAAACCGATAAAAATTTAATCCGTTAAACGCACCTGTCTGTTTCGTGTGGATCAAGTTATCAACTTACAGCCGCACGTAACAGGCTTGTAGACATGTAAAAATATCGCACAAACTCAGCTCGATACGAGTTTGAAATTTTCAAAACATTCAATGCACTCGTTTATTTCTGCCCTCCTGATGGGAAGACCGCCAATTTCGCGCCCAAGAAGTGACTACGTTCGAGCGAATGACTCGCTGACCTTCTCGGATTAGGAGTAGCGCGTCGAGTTGCATACCCTTCAGGCGTAACTCGTCCTATGCGAGTCGTCTCGAGTGTTTCGATTAGTTAATTTCGCCCCGCTAACTCGTTATTAATTTATAAATTAACAGTTAAATAGCACTTGCGAGTTATTTACGTAAACTTGACGAGCTTGCATTGTTAATTAACAATTAACGCTTTAAACCGTATAAGGCTAAACAAAAAGGAGAATATTGAATAATGTTCGTATTAATTAATTTTCAATTAAGAAGTTAATCGCGGTTTTAACGTAAATCAAAATGCGCACTACACAATCAGTTATGATAGTTATTATGGTAAAATGGAAAATTTTTTAATTGATAAAACTGTTGTGATAATTTTTACAAATCGTTCGTTAACTGTAGTTTGGAAATTATATAAAATTTATAAAATAATAATAAATTAAAATTAAAGACGATAAATTACCTATGCAAAAATGGCAATTTTTTTTTATACACTTCAACGGTTTACCCGACATAACTATTTTTAATTTATCAATGATTCATACAGGACAAGGTAATTTATTATACAATAATTATAATCGGAGATTAGTTGGGTTTATAATTAGTTGTACCTACTAATTATCTCTTTATTTTTACATTCTTTTAGTTAGTTGAATATAATGCTCGTTTATCAATTATATCAATTAGTGTATTTTTATAATGAAACAATTAGTAATTTGCTTTTTCGCGTTTATCGTTTTTTTACTTGTTCCTCTTGATTTTTATAAGAAACGATATAAATAATATTATGTTGATAGATATTCCAATGTCGGTATAAAAAAATCGAAATTAATTATAATTTCAAAACAGAATTAAGTAGAAGAAGAATTAAGGTGAAATTTTACAGCAATTATATCGATTGGTTAATTTGTATTAATTAATTGTTATTCTGCGGTCAATTATCTATTGCAAAAATACTACTTATTTGTGCAATTGCTCGCACAGGAGCCATTTCATTATTAAGGTAACCATTATAAGGTTGTAATAATCTACAATTATTGCAACTGATTTATTAACGTTCATATTAATTACCATAAATCATAAAAGTGCGGGGTGTATTTTTTCACCACCATATAGTCCGGGAGGCAGCTAACACTCTTACTAAACCATAAAGTACTAAATGTTTGACTATGCAGGTTGAAAGAATATTGCAAATGAGTAATAAAACTGACCGTTATTTGACTGTTAAAAGTGGTAGCATACGTGGGAGAGGCTCGAGAAGGGTGGATTTTGAATCTTTTTTAGGTTTTTTGTTTATAACTTAAAAAATACGCACTTTATGAAACACGTTTTTCTATAAAAAATAAAGTACATTAAATTGTCTAAAAATTATATCTCTTAAGTTTTTTTTCTCCGGTAAAAGATTTAGGCGCTGTCGCGCATTAAAGTTAAAGTAATTTTTGAAATTGGCCTCCAAAATTTTTTATCGCTCATAACTCAAAAGCTATGCATTTTCTGAGAAAAGTACTTATATATGAATATAAACTAAATAAAATTTTCTACAAATAATATATTTTAAGTTTTTTTCTAAGACAAGCAGTTTAGGCGCTAGAGCTCGTTAAAGTTTGACAAAATTCCAAAATCTGGGAAAAACCTGTAAGTAGTTTTTGTTTATCGCTTATAACTCAAAAACTACCCATTTTTAGTGAATAATATTTTTATACACAAATAACGTAAATTTTCTACAAATTATGTCTCTTTAGATTTTTTCGGCAAACGAACAGTTTAGATGCCAGAGCACTTTGAAGTATAAAGAGTGGTTTTTGAAGGCAACACTAATCCATTATAGGGTACCTACATCCAAACTTTTTGTACACGAAAATTGCATTTTTGTGTAGATTTTATATACAGGGTGTTTCTCATAAGTGCGTCATAACTTCAGGGGCTATTACAAGAACTCAAAAGAAGTCTTTTGACCCCAATTTTGTTATACTGAAAGTTCCCCCATTCAGAGTTACAGGGCGTTTTAGCTGAAATTTTCAAATTTTTAAAAATTTATTGTGGCGAAACGAAAGCAGTTGAGAAAATAATTTTTGTAAAGATGCCTTATGTATTTTTAAGTCAATGAGATAGATGTGGTACTTTTGTTTTTCAACTGCCAATATGGCGGATTCAAGATGGCGCTCATCGAAATATTAATGGGATTGCAATAAAATTTTAGTAACTCTGAATGGAGGAACTTTCGGTATAAGAAAATTGGGGCCAAACGACTTCTTTTGGGTTCTTGTAACAGTCCCTGAAGTTATGACGCACTTATGAGAAACGCCCTGTATATTGTAGTCGACTGTTTTAAGTATCGCCTTCGTGGTGGTAAACCCGTAAACGCTTTTGAAGTTTGATGAATGGATTTAGCAGAGGAGCTAGCGAGAGATGATAATACAGGGCTGACACGGCAGTGTTCCAGAAAGTTGGTTTTTAGCTCTTTTATAGATTTTTCGCTTTAACTAAAAAAATATGCACTTGATGAGAAAAGGTTGTCTATATAAAACAAATAATTATCTCTTAAGTTTTTAGATTGAGGTGAACAATTTAGGCGCTAGCGAGCGTTAAAGTTAAAACAACTTCCAAAATCTGCCAAACAATTGGTTTATTGCTCATAACTCATAACAACGCACTTTTTGAGAAAAATGTGTTTATACAAAAATAAAATAAATTCAATTTTCTAAAAATTATATCTCTTAAGTTTTTTCCTCAGATGAACGATTTAGGCGCTGGCGCGCATTAAAGTTAAAGAAACTTTCAAAATTGGCCCCAAAAATTTTTTATCGTTCATAACTCGAAAACTATGCACTTTATGAGAAAAGTACTTATATATGAATATAAACTAAATAAAATTTTCTACAAATAATATATTTTAAGTTATTTTCTCAGACAAACAGTTTAGGCGCTAGAGTGCGTTAAAAATTGACAACATTTGCCAAAAAAACTGTTTTTTGGTTTATCGCTTATAACTCTTATAACTCAAAAACTACGCATTTTTAGAAAAAAATGTTTCTATACAAAAATAACCTAAATTCAATTTTCTACAAATTATGTTTCTTAGAATTTTTTGTTAAAGAAATAGGTTAGGTGCTACAGCGTGTTAAAGCATGAAGAATGGTCTTGGGAGGTAACACTAAACGACTAAACCATATAGGGTATAGGGTACATGAAACCTTGTTATAACAAAAAATTGCATTTTTTGTACAATATTTATATATTTATATTGTAGTAGATTGTGGTGGTGATAAACGCCTTTGAAGTTTGATGGGCGGATTTCACAGAGCGAGAGTTGATAACGCACCGAAGTGCTCGAAAAAGTTGGATTCTGGCTCTTTTATAGGTTTTTTGCTCATAACTTCAAAACTACGCACTTTCTAAAAAAAGTTCTTCTTCCAAAAAATAAAGTAAATTAAATTTCCCACAAATTATATTTTTAAAGTTTCTTTCTTCAGGCGAAGGATTTAGGCGCTAGCGCGAGTTAAAACTAAAAATTTTTTTTATTGTATAATTTTTTGGTCGCTTTTAGAAGTTTGTTTAACTTTAACGCGCGCCAGCTCCTCAATCGTTCACCTAAGAAAAAAACCTTAAGGTATATCTTTTGTAGAAAATTTAATTTTCTTTATTTTTGTATAGAAACACTTTTCTCAAAAAGTGCGTAGTTTTTGAGTTATAAGCGGGAAACCGAAAAAAGAGCTCCCCAAGTTAATGCTGCCACTTTTAACAGGCAGACGGCATATCTCTGCTGTATATGTGGTTTCTAGAGAGCCATTCTTATTTCTCTTTCGTAAACTGTAGCTAGGAGAAAAAATTAGTAATAAAAGACTCGCTAATAATGAAAATATTGTAAAGGCGCACGTAGTTTACTCTTCATTGTACAAACCGTTATATTAAAAACCGTTTTATGCTTCATTATTAATGTATACGTTTGAAGAACAGGATCACTCTTAATTTAATAATTATTGTATTGTTAAGAGTTTCTTTTCCTCGAGAATAAGCGTCACTTTAACTTTACCAATTTTGACAATGTAATTCGTATTGTGTCTTATTATACCACACGTACGCGTTACTTAAACTTGCAGGTGTAACAAACGTTACTTAATTAAAAAGTCTCTTTAACATCTTTTCCGGTGTTAAACCTTTTGTTGCATAAACACAAATTAACATTAACTGGATTTCTATGTAACTGTATCAATGTTTGTTTTTTAAATTAATAATTATAATTACAGATCCAACTTTAACATGCATGATTTTTACAATTTTACTTTACAAAGACCTAACAGAACAATTCGCTTTTTTTTTAAAACGCTAACGGTTAAATTACTATTTTAATTATTGATATTATTTGTTAAATCGTAAAGCGATATTGATTCGATAATAATCTCTAAATTTAGTTTTGTGAATCGAGACCTTGGTTGCGTGGTTTTTTTAGTATTAATTTGTAATCGGCGTTGAACAGGGTTGGATTTTGGTGGCCTCAAGCAAGATTTCCCTAAAATTGACCAAACTTCTTCAAAATGCGAAGTTCTTTGTGCTTTCGACTTTAAACCGCTTGCGAATTGAAAAATAATTTAGATAGCGCAAAATTGAATCAGACATTTTTGGTAGAGCGGAAAATTTTCTACAAAAAAGTCCAAGGAGCCCTTGTTTTAATAGTAATAGTTTAGATGCGAGAGTTGCCCAAATGAGCGCGTCGAATGATTTTTCACTACGGGCTACTGCGAGACAAAAAGACGCTAAACTCGTTGTAAATCCGTCCCTGTTAATTAACTATCTCTCGTCTATTATTAAAACAATTTTTACGTAGGAATTAATGTTTAACAATTAAACTGCTCGATTCTTTAACGTAATAGTAATCAAGATAAACAAGAATTTCAATAGGTAAAAGATGTGTTACTCATCTATAACGTAATTGTTTAAATAAAAAAGATTATCTATACACGCGCTACTTAAGATTCGTTCGTGATACGGTGATATCCAACCAAGTTCCTGCATCTTGTTTGAAATAGCTCAAATTCTATTAATAAAAACGCGACTCATTAAAATTTTTCCGTAAAGTGAAAATGTATGCGGCAATGCGCTAATGTAATATCACACACGCACAGTTACCCACACTCTGCCCTGCTATAATTTTCCGATCAAATGGAGCAAGTTGGAGTTCAGTGAGCTTCAAGGTCCATCAAGGACGCGAACTGGGCCCGAAAGCTACTTCATTTATTGCAACGTGATGTGCTACGCTAATATTTTTGTTGTTTAATATCTTCTTTTAGATTGTAAGAAATACCTGCTGAGAATTATATCTATATCGTGTAATACGCCATTTCTAGAGTCGTATTACTCGTTTCGTCTAAGAAATAATTGCACGATACGAAATTAGATTTGAGTAAAAAATTGCCATAATAACTTAAGTCGACTGACTTTTTTGCCAGCCTTCTCCGAGACCTTTCATTAAATTTATTTTCGTTTCTTTCTATTTCGTCTTTTGAAGTGTCGAGAAATTTAAATCTCGCCGGGTAATACCCCACCGCGAGTAATTTGAGTAAATTTCTGCTTATTAATAATCATTAAGTACTTACGAACTAACAGACCTAATGAATGTTAATTTAAGTGCACGTTGTAGTTTGACATTTATATAAGACAAACATTAAGAAGTACTTTATTTGGAATTCATCACGCTGATTGTTGTTGATTATTGTTGGAGTATTACGAGATGCCTAAAAAATGTTTTGTTAGTTATTACCTCGTTTCCTGTTATAAATTGCTCGAAAAGTTTCATTATAAAGTCATCTCGACTGTCCTAAATGTTCTAAAAACTTTGATTCCAGATTTCAGTAAACAATTTCTTTCGAAATCCACTCATAGGTTCATCAAGCTCTAGACTCAGCAAAAAGCAAAAAATTAATAACGTAATTTGGCTCGTATTAGGTCTATTAGTCTGCGCCCATTTAGCTTCTTCGTGAACAAAATCATAAAGTTTAGATCGCGTATGTTTGGAGTTTCTTCCAAATATCTCCTTTCGGCTTGCTCTTACGATCACGACAGTCCTTATCAATATTATAGAACATATAATTGCCTACAACTTTTATTTGAAATCTTTTTTTGTACTTCAAATAGTTTTTTGCCTACAGCGGCGTGAAGTGGAAAACCCAACGAACAGGCTACTATCTGAAGTTATGTTACGTCGTAGCGTCATAGCACATATTACGCCAGTCATAGCTCAACCACAAAAAGCGCAGATAAGGGCCACGTGTGAGTTGACCCTTACTTCAAGGATGGGTTTTGCTTAGCTGGCCTAACACGAGCACTTCTCGAAACATTTACAAAATTTGTATTAGCTCTTTGGAGTTTTGTTTTAACCTGGACATAATTAAATACCAATAATGCCAGTTTATGGAGTACCATTACCAATTACATTGCTCTTATAACGGTAATCTACCAACTCAAACACCTCCACTACACAAAAGAACCCCACTGGATTCTCATGGCGATACTCGAAAAAAACACGAACTATAAATGTTTCGCGTGGGTTTAGATTTCACACAGAGCTATCAGAATCATCACATACGTCATTGCGTTTTAAGAAAAGCGAGAAGCTCTAATTAGGTGGTACCCATTATAGACTATAGGTGAATCGCTTCGGTAGTCGCTAATTAATCGACTTAGTAGGTGTTTATAGCGGTTTTCCTTAAATGAAGCAGTTGTAGGAGATTTTAAAAAGAGCTCCTTGTTAACGCCATTGCATTTTTAACTCGGACGGCCTTTATAAGAGGTATAAATCCTATCGATACAGGTAAACTGATTAAGTCATCGCGTCTTAAAATAAACTTAAATTACTGAAAAGAATTTTATTATGATTAAAATTTGACCTTTAGAAAAATTCCATGCCAAGTAAAGAATAAGAGAATCGATTTAAATCTACATTTTCATCGATTATCGTAAATTATTGTAATTGATGAAACCGAGTGGCGCGGGCCAATTACGAAACTTTTGGCATTGTTTCTTATATTCTCATTACATCGCATTATTGCCAGTTTCAGAGAGTCCAATTTAAATTATAACAGTAAAATTTACCTACTCTACAAAGCCTACTACTCTAAAATATCATTATTTGCCAATCTATCGAAACCACTTCTATTCGGTTTAAAAGAAAATTACACTCTAGAAATGCAATTTACTTTTCACGAGTAAGTTCAACTTGTAGCTCTATGCCTACTATGTTATTTTACGTTAGTGTCCATTTCGATTATCTTACAATACCTAGACATTTACTAGAAAGCTTTGAATTAATCCTCGTCTTATAGAAATACACGTATTTTGTTATTGCAGTCTTTACGTTACCAGTTGAAGAGCTCCGGGGTCACGGTCAAGACGCCCTTTACCGATTAAATTGTTATGCATCTTCTTATTTTTAATTGTGTGGGTGTTAATTTATTACATTGAGCAAGTTTTAATTAACGAAAAGTGAAATTTGTTAAAAATTCGACGATTAGACACCGATTAGAGTGCAACGAGTAGTAAACCGAATTTGGAACACGGTCATTAAATTCGGTTTCGATTAAAACGACCTTGTCAACTAATCTTTACTGCATCCTTATCCTGAAAAGTTTGCTTTGCGGTTAATAGGCAATAAAGTCTTAAAAGTTATGTTACTCTTCGCCGTGACGCCATGTCATAAATTTAATGTTGGCTCACTATACCTTGCTCTGTAAGACTGTAAGTGATTTCTTTGTTTAGTTTTCGTAATAAAAGTCAAGTCACGCCGTTAGTTAGAAATGAGCTACTAATAGGCATATGCCTATATGCATACATACAGGATACATGGTGAGTTCCATGCGTATTCAAGCACCGAGAAAAGAGTTCTAGCGTTATTTTTTGTGGTCGCCAAAAAAAATAAAGTTTTCCACCGCGCGGCGCGTTCTTGTCAAACATGCCACGTTTGAATAAGTTACTTTTACTTTAATAACAAAAGGTAAAATCGTAAAATGTACATTTCTTTTAAGAAGCATAGGGGCCCACACACGTCCATTAGGATTCCTCATATACGGAACACTTTTAGCAAACGCTATGGTGTGCAGCTAAATTTTCTCACCTCCAAGCCTCAACTTAAACTACCCACATTTAACTATACCTATTCAAAGTTCCGATAAATCAAAATTTGCATGGAAGACTTAAAAAGATCAACGACCAACAATAAAATTTGCGTCTAAGGTTAAAGCATTTTTAAGGCGATTTAATAACTTTTATTCATTTTGTTACGTCACGCCGTTTATAGCCATTTATATGGGTGGTTATAAGCACAACTATGCACAATACGTAATTTATTTGCTAAAGTTGTGTAAAATTGTGGATCGAACTATAAGTTACTACAAGAATTTCGAGTTGCATACTTACATACATAAACATAAGTACGCAAAAAATTTGCACTTCTTATTGGAGGTTGGAGGGTCAGTTTATGGGACTAAAGTGACACTGAAAAATTTCGAAAAAATCGTTAGCTTTTCCAAGAGCAAAATTAGGAAATGTCGCTGATTCTTTTATACGTTCTACAAGCCTTCTGTTTGGCGCAAAATAAATTTTAGTGCTCCGATGGTCCTTTTAATTAAGGGTGAATTTTGACTCTTATTATGGTTTGTTGCTTATAACTCAAAAAGTACACACTTTATGAGAAAACTTCTCTGATACAAACATAAAGTGCATTAAATTTCCTACAAATCATATATCTAAAAATTTTTTATCAAACAGATAATTGGGGTAATAGAGCACGTTGAAGTTTAAGGTTTATCGCACGTAACGTGTCCGGGAGGCAAAATGCCGGTTCCTATACTAAAATAAAAAATTTTTGATTTTTATCGATGCAAACTGAAATAACATAGCAAAAGTGTAATAAAACCGACCGTCTGCCATTCCTAAGTGGCTGCATTAACTCGAGGATGGCTCGAGAAGGGTAGGTTTTTGCTCGTTTTTCAGTTTTTTGCTAATAACTTCAAAACTACACACTTTTTGAAAAAAGTGTATCTATGTAAAAGTAAACTAGATAAAATTATATCAAACAAATTATCGGGAAGGCTTTTTCCACGGAAAAACGGTTTAGGTACTTGAGCGCGTTAAAAATAGATAAAAATTTAAATCAACAAAAAATGTTAGTTTTTGGTATAAAAAGTTTTAAGTTTTCAACGCACTTTACCACCCCAACTGTTTGTTTCACGAAAAAAAATTAAGAGACGTGATTTGTAGAAAATTGAATGTAGTTTATTTCTGTATAAAAACCTTTTCTCTGAGAGTGCGTAGTTTTTGAGTTATAAGCGATAAACAAAGAACAGTTCTCTTTGGAATTCTTGTCAAACTTTAACGCCCTCTACTGCCTAAATTGGGTGTCTGAGAAAAAATCCTATCAGATAAAGTTTGTAGGAAATTTGATGTAGTTTACTTTTATATAGAAGTACGTTTCTTCAAAAGTGTCTAGTTCTGAAGTTAAAAGCGAGAAACTGCTTCTGCCTCCCAGACACGCCACGTCCGATATACTTACTCGAAACTACACGATATATCGTAAACTTCAACGCGTCCCACCACCTCAACTGTTTGTTTTACAAACAATATTAAAGAGACACGATTTGTAGGAAATTAAATGCACTTCATTTTTGTATAGAAACACTTTTCTCTGAAAATGCGTAAGTTTGGAGTTATAAGCGATAAACAAAAAGAACAGTTTTCTTTAAAATTTTTGTCAAACTGTGCGCTCTAGTTTAGTGCCTAAGCCGTTCCTCTGTGGAAAAATCCTATTAAGTATAATTTGTAGGCAGTTTTATATCAAAGTACTTTTTTCCAAAAGTGTGTAGTTTTGAAGTTATAAGCGAAAAACTGATTCTGCCTCCCAGACACGCTACGTCCGATATTATACCCTAAACTATAAGCGAAGCATCGTAAACTTCAACGCGCTCTACCACCTCAACTATTTGTTTTACAAAAAAATTTAAAAGACATGATTTATATAAAATTTAATGTACATTATTTTTATATAGAAACACTTTTCTTCAAAAGTGCGTAGTTTTCGAGTTATGAGCGCTTACAAAATTTTTGGTCGATTTTGGAAGTTTTTTTACTTTAACGCGCGCTAGCGCCTAAATTGTTCCCCTAAGGAAAAAGACTTTAAAAATATAATTTGTAGAAAATTTAATGTACTTTATTTTTGTATTATAGTAGTTTTTTTGTAAAATCCGTAGTTTTTGAGATATAAGCTAAAAACTAGCCAAAATATACCTTTCTTGAGGTACCCCTATCCCCCAAGTTAATGCTATCACTTTTAGGCTTTCTTTGTGGTTTAGTGTTTACTGTCTCTCGAGATATTATCTATTGAACAATATTTTCCTATTTTTATTTCGACAAGCAACAGTTTTCTAAATTAATTTTCTTTTGCAAAAATATTGGTTTTCAACAATTAAAAAAAAGTCGCTGTAATCGTGACTTCATACTTCACAAATTTAGCTAAATAAACGTAAACGTATAGGATCCAACCTTTTTCTAACTTCAGACATTTGGTCAACTGTCTGAAAATCTGAATTGCTTTATTTACTGGTTATAGTAGAGTAGCAGAAGGAAATCAATAAATCGAAGTATGCAGTTGCTGTAAGCTGTAACACGATGGTACCAAGTTCAATGAGGAGAGAATCCAGGTCTACACGACTGAGTGAATACACGTATAGCAAAAATAAATTGAATGTGCCTATCAGAGCAGGAAAGAGTTTCCCGGTGCTATAGGTAGGTCCTCACGTCCTCACTACGAGTTAATGTTTCTTGAATTTTAAATGTAGTGTATTGATACGTAAAGGGTTGGTAGTTGGTTACTATTCTACCCACTACCCGCTGTTAAATTTTACCTCGTTAATACCTAATGGAACACTGCAGAGGTGTTTTTCAGATCGGGTTCAAAGATCGCTAACATCATCACCTTGAACTTCAAATTTAGAACTTAGAAATTAGAATAAACGTGGTTCCTACTTCCTACCCCGTTGTCACAAAACTTATCGATAACCCCGTACTTCCGTCCGCGTTCTTCAATATAATGTACGTACATTTATGAAAGTACTGAGATGTTGAAAAGCAGATACGTGATACATTTTCTATACCTATAACAATGGCCGCGGTTAGAAATTAAATAAGCAGCTCCACAGCAGCTGGTAAGGGGTACGGCCTTATATGGCAAAAAATAAGAATTAATGAAATCAGATGGGAAATCTATTACACTCACATCAGAGGCAACTTCCTTAAATCGTTAGTAATGTTAAACAAATTAATTTGTCTTACGTTAAACTTTTCTCGTTTTTCAACATTTTTTCAAACGTCTTTTCGATGAATATCTAGACGTCTCAATTGCAAAAATTAAACAAAATTAATTGCTTTAAATTAAAACAAATGGAAGTTTATACCGTGCAATTGTATTTGAATGGATTGCTAAGAGATATACATCTTGTTTTTTAAGAAGAAAGCGTTGCTGAATAAATAGGAAATTCTTCTATTGAATCGCAAAGTTACAAATTATGCGATCAGTGTTAGTTGTGGCTTCCGTCTACAAATTTGGGTTGTTTCGAAAACAAAATGCGCAAACTTTTATATGTGATACCAAGTATTTCATAATGCGTTTACTTGTGGGTTACGAATTACCTATTAAATCTAGAGAAGCCTGTCAGATTCGGACCTGGACCAAGACCACCCTGGCCGCTTCCTTCCTATAAACTTAGTTTTTCAGTAACTGCTACTTTGAATGTCGGAGGTAGAATTAATCAGATCGCTGGCTTGCAGGAGGATCAACGGAAGTATTTTTTGAATGCAAACAATAAACTGTAAAAATATTAAACATTTCCCCTAATTAGCGCCGAAAATACAGTAGTACAATTTCACAAAAATTAAAATACAATAAAAGAAAAATAATTTACGAGTTCCATCTACACTCGTACGAGCTACGAGTTAATTAAAAGTAACATACATTTAATTTAGATAATTTTAATAATTAACTTTAATTAAGAAATTTTTACACGCACAATAAAAAACAAATGCATTCAATTTATTATGTTTTAACACAACTGTGGGATTCGTACATTAAACAACCTTTTTATTTTCGATTCTTACATTTTAGATTCGTATAAAGTATACGTCCACGCTAAAAGCCCAAAAACGACACCTACATTTTCGACGATTACCTACACCAAAGGACGTAGACCTTAAAGTTCAATACATTTTTTTAAAGTTCTTTTTTCGGTAATTAATTATTTAATTCCTTATTTAGAATCACATTTTTTACATCTTGACTTATTACTAATTAAAAGTCTTAGAACTTAGAACAATATATTTGGGAGTATTAATATTTCATTTCGGCGATATATCTTCAAGTGTTGATTGCGTTGTAATGAAAAAAAATTAGGTGTGAAGGTTACATCACCGTAAGGTACTATAGCAGATAATCGCACATCACGTATTAGTTAATCGAAATATTTTAACGTGTAGGATAGGATACTGGCAACTAAAACAAATCGCGTCAAATTATTAGTTACGGTCGGTTACGAGTATGAGCTTATTACGAGTATAGGTACGCTCCTGAAGATAATTTTATTACGCAATTGGACTTACATAGCAACTTAACTATGCGAATTTACAATTATTAAATATTCGTGGCGTTCAGCTGGAAAATAACCTGGGACAGTTCATAAAAAGAGTATCGCAGGAAATAGAAGAGGCGAAACTGTTACCCTTTGTAGGAAGTAGAAGAGACTTGCCCAAGGCCTAGAGCCTTTCAGTTTAGTTTTTCGATTTTTGATCAGACTCTGTTGCCGATTAGACAAACTTCACTCACTGAAATTGATAAATAACCTCAAATATTGAGACCTCGACTTGGAGGATGAGACAGATTTATTTGCACGTCCTCGGGCACTCAAATAATTTCTTAGCTACGTGATGAGCTGGCGCCTAAACTAACCTAACCTTACGTAACCAGCAGGGTACCGTTTCCACTTCCACATTGCACCACGCACTATCGTCGGAGTGGTACTTTTCTCGAGGTTTACTCTATGCGGGTGTCTTTCTCTATGCGGTTTATTCTCTGGGTCTTCTTTTCTTTTTCCATGCTAGGTGTTCGTGTAGAGAACAGCAATACACCGCAGCTAGCGCCTGTACACTCACGGATCGGAGTACTTAGTGTTAAGAGGCCTAGTGGATCAGCGTTTTGTTGCTTCTCTTTTTCTAGCCCTTCCCTGATCTTAAGGTTGTACGAGACCAGGGTGGCGATTACCTTCCATATCTTGACAGTGTGTCTCCGGTATCGTTCTCGTCGAAGTGCTCGTATCGGGGGTTGGGTAGCTTTTTAATCCGATGCTTGTATTTATTGAAGCATCCACGACCAGGGAGGAGCTGTGTCAGGCGGTATGACCGCTCCCCGTGTTTCTTCAGTACCTACTCACGGCTGGAGTTGAGGTATTAGAGTTCTGGTTCACTAGCCTTTCTGAGTTACCTTCCACGTGAGCTGCCATTCCAGCAGCAGTGAAACTGTCTTGTTTATTTAGATTGCTAGTGCCCTCTGCCAGACCGGGGCTGCGTAGAGCTCGATGATTTTAGTCTAACCTAACCTAACCTAACCGAACCATAACCAAACCTTACTACTCGCCTAACCTAACCGTTTTTTGTTTATAGAGAGCGATTGGGAAATTCCTTTATGGAACTGTACCTAGTTCCCCGGCATGTTCCGACCTGCTAAAAACCTTTCCCTCTCTCTTTCTCTTGTGCGCGTTCCATTCCTGGAAATACCGTTAGGTCTACCATCAGGATGGGAGAGAGAACGTTGGTTTCGTACTTGCTGTTTTAGTTGCCTAGTTCTTTATTGTCTAGTTCCTTTTGGAAAAGTACCAGCGTCATCATTAGTTCGATGTCGTACCAAGCTTGTTGATTACTACACATTATATCTACGAGGTTATCTTTGCCAATTTTTTAGCCTAGTTTTAGCTCCAGGACTAACCGCTTTATGGTTTATTTATTACAACGAAACAGTATAATGATCGGATGTATCCTCCTTCTCGCAATAAGTACATTTGGGCGCTTCTAATTTTGTTATTCTGTGTAGATACTCATTGGAGGTCCCGTAGTCTGTCAAGAATTGGGAAAGCTGGACGTGCTTTCTGCCTGTTCACTTCTCTAAGATAGGGATTAATTTATAAGCCCACTTTCCTTTTTGGGAGTTATCCCATCTAGATTTACCTTTGTTTAGCGTATCGTCTCTATTACTACTGCTACGGTAACTACGATATCTCTGGATGACTCTCTGGGCTCTCGGCAGGGCTCTCTGGGTTCTTGTAATTCTGTCCCTGTGTCTGTTGATCCGTATCGCAAGCCCCCACACAACATGGCGAGCGTACTACGTGATTATGGACTGGACGAGTACGCTATTTTTTTTTTGGCAGCCTTCTGTGTTTCTGTGATTTCTGTGTTCTTTTGTCTTTTATTGGAGAGCAGAATGCCAGTGGTTTTGCCGGAACCATTTTCTAGTTTGTTTTGTGTCAGTGGATGGTCTCGTGTCTCGTGTGATTTAGAGTTGATCTCATGTGGATTCTTTCAAGTTATACATACAGCTAGATCGTCTGCATAGCAGATAATCTCGGTGTTCTCCCATTTTTGGACGTTTGCATGATGTCGTTATAGCGCAGGTTCTACAGAGTCAGTCCTAGGACGGGACTCTGCCGAACCCAGCCTGCAACATCTCTTTTGGAAGCCTAACTTAATCTAATTTAACCTAACTCAACATTTTTTCTATTGCGTCTGTTTTCATCCCGTATCATTAGGGATGTATTAGGGATGATGTTGTGGATGCTTCAAGAGTAGCCTAATAGTCTTTTGGCGAGGTTGTGTTGCTCCTTCCAGAAGAAGCATTCGTTGATTCCTTCTTTTCCATCTTCAGATAGTTTCTGTAGCAGCAACGACTGGTAGTTGGTGCCTGAAATGAGGTAGTAGTTGGTCGTTTCGTATTTTCTTGAAATCCAAGGGGTATCAAACCTAATCCAATTATATTTTACCCTATATTTATATCCATAAACTAACTAATGAAACTTTTCACATTTCCCAGTTATCAGTTGAGACTGGAACTTTCTCAAAAACAATATTCTTTTATATTTTAATTTGCGTCATTAGATAAATTATTATTTGAATGAAAAAGCAAAAGCATCAAAGCCCACTTTACTCGCCCAAAATCTCATTCCGTTAGCTCTTCGCCTCTTGTCGATTTTATCCGTCATACGGACATCTGTTACTTTATTTCTATTGTTACTTCTTATAAAACTAGCATTACAAAATTTAGCTCCGAACTCCACATATGGAAAAACGAAAGTATATAAATGACACTCAAAACTAAGCAAATCAAAGAAAGTTAATAAAATATTAAGAGAACGATGACAAATCACATTGAACTTTTAGCTCTTTTTAGCAACAAAACACCCACGTCGCAAATGACGTGTCATAATTTTAATAAAATTTTGTAATAATTTAAGTACGTTTCGATTTTTATGTAAAAACAAATGTAGGTAGTACATATATCAGTGGGCTTAAACTTCCTTGAAAAATAACTGATTTTTCTTAACGCGGCCTTCACTTACTATCCTTAAAGTAATTAAATATTGCTCTAATTATGCAAAAGCCGACCACGATAATAATAATTATAGGAAATTAATTTCCAAAACGCACTTTTTAAATCTCTCATTAAAATTAAATTCTTGGGCGGTCAAAAAATAACGTATCAATTAGACCTTCATTATACTTGCTTAATTAGGAGAATCTTCATAGTTTTACTCTTTTTATTATTGAAGAACTTGTTTATTATTAAGTGCATACTCACAACTCACAACTATAATACGTTATTTATGGATTGCAAAAAAAGAAAGTCTTTTTTGATACTTTCAAAAATGGAACTTGGATAATATCGGCGTCGATCGATAAAATTTGGTACGTCGATTTGCCAAGGATCACGCCGTAATATACCTATGAGAAGTGGCTTGACGCGGGATCACGGGCCGCGGATCAAAAGTCACGATTGGCATAAACTCTACACGCCACCATTTAATCAAAATAGGATATGTTAAAGACATAATTATCTATCGGTCAATTTGGAGTTTTAAAAGTGGCTAATTACGTTTCTAAAGCGGAAATTATAAATTTCAAGTGGAAAATCTAATATAGCGGATAGTAGATAGTCCCTAACTTCCGTCACATAATCTTTTGTTGGACATCTTATACCTGACGATCTTTATACTTTATTATAACTTAAAGTCCGCCATATTGGACCAGCCATTTTAAATTTTTTAAGTTTCGTTTGAAATTATTGCTTTGTAAAAAATGGGTTAAACAAATCGCTTGTTCAACCACCACGTCCGTTTGAGCCGATGGCCCCCGTTTAAATATTTGTGGGCTAAGTGGCCGAAAGCCCGAAACCGTTCTCTAGAAGAAATCTGCCAGTTCTCGTCTAAATTTTTACCGCAGCACTGCGTGCCTTTAAAAAAAAAATTTAAAAGATAATGTTCATGTTTTATGTTGTTCAATTTTACTATAAATGCCTAAGTGACCCTTAACGAGCTTTTTCCTCTTGTAACATGGTTAGCTAAATCTGATATTGAACTGTTACACGCCATTGTTACTATCGTGAACATGAACGTTGAATATTTATTAGTAATTTAAACTTCTTTGTTTCTTCTGGAAACTTCCTTAATGCGCAAAGTTGAAACTATACGCGGAAAATTATACTTATTAACTAAACGATACTCTTTTTTAATGTATTTGAGGTGGAATTAAGATTAATAGGCGTCTTAACTTAATACCTACCAAAGCCGTCTTTAACATTAATCTTATGGTAAGAAAAATAATTTTGAAAGACACACCTACAACGTACCATATTTCAGGGTCGCTTCGCGTCAGTGTTAAGGTACCTATACAACAGAGATTTAAAAAATGAGTGCCTTTTTGTTTCTTTTGTACCATTAAAAAGTTTTTCTATTGCTCGGCAAAGCAAAATCTAAAAATTCACTCGTTAAATCCTTGCTCCATGTAATTAGTGCTATAAAGATGAATCTTCACTTTACATCGAGAGTCCTTAAAGCGTAAACAAATAATAATTAACTTAATTACTTCATTATAGATACGCGTAAGATTTTTAAATCCTTCTAATTCGCTTTAAGAACACCATCCATCATTTTCCATTCTTACGATTTCGGAAAGATTAAAATTTTTTTGGCGTACTTGTTGGAGCACATCTAAACGGTCTATGATTTCGTTTTTTCATTACCGCATTCTTGCAAAAACGGAACTAAATTATTTTGAAGTTTCTTTTAATTCCTCTTTTTACGTAAGTACTGTAATATAATTTTTATGTCATTGAACACAGGTAATACAATTTATACAAAAGTGCACCAAACAAGGTTAAAGCGTTAACGACTGGTTTCAGAATATTTCATTAGTTTGATTGATTGAAGATAAAACAAATATTAGGACTTGTATTAATTTCTTATTTGTTTTCCAATAGTCACTCACATTAAAATCAGGGCCGTACATCTTATGATTATAATTTTACAAATAGCGTAATTGAGCGCGAAGGTTATTACTAGTTAGAATTAAATTAACAGCAAAGAAGTATTTACCCACTGACACAATTAATGAATTGCAGAAAATCTTCCCTTATGAACAGAACCAACTGTCCGTGGGTCTATAGAGTGATCTGTAACTAAACACTGGCTCCAGAAAATAAAAGTGTTCTTGCCGACTGTTGCAACTTTGGGGGTTAAACCTCCGCCAAAAAGATGGTGGAATAAAAAATTGGCTGTCAAAATAAGACACTCCATATAAAATGTTAGAATTTTGTAAAATCCTAAACGAACTCCAGTAGATGCAGAGTATAATTCAGAGAGTCATAGGTTAACTGCTTCCTTCACAGCTTTTCTAAACAAGGCCTTTTGATAAGAAAAGACGCAAATCTAGTGGACCGAGAGTTCCCACGACAGCCACGCACTCGAGTGTGATTTGACTGTACTGTGGTGTACTGATAGTAAGTCACTGAACCGAAATTGTAGTTGTAGCCATTTCAATCTATGCCCGAATGACTAAAGCTGTAAATTTTGTGTTTTTTCAGAGCGGTGGTGCTAATAAAAATTAATTTTAGGCATATAGCCCTTATAAAGATACTGCTACGAACTATAAAGTGACGTCATATCTTCACTGTTTGCAAAACTTTACCAAGGCATGAGAGAAACTGGTTTTTGGAGACAAACGTGCTCACGATTGCGTAAAGCAAATCTCCTCTCGCTCCAGAGTCAAAGTTAGATTAAAGATTGATCTTGGTGTCTGACTTTAAACTATATTCTAGGCTCCTCTTGATCCAGAGGGTTAAAGTTAGATTAGTCTGGGTCTTGATTTCTGACTTAAGACTGTACTTTAGTCTCCTGCCGGTTTAAAGGGTAAAAGTTGGATTATATTTAATTTGGCTTTCTGAACCGCCTCATCTTGATCTAGAGTATCTTAGTTTTTCACTTAAAACTTCCCTCTAAGCTCCTGCTGATACTGAAGGTTAAAGTTGGATTAGTTATTAGTTTGCTTTCGGAACTATAATATTCTAGGCTCTTTTTGATCTCGAGGGTTAATGTTGAATTAGTTTGGATCTTGGCTTCTGAATTTATACTTTACTTTAGGCTCCTGCTGGTACAGAGAGTTAATGCTAAATTAGTTTGAGCTTTGGTTTCTGACTTTAAACTACACTCTAGGTTCTTACTGGTGGTACATAGAGTTAAAGTCGGATTAGGTTTATTTTTGCATTCTGAACTATATTTTAGGTTCCTCTTGGTCCAGAGGGTTAAAGTCAGATTAGTTTGGATCTTAGTTTCTGACTTTAAACTGCACTCTAGGGCCCTGTTGGTACAGAGTAGAGTTAATGCTAAATTAGTTTAAGCCTTGGTTTCTGGTAGTCTTGGTTAAGCTGCATTTTAGGCTCTTACTGGTGGTACAGAGGGTTAAAGTACAATTAGATTTAATTTGGCGTTATGGACAACTATTTCAGGTACCTCTTAGACAAGAAGGTTAAAGTCAGATTAGTTTGGATCTTGGTTTCTGACTTTAGACTGCACTTTAAACTTCTGCTGGTACAGAGAGTTAATGCTAAATTAGGTTGGGCCTTAGTTTCTGACTTTAGACTGCACTCTAGGCTCCTACTAGTACAGAGGGTTAAAGTTGGATTGGTTTTATTTTTGCTTCCTAAACTATATTCTAGACTCTTCTTGATCAAGAGGAGTAAAGTTAGATTAATGTAAATCTGGGTTTATGATTTTTAACTACACTTTAAGCTTCTTATGGTACCGAGGGTTAATGTTAGATTAATTTGGGTTTTGATTTCTGACTTCAAACTGCATTCTAGGCTCCTACTGGTGGTACAGAGGTTTAAAGTTGGATATGTTCTATTTTTGCTCCCTAAACTATATTCTAGGCTTCTCTTGATCCAAAGGCTTAAGTTATATTAGGTTAGGTCTTTCTTTCTGACTTTAGACTGCACTCTAGGCTTTTACTAGTAGCACAGAGGAATAAAGTCTAGTTAAGTTTATTTTTGCTTTCTAAACTATATATTTTAAGTTCTTCTTGAGCCAGAAGGTTAAGTTTTATTAATTTGGGTATTGGTTTTTGACTTTAGACTGCACTCCTAGGCTCTAGCTGGTACAAAGGGTTAAAGTTGGATTAGTTTTAATTTTGTTTTCTGAAGAAAACTGTTTTTCTGTTTTTCTAAGAAAAGACGCAAATCTAGTGGACCGAGAGTTCCCACGACAGCCACGCACTCGAGTGTGATTTGACTGTATTGTGGTGTACTGATAGTAAGTCACTGAACCGAAATTGTAGTTGTAGCCATTTCAATCTATGCCCGAATGACTAAAGCTGTAAATTTTGTGTTTTTTCAGAGCGGTGGTGCTAATAAAAATTAATTTTAGGCATATAGCCCTTATAAAGATACTGCTACGAACTATAAAGTGACGTCATATCTTCACTGTTTGCAAAACTTTACCAAGGCATGAGAGAAACTGGTTTTTGGAGACAAACGTGCTCACGATTGCGTAAAGCAAATCTCCTCTCGCTCCAGAGTCAAAGTTAGATTAAAGATTGATCTTGGTGTCTGACTTTAAACTATATTCTAGGCTCCTCTTGATCCAGAGTGTTAATGTAGATTAGTTTGGGTATTGGTTTCTGACTTTAGACTGCCCTCTAGATTCCTGCTGGCACAGAAGTCAGATTTACTTTAAGTTTGCTTCTTAAACTATAATCTGGATTCTTGGTCTTAAACGATTGTTGAATAAAGGAACATCATAAAATTATTTATTTATCATATTCTTGACTTTGATGACTCGAGTTAGGTTAGCTTCGATCTTGGTGTCATCTTAATACCAAGATCTAAGCTAACTTGCTCTCTTAACCTCTTAGTCGAGAAGGTTAAGGTTAGATCAATTTTGAGCTTGGTTTCTGACTAGGCTCAGGAACTTAGTATTGGGTGTATACGTTTTTGAAGAAATTAAAGTCTCTTAACTTGTACGTAACGTGCAAGTCTTGGAGAAATCGTCATAAAATTTAAGAAAACCATAAAAATACATTTTTTTCAAATTTAATTAATATTTTCGGAAAAAGATAATGTTTTTGCGTGTAATGTTTACTTGAACTTGAGCATCACGGCTGGCTTATTGCCTTTTTTAGCTTGCCAATAAAATTTGAACAAGTTTTACTATAGCAAGTTTTTCAAAAAGTCATTAACTTTTGTGTATTGCACATCCATATACACGTTATAATACAAAGAACAAATCAGCGAGAGTGTTTAAAAATAATAAATCTCGTCTTTAAATTTGTTCCACACACAAAACGCCCATGGAGTAGTAGGTACCTCCACATATATGTGAATTTTTCTAAGTAGGAGTACGATCTGCATCAACTTTTGGTTTTACTTCATTCTATAAGGTTATGATAATGAAAAATGAAAAGTATCGAGCTCCGCCGGTAATGAGATGAGGATGCATAAAATTTTAAGATGCATTTGACGATGGAGAATTATGGTCTTATTTCTATCCCGCCGCCCGCCGGAGTTAAATTTAAAATGCCTCGAGTATTTATTTATATACCTAACATTAGAGACTTTAATTAACTTTTTAGAAATAAAAAAAATGTGTTTAAATCTTTTATTTTCGTCTTGCTTTCGTTGAAACTGGTTTCGCATTTTGTTCAGGATCTGTTGGTCAGTGCTATTTATAAATGGTTGCACTATGAGTCATATTTGAAGTACTTTTCAATAGGTATTATACAAATAATACGCGTAATGCATTATTTATTATAAATAACTGTAAAAATTGTATGCGAAAAAAATATATTCTTTTTTTATACTTTTAACAATAGCTTTTCCCAGCTTATTTTATCGCTAGAAATGGGTGTGGATGTTTCCCAAAAAGCTCAGCTTTTGGTGTTGGTTGTAAATTTTGGATTTGGCGTAGGTTTTGATAAATATCCGCATTGTGTTTTCTGAAATTTTACGTGCGCTAAAATCATAAAAATTATTATTTATTGCCCGATTTGCCCATTATACGACACAAGCTGATTAGGTATAGTACGCCCACACTGTTCTCGTGGGGAGTATATATCAACCAAAATAGTGAAGAATTATAAAAGAAGATCGTAAAATTGACTTTTTAGGTTTCTTCTCAACTTTTTGATTTTTTCCCCTATGACAAACTTGCTGTTTGTATAGGTACTCCTGAGAATTCCCATTCTCCCCAACCATCGTCTTTCTGATTGGGTCTCCCCATTTCTTTAACAACAATTTAAATATTAGTTGATGTACAACAGGTGTAAGTGTACTAATCGATAATTCAGTATTTACATGAAATTCTTAATATCGCCCACCCCTAGTGCAGTGTGTCAAAGTGTCTTAACGGCGTTTGTTCGGTGTCAAAGTTGGAAGATAGATCTGTTTAGGAGCTGTCATGGGGTTTTGCCCATTTTATGCCAAGGGCCAAGTTGTTTTTGAGTACGCCAACAGAAGAAAATTTTCTTGGTTTTTGCCACGTGGAATAGAAGAATTAAACTTATCGGACGAACTGTTATACGCTTATAATTCAACCATCAAGATCGACGCGAAATCTTGCCCCGTAATAGAATTAAATGCAATTAAATTAAATGGTACAGTAAAATTATTCATAGTAAACAATTCGTTACACTCGATGTATTGACAATGTAATTTAAATTTTAACCAAAGGTTAATTTGAAGTTATAATAGGTTCGATTTAATCTCGAAATAGCCAATATTGCTAACTGTACAAGAACGCACAAGTTTCGATAGAATGCGATCAATAACCCAAGCCAATCAAACCAGTCAAGTCCTTTATGAAATAGATGGATGGACGTTTATTAGAGTTACTTCGGGTTACCGCAAGGACATGGTGCAGCCTTGCTATGGTTAGTAAATTTAATAAGCAGAAAACGATTTTTTAAAAAATGAGCGTATAAAAATTTAGCAAAAAACTAAAACGCGATGGGAACTTAACCGCAAACAGTTTTCGTTGTTCTTAGAAATTGTCAAATAATCGAGTCTATAAATATCTCTTGTGCAATTTTGCATGACTTGCTCTTAAACTTTTAGGCGATGCTTCTTTGAACAAAAAGTTCGTACCGAGGTTTGATGGGTGATTTTAAACTGATTTCGTATTGAGACAGAGAAGAGGTCAGTATTTGCTCAAGTTTGTTCAAGTTTGTTCTTCATTGAAAGACCAAAAGCTAACAGAGAACTTAGTTTCACTTGTTCACGTTTCCCGACGTTGGAATTTTGGAGTGATGATGAAGAATGTTACTGAAGTAATTAGTTATTTTTAAAGTTGACTAAAAGTTAACAAAGTAAGTCGTGGTGTAATGAGCAAATTATGTACAAATTGTATTTAAAATCTCAACTACTAGCGAGGAGTCGCGTTTATGTAAAAAAATCTCCAACTCAAAAACATTCAAATGGCCATTAAGTTATTTTTATTGTTTTAATTTATTCAAATTACATAATAAATTTCGTTAAAATCTAAAGTAATAATTACGTAACTACGATATAATAATATTTAGATTAGTTCTTATATAGGAATGAAAACGAAACGGGTGCGATGACACCGGAGGAGCTTCAATTATATTTCTAAATGCTGTAAAATGAAGAAAATGAGTAGTTGTTGCTCATTAGGTGTAATCATTTACACCGTGGACATTGTAGAAGCACCAGAATATGTATTTATCTCCATTCTACTACACAGATTAATTATTGTAGCTTTTACAAAATATTATTATTAGCTTCGGCAAAAGACCTAACAGGAGAGAAATGTTCACCATTTTTAAACCGCCTCAATTGATGGTTCCGAATGATAATAAGTTAGAAGTGTTTGTGCATTCATTTTAAGAAACAACTGAATGATTTTCAGGAGTGAAAAACATTCTCAGTGCCCAGGACCGATGCTTAAAAAAATTTTCAATGCTGAAAAAATTTAAAATTCAGCTCAATACCACGTAGATATTAAAAGAACTGGAAGAGGTATGGAAAATCCCAAAATAGAAGACTCAAAAGCAGAAGGAATACAGCTGAACAATTTTAAAATAAAATGCAGCAGAGTTAATAAATCAAACAAGACATGAGAGAGAGGACAGTTAAGCAATATAGGTCTTGAGATAGGGTATGGGGTAGAAAGCGAAAAATAGAAACAAGCAATGGTAGAGAGCAGGAAGAGTACAATGGAATTATTCAGAAGAGACTGTCGATAAATCAAAAACGGCAGAGGAGAATTAAAATATGATAAAATAGATCTTGAGAAAAGGAAGAAAGCAGACCTAAGAGCTGGAAGAGTAGAGCTGAATTATTGGAAAAGAGGAGGCACAACAGGCAACTCTTAAATCAAAAATGGCAAGAAGTGGTACGGAAGATAGTAAGAAAATAGATCCTGAGATTATTAAGTGACTTGAAAGGAAGGAAGTCAATGGTTGAAAAATTTATGAAAAATGGATAAAGCAGGAAAGCGAAAAACTCGAAGAAAGCAATGGTACAGACTCAAAGCAGCAGGATGCAGCTGAATTATTGGAAAAGAGGTCAGAAAAAAGGCAGAGGCAGAGGAGAATTCAGAAGAAAGGAAGAAAGCAGACCTAAGAGTTGGAAGAGTAGAGCTGAATTATTGGAAAAGAGAAAGCGCAACAGGCAACTCATAAATCAAAAAGGGAAGAAGGAGTACGGAGATTAGTAAGAAAATAGAAAATAGTGAATTGGAAGGAAGGAATTCAATGGTTAAAAATTTATGAAAAATAGATAAAGCATCAGGAAAACGAAGAAACTCGAAGGAGGCAGGAGGATGCAGCTGAATTATTGGAAAAGAGGTCAGAAGAAGCTATCGATAAATCAAAAAAGGCAGAGGAGAATAAAATAAGATAAAATAGACCCAGAAGAAAGGAAGAAAGCAGGCCTAATAGTTGGAAGACTAGAGCAGAATTATTGGAAAAGAGGTGGCACATCAGGCAACTCATATATAAAAAAAGGCAGGAAGAGATATACGGTGGGTAATAAGAAAATATATCCTGTGACTTGGAAGAAATTAATCTAAAATGGATAAAGAGGTATAAGACCGACTATGATAATCACTTCACCCCATACAGCAGACCGTGATTCGAAAGACGCGGCTCAGACTGACCTGTAAATAGGACCCGTCTGTAAACTACCGAATACTTTTTTTGCAGGCACTCGGTATTTGTCCCAGGAAGAGAATAGTAATATCACGGATGATATGAAACAAACTGTAAAAAAATATCAATGGGAAAACGCAATAAAATAGAACAAAAAGCGAAAAAATGAAAAAGAAACACTCTTACATTTCAATTGATAATAAAGAGATCTTTTCAAGCGAAATAAATTATAAATCAGTGAATTCCATGCTAAGCGATCGCATTTAAAAATATGGCTTCATTTTGAGAAGTCGATGAAATAAAATATGAATTTATACTTTTATACGTCTTCCTCAATTAAAATTTGTTTTGAAATGAAATTTATGTAATGTAACTTGATACTATGAAATATTACAAAAAAAATTGATTTAAATCATCGGATCGTGGGGCTCCTAATTAAAATTAAATATTAATAGCAATAGCAATAACATCTAACATCAGTATTGTTCTACATTCAAATAAGAAGAGTTTAAAACGCCTCAAAGCATCAAGTTGCCGTTTAATTTTTCTTCGGCATATTGAATATTAATATAAATGATTTGACCTTTTATTATCCAGTTATTAATATCTAGGAGTAAGCAAACCGTAAACATTATATTGTATGTTAATTAACGCTCAAATACAGTTAAGGATGGCTACCTTAAGAATTAAGCAGATGAACTTTACCAAAATACTCGGACGTTGCAATTATTTTAACCTCGTTTTAAATTCATTCTAATTTTATTTAAATTCACTTTTTGTTTTTGTTCTTGTTTAAATAAAAAAGATTCCCTTTTCAAGCGTCGTCTATTGTTTCTCGAGTGTGTGCGTAATTTCGAATCAGATTGTGTGTTTATTCTTCGTGTTTTTGTACCAGCGTCCCATTTGCATTATTTTAGCTCGTTTTCCTTGGTGGTTTCTCTTCCAATCCCAATAGTTAAATTGGCTCATGGATGATTATCGACCTGATACTGAAATTTACCACAGGGCTCGAGGCCTATTGGCGGCGTAACTCACCTACTAACTGGAAAAGATTTTCAAAAACGCACACCACTGAAAGTACACTTTTTACGAACAGGCCCAGGAGGGCCAAGGTCTAGATTCTAGATTATTAGTTTCTAGCCATCTACACAAAATAGTTAACATCGTATACGAGACCGGACAATACCTACAACAATGGCTAAGTTCAACATTCATCCCTCTACCTAAGAAAAATAATGCTAAGAAATGTGGAGACCATCCACTGATTAGCCTGATTTAGACAAGGGATCGGCACAAGAGAAGCGATAGTGGCCACGCAAGTCCTTGTACAGAACTGCCATGATGTGAGAAAAGACATACGCCTTTGCTTTGTTGACTACGAGAAAGCATTTGACCGAGTTGAACACCCCAAAGTAATGCAACTCCTCAGGAATCTTGACATAGATCAGAAAGACATCAGATGTATAGAAAATCTATACTGATACCAGACTGCACTGATTAGGCTCAATAATGAGCTGTCTGATGATATTGAGATCCGGAGGGGTGTACGACAGGGATGTGTCTTGTCCCCGCTTTTGTTCAACCTGTACTCGGAGAGGGTCTTTCGGGAAGCATTGGAAGATGCGGAAATCGGTATTAAAGTCAACGGAGTGTGGATTAATAACATACGTTATGCTGATGACACAGTGCTCATCACTGATAACATGCAAGACTTACAAAAACTGATCAACACAGTAGGGCAACATAGCAGACTGATGGGTCTAAACATAAACACTAAAAAGACGAAGTTTATGATAATAACAAGAAACCTAAATGCGTTTGAAGACTCACAGTTAACATTCAACGCAATGCGCATAGACAGAGTGAACAAATTTAAATACTTGGGCGTGTGGTTATCTGGAGACTGGACCTCTGATATCGAAGTCAAGAGTCGCATTGAACAAGCCCGACAAGCATTCCTGAGACTGAGAAGAGTATTTAGTTGCTCGGACTTCGATCTTGGTCTGAAGTTGAGATTTTTAAAGTGTTATGTGTGGGCGGTACTTCTCTACGGGATGGAAGGTTGGACCCTTAAAGTCAACAACATTAACAAATTGGAGGCGTTCGAGATGTGGCTTTACCGCAGAATGCTCAAGATACCGTGGACTGCAAGAATAACAAACGAAGAGGTTCTGTCCAGCATCAACAAAAAACGTGAACTGTTAACTACCATTAAGAAGACTTCATATCTGGGGCACATCATGAGGAACAAAAAGTATGAGTATTTACAGTTGTTGATCGAGGGCAAGATAGAGGGCCGTAGAGGGATAGGAAGGAAGAAATTGTCATGGTTGCGGAACATAAGACAGTGGACAGGAGTGAATGACATACAGACCCTAATTCATACCGCAAGGGATAGAGAGGAGAAAATGTGATCACAAACATCCA
Organism: Malthinus flaveolus; assembly: GCA_950108345.1. NCBI lineage: Eukaryota > Metazoa > Arthropoda > Insecta > Coleoptera > Cantharidae > Malthinus > Malthinus flaveolus. The sequence goes on along the minus strand of OX467287.1, from coordinate 19,741,877 downwards.
TTAGTGGATAGCACCCGAAGAAGAAGAAGAAGCCATCTGTCATTGAAGTCAGTATTTAAAAAAATCTTGCGTTACTACAGCATGCATACGGGCAGGTTATAAAGCTTTTTGTAATATTTGTGAAAAATAGCATTTATTTCATACTGTACGGGTATTGCTACTTTCCGTCATTAATTTGAGTCCGGGAAATGGCACATTACATCACTAAGCCGGGAAGTGTTGCTAAGTAACACTTCCCGGACTGTTTGGCAAAATTTTTGAAAAGGATTTTATTATTTAAATTTTTGCTTGAAAAAAGCTTGCCGGCAGCGGGGATCAAACCTACAAACCTCTGGGTGAAATGCAAGGGTGTTATCCAATACACTATACGAACACCTATATTAATGTATATCAAGATTGAAGTTATAAAGTAGTTATTTGTTGCTAAGTAACGAATATAAAGTGGATGATGTGATTTAAAATGAAATACCTACAGCGGATGCTTAATTTGACATTTCTAAAATGACGTTTTTATACAAAGAAATTTTTCAAATAAAAAACTGTTTTTACAGTATGAAATAAAAATTTATACGATATACGTCCGTGAAGTGATTATTAATGCATTCGTTTCGAAATTTCGGACTCAGCTTCGCTTCGTCCGTAAACATCTTACTCATGCTTTAATAGGTCACTTCCCGGACTAATGACGTAAATAACTATTTCCGAACAGCAAAATAAGTGCGATCTGCGCTCTCTTATTGGTCGAGATCCAATAGCAACACCAATTGATGCAAATAAGGCTCTAATTAACATGCATCTATATACATTGTGCTTATTCATTATATGACTATCAATGTGAATGTGGGTGGTGTTTATCACAACTCAATTACGTTGCCACAGGTGTTTAAAAGCCAAATCTTCTATAATTGCTGCGTAATGTATAACGAATCTTTAACTTTAACACGTTCTCGTGAAGCAATTCTTCTTCAATCGACCCACTGGTGCCAAAAAAAGGCCTGCTGTGACCAGATATAGCAAAAGAATGCCCGTCGTGAAAAATGCAAAAGAACAAAACTTAAGATTAAATTATGAAAAATCGCGCAGTGGCCACTTAATAATTAAGACATTTTATCAAGACAAGACTAAATCATTACGTATTGTGTCGATATTGTGCAAATGCCCAAGCCTCAGCTATGAAACACTAAACAATTTTTTTAACCACCAAAGGCATAAAAATATAAATATGACGCTCGTTAAAATCAAGAGTTGGTTAGCTATAAAAGAACGTGTATCCTATATGTCGATAATTATCTATTCTTCACGTTGTGAAAAATAAAAGATTTTGCATTTTCCACCCTTGACTGGTTGCATGTAGAGAAAATTTTTTGCTAATACCTTTGTCTATTGGCACTTAAATGTTAATTAGACTAGCTATTATTTGCTAGTAAATTAATAGATTTTCACTTTTTCACATCAAAAAAGCAACTCGGCTGGTGGTTTTTCGCAAAATTTTTTACTTGATTTTATGTATTCGAAAGACTAATTGCATAATTTGTCACAGAAAATCAAATTATGTACATTAACAACGTGATGGAATGTAGTCACAAGAACAGAAATAGAAGAATTCAAAGGTAAGCCCTCAAAGTTGAATTATGGTACCCACATTGAAGGATTCGTTACGTTGTGGACTAAAAACTTAGCAAAACAAAATTTTCATTTTTGAAATAGTGAAGAAATATATTATACCAGTGATTCCAGGCACAAATCGACTGTAGGTACATGAGCTCTTTAAAAAGACAGGTGGGCCGGTAGACAGACGGAGAGACAGACAGGCAAGCATACGGAAAAATTTTATGCTTCAATTGTACACTAAGGGCGAGTTGTACATTAGTAATTCATCGGTAAACCTGCCTTATGATTGTGAACGACCTTGCCTGCCAGGTTCATCGATAATAATAATGCTGGTTTACCGTTAAGCTTGCTTTGAGCTAGCTAATAATGTACAATTCACCCTGACAATGATAAAATAGGTTCACAATTCAGCTTGCTTTGAGCTACAATTCTACTACGAGGTGTACACCTCGGTCTAAGTCGTAATCCGGGTATCTGAGGACGAGTTGTACATTAGTAGCTCCAAACAAGCTTTACAGTAAACCTGCCTTATGATTGTAAACGACCCTGCTTGCCAGGTTCATCGACAATGATAATGCAGGTTTACCGTTAAGCTTGCTTTGAGCTAATAATGTACAATTTGCTCTGACAATGATAAAATAGGTTCACAATTCAGCTTGCTTTGAGCTACAATTCTACTACGAGGTGTACACCTCGGTCTAAGTCGTAGTCCGGGTATCTGAGGACGAGTTGTACATTAGTAGCTCCAAACAAGCTTTACAGTAAACCTGCCTTATGATTGTGAACGACCCTGCTTGCCAGGTTCATCGACAATGATAATCCAGGTTTACCGTAAGCTTGCTTTGAGCTAATAATGTACAATTTGCTCTGACAATGATAAGATAGGTTCACAATTCAACTTGCTTTGAGCTACGATTGTACTACGAGGTGTATACCTCGGCGTAAGTCGTAATCCGGGTATCTGAGGACGAGTTGTACATTAGTAGCTCCAAACAAGCTTTACAGTAAACCTGCCTTATGATTGTGAACGACCCTGCTTGCCAGGTTCATCGACAATGATAATGCAGGTTTACCGTAAGCTTGCTTTGAGCTAATAATGTACAATTTGCTCTGACAATGATAAAATAGGTTCACAATTCAGCTTGCTTTGAGCTACGATTCTACTACGAGGTGTACACCTCGGTCTAAGTCGTAATCCGGGTATCTGAGGACGAGTTGTACATTAGTAGCTCCAAACAAGCTTTACAGTAAACCTGCCTTATGATTGTGAACAACCCTGCTTGCCAGTTTCATCGACAATGATAATGCAGGTTTACCGTTAAGCTTGCTTTGAGCTAATAATGTACAATTTGCTCTGACAATGATAAGATAGGTTCACAATTCAACTTGCTTTGAGCTACGATTGTACTACGAGGTGTACACCTCGGCCTAAGTCGTAATCCGGGTAGATTAATATCTCAAAGCAAGCTCAACTGTAAATCTGTCGAACCGTTGAGCTTGCTTTGAGCAACTCGCCCTAAACTCCGAATCTAAGAAGTTTTGAGACTTCAGACTTCCTACCTATTACCTAACTGCTAATATAAGAGCGATGATAAGAAAATTGAAGTAAATTAATTTTTTTTTTCTTAATTGTTGATTTTAACCTTGGTTGTTTACAAGGCTTTCTCTACGAACCGCTTAATCCTTTACGACTTATATAATTGCAGGATTCGCCTCTTACTAAAACATAAAACTGCACTATAATGAAATAAAGTATTAACGAGGCAGTACTGCACTCTGTATAATAAAAATAATACTTATGAAAGTAGTAATGTAAGCCCCTAATGGCATCGTCTGCCCATCTCTCTTGTGATGTGACATGTAAGCTGTGCAATGTGCATGCTTTCTAATCTAAAGTTTTTCGGAATCTTAAAAACGCGCCACTGGTCAAGTACTTTGTGAATGAGATAATAGTGAAAGCACTGAACCCTTTTCGGTAGGCAGAGGACGTAAAGGGGCGTCTTAATATCTCCGAAAATGTCAAAAACGTATACGGAATATAGATATTTTACAAAACTCGCCCACTTCTCTACTACTCTGAAACCCCTCGAGGTATTACTAAGTTTTTGTTAGACTATAGCAGTGTGGTACCCAACCTTTAACTTAACGCGAGTCAGTTTAAAATTAAAAAGAAAATTAGGGAAGCCACAATCAATGGCGGATCTTAATTTTGTGAAGCTCCAAGTGCAACCTGAACTGGAGCCCCCTCTATTGGTTCTATTGGCTCTTTGTGGAGTCTTTAAGGCCGCCGTATTTCCTCTCGTGTGGTTATAGTTTTGTGGTGGTTCGCAAGAGCCGTCGTGGAACTTATTTAGCTGCCGTTGCCCCTCCCGTGTCGCTTCTGTCTCGTGGTGGTTTGCAAGCGCCGTCGTGGGACCTATCGAGCCGCCATTTTCGTCCCCTGCACTTGTTTCCTGCCCGTGCTTTTGTACATTATATCGTTGGCTTGTAATTATGTTTTTATTTATGATGGTGATTAGTTAATTAAATACAATTTTTCATTTGTGGTATCTGTGTGTATTTGTTCCAACGTACCCGGTCACCGACTGAGCGAGGCCAAAAGGAAAAATATAGGATACGGTATCTTACAGCTTTAAATGAAGTTGAGGAACTTTATAGCGTTTTATGTGTCTCCAAAAAAGACGCTGACACTGAGCAATCGTTCGTTCATCACACTATAAACTTAAAAGAAAGACGACGCATTCTTGTAAATCATCATGCGAGCTACGGGTTGAGCATCCCTGGTCTATAGCAAGTTGGTGAGAAGCTCCGACTCTTCTCTAAGTGCAACAACTTTGAATTTGCTCACTCTTATCGTTGAAACTGAAGGCAACTGCATATAATATAGTACATACATCCGGTAAGTCGCCACTTTTCCTAGTTTTTATCCAATGTTGTTTAAATCTAAGATGGGCTTGCAACAGACTTTTTTGGAAAAGCGATTTACATAATATTGTGATAAAAAACAACCTTTGAATAATCTTAATTAGGTATCTCCTTATTCAATGCGGCAATTTAAAGGTTATTTTTGATGCATTGTGAGGCGCAAAGAAAGTTGCTTTTTGCATCCTTTGAAATTTAATTGAAAGTGATCCCAAGCCGTTTGTTAAAAAAGTTTTTTTTCTTTAAAAAAAGGGTTTGATGGCAAACTATAATTTATTCATTGTATATACTTATGCCTTAAGACTTTGTCTTGGCTAAACTAACAATCAGATTTACAAAGTTGCTGGTTGTTTATAAGTAACGATGTAGGGGCAACCATTATAATAATAGTTAATTGAACTGCATTTGCATAATAAACTTTGAGTAATTGCAATACCTTTTAACCTCTAATAAATAGTACAGTAATGGATTTTCATTCTAAATCTTAAGCGTTCGAAAGCATTAAATTTATAAGCTTTTAGCTTTTGACATTTATTATTATTTGTTTTAAGAGGCGTCGCCCTCCTCTGAGTAGTGTTTAGAAAATTACGAGAGAAGCCGGTTACTGGCAGAAAAATTTATGAAAAGGCCTGCGATAACTCAAGCAACTCTATGGGCCTATGGATGATCCAATGTAACACAAAAACTCTGTATCTCTGTCTGAAAGACAGGAAAGATACGGATTTAAAGATACTTAAGGACTTTAAGTCCATAAAAAAGGTAATAATATAACACCCAATTAAGGACCTGTACCGTCTAATTGAGAACGCCTGTAGGTTCTGCACTGAGAATTGAGAAAAAAACGATACTCGTTTCTATAATTATTTAGTGGCGGCATGTGTAGAAGAAGTCTCGAAACGCTTTCAATAAATGGCGATTTCAAAATGCAATGATTTACGACGGTTGTTAAATAGAGTAATCGTCTTTTATTGTCTCTTCTGACTGAATTTCAATATAAGTTAGATACAGGTAAAATAAAGTTAGCATATCAACACTCCTTATATGTAACAAGAACAGATTTAAAAGACAACTTCTATGGTAAAAAATATATACCATATCTTTTTAGACCTCCCACATAAAATGTCTGATTGCCCACAACCTTTATGAATATTAACCTTAAAAATCCCCAACATTCTTCGAGTATATCGGCAAATAAAAAAATTTAATTAAAGTTATAATGTTATTAAGAGGCGATGGTGCGATGATGGCTTTCGAAAAAATCCTGTTTAATGTATTTTTAAGTTCTGCAAGTTTCGAGCAATTAATTTTTGTCGAGACAAAAAATTTTAGTGTGAAATTACGCAATTTCTACAATACTTCAATAAATTATTAGCCGTACACGTTACACAAGCCATCTTGATCGCATTCTGACAACTATTGTTTAAAAAAAGGCCAGCGGAATTAGACAATGGACGTCTGACCGAGGTCTAAAGGTTAAGTCAAACCTTCATCAAAAATTTGCAAAAAAATAACGTTTTATGGTTCACTGTCTACGAATATCTTAAACGTGAAGGCTAATACGCGAACGCGCGTAGTTATAGAAGGTGAACGATTTAAATGCGAGGGGATGCCGATGAAGATCTAATTTATTAGATCTGTATATGTACGGTGCCGTGTTTCAACAATAGAAACGATATACGTTTGAATTAATTTCTGGAAGGAATGTGCTCTAAACTAAACCTACTTTTGTTAAAAACTTGCTCTAACATAGATGACGGGCAGTCGCGGATTGCATCACGCCTGAGCTATTTTGAGTTACAAAAAACTGTGCAGATACGAAATGATACGCTCTACAGGTTTGGATAAGACCGCAAAAGACCACGACAAACAGAATTAAGCTGTCTTTTTTCTATTAAAAATGTGCGCTTCTGCAACTGCAATGGTTCTACGGTGAGAATACGAAGATGACTTAGTCTACGGGCAGGAGCAGGTTTCACAAATTTAAGTAACACTGCAGGAGGTTGTAAACTTCCGAGTACGGAACTACCAAGTAAGTATAAGCTTGGAATTGTACGGTAGGTAATGTGACTAGCACCTCACTTCTAACGCCACGCCACGTACACAATTTCAACATTAGCAGAGGTATTTAAAATAACTGTTAGGTTAGGTTGTTATGGTTTGCGGAAGAAGTCGATGCCCACATATCCAACTTCAGCTTAAACGTCTCAACTACGCCGAGCACATACGGAACACCAGCCCCAGAACGGCGCCACGACGACGCAGATGGCACGTATCACGCCTAACATGGGGGGGAGGCAAAGATCACTAAAAGGAGACTGCTAAGCACGATCGCGAAATCGATCATGCTTTAGGCAGTTCCGGTCTGGAGTGACGACAGGTCTATGACCGAAACAGGACCAGGATGCTTAGAGTTCAGCGGAAAATGGTACTACGGATCACATGCCCCTACCGTACCATCTCTCTAGACGCGGCGCTAGTAGTGGCATCGCTGCCAGCCATCGACCTAATCGCCACGAAAAGAGCCACCAAGCGCGACGAACACTTTAGAACCCGCGCTAATGCCATGGCGCAGTGGCAACACCGCTGGACGGACCCAGAAAAGGATCTTTGGACGAAAACTCTCATACCCAATCTCCAACCATGGGGTAGCTGATCTTACGCAGCTCCTTACAGGTCACGGTTGCTTCAACCACTACAAGCACCGAACTGGGAAAATAAACACCTCAAATGCGGCCACTGCGACGAAATCGACTCGGCTGAGCACACGCTGAGCCGATGGGAACAAAAGAGAGTCGTGACATCTCTTATAAGGTAGGGCAGACTCAGCGACGAGAATATCATCGATATAATGCTCAGAGGTCAAGATAAATGAACAATAGTACTCGTGTTCGCGCCGAGCATCATGACGGAGAAAAATGAGATAGAACGGCAACTGCAGCCCAAAGCGGAGCCCTCCAAAACACTGAGCACTAAGTTTTGCAATCTGAGGATGTAAGAACGACGCTGAGCGTGTTGCAAACCTCTGACGCTAAAAAAGAGAGAGAGAAAGGAGACACAGACTAAATGAAAGAAAGATGTCCCAAAAACTAAGACCGGAATCGACATCGAGGAAGAGCCTTAAGCTCTGACGTAAAGGACTGGACGAAACGCTAACGCGGATTCCCAGTTTTCACGTAGGATAGATCCTCATAGAAAGTGGGCGATTGGGTGCTAAAAAGGTTAGAATAGGTTAAGTTAGGTTAGGTTAGGGTAGAGTAGGTTAAGTTATGTTAGGTTAGGGTAGAGTAGGTTAAGTTATGTTAGGTTAGAGCCAATATTAAGTACTGGTTTGCTGGATGGGTTCGGAGTTGAGATAGTAGCCGAAACGAAAAGAAAAGCGAGATTGTAAAGTCTGGAATTGGACTTCACAATCGGATCAAGACTATAGAAACTGAGGAAGGTTGTTTTGGGTAAAAGCTGCTTTGTTTTGATCATCGAAATACGCAACACTATTCTGTACTAAGAAATAAAACTTTTTTCAGATTCTGGCCAGGTTGCAAGTTGATATAAAAACTGGAACAGAATCCAATTAGACTTTTTAGGGGGAAACTGCTTTGGACAACCGCATATGGAATGGTGATAAGATTTTTCAGGGTTTTAAGGTTCTGCAGAATATTACCCGAACTGTCTATATCAAGCTCATTTCAGGTAACTCTTGAAATAATTTCAAGGATCTAATTTTCTTAATAAATCTTGCTTTGTACCGAGGCAACAGCAACATATGGGCGACGTGAATATGAACAAGATAAGTTGAAGGTGCAGTTTTGACGATTTTACAAATTAAAAATTCCAGCGGATAATAACACACCAATGATGCTTTCAGGAACGTATACGAGCCGTACTTATCTAAGATGGATGAATAATATTTGTACCTTAAAAACCATTAGAAACATTATCAGCTTCCCCCACGTTATATAATTAAATAATTAAAGAAGAAGCTAATAAATGATCTACGGGCAATTCAAATAGCAGTAGCGAGAGACTTGAGTAGCTTCTGGTAACTTTCTATAAAGAACAACATAACTGCAACACGCGTTATTTAATTTTTTTAGCAATTTATTTAAATTACGACAAAAGGCAATTATTGAGTCATTTATACGCATACGACTGTTGTTTGATCGATGCCAAAATACAGAACAAAACCATCGAAATGAGAGTTGATATTTTAACTCTTTGTAGCAGCACCTGTTGTAATAGCTCTCGTTGAAAGATTAAAGGCCAATTCCGACTATAAAATCGGCTTATAAATATACTAACAACCAACACAAAGCCTCGCTTGTGATAAAGCATAATAATAATTCATGTTGAGATACCACGAGAGCTTAACTAATAACTAAAAGGAACTGAATCGTTTATTCTTTAATGCGGCCCAACAGTAACCCACCAATCACCAATAAGAATAATTTTATCCGTCATAAATTTCGGATTTAAAATTTCTTTTTCATCCCAATTCGTAATATATGGATCAATTACAACATTAACAAGACGCATTTTAATAAAGAGTCGTCTTGAATGATTAATCGTGAAAAAGAAAGTTACGTGTGTGATGTAAGATCTTTTAAATTCGCTCTGAGCAGTTTCGTTTTTATTTAGTTTCGTTGAATAGCGGCATTGTGGAGTTTGGCCTAACGTTCTAGTGTTTTTTTTATTTATAATTTTGGAACAATCATAGTTCAAGTGCAATTAATTAAAAAAAATATAGGAACTGGGTGGCTCGTTTTGAAAATATGGGGCTCGTCCACTTTTGCGAAGATGAAGAAATACATTTACGCTGTGTTTTGCCTGTTAACGCCTCAATCGTCAAACAGGAAAATGAAAAGCTTGACGATAGCTCAGCATGACATATGAGCATGTTCACAGTTATAAAATGCTGTCGTTAAACTATCGGTTTGGGCTCGTAGGCCAGTCAAAATCAACACAAAAATAACACGCTAAATTCGCAAAACAAAACCGCAAAATTTTTGGGCTTTTTTCCGTTTTTGCTCTATATCTCCTAAAGTATACAATTTTTGGCGAAAGCCATTATGTCGGTTTTTAAATACCATTAAATATTTGACAATTTACACCCAGCCGGAGCTCTGTAAGTTAATTAGTTACCGAATTACAGCACTTTGAAAATAGGTCATTTTTCCATGTGAAAATTTTAGTTTTAAACCTTTTTTAGACTGAGATTGCGGCTAAACTATTGATTCTACAAGTAGAACTCATAGAATAAAAGTTGTAGGCAATTTAATTTTGATTAATTTTAATTAATTAAATACTGTATATTGTATACATTAAGCTCAATCTTCATTTAGACCCATTTCGTAGTTTAGCCGCTACGGAGGGCCAAGTCCAAGTAAAATTTAAAACACACAAATTTGGAATATAATTTTTACTTTGGGCCCCTGTGACATCAAAATCAGTAGTCCTGGAACAAAACTAAACCCATGTTTGAATAGTCCTTTGAATTTTGTATACAATAGGCTCAATTTTCATTTAGACCCATTCCGTAGTTTAGCCGCTACGGAGGGCCAAACTCAAAGTAAAATTAAAAACACACAAATTTGGAACATATTTTTACTTTGGACACCTGTGACGTCAAAATCGGTAGTCCTAGAACAAAACTAAGCCCATGTTTGGATAGTCCTTTAAATTTTGTATACAATAGGCTTAATTTTCATTTAGACCCGTTTTGTAGTTTAGCCGCTACGGAGGGCCAAACTCAAAGTAAAATTTAAAAAACACAAATTTGGAATATAATTTTTACTTTGTACACCTGTGACGTCAAAATCGGTAGTACTGGAACAAAAGTGAACTCATGTTTGAATATTCCTTTGAATTTTCTATACAATAGGCTCAATTTTCATTTATACCCATTCCGTAGTTTAGCCGCTACGGAGGGCCAAACTCAAAGTAAAATTAAAAACACACAAATTCTGGATATACATTATATTTTCAGTAATTTTGATGACTCATGTTTATATTAAAATACATTTCACCGTTTTTTAAATGATTGCATGCCGTCCTTTTCACTACCAGACCAAAAAACAAAAGATAGAAAGGGTTTGGAACATTTCTGGAAAAATGCAATTTTACCTTATATAGGTTTTTTTTAGATTTCGTGAGAACTACGAGGCCTACAGACCTCTTAATGCACTTAATTTGAAGCAAATTAAATTGCCTACAACTTCTATTCTATGAGTTCTACTTGTAGAATCAATGGTTTCGCCTCAATCTCGGTCTAAAGAAGGTCTAAAATTAAAAGTTTCTCTTATTGGAGAAAATGATATATTTTCAAAGTGCCGTAATTCGGTAACTAATTAACCTACAGAGCTTCGGCTAGGTCTAAATTGTCACATATTTAATGCTCTTTAAAAATGTATATAGTGGCTTTTGTAGAAAAATGTATAGTTTAGGAGATATAGAGCAAAAACTGAAAAAGTCCAAAAAATTCGCGTTTTTTCGTGTGCTACGCTTTTTCCACAACTTTTAGAGAGTTGCAAACTTGGGTAGACACTACTCTAATGGGTTCAAACAACATACTAAAAAATCAGAGATACATCATGTTTTGTTGATTTATTGTAGATTTTGACTGGCCCATCATAATAGCCCTCAGTATCAATCAATAGTGTAAGACAAACATTTACCTATAACTTCGAAGAATTCATTTTTAATGTGAGGACCATTCAGCGAAAGCATCAGAAATTTCAATTTTATTTGTCAGTCTTGATGAGGTCTCCGTGTCACCATTGAGGCAAAATTTAATCTATACCTTAGATACGCACTCGTTGGGATAGTTTTTCACCAGCCTGTTGCGTAAGTTCCCTATAATACTGTGTATTAGCTGTAGAGTGCACAGCGGAGATGGTTGGCTACCTTGTCGATGTAAGATTCGATACGGATAGCTCGGTAGCTGTATCAATCTCATATCACTGGACCACGCAACGGTGATACGATACGACTCTTAAAATACCCTTTTGATATAGGATGTCGTTATAAATACCCACACTAAAATGCCCTGTTTGGTAGTACGTAGTACGTAACAATTCTTACCAAATTAATCACAGCCGTATTTAAAGTGGTTTTTCGTGAAAAACTCGATGACATGTCCTACGAAAGAAATGTTTGTGTCAACAAGTTTGGCGTAATATAAAAAAACAACTTTAATTAATTTCTGATTAAGAAATATCAAGACTCGAAAAAAAATATTTAAATTTCGAGTTTTTGAGCTGTCGCATAAAATATATTTCAAATTAGCGCCTAACGAAAAGTTAACTAGTTGCTGATAAGAATTATTGGCAAAATTCAAATCATGTATAAATAGTGTAGGTGTCGAAAAGATAATTGTACCTAAAGTTAAATTTATTAGTTGTGGGTGTAAACAAAAATTTATTGAAGCTCACTGACTTATTATGTTTCCTGTCTAGCCCATTATTGGAATCTCGCAAGTAAATAGCTCAAGTAAAGAAAGTTATTATTAATTTATTGTCTAACATAGTTTAAAACGGTAATAACAGCACGCGGTAAAAATGTTATAACAATAGTCGCACAAGTAACAATTCTAGCCGAATTTTTTCGTAAAAATCAGTTTGTAACTTTAGCGCAAAGGGGGTTCGTCGCTTACCCGCGCGTCGAAGTCACCTTGCAACTTCTCGCCTTTAACTTAACGAAATCGCCTCTAATCAACTTAGCGACGAATTGGGGTGTCTCAAAAAGTAATGAGATGACGCGCGTCGATTAAAAAAGTACCTTTTTTGCAAAAAAAAGCGAAAATCCTTTGAACTCGACGACCGTACCGAAGTGAGTGACTTCGCGAGTTTGAGCTCACGCACGCGAGAGCCAATCCAAGCCGGGTCTTCACGGTCGGTCGCCTCGCAAGTCTCTCGACTTCTTAAGAACATTCAGTCTGTTAGAAGACTTTAAGTGAGTAGCAACAGAGTGTTTTTGTTTTAATATCAAAGTGGAGAATTAGGGGCGTTTAAAGCCTTGGCGAATTTAGCCATGGCGACTGGTGAGTGTTTTTTTTTTAATAATTTTTTTAACGCAAAAATTTGTGGTAACTTTTCACGTAACAGAAATTTATCCTTTCACTTATCTTATTTTACCATATGTACCTACCTACCTTACCTATTAGTGCTACACATTTCGAAAATTGACCAGTGTTAAATATTTCCGAACAGAAAATTAAGTGTGCCAATGATATGGGACCGCTTGTAAAATTAAGTGCTTTAAATAAAATAAAAAAGTGAAGTCTTCGTAGAAAGTGACAAAAGTTGGACGTAAAAAGTAAAAAAAAACAAAAACAGAGCCGCAGTGTATAGTGCAACATGCACCAGGATACTTTCCCAAAATGTGCTCAAAATTGGATTATTTCAGAAAAATTTAAATAAAGTGCGAACAATAAACAATTAAAACTAATGCAGCAGTGAACGTTGCAGCGAAATCAACCTACTCGACCTAAATCCTAGTTACTTTTAAAGTTACTCATTAAATCGTAAATTAATTAGCGAATTAAGTTTTCACCTAACCACTGCTATACTAACAGAATTGGCTTTGAAATGTTTCACTTTTAACTCTCGTGGGCTCGCGAGCGAGAAATTTTTGATTTGATTCGACTTCTAAGTAAAAGTAAACATTTTAAAAAGGGCGCCGACTTGATGTGTGTGTTAAAAATCAACAAGACAACAAGAAAAATGAGGCTTTCTCTTCGCGCTATTTACCAAAAGTTCAAAATGCGTGTTTGCCTTAAGCAAACTCAAAAGAGACTTCTTCGAGTTAAAAAGGTGCTGAAACAATTTTTAGTTGGTCGCCTTAAGGGTTGACCGGAAAAAAAGCAATAATTGTAATTACATAATTTGATATTTCTTGCGAAATGGGGACTTAATTGTAGATTTTAACCTTTTGATAAAAAAAATGATTTGCAAAAGACTTTATTTACATCCAAATGGGCTCTTAATATATGCAAATTTCTATTTTGGGCTGCTTTTTATGTCGCTACATTTCTTACATTCTCATGTTGTTGTTTATTGTTATGAATCGCTTTTTTTGGAGCCAGCAATTATGTTAATTAATAGTTTTTTGAATACCCACGACGACGTCCGAAAAAATTTTGTTTTTTGCAAAATTATTTTGCTTCAATTCAGGAAGCCGTATACAATATGTCCTTTTCTAATGCTTACAAATTGTCAAACCCTCAGGCAGCAATAAAGTAACACCTTGTATACAAAAATGTCGTTTTAACCGGCGCCAAAGATTCTTCGACTACGAATTCATGCAATTTTCGATTACTATGACTAATTTCTTTTTAAACCAAACACCACACCAAAGGAGTAAATTGCTTTTCTATCTCCCTGAAACCACACTGAAACTCTACACCGTGTGTATATCACTAGTGTGAGGCGTGAGGAGTAGTCTCGATATGTTCCAATTCACTGGGCTTATCCCGATATTTTTTTATTAGAAATTGCCCCCTTCTTCGATAACTAAAGCTTCTTAACCGTAGCCGTAGCTACCTTCAAACATTCTTCGAGGACACCTCCGGTATACGTTCGCATACAAACCTTTGGTCTTGTTGGTATTAGAAGACCATTAATTTTTATTTCTTTATTATTGAGATTATTTTCTTTGACCTTTCGTGTTAACGTGTCTAGCGTGGCGTTTTGTAACTCGTTATTACGCCCTTGTTACGAATTCTTTTAAAACAAAACCGTTGACCCCTTCTTTAATTGTTCTTGGCAAGTCATCGGGTTCAGTTTTTGGGATTTTTGGCTCCATTAATTACCTGGACACTACCAAAAAACAGCATAATTAGCAATAATTTGCAAATCGATTCAATTCCTTTATGTGATGAGTGATGAGGTTTGGGTGTTGATGAGCACAATGATACTCTTGGTACCGAATTGTTCTCTAAGGTTTTCCCTTCAGAGAGTTTTGATACCGCGCCCATATTTCTCCTTTAAACAAGAAGCCAACTTATTTTTCAATACAAAAACTTTAATTTGTAGACATAATAATTACAAAAGCAGCTTTTGCAGTCTCGAAATTCGCAGGAATGTCGCTTGGGAATATTCAAAATTGTTTGCAATTTTTTACAAATTATTTATTACCATTAGTACGATTGTGGACACGTTTTTTTAATTTATTATTCTGAGAAGAGCTGCGTTTTGGTTGTAATTTGTAATTTTTAATTAATTCACAAAAAAGTGGTAAAGACTCCAGTTTTACGATAATGGTCATGGTGTCAGGTTTTTACTTTTCATTTATGGGCCACTAATCGTTACATAAAAAATAAACTCTTTAGGTCTCTACAGTGATAATGTTGGTCACTTTCTCAACATTCCAGGGTTCGAGTCTCCCCTTTTTGGCTTTTGCATAGTTCGTAAGCGTGGGCGAGTTTCTAATAGCAACAATTTTCACGAAACTTTAACCAATAGCCCACATTTCTACTAAAAAACAAATTACGTCATTAGTGATGCCAGTATGAGATACCTAAGATGACTTCACAGCTTGTAGTTTGTACAGAAAAAAAAATCAAGTTGTACAATTCTTCCCAACTAATAAAGGAAGGTGCGAAGGTGTCCCTTATCTCTTTAAACGAAACTGAAAGTGAATAAACGCTAAACATAATAAACAAATTCCTAGCCCATTATTTCTCTTCTCATTATTCAAACAAAAACAGTCACTTGATCCTTTTACAATTTGTAGATAGTAATCAACTTGTGTCAAATTTTCTATACTTGGGCGAGCTACACGTATTGCCTGTTGAGCAAATCAAATTAAATCATTTGTCTTGTCGCACCTAAGAACACCTTGTGGATGTTGCCAAAATTTACTCCTAAAATAATTTGGAAAAGAATAACTCGAGATAATAGATCGGAGTTATTGATATTAATAGGTTTGTCTTCTTCCAACTATTAATTTACTTTGTAGGTACTAGGTACAGGGTGTTCTTTAATGCGAAGACGTTTTTAAATAAAAAGGGTGGAAAATGCCAGAAAGGCAATTGTTTCACCAGTTGGATATTTTTCCTAAAGCTAGCAGACCCTATATATATTTTTGCAAAAATTACATTTACAATAGTTCTCAATCACTCCATGCAAGTTTTTGTACTTTTCCGTATACGACTGCGCCATAAAATTTCAATTTCAATCCTCGATTTGTGACTTTTACGCAAATTTTAATTAAAATAAGTCCCGACCTTTCATTTCGTACAATAATAATTAGATCTAGATTATAAAAATTGATGGGGAGATAAGTAGGAAGTTATGAGTGTGAGTTTAGTTTCTATTCGTATTTACAATTTGATTAAAAACTGAAACCAGTTTGTTACTAACGGATTTTAAAATACTTCTAAGGACACTGAGCTGCTGTTTTACAAGCTTATTAGTTTAAAGTTATCAAAGAAATTATTTTAATGCGTGGTAATTTACAACTACCTCAACAGATTAAAAAATGAAAAGTAACGCTTTTTCTTCCTCGTAACGTGGAATTTATTGGGCACTTTTACAGTTGCAACGAGCGTTTTTTTTTAAATCAAAAGTTTTATTGGGAAACACACTTTGGGAAAGGTTGTCGGTAGTTGTGATTTTAAATGAAAAGGTTGTAGACAGGGAGCCGTGTGTTTCTCATTGTTTAAAACTCACTTTTTAGCCTTGCCATTTTGCTAGTCGAAGTGGAACTAAATTTAACCGAAAGCTTAATCGATACATATTTGAAAGTTATTATTATATAATTTATTGCGAGTAGACATCTGTTGTTTGTTTTTAAAAATGTTACACTTTGAGAGTAAATAGAGCACCGCGTATAGAAATAAAAGCGCATCAATTTGCAAATATTTTTAATAATCGAGTCTGGCCCATTCATAACATCTCGATGTGTGCCCGTGTGCTCCTCCCACACAAAAGGTTATTAAGAAAATTTTTGTGCAACTCACAATGATGTAAACTAGCACAATTTTTTGAGGTCGCCGAAGAAAATGGACAACTTCCACTTCCTGTTACAAAATTTCAAAATTGCACTTTTTACCATTTATTTTTACGATTTTCATAATTTTATTCAAAAATTCAAAAATAAACCTAATTTTTTAATGCCCATTATAAACAAATATTTATAACATATGCAAAAAACATGAAACGTTCGCCCACGACGCAGAGAAAGTGTCGACGTCATGAAACTGGTAACTTTACTTATACTATAAGTGGAAGACGTGCCTTAAGATTAAGTACACAGAGTTGTGACACTTGGGAAATTTCGCATGTAAATCGTGTTAGTACTTATTAACGAAGTCACTTTTATTTTTTAAATGGCCGCGTCGAAAACTCCATCTTACGTTAATTATTTCAAGTCTCTTACCTTTAGGCAAAATGCATTTTCTAGCAATACTTAAACGGCATTAATTTAAACGGTAGTTTAGCTCTTACCTTAAGGCTACATCCTCAGAGGTAATTAAGCTTGACGTATATGTTAAATTTCAAATATCATCCTACAAGCATTTACAACTAATGTATTGAATAATGCAATTTTTATTCTTACAATTACAAGATAAATTGTGTCATTAAAGGGACCTCCAATGCTGAAACGCTTGAAGAATTGATTTCAGTGCCTTAATCGTTTTTCTAGTCGTTAGTTTCTTTTTCTGCCAACAGAAACAATAACGGCCCTATGTTATTATCCCGTGGCACACCACGTATATAGGAAGCTCCTTCGAGAGGGCTTGGCCGGGCCTAGTTTTCTCCATTTACTCAAATATGTCTATCGAATCATTCTCAAAAGTAATTTTCAAATTTTGTAAACAAAGCTCCGGAAGTTCCTCCTGAAATCGCTTAGAAGGCCGCGCCATAATATCGATGACTTTCCGAGCAGACCAGACTATTATTAGACTCAAATAATTCACTTTTTTAACCGAATCTAACCCGCGAGGCATCTAAACTGTTTAATTAATCAAATTGGGCTAATATTACGCAGTAATAATTTTTATTTGTAAATTATTATTGATTATAGGTTTGATAAACAATTCAAGTACGTGAACTAATTCGTAAAAATGTTAGGCGCGGTAGGATAGGGCCGTACGGAAAAATTTAAATATCGTAACCTCGAATTGTTGTATTTTGACAGAATAATAATAATTGGTAAATTAGAATGAAACAATTCTCAAATTAATCAACGCCCAAACATAAAACGGTAAAATTTAATTCCATCCCATCATCCCAAATTACTATATACAACTATAGGCACCTATACTAATACAAGTTTAGAGAAAAATTGTCTAATTTCATCCAACATCCGGTAATTTTCGTGAACTTTACTTAGCCTCGAAGTTTGCTCAAAGTTGGATCATTATACTTTACTTTAGTTAAGTTTCTGAGGATTTCGCAAATTATGAATATTCACGAAGATGTTGCAATCGTTATGTTATGGAATTATTCATTTTTTTGGGATTACTCTTTCACTACTTATTTAGAATTTTGTGTAGGCACACTTCGTTTATTTTTTGCTAGACCTTTGGTATTTAAACAAGCAAGGTCTCATTGCAAGTCACATTCGACGGACGTCACATAATTGCCACATTTGGACTTTAATGTATAATAACTAATAACAATCATTTCGTAATCTACAGGATGTTTCGACGAACCGATTGGTTCGAGAACGAAAATAAATTTTAAAAAGTGGCCACGTGGAAAAACGCGACGCCGGATTTGGTTGTCATTCCCAAAATCCCGAATATCTCAGTTTGGGCGTACTTTAGAGAAAAAGCGCAAGTTATCAAAAATAAAGTAGACTAAATTTTATACAAAAATGGCTTAGTCCTCTTGTTTTCCAAACCGGTCGGTTGCGCAGCTACAGCTCTTGGAAGATTCGTTGCAATTTTTCACGAAACAATATCAAAGAGAGAAATAAAAGTTGGTTGATCTCCATGCTGTGCAGCCGGTTTATAATTGAAGACTGAAACGAGCTTCCGAAGATATGGTGGCAGTTTAATAATTAATACAGCTGTTGAGGTGTCGAACAAACTCAATGATTATTAGTCATTTTATCAGCTTCGTGTCAGTCTCTTATTAACATGTAGTTTTTACAAGAAGAAAAAAGAAAGTCTCGCCATAAGTAAGTTCCGGTGCCTGTAACTCTGCAACGGGGCGATTTACAAAACTAAACAATTGGGCAGTTCTTGTAGAAAATTTCCTCTTCTTTATTATTGCTAACTTGAGATTTTTCTCTAAACCGAACTTAAACTGAGATATTTGCAAAAATGCACTATGTTGTGGTGGTCAACTCCGAGGTCGATATAGTCGGTCCAAAAATAGGATGCCCCCAACCTTTCTTTTCAGAACGCCTTGTCCATATAGAATTGTAAAAGTGCAAGAGAATCAACTTTCGTGCTTAAAATTACCATTCGAGAAATTCAAGTTTAAAATTGGATTTAATTACTAATTACAAATTACAAATTACAATCTTCTAATATCCTTACATAACGTTACTATCCAAGGAGGCTTTGTCTCGTCGCTACTTTGATTTACCTTTAATCCGATTGTTTTTAATTTTTAATTTCTAAAATTTCTGCTTCTCGAAGTTCAATGCCACAAAAATTAATTTTTTTCCTTCTCGACGGCCAAATGTTACGCTAGTCTAATTGAACATTGAAAGTTGCATTTACATTGTTTAATTTACCGTACACTTATTATGTTATTTTACCGTAAATAGATAAGAAAATGCATCTAGCGCGTTTTTAATTGAATTTTGAAAAAGAAAAGAAAGGAACACGAGTGGTAAGTAATAACAATTGTCCTGTAAAAATCGATTTGTAAGTCAAACGTGACTAACATTTTGCAACAATTCGCGAGGTCAACAAGTCTAAAAACTGGCCTGAGACATTTTGCAAAAGCTTTTTGCAGCCTACACTTAAAGCAACCCACTGATGCAGTTTAAGTTATTTCTTGCACTTTTGTCACAAAACAATAAAAGTAACAATTGAAATACACAAGATACGAATCTTAATTTCTACTATAAACAGAGTCAGTTGCACTTATTGGTAAAAATAAACTTCCATTTGATTCTGAGATTAGCATTGAAACAGTTGCGGAATACGATATCTGCCACAGAGAGCTAGGAGCTTCCATATCGGGACCTCATTTTGGTTGTTAGAGATCCTGTTTCTCATTTTTATTTTTATTGCACTTCATAATATCAATATCTTCGCTCTACGCTCTTCTTTCTTCTTTTCGTTTTCCTTTGCTTGCCATCCTTTCCCCCTCTTCTTCTCCTTTTTCATTTTTCTGATGAATATTCATCTAATTTTACTGAACAGAAGCGTAGGTGTGGACTTTTACGTCACGTAAAAGCCACCGATGGGAGTTCCTGAACAAAGTTGCTCTAGTTACATTGTTATTTCGAAAATCTTACAATTTCAAGGTTTAAATCACGGACGGCTCTTTACCTAATAGAACAGCTCAACTGATGCAAACTGCCACTCGAATTTATTAAATTTCCAAGCAACGGAATTGATCTCATTTGAATATTAATAGTTAAAGCGCACCTTTAATGATGACATAACGCGACTTTTGTTACCGCTTCTCAAAACCTTCCAATTTTTGCCATATTTGGATTTTGAATAATTTCGATTTTGTCGCATTTGAATATAAAAGACAAAAATTACGTAAGTGCGATGATTAGTGTAATTTGAGCGGTACTTTGAACATTGTTAAGTTTTAATCTTTTCTAAAAATACTCTTTCAAAGCTACTTGATTAAGCAATTAAAAGTGACAACAATAATTTGTTTAACATTAAAGTTTGTTGCATTGAATTAAATCCTTGAGTTGATTAGCTGTTTTTTTATTATT
Source organism: Malthinus flaveolus (assembly GCA_950108345.1). Classification (NCBI taxonomy): domain Eukaryota; kingdom Metazoa; phylum Arthropoda; class Insecta; order Coleoptera; family Cantharidae; genus Malthinus; species Malthinus flaveolus. Next base: position 19,721,489 of record OX467287.1, on the reverse strand, counting down.
ATAAATCGTTCTTTGCACTTTACATTTAAATTCAGTAGTAATAACGCTGGTGTTATTTATACGTACATTGATATAACTGTGAAAATTGTTAAATAATTTACAACTTTATGACGTGTAACGCGTTAATTTTTTTTTAATTCGTTAATTGTTTAATTGACTTTTTTTAAATCGTAATAATTTTTAATTGTTTCTTCTTGGTCGCTTCCGTGGCAAGCTAGAAACATATAGTTACAAATATAACCAATAAGAGGTGGTTACATAATTTATTGTCGGTCTCTTAGCAAATCTCTTCTCCACCTCCTCACTTTCAGATTCGCTTAACAAAATGTGTCGTAAGGCGATTTTGTAATTAGGCAATTATTATTAAAGCTCTCGATAATCACTAAAGCGAGAAATAGAGATGAGAGGTACTACTCACATTTTTAGGCACTCGGAATTGCGAAAGCTCGACAGGACCAAGGACCTATATCAAAAAGGTGATACAACTCTTAACACAGGCAGGGAGCCTGATGCCTTTAAATGAACAGTTTTAAGTGTCAAAACTGGAGCGAAACGAACGCGAGGGGCGCGATTAAACTTTTAGACCTCTCTTTTTTATACCCTCAGGCGCGATTTCGATGGAGGATATAAATAGTTCGACTAGAAAAACGAAAATACTTCGAAATGACGATTTTTATCCTTCAAAATAATCTAATTACCGAGCCCACTTATAAAGGTTTTGAATTCCTGTAGAGAGAGCTTTTGCACAAATCTGCACATTTCTGCTCGCCATCATTATATTGCATTACTTTACATTAATTGAGCCCTCTGGCAAAATTCAGAATGGCTATCAACAAGTTAAAATAATAATTTGTGTTTGGGTGTAGAATAAATCAGGATAGAGGATACGTGCATCTATAATCGCGCTCTACATCTACAGAAAATACATAAATACAGAAATAGATATTCCCTAAAGGTCTCTTCGGAAGAGACGCGATTATAATTAAAATGTATTCCGACACTGCTCGGTTATTAAAATATTTCCATAAGTAATGTACCGAATAATTTATCATCATGCAAGTTCAGGGCGAATTTTTTCGTACCTTTTTTTGCTACGCAAATTAATTATTTAAAAGTGTTGATTAAGTCGAATCATATGCATGAGAAGATTTTAGTGTAAAAAAAGGATCAATTTTATTCATGTTATTCCAGTTATAAAACTGTATTTGGGCGGTTTTCGTTTGTAAACACAAATTTTTCAAAACGGACGTAAAAACGCACGCAGAGAATTAAGCTTCTCTTCCATTTCTCGCACTTTTCGGCGCACATTGAGTCAAAGATGTAAAATATGAGGAGGGTGGTGTGGGGAAATTGATTACATGTTTGGACATTTCATGTGTGGAACACACATGATCGTTGAGAGACGTCGGTTTAATCCGATTAGAAAAGACAGTCTGCATAAACTCTTAGAAAAAGTAAATTCCTGGCCTCCTGCGGTTGCTGGACGAGGCGTTAGCCGAGCTCCACCCACAATCGTCCGGGAATGCATCACTTATCATCTCAGAATATATATACTAATTGTAAGTCTCCCATAACTGTTACCTATACAAAGTTAAAAAAATTACATTTTTCGCATTTTTTAGTTTTTTACATAATTATTAGCTGTAAACACGGTATTGCTGTCAAAAAAATATTTTTTGTCGTGTAAACATTAATTTAAAATGTGAACCGGATACTTAAGCACCTGTTAGCCAACCCTTATCTAACGAGCTTAATATCCCCAGGTATACAAACTTTTATATAAAATCCAAAAGCGTGACTTATATTCTAGGTACCTACAAGTTTTGACTCTTTTTATAATTCTTGAGGTTAAAATTAGAAAAATTCCTTTTATTTCTAAACATCCCAGACGACTCCATTATTAATTACGAATAATTAATCATCTTGCGTCTAAGAATTCGTTCTGATACTTTTTTCAAATTAGAATATTTTTTTTCAAATGGGCTTGGAAAAAAATAATTAAAGCAATACACATACAGGGCGAGTCACTAAGAAAGTTTCGCTCAATAACAGTAAGTACAGCGCGAACAACTGAAAGTAATCTTGTAGGATACCGTATGTTGATCGAGATTCGAGACATAGGTTTTTAGTATGTAAAATTACACAGTTGCAAGTATCGACTCCCCTAATTATTTTAGATGGTGGCACTACGAGCAATATTTGTTCAACATTAAAAACTGCATCTCTAGTGCATACTACGTCGGTTTGGTTGTTGATGCATACATTTCCACCAAAACTGCAAAAAATGGTAGCAGTAGTTAGCAAGCGATTTAATACCGTTTAATTCAATAATTTATAATTTAGTAATATTAATGACACTCAATATACCTACCTATACTAACAGTTAAAATTTATGTATATTTATCTACTTATTAATTTAAGAAACCAATTTCAAGTTTTCTCATTCTAAAACTTCAGAAAATTATTTTAAATTGAATTAGTAGATTTATCTTCAAAATTTACGTATCTATTAATTTTACGGGATTACTTACCTATACGAAAACAAGCAATCAATAATTTTAATTAAAAACAAAACTTCAAAACATAAACAAACTTGGAGCAAGTTTTTTAAAAAAATTGTAGTTTCGAAACAATTTGTAACTGAAACGGACGGAAAAATAAATTTTGTTAAAAATAACTCAATTTATTCGTCCTTCAAAAAAATTAATTTACATAAGATGAACTTTATTATTGTTATTTAACTGCAATAATTTGGTCCTGTTGCTAGTTCTGTTATTGTTGACCGTTTGGTAGTCACCTAAATTTTTTTTTATCAGCAACTGTTATAATTTCAATTTTGCATATCATTCTTCTCCAACTCTATCGTTGACACATTTCCTCTTATAATCTCATTATTACGTTAAGATCACAACATACCTTACGGTAAACCACCGAGGTATACCTACCTATACTAAGCGAATCGACCGCGCCTTAAAAATTACGTCATGGCGCCGTTGATTGCCTACACAATTGTGCGAGGGCATTGGACATTATGCATAAAATTAAAAAAATGCCCAATCCACCCACTAATTGCAAAATTGCTTCTAAGTAAGTAAATCTAGAGTATATAGATATTACCACGTGTATTATTAGGTACACGTATTACGTAAGGGATTATAAAAACAGCATTTTGCGATAAAAATCAACAACATTAATCAATTAAATGGTTAAGTACATTTTAAAACATTTTATAACCATCTTCAAGGTAACTTTATATAAAACTGTTTTTTTAGTTATAATGACACACGTCGGTGAATACAGTGGGAAACATTTTTTAGTTAAAAAAAATTTAAGTTCCGTTTTTTTCAATAAAATCGTAATAATATCTACTGTCGAGTATGTTGGAAATGCGCCATTTTTACGGCCTTTTGGTCACAATTTTGTAGTAGCACTAAACCCTCATTAATTATTTATTGCACTTAAGTAACAAAAAATAAATATTAACACAATTTTTCGAGGATGGAAATCGAGTTTCTTGTCGTATCACTCAAAATCGACAAGGTGCATTAATACCAATATTTCTGTTCTTCTAATAGGCGACACAAAAAAATGTCTCGGATAAAAGTTGTAGGCAACTTAACGGAGAATACGTTAAATTTACTTAAAAGTATACAGGGTGTTCCGGTGGAACTAGGAAAAATTTACTATTTTACTATGTACCTACAAGTACTAAATATTTTTGCTTTTTTTTTTGACAATTTTGCAAATATTTTTGACTTTTTAACCAATTCAGCACACCTACTAGGCGCTTTTAAGTCTCCTACGACATTTTTTCAATTTTGCGTAAAACAAAATAGATACTTGACTTAGCCGCGTTACTGAGCGACACCCTGTCTACACGGTTCATTCGCTCGCTTTTAATGAACAATTTAAACCCGTGTTTCAGTAACTTAATTATTTTTAAAGTTATAAAAATTTACGCTCACGTTCGTTTTAATTCTTTGGAGGAAACAAAGGCGAGTTCGTTGTCTGATGTTGCGTTGAAGTCTCTAGCGATCTAAATCTTCCTAGTTTAACCAGTTTAAATTCAATTTTATGTAAACTTTCGGGCTCATTTAAATTTTTGTTAAATGTGTCTTTATAATGTTTTCTCAGCAAATAGTGTGAAATAGTACCTAGTAATATACTTTTTAATTGCCGGTAAATAGTTCAATTTTTGCGCTTGTTACAGTTGGACAACTAAAGTTTCTTTCTAAAAATGTAAAATTAGATTAAATTATTATGATTTCTCTTTATTTAAATGTTTGTTATATTTTTACGCGTTGAGTAAGTTGGTAAATGATTTAATTCTGTTAACAATTAGCTATTAGGTATATTTATATATAGGGTGGTTTGTCTCCTATTTGAAAAACCATTAAAATTGGACATAGAAAAATCGTTTCTTTGGTCACGACCAAAATGTTACCGGAACTATAAAGCGACCAATAAAAAACAAACACCTTGTATCTTAAACGAAAGTTGAGAAAGAAATAAAAATTTAATTGTAGGGGCTCTGGGCCCGTAATTTAATTTTATTGTCGTTTATTACCGTAAATTTTGTATTATTCAAGTAATCTCCAATTTTTTTCAAAAAATATCAAAATGTAAGTGGATATTTACGATAGTCAATAAAAAAACAAGCAATAATTAATCACTTACTGTCAATTGTTTTATTTAATTCTGAACAAGTTTCTTCTGTATTTACGACCTTAACCTTTATTATTTATTTTTTACCTTCTTGCGATGGAATTTTAATTTAAGCTCATTCATTGAAGATGTACAATGTACATGTTTATTTATACATATCATTATGTGCATTGTGCAATCCTGGAGAATTATTAAGAGGGGAAGGGGGAGCTGAAACGGTCTTCCAGTAGATGAGCCTTGGAAAATCTACTTACGTCTCGAATTTTCCTAATTTTGTTTGAAGGGCAGTTCATTGAAACGTGCATCTGGTCCATTCAAAAGCTGTTGAGCCTCTCGAGTCATACTTGAGAGTTAATTCCCTTTCCACTCCTTCAGCACCCTCTAGAATCGTATAAAGTCTTCCTGTGGATGGTAAATGGGCTAATAGCTGCCTCTTCGTGCTTCGTTTTGAACTATATACATCTCAACTTTCCAAGACAGTACTGTAATCAGAACACCACGACAAATGTCAGATATCGGTCCTTTCCTTCTTGACCTAAACATCCAAGGATAAAACAGGATTTACGATAGTAATAAATAAATATTACGATTAAAACTTTTTAACGACGAAACGCTATCACTATCACCATTACGAAACTTTCCGCTACAGAGTGGCGAGTGGCGAGTTTTACATTTTCACCTTTTGACATTTTCCACTTCTATAGAAGGCGATGTGACGTAAATACGTGGTCAAGTTACATCAAGTTGCAGCTAGAAATTTATTTATAAAAAAAGTGGAAATATTTTTGTTTTTTTCCGATAATATCAACTGTAAAGCCGTGGTTCAGATGTTTTTATCTTAAAATCAATTTTTAATGGTTTTAAGAGAAAAATTTTCTGTCTGCCTGATATACTATACGTACCTGCCTGTTTAGCTGTCTGTCTGTGTGTCCCGCTGTCTAAGCTACTCCAAAAGTTATCCTTCTGCCTTTACATAATTCTGGTCCAGTTTTGTGGCTCTTCTCAAGTTTGACTGTGTTAGTTTTGGAATGCTCACAATCTCTTAATTCTCTTAAGGCCCAGTTGTGTAAACGAGATAATCGCGGAGTCAGAGTTAACTCCACGATCTGAATATAAGGTTAGACCTTAGCGTGGATGAGATTAGGTTAGCTTGTAGCCACTTGGTCCAGGGTTAATGCTTCAATTTTCTAGAGTCAAATATATTTCAATTTAACTCAGAATTAGTTGTTGATCGTGGAGTTAACTCTGACTCCCAGATTAGCTCGTTTATACAACTGGCCCTGAAAGGCACTTTTCAACATATTTGGATAGCTATTCCAAGCCAAACAAGCGAGTTCTCCCTTTCTTTCCCAAAACTTCGGCCCTACACAAACAATTTGTTGCGTAACGAGGTCAAGTATTAAAAATTATCTTCGTGGACGTAGACGTCTCTACACATTAACCTTTGTAACACTTGATGGTTTGTCACGAGATCAACTCGAGATATTCTAAGAAGCCATCGTACAAAGATTCCAGTTTTATTGTAGTTGCCTCGATTAGTGTCTGCGATTGTGTGCTCCACACAAAACCACAGAACGAACCTAATGTTGTTCGAACTTAAATTTTTGTATCAATGGCTAAATCGTGACTCTTAAATAGCCTTGCCAATTAATTAGCGATTTAAAGAAAAAAAAAGTGTGGAGAAGATATTCTGATAATTACATATAGTTTGAAAGATTTCTGACAGTCGCCTAAAGGGTGTTTAAATAAAAGAGACAGATATATTTTTACGTATTTAAACGTAAACAGAATACTGATAAAGTATCTGTTAAAACATATTAAACTAGCAACAATGTAATCCAAAAGATATCTGCTATATTACCACCAGTATACAACTCTCGATTGATTTGCCTTTGGCGACACTTGACCCAACTTCCTACCGTTATGCTACAGTGCTGTAGATACTCATCCATTTCGCTATTGCCTTCGTTTATTTATTAAAAAAAAACTTGTACCTATTGTTATACTTATAATGAAAGTCAACTGAACCAAAACGAATTTATAATTCGTCGAAAAATCTTCGATTTATCTATAGGAACTGTTTTGGAATTTTTAAGAAATTCCCTCAAGTGAGCATTGCAACGAAATTATAACTTTATTACTTTCATTTCATTTAAATTTTGGTCGATTAATCAATTATTATTACTACTTTCACTATTTGATTTATTATTTTTCGATATTTAATTTAGGGCAATCTAGTAACCAGTTGTGTGGAAGACTTAGAAGAGTTGTGCGTTTCAAAACGAAACCGCTTGAAGACTAGAAAGAGTTTTTGTTTCACTCGATAAAAAGAGCGGTGTAATAACAAAATAATATCGAATATATCATAAAACGTATAGCCACATGTCAAAACAGGTAAGAATAGACAACGATCTTTTGAAAGAATGTGATGGCATGATGGTGGATATGTACAATGAGTTACAACCTCCATCGTTGAATTACACACGAACAAAACGTGCAAAACTTTACTGCAATATACGAATAGCTTTTAAGATGATAATAAATACGATACTATGCAGGAATTTTGAAGCAACATGCATATATTTTGAATAATTTTGCACGATTCTATAAACGCTAAATGCGTATTGTTAGAGAATTAACATTTATGCTTTTCAAAATGGAAATGCACTTCTTTTGTTTTTTGTTTTTCTTTTCTGGTCTTTTTATGAATGCGAAATTAGATTATGAGCTTCAACACATTTGCAATTTGAGGGCAAGACCACAGCCCATTTTCTTAATTATGGTGAATTGTACAAACGGGACAGTTTATTGAAGCTCTTAAATTTGCGAAAAGAGGGGATAGTCAATTAATTATCTTAAGTGTTAGTTAATAGTACTAACTAGTAGTTCATTTTGAATAAGAATCTCTTATTGACTACACACGAGTTGCGACACTCATTCAAAGTTTTCAAAAATATCAGAAACACTAGTACATTCTAAGGGCGGTTACTCCGAAACCGCTGAACCAAAAAGTTTTTTAAATTGGCGGGAATGTCTATGAAGGATATATAAACGTTGTCTTGAAATAAGCATCCCCTATATATTATACAGGCGCTGCGACACTCATTCAAAATTTTAAAAAAATTCCAAAATCTCATAAACACTGGCCCATTCTAAGGGTGGTTTCTCCAAAACCGCTGTCCCTAAAAGTTTTTTTAGTTGACGGGAATGTCTAAGAAGGACTTATAAACGTTGTCTTTAAATAAGCATCCCCTATATATTACACAGGCGCTGCGACACTCATTCAAAGTTTAAAAAAAATTCAAAAATCTCTTAACCACTGGCCCATTCTGAGAGCGGTTTTTCTGAAGCCGCTGAACCAAAAAGTTTTTTAAATTGACGGGAATTTCTAAGGACATATAAACGTTGTCTTGAAATAAGTATCCCCTATATATCACACATGCGCTCTGAAACTCATTCAAAATTTTTAAACATTCCAACATCTCATAAACACTGGACTATTCTGAGGGCGGTTTCTCCAAAACCGCTGTCTCTAAAAGTTTTTTTAATTGGCGGGAATTTCTAAAAAGGACATATAAACGTTGTCTTTAAATAAGCATCCCCTATATATTACACAGGCGCTGTGACACTCGTTCAAAGTTTAAAAAAAAATTTAAAAAAAACAGTGGTCCATTCTGAAGGTGGTTTCTCCAAAACCGCTGTACCAAAAATTTTTTAAAATTGGCGGGAATGTATAAAAAGGATATATAAACGTTGTCTTAAAATTAGTATCCCCTATATAATACCACACAGGGGTGCGACACTAATTCAAAGTTTTAAAAAAATTAAAAAATATCAGAAATACTAGTCCATTCTGAGCCTAAATTTTTTTTAAGTTTGTGGAAATGTATAAGAAAGACATATAAACGTTGTCTTTAAATAAGCATCCCTTATATATTACACAGGCGCTGTGACACTCGTTCAAAGTATAAAAAAAAATTTAAAAAAAACAGTGGTCCATTCTGAAGGCGGTTTCTCCAAAACCGCTGTACCAAAAATTTTTTAAAATTGCCGGGAATGTATAAGAAGGATATATAAACGTTGTCTTAAAATTAGTATCCCCTATATAATACCACACAGGGGTGCGACACTAATTCAAAGTTTTAAAAAAATTAAAAAATATCAGAAATACTAGTCCATTCTGAGCCTAAATTTTTTTTAAGTTTGTGGAAATGTATAAGAAAGACATATAAACGTTGTCTTTAAATAAGCATCCCTTATATATTACACAGGCGCTGTGACACTCGTTCAAAGTTTAAAAAAAAATTAAAAAAAAACAGTGGTCCATTCTGAAGGCGGTTTCTCCAAAACCGCTGTACCAAAAATTTTTTAAAATTGCCGGGAATGTATAAGAAGGATATATAAACGTTGTCTTAAAATTAGTATCCCCTATATAATACCACACAGGGGTGCGACACTAATTCAAAGTTTTAAAAAAATTAAAAAATATCAGAAATACTAGTCCATTCTGAGCCTAAATTTTTTTTAAGTTTGTGGAAATGTATAAGAAAGACATATAAACGTTGTCTTTAAATAAGCATCCCTTATATATTACACAGGCGCTGTGACACTCGTTCAAAGTTTAAAAAAAAATTAAAAAAAAACAGTGGTCCATTCTGAAGGCGGTTTCTCCAAAACCGCTGTACCAAAAATTTTTTAAAATTGCCGGGAATGTATAAGAAGGATATATAAACGTTGTCTTAAAATTAGTATCCCCTATATAATACCACACAGGGGTGCGACACTAATTCAAAGTTTTAAAAAAATTAAAAAATATCAGAAATACTAGTCCATTCTGAGCCTAAATTTTTTTTAAGTTGGTGGAAATGTATAAGAAAGACATATAAACGTTGTCTTTAAATAAATATCCTCTATGCACCACCCACGGGCTGCGACACTCATTCAAAGTTTTCAAAATTTCAAAAATTTCAGAAACACTGGTCCATTCTGAGGGCGGTTTTGTCGAAATAGCCGGAGCTAAATTTTTTTAAGTTGGTGGGAATGTATAAGACGGTCATATAAACGCTGTCTATAAATAAAAATCAAAATTTCCAAAAAATTCAACAATATCAGAAACTCTAGTTCATTCTGAGGGCGGTTTCAGAGAAACCGCCGGACCAAAATTTTTTTTATTTGCATGAACGTAGAAGAAGGCCATATAAACGTCGTCTTTAAATAAAATTAAAAATTTTCAAAAAATCAAAAATATCAGAGACAGAAGGGTACGCAGTGTTAGTTATACTAGAGATTTGTCGTTTGAGTCTGCATTGAAATTTCCAAAGCTCCACTTTACTCTTTTATAATCTTTCTCTACTGTTATTTGGTAACTTGCCGACTTCAATTTTCTAAATATCAACTAAATTAATTTTAAGTTCAACAACTCAAAACTAACGAAATGCAGTATCGTACTAACCATAATTCTTCTTAAAAGGTTAATTGCAAATTTATGTTTTATATAAAATTTATTTAAATTAAACTTCTACAGCTGGTAATTCTAATTTTTTTTTTTGTTTTAGCAAAAATGAAGATAATTCTTCCCCTAGTCGTTTGGTTATGGATACAAACATCCACGGTGAGTGCTTACAATTTTTCTCCATTAAAATAAAATACTTGCGTCATCAACAACTTGCATATAATTGATTGATGTTTAAATAAGTTATTTTCGCGCAAGAACGCGTAATTGCCTCAATAATTAATATAATTATATTCCTATTACCTCAAGAAAATGGCGTTTTTTTTAAATAAAACTTACACGAGTATCTAATTGAAAATTATTTATAAACAAATTAAAAGTTTTGCCCAGATTTTGTTGTTAAATATTAAATAACGAGACAACAGCTTCCTGAATAATATGATGGAGGCGCTTGTAAAACTAATAATTAGAGGAAAATTGGAAATTTTTCAAGTGGTAAGTCTTTGACATTTACAAACTATATCATTGACCCGTTAACAACTATTTAGATATTAATTGCTAAATGTTTTGTTACATATACATATACATATGCCGAGTTGACGATGTTTACAATTTTAAATGCCAATTGTGTCTGTGCGACTACTTAAAAATACTTCAAAAACTAGGTCACAAGTAAAGACCACAAGTTTGCTTTAAATATTAAAAGTTCAATTTCACTTTTATGCAACGAAACTTAAGTTTTGTTATGCGAAGACCAATAATTACGTATATAATTAAGGGTAAATTACGTTTCAGATAACTGGTTTAAAATAATTAACCTTATTCTAATTGTGATTAGTTTTTATGTCTATTAATATTAATTAAAGTTTACTTGTTTTATGGCCGTACATTTTACTAAAAAGAAATTGATTATACTAAAATTACGTTATAAATCGATCACTTACCAATTTTATTAAATTAAAACGATAATTCGATCGAAGTTGTTATATAAATTAAGTTTGTCCTTGTTTTTGTTTTAAGTATTCGACTTTTTTACCGCTAATTACTTTCCCTTGCCCAAACGTATAGGGAAAGCTGTTTTCGTCAACTTAAACTCCTCATTCCTTGTCATTCATGGCAAAGTTAAAAAAACAACAGTTGAGCATCGCGTTTTCCATTGCCGATTTTAAATTGAAAACGCTTCGTGATTTAATTTTTGTTCTAAATGTTAGTCTAGGTAGTTTTAGTAGTATATGCCCCACGTTGGGCGCCTAAATATGCCGATGATAGCAATTTTAAAATGACACTTTGTAGCCGTAATGTAATTGGAGTCTGTTAGTTGTTTCACTGTTAAATTTTTATTAAAAACGTTAGGTTAGATAGTTTGAGTAAACTACGCCCCGCGTTGGGCGCCCAAAACGTGCTTAAAACAACAACTTTTAAATTACGCGAAGCTTCAATTAAACTCTCAAGTAGGACGTCGGCTAAAATGAAAATGGAAAACTAATGCGAGTATAATTTAAAATGTTAGGTTAGATAACGATGGTGCAATTAAGTCCCACGTTAGGCGCCAATGGATGAAAGTAAGAGCGATTTTTAAACGAGACGACATAATGAGTGTATCATGAATGCATTTATTCGATGAGAAATCCTTTCTATAAGAAGACAAAATTAAGTTAACGCTTGTATGGCGAACGAGCAGTTTGAATTTAACGACAATTCTTGCTCGGACGCGCAAAAATTTTATTAGAGGTCCCATAAAGATTATTTACTACTTATCAAAATTTAGTACGGTCGGTGTTGCGTGTTCTATGTTTCGACTGTTTTGAAGAAGACCAAAGACCACCCATAGAGCCGTGTTCTCACAATAAAAATGCCATCATCCACAAGGCTTATATAGTGTAACGACCATATTTAAGGAAACATCCCAGTTTGAGCAATTTTTATTTGTTTCTCTCGCACGGAGCCGTCAATTTTTCAATTTTAAATTATTTCCACAACATTTCTAACCAACAATTTTGCCATAATTGCGAAATTCTACCACTCGACTGGTTCATTTAATAAACTTGAGTTGTTGCTCTACATGACTTCCTGTACATCTTTAAATGTGCTCATTTTTAGTTGAGCGCCTTATAAGACGAGGTTTGCACTTGCGCTTGCATCTAAGGTGTAATTACTATCTTTTTTCAACCACTCATTTATGAAGTCTTTGAAACGGTCTTTAAGTCGTACAAATTTATAGTTTTGATATTAAAATTACTCGGCAATTATTAAGTATAAATGAATAAAATTGTAATAACTCGAATATTTCATTATTGAATTTTTTTTTTAATTTTTTCTTAGTTAATTATCGATTCTGAAGCTTATACAGTTTATTTGCATTCGCATAAATGTTTATTTATTTACTAGGTTTATAAATTAAATCTTGCCTTTAAATTAAAGGTGTGTTGTATTATTTTACATTAATTACGACCGTTACATTATGTCAAAATCGACACGAAAATTCGAGAAGACGATTTTTTGTTCAAACAATCTATAATTGAAGATTCCTTCATAATTTTAGGTTTATCCACACGAAATCTTTATAATAACATGTTCGTTTTACACAAATAAATAATTTAATAAGTTGTCGTTGAAGGATGAATCCAAGTGTTGAGGTGATAATTTCGAATTCTTTCGAAATTACTGGGAAAAATTGTTACGTGAGAATTGATCAATCTTGACTTGCATAGAAACTGAAATTATCCCACAACGAGCTTCGAAAAATCGCAATTAAACATAACCTATGGCTAAACTAACGTGTAATCTAACTAACACATGCTAACACGCAACTCGAGGACCGTCTAACTAACGCTCCGGCTAGATTGCCGGTCCGGCCTCAGACTAAGGCAGCTGCAGTACAGAACCTTAAGGGCTCACGTGTGTGTTGATGAAAGCATGAAAGACACTTCTTTCTTCTCTAACAGACGAAAAGTAAGTGGAGAAAAGTGAGTGCCTTAAAAGAGTCTTAGAGGTCCGTAAAACAGCAATGTCTACTGTCATTTTCACAAATTTGACAAAAATTCCAACAGCGTTAAAAACTTAATTTTTTTAATTTATCGTTTATAACTCGAAAACTACACATTTTTGAGGAATATGTTGCTATAGAAAAGGAGAGTACATTAAACTTCCCATAAATTTTATTTGTTTGGTTTTTTCTTCAGACGAACGGTTTAGGCGCTAGAGCGAGTTAAAGTTTGACAAAAATTCCAAAGTCGGCCAAAAAACTGTTTTCTTGGTTTATCGCCTATAACTCAAAATCTACGGACTTTTAGAGAAAAGTGTTTCTATAAAAAACAATGAGAACATTATATTTCATACAAATTATATCTATTAGGTTTTTTCTTCAGACAAACGGTTTAAGTAGTGGCCCGCGTTAAAGTTTGACAAAAATTCCAGCAACGTGAAAAAACGTATTTTTTAGTTTATTGCTTATAACTCTAAAACTACGCATTTTTTAAAGAAAAATGTTGCTATAGAAAAGGAGAGTACATTAAATTTTCCATAAATTGTATCTGTTAGGTTTTTTCTCCATACAAACGGTTTAGGCGCTAGAGCGAGTTAAAGTTTGACACAAATTCCAAAATCGTCCAAAAAACTGTTTTCTTGGTTTATCGCTTATAATTCGAAATCTACGGACTTTTAGAGAAAAGTGTTTCTATAGAAAAAGAAAGAACATTAAATTTCATAACAATTATATTTATCAGGTTTTTTCTTCAAACAAACGGCTTAAGTAGTGGCCTACGTTAAAGTTTGACAAAAATTCCAGCAACGTGAAAAAACGGATTTTTTAGTTTATTGCTTATAACTCTAAAACTACGCATTTTTTAAAGAAAAATGTTGCTATAAAAAAGGAGAGTACATTAAATTTTCCATAAATTGTATCTGTTAGGTTTTTTCTCCATACAAACGGTTTAGGCACTAGAGCGAGTTAAAGTTTGACGAAAATTCCAAAATCGTCCAAAAAACTGTTTTCTTGGTTTTTCGCTTATAATTCGAAATCTACCGACTTTTATAGGGAAAAATGTTTCTATAGAAAATAAGAAAACATTAAATTACCTACGAGTTATGATTCTTAGTTTTCCTTAGTCAGACGAACGGTTTTACATAAAAATAATGAACCTTTGGAATAATATCAAGTGGTGTGTGTATAATGTTAGCTAGTTCGGTCAAATTAGACAAAATCCAGGAGTTCTGAAAATTGGTATGGTTGTTCATTAGAACCTGCAGTATAACATACTAAAGTTCCGGTAGGTGGGGGGCGAGTGGGGGTAGGGGGAGCTGTCATCGTCAGGCACATCCGATGCTGGATGTCTTCACTTATAGCTCGAGTAGGTAATGAATCTCTTGGTGTCACCCCCACTTTTCTTTTTTAAACTTCTTCCTTTTGATGACGTCGCCCACAAGCCCCGCCCTTTTGATGATCTTGATTTGACCTTGGGGTTTCATAAAAAGGGCGGAGCTTGATAGTGACGTCATCAAAGTGGTGGGGCTTAAAATGAAAGAGTAGGAAGTGAGTTCAAGAGGCGCATTACCCACTAGCTTGGGTCAGGTCTGCTATGCCTTTGAATGTTTATTTTTGAAGTTTTTCGTACCGGGCCTTCAGAGACCAGCTACCTGGGAGGTCATTTAGACTGTTAGTTTTTTAAATTGATACTTGTTTGAGTAATGCTCCTAACAAATGATTTTCTTGAAACTTATATTTTCGTAACTGCTGTGTTTGAACCTTGCTCTTAGTTTTTGATTTCCAAAACCCGACTTATGTATCTAAAGGAGACGCTGTTGTGCGCATCTTGTTAGGGTTAATTTATAATGCAACGTTAAACGTGCGATAGGCAGAATTGCAAGTTCGGCAGATTTAAGCATATAAGGTGCCCTAGGCCAGTAAAAACCCCAAAATGAATAAAAGATACTTACGTTGTCTACAACTTTGATTTAGAGACTCTGGTTAAGATTATAATATAGTACTAATTAATCAGAAGATTTCCTTTTTTTGTGTCTGAAGTTGCAACTCTTTTACAGCCACTTTAGCGAAGAAAGAAATTTCGTGAGATTTTTCGATAAGCCACGACTCCACAATCCCACATTTTATACGTCAAAAAAATTATAGAAGACATAATTTAAAAATTACTTCCTTTTAATTAAGTAATTATTAGTTATTTTTAAATTCCAACAACCAAATTACTACCATTAAAGAAATTTTAAATTAATTGTAACTCCATCCACAAATCCACAAAGAAGGCGATTTACAAAATTCTTTACGAGCGTATCATACTATTTAACGATGTTAAAGTGCATTAACAAACATTAAAAAAATATAAAATGCACTTAAGACAAACCTTTTTATTAGTTTCAAAATTAGTTCTGACCATTACAACATTTTTATCCGCACCGCAACTCAACAACAGACAAAAGCCTAGACTTTCTCCTCGAATTTTATGCAGACAATTGAATGAATACAAATTAGTTTTGTTTTATTATTTGTTAAAAAAGACAATTGATATTTAAGTATATATTATGAGGTATTTTTGAAAAGAATTTTAATCACACGTGGTTTTTGTAATTTAACAACGGCGACAACGTGAGGTGGTTGTAATTTTTTTCAGTTTCTCTCAGTAGGTATCACTCGATTGCGTTCTTCTTTAGGCCGTATCCACACGGCTAACCCATTTTTTAAGAATTTCTGGCGTGCCACAGGGGAGTGTACTAGGACCGTTATTTTTTCTATGTTTCTGATACACAGTCCTGGGAATTGGGAATTAATTTCGAGCAGTTGCTTATTAATTATGCGTTAAACAATTTCGTCAGTTTCAATGAGCAAGCCATTGATATAAATTAATCTATTGAACTTTTGTATGTCTCGGAATTAATCCCACAAACTGTAATTGTTCGTAAATGATCTACGCGTATTAAATCCGTCTTAAACAAAGTGAGGACTTTACCCGTGCGAAACGATTCAGAAGATTCTACGAGTGTAGTTTTAATCTATGATTAATGACGTGTGTAAACATTGCTTCCAGATGTATCTGGCACGAATAAATTATTAATATATAAAAAAGCGCAATGTTCGATCCGCCCTCGCCTAGAAGGCTCGATTTTTCGATCCGCCCCTGGGCAAGACTCTTGCACACGTCTCGTCCAAATAAAGAAAAGCGAATTAGTTGAATTAAATCCCTTGTGCGGCTATTTGGTAAAAAGAATTTGGCATAGATTTTCGATAAATACAAAAACAGTTAGTACGGTACGTTTACCAAAAATCTATTTACGCATACTAAATAATTGAAATTTCCAGTATGGTAATCGCAAAACCGAGTTGAAAAAATTATAAAAAATATCCTGTTATAAAATATCGCTAGCCTTGTTATAGTGACTATTAATCTTTTAAAAAAGAGCTGTTTAAGCTTTTGCACGAGACTCAAAATGCGCGCAAAAAATAAACTAATTTTCGCCTCGTTTACTTTCTACTTTTTTCCTTTTCGACTTTTTAATTTATGACAATAATTAATAATTATCCTCACATCGTGTAATTTACAGATTATTATAGTAATTGAACGAAAATCGACTCTTAATTTATTCCAGCAATAAAACATTTAAGACTTACGTATTATTTAACATCGACGGTATAACACCGCGAGAGCGCGCCATTTTAATTTTTAAAAAGTACAATTAAACAGATGCGATCTCACGAAATCCCGCTAAAATATTCATCCGTTATGCACGAATTGCTCCAGTACCGATTTTTTTTTCTTAAATTAAATTCTCATTCAAATAAGTATATTCATTTGTTTGTCTTCCACAAAAGCGGCAGGAAAAAAGTTGCGCATTCTTCGTGATTCTTGAGGTGTATACTTAAATTGTTGAAGTTTTAATTTGGAATGGTTGCCACAAAAACTACGAATGCGTACCGACTTAAAAAAAAAAAACTCGGAAAAAGCGATTTGTGGCGATACAGCTACATCGGTGTAAAGTGGCAATTAGATGCCCACGTTGGGCGCCAAAAGTTGCAATTCCAACCTACAACTCGACACCGATGCTTTTTCTACTGCCACAGAATAGCAACTAGATATTTTCTATAATCACACTCGTTACTCGTTACGTTGGGCTCCCAAAAGTTGCAATTAACATTCTTCGTCGAAATATATTAACTCGCAAAATCAATATTATCGCTTTGATTTGTGTAAAACTTTTTCTTCTTTAGATGCGACGTTAAAAAGTCTAAACTAATTTAAATTTAAGTAATTTTTTTGCTCCTCATTTCGAGTGTTACAATGGTGGTCGCCATCTTTAATTAATAGTCGACTTTTGCGTTGGTTCCCGGAAGTTTCTAGTTTCATCGCTCCTATTGGAAATTATCAGTCCAGAACGTCACACTTTAAATGCAACATATTAGTATACGTTAACTGTTATCAAACTAAAGGGTGCACTTTTTTGATGCCCCACGTTGGGCGTCAAAAGTCAAAACCTCAAAATTTAGAGTAACTTGCCAGTTCTGATTTTTGATT
Source organism: Malthinus flaveolus (assembly GCA_950108345.1). Lineage (NCBI taxonomy): Eukaryota > Metazoa > Arthropoda > Insecta > Coleoptera > Cantharidae > Malthinus > Malthinus flaveolus. The sequence goes on along the minus strand of OX467287.1, from coordinate 19,703,852 downwards.
CTTAAACAATCTATAGTAGATTCTTTATAAGGTAAATGTCTTCAATTAAACTCCAAAAGCGAGGCGTTTCTAATACGCCTTTCGAGAGCTTTGCAGCTCCAGTATAGGGTCTGCACGGCTAATACAATCGTGTTTGGCGAGTAAGCCTTCTTAGATCTTTAGGGTGGTCGACGGTCTTTAATTTTTTACGTACACCTCGCCAGTTTCCAAGAGTATCTTAACACGCTCATTTTATCGGAAGCTCTTTCCAATTGATTGGATCGGGTACTCTTGAAACTATTAGTGCCTACAAATGGAAACGTTATTAGCAATTTATTTCAAGAACAACCGGTAGCTTAAACGTCATTAAATAAATTAAAATTATTGCTAATTTCAATTACTGCAACTTTGTACAACTCGCATTTCTATAATTGATTTAACGTCTGCTACACTTTACTAAACGTAATTTTACCTCATTTTCAGGAATTTCTTTTCATTTGCACTTTGCTACACACATGTACAACGTATACATTTAAAGTCACGTCCGTGGTATTATTTATTTTTTATCAAAACAACATTTGAAATAATTGGAATGAAAAAACTCTCATGGGCCTCTTCTTGTCTAAAATCAAAGTTATATTGTGATGGAAGCCCATTTAGATTGAAGCCATTAAATCGAACGTTAATTACTAAATTGGAAGAGCAATTACAATAAGATATCTCGATACGCAAAAACTAAAATCACTTCGTGGCCTTTTTTCTTACATTCTTAATGGCCTGACAAGAGAAGATTTTTCCATCGTAGATGTTGCCTCAGACACACGATTGTTCGAAAAGAACACGTTAAGAAAAAACGTAATAATATGCATTAAGGAAAAGATTATTTCTAATGACAGTAAAGTAGTTGATAATACTTGTTGGAACTAATGGGAGATGGTTTTGCCTCGAGAAGATGAGGAATAGAAAATAATCCATCGGTTTATTTTGATTATCTACTCCTTTCCTTTTGGTTTCGTTTAGAAATGCGAGCTTGGTCTTTTGCGATCAATAGTACACACTAGGTGGACATTAAAAGTTTGCGGTGGTATTTAGGCGACTCTGACGTCTAAACTATTAACATCAGAGGATCAGAGCAAAGCCACTTAGAGCTTTTTGTAGCAAATTTTCTGCTTTGCAAAAAAGTTGTGTACAATTTTGTCTTATTCCTCTTACTTTTCAATATGTTGCGTCTTCTGTTCTTTTAATTGGACGTTTAATAGGCATTTTTTGTTATAATATAATTCTTTAATGCGGTTAGTTAAATAAAATGCGCATCGAACACCATACGTCACATTATGTTGTACCACTTTACGAAAAAATGGAAAGGTGGTGGTGAGTCATTTCTCGATCTCAACGATCTTTCAGCAAAGCAATGATAAGCTGATGCCAGCTTATGCGACAAGTTAAGTAGAGGATTTTTATGAGTATGCCCTTCTGGGGGCTGTGGAAGAGGACGAAAATTGCACCACCAGGACACTGACTGAGAACTTTAACATCGATCAGTACACGATTGTTGTCATCTCAGAAAACTGGGCATTGTGTAGAAACAACAAGGCCGCCCAAGTCCCTTTTCTTACCAGAGAAATGGGCAAAATCCGCCCTTAAACTCACAGGAGATGAGCCTTAGCTTCTCTTCAAAAACGTAAAAAGAAAGAAAGTTTGCCTGCCAGTCGGCCCAACTCAAGTGTATTCCAAAGGTTGTGCACTGCAAGAAGGCTATGTGGTGTGTTTGATGAGACCAGAACGGAATAATTCACTGAGAGATCGTCTCAAACAGTCACTACTACAGGTGGAATCCCGGGCAGAAATGGCCAAAGGCAGTACAACATCAACAACGACGTGTACCTAACCCAGCTTGATCGTCTTTATACTGCCATTCAGCTGAAAAGACCAAAGAACAATAGTATATTGTGTTGCGAGGAGTGAAACAAGACGATCTCTGACGAGAGCGAGAGTTGACTGCTCGAGCGAAGCGAGGGCTGTCATCGCCCTGGTCTGAAATCGTCTTTGTTTCATCCCGTGCCACACACACTACTTTTCATATTACATGCGATGAAACAACGAGTTTTGGAGTACTCATTTTATTTTGACAACGATTTGACGTCAGCTGTCAGATTCTGACAGACGTCAAATAAAGACATAAATAATAAATAAATGTGCCGGGCAGAAACAACATTGTTTCTCCCCTAGGGCAGAAACAACATTGTTTCTCCCCTAGGGGAGAAACAACGTGTTGGTCTGAAATTGTCTTGTTTCGACTGACAAAACAGAGATTAAAACTCGTTGTTTCAATGCATGTGGTATGAAAAATCGTTTTCTACAACGACAATACTCGCCCTCATATTGAACACCGTGTGATCAAGTGCGTCTCTAACAAGAAAAGAAATTTGCTCCCCCATCACTCACAGGTCCTCCACCGACTACCACATCAACTGCTCCCTGTAAAATTGGCAGGTCGGCAAAGTAACTATATGAATATTTGGAGGAGTTGGTTAAGGATATCAAGTCGTGGATTGCTTCAGACCCCCATCAGAGCTTTTTTGCCTACGGAATCGACCGTCAAATTTGTGCAGGCATGGCATCTCTGCGTTTCTACTCAAAGGAAGAAGGTTTGATTGCGGACTAAGGACGCATTTTTAAAAATTTTCGTACATTCTTGAACTTCAGTAGTTTGAGCTGTCAATCCATGGGCCGTGCAAAGGTCGTAATTGACGTCTTGGCTCTCGAGACAATTCTTCAACAATCGCGCGACGTCGCAAATTAAATAATAAAATAATAAGAAGTCAAATTAAAACTTTTTGCAACGTACACTTATATTTTCCAATTTTGTGTGCATCCGGTGTCTCTGGATGGCGTCTCACGTACTTCCGCTTTGTCACCTCATTGTATCTTTTCGAGTCGTTGACGTTTCGTAGTATCACGACTTAGAAGTCCATTCGTCCATTCTTGCGGTTATAGGTATGGATCTGTGACATCACTATACCGCAATTAAAATAATTGCCCAGTAACTATCCTCGAGGAAGTTAAACAAGAAGAAAACAAACGTCCATCGACAGTTGAACGTAACATGGTAACATCTTCTATACTAAACATCGCGAGCTTTTATAGATCGTTAAGTGCTCGAGGCATTTTGCAAGACAATACACGATTTGAGAAAATATACGACATTCAAATGCTAAAAGCTCAGACTTGTGTATCTCATCGTAGAATTTATACGGTAAACGCTGCAAAGTTCAAGGATGGTTGTAAATAGTAAACAACTTGGTGGTTCTTCCTTTCTTCTATAATACGCTTTCTTCAACAATGGCATTTTTCAACTTATCATTATTATTATTATTCTCGAATAGAGAACCTACCTAATTAATTGCCTTTATGAGTCCATAAATATTGTTGGTTAAAATTGTTAAAGATAACAGTTTTAAAAACCACAAAATTTAAGCACGACGTACTTAAAATATACCGCAATTGGTAATATAACTCTTGAAATGATGCAAGTCACAAATTTTTGCTTTTATTTCAAACATTCTTTGTCTACTTCGTTAGATAATGAACCGTTAAGTCATCAGTGTAAATCATTAATATTTCTAAATGTACGACTTTGTTTCCATTTCGCATCATTTTGATCGACTCCTTTTGAATTGCCACTCGATATCGTACGTATAATACTGAGACTACTTTGTTTCATTTTTTTACCTTTCATCGTCCGTAAACTATCGCATCTCTCCATTTTTTACTCCACGACTTAAATGATGCTTAATGGACCATCTCTTAACTATTCATCGACGTAACTAACGTAACAGGGTTCAATTATAAGTCTTTTTCCGTTCCTCCGAGACCTCTGTGAGAGCTCTTCATCATTAAGAAATCCAATTTTTCTCGAAACAACATTCCTCATACTACTTTATGTACAATAATTTCTTACATTACATTTCATTCAGGAAATAATTGAAGAACGGCTTGTTTTCGTTTAAACCTCATTTGTGGCACCGTGACATGAAGTGTTAAAGTGCTTTACGAAGTAGCATGGAGTCGTGCACATGATCTTACACGAGATTTAGTACTGCGGCAACGATCTCATCTCGTATGTAAATATTCTCGTAAGAAATACCAACAAATCTCACCTCCTCGACTAGACTGTTGAGGTTAAAAGTTTTTTTTATCGAAGCAAAGGCATCGAATAGGAAATTTTTGTAGAGCTGCTCCTATTAGTTTCAAAGGGGTGTAATTTTCTTCTAAAACGAGTAATTATTTTTATGCAACTATCCCACCGCATGGTCATGCTTTTGAGCTTGTCTCTACTTAATAATTAAATAATAAAATATTTTATCCGAACCCATAGGCTACGAGAAAGTGATGAATTACTTCAAAAGTTAGAAGTAATGCAATAAATAGCTTGAAGAAGTAGAGCCGTTGTTAGATATGTGTAGATGATTCTACGCGCTTGGAGAAGCCTTCAAGGTTGATCCGTGATGCTGGTAGCAATTACAGATTATTTCTAATAGATATACACATGCTGATTAAGTTATTTACTTGATCTGTAATATGGCTAATGCTGATCCATGACCCACGAATGCTGCCCATCACAAAAATTCTTTGCAGTTCTTCCAGCGAGTTCCTCCACGAGAGACGAGACGTACCTACTCTTAAGCAATAATTATTGGTAAATTAGCTCATTTAACAACAATCCGTGCCCTAATGTATATCAGAAATTTGAAATAAATCATTAAACTGCCAGTTGTTGTGTTATTTTCCGGGTCATTAAACCAAGCATTATTTGAAATGCATTTTTACTTTTGGTATTAGTTATTATACCTACATGAAAGAATTATAGTGTTGCTTTAGGCGTTTAATTAAAAACAAACCGAACAAAGAGTTAGATAGATGCAGTTACTCGAACTGATTTTTTCTTTTTTAATAATCGTGCAAGTTGTAGTTGGTCGAAAGGAAAATTCTCCGATGCGGGCAACTGAAGCAAGGTTAATCCAACAAAAAGAAACGCTTTAAGGTCGCGTAATTTTTAATAAACTTTTAGTTTCTTTTAATAACGGAACTGTTAAATTAATAGGTATTAGGAAATTGATTTATGAATCGAATTATAAGTTTTATAAAATTGCAAAAGTTGTAAATTAACGATTCTTGTAATGTGTCTTAGAGCAGAAAGGTAGCTGACCTATACCTATCTGGTGTGGATGTTGTTGGGAGACGTCCGCAACATTGTCATCTTCGAAGTGAAACAATTTAAAAAAAATGATGCTTTCGTTCCGCTTTTGCTTTTGCACTGTATAAAGTATAAATAATTTACATACATGAAATTCAATTAACTGGAACAGTTACAACAAATAAATTTAATTAATTTTCTCGTGGAGGTACTGTAAATCTTGATTGTTTATCTCATTATTTGTTATTTTTCTCGAACAGCTATTTCCCTTATAATGATAAAAGTGACTTATTTCCTTGTTTGAGTCAAGAAGGCTGACATTTAATGACGGCTAAATTGCCCACTTCTGGTCTTCTGGTCGTTTCGAAGCAATTTATTAATGCTTGAAAGTACACCCTCGCCTTGAACCACGAAGACCGTTCAAAAGCGCCTAGAAATTTGAGATGACTATGACCACCGATCTAAAATCGACATTGACACACACCAATAAATGTCACTGTCTGACCTCAGATGCGATCAGTTAAGTGTCAAAATTCTAATACGTATGACGTCCTTAACCCTTTCGAACTTCAAGTATTGCTTCAAATAGTTTTAGAAGCTAAGCAACTTCAATATGGCGAGTCCAATATGGCGGATTCAAGGTGATGGCTGCTAAGTTGCTTTAACAAATGTCAGTCGTGTGACACAAAAATTTATATATTTATTTAGAATCCTTTTATCGCCGATTAAATGTTTAGTTCGATACTGTGAGTAATAATAAAAACCTCATGTAGAGTGAACACGCCCGGTTTTAAAAGTGGAGGAAGGTCATAAAACATTCGCAACATAAACAAATAAAATTTTCCACTTAGTAAAGTAGGTTTTCCCGACGAGTCTTACAAGAAGCGCCGGAAACTATCGCCATTTAAACGGTTGAAGGTTTTAGAAAGTTTAGGAAGGATGCCATGAATGAGCTCTTAGGAGAGCTATCGCAATTGTAACGAGAGGGCACCCACGCACGTCAAATTCTGACCCTTTACACCACTCTAGTAGCGGTGCTTCCATTCCTACCATCCTCGACCCTTCTCATCTTCATGAGAAATTTAGCACGCGGACTATCGGTAATCCTAGCCAAGTTAGGCCAAGGGTAAAGTTACAAGTTCTTTGCAATGTATCTTCTTCTAGACTTCTAGACGTTAATAATAAAGGAAGGGCGTTACAGCTCGATCTTCATAGTTACATCTTGTACTCGCTAGTTAGCCTGTTATCATTTCAGCTACAGTTGTACGTAGAAGATAATTGGAAATAGTAGGCCTTTCTCCCTCGTAGTATGATAAACAAGATTCAAATTGACTGAAATTCCACTAAAAAGCTCGAAACAGCAGGCTTGGGCCTTGTTTTATCAGATTGTCGCGTTCTCAGTGCCAGCAATTTCTTCGTGTCCCTTACCCCTGTACCTGGTTTGGTTCTTTCAGAGTCTAGCCCTTAAACCGTTGGATGCTTCTCCCTATCCTGCATTTGATGGGATGCAGGTAAAAGTTCTGGTATTTCCGTAGTAGTCATGCGTTAAATGATAAAGCACGTGGGTACCACCAGTGCGTGTCTTGGCTTTCCACAATCTACCTAATCCCTGTTGCAGACGCAATCCCGCTGTAGGTGGGTGGCAAGGATTCAAGAACTCAGCACATCTCTATGATGTGTGGCGGGGATCCTTGAACTCTGCCCACCATCATGGTAAACCTAGTCTGTAATAGGTTGTAACGGATGATCCGGAAGCGATTAAGAGGCGGATTAAGTTGGTGGAAGGGTGACGGGTTTCCTGATCACCAGTCCCTGCGCGAACCTCTTTGCTTAGAGTGTCCTTCCGTAATCCACCCTAATACTGGTACTGCGGGCAGAAGTTCCAAGGCTTCTGTTGAGGTTGGATTCGCAGTAGTTTACATATTCACTAGAGAGTAGGGCCCCTATCAGTCTGCTTTCTTTAACCTCTGATATAGCTAACGCTGGGTGCAGGGGGTAGAGCAGGTGGGTCCTAGACCCCGGTTCTAATCAAAAGCATTGTGCCTTACCTCAACAAAATCCAAAACTATCAGTAGAACTGTCTGTTTGCACTCAAACAACAGAGTAGAAGTGAACCTTACGTCCACCAAAATGGCCCTCTTCTTTAAATCTTGATATTTTAATGAGAAAGATCACAAGAAGCAAAAGTGGTGCATTCACATTCACTAGCATTCTTAGCTAGACTTTATCTAAAGTTAAAACAGTGCTGCCTATCATTCTTCTTCGTAGCGCTATTGGTGCGCAATATGCTTCTTCACACCGAGTGACACTCACTGATGAGAGGCTCTGCCTTAAAACAGTTTCTAATGTTAACAAAATGTAGTACCTAACGTATTACTTATTGAGTGATATAGATATATAGATGAAAGTCATGTGGACAACACGAAGCTCTCTAGTCAACCAGATCCGCGGCCGGGCGCTCAAATCGCCAAACTTTTCCAATTCGATTAATGAATGAAATTTAATGTAAATTTTTATAGTAAAAGTTTTAACCATTGATCATTTGTTGAGGTCAAACGATTGCGTTTGGTGTTGTGTGGCGGTTGGGTCTTGGGTGGGTGTGATTGCCAAATTTAATCTCGAAATTTACTGAAAGCCGCCTCCTTTTAAGAAACGTGTGTTGCTACTCTTTTGTTCTTTTTTTTTGGCAAATTATTGCAAAAAAGCCGTAAGAGATCGGTTTACTTCAGTTCAAATCTTATATTTATTTATTCTGTTCCCCTTTTTTGCATATTTTTATTTCCTCGTTAATTTAAATATTTAAAAACCGCTTTGAGGTCGAAAAAAAAGATTTTTTCCACAAATATTAATAAAAAATTAAAACCATAGCATTAATTTATAAAAATATAAAATAATTACTTTATAAATCAGACTTTAAGTCATGGTAGAATTAACACTGTCCGTTTTAATTTGATATTAAGTTATGGTAAGGCAGAACCGAGTTGTAGTTAATTAAGTTTATTCCGTAAAATAATCAACAGAGTAACAGAGTATAAAAGAAGAATTATAATTAACCAGTTGATAACATAATTTCATGTATGGATACTATTAAATATCGTTTTATGTACAAGATGCATGAATTTGAGTTGACGTTTCCATGGTATAAATGCTCTAGAAGCGGCATACGTAATTGAAGTTGATTTTATCAAAGTCGATTTGATTATCAAATGTAAATGGCTGAAAATATTGCCATAATAGAACATAAATTGCCGCCATTCTATTGTTTAAGGTTTTCCCTTTAAGCTCTACAGACTTAAGTGTGATTTATAACGCCATACACTTGAAAATCTTGACACTCGGCGTGATTTCCAACTTTTCTCTTCCACACAATGTGTTTGTGTAACAACGGGATGGTGAAAGGAGTAAAAGGCTCCTATGTCCGGAAACCAAGATTTTGCCATGAGGTTTAAACTTGATGGTGGTTCGTTGGTGTTAAATCATAGAAAAGGTTGGCAGTGCATCTGATTAAGTTACAGAGAAAGTTTCTTTCCAGCTCTTTGTAAGATGAAGAACCACATGCTCAGGGCTGTCCTTAGGATTTGCGAGGCCCAGGGCAAAAATAATTGCAAGGCCCACATGACTGCACCGCAGGCGATTTTTTCAAATGGGGGCGTGGCCTAATTTAACGGCGTGAAAACTAAGGCCGTGCTCAGAAAAAGTTTTCGAGGGGGGTTTACAAATAGATCTGGACAAAGAGCACATTATGCAAATTTTGCGTCCCTTGGCTCCAAACTGCGAAAATTTTTGGTTGTTCAAGGTCAAACGCCTTAAAACGAAGTTCCGCAATTTTAATAGCGATTGATATTGTCTCTAAAAAAGATGTTTTATGACAAAAATTTTTTGATTTTCTAAGTGAAAATTTATTGGCAATATCTGAAAGAACAGGAAAAGTTCTCGTACCTTTTCAAGTAACGATTGTATTAGAGCCAAAACGACTATTAGGAAAATTTTACCTAAAGAATGTGATGGTTTGATGGTTAACTATCGGTAGCGCAAGGCCCTAAATTAAGCAAAAAAGCGCAAGACCCGGGGCCTGGGTCCCGCTCCCCTCTACCCCTAAGGGCGGCGCTGCGACATGCTCACCTAATAGTCTATTTCTTTTGAATAATTTGTAATAGGTAGCTTCAGAGTGAAATGGAGAAGGCGTAGGTAGGTACAGCCCGATGGACTTTCTGCAACTATCCCATTCTGAGATTAAAACAGATCTGGGAGGAAAGCAAACTGCACTAGGGCTCTTGGTACAACCGTGCACTTTTTTCGCATTCCTCAGCTATTCAAGAAGCAAACTATGCATACATTTTTAGGGAGAGGGGGGGGGGTTAATTTGCAATTGCAGGACAGACGAAAATCGATAATTGCCAAAAATTTAAATCAGAAGCTGATTGAGCTCCCGACTCCTAACACTACTACAACTTGTCGGTTTAAGGATTTAAGTCGCGTCAACTAACTATGGTTTATTTAACCTCAAATTCTTACGCAACGCTAGCTAATTGGTCTCGATGAGAAATGGATTAGAAATATTAGGCAAATTGAACTGTCGCTAATTTGTGGGTACTTTCTAACACTTAACAAATTTAACGTGCTTAAGTACTTCAATAAACTAATAATATTGAAATTGGCAACATCTGCTTCTTTAGCAACTTTCATAAAATCAATTGGAATTTGTAGATCTACAAATGATATTAATAACAAGAACGACGACGACTTAAAAGGTACAGTCTGTACACTGTACAGTGATGATATTTTATTAAGGCACATCGTTTTATGAGTTCGTTGCTATTAAGCCGCAATCTTTGTTTGTGCTCGATGTTCTCACCATTTTTTTAAAAATATTATACAAAAATGCAAAATAAACGTTTAACAGTTGTTTAATTGTTGAATTAATTTGTATGCATGCAAATAGACAACATATGCGCGCAAATCGACTTGTCTTAAAAGCTGCGACTTCTTGAGACTAATCAATATCAATAGAACAAGTGTTTAATTATGCAAATTCAAGGCAAACATGTAAACAAAAAAAGCAGTTTTATTGACTTAAAAAGACCAAAAACAGCATAAATGTAATTTATACTTTGAGGATTGCGCGGAATATTTTCCTGGTGCACTCACGAGGAAATTAACCTTTTCCACGGTTTAAAAATCTAACAGGTGGCGCGTGAAAGTATATGGATGCATCTCGAAAATTGCAAAACTGACGTAGGTGTTAAAAGTTATACAAATACCAAATTGTTTTTTGTTTTTATTTAATTTTTTTGTAAAATATGTCGACATGAGGTCGGTTTTAAAACGCGTTACGTTTGCGGTTACGTCACGTTCGTTTACTTGAAAATGCAAGTTTCTCGCCACATTGTAATTTCTCGATTTTCTCCTTTTATTCCACGCTCGTTGACGCGCAATTTTCTTTTACGCAAAAATTTTTTTTGTTTCGTTCCAACAGGAGCGTCCCCAATGAAGGCCATCGGTCATGCGATGCTTAATTTGTAACTTTTCTCGCTTTTTACCTGGACGCTTTCGAAATTAGATTTACCTTAATTTGTCTTTAAACTAATTGGATTGTTAATAAAATAAATAAATAATACAAATGAAAGTAAGTTTTGAAATGGGTACCTAAAGTCGTGATTTAAAAGTGATACGGTTTTATTAATTTTTATACTACGAAAGTGAATGCTCAGTTGGTAGTTGCACCTGAATTTAAATTTGTTGACTTTAATACCGTTCGAGCTGTACATGTACAAACGTCCTAAATTTCAGTTTAGTTTTTTTTAATATTGAAAAATGGTTTAAAAGTAATGCACGGTAGAATTCAGAATAACAAATGAATTGTTTAACTTTAAAAAACAAATTATGGCGCCCGAGCAAAAGTGAAAAACCTCTCAATTGCGACTTTCAACGCCGTTTCAAAGCTTACTCGCCCGACTTCATCTGTTGCGTAAGAAAAATTATAATTATAAACAAACGCACAACTTGGAACAAAGTTTTTATAACAGTTAGACCATTCTTATTATTCGGAAAAACTGTAGTAGGTAAGTAAGCAAATGAAACAATTTGCGTCTTTGAGGAAGTAATAAATTAAGTTTATTTGGTAAAAAGAGCTTTATTTGTGTTACGCATGAAACTCTCCCCCCGGTTGTTATTTTTACAAAAAAATTTTGTTTAAAATAAATGCGAAAACCGTTAAGTAAAGTTTGGTTTTGAATATATTAGCGAGTTAACAATTTTTTTATTTATTTATATACGAAACTTCATTTACCTACTACATGTATTGCGAGTTGCGAGACAAGTCGTTGACACTGTTTATCTTAAATATTTAAATATTAAACTTTTTTAAATAAGTTACAAAAATATTTTCCAAGTTATTCCACTTGGGAAATTTTAACCTCAACTAGTAAAGCAAGGTGAGATAACATTTGAACATAATACGTCAAGAACGTCGATGTTTCCGGTGTACCCACAGAAAGTATTAGAGAATTTGGCGTTAGATTCGATCGCAGAATACGCTCATTTGGGCAAAACAATAGAGCAATTCGCAGATTGGGCAATCTTAAATTGCAAATCGCTAATTTGGGTACCAAAGTGTTGTAAAAGTTGTAAAATAATTTTGTAGTCTTCTCTAACTGATTATTTTACAATCGAACTCCAGCTGGGGTGGTCTTAGAAAGTTTTTATAGTAAGGCATTTTCATTAATCTGATTTGTTGCCCTGTTGCTCATATAATTTTTTGGGATTACTGTAGTGGCGAATGGCGAGCAACCACAAGCTGCTTAAATATTAAGCAAAGAATGTATATCTACGAAAAATTGAAAATAAATCTAAATTTTGCTTCCAACTAACCGTTATAGATATTTGTAGATTTTTATGTTTACAATTTTAAGATATTTTTCGAGTTTTTACTAACTGACAACCTTGTGCTATTTTGCGTGGGCAAACATTAATGGATTAAATTAAGGAAATTAATTTTTTAAGACAAAATCGTAATCTGGGCAAGGTCTCCTTTAAAAATTCATTTTCGAATTAGGTCATAACAAAATACAACTTTGGCGTGTAATTTTTAACGACACGAGAACGGAACCGCAAGATATTGGTAAAAATTGCGATGTAACCTCCAAGTTGTGAATAAGAAGCTTGTGAAGTTCAATAGCGCACTCACTAATAATTACAATTTTAAACAAAATTTTTTTAATTTTATACAATATAGGTGAAGACGCAACCCTAGGTGACTTTTGTTTTCAGAATTCTTTAAATAAATCTTTATTCTATCTCATCCAGTGCCGAATTACTCAGAACTCCATAACTTTGGTGGCTGATTCCATTCATGAAACTTACGCGTCTTACAGTATCATCCCATAAACAAATTCACTGTAACTCCTTCTCTGCGCTATATTTCGAAAAGGGTTAGACTTATGACAAAAATGCATATAAGCAATGGTGTAGCTAATAATATTTTCTATAACTTTGATAATAATCTTCATCAACGTACGATCTATAGGAGGCGAGTTATTTGCAAAAAACTAGAAAATTCGCTTTTAAACAGTAAACAGGTCTTCTTCTGCCTCTTCTCACCCCCCCCCCTCCCACCATCCGGGATTTTTAGTATGCTGTACTGCAGGTTGCAGGTTCTAACAAACAATCATACCAACTTTCAAAACTCCTGGATTTTTCCCCTCAAATGCCATCTATTTTTCTAATTTGATTAATATGAGGAGAGATATTTGCGAAAAACCGATTTTTCGACCTTTGACTTTTAATAAAATTTTTAGCAGAAGTGGGATCGATGAGAACTTTTTACATTTCATTTATAATAACGTATCTAAGGTCTATACCAATTTTTAGTTATACGCGAGTGTTTCCGAAGTTGAATGTCTATTTTGACTATGAAGCTAGTCCAAGTGGTGAAAAGCCTAAAGAGCTAACAAAGCCAATAGTTTTAGAACAAGCAATAAAAAACTACTCTAGTAGAAGGATGGCGTAAGAGGGCCAGTGCAAGAGCACACGAAAAATATAGTAGAAAACGAAAAATGAATTTCATGACAGCGACAGTGCTTAGAAACAAACGGAAATTTTTTTTAAAGCCTCAGAATTCCAAACAGATTGATTATATCGAGGATTTAATTTTATATGCATTCCTGAGTTTAGCTTAATTGGTTTAACGCATATACAAACACCAAACACGACCACAATTTATATAAAATCTCTCAATTAATTAATATTACGCGTTCGATACGAATGGGCGATTTTAAACCCACAATAGATCATTTTACGTAAAGAAAACGTACGTGCGAGGAGGAGGACACGATAAATACCATGATCGATGTCTAATCAATACATTTTTTTTTCATTCACGATGATAACAATAAGATTACATTGACCCTTCTTCGTAATAGAAAAAAGTAATTACAAACAAAAGAACGACAATGACATACAAATTATACCTTTGAGAATGTGTGTGCGTGTGAAAAGTAATGTGAAAACTATACAGGGTGTATTTACAAAGTTTCCTTTCTACACTGTAGTGACTGAATTGTCTAAAAATGTACAAAATAATTTTTTATACTCCCTGTATTAATAAGACGGCAAATTTTCTGTAAATTCACTGGAGACGAGACAAGAGCTCTCTCGTTCTCTCGAGCAAGAACAAATCAAAATCTCAACGTTAAATTTAGTTAGATACCATTACTTACTTTACCATTTTAATTGTAGGCATAATTAAAAGGTCAGAAGCCATGCACGATTAGTGGTCGTAGACAAACTCAAGTAAATCTTGCGAGGCCGAAGGGCTCGCTCCAGTGCGCGGCTCAAGCACTAGCGAGACTAGCACCACCACAACTTTCTTCGAGTACTGCCTCACTACGCCTTAGGCCTTGCTCTAACTTTACTTAACCTTTCAAACAGCCACCAAGTTTAAAAGCATCATTTATAACTTTATAATTTGAATTTGTCTCTTACGCGAAGGCCATGCAAGATTCGTGACCATAGACAACGTAGAGAGCTCTTTAAAGTGCACGGCCGAAAGACTGGCGCTACCACATCTTTCTTAAGTCACTCTCTATAGCAAGGCCATTGGACTTTCCCTAACTTTAGTTGTAAGAATCGTGACTGTGGAAGATGTTAAAAAGTATCTAGCGAGGCCGAAGGCCGAAGGGACTCGCTTAACCACCTTTTTCTTTACTTGCGCCCAGTGTGTGAATATAAAAGTGATTAGGGCCGAAACGAACTGTTTTTACAGTTACTTTTACTGTTTTTTCCTATTTTTAATTAATTAAACTTATTAGGCTTACAAGTTGAGAATTCACATTTTTATTAGTAGGTAGATAGCAGAAATCTGTTAAATTGTGTGCGATTTAACAAGCCATTAGTTTATTTATAATGAATATAAAAAAATTTTGTGTTACGTGAGATTTAGTTTCGAATAGAGACCATTTTTTAACGGAAACTAATTCATTAAAGTAACAAGTGTATTACCTACTTTAGCTACTTTAAGTTAAATAATCGCATTTAGCTCATCTTAAGTGCCTATCGAAGTAATTCTTCCTGCTTCGCTTATGTCGAGAAAAATTGCCAAATATTGCTATCGGTGCTTCCCCCAAGCATTCCCGTCTCTACTGTTTTATTAGGTGATTGCATCACTTTTTCTTCACTACCTACGTGAGAGGGGTGATGCATTTGGGAAGTTAAAATTGACAAAACTCGACACACTGTCGAGTGTCGAGCTCACTCTATTTTACATTTAATTTGTCATAAACGTGTATTTAATAAAATATAAATTTTTTGCTCCAGTTGCATAAGCATAATACAATTTTTTTCCATTTTCAAACAAAAGCTCTACATCGGCATGAGAAAGCTTAACTTCCGTATTGCGTGTCTCACGATTGCTCGTCTTGAAATCGTTACGTTCATTGTCAGAGAATCTTTATTTTTACGAAAATTGGCCCTATTTTAGAAAAAAACATGCCAATTTCAATTAGCCTTAAACAGAACATAATTGAGGTCCGTCGTCCTTGGAAATTCCATCAAATTCTAAGAGGTCAAGAAGAAACTTTTTTGCTCCTCATTTTTTTCGTCGCTCTAAAAATAATTCGATATCCCCGAGCATTCTAAATTGTTCCGTTTAAGATTCTCTTATTTCTCGATAACACGCAACAATTATAATTTACAATTATGTATCTACTTTGAATATATACTTTAGTTCCTGAAATGTAAATTTTAAGCGTAGGACTAACAACGTCCTTCGTGTAATTTCACATAACTATAATAATAATAATAATAATAATAAAGACTTTTATTGGCCAAAATAAAACAAAATAAACAAAATAAAATAAAACAGAACAAGTATTAATATTGAACAAAGCAGTATTATATATATTGTATATAAAAGAAAAGAAAATAAGAAAAAAAAACAAAAAATGGGCCAATGAGGCGAAGTTCAGAAATCCAGTCGCAAGCGACCGGAATTCTGCTCTTACACTCAACCTCTACATCTATATTATTGTAAATAGGCCGAAAGGCAATACACACTACAATGACAAAATCAAAGATACCTGAGTGAGTGCAAACACACCTGGTCAGCCACCGCTGCAGTCCAGCCGCCGAAACAGCAAAGATTTACAGCAAACCGTTTTGTTTCGCATGCAAATGGTTACGCAAGTCAAGTTTAAATTTTGAGTACGTACAAGATTTAAGTGAAGGTGGTAAAGTATTATAGCCGACTGCAATTGAATATGAGAAGGACCTCTCGAATAGGCTGGTACGATGAACAGGAATACTTATTGAGTCTTTATGCCGAATATTAATACGATGCATATCCGATCTAAACAGTATTTTGTTGAATAAGTATATCGGAGTTTTGCTCAAAATAATTTTATGAAATAGACAGAGTGCATGAAATTTTCTCCTATTCACCATACTCAGCCATCCAACCTCCCTCAATTTGTATGATATGCGTTCATATTTACGAATTCCGTAGATCAGCCGCAGACATGAGTTCTGCATGAGCTGCACCCTCCCGATATCGGCACTATCCAGGCAAGGTCCATACACACAGTCGCAGAAATTGAAATGTGACAATACCATAGCTTCGCACAGAATAGTCTTGACTCTCTGACTTAAAGAATATCTATTTTGAAAAATGATTTTTAAATTTAGATATGCTCTTCTAAGAATACTAGATACATGCTCTTTAAATCTCAAACTCTGGTCAAAAACCAACCCAAGATTTCTAACGCTGTCTTTTACTTGTAATACCGTATCTGCTATTTTAACTACTATGCTGTTAAGCAAACTATTTCTCACTTTAGTTCGACCAAACAACATAACGTAACATTTATTTATATTAATCTTTAAGCCATGGTCTTCAGAGTACTTTACAAGACCGTTTAGGTCAGCATTGACTATACGAACAGCATCATCCACATCTTTTGGTTTAAAGCTGTACTGCAGCTGTGTGTCATCCGCATATAAATGGTAATCACAATATTTTAACGATGACCCTAGATTGAAAGTGTATATTATATATAGCAAAGGGCCAAGGATAGAACCCTGAGGAACTCCGACTGCAAGTGGTAAAGGACCTGATTTAAAATTATTTAAAATGACAGCCTGAGATCGATTTGTCAGGTAACTACGAATCAGAGAAGTAGCTGACACATCAAAACCGACGTAACGTAGTATTGCAATAAGAATATCATGATCTATCGTATCAAAAGCCTTCGAATAATCGAGCATCACAACTAAGGACAGTTTATTGTCATCGACCGCCGTGAAAATATCGTCCGTCAAATTTAAGAGCGCCGTACAGCAGCTATAATCTGGCCTAAAACCGGATTGGGTCTGCGGAAGAATTTTATGTTCTTCTACATGTCGACGTATTTGCATTGCCAAAATTTTCTCAAGAACCTTAGATAAACAAGGTAAAATGCTAATTGGTCTTAGATCTTTAAATTCACATGGCGATTTAATTTTGGGTAGAGGAATCACATGTGCAACTTTCCAGACCTCCGGAAATATATCACTTTCAATGCTGGTGTTTACAATGTCAGTTATAAATGGAATTATGTGTGGTAAACAGAATTTTATCATTGCTAAACTCAGCTTATCCGAGCCAATAGCATTTGTTTTTATGGTTTGAATAGCCCCTGCAACATCAGCATCAGATACAGGGCTGAAAACGAAATTGAGTGAAAATTCTTTCAGTGCATTATCGATATAAAAGTTTAAAAGATTATTTTTATCAATGGTTGGGATAGATGAAGTGAAATTAGTGAATGCCTGATTTATCCTGTCAACATTGCTCAAATTTGGAGGAATGGCGGGAGTTTGAGATCCAAAACGAATATCTGCACTCCTAAGGTCCCTCCATAGTGTTCTTGGACCATGTTTGTCAATTTGAAAATTTATATAAGCCTTTTTTTCTTGTCTTATTGCGAAAGTGGTATAATTGCGAAGCGACTTGTAATATTCCCAGTGAATCGGATTTTTACTTTTTTAAAATTTTTCCAGAGCTTTATTTCTGAGATTAATCATTAATTTGATATTATCAGTCATCCATGGGGCTTTAGGCTTAGTGATTCTAACAGTTTTAATTGCAGTGTGATTGTTAAATAGATCCAAAATATTGCGATTCAAGAAATCAACCTTGTCATTTACATTATCTAGTTCATATATATTGTGTAATTCAAGAGTATGCAATTCAGCATTAAAATCTTCATAATCAAACTGAGAGAAATCTCTATAACTGTAAAAGAATGGATCTCTGCGAATGTTTACATTCACAGGATACTCACAATAGATAAGACAATGATCTGACAACCCATAAACATCTCTCACACCGGAACACTCTACATCTTTATCTTTACAAATCAAAATAAGATCAATAAGCTTAGATGAAGTCTTGACAATACGCGTAGGTCGGTCAATGATCTGCTTAAAGTCTAGATCATCCAACATGGTCGATAACCTGACAGTAGCAGTATCAGTAAGATTTAGCATGTCGATATTAAAGTCTCCAACACAAACAACCTCATGTGATATCGACGATACCAGCGAGAAGGAGCTCTCCAGGGAATTAAGAAAATCGTTGCATGAGTACTCATGCCTTCTATAGACAGCGCCGAAAATCAAGGTAGTGCTCCCAATCAGTAACTTAATCCAAAGTTGCTCAATAGCCGAAGAACCGTCAGAGACCGAAACTACAGAACAATTAAAATTATTTTTAACATATACACATACTCCACCACCCCACGTTTTGGTTACTCTGTCTTTACGAAACACTCTAAATCCCGGAATATAAATAACTTCATCAGGGTCGTTAGGTGATAACCAAGTTTCAGTTATACCCACTACATCATAGGCCGACGACAGCAGCAGCCTTCCAATCTCAGCAAAATCACTCTTAAGGGATCGTGCATTCAAATGTGCTAACATTATTGACTTAATCATTTATAACAGAACAACAATACCGCCACAATAAAAGACTGCAGCTCAAAGAAACTACAAAAATTAAGACTACTTTCGAATTCACAAATAAGTGACACCAATCAAGAAAATTTAAATTCAAGTTATTTTTATAACAAAAAAAGAACATATCCAAAGTAAATTCGATTTGGCCTCACTCTAATGTGCATCCTTTAAATTACTTTCAGATTTAATTCTAAATATTTTGCTGGTATCCGTCTTCCTTAAAAATATCTTACCATCCTTCGTCCACAGGTGTTTAAACTCCTTATCCTTTCGAAACTGGCGCACTTTATAATAGAGCTGCCTATAATAAGGCGACAAGGACTCATTTATATAAATTGGATTATGTGAGTCCAGGGGCCCCAGCAGATCAGGATCCATGTGCGATGTTGATAAGTTCCTTTTAACTTTCTTACACTGAAGAAATTGGTTCTTAGCACTTCGACGAACAAACTTAATGACTATTTTTGGCGGCTGCGTAGGCCTATTTATGTCCTTCTTCAATCTATGGCAAGCGTCGACATCAGTTAGGTCCAACTTAAAGTGTAACGCCGCAGCAATGGACTGAACAGTTGTTAAAACATTTTCATTCTTGGCCTCGGGTACACCCGCTATCTCCAAACAATTTACCCTTGAATATTGCTCCAGATCATGTAATTGTGCCCTCAAACCAACATTCTCAGTATCCAGCCTATGATTTTGAACCTCCAACAACTCAATCTTCTTATTAGATGCTTTTATATCAGTTCCCAGATCCTCTATAATGCCTATATTTGGCGCGATCTGAAAACTTGTAATGTATACGTCATGCTCAAGATGTTAGTTATTACTTAATTATTGCCTTTATTTTCCTCTTAGGAATTTAAGTGGTTTTTACTGTTTTTACAGTTTTGGCTTAAAGGGTGGCCTTTTGGTGTTCAACTAACCCCCTTTTGTAAGTCGATTTGGTTTGCAACTTGGGAGCTCTCACTTTGGAGCTAGATTTTTTTCGTTTACGTCCAATGAAGTTGGCTGTAAGCCAGTTTAGGTTTATAATTAAAAACCTGAAGTTTATTATTCATTAAACTTCTCATGTATGTTTACAAATGCCAGTTTTATAGGGGGTGGAACAAAATCCAAATAATTGAAAGCGACAGCACATCAACTGCTCTCTTTGCTAGACGCCGTCCGCGTGCCTCTACATGGCTAAACATAATGCGAATAAACTAATTATTTACGTATAATACACACAATTAAACTACGCGTGGTAATTATTTATAATAAAAAATGTTTAAAATTATATACCAACGTCTGTGTGTATAGTACAGTAAGTACTAATTACACATTAAGTTTTCTTGCTTTTCTTTCGTTTGCTACAATTTCATAAATTATCTTTTACCTAGGGATACGAGCAGCTATTAAAAAAATCAAGATTGGGTCTATTTTAAAAAGCCTTAAGAGTAAGAGTTATAAGTTTGCGTCTCTACACACTCATTAAAATCTCCCATGCTGCTTTATTAGTATTACTAGCTCGTAAAAGTTTAATTTTAATCTCGTTTTCTTAATTTTTGTATAATTAAAAAAAGAATATTCTACCCGAGCAATACCCACAATGTGCCTTATTAAGTATGCGTAGTTGCATAAGTATTAGTTATTTCGTTCTGCTTCTAACTACTAAACAACTAAACTATACAAATGGTATAACAGTAAGTTGAAAAAATTGTTAAATGAAATTTTTACGTGTTTAACATTTTAATAGGTTTTGTTTGCAAAAATAATTACTATTCCTGTTATTTTATTTTATTTATATTTTATAACCTCGTCGTCTCATTTAAAGTTCATTTAATTGTAATTTTTGTCATCTTTCTTTGACACCTACAAACACTACTCACACAAAAAACCGTTAAATTGTACATTTTACGCCCATTTAAATGTAATGACGAAAAATTTAAGATAATTAAAGTGATAAACCGCAATTAATTTTATTAAAAATTTTCCCACATGACCAGAAATAAATCTCTACAATACGTTGTGGCTTCTCTTGAGTGCATCCTTTTGTGGACGTGGAACTTGCGAGGGGCAGCCCTTCCAAATAACATTTAGAGCGCCCTCGTGAATTCTTCAGGTTGAGGGTTTAGGGTCGCCACTTTTAAACTTTTCGCTTTGTAAGCCCCATTGGTAGGTTCTGACATACATATGACCAAGCAAAGTTCTAATTTGGTCGGTTGGTATCTTCAGCTTGGAGTCGTAAATAATTTGCGAAAAGTTTGCGACGTTTGAGTTGAGAGATCGCCGCTCGTGCCGTCATATTGAAAAAATGGTACCGAAAACCAGTTTTTCGAGAATATCTTCTCTCCAGCGTCACCTAGGTTAAAAATAGTTCTTATGAAAATTATAGAGCATGAAGTTTCCTGCAATTTTTGTACGAAACATTTTTCAATTAAATGGATAGTTAACGAGTTACAGCAGAGTCAAGCTCGGTCAATTTCTACAATTCTCAAAATTGCGTGGTATCCCCAGTAGACCAAATCCACAATTCGTTATTTAATTAGTACTACTTTTCTTCCGTTTGGTGCCTTAGATGCTCCAGGCCCACTGATATCATTATCTTCTTGCAAATTTCTGTCCTCCTCTTCCAAGTTTTTATCTTCGTTGCCTTCTTCGACCTGTGTGTCAATAATTTTGCCACAGTCGGGTCTTTATTGTTGTCGTCGTCTTCTTCTTCTTCTCGCTATTTACTAATGTTTTTTTTTCGTTTGATGCCCTAGATCAGGGGTGGCCAACTTGATTAGACCCAAGATCTACCGTTTACTGATGAAACCTTGTGCGATCTACCAACAGAGGCGCTTTTATAGTTTTTGAGACTCTAGGCGCTGTCAAATTTTTAGGCCCTTTGTTTGAAGAAAAGAGTATAAATAAATTTTTGATTGTTCAAGGTCAAACGGCTTAAAATGAAGTTTAGAAATTTTAGAAGCGATTGATAGTGTCTCCAAAAAAAGATGTTTCACAAAAACAAACTAGGGAAATTATTTGAGGTAAACAAAAAATATTATTGGAGAATTCCGAGGCTTCTTTTGACTTAGGATAAATGCGGCATGGGCTCCACGATTGACTGGACTAATAGTCGCGATCGACTGGTTGGCCACTCCTGCTCTAGATAGTCCAGGCCCACTGATATCAATATATTCAAGCAAATTTCTGTCTAGAGAGCCAGCAAAATTATCTGCGTTGTTTTCACACGCGTTTCCATGGTAGCATGTGCAGATAACTGAACAATTCAAGCCTGTTTTCTTACACCCACAGGCTTGACTACACCCCTTCTTGATCGAAATGAATTTTAGGAGTGCTTCTGGTGCCGTGGTTTTTACTGGAGTAACCCCAATCTAGTCCCCCCCCTCCAAACTGATCTGGACTCTCGTGTATGGTGTATATCAAGCCAAATACTAAACCAGAATTTACTGTTCGTCATGAAATTTTGCGAAATTTTGATAACGTATATATGGAGCCCAAAGTAATGGTCTGAAGTCCTCTTCGTTAATATTCGTTTAGTCCTAAAAGAAAATCCTACAATCTAATTTAAAAGTTCTGTAAATACAGTCAATTTGTTGAGCGGAATCGAGTAAAAAATAATGCAATTTCGAGAAAAATGTAGCGATTTTGCAAATTGTAAAAATTTGCTGAGCTTGACTGCTGTAGCTCGTCAATTATTCATCTGATTGAAAAATGTTTCTTACAAAAGTTTCCGGAAATTTCATGCTCTATAATTTTTGTTATAGCTATTTTTGACCTAGATGGCGCTGGAGAGAAGCTATTCTCGAATATTAATTTAAACTTCCGTAAGAAAGGGTTAAGCTTGACTTTTGTGTCTTTACTGTCTGGACTATTGGACGTCCTATAGATTCAAACAATTTACAATAGACTCGACAAGTCCCAGAGTTGGCAAGACGACACTTTTAGTGTTGACCTTTTAAAAAGACGGCCACGTTAAGCCCTAGGCTCTGGAAAAGTTCACTGTTCCAACATTAAACGTTCGAAGACTTCTTGAATTAATAATAATTTGTAATTAGTTCTTTGCATGTCAGTGTAGTAGGTGCATAATGCAACTTTCTATCACTTTATGTGCGCTTTTATCACTTATTGCGGGTTTGTACAAAAAAATTCACAATGAATATTCATAGGAAGAAAATTATTTAACTGTTAACGTTATAGAAGTACCTACTAATTTTACAACTTCGAAAAAACATAAATTTGCGATTAGTCCTCGTATTTATGTGACAGTAAGTTATTGTTAGCAAATAAAAGTTTTGGGTTGGGTTCAATTTATTAAACTTTTTTTTTCTAATTTTGGCACATCGTATAGATCGAAGATTAACAATTCCAAAAAAGAACGACGATTTATGTAAAATGAAAAATAAACCTTCTTCAAAACGCGTAGGCGCGTCGTCTATTGTGACGCCCCAAACCGGCGACCGAAGGCTAGAAAAATTGCAAAATATATTAATTAAATTCGTTTTGTTTTAGTCGATTTAAATCATCTAGTTTCACTATTTTATTAGTTGTTAATTGCACAAAACTTCAATTCGAACGGAATGGCTCGAGGGGAGTTCACTCCCATTTCCAATTAAAGTTATGTACCGACCTATACGTCGTAGCTTTGGTGAAGAGTCGAAATGATACCTTTTAAATCGCGTAATATAACTATTTAGCGAGTTGTACATTATCGACTTGATTAACAATCCTTTAGGCATCGGTTGGGAGTGATTCGCGTGTTTTCACCTGTGCATTTGAATTCAATTTGTAAATTATACTGTTTAAGTGCCTACTCGATCGATTCTGATGAGTTCTTGGTTGTTTTAGGCCCAGGGCGCATTTTTGGGCAAATGTAGGTATTTGTGATTCATGAAGTCTATAGTCTCATCAAGTTTATGCCATGTTTGCTCCGTACATTTAAAAAAATATGCCAGGACTGTCCATCGAACTTTGTCAAAAAACGTAGGAATATCTTGGGATCTAAGAATCATCTCTAAAAGTACTTAAAATATTTTTATTAAAAGTTTAGTAGCTCCGCACCTCTTCGGGTTAAGAACGTGTGTTTTATTAGCAATAAAAACGGTAATGGATCCATAAATCAGCCTTGTGGGACATCAATCCAATTATTATTTCATCCTCAAGTTGTATTTGTAATGGTCGTAAAATTTGCTGAGATTCTAGACGACTAAGGGCGGGCGAGGTGTACATTAGTAGCTCAAAGCGAGCTCAACTAATGTACAACTTGCCTTAAATATTGTTAAAACTGTAAGGTGCGCCATCAGTCTCCAATCTCAAATTTCATCAGAGTTCAACCCCAATTGGACACTATTACCAAGCGTTTTAGTCAGTAAATGCTAATCTGATAATCGGCCATATACTGTTATGCAATAATACGAACAAGCTCCGATGTAATTCCTTAATCGAACACGTTATTTTTGGTTTAAAAAACGAAATTGGAAAAAAAGATGGCGAATTTATATCAATTTAATTTCTCACGATACTTTTAACGTAGGTGTATCTAATCTTAACGGTTTTTTGGCGTTTAATTTTGAATATGCGTTTTATTCAACTGTAATAATCGTTCCACGCGAAGTTGACTACATTTAAGGTTATTAACGCCCATTTAATGGGCCATCATTAAAGTTTTTGGGCAATTACAAAGTACGCTACAACTATACCCATATACGAGCGAAATATTTGGGAAAAAATCGCACAAAATATCACTTATTCGATTTTTTTTAAAAGCCAAATCAATTTCATCCGCGTTAACTGTAAAAATGGGTTGTTGGAGCGGCTTGTTATAAGAATTGAAGTTAACCGATATTATAGATTCTTCTCCTTGTGTGATTTAAAAGCGCCTAAAGTGGCTATAAATAACAACAGTCGCATAAAAAAAATTTAATTTCTGACCTCACATATAGTGATAGATAAACAATGGAAAAAGTTGCGAAACCGGTAAAAAGAACCGCTACTTAATCGACGCAAAAAATTCACTTTTGCCATCACGAGAATTTGCTCCTTCTCCCCACAAAATATTTTTTCTGGCGATAAATCGGAGACAAATTAAAGAAATTAACATATCTCCGAGTTAACATGATTTTAGCGAATTTTTGTTCACTTGCAAGTGTTGAAAGTTGTTCAGATTGAAATATCTTCTTGGACGTACACACTAATCAAATTTAATGCTTATGCTTAAAGCGCGTTCTAAAAGTTTACTGTACATTTTAATGGTTAATTTGTGAAAATTATAAAATTCCCGACTGATGGCTAAAAACAATTAGGTGCTCGAAGGAAATACCGTGTACTCGTTTGCACTCCTTATTTAGATAGGAGGTGGTTTATGGACACAATCGTACAAACGTCAACTTCATTTGTATCGATGGATACTTTACGTTCTTTAGGTGACGCTTTTTTGACCAAAATTACCTCGGACTAACAAAAAAGAGACCCATAAACAATCGAAGGCGATCGCTGCGATCTCATTCAATTCGGTTGGCTTCAGATTGTATTATTGGGCGTTTTGGATCCTTCAGATCCCCCAATAACTCACCAACAGTACAGTCTTACCACCAGAGTTGAGACAAGATTGTAAAAACAAGTTAGAAATAACAACCGCAGCCAATACTGTGATTTATTTTGATAGGAATGCAGCAGGTGAACTATTTGCAAATATGTGAAGGCAGCTCACTCGACCGACGTCTCTCAGAGGGATGAATAACCTTTGAATAACGTCGTGTTACAATATACCTTTTTAAAAGCCACTAAGGAAATAACTATCATTAACTATTCAATCTTTTACTTATTGATATAAACTACAGATACGTTCAGATGTTTGTATTTTTTGTATTGAGAAAGTATGGGATTATTACACGATTACGAATGCGACAAATTACAGGGTAGAAATTTTCATAATCTGGCTGTATTAAATTTTTCTTTTATAGGCACGCGAAAAACTCTTCTTGTACCTTTTTTCCAACTACCAACTAATGAATAATTCATTAATTTTTTGTTTCGTTTATCAACAAATAAACGGCCATTACATTAAGCCAATGCTAAAAGAAATTAAAGAAGATCCGCGAAAGGTTGCTAATTGCAATATAATAAGTAAAAACAAACATGCCGAATATTGCAAGGTAATAAACTACCACAAGGTTATCATTAAAAAGTGATATCGTTTATATAAAGATTTAGCATTCTTAGCCAACAAAACCGTTTTTTTTAAAGCCAATAAGTTATGCAGATCTGAACGAATTGTCAATCAATTGTTGTAGATGAAGATAAAATGACTACGGCACTACGGCAAAAAGCAAAGTCATTCTATTTTAATTTGAAAAAAAAGTTAAGTAACGCCAATTTTTTTTGATCGATTCGAAAAAAATTGCCTGGCAAATTATAATCGATTAAGATTTGAAGATAACAGTTTTTCTCAAAGTCGCTATACTATTCCGAAAGATTGTTAATAAGAAGAAATTTTTATCGAAATATTGATTAATAGTCCGAGAGACAGCGAAGAATTTTGACTAAATCATAAAGTACAAAATTTTTGACTATGCAGGATGAAAGAGCATTGCAAATGAGTAATAAAAAATTAAACCGACCGTCTGCCTGTTAAAAGTGGCAGCATTAAAATTTATACTTTTTACGTCAAACAAACAGTTGAGGTGGCAGAGAAAAAAAAACTTAAAAAACATAATTTGTAGGAAATTGAATGCACTTTATTTTTCTACAAAACATTTTTTTCTAAAAGTGCGTAGTTTTCGAGTTATGAGAGATAAATAAATTTTGGAGCAGATTTTGATTTTGAAAGTTGTTTAACTTTAATGCGCGCTAGCGCCTAAACTGCTCATCAGAAACAAAAAACTTAAGAGATGTAATTTGTTTAAAATTTAATGTACTTTATTTTTGTATAGATACTTTTTTCTCAAAAAAGATGTCGTTTTCGAGTTATGAGCAATAAACCAATTTTTTGGCAGATTCTGGAAGTTGTTTTAACTTTAACGCGCGCTAGCGCCTAAATTATGTACCTGAAGCCAAAAACTTAAAAGATATAATTTTTTTTAAATTCAATGTACTTTTATACACATATTTTTCTAAAGTTTGTAGGTTTCAAGTTAAGTAAAAAACCCAATAAGAGACAAAATACAACCTTCTCGAGCACTTCCGTGTATTATCGTCTCTCGCTCGCTCCTCGAAAGTCGCTCATCAAATTTTAGACCCTTACCACCAGGAAGGCAACACTCAAAACCGCCTGCAACAATATAGATAAAATCTACACAAAAAATGTAATTTTTTAGTTGCAATGCTTAGTTTAACCCCCAAAAACCACCCTTCATACTTAAATGCTCTCTAAAACCTAAACTGTTTATTTTACGGAAAAAATTTAAGAGATATAATTTGTAGGAAATTGAATGTACTTCATTTTTGTAAAGATACATTTTTCTCTAAAAGTGCGTAGTTTTTGAGTTATGAGCAATAAACCAATTTTTGGCAGATTTTTGAAGCTGTTTTTACTTTAATGTGCTCTAGCACCTAAATTTTGTACCTGAAGCTAAAAACTAAAGAGGTATAATTTGGAGAAAATTTAATGTACTTTATTTTTACACAGACACGTTTTTCTCTAAAGTCCCTAGTTTTCAAGTTAGAAGTAAAAAACATAAAAAGAGCCAAAATATAACCTTCTCGAGCACTTCCGTGTATTATCGTCTCTCGTTTGCTCCTTGAAAGTCGTTCATCAAATTTCAAAGACGTTTACTACCAGGAAGGCGACATTTAAAACCGTCTGCAAAAATACGTATAAATCTACACAAAAAATGCAATTTTTCGGTATAAAAATTTTTAGTTTAACCCCCAAAAACCAGCCTTCATACTTCAATACTCTCTAGAAACTAAACTGTTTATTTTACCGAAAAAATCTTAGAGACATTATTTGTAGAAAATTGAATATACTTTATTTTTGTAAAGGTACATTTTTCTTTAAAAGTGCGTCGGTTTCAAGTTATGAGCAATAAACAAACTTTTTGGTAAATTTTGGAAGTTGTTTTACCTTTAACGCACTCTAGCGCCTAAGCCGTTCATCTGAAGAAAAACCTTTTTGGGTATAGTTGGTAGCAAATTTTATTTAGTTTACTTTTACTAGATGCACTTTTCTCAAAAAATGTGTAGTTTTCAAGTTATAAGCAAAAAACTGAAAAATGGCAAAAACCCACCCTTCTCCAACCGCCTCCAAGTTAATACTGCCACTTTTAAGAGCCAGACGGTCGACTTAACTTTTGATGATTCATTAGCAATGTTCTTTCGCTCTACATCGCTCAAAATCAAAAATTTTGTATTTTTGTATTTCGTCGTTCTGCCTCCCGAACACGCCATACCTGATATACCCTAAACTTCAACGCGCTTACCACCTCAACTGTTTGTTTAACGCAAAAATTTAATAGGCATAATTTGTAGGAAATTGAATTTACCTTATTTTTGTATAGAAACACTTTTCTTCAAAAGTGCGTAGGTTTCAAGTTATGAGCGATACCAAAATTTCTTGGCCGATTTTGATTTTGAATGGTTTTTTAACTTTAACGCGCGCCAGCGCCTAAATCGTTCACGGAATGAAAAAACTTAAGGAACATCATTTGTAGAAAATTTAATTTACTTTATTTTATATTTAAGAAGTTTCCTCATAAAGTGCGTAGTTTTCGAGTTATAAGCAAAGAGCCAAAAATGAAGCCAAAATCCACCCTTCACGAGCCTCGCCCAAGTTAATGCCGCCACTTTTAACAGACGGATTTTACTACTACACCAAAATTTTTGACTTATTTCTGGATCTGGATTATTTAGGGAGGGGGAGCAAGCTCCCTGCACTTAGGCCACTTTTAATCGGGCTCATTGTACTTATTTAATTTATGATAAAAATTTTGGATTAAATTATCTAAAACTTTTACTCAAACATCTTGTAAATTGCTTTATTAGGTGTTATTGAAACGTAACGTAAAAAAATATTTTGCGAATGAGCGTTCCTGTCAGAGGAAAATTCCAAACTCATTCACCAATCGAGATACCGCAAAACATTTTGATCTTTAATTGCTTTAGAAGCCGTATCTTGGACTGAAAAATGTTAATAACCACAATAATCAATTTAAAAGTAAAATTTAATCTGTTGCCTTTCTAGGTGTCGTAAAATTGCTTAAATAAATAAATGTCGACAATAATTTGGCAAAAGATAAACGATATCCTCTGACGATGCCATAACTATTATAATTAAACCGTTCCTAATTACTCTATGACCTTTATGTAATGTTGAGTGTCTACTTGATTTTTTTTTATTTATGGAAAAGGTACTATTTTATAATCAAACTGACCGGATATAAGTTCACGAAGCGAAACAAAATTTTCTTTCTCAACAAAACTCAACCAACCGTTATCGCAAGGTCGTATCAAAAGAATCCTTCGAAATTTAAAAAATTTTGTACATTAATACGTTTTGCAAGTCACAAGAAAAAGTTATAATTAACACAAATGATGAACATGGTACAGTTATAAGACGTAACTTTTAAAAAATTGCGATGAAATTTTAAGAAAATTACGCAATCAACTTGGTGGGTATCGAAAGATTTCTAAAGATTTAACTTTGCCAATTAGTTGGTTCGTTACAATGGAATAATTTAGGTTCTTTTGTATAGCGCGTCGATGGCTTTTAAAAAATGGCGAAACGGATTTGAAATGCTCGAAAACGATGAGATTAGAATTATTTTTAAAACTCGAATAACTAATTTAAATTCTCGAGAGAGAAAAACCTTGCTTTTGTGGGAGTGTTGTTTTCTAAATACGTTTTTGGGATTTAATTAGTCACAATAATTTTTGTCAACTGCTTCCAATCCAAAAGGTATTATTCCAAAATTATTATTTTCTATGCAAAAAGTGCACCGAGGAGGCGCTCTGTGGGAACCCTGGCGAGAGCCAGTAGATATAGACACTACTGGCTCTAATTCTGGCTCCTTGACTACTTCTTATTAAGCCGCATAAGAATTACTTACCTATGTGAACGTATCAACTGTTTACTATTTACCTTCGTTAATTAGTTTTTCATCATCCCACAACTTAACACACGCAAGAAAGTATTACTCTTAGCTCTTGTTTTAAGCACCTGCGTTTAATGGTGCTCATTTCTAATGTTTGATTATCAATTAATTGTCATGAAGGGGTAATTACGTGCTTTTTATTTCAAATTCTGTGGTTACAAAGTGTAGAGTGCGTGCAAGTGCAACTAGAGAGAAAATTAACACAAGAATTTAATTTATAAGATAAAAATTTTCCTTAATGGCGTACACGAAGGTCAAAAAGAAAATTATTCACGACCTCTTTCGTATATCCACACATCAAAAGCGGTTCTTTAGTTCTCGTTAATTGCTAACGAGGGTGTACTTGCTTTATTTGTAACTAGTAACACCTCGTTAAGCATTACGAAAAATTTAAAAGGTTTTTCTAGACGTCTTTTGTCATAAATATGCAATTTTCAACCTTGGATTTCAAATTTGCAAACAATAGAATGTGGCATTTGAAAATATATACCTAATGACATTTTTGTGTTTCAGACCGCCCAATCCTCTTATGCGGGTATCGGATACGGCATAAGACGAGAAGTATTTTTTCTAAATTTAGAAGACGGATATTTTGGATGTCAAGTTAACGAGTCGACCGACGTCCTGCAACTTTACGAATTATCGAAATTATGCGACGGTTCGCCCGACTGCTTCTTAGGATCGGACGAATTGGAAAAGGAACTGAAATGTACACGTAAGTAAACTTTTCTACCGGTGATTTCCCCCATTCCGTGTAATAGCTTCAGCAATCACGTGTAAGTCGTAAGTTTCTCGAGGACTTGAGACTTTGGGGTCGTTCTTGCTAGTGAAAACACTGGAAATAGGCTTAGAAATTAAGATAAAGGTTTTCTTTTTTTTCTTGGTAGTTCTGAGGCTTCAGAAACGCCGGATAAGAAGTTTGGGAAACCTTGCCCAGATTTTAACTCATAATTCTGTTAACTAAGGTATAAGTGAACTTAAGAGTGTATTGTAATTGATTATACGGATGGCAATAAATTTTCTTCACAATCTTTGATTAAGTATATAGACAAAATTAATATAACTGTAATACATAAACGTTGTAAACGTGACAGTAATTTATATATTTACTTCGCTTAAACATGCAAACAGAATTGATAAATTTGCAAACGTATCAAACACTTTTTCCTCTACACAGTAAGCTATACTATGAGGCGAGAGCAGGGTTAGTACCTAAATTCTCCCTACTCAGTCTATCATGGGATATTATTGCGGTTCCGAGGCTGGTCCCTAATCCCTAGCAGGACCTTGCATCGCGACCTCTCGGATCTCAGACCTCAAAAGTAGTCCAGAATTTTCTTTATTGATAATTCTGGCAGTTCTCTTGGAGCATCTTTTCCTTTCCAAGAAAGCTGTGACGACTTCTTGAGAAAGTCTTGCAATGTAGTAAGTTGAAGATGAATTGGAGTTTCATCTTCCACTCCACATTCTCTACATAGGGGGTCTTCTTCTAGTCTTTAGCGCTTAGAATGCCTTTGTTCAGAAGTTTCGGTCAGAGGGTTTTCTCCAATAGCACTTTAGACTGTTCCTGTTCAGAAGTTTTGGTCAGGGGGTTTTTCCAATAGCACTTTAGTATGCCCCTGTCCAGGAATTTCCAGGATTTTTTGTCAGAGGGTTTTCTCCAATAGCACTTTAGAATGCCCCTGTCCAGGACTTTCCAGGAGTTTTTATCAGAGGGTCTTCTCTAATAGCACTTTAGAATGTCCCTGTCCATGAGTTTCCCTCTAGTGTTTAATATGCCACTTCACCAGAAGTGACTTTATTTTCCCCTTTGCCATTTCATAGGGAATGCCATAGGCTGGTCCTGGTCTAATGGATGTTGTTTTGTTGCTCTGTTTAGCCAGACCGACCGCTTCCCTTTCCTTGGTATTGTCGGCATGAACTGGCACATAGCTCTTTCAGTTTGAGGATGCAATCCGTTACTAGTCCGGGCCCACCTCACAGGCGTTTTGCCAGTGAGGTGCTAAGTGTAAACAGCCACTGTAAGCAGTGCTTAGCTGCCAGATGCTACAAAGATCTTTTGGTTGTGATAACCTTGATCTAACAGTATTTTAGCACATGTTAGAATGACGTAAATTTCTGCTTAGAAAATGGTTGCGTGCTCCCCCAGGCTTAAGCTTGGGATTGAGGCATGTCCTTAAACATTCCTTCCTGTGGAAAAGTGAGTTTTTAATCTGTAGGCCTCCATTAATGCTTTGGATCTCACTACCAAATGTAAGGGTGGAACGTTCAGTATTGTATCTATTGCTGTTGTAAGCTTAATACACATCGCTCCAGTTATTCCTTTGTTTCCAAGTTTATGTCCACTATACAGAACTTGCATAATTATTACTGTGAACATTCAGTCGAGTTAAATCAACTGAGGTGTCCCCAGGTTTTGCCGAACGTTCGTCTACAGGTCCATAGGGTCCTTGTAGATTTATTTATTTATCTGTCTACATGTGGCATGAAGCTTAGTTTGCTATAACACTTAAGTACTTGGCTTCTCCCATTGCTTCCAGAGGTTAGTTATCATCAGTCTCATTTGCTCTTCTTGTGAAATAGATTAGCAAGGTCTTTGTCGGATTAACCGTCGAGCTCTCTTTCAAACACCATTTTTCTACAAGTCTTGTAGCTCTTTGAATTCTTCCAAATAACCCCCCCCCCCTCCCCAAACTTTCCCGTTGTTGTTATGACCATGTCGTTAGCATGACCTACGACGTTTAGACCCTCCTTCTCTAGACATTTGAGAAGACTGTCACGGGTTAAAAGCTTTCGAAGAAGCTTTCGAAGACCGCGTGTCCGGCCCGGACGCTGGACAACTAAACACCCTGTATATCAACACTTTTCCTAGCGCATTCGTTATTGTTTATAATATTTAGTTAAATAATATTAAATTACAAATAATTCGATAATAACAAAAAATTGTTCATTTCCGTAAAAGAAACTGCTCATACTTTACGCGAGATCAAGCGTTGCAATTAATTTTTTCTCCTCCAAGCGTAATGCAGGAGCTTGTTAAAACAAAAATCGCGCTACTTATTTGTACATCGTGTTACTTTCAATACAATGTAACTAATTTGGACAAAACTTCTCTTCTTTTCTTCTAAAGAAAAAAAACTTATTAAACTGGATTTCCTTGTTATTAATTACACGCTCACCTGTATGTAAGTTTTTCCATTTTCCCATGTACGTCCTTCTACTTGACTCTTCTTTGTATTACACTCAAACATCTGTTAGGGTAAATTTACATTTTCTTTTTCTAAAATGAACCGACGACCTCGGGCAAAATCTCTTCCAAGTCCTGAAAACTGCTCGAGGTGCCCCGTATAAGTTATTCGAAACGAGTTACTGTTACTAATATAGTTGTTAACGTATCACTCGAAACAATAAAAAAAGCTCCAGTTACGTAAAGTTTAATTAAAGTTAAAATTAACGTTCGTTTAGATCGTTAGATAAATAGAATTTATCAGTGCATCGTTATCCAACAGTTATGGTAATCTTGCGCGAATCTAAAAACAAAGAATGTTACCACTTTGTATTTTAATTTATTTAACATGATCATTCAAAGGCCACCCATGTTAGCTTTTTTAACTAGAAATAATATTTATTTTATTTAAAACATTAATAACAATAATTAATTTGCGTGTTTACTAACAATAAATGGTAAAAAAATTGTAATGTCTTTGTTAATCGTGCAAATTAAATTAAACGTACGGATGTACACGTCCATCGTTTTGCCCCGTGGTCTTCAAAACGAGCAAAAAGCAACAATCAAATTGCCTTTTTTTCTTCAAAGTTCTGCGTGTTGTTAATTAGATTTGTTTTTTTTCCTAGGCGATTGTCAGAAAGAAGACGGAACTCTATGCCAGAATGGCGCATGTTTGGATAAACAATGTCATTGTAACGATGGTTATGGAGGTTGTAGTTGCGAAGTACCAGGTAAATAAATCGTCTTCTTTTAGATGGTAGATTTAAAATAGCTTTAAGACACGCACTTCGACTTGTTATTTAACAATAATCCGAGAGCGCATTACCACAATATCACGTTTCTAAACAATTTCTTCTTTTTTCCAAGATGAGAACGAGTGTAAATTCAGGCCTTGCGACGTCTTTGCGCACTGTACCAATACATTAGGAAGCTTTTCGTGCACTTGTTTTCCCGGCTATCAGGGAGACGGACTTCATTGTGAAGGTAAGATTTTTATCCCTTCGTTTACGACGTTTTAACTTTACAAGACGTGATTTAAACGCTAGGAAGATGCTAAAGGCCATTAAACTGGTCGTGAGTTTGAGTATCAGCGATTATCTTTGATGTTAAAGGATATCCACCGTAATAAACATCGTGTTAGTGCAAAGGCTAATAAAAGTGAAAAATTGCGACCTAACTTGAATTTTAAAATTTGTTTAATCGTTTCTTTCTCTTATTAAATCAGACATCAACGAGTGTGACGATCCTGCGCTTGCTTCGAGATGTGTGCGAAACGCAGAGTGTTGTAATTTACCGGCGCACTTTCTTTGCAAGTGCAATGCTGGATACGAAGGGGATGGTGAAATTTTGTGCCAAGGTAATTGCTAAACATTTAAATACTTATTGACACTACAATTAAAACTTTTTTAGATATCAACGAATGTTTAAAACCTGACGCCTGCGGTTTAAATGCGCTCTGCCAGAATATACCAGGCAACTACACGTGCGTATGTCCTGAAGGCTTTTACGGAAATCCTTACGATGGGGTAAGTAACCGACTTTTTTCTCTTCTTCCGGAGAGAAGTCTCTTTCTCTTAGGCCAGTCTACCCTTTTGCACATCCAAATCGCTTTATGGGCCTGTTCGCAGTCCAGTCTCTTCGAAGAAAGCCACTTTTTGTTTGGTTCGTGTCTCTTAGCACTAATAGCCTGTGCGGGGTGTTTGCAACGTTGTCGTCTTAAAGACACCACTCATCTAGAGCTATGTGCGGAAGCTTCTCAAACTCACTAATTGTTCCCTTACAGTGCGTGGACATCGACGAATGCGATAGTCCCGATGCTTGCGGACCCGGTGCTCTTTGCGTGAACGTTGCCGGAGGCAAACAGTGCACGTGTCCTCCTGGGTATGTAGGAGACGCTTTTAATTTTGGATGCCACGACGAGGACGAATGTTCGCGCTCGCCGTGCGGAAGAGACGCCCTTTGCACAAATTTAGAAGGAACCTACAGCTGTACGTGTCCATCTGGTTACGTAGGCGATCCTAGGACAGCTTGTACAGGTATTGAACAGATGAATGCTTTAATTAAATGGGCTTTATTTGTACATATGTGTAAATATTGTGTGTCGAATACGTGGAAACAAAATAAGTGAAGACTGATTTTCTGTCGTACAAAATCATATTTTTAATATTTTTGTTACTAATTTTTAATAGTTTAATTTGTAACTTTAACAAACTATTTTTTTAACTAAATTTTTCTAATACGAAAATCATTCTTCATATTTTAATGCATAATAATAATAATAAGTAACGCTAATAATGCGGTTAGATATTAACGAGTGCGATTCGAATCCGTGCGCCACGAATGCCGTATGCGCCAACACTAACGGAAGCTTCAACTGCTTGTGCCATCCGGGATATACAGGATCTGCAAACGAAGAATGCTTAGATATCAACGAGTGCGGTCTTTCGGGCTCGTGCGGCATAAACGCTAAATGCATTAACGTACCAGGATCGCATAAATGTATATGCCCTCAAGGCTTTAAAGGACAAGGGCACCTATATTGTGAAAGTTAGTGCTTTATTTAATAAAATAATGTCTAAACTCGCTTTCGCTTCACGCTTTTAATTTAACTCTTTATTAATCTTTCGCTAATCTAACACGACAAATTATGTTTTTGTACCGATGTTTTATTTATTTATTTCTATACTATGTTTTATTCTCAAAACAGCAACCTTATACGACTCGATAATTTTAATTTCGCTTTCAGAGCTCATTCATTATTCTACAAATTGTATTCTTGTCTTTACTGTTCTGTTTCTTCCAGTATTTCTTCTGTAGGATTTACTGTACCTATGTTTTATTGAACACGTCGCATTTTATACCAATTTCTTCAGATATAAACGAATGCGAAACAAACCCCTGCGGAGAAAATGCCATCTGTAAAGATACTATTGGAAGCTTCGTCTGTACTTGTAAAGAAGATTATACCGGAGATCCATTTAAAGGCTGTAGCGACATTAACGAGTGCATAGCATTAGAAAAACCATGCGGCACTCGTGCAATATGCGAAAACGCCGTTCCGGGCTATAACTGTATTTGCCCGCAAGGATACAGAGCGAGTCCATCGCCACAAATAGCGTGCGAACAAGTAAACCACCACAATTTTCTCTCTCCATTAAATTCACCCACTAAAATAATTCTAGATCGACGTGAATATTTTATGCAAATCCAATTTCGACTGTACTAACAACGCCGAGTGTATCGAAAATCAGTGTTTCTGCCAAAAAGGATTCACCCCGCATCAAGCCACGTGTTTAGATATCGACGAGTGTGAAAGTCAACCGTGCGGCCCATTTTCGGTATGCACAAACACCGTTGGTAGCTTTCGTTGCGAGTGCGAAAATAGTTACATTGGATCGCCGCCTCGTATACAGTGTAAAGCCCCATGCGAGGACGTCAAATGCGGACAACACGCCTTCTGCAAACCTGACGGACAAGAAGCTTATTGCATTTGCGAAGACGGATGGACTTTCAACCCTAACGATATATCTGCCGGGTGCATTGGTAATTATTTACCAATTTTTCTCCTAGCGAAAACTAACTTTTAAATTTTAGATATCGACGAGTGCGATAAAGTAAACGGACCGAGCGGCAGATGTGGTCTCAACTCCATCTGCTCCAATTCTCCAGGAAGTTTCTCGTGTCAATGCCCCGAAGGTTTTTCGGGAAATCCAGACATACAGTGCGTCGATTTAGACGAATGTAGCAAACCGAATGCGTGCGGCTTGGGAGCAGTTTGTAAGAATTTGGCCGGATCGTTTAGTTGCGAGTGTCCAGATGGAACGATCCCAGATCCAGATCCTTACACGAGATGTAACGAAATTGTCGTTTGTAAGGCCAATAACGACTGTCCAGGAAACGCAGTTTGTGATAACCAAAAAAGATGCGTCTGCCCAGAACCAAATGTTGGAAACGATTGTAGACGTAAGTGCACCCACCTCTAGTGTGTATTTTATTTTTAATTTTAAACAAATGCAACTTTAGATCCTTGCGAATCGATATTTTGCGGTCCGAATCAACACTGCATGTTGCTGAATGAAGAAGCCAAGTGCATTTGTAGTGCAGGTTACACGGGAACTCACACGTGTGCTGACATCGACGAGTGTGCTGGAAATCCTTGTCCATCTGGAGCCGTATGTAAAAACGAGCCTGGAAGCTTTTCTTGCCAATGTCCAGGCGGAACTTCGGGAGACCCGTACAGATCTGGTTGCGTCAAAACTAATCAGGCAATCAGTTGTTCGACTAACAATCCTTGTCCAGTTGGCGAACAGTGCGTTTTCGATGATTACGAAGGCGTGAGTGTTTGCATCTGCGTTCAAGGATATGTACGCGATAGGAATACGGGCAAATGTAGAGATAACGACGAGTGTACTGAACTAAGAGACAAACCTGCTTGTGGCTTAAACGCTATTTGTAAGAACCTACCTGGTAGTTACGACTGCCAGTGTCCTCCAGGCTTCAATGGAAACCCCTTTTCGGAGTGCATCGGTAAACATTTCGATAACTTTTTTTATTGTTCCACTAATTTAAGCGATGAATTTCAGAATGTAACAGTCCAGAATGTAGATGTCAACCTCCTTACAAACTAGTCGACAACAATTGCGTATTATCCGGATGTTCGAAAGGCGAAGCTTGTCCAACTGGAGCCGAGTGCATCACCATAACAGGAGGAGTCAGCTACTGTGCGTGTCCTAAAGGTTTTAAAACCCTAATCGACGGCACCTGTCAAGATGTCAACGAGTGTTTAGAAAGCCGTCCGTGTGGGTTCGGTGCCGAATGTATAAATAAGCGCGGGTCTTTTGAATGCCACTGCCCTGCCGGTTATAATGGAGACGCTTACAAAGGCCATTGCGCACCGGCTCAAAAACGTTGTATTAACGATCGAGACTGCTCGACTAACGAAAAATGTGTACAGCCTGGCGAATGCGCTTGTCCACCACCCTTCTTCACGGATCCTCACGATGGAACGTGTAAGAATCCTTGTGAGCGCTTCCCGTGTGGAATCAATTCGAAATGTACGCCAAGTGATCCGCCTAAATGTATGTGCGAAACAGGATTCAAAGGCGACCCCTTCCAAGGCTGTGTAGATATAGACGAATGCGCGGAAACTCCTTGTGGATACGGAGCTCACTGTTTGAATAGCAAAGGAGGCTATAAATGTGTATGTCCAAAAGGTATGACCGGAGACCCGTATAAATCAGGATGCATTTTGGACACACCTGGAACGGTAAAATCAGAATGTAGTACCAACAACGATTGTGCCGACACCTTAACTTGCATCGAAGGAACTTGCGTTAGTCCCTGCGGAGGATTAGTTTGTGGCCACCATGCGTATTGCGAACCGGAAAACCACGCCGCTTGGTGCAGATGTGCAGTTGGGTTCAAAGAAAATAAAAATGGAGAGTGCACTTCGTGTAAGTAAAATTGTTTTAGTTAAAAAATTAATTTAACGCGATTTGATTCTTAGTATGTGATGGCTACCTATGCGCATCTGGAGCTCAATGTATCGTAACTAGTCAGGGACCAACTTGTAAATGTATTGAAGGCCTTAATGGAAATCCATTCCCTGGAGGCGATTGTACAACTGATATTTGTTCGACGACAAGCCCTTGTGTTCAACCGAGTGTTTGTATCGGCGGTCGTTGCAAACAGAGATGTGAAGGAATAGTCTGTGGAATTGGCGCAACATGTGACGTAAATACAAATAAATGCGTGTGCGACGCATATTTCTTTGGAAATCCCGATCTGATTTGTATGCCCCGTAAGTAAACCAACAGGTTTTTTAAAAATCGTCCACTAATCGTAAAATTTCAGCTCTTATCGAACCATCGTGCAGTCCGTCGTGTGGACGAAATTCACATTGCGAGTACGGGTTTATAAATCAATGCGTTTGCAATCCTGGAACTACAGGAAATCCGTATGAAGGTTGTAGTGCAATCGAAAAGAAAACTTGCTCAGAAACTGCTTGTGGAAAAGGAGCGTTGTGCAAGGAGACCCACAATAACTTCGAATGTTATTGTCCGGCTGGTTATAACGGAAATCCTTACGTTGGATGCCAAGATATCGACGAATGTCTCAATAATGCGTGTGGTCAAAGTGCAGTATGTATAAATACGCTTGGAAGCTACGATTGTCGTTGTAAAGCAGGCTACGCTGGTAATCCGTTTGCGATGTGTTCGAGAACAGAAGTTGGCATTTGCAACGATCCTCATTTTTGCAACTGTAATAATCAAGTACTCTGCCCACCTGGTTTTGCTTGCGATTCTGGTAGATGTAAAAATGTTTGCGAATCCATCAGATGTGGACCTAGAGCCGTATGCGACGCGGGCCGTTGCATTTGTCCACCTGGCTACGTAGGAGATCCGACTACCGGTTGTACAATAAGTGGTCAATGTCTTAATGACGCCGACTGCGTAGATTCTGAAATTTGTTTCCAACTTGGTAAAGGTCTACGAAAATGTGTGGATGCTTGCAGTAAAGTGCAGTGCGGGCCCAACGCTCTTTGTGTTAGTGCTAATCATAGATCGTCTTGTATTTGTGTGGCCGACTACAAAGGCAACCCAAGCGATTTAATCACGGGCTGTCAGCTGGAAGAAAGAAAACCAATTTACGATTGTTCTTATAACAACGACTGTCCTGCTGGAACAGTGTGTAGTTTGGAAATGAACGGCATTTACAAGTGTGTCAACCCTTGCACGACTGTTGCTTGTGGATTAAACGAAGTTTGTACACTTGATGGAACAGGTCACCCTACTTGCCGATGTAAGCCTAATTATGTGTGGAATCCAGTGTCTTCTGCGTGCGAAATACCTTCTATTCCAGACTGCACCACCGATAATGACTGTGAACAAGTCGAAC
Source organism: Malthinus flaveolus (assembly GCA_950108345.1). Lineage (NCBI taxonomy): Eukaryota > Metazoa > Arthropoda > Insecta > Coleoptera > Cantharidae > Malthinus > Malthinus flaveolus. The sequence continues at coordinate 19,663,984 of OX467287.1, read as the reverse complement.
AATGTTTACCCGATGCAATAGGAGTTCTTAAGTGTACGGCAGTTTGCTCGCAGTTCACCTGTCCAATTAATGCGGCGTGTGTAGCCTTAGGCCACAAAGGACAATGTCAGTGCTTACCAACTTATACTGGCAATCCAAGTGATCGCAGTGGGTGTAGACTCGTAATAGATAACCAGTGTGTGTCCGATACCCAATGTCAAGAACACGAAATGTGCAGAAAAAGTTCAACCGGCATTTTGAGATGCGAGTCAGCTTGCGATAACGTTAAATGCGGTCCTGGAGCAGTATGCATAGCTAACAATCATGTCGCTCGTTGCCAGTGTCCTCCAGGTCTCTACGTGGGCGATCCTAACGACGTATTCACCGGTTGTCAAACCGTGCCTTGCGTTTATAACATCGATTGTCCACCTCACCAGTTATGCGATAGATTAACTCACACTTGTTTAGGCGTATGTGAAGAAGACTCGTGTGGTAGTAACGCAGTTTGTATATCGGAAGATCACAAGGCAGTTTGTCAATGTCCTCCAGGTTTCAAAGCAAACCCCATTCCAGAAGTAGATTGCAAGCCAACCGAAGTTTGTAGCCCACACCCGTGTCACGAGTCGGCAATATGTGAAGGAACGACAACGGGTCATATCTGCAAGTGTCCGCCATTTACAATAGGGGATCCTTTCACTTCTGGATGTAGGCCCGAAGGCAACTGTCCGAATGGAGACCAAGACTGTCCGTTACAATCGGTTTGTCGAGGAGGTCGTTGTGTTAATCCTTGCGAGGAGACCTCTTGTGGTCCTAATGCTGTATGCACGGTAGTTAACAGAGGCGCTACCTGTACTTGTCCGGCCAAGTTTCTTCCTGCACCCCAAGGACCTCAACATGGTTGCGTGAAAGTAAGCACCAGTTGTACTTCTGATCAAGATTGCGGAGATGAAGTTTGCTTTGATGGTCAGTGCAAATCGGTTTGTAGGCAAAATGAGGACTGTTTGTTTGGAGAGCGTTGTTTACAAAACCTCTGTGTAACACCTTGTGCTGGACACAGTCAGTGTAAAAATAACCAAGCTTGCGTTAATAATGTTTGTGTTCTTGGATGCCGAAGCAATAGAAATTGTCCTGCGGATCAAGCGTGTATTAATAATAAGTGTCAGGATCCTTGTCTTCAAGAAGGCGTTTGTGGGCCTAACGCGCAATGCTCTTGCGTCCAACACTCGACCGTTTGTAAGTGTCCACAAGGTTTTAGAGGCAATCCGGTACCGGAAGAAGGATGTGTGCGCGTTTCGACGTCGTGTACGGCGGCAAATGAATGTCCAGCTGCTCATTTGTGCGTGGCGAATCAGTGTTGTTTACCTTGCAACGATAACGGAGGTTGTGCTATTGGAGAAAGATGTTCGGATAACATTTGCGTGAAGGTTTGTTTAGCGGATAATAACTGTTTGGCGGGCGAAGTGTGTAATAGTGGTATATGTCGATTGGGATGCACGGTGGATCCTGATTGTAAACCAAACCAAGTTTGTTTGGGAAGTAAATGCCACTGTACTAGTGGATTCCTTTCCACGGATAGCGATTGTATCGATATCGACGAGTGTGGCGAAAATCCGTGTCATCATTCTGCGAAATGTACAAACTCTCCTGGATCTTATAGTTGTACTTGTCCCAATGGAACGATAGGGGATCCATTTATCGAACCAGGTTGTTTCTCGCCAAATCAATGTAATCATGGAGCCGACTGTGGCGATAACTTAGCTTGCCGCGATGGACTGTGCACAGATCCGTGCTTGGGAACTAAATGCGGAATCAACGCTATTTGTAACGTTTACGATCACAACGCTGTTTGCTCGTGTCCAGCCGGATACCTTGGAGACTCGTACGACATCAACTTGGGATGCTTTAAAGTGGAGTGTTTAAATAACGTAGACTGTTTCGACGAGAAGGAGTGCGATGGGAACACCAACAAGTGCATAAGTAAGTTTCTTTTTCTTTTTCTCCTTATTGGAAATAACTCATTTATTTATTTTGACAGATCCTTGCGATTTAATTGATTGTGGCAAAGGAAATTGTTACGTTCAAAACCACGTGGGAAAATGCAATTGCCTACCGGGTTACTCGTTTTCTAAAGGAAAATGTGTCGACATCAATGAATGTGCATCCACAAACCCATGTCACGAAAGCGCAAAGTACGTTAAATATTGATTGGGAATTGAAATTTTTCATAATAGCACTCTAATTTTAGCTGCCAAAATGTACAAGGAGGCTTTACTTGCATATGTCCCGAGGGTTTAATTGGAGATCCTTTCAAAGTAGGATGTCGTAATCCCGGCGACTGTTTCACAGACACCGACTGCCCATACACGGCGGCGTGTATCGATAACCGCTGTAGGAACCCATGTGACAACCCTAAATCGTGTGGAAGAAATGCCGATTGTGTGCCAGAAGTTCACGCGCCATCTTGCAGATGTCCATCTAACGCAAGAGGGAACCCACAAGTTGAATGCATTCTTGTCGAATGTAGCAATAGTAACGACTGTCCAATAGCTAAAGCTTGCGTCGACGACTACTGTGTAGATCCTTGCTCTGTTATGAACGTTTGTGGCCAAAACGCAAATTGCGTTTCGACAAACCACGTCGGTATTTGTACTTGCCAGCCTGGTTTTACCGGCAACCCTCAATTGGGCTGCATTCCAATTTTACCATGTGCGACAGATACTCAATGTCCAGGTGGAAGTAAATGCGCTGGAGGAATATGCTCTTGTAAGTTTTGCCCATTAACATAACTAAAGTAAAACTAATCGTGACCATTTTAGCAATATGTACATCGTCCAGAGAGTGTATACAAGATCAGTTATGCATTCAAGGAGCTTGTCAATCAACATGTAAATCTAACGCAACGTGCATCAATTTCCAATACTGTCAAAACAATATCTGCACCCAGGACTTCAAATGTTTATCAGATGGAGATTGTTCGAGTAACGAAAAGTGCATCACAAATTCAATTGGGCAAGCCGAATGTGTGGAGGCATGTAACGGATTTGTTTGCGGACGGAATGCGGAATGCACTTCTGCGAATCACCAGGCGGTGTGCGAATGCCAACCCGGATATCGTGGAAGTCCAAACGACGATAAAATTGGATGCCAGCAAGTAGAATGTGAAATTAACGAACAGTGTAGTAACGACAAACTCTGCGAGCAGTACATGTGTAAGATTGCTTGTTTGGTTAAAAATCCTTGTGGTAAAAACGCCTTGTGCTCTGCCGAGAGACACGAACAAGTTTGCTATTGTCAACCCGGTTACACCGGCGATCCTCACAGCGGATGTCAGTTGATCGACTTTTGTGCCGACGCTCCTTGTGGACCTGGTGCAACTTGTCACAATTCGAGAGGATCTTTCAGATGTCAATGTCCTACCGGTTCAGTTGGAGATGCTTATAATGAAGGTTGTCGTGCAGAAGTCGAGTGTGAAGAGAATAACGACTGTCCAGTTGGAGCAGAATGTATTAGGTCTAATGGAATTCCAAAATGTAGAGACGTTTGCCAAAACACAAAATGTGGTCCAAATTCGGAATGCGTAGCTGTGGATCATGTAGGACACTGCACTTGTAGAAACGGATATCAGGGAAATGCCAACGATATTTCGGTCGGTTGTCGACCCACGCCCGTCTCTTGCCGTAGCACGAGCGACTGCCCTGCTAGTACTTACTGTTACGGAGAAATATGCAGACGTAAGACCGCTTCAAATGACTCCTTTTATTTGAATTACAAAAATGTTTATTTTACAGCAACATGCCAGTCGGATGAAGAATGTGACCTTAGCGAAAACTGCATACAGGGACAATGTTTGGATCCTTGCCAATTAAAATCGGCATGTGGAATGAACGCCAACTGCAAAGTTGTTAACCACGCCAAGCACTGTAGCTGTCCACCAACTTTCACAGGAAACCAAGACGTGGAATGCTTCAGAAGTAAGTCGACTCTTTTAATATTGTTACTCAGTGATGTGGTAAAGAGCTCGCCGAGTGCAGCGAGACCTAATTATTTGGCCCAATGTTTTAACTAAATACTTATCTCTTCCAGCTCCAATTTCCTGCACAGGAGACTACGATTGCGACCCCGAACTAATTTGCCAAGATCGCAAATGTTTACCAAAATGCTACAACGACAACGAATGCGCGTACAACGAAAAGTGCCTTAAAGGAACCTGCATGCTCACTTGCCGGGTAGATAACGATTGCTTCTTAGGCCACATATGTTTGAAGAACAAGTGCATGTTGGGTTGTCACGTCGACGAAGATTGTAGCGATAGCGAGTCGTGTAGAAATAATCGTTGTGTTAATCCCTGTTCGGAATCGCCTTGCGGACCCAACGCACTTTGCACCGTTTCAAATCATCGCGCCTCGTGTTCGTGCGGCACGGGATTTGTTCCAAATCCGTCTGCAAAAGTCGCTTGCGTGCGATCGCCCGCACAACCCTGTACGGAAAATAGAGAATGTCCGGCTGGAACAACTTGCGTCGACAAACAGTGCAATACCGTTTGCTCTTCCGATCACGGATGCTTAAACAACGAACGTTGTGACGCACAGACTGGCACATGTAAAGCATTATGTCGTAAAGATGACGACTGTAGAAGCGAAGAAATTTGCGAAAGTTTAACCTGTTTAATTGGATGTAGAAGCGATCACCACTGTTCTCTGGAAAAATCGTGTATTAATAGCAAATGTGTCGATCCTTGCTCTTCTCCGACTGCGTGCGGTACCAACGCTAACTGCGAGGTGGTCAACCATCAAAAAGTTTGTTCGTGTCCACGACCCTTGCTTGGAAACCCAGAGGACTCGTGCAGACGATCCGTAACACCTTGCTCCGTAGACTCGGAATGCGTCAATCGACAAGTTTGTTACGCTGGTCTATGCCAAGAAAACTGCAGAACGTAAGTTAAAAACATCCTCTTATTGGACATTTTAACGCAATTTGTTTTTGTTAGGGACACCAATTGTTTGTCTAACGAGAAATGCGTGAAGGGAGCTTGTAAGACTGTTTGCAACTCGGACGCCTCTTGCGGATTAAATGAAATATGTAATAACAGGATATGCAGTGTAGGCTGCCGTACCGACCATTCGTGTCAAGGCACTGAAGCTTGCATTAACAACAAGTGCCAAAGTAAGCTCACAATTGTTTAACTCGGTATGATTGATATTCATTTGTTTTTTGTTTACAGGTCCTTGCGACGGTTTCACTACTTGTGGAACTTGCGCGTTGTGTAGTGTGGTGAACCATCTAGCTCAGTGTAGTTGTCCTTCGAATTATTTGGGAAATCCATTAGCAGCGTGTACGCTTCCGGCCACGCGTTGTGAAGGAAGCGATGGTACTTGTGATTGCGACGATGCCGGTTACTGTTCTACTGCTTGTAACCTCGATTCCGATTGTTCTTGTGGAGAATTATGCAGAGATAACAAGTGTCTTACAAAGTGCTCGTCCAAGTTGCCGTGTGCCCAAGGGCAAATTTGTTCTAATGGAGGTTGTGTTGCGGGTTGCCGATCGAACAACGATTGTCCTTTATCTAAATCGTGCGTTAATAGAAAGTGTACAGATCCGTGTACTTCGAGGAATGCGTGCGGTAGAAATGCCCTATGTCAAGTGTCAGATCATCGTACGGTTTGTCTGTGCCCCGACGGTTTTCAAGGGGAGCCAACTAAAGATTGTAAGCCTTACGAATGTAGAACCGATAACGATTGTGAGCCTAATAAGAGATGCAGTTCTGATGGCGCTTGTAAGAATCCTTGTTTGGAACGGAACGCGTGTGGAGTTAACGCGCAATGCAAAGTCGTGCAGAAAGCTGCACAATGTTCGTGTCCACCTGGGTATATTGGAAATGCCAAATTGGAGTGTAAGCAGACTGTTGCAGAGGGATGTTTGAGAAATCCGTGTGGGGAAAATACCAAGTGTAGAGATGTACCTGGTGGATTTGAGTGTACTTGCTCTCCAAGTTGTATCGGCGACCCTTATCGTGGGTGTATTTGCGAAGGGCCTTTAATTAATTTGTGCAAGGATAAGCTTTGTGGCGTTAACGCGCAGTGCAAAGTTGTCGGTAAAGTTCCTCAATGTTACTGTCCGTCCGAATACCCCTCGGGAGATCCTACAATTGAATGTGAGTTTAACGGAATTTTTTTAAGGCCAACTGTCAACTGTCGTAACAAATGTAATTATTTTTTATATGCAGGTTCTTTGGAAAGAGGTGTGGTCGATTGCAGAACCGAAGGCTGTGGTAAGAATGCGGAGTGTATAAGGGAGCAAGCGTTCTTTGTCTGTAGATGTCCTCCGGGAATGAACGGCGTTCCAGAAAAAGAATGTTACAGGGGTGAGTCAACCCTAACTATTTTTTCACTTGTAAAAACATTTCAACACATACAGTGCCCACCAAATACAGATAATCTCTCCATATTTTTTATATTATATATTTTTTTTAATGCAGGAATCGGTTAATCACATCTTTTTTTGTACAGATCTTGCACATAATTTTCTTTATTGTAGGAACATTAAAAAATGCGTTGTTTGTACATAATTTGTAGATTTCAACACATACGTACACTATGTGGAATGTACACTTCAAAGTTCCAATCTGTCTTTATAAATCATCAACATCGGCACATTTTTTTTATACTTGGTGACACAGTTTCTAACATTTTCATATAATTTTAAATGGAGTGGTTTGCATTGATGGTCTTATGAAAGGGTTAGGTAATTGGGTTACAGTGGTAGCGTTTAAAATTTTCAGGAATTTACTTAAATTAATTATAATTCGGAATAATCATTGGTCAAATTACAGCCAAAGAAGAAGAATCATTTCACCTCTCATTTTCTATGCGCCAAAAACTTTGTATTTCTACTTTTAAGCTCTACTACTCTAACTTAAATTACTCTACACGTGTGTTTTACGCCGAAACAGTAAACTCTCAAGCTATAAACTCCAAAAAACTGTTTCACTTTGTATGAATACAAAAACACACTTCACAACACTGTTTTAAGCTAATGTAAAAAGTTTGCAGTACAATGACATTTCAATGTTACTGAATTGCAGCTTTCGAAAATGAGTCAGATTGGGAACAGTGAAAGGAGCATTCTCACATTGTATTGTATATTTACTTGAGTATCTTTTAAAACGGCTGAAGTTTTTGTTGCTTGTAAATATTGCGGCTTGTTCAAACTCGTTGAGATAGCCTCTTTCATTTCTCTCATTCTCTGACTATCTTCATTACATTAGCATGTTATTTTTATTATTTTTGTATTACGAGATATTTCCTTTCACGGTTCTTACAATAGCTTTTCTTTTTTTCTGCCCATCTTCGATGTCCCTATAGATGCAGAGTGTAACACTGATACAGAATGTCCGAACGAAAAGGCGTGCATCGACTTCAAGTGCATAGACCCGTGTAGCTTGAGAGGAGCTTGCGGCTTAAATGCACTATGTAAGACAGTTTTACACAGACCCAGATGTTCTTGCCCTCAGTGCCACGTCGGCATGGCAAACACGGAATGTAGCCTCGTTCCAAACTGCGAAAATGTTACCCCACGTCCGAACGAACGCGTAACGTGCACGGTCGACGACGACTGTTCTCCGACGACGGCTTGCAACGGACGATCTGGAGAATGTTACAATCCGTGTAACAACCCTTCGTTCAAATGCAAAGGCAACAAAAAATGCGAAGTCCATCAACACCGAGCTACGTGCGTATGCAAAAACGGCTTCATCGTAAACGAACTTGGAGAAATAGCTTGCGCTCCAGACGTAACAGAATGTTCGCAAGACAATCAGTGCCCATCTAACAAGGGATGCATAGAAGGCCGTTGTCAAAACCCATGCACGGCTTCCAAAAAACCACCTTGTTCGCCCGAAAAATCGTGCGAAGTCTTAAACCATCGACCCGTATGTATTTGTATGAAAGACTGCAATCCTTCTCTTTCGATTTGCCTAAGAGATAGCGGTTGTCCGTCTACGCAAGCCTGTCGAGCGTTTAAATGTGAAGATCCGTGCGCATCGGCAAATTGTCCCGCTGATACGCCCTGTTTCGTAGAAGACCATAAACCGATTTGCAAGTTTTGTCCTCCAGGATTTATATCAGATTCAAAATATGGATGCCTCAAAGGTAAATTAATTTGGATAGACCACTTTATAGACGTACTTCAATGACAATTTAAAAAAAAACTTTGACGTTGCTTTCGGTTTTAAGTTTGCATATAATAGAGAAACCCTCTGCTACGACGTTACTTACAAATGCCACACAAAACGAACCTTTTTGTTTATTATATGCTACGTAATATTTTTCTATTTTCTCCTCTTATTTTTTTGTTCTTTAAATTGTAAATTATCTATTATTGATCTCTTGTTATTTATGAATCTAATGATTAATAACTAATACAAAACCGTATAATAGATTAACGGAATGAAGTTAGACTGATTTTACTAATGTATTTAAAATGTTGTATTTTGTATGTATATATTCACAGCTGATATCTCGTCCACGATTGTCTGCACGTCGGATACTGAATGTACACAAGCACAATCCTGCATTAAAGGCAAATGCATAGATCTTTGCACAAGCAAGTGTGGCAAAGCAGCCAAATGCGAAGCACAGGCCCACAGTGTTATATGTTCATGCCCATCCGGTTACGAAGGCAATGCTTCTGTCGAATGTTTTCCACTTATATCCACCACTGACACACCTACATACACACTTCCGACTCAATTCGAAACTGAATCTACCACCCAACTAGTTCAAGTAGTCACTCAATCTACCACGACGAGAGACCGGGGGTTAGATTTAAACACAACTACAAAACCTATTGTTAACGCAACAACCGAGGATGTATATACAGTCACTCCTTACCATAACACTAAAGAACCTACCGATTCCTCAGTGGTTACCGTAACACCTAGTATACAAATTACAACAGATTTCCCAAACACTAATAATCAATTCACCACTATAAGTTACCAACAAAAAACTGATCCAATACAAACCACCGAAGATAGACAAACAATTACTTCTTTCGTAACAACTGCAAGTTCTGCCACCCCAAATATTATAGAAACAACTGGCTACCCGAATCCTACATTTCCTTTTACTGACGACCAAACTGGCCAAACTACCTCACAAATTATTGAAAGTGAACCTACTCTAAGTGTAACTAGCAGCAGTAAAAGTTCCATCGGAACAACTATAACCCCACCTAATACGAAAGTGCCTGCAGAACAGACTACAACAGAAGAAGGACGAGTGGAAACACTTCGTACAGTAACTATGGGTAGCGTTACAATGTCTTCTACCAACACACCGGAAGTAACACTAAAACCACTATTTACTACTACTGGGGAACCAACATTTGCCTATCCAATTGAGCCAATAACAGACGACGAGAGTACGACAGGAACTACAGCTAAACCTTTTAGTACGACCAGAGAAGGTACTGAGTATTCAACAACGTTATCGTCACAAGCACCTACAACACAGTCTATACCACCTTCTGCGTACACTGTGGAAGGTTTAAATACAATTGGTGTGACAACAACTAATGGAAGTACGGTAAAGGTCACAACTGAAATAAGTGAAAAGCCTGAAGAACACTCGTACACCTCTTCGTCAACACCTGAGTACTATACTAAAGAAGTACCAACAACAAGTACCCCGACTGCTACTATTACCACTGGAGAGATTTCAGCACAAACTACGGTGAAATTTTCTACTGATACCACAGCATCTATGGAACACTCGATTACTCCTCCGGGGCATGAAACTGCATCTCAAACCGGTATAACTTCTGAATACTCTACTAAGAGAGTAACAACAACTGATACCTCAACTGGTGCTTATACGCCTGGGGAGACTTTAGCACAGACTACTTCGAAATCTTACGCTGATACCACAGCAACAATAGCACACTCGATTATACCTTCGTCGCATGAAACAACATTGATATCCACATCAACCCCTGAATATCTCACTAAGGAAGTTACAAATAGTCCTCCAACTAGCTCGATTACTACTGAACAGACTTTAGCACAGACTACTTTAAAATATTTTACTGATACCGCCGTAACTATAGAACACTCGATTACTCCTTCGTCGTATGAAACAACATCGCAATCCGCAGCAACTCTTGAATATATTACTAAGGAAGTATCGACAACTGGAACCCCAACTGGTATTTTTACGACTGGAGAGACTATAACACAGACTACTTCGAAGTCTGGTACTACTGCTGGAGCAATTACAACCAGTGAAAATGTAAGAGACACTACTTTAAAATCAGACACTGAAGCTACAGAACCAGTTGTATCTTTGGCAACTTCATCACATGAAACTACAACGCAGTTGCTGTCGTCTTCTGAACATACTACTAAAAGTATACCTACAGTTAGTACCACTGCTGGAGCAACTACAACTAGTGAGACTGTAGAGGAAAGTACAAGAAAATCAGGCACTAAAGCTACAGAGCCAGTTGAGTCTTCAACTACTCCGACACAAGAAACTACAACGCAGTTCTTATCGTCTTCTGAATATACAACTAAAAGTATACCTACAGCTGGTATCACCACTGGGGCTCATACAACCAGTGAGAGTGTAAGAGAAACTACTTTAAAATCAGACGCCAAAGCTACAGAGCCAGCTGAGTCTTCAGTTACTCCGTCACAAGAAACTACAACGCAGTTCTTAGCGTCTTCTGAATACACAACTAAAAGTATGCCTACAGTTGGTACCACTGCTGGAACAATTACTACCAGTGAGAGTGTAAGAGAAACTACTTTAAAATCAGACACCAAAGCTACAGAGCCAGCTGAGTCTTCAGTTACTCCGTCACAAGAAACTACAACGCAGTTCTTAGCGTCTTCTGAATATACCACTAAAGGTATACCGCCAGATGGGTCCACTACAGGAGCAATTTCAACCAGTGAGAGTGTAGGAGAAACTACTTTAAAATCAGACACTAAAGCTACAGAGCTAGCTGAGTTTTCAGTTACTCCGTCACAAGACACTACGACGCAGTTCTTATCGTCTTCTGAATATACAACTAAAAGTATGCCTACAGTTGGTACCACTGCTGGGGCTATTACAACCAGCGAGAGTGTAGGAGAAACTACTTTAAAATCAGACACTAAAGCTACAAAGCCAGCTGAGTCTTCAACTACTCCGACACAAGAAACTACAACGCAGTTCTTATCGTCTTCTGAATATACAACTAAAAGTATGCCTACAGTTGGTACCACTGCTGGGGCTATTACAACCAGTGAGAGTGTAGGAGAAACTACTTTAAAATCAGACACTAAAGCTACAGAGTCAGCTGAGTCTTCAACTACTCCGACACAAGAAACTACAACGCAGTTCTTATCGTCTTCTGAATATACAACTAAAAGTATGCCTACAGTTGGTACCACTGCTGGGGTTATTACAACCAGTGAGAGTGTAAGAGAAACTACTTTAAAATCAGACGCCAAAGCTACAGAGCCAGCTGAGTCTTCAGTTACTCCGTCACAAGAAACTACAACGCAGTTCTTAGCGTCTTCTGAATACACAACTAAAAGTATGCCTACAGATGGTACCACTGCTGGAACAATTACTACCAGTGAGAGTGTAAGAGAAACTACTTTAAAATCAAACACCAAAGCTACAGAGCCAGCTGAGTCTTCAGTTACTCCGTCACAAGAAACTACAACGCAGTTCTTAGCGTCTTCTGAATATACCACTAAAGGTATACCGCCAGATGGGTCCACTACAGGAGCAATTTCAACCAGTGAGAGTGTAGGAGAAACTACTTTAAAATCAGACACTAAAGCTACAGAGCTAGCTGAGTTTTCAGTTACTCCGTCACAAGACACTACGACGCAGTTCTTATCGTCTTCTGAATATACAACTGAAAGTATGCCTACAGTTGGTACCACTGCTGGGGCTATTACAACCAGCGAGAGTGTAGGAGAAACTACTTTAAAATCAGACACTAAAGCTACAAAGCCAGCTGAGTCTTCAACTACTCCGACACAAGAAACTACAACGCAGTTCTTATCGTCTTCTGAATATACAACTAAAAGTATGCCTACAGTTGGTACCACTGCTGGGGCTATTACAACCAGTGAGAGTGTAGGAGAAACTACTTTAAAATCAGACACTAAAGCTACAGAGTCAGCTGAGTCTTCAACTACTCCGACACAAGAAACTACAACGCAGTTCTTATCGTCTTCTGAATATACAACTAAAAGTATGCCTACAGTTGGTACCACTGCTGGGGTTATTACAACCAGTGAGAGTGTAAGAGAAACTACTTTAAAATCAGACGCCAAAGCTACAGAGCCAGCTGAGTCTTCAGTTACTCCGTCACAAGAAACTACAACGCAGTTCTTAGCGTCTTCTGAATACACAACTAAAAGTATGCCTACAGTTGGTACCACTGCTGGAACAATTACTACCAGTGAGAGTGTAAGAGAAACTACTTTAAAATCAGACACCAAAGCTACAGAGCCAGCTGAGTCTTCAGTTACTCCGTCACAAGAAACTACAACGCAGTTCTTAGCGTCTTCTGAATATACCACTAAAGGTATACCGCCAGATGGGTCCACTACAGGAGCAATTTTAACCAGTGAGAGTGTAGGAGAAACTACTTTAAAATCAGACACTAAAGCTACAGAGCTAGCTGAGTTATCAGTTACTCCGTCACAAGACACTACGACGCAGTTCTTATCGTCTTCTGAATATACAACTAAAAGTATGCCTACAGTTGGTACCACTGCTGGGGCTATTACAACCAGCGAGAGTGTAGGAGAAACTACTTTAAAATCAGACACTAAAGCTACAAAGCCAGCTGAGTCTTCAACTACTCCGACACAAGAAACTACAACGCAGTTCTTATCGTCTTCTGAATATACAACTAAAAGTATGCCTACAGTTGGTACCACTGCTGGGGCTATTACAACCAGTGAGAGTGTAGGAGAAACTACTTTAAAATCAGACACTAAAGCTACAGAGTCAGCTGAGTCTTCAACTACTCCGACACAAGAAACTACAACGCAGTTCTTATCGTCTTCTGAATATACAACTAAAAGTATGCCTACAGTTGGTACCACTGCTGGGGTTATTACAACCAGTGAGAGTGTAAGAGAAACTACTTTAAAATCAGACGCCAAAGCTACAGAGCCAGCTGAGTCTTCAGTTACTCCGTCACAAGAAACTACAACGCAGTTCTTAGCGTCTTCTGAATACACAACTAAAAGTATGCCTACAGTTGGCATCACTGCTGGAGCTATTACAACTAGTGAGGCTGTAGAGAAAACTACCTTAAAATCCGACACTAAAGCTACAGAGCCAGCTGAGTCTTCAGTTACTCCGTCACAAGAAACTACAACGCAGTTCTTAGCATCTTCTGAATATACCACTAAAGGTATACCGCCAGATGGGTCCACTACAGGAGCAATTTCAACTAGTGAGAGTGTAGGAGAAACTACTTTAAAATCAGACACTAAAGCTACAGAGCTAGCTGAGTCTTCAGTTACTCCGTCACAAGACACCACGACGCAGTTCTTATCGTCTTCTGAATATACAACTAAAAGTATGCCTACAGTTGGTACCACTGCTGGGGCTATTACAACCAGTGAGAGTGTAGGAGAAACTACTTTAAAATCAGACACTAAAGCTACAAAGCCAGCTGAGTCTTCAACTACTCCGACACAAGAAACTACAACGCAGTTCTTAGCGTTTTCTGAATATTCTACTAACAGTATACCTACAGTTGGTACCACTGCTGGAGCAATTACAACCAGTGAGAGTGTAGGAGAAACTACTTTAAAATCAGACATTAAAGCTACAGAGCCAGCTGAGTCTTCAACTACTCCGACACAAGAAACTACAACGCAGTTCTTATCGTCTTCTGAATATACAACTAAAAGTATACCTACAGTTGGTACCTCTGCTGGGGCTATTACAACCAGTGAGAGCGTAGGAGAAACTACTTTAAAATCAGACACTAAAGCTACACAACCAGCTGAGTCTTCAACTACTCCGACACAAGAAACTACAACGCAGTTCTTAGCGTCTTCTGAATATTCTACTAAAAGTATACCTACAGTTGGTACCACTGCTGGAGCAATTACAACCAGTGAGAGTGTAGGAGAAACTACTTTAAAATCAGAGACTAAGGCTACAAAGCCAGCTGAGTCTTCAACTACTCCGACACAAGAAACTACAACGCAGTTCTTAGCGTCTTCTGAATATTCTACTAACAGTATACCTACAGTTGGTACCACTGCTGGAGCAATTACAACCAGTGAGAGTGTAGGAGAAACTACTTTAAAATCAGAGACTAAGGCTACAAAGCCAGCTGAGTCTTCAACTACTCCGACACAAGAAACTACAACGCAGTTCTTAGCGTCTTCTGAATATTCTACTAACAGTATACCTACAGTTGGTACCACTGCTGGAGCAATTACAACCAGTGAGAGTGTAGGAGAAACTACTTTAAAATCAGACACTAAAGCTACAGAGCCAGCTGAGTCTTCAACTACTCCGACACAAGAAACTACAACGCAGTTCTTAGCGTCTTCTGAATATACAACTAAAAGTATGCCTACAGTTAGTACCACTGCTGGGATTATTACAACCAGTGAGAGTGTAGGAGAAACTACTTTAAAATCAGACACTAAAGCTACAAAGCCAGCTGAGTCTTCAACTACTCCGACACAAGAAACTACAACGCAGTACTTATCGTCTTCTGAATATACCACTAAAGGTATACCGCCAGATGGGTCCACTACAGGAGCAATTTCAACCAGTGATAGTGTAGGAGAAACTACTTTAAAATCAGACACTAAAGCTACAGAGCCAGCTGAGTCTTCAACTACTCCGACACAAGAAACTACAACGCAGTTCTTAGCGTCTTCTGAATATACAACTAAAGGTATACCTACAGTTAGTACCACTGCTGGAGCAATTACAACCAGTGAGAGTGTAGGAGAAACTACTTTAAAATCAGACACTAAAGCTACAGAGCCAGCTGAGTCTTCAACTACTTCGACACAAGAAACTACAACGCAGTTTTTAGCGTCTTCTGAATATACAACTAAAAGTATGCCTACAGTTGGTACCACTGCTGGGGCTATTACAACCAGTGAGAGTGTAGGAGAAACTACTTTAAAATCAGACAATAAAGCTACAGAGCCAGCTGAGTCTTTAACTACTCCGACACAAGAAACTACAACGCAGTTCTTAGCGTCTTCTGAATATACAACTAAAAGTATACCAACAGTTGGTACCACTGCTGGAGCTATTACAACCAGTGAGATTGTAGGAGAAACTACTTTCAAATCAGACACTAAAGCTACAAAGCCAGCTGAGTCTTCAACTACTCCGACACAAGAAACTACAACGCAGTTCTTATCGTCTTCTGAATATACCACTAAAAGTATACCTACAGTTGGTACCACTGCTGGGGCTATTACAACCAGTGAGAGTGTAGGAGAAACTACTTTAAAATCAGACAATAAAGCTACAGAGCCAGCTGAGTCTTCAACTACTCCGACACAAGAAACTACAACGCAGTTCTTAGCGTCTTCTGAATATACAACTAAAAGTATACCACCAATTGGTACCACTGCTGGAGCTATTACAACCAGTGAGATTGTAGGAGAAACTACTTTGAAATCAGACACTAAAGCTACAAAGCCAGCTGAGTCTTCAACTACTCCGACACAAGAAACTACACCGCAGTTCTTATCGTCTTCTGAATATACAATTAAAAGTATGCCTACAGTTGGTACCACTGCTGGGGCTATTACAACCAGTAAGGCTGTAGAACAAACTACGTTAAAACCAGACAATAAAGCCTCAGAGTCAACTGAGTCTTCAGTTACTCCGTCGCATGAAACTGTAACGCAGTTCCTATCGTCTTCTGAATATACTACTCAAGCTATATCTACAGTTAGTACTACTAGTGTAGAAATTACAACTAGTGAGACTGTAGAAACAACTACTTTAAAATCAGACTCTAGAGTTACAGAACCAGTGGTATCTTTTGCAACTCCGTCATATGAGACTACTACGCAGTTCCTATCGTCCTCCGAATACACGACTAGAAGTATACCTACAGTTGGCATCACTGCTGGAGCTATTACAACTAGTGAGGCTGTAGAGAAAACTACCTTAAAATCCGACACTAAAGCTACAGAGCCAGCTGAGTCTTCAGTTACTCCGTCACAAGAAACTACAACGCAGTTCTTAGCGTCTTCTGAATATACAACTAAAGGTATACCTACAGTTGGTACCACTGCTGGAGCAATTACAACCAGTGAGAGTGTAGGAGAAACTACTTTAAAATCAGACACTAAAGCTACAAAGCCAGCTGAGTCTTCAACTACTCCGACACAAGAAACTACAACGCAGTACTTATCGTCTTCTGAATATACCACTAAAGGTATACCGCCAGATGGGTCTACTTCAGGAGCAATTTCAACCAGTGAGAGTGTAGGAGAAACTACTTTAAAATCAGACACTAAAGCTACAGAGCCAGCTGAGTCTTCAACTACTCCGACACAAGAAACTACAACGCAGTTCTTATCGTCTTCTGAATATACAACTAAAAGTATACCTACAGTTGGTACCTCTGCTGGGGCTATTACAACCAGTGAGAGCGTAGGAGAAACTACTTTAAAATCAGACACTAAAGCTACACAACCAGCTGAGTCTTCAACTACTCCGACACAAGAAACTACAACGCAGTTCTTAGCGTCTTCTGAATATTCTACTAAAAGTATACCTACAGTTGGTACCACTGCTGGAGCAATTACAACCAGTGAGAGTGTAGGAGAAACTACTTTAAAATCAGAGACTAAGGCTACAAAGCCAGCTGAGTCTTCAACTACTCCGACACAAGAAACTACAACGCAGTTCTTATCGTCTTCTGAATATACCACTAATGGTATCCCGCCAGATGGTTCCACTACTGGAGCAATTACAACCAGTGAGAGTGTAGGAGAAACTACTTTAGAAACAGACACTAAAGCTACAGAGCCAGCCGAGTCTTCAACTACTCCGACACAACAAACTACAACGCAAGGCCTATCGTCTTCTGGATATACCACTAAAGGTATACCTACTGTTAGTACCACTACTGGAGCAATGGCAACCAGTGAGAGTGTAGGAGGAACTACTTTAAAATCCGACACTAAACCTACAGAACCAGTTGAGCCTTCCGTTACTCGGTCACATGAAACTACAACGCAATACATAACAACTTCTTTATATTCCACTAAAGAAGCCCCTACAGTTGGTACCACTGGGCGAGAAATTACTACTAGTGGGAATCTGGAAGAAAATACTTTAAAATATGATACTCACTCAACAGAACCCGTCGAGTTCTCAGGTGCTCCTACGTCGCATGAAATTACTACGCTGGCAGCCTCATTTTCCGAATATACCACTAAGGGTGTGCCTATAGTAGGTTCTACTTCTGGAGCGACTACAACCATTGGAACTCTAACTGAAAGTACTTTAAAGTCAGATTCTAACTTTACTGAATCAGTAGAGTACTCTACGACTCCCTCTTTGCATGAAACAACGACACAGTCCGCATCATTTTCTGAATATACTACTAAAAGTGTAGCTACTAGTGGTTTCACAGATGGAAGTGTTTCAACCATGCCGATTCCAACAGAAACCACTACACAATCCAAAGGATCTTCTGAGTATAATACTGAAAGTGTACCTACAATAATTGCTACCACTTTTAGTATCGGTTCAACAGGTAGTAGTCAAGAGATAACTACAACTGAAGGTCGTGTAATAACAAGTTCTTTAATACCAACTTTTACTGAGAGTTCGGAAAATGTTACTAATTTAGAATTTACATCGAAGTTTCCACCCGTTGGTACTACAATAGGAAACATTGTTACTGAGGTGACTGGCGCTGATGTTACAATTCCAACAGTTGCCTACCATCATAAAACTGACTCTCCCACTTCTTTCACCGTTGACGAATTCACTACTATACCTTATTCCACCGTTAAAAATGAGCTTCAAAATACCACCGGTTCGGACACATTTGAGACTTCTACCACGTACGGTACTAATAGTTATAATTTCTCTTCGTGCACATCCGAACTTGACTGTTCCAATGACACTTCGTGCATTCAAAACATTTGCCAAAATCCTTGTACGTATTATTATCCTTGCAAAAAAGGTATAGATTGCGATGTAATTGGGCATACTCCTGTGTGCCTGTGCCCATTAAATCAAAGACAGGATGTAGTTGATTGTAAAATTATACCAGGTAAAATTGAGTAATATTTGTTTGGGATTTATATGCTCTCGCACACTTCTGGATTTCAAGGATGCAAGCATGATATTTTGCAGCCTCTCCTGTTTGCAGTTGCATGAGGCTGTCAAGGTCCACCTACAGGAACCTCCAGAAAATTATGCATGATCGTTTTTATGTGCTGGATCAACGCTACCTACAGCAAAATAAGTTCTCTGCGAGAACTCGAATATCTTTTTTTTTTATTAGGGTTACGTTTGTACTTTTTTTGTATTTTTTCTTGTACATATGTACATAAATTTGGTGATGGTTTTGGGGCGATGTGTATATAGTTGGTTGTAGGGTGGTGGTCGCTTTTGTATATATGTGTGTATTTTTTATTTTTCTGGGTGTCTAGTAGATTTTAGATTTTTGCTTCGAAAGTATTTTCAGCTTATGTGCTTTAATTATTGTTTTTCGTTACAGTATAAAATTTTCTATTCTTTTTTTAGTTAGACTCATTTGTTTTTTTTGATAATTCTCAGATATTGCTTGTCGGTCCCATTTGGAGTGCCCTTCGCAACAAGCGTGTATTAATGCAAGATGTCAAAATCCTTGCGCCGTTTCAAATCCGTGCACGTTTAATCAAGATTGCCAAGTGCAAAATCATCAACCTGTTTGTGTTAAGGGTAAAATGATGAGGTTTGTAGCGAAAAGTGCTTAAGTTGTTTGTTTCAGTGTGTCAATGTCAGAAGAATTCGGATTGTCGCTCGAGTAATTTGGAATGTGATGGATGCAAGTGTGTTGTTAAACCTTGTAGGTATTTAATTTATTATAATTGGCCTTTTTAACAAACGCTTTCTTGCACAGATGAGCCTACGATTGTACCAGGTTGCGAACATTGTCCTCCTGGTGTCACTTGCGACCCACTCACTGGTGCTTGCATCAAAGGTAAGTCAAAATGTTTGCTTTTATGTTCTTCGCGTAATTTTAACAAAATGTTGCTGTTGATCATTGTATTACTAATCCCCATGCTCCTTCAAACTCCCAAAAATTCCGTATTAATTTTGACAACTGGATTTGGAATAACTCGACGAGATGCGAAAAAATTGGTGTGCTTTTAACACGTGGTAAAGTGATCATATAACTACCATTAATAAAAAAAATTTTTTTAATCAAATCTAATTTCAGCTTACATGAAAAGTTATGCAGTCTGTGTTGAAATTGTAAATAATTTTGTAAATATTGAAAATATTTGAAAATTTAGAAAATTTCCTCATCGAGTTTTACAGCACAATTGCAAAACTTAAATTGTAAAAAATATATGGCTTATACTGTTCTTTGGTTATTATAATATCTTTTGGTGATTTAAAATCTTTTTGAGAAATTTGAAAATAGTTCATTTTGTACATGCATCAGTAGCTTACCATAAAATTCGTTACTCAAACACCTAGGCACTTTCTCCGATGCAGGCTTGAATACTCCACTCAGAACAGTGGCAATTCCTTCTTAAATATAGCTTTTCTCATCATACTGGATACAGCCTTCCATTAGTTCGTTTCATATTTTTCGTTTCATTTCCTGAAACTCGCATGACCTTTCTTTTCTTAGATGTAATTTAAAGTTTCAGCATTGCACGTACCTATGTAATTTGAAAAAACGTATATTAAGATGAAAAGTAGCCCGTTTCTTCTTTACAATTGTGACTTTTAAAATGTGGTTCGCGACATTCTTTACTATAAAGGCTCTGCATGGAACGTACCCCTTTTCTAAATGTGAAAAATGTCCAAAATCAAAACTTTACACATTAAATAAATTAGCAAGTGGTGCTGGTTATTTTTTGTCCCAGAGTTGTAAAGCAATATAATCACTAATTTGAACCATGGATAGTCATTTGACTAGTTTAATTCAAATTTGCTTTGTCAGTGCACTTAGAACTACTGACACGTCCATTTGATTGGTTGCAAGTGCACTAAGTACCTATAGTCTTAATCCAAACAACCTGAAACGAACCATTTAATCAAAAGACTATCCGTATTTTAAATTAGTGTAAATGCTATTTTAATGGCGGAATATCGCCAACCAAAGAACATTACAATACCTTATTATTTTTATGTAAATAAATCTAACAAACAACTAATGTATAATATTTATCTAATAAATCTACTAGAACCTGGTCATCCTAAAGTTCATCAACCATGCCAATCCGATATGGACTGCGTTGATTCGGAAGCTTGTTTTATGTCCGAATGTCAAAATCCGTGCGAATTCACAAATGCGTGTGCATCGACAGCCAAATGTCAGGCCAAAATGCACAGACCAATATGTACATGTCCCATGGGATACGAAGGAAACCCCGCAAATAAATGCTTCAAATCTCAACCCAGTAAGCTAACACAAACTTACATCCTGCAATTTTTATTAATTTAAACAATTGAAAACTAAAAATGATTTAATACGATTTTTAATAAGTATAACAAATTAAATTGACTTTAAAGGAACTAATTAGTAATAATTGTACAGTTGAAATTAAAAACGTTTTCTGTAAAGAGATTCAAGATTACAACTAGTGCTTTCCCTACTACTATGGTACAGTCAATGCAGTCAATAGAAAGCAACCTGTACATTTATTGCTCTCAAGGCGAAAAAAATTATGTATATTAACAGTCATAAGTCATAATTAGTTCTATTGTACACATGCGGACAAAAGGAAATTTTTTCTGAAATCAGTTTTTTGCCTCAATTGTTAGAACAATTTGTTAAAAAAATAAATAAAAAACTGTAAGTGATTGATGGTGTAGGGACATCGTCGTAGAATGACCTCACCTACTAGTACGGGAAAGCAGTTGAATATCTTCAAAATACTAAACCCAAAAAAATTGCATTCATGTAAAATAATGTAAATACTATACGACTTATGTAAAAATATTGTTTTCTCTCTCTTATCTGTTTCTTTTTGCACCTTCTTTTCTGTAGTGAGTTGCATAACGAATAATGACTGCTCGATAACTGAAGCATGCATCGATAGAGCATGCCAACGACCATGCGATCTTCACAATCCGTGCGCAAAGAACGCAATTTGTATAAATACCAACCATGGTACAGATTGTAGTTGCGCCGAAGGTTATCAAGGAAACGGATATATAGGATGTACTCCAGGTAAATACCCACAAACACTTTTAGAATTGCAACTTAATTCAAACGTCTTTAGTTAACGACGGTAAATCGGTTTGCCAGTATAATGAAGATTGTCCACCGGATAAACTATGCGATAGGCTTAACAGAATTTGCATAAGTCCGTGTTTGGAAGACTCGTGTGGAAATAATGCGGAATGTATACCACTTGATCACGCAATTACTTGCCACTGCTTACCCGGCTGCATAGGAAACCCATACACTTCGTGCGAAAAAGGTAACACTATCGATTTCCCAAACAATAAGACTAACGAAAATTAAATTTAGTTCAAGGATGTCAAAGCGACAGCGAATGCTCTGCAAACGAGGCTTGCATAAACGGAAAGTGCGACTCTCCGTGCCAATGCGGCCCTTACGCCGAATGCGAAGTTATCTACCACCAAGCTACTTGCAGTTGTCCCGTCGGATACTCAGGAAACGGCATCTACGGATGCCAACCACCAACGAATCCATGCGATCCCAACCCGTGCGGTACACACGCTCTCTGCGAACTTGACAACGGCAATCCAATTTGTTTCTGCCCAAAAGGCCTAACGGGAAATCCATTTGTAGGCTGCAGTAAGTTTTTCAAAACCCGCTATTAACGTTTAGTTTGAAAACAAATTTTTTACAGTTCCCGATGGAAGTAAATGCGACCACAACCCTTGTGGTCCTAATTCCGAATGTAGAGTCGTTACAAACAAAGCAGTTTGTTTCTGCCTACCAGAATACGAAGGCACGCCACCTCAAATACCTTGTACATTACCAAATCACCCGTGCAATCCATCTCCATGCGGCCCCAACACCCAATGTACACTTCTACCAAACGGCTTTGCTAAATGCACTTGTCTCGCTGGATACATAGATAGCCCTAACACAATTCGAGGATGTCAAAAACAAGAAAATAAATGTTTACCAAACCCTTGCGGCGAAGGTGCTTTATGCGATCCCAACAGAGAGCCTTCTTGCTTCTGCCCATCTGGCACCAGAGGAAATCCCTATCGACACTGTTTAGAACCGTTACCGCACGTAATTTTATGTCAACCTGGACCTTGCGGAATAAACTCTGACTGCTACATATCGAACAATCAAGAACGATGTTATTGCAAACCTGGCTTTATTGGCGATCCCTATTCTGGCTGTAGACGCGAACCTTCCAATCCTTGCTTCCCAAATCCTTGCGGACCGGGAGCCGAATGCGTGTTAACTTCTGAAGGCCGTTCGATGTGTAGGTGTCCGAACGGAATTGCCGGTGATCCGACAGGATCTAGAGGTTGTCACGGTTACGAGTGCATACTAGATGACGACTGTTCGGATCAACATTCGTGCATGGGACACAGATGTCAAGATCCTTGTCCAGGTTCGTGTGGAATTAACGCAAATTGTAGAGTGGAAAAACATCATCCAGTTTGTACTTGTAATCATGGTTTAACTGGAAATCCTTTATCAAGATGCTTCCCAGTTCCTACATACTTACCTACAGATCCTTGCATGCCTAGTCCTTGTGGACTTAATACGCATTGCCAAGTCGTCAATAGTCGTCCAGTTTGCTCGTGTTTGCCCGATTTCATTGGAGATCCTCAATTTGGTTGTCAGCCCGAGTGTGTGATAAACACAGATTGCCCAATCGATGAAGCGTGTATCGATAGACATTGTAAAAATCCGTGTAATACTGGAGCTGTTTGTGGCTTAAATGCGCTCTGTCAAGTTCAAGACCATACTGCTACTTGTATTTGTGCCGAAGGCTTTACCGGAGACGCTTTCTTCCAGTGCATACCTAAACGTAAGTTTCAAAACGGGTATTTTAAGTTCGGTCTTAATGACGTATTCTTTTTAGCTTATCCAACCGCTAACACAACAATGCCATGCCGTCCATCACCTTGTGGACCACAAACTGAGTGTAACGTATACGGAACGGATGTTGCTATTTGCGATCCTTGTCTAGGACCTAGTGCTGCATTTAATCCGAAATGTAGACCAGAATGTTTAACAAGCGCCGACTGCCCGTTCAATAAGGCATGTATTGGTCAAGTTTGTGCAGACCCGTGTCCAGGTTCTTGTGGAATTAATGCATTGTGTAACGTAGTGATGCATTCTCCCGTTTGCAACTGTCCACACGGTTTTGTTGGAAATCCATTCGAACATTGTACAACACCAGGCATAGGTAAATACCAATATTTTAAAACTTATACGCTTTGCAATAAATAATTATTTGTAGTTGAAGAACGTGACACTTGCGAAAACCTACGATGCGGCGCAAATGCAGATTGCGTTGAAAATGGCAACACTTTGGGATGCGTTTGCAAAGCTGGTTTCTTTGGAGATCCTTGGTTGGCCTGTAGACCGGAATGCGTTTTGAACGGTGATTGTTTGTTGACGCAATCGTGTATAAATAACAAATGCGTAAATCCTTGTAATGGCGCTTGCGGTATGGGTGCCGAATGCGAAGTGGTAAATCATATACCAGTCTGCTATTGTCCCGCCGATTACAGCGGCGACCCATTCGTGTCGTGTTTTGCATTCAAACAACCAACTCATCCAATAAATCCATGCGATCCATCACCGTGTGGTCCTTATAGCAGATGCTTAGTATCCGCTCGTGATTACGCCACTTGCTCTTGCTTACCAGGATACAAAGGCGCCCCGCCGGCATGTAAACCAGATTGTATAATCAGCTCCGAGTGTTCTCAAATGGAAGCTTGTATCAACCAGAAGTGCACCGATCCGTGTCCCGGAACGTGTGGAATTAACGCCCTTTGTTCAGTTATCAATCACAATCCAATATGTAGCTGTCCTTTAAATATGAGAGGCGATCCGTTCGTTCAGTGTAATGTCATCGAAGTGGTCGAACCTAAAGTGCCCGGCAATCCGTGCGAACCAACACCTTGTGGACCCAACTCAATTTGTCAAGTTAAACAAGGACGTCCAGTATGTTCGTGTGACGTAAATTACATAGGGCATCCTCCATTCTGTCGTCCGGAATGTACAATAAATCAGGAATGTCCGAAGAATAAGGCTTGCGTTCGCGATAAATGTATCGATCCGTGTCCTGGAAGTTGTGGAAATGGCGCAAAATGTAGCGTCGTTAATCATACGCCGTACTGTACGTGTTTGGAAGGGTACGTGGGCGATGCGTTTGTTGGCTGTTCTAAAGAAATAAGGCAACCTGACGATCCTTGCAATCCATCGCCTTGTGGAGATAATGCGCAGTGCAGCTTGAGCAATGGAATCGCTCGTTGTAATTGTATTCCTCCATATATAGGAGATCCTTACTCTGGAGGTTGTAGACCTGAGTGTATTATTAATCCGGACTGTCCCAGCAATTTGGCATGTTTGACACAACATTGTCGAGATCCGTGTCAAGGATTGTGCGGAATCAATGCCGATTGCACGGTTGTTAATCACGTACCTGTTTGTTCGTGCATAGAAGAGTACACGGGAGATCCCTTTACAGCTTGTAGACAAAAGCCACGTCAACGTGAGTTTGTTTGTGTTTTGCTTTACAATTTTAAACTATTCAATTCTTATTTTAGCTCCACCACCCCAGAACCTTTGCCAACCTTCTCCTTGCGGCCCCAACAGCATTTGCCGCGTTACCAACGGCCATGCAGTCTGCTCGTGTCAATCTGAATTTTACGGCTCACCGCCGAATTGTAGACCCGAGTGCCTCGTAAGTTCAGACTGTTCTCAAGATAAAGCGTGCATAAATCAAAAATGTCAAGACCCCTGCCCCGGTACTTGTGGAGTTGGTGCGCGTTGTCAAGTGGTTTATCACAATCCAATCTGTAGCTGCCCTGGTAGATTCACAGGCGATCCATTCGTACAGTGCGTTAAAGAAGGTAAGCACGTTGTTTTGCACTAGTGTCTGTTTACACCTTCTTTATTATTTACAGTAACCCCACCACCTCCACCAGTTAACCTTTGTATTCCGTCACCATGCGGGCCAAATTCAGACTGCCGTATCGTCGATTCGAGGGCAGTATGTTCTTGTACGTCCGGTATGTTTGGAACTCCACCAAATTGTCGTCCAGAATGTGCCATTAATCAAGATTGCCCATTACACTTGGCCTGCTTCAACAACAACTGTAAGGATCCGTGCGTTGGTTCTTGTGGATTTAACGCTCAGTGCAACGTGCAAAACCATCGTCCAATCTGCAACTGTATTAGTGGTTACGAAGGAGATCCGTTTTCTGGATGTAATCCTATCGAAGGTAAGATTAGATGCGTAAGAGTTTATCAATAGTAACGTTTTTATTAGTAATAGAACAACCGCGTAATCCTTGTCATCCATCTCCATGTGGATCGAACGCTATATGTAAAGAACGCAATGGTGCTGGTTCTTGTATTTGCACGCAAGGCTATTTTGGTGATCCTTATCTAGGTTGCAAACCAGAGTGTCTTATGAACAACGAATGCCCTTCAAATAAAGCATGTTTATCAATGAAATGTAGAGATCCTTGCCCTGGTAGTTGCGGATTGAATGCCGAATGTCGTGTCGTGAATCATAACCCATCGTGTTACTGTATTTCTGGGTATACGGGAAATGCTTTGAGCTCGTGTAGAAAAATCGAACACCGTAAGGATGGTTCTTTGTGCTTTTCTGCTTTTATTTTACACTTCTTTTACTTTAGCTGTTATAATTGAAGAGCCGAGAAGAAATCATTGCATACCGTCACCTTGCGGGCCTTACAGTATATGTAAGGTCGTAAACGATCGACCAGTATGTTCTTGTAACGCCGGCTACATAAATTCGCCTCCAAATTGTAGACCCGAGTGTATAGTGAACTCGGAGTGTTCCTTAAATAAAGCTTGTATAAATCAGAAATGCGATGACCCGTGCTTAGGAACTTGCGGTTACAATGCGAACTGTAAAGTCATCAATCACAGTCCCGTTTGTAGTTGCCCTATTGACTATATAGGAGATCCTTTCACCAGATGCACAGAGAGTAAGCTTGAAGACTTGTAGCCTAAACCACTCGCTTGCACGTTTTTGCTTTTTTAGAACCAATTATTATCGAAACCAACAAAAATCCGTGTGTACCGTCGCCATGTGGCCCCTTTTCCGAATGCCGCGTACACAATAACCGAGCAATATGCTCGTGCTCGCTCAATTATTATGGCCAACCTCCAAACTGCAAACCCGAATGCGTAGTTAATTCCGAATGCTCGCTTAGTAGAATGTGTCAAAATCAAAAATGCGTCGATCCTTGCCCAGGATCTTGCGGAAGAAACGCAGAATGCAAAGTTATAAATCACACGCCCACGTGTTATTGCTTATCCGGCCATACGGGAGATCCATTTTCCGGATGCTCCAAAAGTAAGATTTTTATCACTTGTCAAAATCTAACTCCGATTAAACAAATAACAACGATTAAACCCAATATTGTGTAAACTCGCTAATTCGCTCACAAAATAAACTAAAGTTACTAATTACTTTTAACAAACAAAGATGATACTCACGAAAAATTTCAAACTTTTAGCGACTCGACCGGTCGAAGAAACTAGACACCCTTGTAACCCGTCTCCGTGCGGTGCTAACGCAGTTTGTAAAGAGCGATATGGTGCCGGATCGTGTAGTTGTTTGCCCAACTATTTTGGCGATCCTTACGCTGGATGTAGACCCGAGTGCGTGATGAATACAGACTGCTCTAAGGATAAGACTTGCGTTAATCAAAAATGTGTCGATCCGTGTCCTGGAACTTGCGGAATAAACGCAGAATGCAGAGTTAATAATCACGTGCCTACTTGTTTTTGTATCGCCGACTATACTGGAAATCCGTTAAGATCGTGTTACCCTCCTATGCCTAGTAAGACTTCGTTCTTTCTTTCTTTATTCTTTTCAGCTGTTTACTTTTACTACTTAAACTTTTTTTATATCTAGCTACAATTGACACGCCAAAGTCCGATCCGTGCCTTCCTTCGCCGTGTGGACCTTATAGTAACTGTCGTATTGTAAACGAACACGCCGTTTGTTCTTGTCAAACGAACTACATTGGAACACCTCCTGCATGTAAGCCGGAATGCATGATAAGCGCGGAGTGTTTACAAAACAAAGCTTGTATAAACAGCAAATGCCAGGACCCTTGTCCTGGCACTTGCGGTTTTAACGCAGGATGTAGAGTGATCAATCACAATCCTATTTGTAGCTGTTCTCCAGGCTTTACGGGAGATCCGTTTGTTCGTTGTATTAAGGAAGAAAGTAAGACTACTTTTCTACTCTTTCATTTCTTATTCTTAACTCTTGCATGCTCTTTTAGAAACTATGGAGGTACCTAAACAAAATCCGTGCACACCGTCGCCTTGTGGACCAAATTCGCAATGTAGAGTTGTTGGTAACCAACCCGCTTGTTCTTGTTTAATAAACTACATAGGACGCTCGCCAAATTGTCGTCCAGAATGTACTATTAATGCAGAGTGTCCTGGAAACTTAGCTTGCGTAAACGAAAGATGTAAAGATCCTTGTCCAGGCTCTTGTGGCTTACAAACAACTTGTGTAACTGTAAAACATTCCCCAGTATGTCAGTGCGAGACCGGATATATTGGTGATCCTTACAACGGATGTAGTCTAATACCAAGTAAGAAACCACAAAACAAAAATTTTTACGAAACTTACCCGACGTTTTAGTTTCACCTCCTAAGGAAGAGCCGCGTAACCCGTGTAATCCGTCACCGTGTGGTGCAAATGCAATTTGTAGGGAACGAAACGGTGCTGGTTCGTGTGTATGTTTGCCCGAGTATTTCGGAGATCCGTACACTAGTTGTAGACCAGAGTGCGTATTAAACACCGACTGCTCTCGTGACAAAGCTTGTGTCAATAACAAATGTAAAGATCCCTGTCCGGGAACTTGCGGAGTAAACGCAGAATGTAGAGTTAACAATCACGCGCCTTCTTGTTTCTGCTTTGAGGGGTATACGGGAAATCCAGTTGTGGCATGCCATTTAGAGACTCGGCAACCTAGTACGTATCAGCTTTACTTTGAATTGCAATCAATTTTATTTCTTTTTAATCTTAGCTGTAGTAGAAGGAGATCCTTGCGCGCCCTCACCATGCGGGCCGTACAGCCAGTGTCGTGTAATTAACGGACACGCCGTCTGTTCTTGTCAGGCTAATTACATAGGAACTCCACCTACTTGTAAACCAGAATGCATGGTCAGCACAGATTGTCCCCAAAACAAAGCTTGCCTTAACACCAAATGCCAAGACCCGTGTCCTGGTACTTGCGGCTTGAATGCAAGATGTCACGTGGTAAATCACAACCCAATATGTAGTTGTTCGCCTCAATTTACCGGAGATCCGTTTGTGAGATGTATTCCAGAGCCAAGTAAGGGAACGTGGTTGTTAACTTGTTTGAGTCTTACCTTTAATCGTTATAGAATCACCTGATCCTGTTGTAAGTACAAACCCTTGCATACCTTCGCCGTGCGGACCGAACTCTCAATGTCGAGTAATCGGTAATACGCCAGCTTGTTCTTGTTTGAACAATTATATCGGAAGGGCTCCTAACTGCAGACCAGAGTGTACTATAAGCGCAGAATGTCCTTCAAATCGAGCTTGCCAAAATGAACGGTGTATAGATCCTTGTCCAGGATCGTGTGGAGCCAATGCCGATTGCGTTGTAATTACCCATCGTTCCGTTTGTTCTTGTACCATCGGTTACACTGGAGATCCGTTTAGTGGTTGCTCGATCATTCAAAGTACGGCTTAACCTAATATTTAACGAGTCTGTTCTACAAAAATTCCTCTTTTAGCTAAACAGCCCATAGATGAACAACTTAATCCTTGTAATCCTTCTCCTTGTGGAGCAAACGCAGTTTGTAAGGAACGCAACGGAGCTGGTTCTTGCTCTTGTTTACTAGAATATTTCGGCGATCCTTACACCGGTTGCAGACCAGAATGCGTGACTAATTCAGACTGTTCGAGAGATAAGGCGTGTGTAAATAATAAATGTAAAGACCCATGTCCTGGAACGTGCGGGATTAATGCGGAATGTACAGTAAACAATCACGCGCCTTCTTGTTCGTGTTTACCTGGATACAGTGGAAATCCGTTACAAGCATGCCACTTACCAACTCCTAGTAAGACTTTCTCTACTATCCTATACACTATCTTAATTTACTTTTTTCTTATATAGTCATCGAAGAACCGAAAACGAATCCTTGTTTGCCTTCACCTTGTGGTTCTTACAGTCAGTGTCGTGTCGTAAATGGACACGCAGTTTGTTCTTGTCAAACGAATTACATTGGAACGCCTCCTTCTTGTAGGCCGGAATGCATGATTAGCGCAGATTGTCCACAAGACAAAGCGTGCATTAAGACCAAATGTTCCGACCCTTGTCCAGGAACTTGTGGCCTTAATGCCCAATGTCGCGTGGTTAATCACAATCCAATTTGTAGTTGTACTCCCGGATTTACTGGAGACCCATTTATTAGATGCCTACAAGAACAACGTAAGATTTACTTTTTTCTACTTTTTTCAAGTCTTAGAATTGACCTTTCAGAGCTTACAAGACTGAAATGTCAACTCGAGGCGTCTTTTATTTTTATTACTGTAATGTGTCTATTTCTACTCTCTGCATGTTCTTTCTTCAAATTTTAGCTAAACCCGTAGAAGTTGATAGCGGAAATCCATGTATACCTTCACCTTGTGGAGCGAATTCTCAATGTAAAAATGTTGGAAATCAAGCTGCATGCTCTTGTTTGCCTAATTACATCGGTCGATCACCTAATTGTAGACCCGAATGTACCATAAACGCAGAATGTCCTGGGAATTTAGCATGTTACAATGAAAAGTGTCGTGATCCTTGCCCCGGTTCTTGCGGTTCATTTACTACGTGCGTAGTAATTAAACACGCCCCCGTTTGCCAATGCGTTTCTGGTTATACTGGAGATCCATTTACATTATGTACCATTATACCACCCAGTAAGATATTATTGTAATTCACATTTTTGTAAACAGTTTTTTGAATGTCTCGTTTTTGTGTGTGCAGTACAAACTACGGAAGAGCCAAGGAATCCATGCAATCCGTCTCCTTGTGGCGCAAATGCGATCTGTAAACAGCAAAATGGAGCTGGGTCCTGTACTTGTTTACCGGAATACTTCGGCGATCCTTACAGCGGATGTAGACCTGAATGTGTTATCAATTCCGATTGCGATAGAACTAGAGCATGCGCTAATAATAAGTGCATCGATCCTTGTCCAGGAACTTGCGGCGTTAACGCAGAATGTCAAGTCTTTAACCACGCACCTTCTTGCACTTGCATCGCAGATTATACAGGAAACCCAACGCAACAATGCTTACCTATAGAACGAGGTAAGACAACTGTCAAATGGTGGTTAAGGTTAACTAAACTAATTTGTTAATAATCTTCAGTGGTTACACCTCCGAGCGATCCGTGTCAACCGTCGCCGTGTGGCCCGTACAGTCAATGCCGTGTTATCAACAATCACGCCGTGTGCTCTTGTAGCTTAGGATATATAGGTACACCACCGGCTTGCAAGCCAGAATGTGTCGTAAGCACAGAGTGCGCACAAAATAAGGCCTGCACCCAACAAAAGTGCATCGATCCTTGTCCAGGAACATGTGGAATAAACGCCAAGTGTCAAGTGGTTAACCATAATCCAATTTGCAGTTGTATGATTGGATTCTCAGGTGATCCATTTACGAGCTGCCAAAAGACAGAAGGTAAGAAATTCAGTTAACTACTCTTTCCATCTTTCTCTTAAAAGTTTCTGGTAGTATTGTGTTAAACTTGTACTTGTTGTTATACTTTTTAGTGATTTCAAATTTCATCTCTTATAGTTGCTACACCACCTCCTAAATTAGAAAATCCTTGTGATCCCACACCTTGTGGACCAAATTCTCAGTGTAAGGTGGTTGGTAGTTCGGCAGCATGTTCTTGTCTTCCAAACTATATAGGTCGTTCTCCAAACTGTAGACCCGAATGTACTATAAATTCCGAATGTCCTAACAACCTAGCATGTATCAAAGAAAAATGCCAAGATCCTTGTGTCGATTCTTGTGGTCAAAATGCGCAATGTACTGTAGTAAACCATAATCCGGTCTGTTCTTGTTTACCTGGTTACATTGGAGATGCCTTTGTATCTTGTCAATTAGAACCAATTAAACGTAAGAAAAACGAGTGAAATTTAAGTAATTCCACAGTGTAATCGTTACTCTAATTTATTTAGCAACCGAACGTAATCCACCTCCGTCTCCGTGCTTCCCGTCACCGTGTGGACCTAACGCAGAATGCCGCGAAAGAAACTCGGCTGGCTCTTGTCAGTGTGCTCCAGGATACTTTGGAAATCCTTACGATCAACAACTTGGTTGTAAACGAGAATGCGAGTCTAGTATAAATTGCGCACCACATTTAGCATGTGTATCATTCAAATGTATCGATCCCTGTCCTGGTACTTGTGGACAATTGGCCGAATGTCAAGTTCAAAATCACATTCCCACATGTAGTTGTCCTTTAGGATTTACCGGTGATCCATTTTTACAATGTAGAGAAGTTCCACCAACACGTAAGAGTTAAAAATGTTTAAATTACCTACCGAAATTTACCCAAATTTATCATTTACAGCGCCTCCTAGAATAGATCCTTGTCAACCGACGCCGTGTGGACCAAACAGCCAATGTAGAAATGTTAACAATCAAGCAGTTTGTTCGTGCTTGTCTAATTATATTGGAACACCGCCTCAATGTCGTCCCGAGTGTGTAGTTAGCTCTGAGTGTAACGTAGACAAAGCTTGTATCAATAACAAATGCACAGACCCATGTTTGAATACTTGCGGATTGCGAGCCCAATGTACCACAAAAAACCATAACCCAATATGCGCTTGCCCGGCCAGATATACAGGAGACCCGTTTACCAGATGCTTCCCTCTACGTAAGTTTCTATAATTATTTCATATTTGTTCGTCCATAAGCAGCGTAGTAGTAGCAAATTACACACCAAAACTCATTAATTTGTCCCTTACAGCTGAAGAACCTATTATTACACCGACAGAGCGAACTCCATCTTGTTACCCTTCGCCTTGCGGGCCTAACTCACAGTGTCAAATGCGTAATGGAAGCCCATCTTGTTCTTGCTTGGAAAATTTCATCGGCACTCCTCCGACTTGTAGACCAGAATGCGTCATCAATACAGAATGCAACAATCAATTAGCTTGCATAAATCAAAAATGTCAAAACCCATGCATGGGCTCTTGTGGATCGAACGCAAAATGTCACGTAGTTAACCATCTGCCCATATGTAGCTGCGAAGACGGCCACACTGGAGATCCATTCACTCAATGTACATTCATCGTCGTTACCGAACCATCGGTACCTAGAGATCTTTGCAACCCATCGCCATGTGGTCCAAATGCAGAATGCAACGAAGGCGCATGTGTTTGTCTACCCGAATATCAAGGCAATCCTTACGAGTCGTGCCGACCCGAATGCATCGTTAGTTCCGAATGTAATAGAGATAGAGCGTGCATCAGAAACAAATGCGTAGATCCTTGCCCTGGCACGTGCGGCCAGAATGCAAGATGTGATATTGTAAACCACATACCAGTTTGCTCGTGCCAAGAAGGTTTTGCTGGAGACCCTTTTACTCACTGCCACGTTGTACCGCCACTCAAACCTCAATCAAAACACGACCCTTGCAGCCCAACGCCTTGCGGATCGAACAGTCAATGTAGAAACGTCAACGAACATGCAGTGTGCTCGTGTCTTCAAGGATTTATGGGAACTCCGCCTGGATGTCGCCCCGAATGTGTCGTTAGTTCAGAATGTTCAGCAACTAGAGCGTGCGTTAATCAGAAATGCACCGATCCTTGTCTCGGTTCGTGTGGTTTAGGCGCACGTTGCGAAGTTATTAATCATAGTCCGATATGCAGTTGTCCCGAAGGGCAAACCGGAGATCCTTTCCAGAGTTGCCGAGAAACACCAAAAGTTGTTGTACCTCCTGAACGTTTGAATCCTTGCCAACCTTCACCTTGCGGACCTAACGCCCTTTGCAATGCTAGAGGCGATACACCTTCGTGTAGATGTATCGAAGGATACATTGGAAATCCACCGAACTGTAGGCCAGAATGCGTTATAAATCCAGATTGCCCAGCTACAAAATCTTGCATCAATAACAAATGTAAGGATCCTTGCCCGGGAAGTTGTGGGGAAAATGCCGAATGTCGAGTCATATCTCACATGGTCACTTGTTCTTGTTCCAACGGTTATAATGGAAATCCATTTGTACAGTGTCTGCAATCTAAACAAGAGAATTTGAACCCGTGTGAGCCGTCGCCTTGTGGAGCTAACGCTCAGTGTACACAAAGAAATGGAGCAGGAGCCTGTGCGTGTATAGACGACTACCAAGGAAATCCGTACGAGGGTTGCCGCCCCGAATGCGTTCTTAGCTCAGATTGTCCCACTAACAAAGCCTGCTTACGCTATAAATGTCAAGATCCGTGCCCTGGTGTTTGCGGACAGAATGCCGATTGTGTTGTTGTTAATCACGTTCCGACCTGCACTTGCAACTTAGGGTATATAGGCGATGCTTTTATAGGATGTAGAGTTGAACCACCACCAATCAGTAAGTAGCTGTAAATTGAGTCACTCGCCAAATATTAAATTTCCAATATTTATAGTTCCGACAGAACCGACAGTTAGAAACCCTTGTTTGGCGTCACCTTGTGGTACTTACGGTCAATGTAAAAACGTAAATGGCCAAGCCGTTTGTTCTTGTCTACCCGAATACATCGGTACACCTCCAAACTGTAAACCCGAGTGTACTGTCAGTTCAGAGTGCCCACAAAATAGAGCCTGCTACAAATTTAAATGCGCAAATCCTTGTAGCGGAACCTGCGGAGTAGGCGCTAGATGCGAAGTCATAAACCATAATCCTATTTGTAGCTGCCCACAAGGCTTTATTGGCGATCCGTTTTCGAGATGTTACCAAGCACCCAGTACGTGCATTTATCTTGTGCTTGTTTAAATTTAAATTTTATATTTTTAGTTGAGCCACCACCAAGACATGTAGATCCATGCATACCATCGCCATGCGGTCAAAATTCGATATGTAAAGTCATCAACGATCAAGCTTCTTGTTCCTGCCGTCCAAACTATGTAGGAATTCCTCCAAATTGTCGTCCAGAGTGTGTCGTAAATACAGATTGTCCATCGAACTTGGCGTGCATAACTGAAAAGTGTCGTGATCCTTGTCCAGGCTCTTGTGGATTCAACGCCGAATGCAGAATACAAAATCACATACCAATCTGTACTTGTATAACTGGTTATGTAGGTGACCCATTCACACAATGCTCACCAAAGCCAGGTACGCAGTTTATCTTTTGGTCTTTTTGAGAAATGCTTAATGCGGTTATTTTTGCAGAGGAACCACGACGTCCTGAACCGGAACCATGCAATCCTTCACCGTGCGGATCTAATGCAGAATGTAGTGGCAACGGAATATGTACTTGTATACCTGAATACCAAGGTGATCCCTACACTGGTTGTAGACCTGAGTGTACTATGAATGCAGACTGCTCTCCTAATAAGTCATGCAGTAACCACAAATGTATTGATCCGTGCCCAGGAACGTGTGGTCAAAATGCAAGATGCGATGTTGTCAATCACATACCAACGTGTAGCTGCCCACCTCAATATGAAGGCGATCCATTCGTTCTTTGCAGACTTGCGCCTAAAATAAGTAAGCTCTTATTTTTACGCTTATTTTAGATTCTTACAAACGTCTTTTATGTAGCAACTCCAACGCAGCCTTGTAATCCATCTCCATGTGGGCCCAATAGTGCCTGTAAAGTTATCAACGAAGTGGCAGTGTGCTCGTGTCAAATTGGATTTAGCGGCAGTCCACCATCTTGCCGTCCAGAATGTGTCGTTAGTGCCGAGTGTCCTCTTACAAAAGCTTGTTTAAATAACAAATGCGTGGACCCTTGTCCTGGAACTTGCGGCATCAACGCTAAATGCCAAGTTATCAATCACAATCCAATTTGTAGTTGTTCTGACACGTTCACGGGAGATCCGTTTACGAGATGTTATCCGAAACCGCCAATTGGTAAATATAAAATTTGGCTTTAGTAGTTTTATTTTAAGCAAATTTTGTTTTAGCTAAAGTACCGGAAAATCCATGCGATCCATCGCCTTGTGGTCCAAACTCAGTTTGTCAAGTGAGAGGTGAAACTCCCGCTTGTTCTTGTTTAACCGATTTCGTTGGAACTCCTCCAAATTGTCGTCCAGAGTGTATAATTAATCCGGAGTGTCCGTCACATTTGGCTTGCATCAATCAACATTGTCGCGACCCTTGTCAAGGTTCTTGTGGAACGAATGCAGTTTGTTCGGTCATCAATCATAGTCCGGTGTGTGCGTGCGTTCAGGGATATACTGGAGATCCGTTCAGCGGCTGCATCGTAGTACCTGGTAGGATTTTAAAATTTTTTGTAGTTAGTTTGCTTCAGGCTGCTTATTTGCTTTAAGCTATTATTAAAAATGTAAAAAACGCTCAGAGTAGGGAGGTCAGCAGAGATTATTGGTGAACGTCAGTATAGGGCTTTGCTTTTGGTTTTACAATGTTTGTAAAAAGTTTTGGCTTTTTTAAATTTTTAAATCATCACGAAGATAGAGCTTATAATTTTTTAAAGTCTCTGAAAAATTGGCTAATTAATAATTTATTTTCTTTATTCGATATTTCAATTTTTCATGAAAAATGCTTCAAAATTTAAAAAAAAATTTAATTTTCATTTTTACTTTTTTTATTCTAATCGACTACTTGACTAAAAATAAAAATAATTTTAACTGTTTTTCGACTGATGCGTTTTTACATAATTGCCAACTTAATAGATATGGTTAAGAAATTTTTCAGATTACTTAAAAGTCTCTTTTTACGCACTCAAAAGTTTGATAAATAATATAGTTCTCTTCGTACATATCCTGCCCGGCACAGGTCACTGTAACAAAAATCACAGGAGTCTACCGTATGTATAGTGAGGTTCACGATATTCCGAAATTACTTCTTGATTTTATCCACGGTAAGCCGGGTTGAAAAGAGCCATAAATCAACAAACAAAGCCACCTTATCCATTTGTTCAAAATGGTACCTGAAAGAATTATAGAAAAATGAAAAACTTTAAGGAAATGTATAAGGTCGCTTTGTAAGTGTAATTTATGTCCATTTTCAACCCGCCTTACCTTAGGTCAAGTCAAGAAGTCGTTTAGTAATTTTATAAACCTCACTATACATGACTTGACCTACGTCCGGTTGGATACGTCTATAGATCTTTAACTTTAAAACTAACGGAAAGAGTAAATCGATCTGCCTAATAAAGAGACTTTTTTACCAAAGGTCAAAATGGCCATGAAGAAGGCTTAAGAGAAATTAGAACTCCTTAATATAACAATAACTGAACAAAAGTGTGATTTTATGCAATTACGCTCCTAAGCCTTCTTGATGGAATATTATTTTGATCGAATGGTGGTAGGAAGAAATTAGAAGTTTTGAAGAAAAACTTGTGGTTTCTTTGTACAAAAATAGTAGAACGCATGCTTTGCAATTGCTGTAAATATTAATGCTTATAAGAGGACACTTAAGGTAAGTCTCGTCCTCCACCGTTAACAACGCTTCAGCAACATCAAACGCAATTACCCACCTTGCCTTATTTAAATAGCCATTTATAACCCACGCAGTAGATTAATATAATTCCGCTATAAAAGGCTTTACCCAAAAACAGCTCAGGTTATATACTTTAAGGTTTAAGAAACAAATGCTTTATAGGTAAAACTTATTTGTAAAGGTATAAGAGAAAAAAATAACAAAATGCGCTTTATAAAAACAAATGCTTAAAATGCCTCCAGAAGCCGCCCCTAACACCCAAAGCAGCAATTTTATTATTGGTAAAATAACTATTATAGTCCAAAATACAAACGTTTCAGTTTCGCCTCCCAGAGAAGCCATCAGTCCGTGTATACCGTCCCCATGTGGCGCAAACGCAATTTGCAAAGAACAAAACGGTGCGGGCTCTTGCACTTGTTTACCCGATTACATTGGAGACCCTTACGAAAATTGCCGTCCCGAATGTCTATATAACACCGATTGTCCGTCCCACCGTGCCTGTATTAAAAATAAGTGCGAAGACCCGTGCCCAGGAACGTGTGGCCAAAATACAGATTGTCAAGTTATAAACCACCTACCCGTATGTACTTGCCAATCCGGATATACAGGAGATCCATTTAGATACTGCAACCTTACACCTCCATCTCGTAAGGCTTTATTACTTAGAGTGAAAAATTATGCTTACCTCCCATTTTCTTTATAGCACCTAAAACAACAGAACCCTTACATCCTTGTAGACCATCACCGTGCGGACCAAACAGCCAATGCCGCGAAATTAACGGACAAGCTGTTTGTTCTTGTATGCCAACTTATTTGGGAAATCCTCCTGCGTGTAGGCCGGAATGTGTTGTCAGTTCAGAGTGTCCGACTAATAGAGCTTGTATAAACCAAAAATGTGCAGATCCGTGTTTAGGAACATGCGGTTTAAACACAAAGTGTGATGTTATAAATCACAGCCCCATTTGCAGCTGTAATAGCCGTTTCACGGGCGATCCGTTCACTCGATGTTATCCGATACCACGTAAGAGTAGAAGGTTATAATTTGCATTTTTTTAACTGTTTATTTAACCATCTTTAGCACCACCGCCTCCTCCAAAAATAACTCCGGTTGTAAACCCATGTTACCCGTCACCGTGTGGATTAAATTCTGAATGTAGAGACATCCGTGGAACGCCTTCGTGTTCTTGTTTAATTGGTTACATGGGTAGTCCTCCAAATTGCAGACCAGAGTGCACCATTAATGCCGAATGTCCTAGCAATAAAGCTTGCATGAAAGAAAAATGTCAAGATCCTTGTCCAGGCTCTTGTGGGCTTAACGCCGTTTGTAGCGTTATAAACCACACGCCTATTTGCAGCTGTCCTTTGGAAATGACCGGAGATCCATTTAATAACTGTTACTTGAGGCCCATAGAAAGTAAGGGATCAATTTTACGTCACCTAACAAGCTAATTCTCAAAATTTAGAACCGACGGTTACTGATCCTTGTAATCCTTCTCCGTGTGGACCAAACGCCAATTGTAATAACGGGGTCTGTACGTGCTTGCCCGAGTATCAAGGTGATCCATATCGTGGTTGTAGGCCAGAATGTCTTGTTAGTAGTGACTGCTCGAAAGATAAAGCTTGTATTAGGAGTAAATGTCAAGACCCGTGTCCTGGAACCTGTGGGCAAAATGCAGAGTGCCAAGTAGTAAATCACATTCCAATGTGCAGCTGCCCGGCTAAATACACAGGAAATGCCTTTGTTTCTTGCAATTTTATCGAGAGTATGTTTTGTACTATGTGTATAATTTTTCATTTCTAAGTTATAATTTTTTAGACCGAATTACCGTTAATCCTTGTAATCCTTCGCCTTGTGGCCAAAATAGTCAATGTCGTGAAATAAATGGACAAGCTGTTTGTTCTTGCGTGCCCGGATATATTGGAACTCCGCCAATTTGTCGACCTGAATGCGTAGGAAGCTCAGAATGTCAATTGAATCAAGCATGTGTTAACCAAAAATGTATCGATCCTTGTCCTGGTACTTGTGGTATAAATGCCCACTGCCAAGTAGTCAATCATAACCCAATATGCAGTTGCATGTCACAAATGACCGGAGATCCTTTCACAA
The DNA here is from genome assembly GCA_950108345.1 of Malthinus flaveolus. NCBI lineage: Eukaryota > Metazoa > Arthropoda > Insecta > Coleoptera > Cantharidae > Malthinus > Malthinus flaveolus. The sequence goes on along the minus strand of OX467287.1, from coordinate 19,624,842 downwards.
GGTGTCAACCATTACGTAAGAAGCCGCATAAATAGTTAGCCTTATTTAAACCGTTCTGATATTCTAGCTAAAGAACCTGTAGTGGTAATTCCCACTGATCCCTGCAAGCCATCGCCATGTGGCCCATATTCTCAATGTAGAGTAGCGGGCGAATCTCCATCGTGTTCTTGTTTTGCCGAGTTTACAGGTTCACCTCCAAATTGTAGACCGGAATGCGTTAGTAACAGCGAATGTTCGACTCACTTGGCTTGCATTAATCAAAAATGTAGAGACCCTTGTCCCGGAACGTGTGGTTCAAACGCAGAATGTAGAGTGATCAGTCACACGCCTAACTGTGTGTGTTCGATTGGTTTCATAGGTGATCCATTTAGCCAATGTACGGCAAAACGTAAGCTATTTATTCTTCTACTTTCAACCTCTTTGTTACAAATTAACGCTTTTGTTAGAAATACCTCAAGAGACTCTTACCCCATGTCAACCGTCCCCATGCGGAGCCAATGCTCAGTGTAAAGAACGAAATGGAGCTGGTGCTTGTATTTGTATCGAAGATTATGTCGGAAATCCTTATGAGGGCTGCAGACCTGAGTGTACCTTAAATTCTGATTGTTCATCTAATAAAGCTTGCATTCGAAACAAATGCGAAGATCCTTGTCCAGGAACTTGTGGCGAAAACGCAGATTGCCAAGTGATTAATCACATTCCATCGTGCAACTGTAGATCTGGTTACACTGGAGATCCGTTTAGATATTGTACGATTCCTGCAGTAGAACGTATGCACATAACCTCCTGGTTAATTTTTAATCTAAAAATGAGACATAATTTTAGCTCCAAGACAAGTAAAACAACCCTGTAATCCATCTCCTTGTGGGCCCAATAGCCAATGTAGGGAAGTTAATGAGCAGGCAGTTTGTTCTTGCTCGCCGAACTATCTAGGAAGTCCACCATCTTGCAGACCCGAGTGCGTTGTTAGCACCGAATGTTCGCTAAATAAGGCTTGTCTAAACCAAAAATGCGTAGATCCGTGCCCAGGAACATGTGGGCTTAGTGCAAAGTGTGAAGTTATAAATCATAGCCCAATATGTAGCTGCAATCTTGGATTTACCGGCGATCCATTTACTAGATGTTACCCTATTCCACGTAAGCAACTCTTTGACTATGCTAAAGACTATTTTCACATTAATCCTTATACAGCTCCCCCACCGCCTGTTATTCAACCAGTTGTAACCAACCCATGTGTTCCGTCTCCATGCGGGCCTAATTCAGAGTGCCGCGAAGTAAGAGGCTCGCCGTCTTGTTCGTGTTTATCTGAATATACGGGAAGTCCACCTAATTGTAGACCTGAATGTACAATCAATTCCGAATGCAGAAGTAATTTGGTTTGTATCAGAGAAAAATGTCGAGACCCTTGTCCTGGATTGTGTGGATCAAACGCTCAATGCAGCGTTGTTAACCACACGCCTATATGTACATGTCCAGATGGCATGACCGGCGATCCGTTTACTAATTGTTATGCAAAACCTCCACGTAAGACGTTATTGCATTATAACAACTTAAATAACTTCTTCTAAATAATTTTTTAGCTGCCACGGTTCCAAAAATTGACCCATGTAATCCATCTCCTTGCGGTTCAAATGCGCAATGCGATAATGGTCAGTGTACTTGTTTGCCAGAGTATCAAGGTGACCCATACCGTGGTTGTAGACCGGAATGTGTTTTGAGCGTAGACTGTTCTAAAGATAGAGCATGTTTAAGAAACAAATGTATGGACCCCTGTATTGGAACGTGCGCCCCTAACGCCGAGTGTATGGTAGTAAACCACATACCTATGTGTAGCTGCCCTCCTCGGCAAACTGGAAATGCTTTTGTAATGTGCCAACCTATTCGAGGTACAAATCAATTCTTTTAGAATTATTCAGATTATACGAAGTCGTAATTTTAGAGCAACCCAAATTAAATCCATGTAATCCGTCGCCATGTGGTCCCAACAGTCAATGTAGAGAGATCAACGGGCAAGCAGTTTGTTCGTGTGTGCCTGGTTTCATTGGCAGTCCTCCTACATGTCGGCCAGAATGTGTCGTTAGTTCCGAGTGCTCGTTAGATAAATCTTGCGTTAATCAGAAATGTATTGATCCGTGTCCTGGTACTTGCGGAGTTGGAGCTAACTGCCAAGTGATAAATCACAATCCCATTTGTAGTTGTCCTACGAAGTTCTCTGGTGATCCCTTTAGCAAATGCACTTTTATACGTAAGTAAACAACCATTGCACTAAACAACCGTCTTAAATAGAAATTTTAGAAGAACCTGTGGTACAGCCAACTTACACAAATCCTTGTCAACCGTCACCTTGTGGTTTATACTCACAATGCAAGGTTTCTGGAGACTCTCCTTCTTGTTCGTGCTTACCAGAGTTTGTTGGATCACCGCCAAATTGTAGACCCGAATGCGTCAGTAATAGCGAATGCTCGAGTCGCGTAGCTTGCATGAATCAGAAATGCCAAGATCCGTGCGTAGAAATGTGTGGATTAAACGCAGAATGTCGCGTAGTCAGCCATACGCCAAACTGTGTTTGCGCAGTTGGTTTCGAAGGTGATCCGTTTACCCGTTGCGATTTAAAACAGACACAAATAGCTGAAGATCACAGAACACCATGCACGCCTTCACCATGTGGGGCAAATGCTCAATGTAGAGAGCAGAAAGGAGCTGGATCTTGTACTTGTCTTCCCGATTACGTTGGAAATCCATACGAGGGATGTCGACCTGAGTGCATTTTAAATTCAGATTGCCCATCTTACAAAGCTTGCATTAGAAATAAGTGCGAAGACCCATGTCCTGGAACTTGTGGCCAAAATGCCGAATGTCAAGTTATAAACCACCTTCCATCTTGCACTTGTATTAACGGTTTTACCGGGGATCCGTTTAGGTACTGCAACGTTGCAACAGCACCACGTAAGGGCATCTTGTAAAAATTTAATTTAATGTAAAATCAAAACGTTTTTAGCCGTTAAAGAACATCGAGAGCCGTGTAGCCCATCACCTTGTGGTCCGAATAGTCAATGTAGAGAAATTAATGAACAAGCAGTTTGTTCTTGTTTGCCCGGCCACATTGGAAGTCCACCAAGTTGTAGACCCGAATGTACTATTAGTACCGAATGTTCACGGGATCGTGCTTGCGTAAATCAAAAGTGTGCAGATCCGTGCCCTGGAATATGCGGTTTAAATACCAGATGTGAAGTAATTAATCATAGTCCAATTTGTAGTTGTATTAGTCGCTATACTGGAGATCCATTTACAAGATGTTACCCAATACCAAGTAAGACTTGTAAAAATGGAGTCAAATCTATAAATTCAATTTTTTTAAAGCCGTAGATTCGTCTGTCGCTCCCAAACCAGTTGTTGTCAATCCTTGTGTACCTTCGCCGTGTGGTCCTTACTCAGAGTGTCGTAACGTACGCGATACGCCTTCATGTTCCTGTTTGTCGAGTTACATTGGCGTGCCACCAAACTGTAGACCAGAGTGTACCATAAATTCCGAATGTTCTAGTAGTTTAGCTTGCATGAACGAAAAATGCAGAGATCCGTGTCCGGGGTCGTGTGGGGTTGGAGCTCAATGCAATGTTGTCAATCATACGCCAATTTGTGCTTGCATTGAAGGTTACACCGGAGACCCATTTAGTAGCTGCTATCCAAAGCCACCTCGTATGTTTTTTAACTTTTTTTAACTTCAATCCAATAATAAAAAATATTTTAGCCAAAATAGTGGAAGTAAAGGATGCTTGCAATCCGTCTCCTTGTGGCCCTAATGCACAATGTGACCAAGGAATTTGTACTTGTCTTCCAGAATACCAGGGTGATCCTTATAATGGGTGTAGACCAGAATGTGTTATGAACAATGATTGTGCTCGTGATAGAGCTTGCATACGTAATAAATGTGTAGACCCCTGTACAGGCACTTGCGGTCAAAATGCAGAATGTTCGGTGATAAATCACATACCAATGTGTTCGTGCATTAATGGATTTTCAGGCAATGCATTTACACTTTGCACTCGTATTCAAGGTACCATTTTATTGCGTAATGTGTTAGTTACAATATTATCAAATCAATTTCAGAACCAGTTGTTAATGTAAACCCTTGTCACCCGTCTCCATGCGGAGCAAACAGCCAATGTCGGGAAGTTAACAATCAAGCCGTTTGTTCGTGTGTCCCTGGATATCTTGGAAGTCCTCCAACTTGTAGGCCAGAATGTGTAGTTAGTTCCGAGTGCTCGCTAAGTCAAGCTTGCGCTAATCAAAAATGTATCGATCCTTGCCCTGGAACATGTGGTGTTGGAGCTATATGTCAAGTAGTCAACCACAATCCCATATGTAGCTGCCCATCGCAATATTCCGGAGACCCATTCACAAGATGTCAAATAATAAGTAATAACTACAGTGACTACAATTTTAATGAACTACTATAACTTACTTCCGACATTTTAGAAATCGTGGAACCAGAATATAAAAACCCGTGCCAACCATCGCCCTGTGGTGCAAATTCCGAATGCAAAGTTGTGGGGGATTCACCGGCGTGTTCGTGTTTGTTAAACTTTGTAGGAACTCCTCCAAATTGCAGACCCGAATGTATTAGTAACAGCGAATGTTCAAATAATCTAGCTTGCATTAACCAAAAATGTAAAGATCCTTGTTCAGGAATGTGCGGTCTTAATGCCGAATGTAGGGTCGTTAGCCACACGCCCAACTGTAACTGCATAACGGGGTACACTGGAGATCCCTTTATTCAATGTACAACCGCTACATGTAAGATGAGCAATGTTATTCTACGATAGCTCCTAATAATTTAACTTTCCTTTAGCTCCTGTGAAACAAGAAGTCAGAACGCCATGTTCGCCTTCTCCTTGTGGAGCAAATGCTCGGTGTAGAGAACAAAATGGAGCTGGCTCTTGCACGTGTTTGCCAGATTATATTGGAAATCCTTACGAAGGCTGCAGACCAGAATGCGTTTTGAATTCAGATTGTCCTAGTAATTTAGCGTGCATTTCGAACAAATGCAAAGATCCGTGTCCTGGAACTTGTGGACAAAACGCAGAATGTCAAGTCGTTAACCATCTTCCATCATGTATTTGTTTCACTGGCTACACTGGAGATCCGTTTAACTATTGTAACGTTATTGTAACTGAAGTTCCTAAAAAACCAATCAATTTATGTAACCCTTCACCATGCGGTCCAAATTCGCAATGTAGAGAAGTTAATCAACAAGCAGTTTGTTCTTGTTTACCAAATTATATCGGTAGTCCTCCTGGTTGTCGTCCAGAATGCGTCGTTAGTTCCGAATGTCCTCTTGACAAAGCTTGTGTGAATCAGAAATGTTCAGATCCTTGCCCCGGAACGTGTGGCTTAAATGCTAATTGCGAAGTTATTAATCACAGTCCAATTTGTAGCTGCACGTCAGGTTTCACGGGAGATCCGTTTAGTAGATGTTACAGAATGCCACCACGTAAGCTCTTTTTTGCTTGAAAGTCACAATGAACTAATTATTTTTGTCATTAGCTTCGCCACCAAAAATAGCAGTCGTTACAAATCCGTGCTTACCGTCGCCTTGTGGGCCAAATTCGCAATGTCGTGATATTGGAGGAGGGCCCTCTTGTTCGTGTTTGTCTGGTTATATTGGTAGCCCTCCTAGTTGCCGTCCGGAATGCACAATAAACTCGGAGTGCTCTAGCAATTTAGCGTGCATTAAGGAAAAATGTACGGATCCTTGTTTAGGTTCTTGTGGAGTCGGTGCGGTATGTAGCGTAATAAACCACACTCCAATCTGCACATGTCCTCAAGATTACACCGGCGATCCGTTTAATAGTTGCTACCCGAAACCACCTCCACGTAAGATGTTAAATTTGTAAAAGTAAACGCATCCTAGCACTTGTTTATTTTAGCTAAAGTTGCTGTTGAAAGAGATCCTTGTAATCCGTCGCCTTGTGGGCCTAATGCAAACTGTAATGCAGGAATTTGCACTTGCTTGCCAGAATATCAAGGCGATCCTTACAGAGGATGTCGACCTGAATGTGTTTTAAATTCAGACTGTTCCAAAAATAATGCTTGCATTAGAAGCAAGTGTAAAGATCCATGCCCTGGAACTTGTGGAGAAAATGCCGAATGTACAGTTATAAATCATATTGGAATGTGCTCGTGTAGACAAGGATTTTCAGGAAACGCTTTTGTGGCTTGTTTGCCCATAAGAGGTGACTATTTTTAGAATAGTTGGGAATGTTGAAACATTTCGTACTTTTACAGAACCGGTTCAAGTTCATCCATGTAACCCATCTCCATGTGGTCCCAATAGTCAGTGTAGAGAAATTAACGAACAAGCGGTATGTTCGTGCGTAATTGGTTACTTAGGAACCCCGCCTAATTGCAGACCAGAGTGTGTAGTTAGTTCCGAATGCCAACTGAATGAAGCGTGTGTAAATCAAAAGTGTATAGATCCTTGTCGTGGAGCTTGTGGCGTTGGCTCTGTATGCCAGGTGGTAAATCATAACCCAATTTGTAGTTGCCCGTCCAGATACACGGGAGACCCGTTTATAAGATGCATTCCAATTCGTAAGTTCTTGTCAACGGTTTAAGAGTTTAACTGAATTTTTTTTACTTATTTAGAAGACCCTCCAGTTAAAACCCAAAATATAAACCCGTGTCAACCATCCCCATGTGGTCCCAACTCACAATGTAGAGTGGCTGGAGAGTCTCCTTCTTGTTCGTGTCTACCAGGATTTATGGGAACTCCCCCTGGTTGCCGACCCGAGTGTATTAGTAATAGCGAATGTCCCAACCACTTAGCGTGTATTAATCAAAAGTGTTCGGATCCTTGTCCAGGCGTATGTGGTTTAAATTCGGAATGCAGAGTTGTAAGCCACACGCCCAATTGCGTTTGCACTATTGGTTATAGTGGAGACCCCTTTACCCAATGCATAATCTCAAGTAAGAATTTTTACAAGTTATTTTACCATAAAAATAAAATGCTGCTTAACAATAATAAACTAGGATTTAAGGAAAATATTAACCTCCAATAACAAGGTATCGTGTGTGTATGGCATATAAATACAATTCCTTTTTCCAGCACCACCCGCTAAAGAAATAAGAACCCCTTGCGTACCATCACCCTGTGGCGCAAACGCCATATGTAAAGAACAAAATAGCGCAGGTTCTTGTACTTGCCTTCCAGACTACTTAGGAAACCCATACGAAGGCTGTAGACCAGAGTGTGTAATAAATTCCGATTGTCCTTCCTACAAGGCTTGTCTTAAAAACAAATGCGAAGACCCTTGTCCAGGAACTTGCGGACAAAACGCTAATTGCCAAGTTGTTAACCACTTACCATCTTGTACATGTGTAACGGGCTTTACAGGTGACCCCTTCAGATATTGTAGCCCCGCTATAATTGAACGTAAGTTTCTCTTTTATTTTTAAGAAAAATTATTGACATTATACCCATTTTAGCCGAACCCAAACCTGCCAACCCTTGTAACCCATCGCCTTGTGGACCAAACAGTCAATGTAAAAATGTGAACGATCAATCTGTATGTTCTTGCCTACCGACATACATAGGAAGTCCTCCTGGTTGTAGGCCCGAATGTGTTGTTAGTTCCGAATGTGCGCTTACGGAAGCTTGTGTAAACCAAAAATGCACAGATCCATGTCCTGGTACATGCGGTTTAGGTGCGAAGTGCAATGTTGTCAATCATAGTCCCATATGTAGTTGTACTCCAGGTTATACCGGTGATCCGTTCAGTAGATGTTATATAATTCCACGTAAGCTAAACGCGTTTCTTAAGTTGCTAGTATTAAACAAAATATTATTTAGCTGCACCGCAACCAAAACCTGCCGTGATTACCAACCCGTGCGTACCTTCGCCGTGTGGTCCAAATGCCGAATGTCGTGATATTGGTGGCTCTCCATCTTGTTCGTGCTCGCCTACCTATATGGGAACACCGCCAAACTGTAGACCAGAGTGTATAATCAATTCAGAATGTCCCAGCATTAGAGCGTGTATTCGTGAGAAATGTAGAGATCCTTGTGAAGGATCTTGTGGTGTAGGAGCTCAATGCAGTGTAATAAATCACACCCCTATTTGCACATGTATGGAAGGGAATACTGGCGATCCGTTTAGCAATTGCTATCCAAAACCACCAAGTAAGAATTGCCGAAAAATATGTCACAAAATTTACAACTAAAACATTACAGCTCAAATTGAAATTAAGAAAGATCCATGTAATCCATCTCCTTGCGGTGCCAATGCTGAATGCAATCAAGGCATTTGCACTTGTTTGTCCGAATACCAAGGAGACCCATACAGAGGTTGTCGACCAGAATGTGTATTAAACTCCGATTGTTCCAAAGATAGAGCTTGTATAAGAAATAAGTGTGTTGATCCTTGTCCTGGTACTTGTGGTCAAAACGCCGAATGCGTCGTTATTAACCACATTCCAACATGCACATGTCGTACTGGTTTTTCAGGAAACGCTTTTGTTATGTGTTCCGAAGCGAAAGGTAGCAATAATTTAAATTCCATTTTATAGTATAATGGCAAAACTAATTTTAGCCCCAATTATTGTTCACCCCTGTAACCCATCGCCATGTGGTCCAAACAGTCAATGTAGAGAAATTAACGAGCAAGCAGTTTGCTCTTGCGTACCTGGATACATAGGAAGTCCACCCAACTGTAGACCCGAATGTGTGGTTAGCTCCGAGTGTTCTTTAAGCCAAGCGTGTGTTAATCAAAAATGTATCGATCCTTGTCCCGGAACGTGCGGAATTAGTGCAATATGTCAAGTTGTTAATCATAATCCAATATGTAGTTGTCCAGCTCGGTATTCTGGAGATCCGTTTACAAGATGCACTTTAAATCGTAAGAATGGCGTTTACGCTTTTTTTGCTTAAGGTTAAATTTTGCATTTTTAGAAGAGCCGGCTAAAGCACAAACTAACCCGTGCCAACCTTCTCCATGCGGACCAAACTCTCAATGTAGGGTCTCCGGCGAATCTCCGTCTTGTTCGTGTTTACCTGAATTTATTGGCTCTCCACCCAATTGTAGACCAGAGTGCGTTAGTAACAGTGAATGCGCTTCACATTTAGCTTGCATCAATCAAAAATGTAAAGATCCATGCTCTGGTACCTGTGGCGTTAATGCGGAATGTCGTGTTGTCAGTCATACTCCTAACTGCATCTGTGTGCCTGGTTACAATGGAGATCCTTTCGTTCAGTGCAGTGTTCAAAGTACGTCTTGATTTGCACTAAAAAGTATTTTATTAACAAATTCTTTGTAGCTCAACCTACCACTGTTGAAAGACTCACCCCTTGCGTTCCTACGCCTTGTGGCGCTAATGCTATATGTAGAGAACAAAACGGAGCTGGCGCTTGTTCTTGTAAAGAAGATTATTTGGGCAACCCTTACGAAGGTTGTAGACCCGAATGCTCATTAAATTCAGATTGCCCATCGCATCGGGCTTGTATTAACAACAAGTGTAAAGATCCCTGTCCTGGAACGTGTGGACAAAATGCAGATTGTCAAGTCATTAATCACTTACCATCTTGTGTTTGCCAAGTTGGCTACACTGGAAATCCATTCAGTTATTGCAATCTCGTTCAACCAACTGGTGAGATTATAAAAATGTTTTTGAGTAGATTTATAATACCTACATCTTTTTAGTGGTTGAGCCTAAACCAAGCCATCCTTGTCAACCATCGCCTTGTGGGCCCAACAGTCAGTGTAGGGAAGTTAATGGACAGGCTGTTTGTTCCTGCTTACCGACCTATATTGGAAGTCCTCCTGGTTGTCGACCAGAGTGTGTAGTGAGCTCGGAATGTTCACAATTACAAGCTTGTTCAAATCAAAAATGCGTCGATCCTTGTCCCGGTACGTGTGGGCTGAATTCGAGATGCGAGGTTATTAACCACAGTCCAATATGCAGCTGTGAATCCGGCTATACAGGAGATCCGTTTACTAGATGTTATTTGTTGCCACCACGTAAGAGCCAATGAGTTTTAAATTACAGCCTGGCTACATTTATTATTTTAGCTCCTCCGAAAACACCAGTTATTACAAATCCTTGCTTACCGTCGCCTTGTGGGGCTAATTCTCAATGCCGCGATGTTGGTGGTACCCCATCGTGCTCTTGTTTACCAGAGTATGTTGGAAGTCCCCCAAATTGCAAACCTGAATGCAGCGTAAATTCAGAATGTTCAAGTAATTTGGCTTGTATGAGAGAGAAGTGCAGAGACCCTTGCCCTGGATCGTGTGGTTTAAACGCTCGTTGCAGTGTAATCAATCACATGCCAATTTGTACATGCTTGGAAGAATATACTGGTGACCCATTCGTCAGTTGTAACCCAAAACCACCACGTAAGTTTATATATATCTATAGCTTCATAGCATTAACCCATTTGCTTGGCGCCTAGTATTATTGTTTTATCTAAACCCATTTTAGCTCAAATACCAACCAAAACTGATCCATGCAATCCCTCACCATGTGGGGCAAACGCACAATGTAACAATGGAATTTGCACTTGCATACTAGAATATCAAGGAGATCCCTATCAAGGTTGTAGACCAGAATGTGTTTTAAACACAGATTGTTCTAAAGACAAATCATGTGTGAGAAACAAATGTATTGATCCATGCCCTGGAACATGCGGACAAAATGCCGAATGTAGCGTAATTAATCACATCCCTACTTGCAGCTGTCTTAGAGGTTTTGTAGGGAATGCGTTCGTTTTATGCAACCAAGTTAAGGGTAAGAAATTCTCAGTTTCAATTACGGTGGTAAATTTCACAATGGGTTATTTTTAGAGCCTACAATAACACAACCTTGCACCCCATCACCTTGCGGCCCTAATAGTCAGTGTCGCGAAATAAACGACCAGGCTGTTTGTTCGTGCGTACCCGGATTCATTGGTAGTCCTCCAGCTTGTAGACCCGAATGTGTTGTTAGCTCCGAGTGTTCGTTAAGTCAAGCTTGCGTAAACCAAAAATGTATAGACCCGTGTCCTGGAACCTGCGGTCTAAGCGCTCTCTGTCAAGTTGTAAATCACAATCCTATTTGTAGTTGTCCACAGAGGTATACGGGAGATCCATTTACAAGATGTAATTTAATACGTAAGACGAATTCTATTAATTTAGGCACACCTGTGATTGTTTATTTTATAGAAGAACCTACTAAGGCACCCGTTAACCCTTGCCAGCCATCGCCTTGCGGAGCTAATGCTCAGTGCAAAGTGTCAGGGGACTCGCCATCTTGCTCTTGTTTGCCAGAATTTATTGGTGCTCCTCCTAACTGCAAGCCTGAATGTGTTAGCAATAGTGAATGTTCCAATCACCTAGCTTGTATCAATCAAAAATGTCAAGACCCTTGCGTTGGCATTTGTGGACTCAATGCAGAATGTAGAGTTATTAGTCATACACCAAACTGCGTGTGCGTTTCTGGATTTATTGGAAACGCATTTACGCAATGCGAAGCAAAAAAGACTGAAATCATACCAGAAGAACGGCCTACGCCATGCGTTCCGTCTCCTTGTGGAGCTAACGCACAGTGCAGGGAACAAAACGGGGCAGGAGCTTGTATCTGCCTTCCAGACTATATTGGAAATCCTTACGAAGGTTGTAGACCGGAATGTATTTTGAATTCAGATTGTCCCTCAAATAAAGCCTGCATCAAGAACAAGTGTAACGACCCGTGTCCTGGCACTTGCGGCCAAAACGCAGACTGTTACGTTCTCAATCATCTTCCTTCATGTAGTTGTCGATCTGGTTTCACAGGCGATCCTTTCAACTACTGCAAAATTGCACAAACAGAAAGTAAGTCGGAACGCACCTGAGGATGATAACACGAGTTATTTTTGTACATTTTTAGCTCCGAAAAGACCAATTAACGTTTGCAACCCATCTCCTTGTGGCGCCAATAGCCAATGTCGAGAAGTTAACGAACAAGCAGTTTGTTCTTGTTTGCCAAATTACATAGGAAGTCCACCGAGTTGTAGACCGGAGTGTACTGTTAGTTCTGAATGTCCTCTCGATAAAGCTTGTATCAATCAAAAATGTACCGATCCGTGCCCAGGCACGTGTGGTTTAAGTGCGAAATGCAACGTCGTAAACCACAGTCCAATTTGTAGTTGTAATCAAGGCCACACTGGTGATCCGTTTACGAGATGTTATCCATTACCACGTACGGCTTTGCTTTAATTTAATTTGCGTAAAATTAATTAATTATTTTCCAGCTCCACCCGAACCTCCGAAACACGTTGTAGTTAATCCGTGTGTACCTTCCCCTTGTGGGCCTAACTCGCAATGCCGCGACATTGGAGGTTCTCCTTCATGTTCTTGTTTAGATTCGTACATTGGAAGTCCACCTAATTGTAGACCAGAATGTACTATAAATTCCGAATGCTCTAGCAATTTAGCTTGCATGAGAGAGAAATGTCGTGACCCATGTCCCGGATCCTGCGGCGTTAATGCCAACTGTAACGTTATAAATCACACGCCAATCTGTATGTGTATCGAAGGTTTTACTGGAGATCCGTTTAACAACTGTTACCCTAAACCACCTCGTAAGTTTCAATTTAATGCAGTTGAATGCCTTAATTAAAAATTCTCATTTAGCCAAAGAAGTACCAAAGCAAGATCCTTGTAACCCATCACCTTGTGGGCCTAATGCTGAATGCAATAATGGCGTATGTAGTTGTTTACCTGAATATCAAGGCGATCCATATCGAGGGTGTAGACCTGAATGCGTTTTAAATTCAGACTGCTCTAAAACTCAAGCTTGCATTAGAAATAAATGCGTCGATCCCTGTCCAGGAGTGTGTGGACAAAATGCGGAATGCAATGTTATAAATCATATACCAACATGCTCTTGTTTGCAAGGTTTTAACGGAAATGCTTTTGTCGCTTGCCAACCTGCCAGAGGTTTGTTAACAACTTCTCTTTTAATACCTATCTAAACTCACAATTATTATTATTAGAACCAGTGGAAGCAAACCCTTGCAATCCATCTCCATGCGGTCCCAACAGTCAATGTAGAGAAGTAAACAACCAAGCTGTTTGCTCTTGCGTTCCTGGATTCATTGGTAGTCCACCTACATGCCGACCCGAATGCGTCGTTAGTTCTGAATGTTCATTGGATAAGGCTTGCGTCAACCAAAAATGTATCGATCCTTGTCCTGGAACTTGTGGCGTCAGTGCAACTTGTCACGTTGTAAATCATAATCCAATATGCAGTTGTCCACCTAGATACTCCGGAGATCCCTTCAGCCGATGCGTATTAATTCGTAAGGCTGCTCACAAGACGATTATTTACACTCTAAACTTTGAATTTTTAGAAGAGCCAATTAAAACTCCAACGAATCCGTGTCAACCATCACCGTGTGGTCCCAATGCGCAGTGCAAAGTATCAGGAGACTCTCCATCTTGCTCGTGCTTGTCCGAGTTTATAGGCGCTCCACCAAATTGTAGGCCCGAATGTGTTAGCAACAGCGAATGCTCGTCCAATTTGGCGTGCATAAATCAAAAATGTAAAGATCCTTGCACTGGTGTATGTGGCGTAAATGCCGAATGTCGCGTAGTTAGTCACACGCCAAATTGCGTTTGTAAAGTTGGTTATGCAGGTGATCCATTTAGTTTCTGTGAGACTCCGAAAGGTAAATTTTAAACGGTTTGTTAGAAAGTATTACCTATTATTTGCAATTTTAGCACAACCTCCGGAACTAATTCATCCTTGCTTCCCGTCGCCTTGCGGAGCTAATGCTCAGTGTAGGGAACAAAATGGGGCCGGTTCTTGTACTTGTTTGCCGGAATATATTGGAAACCCTTATGAAGGATGTAGACCCGAATGCGTTCTTAATTCAGATTGCCCATCTAACAGAGCTTGTATTTCAAATAAATGTAAAGACCCGTGTCCTGGAACGTGCGGTCAAAACGCCGAATGTCAAGTTGTGAACCATCTACCTTCTTGTACTTGTATATCGGGCTATACTGGAGATCCGTTTAATTACTGTAGCATACCACCACCAGAAGGTGAGATATCAGTAAATCTTTCGCATCGGCTTTAATATATGTTTTTAGTTGAGAAACGACCTGTTAATCCTTGCAATCCGTCACCTTGTGGTTCAAATAGCCAATGTCGTGAAGTAAACCAACAAGCTGTTTGCTCTTGTTTGCCTACTTACATTGGAAGCCCGCCAAGTTGTAGACCTGAATGTACAGTCAGTTCCGAATGTGAACTTTCCAAGGCTTGCGTAAACCAAAAATGTGTAGATCCTTGCCCAGGAACTTGTGGATTAAACGCAAAATGCGAAGTTATAAATCATAGTCCCATATGTAGTTGCAGTTCTGGTCACACTGGAGATCCATTTACTAGATGTTATCCGATACCTTGTGAGTTGCGCAAGGAATTTAAGTTACGCCATTGTTCATATTATTATTTTATAGTGCCAGATCCAACGCCTCCTACGCCTGTTATTGTAAATCCTTGTCAACCGTCACCTTGTGGCCCGTATTCAATATGTCAAGATATAGGAGGCTCACCATCATGTTCTTGTACTTCTGGTTACATTGGAAGTCCTCCAAACTGTAGACCAGAGTGTACAATTAATTCAGAATGTTCGAGTAACTTGGCATGTATGAGAGAAAAATGTAGAGACCCGTGTCCGGGTTCTTGCGGTTTTAACGCCCAGTGTAACGTTATCAACCATACACCTGTATGTACTTGCCCTGAGAGTTATACTGGTGATCCGTTTACGAACTGTAATTTGGCACCTCCACGTAAGAAATTCATTAAAGGCAGATATTTGAGTAAAATTACGTTTTAATTCTTTCAGCTAAAGTTGTTGAAAAACCAGACCCTTGTAATCCATCGCCATGTGGAGCTAACGCTCAATGTAATGAAGGCACTTGCACTTGTTTGACAGAATATCAAGGAGACCCTTACAGAGGTTGTAGACCAGAATGTGTACTGAATACCGATTGTTCTAAAGATAGAGCGTGCATTAGGAATAAGTGCGTAGATCCATGTCCAGGTACTTGTGGTCAAAATGCCGAATGTTCTGTTATAAACCACATACCCATGTGTAGTTGTTTGCCAGGATTTTCAGGAAATGCTTTCGTCGTCTGTTACGAAAATAAAGGTAAAATGGCATTTTCCCTACTTTGCGGATCTTTACTCGACATTCTTTTATAGCTGCTGAAAAACCCAATGGTTGTAATCCATCACCCTGCGGCCCTAACAGCCAATGTAGAGAAATTAACGGACAAGCTGTTTGCTCTTGTGTACCTGGTTTTATAGGAACTCCTCCTACTTGTAGGCCCGAATGCGTCGTTAGTTCTGAATGTTCTTTAGATAAGGCTTGTGTTAATCAAAAATGCATCGATCCGTGCCCTGGTACATGCGGCGTTAACGCCCTATGTCACGTTGTAAATCATAATCCAATATGCAGCTGTCCATCGAGATACGAAGGCGATCCTTTCTCTAGATGCCAAATAATTAGTAAGAAAAAAATTGCTATTAACTCGCCCTCAACTAATTACTTTCTTCTTAGGAGAGAAAGAACCCGTTAAGACTCCAATTAATCCTTGCCAACCGTCTCCATGTGGGCCAAATGCGCAGTGCAAAGTTTTAGGCGAGAGCCCATCATGTTCATGCTTCCCCGAGTTTATTGGAAATCCACCTAACTGTAGACCAGAGTGCGTAAGCAATAGCGAGTGTGCAAGTCATTTGGCTTGTATTAATCAAAAATGTAAAGATCCTTGCCCTGGTTCTTGCGGCCAAAATACGGATTGTAGAGTTATAAGCCATACTCCTAACTGCGTTTGTATCCAAGGATACACCGGAGATCCATTCTCGTACTGTTCAATTCAAAGTATGTTTTAAAAATAGCTTCTAACAACTTTAAAAATGATAAACTTTATTATAGCCATCCAACCCAAGCCAGCAGAGCAAATAAATCCTTGCTTCCCATCGCCTTGTGGTGCAAATGCCATTTGCAGAGAACAAAACGGAGCCGGATCTTGTACTTGTACAACCGACTACATTGGAAATCCATACGAAGGGTGTCGCCCTGAATGCGTTTTGAACTCAGATTGCTCTTCAAACTTGGCTTGTATTAAAAACAAGTGTCAAGATCCGTGTCCTGGTACTTGTGGCCAAAACGCGGATTGTCAAGTCATAAATCACCTTCCATCGTGCACGTGTGTGGCTGGATTTACAGGAAATCCATTCACTTACTGCAACCAAATTATACCCGAACGTAGGTTTTTGAAAGACACTAATACAACAGATGTTCATTGCTTGTCAATTTTAGGCGAAAAGAAACCAATTAATCTTTGCAATCCGTCACCTTGTGGACCAAATAGTCAATGTAGGGACTTAAACGGACAAGCAATTTGCTCTTGTTTGCCCAACTATTTTGGCACTCCTCCTGGATGCAGGCCCGAATGCACGGTTAGTTCCGAGTGTTCGCTAACAACGGCGTGTATCAACCAAAAGTGTCAAGATCCTTGTCCCGGAACTTGTGGACTCAATTCGAGATGTGAAGTTATCAATCATAGTCCTATTTGTAGCTGTAACGCCGAGTTTACGGGTGATCCGTTCAGCAGGTGTTATACTTTACCACGTAAGAAGTAAAATAAGACTTGCAGGCTTGTTTTGACGTCTACTTGTTTTTAGCAACACCGCCCGAACCGACTGTTAATAGAAATCCTTGCATTCCTTCACCGTGCGGTCCAAACTCGCAGTGTCGTGATATTGGCGGGTCGCCATCGTGCTCTTGTTTATCGGAATATATTGGAAGCCCACCAAATTGCAAACCTGAATGTGTAGTAAGCTCAGAGTGTCCTAGTAACAAGGCTTGTATTAAAGAAAAATGTCGAGATCCTTGTCCGGGTTCTTGTGGTATAAATACTCAGTGTAGTGTTATAAATCACACTCCGGTTTGCTCTTGTTACGAGGGTTACACGGGTGATCCATTTAGTAACTGTTATCCTAAGCCTCCAACACCACCACGTAAGAAACCTTCTTAGTAAATTGGAGTTTTTTTTTAAAACAACCTATTTCAGCTAAAACACCATTTGATCCATGCATACCATCGCCCTGCGGATCAAACGCCCAGTGTAATGATGGAGTTTGTTCTTGTTTGCCCGAATATCAAGGTGACCCTTATAGAGGCTGTAGGCCTGAGTGCGTTACCAACATTGACTGTCCTCGAAATAAAGCATGTTATAACAACAAGTGTATTGATCCCTGTCCCAACACATGCGGACAAAATGCCGAATGCTCTGTAATAAACCATATACCATCGTGTAATTGCATAAACGGGTATTCTGGTGACGCATTTACTATTTGTAGAAAAATTGAGAGTAAGTTGTTTTTCATGCTAATCGTTTATGCTCGTAACATTTTAATATTTAGTCCCAGTTGAGAAGCGCCCATGTAGTCCATCGCCGTGTGGTCCAAATAGCCAATGTAGGGAAATTAATGAACAAGCCGTGTGCTCGTGTCTCGCCGGATACATTGGAAGCCCCCCTAGTTGTAAACCAGAGTGTGTCGTAAACTACGAATGTTTATTAAACGAAGCATGTGTTAACCAAAAATGTATAGATCCTTGTCCTGGTACTTGTGGTCTTGGCGCAATTTGTCAAGTTATAAACCACAGTCCAATATGTAGTTGTCCGTCTCGCTTCACAGGCGATCCATTTACGAGATGCCAAATGATAAGTAATATTTGAGTGTGATAATTTATATTCGAGGGGTTTGACGTAAATATTTTGTAGTTGAAAAAAGACCTCCAACCACTGAAGTTAAGAGAGATTCTTGTTATCCATCGCCATGCGGTCTTTATTCCCAGTGTAAAACTACGTCTGATGGTGAATCGTACTCTTGCTCTTGCTTGCCAGATTATACAGGAACGGCGCCTTACTGTCGTCCGGAGTGCATTAGTAATAGCGAATGTCCCAGCAATTTGGCGTGTATAAACCAAAAATGCAAAGATCCTTGTCCAGGATCGTGCGGCTTAAACGCCGAGTGTCGCGTAACAACCCACGTGCCTAACTGTATATGCATTCCTAATTTCGAAGGAGACCCATTCACCCAATGTCTGTTGAAAACGAGTAAGAATTTATTCTATTTTAATTAGTATTTTAAGTAATTTCGACTGATGAGTGTAAAAATATAACTTGTGGAGGTAATAAGCATTTGTTTCCCAAAAATCTAGTCCTTGAAAAATTGTATAAAGCAACCTGAGCTGTATCTGACGTTAGGACCGGATTAGTTTATAACAAATCATAAAAGAATTATCAATATGTGTCCATATATATCCAAATTCCAAATCTAAATATCAATAATTTGATATATCGACAGCTCGATATAATGTATCGATAATTCGATATAATTATCGACTATTGATTATATTGATTAGGTATATTGTAAAAATTGCAAAATTTTAAAAGATACAAAGGTAAACGAAACCTGGCCTAAGTTTTAAAAATCGTCTCAACTATTACAGGGTGTCCTAAATATATGAGATCTCAACACCTACTCTTTTGTTAATTTTAGAAAATTTCAATACGCTTTGTAGATAGACTTAGTTTTGCATGAAATTTTTTTCTAAATTAGTACATGCACTCATTATAAAACGTGTGATATGTTTTACAGAACCTCCAGTACCGCCACCACCACAAGATCCTTGCTATCCGTCGCCGTGCGGCACCAACGCTCGTTGTAGAGTCGAAAATAACTACGGAGTGTGCGAATGTCTGGCAGACTACCACGGCAACCCGTACGAAGGATGCAGACCTGAATGTGTGGCAAATTCCGATTGCGCCGCAAATAGAGCTTGTATTAGAAGTAAATGTCAAGATCCGTGCCCAGGAACATGTGGAATAGGCGCAATTTGTACGGTTAGCAACCATATTCCAATCTGCTCGTGTCCAGACGGGCTTGCTGGAGACGCATTCCGTCAGTGCACATATTTACCACCTCCAGGTAAAAATTCAAACGCGGCTAAAAATATTTCACTTCACAAACTAACATTTTCAGATGAAAATAAAACAACAGATCCTTGCAATCCATCACCGTGTGGCCTAAATACCATATGTAGACCATCAGGCTCAAACGCAGTTTGCGAATGTTTGCCCGGATTCTTTGGAACCCCAACAGGTGCAGGTTGTAGACCGGAATGCACTATAAGCGCAGACTGTCCTAGAAATAAAGCTTGTTCGGATTCCAAATGCATCGACCCTTGTCCTGGAGTGTGTGGTTTTGGTGCTCAATGTCACGTAATTAACCACAGCCCTGTATGTAGCTGCCCACCTCCTTCAGTTGGCGATCCATTTACATTATGCAAAGAACAACCTCCAGAACCTAAAAATCCTTGCCAACCCTCTCCTTGTAGCTCAAACGGCCAGTGTAGAGTTGTAAATGACGTGGCCGCTTGTGTTTATCCCGAGTGCGTTATTAATCAAGACTGTTCGCGAGACAAAGTTTGTTATTTCCAAAAATGTAGAGATCCGTGTATCGACGCTTGCGGCTTAAATGCGCTCTGTCAAGTTGTTAATCATAAAGCCATTTGTTCGTGTCCCAAAAATTACTTTGGATCTCCCGAAGTTCAATGTACGCTCCAACCGAAAGAAGAAGGTAAACTCATCTGAAACGAGTCAACTCAAGTTTTAAATATTCATTTTTTGTAGTTCCCAAACCAGAATGTGTTCAAGATTCCGACTGTACCAATAATAAGGCTTGTATTAATTCGAGATGCCGTGATCCTTGCATCGAAATTCCAAATGTTTGCGGTCAAAATGCGGAATGTCGCGTACAATTGCACCGAGCCGTTTGTATTTGCAGAGACGGATTTTCTGGCAACGCCCAAAGCGCTTGTTTTGAAAGTGAGTATTTTCATCGTTCCTACGAGAGGTTGCTAAAAAAATGATTGTTTTAGTTGGATGTCGGTCTGATAGTGACTGTCCGTTAAGTCACGCGTGCGTCAATCGAGATTGTGTAGATCCTTGTTCCTATACTCAGTGCGGCCTTGCAGCCTTATGTAAAACCGATTCTAGTCATAGAGGTCGTTGCTACTGCCCTGATAACTTTAGAGGAGATGCTTATGTGCGCTGCGAAAGACCGGAGTGTATCACTGATGACGAATGTCCGTTTAATTTGGCTTGTCGAAACGAACGTTGTGAAGATCCTTGCAATTGTGGTTTGGGTGCTTTATGCACCGTTAACTACCACAGAGCGCAATGCTCTTGCCCGCCTGGTTATGTTGGAAATCCTTCGACCGTTTGCAATATTGGTAAGTTACTGGAACTCGAGGTTAGGCAGTGTTGGTAAATGTTATTTTATAGAAACGCAGATAACACCGCCTCAATGCCGAATCGACGCCGACTGTCCTAGCAAACTTGCTTGTTTCAGCGGAGTTTGTGAAAATCCATGTCTAGTCACAAAGCCATGTGGTGTTAATGCACAATGCTCTGTTGTCGACACTCTACCGTTACGTACCATGTCTTGTTTGTGTCTTCCGGGTTATATAGGTGATGCCGATCTCGAATGCAAGAGAGGTACGTATTCGACCCTTTTAATAATCAAAAGGGCAATGGAATTTTCAACAGCTCAATTCCATTGCTCATCTCCTACAATTAACAGTTTAATCAAATTTTTGTGTTTTAGGTACTGTTTATTTTAATACATTTTCCTAAACCTTTTCCTTCGACAGCAATATTAATTGTTCCATTTTTATTAATTATTATTTAACTTTGTAATACTTTTTACTGATTACCTCGTTCCAATTATTTAGGTCCTGTCGAAGAAGACGAATGTAGAAGCAACGAAGACTGCTCATCGACCGAAGCTTGCTTTAGTAGAAAATGTGTTAATCCTTGTAATGTTGGAAATGTATGTGCCCAAACTGCCGAATGTCGCGCTCTTAATCATAAAGCGACGTGCCGTTGTACAGCTGGTCTCACTGGAGATCCGTTTGTCAACTGCCACGAAGGTGAGTTTCTATTTACGTGTTTGACCAACTATCTAATTCATTTTCCTAAAAGTGACTGGAAGACCAAAAGTTGAATGCACGAGCAATTCCGAATGCTCAAATGATAGATCTTGTATTAATCAACAATGCCAAGATCCTTGTACTGCTTCTAATCCTTGTGGCTTCCATGCTGAATGTCGTACCACCCTGCACAGACCAAGGTGCGCTTGTCCAGATGGTTGGGGTGGAGATCCACAATCTCAATGCTACAAACGTAATTAATAATCGATCGCTAACAAATATAAAGTTTGCTAACTGTTTGTTCAACAGCCGAATGTCAATCCGACAACGAGTGTCCTTACGATAAGACTTGCATCAACAAAAATTGCATCAATCCGTGCGTGTTGCAATCTTGCGGGCGCGATGCTAAATGCATCGTTACTTACCACCAACCTAAATGTCAATGTCCAGAAGGTACGCAAGGAAATCCACTAATAGCTTGCATTAAAGGAGTCTGCCAGTATAACGAAGATTGCGCCGAACAAGAAGCCTGCGATAGATTAAATAGGGTTTGTAGACCAGCTTGTAGTGGCGACACTTGTGCCGAAACCGCCATTTGCGTGGCTCGAAAACACCAACCGTATTGCTCGTGTCCTCCTGGTACTAGCGGAAATCCATACGTCAAATGTCAAGGTACTAAACTTCAACGTTCTTTTAGACTTGCAATAAATTAATTTATTAGTAGGCACAGAACCTCCACCAAAACATGTGGAATGCCGATCCGATTCAGATTGTCCATCCCAACAAGGCTGCATCAATGCACGTTGTCAAAATCCTTGCACGCTTGGAAATATTTGCACGCCAGATCAAGAATGTCGCGTGCTCGATACGTTACCTCTTCGCACCGTTATGTGTCAGTGTCCACCTGAGACGATCACAGATTCTTCTGGCCACTGTAGAGCTATCATCAACCACGAACAGTGTCATTTAGATTCCGATTGCAGCGATAGAGATAAATGCATACGGGGAAGATGTACTGAAGCTTGCAAAATCGACGTCTGCGGTATAAACGCTCAATGTAACTCTGTACAACACCAAGCCATTTGTACATGTGCCCAAGGCTACACCGGAAACCCACATATCGAATGCAACACAAGTACGCTCGCGTTAATTCTTAAAGTAATGGCATTTAACAAAATTTGTTGTAGCACCAAAACATCCTCAGCCGCTTCCAACACCGGAATGTTACACGAATGGAGACTGTTTATACGATCAAGTTTGTAAAAATGAACGTTGCGTTAATCCGTGTCTCGAAGACAAACCGTGCGCTATTGGCGCATTCTGCTCGGTTAACAAACACCAATTTATTTGTGCGTGTCCAACTGGATATGAAGGAAATCCTAGAATCGAATGTATACCACGTAAGTTCAATTGTTACAAATTCCCGACAACCCTTGTTTACATATTTTTTAAATATAGCGCTTGGACCAGTCGTTGGATGTAAAGCTAACTCGGAATGTGCGCGATCAGAAGCTTGCGTCAATACCCGTTGTGTCAGCCCTTGCAACTGCGGTCCCAATGCAGAGTGCACTGTAACTAATCACTATCCAATATGTTACTGTAATCTTGGCTACTCTGGTAATCCACAAACAGGATGTGTTAAACGTAAGTTGTCGCAATTTCTTCTTTAGGCCCAATAACTTACCTGCATTATTTCAGTCGGTTGCCAATCTGACAATGAGTGTGGCAACGATCAACAGTGCTACAATGGCCAATGCATCAACCCGTGCGTATTAGGAGACCCTTGTGCAAGCACGGCCGAATGCTACGGTAACAACCATAAAGCTACCTGCAGATGTTTATCTGGCTATTCTGGAAATCCTTTCAACCACTGCGAACGAATAGAGTGCAGCTTAGATTCCGATTGTCCAAATAACAAAGCGTGTATAGAACAAAGATGCATCGACCCCTGTTCTAGCATAGCTCACCCACCTTGTGCTCAAAACGCCATTTGTTACGTACAGAACCACGCTGCGGGCTGCTTATGTCCACCTCACTTACCAGAAGGCAATCCCCTATCCTACTGCTTACCGGTCACTCAAGTGGAAGGTCGTCACGAGTGCGAGTTTGATACCGACTGTCCAAGTAAATTAGCGTGCATTAGAAATAAATGCTTAAATCCGTGCGCCGAACTATCACCATGTCACAAAACTGCTCACTGCAGTGTACTCGATACAACACCAGTACGCACCATGATATGCACGTGTCCAGAAGGCTGGGTACCTAACAAAAATGGAGAATGTCAAGCAATCTTGGTACCCATACCACCAGGTTGTAGCTCAGATACAGACTGCCCGAGCAGCGAAGCTTGCATTAACAGACTTTGCAGAAATCCGTGCAGTTGTGGAACACACAGTACATGTTTAGTAAGAAATCATCGTCCAATATGCTCTTGCGAAGAAGGATACGATGGCAATCCAAACATCGTCTGTCATAAAGTCGGTTGTAGATCAAACTCCGAGTGCGGATACGGAAAAGCTTGCATTAACAACAATTGCATCAATCCTTGTTTGATTCACGATACTTGTGGCATCAACGCCGAATGCTACGTACAAGCAAATAGAGCAGAATGTCGCTGTTTAGGAGGTTACCGCGGAAATCCACTAGTAAGGTGTACAGTTGTTGGATGTCGATCAAACAGCGACTGTCCTAACGATAAGCAGTGCACTAACTCGCAATGTATCAGCCCTTGTATTTACGACAACCCCTGTGCTCCACGCGCAGAGTGTAAGGTTCAAAATCACATGGCGCTTTGTAGATGTCCATCTGGATACATAGGAAATCCGTTTATTCAATGTCAGCTGGAAATACAACCCGAATGTCGTCAAGATCCAGATTGCCCTCCTAAACTTGCGTGCGTAAATAACAAATGCCAAAATCCTTGCGAAATATTTGCTCCTTGCCGCACACCTGCAAGATGTGAAGTAGAAAGTTCTGTGCCAGTTCGTACGATGATTTGTATATGTCCGTCAGGATTTATTAGTAGCGGTAGTGGTACCTGCGATCCGACAAAGGCTATAGAAAAATCCGATATTTGTATATCTGATAACGACTGTCCCAATAATAGAGCTTGTTACGACGGTATATGTAGAGATCCTTGTAATTGCGGTGCCCACGCCGAGTGCCAAATCAAAAATCACAAACCCGTATGTACTTGTAGAAGAGGCTACGGTGGTAATCCAGAAATCGAATGTACGCCCATCGGATGTCGATCGAACGACGACTGTTCAACTCACTCTTCCTGTGTCAACAGACAATGCGTTCCTGTATGTGCATCGAATGGTTCTTCTTGTGGTTCTCAAGCCACGTGCTACGGATTAAACCACAGAGCAATTTGCGAGTGCCTACCCGGATACAGAGGTAATCCTTCGATCGCTTGCGTTCTCGTTGGCTGTCGAGCGAACTCGGAGTGTCCGGCCAATCGAGCTTGTATCAATCAAAAATGTCAAAATCCGTGCACGGAATCTAACCCGTGTAAAGAAGTTTCAGAGTGTAGAGTTTACGGTCACGAAGTTGAATGCGTTTGTCCGCCTGGTTATATCAACACCAAGACAGGTTGTCGTAAACAGGACGAAGTGTGTAGATTTGATTCGGATTGTCCGTCGCAAACTGCTTGTATTAATGGCAAATGTCTCGATCCTTGCAAGAAGATTGAGCCTTGTGGAATCAACGGAAGGTGCAAAATTCTCGATTCTGTGCCTGTTAGGACTATAGTTTGTGAATGCTTGCCAGGATATCAAGGAAATGCAGCTGTTAAGTGTGATCCGAGTAAGTGCTTTTGGTTTGATTTGAGTTGGATTCGGTGATAACTGTTTTTTTCTTACAGCTCCTGTTTGTCCATTGGATAAAGGATACGTTCTCACGCCCGACGGTAAATGCGAGTGCCCACCAAATACGGCGCTTAACGAGTACGACGAGTGCATTTATTGCGATAGAAATAAAGGATATAAAATCGACGCCAGTGGCCGTTGCGTGTGCGCTTTAATCGTCGACAAACGAGGCAACTGCGTTTGCCCGCTTGAAGACGGTTATCGTCTAGACGCTCGTGGTAACTGCGTGCGAGTCACTTACGAATGCCAAAGGGACAACGACTGTGCCGACGATAGTTTTTGCAATTTAACTTCTAAAACGTGCGAAAAGTCTTGTCTTACAAAGGTGTGTGGTAAGCACGCTTTCTGTAACGCGAGTAATCACATCGCGGTATGTCAGTGTTCTGCTGGATACACCGGCAATCCAGATCTCGACTGCAGTAAGTGCAAGTTTATTTGATTTTTACTTCAGTGTTAATGATTTTGTTTTAGTCGATCCAAATAAAAACGCAAAAACAGACTTCCCTAAACCAGAGATGGTTGTTAGTTGTTTATCTGATGGAGTCCAAGTGCAAATCCATATAGCCGAACAAGGCTTTAACGGCGTTTTATATGTGAAGGGGCATAGTAAAGATGAAGAGTGTAGACGTGTGATAAGTGCCCCATCAGATTTAATGCCAAGAACTGAAATTTTCAAAGTCCAATTTGGAAACTGTGGACTAATCCACTTAAATGTAAGTTTGAGAAGATTGAAGCACCCCGAACGTTTTTTTAATTGAAATTTTGTAGGGCCAGGCAAGTTTCGTATTGGTAATTCAGAAACATCCTAAACTGGTAACGTACAAAGCGCAAGCTTATCACATAAAGTGTGTCTATCAGACTGGAGAGCAGAACGTGACGTTAGGCTTTAATGTTTCCATGTTAACGACGGCAGGAACTATAGCTAATACGGGACCTCCACCAACTTGCATGATGCGAATTGTGACTCACACTGGTCAAGAAGTAAACTCGGCCGAAATTGGCGATAATTTAATGTTGCAAGTGGAAGTACAACCAGGCTCGATTTACGGCGGCTTCGCTAGAAGTTGCATCGCTAAGACCATGGGCGATAATGGAGATAACGAGTATACGGTGACAGATGAAAATGGTTGTGCGACCGATTCAACTATATTTGGAGAATGGGAATACGATTCGGATACTCAGAGCTTGTTGGCCAGTTTCAATGCGTTCAAATTCCCAAGTAGCGATAACATAAAATTCCAGTGCAATATTCGCGTGTGCTTCGGCAGATGTCAACCTGTAAGTTATTCGTTAATTTTCCTAATGGGTCTTTTGTAAAACAAAAATTTTTTGTAGGTAAATTGTCGCGGTTATAACGCGTTCGGTAGAAAGCGACGTGCAGTTGCTCAAGAAAACAACACAGATGTCGCTTTACCAGGCGACATCATCAACGGACAGTTGAGAGAAGAAATAACCATCCAATCGAATGCGATATTAACATTTGAAAGACGTGAGGAACGCTTTATAGATCCAACTGCTGGTAAGTAAATGGAAGGACTCAAAATGGAAAAGTTTGTTGAAATCTTGAACTTTTTAGCTCCAGACGCTCAACGGGTGGAAGACATTTGTGTTTCCATGATAGGTTTCATAATAGCCTTAGTAATAACGGCACTTTTGGCACTCGTGGCAGTAGCAGTTGCTGTTTCCTGTTGGTTGATGGCTTACAGACGTAGGCCAAAAGCGACGGGACCATTACCACATCCACCAGAATTTCCTAATCCATTATTTACAACCCCCGAACCGATGGCGGAGCCTAGCCCCGACTACCTCACGTAATAATTAATTCGTGTAGATATTAGTGTTAAGTAAGAATATTATCAGATGACAAGAACGAAAATTTAATGTGTCATTGATGTAATACGTCCAAAAATTGCTTTAAGCAGAATATAGAGACGAACGACGCGCATGAATTAAACTACGGCAACAATTAATTAAACTTTCAAATTATTTTTTTGGAAAACGCTACTCACTGACTTCTACGATTTGCAAGTTAAATTAATTGTCGTCGATGTTTATTAGTAGAAAATTGTTTAGGCAAATGTTAAAAGTTTTGTTTTTAAATTTGAACGGAATTTTTAACATTTTTTGTTCATCTTTTCCATTGGCTTATTTGTCGTAGTGTTTTTTTTTAAGTCAAGGGGATAATCATTAGATTTGGTGGTGGTCTTTTCAATAACTATTTTTTAACACTTAAAAATGTCATTTTTAATTAATTCTAATGCCCTTGCTTGAATCTATACGAAAGATAGAAAAAAACGAATTAGTGATTGTTACCCCCTCCCTTTGTTTATCTTGTAGTCGATTTTTGATTTAATAAGAAGAAAAAATAACTAAGCCTTTGGAAGATTTAGAAACATAAAATAAGACTATAAATATATATCTAATATATGAACTGTATAAAGCGTATGAAAGTTTGTGTGAATGTAAAGTTATGCTCAATTTTTTTAATTCTGGTGCTGACTGATTTTTATATTTAAAAAATAATTTCTACAGTCAAAGTTTTAGTCATTCTTTTAGCATATTTAACTTATAAACGTTGTATACTAATTAGTATTCGAAATATATTAAAAACTATACGAAGTATCAGTTATTTATAATTATTACAATTTTTTTACTAATTTTGTTATCTGCCTAAAACGTATCTTGTAATTTTTAACGACTTATTTAATTATACGTATCAAATTATTGTAATTTAATTTTATTGTTTTTATAACGATTCCTTAACTGTTATATTTGTGATAATTTTGCTTTTTTAATAGATTGTTTAATAATAATTGTGTTTAAAATTTTTTTTTTTTTTTTTGTTGGCTTCGCGAACGAGCGCATTTAGCCACGACAATTATATTCTAAAGTTAATAAGGTGAGTTAATAGTGTACAAAGGACTAGATATGTAGATTGGTTGATTTTATAAAAAGGAGTGTTTAAAATTATTTTCCTGATTGTTACTCGATACCTCTCACCCCACGTCTCACGAGCTTCCGCTCGTCTATTATGCGCTTTAGAGTAGTGATACTAAAAAATATTATCTGTTTGCAGATAAAGTCATAATTAAAAATTCTCATTGTTTCAAGTTATTTTTAAATATACGAAATGATAAACTGTATTAGGCTGACCCCCAGTTTTTCCTTGCATCGCGACCTCTTGGGTCTATTGTGCGCCTCGGATGTAATCTTCCTTTATGTGAGTTCTGTGCTTTGATAAAGTCCAGAATTTCCTCTATTGATAGTTTGGGCAATTCTCTTTAGAGCATCTTCTCCTTACCGAGAATGCTGTGACGACTTCTTGCGAAAGTCTCGCAGTGTAGCAGAAGATGAATTGGAGTTTCCTCTGCCTCTGCACGTCCTCTGTAAAGTGGGTCTGTTTCTAGTCTCATCGTAAACAGATGCTTTTTAAGCTCGCAATGTCTCGTTATTAGTGCAGTTGCCAGTCGTAGCTCAGCTCTACTCATTCTTAGTAGAGAGTGGGTTCTTCTGTCAGAGGGTTTTTCCAATGGGACTTTAGAATGGCCCTATCTGGAAGTCTCTCTCCAGTGTTTAATATGCCACTTCGCTAAAAGTGACTGTATTTCTCTCTTTTCCATTTTATAAGAAATATCAAAGGCTGGTTCTGGTCAGATGGGTCTTATTTTGCTGCTCCTTTTAGCCAAACCGTCTGCTTTTTCGTTCCCTAGTATGTCAGCATGAGCTGGCACCCATACCAGGTTGACAAAAATTTTCGCTCTAGTTCGTTCAGTCTGCGGATGCAGTCCGTTACTAATCCGAACCCCACCTCGCAGCGTTCAGCGCCTTAAGGGCTGCTTGACTGTCAGATGCTACAAAAAAATTTATGTTGTGATCTAACAGTATTTGCGCACATGTTAAAATGGTGTAAATTCCTGCTTGGAAGACGATTGCGTGCTCCTTGAGGCTTAAACTTGCCCCTTTTCTCAAGTTGCCGTTCCCGATGATTCCAGCTCACGTGCCTGTTGAGCTTTTAGAGCCGTTTGTGGAGAACACAAGTCCATTCATTTTGACTGCCTTGCATTCCCATTCTTCCCTTGTCAGAATTTTAATTCCGTAGGTTTCTCCGATGGTAGGTATATGCCTTGGTTATTCTGTCAGGTCTTATAGTAAGTATGGGGTGTTCTGTGATCTCTCTTAGAATTGCGACATGTTCTTGCATATTCTTTCCTGGGGAGGATTGAATTTTAGATCTGTATGTCTCCTTTAATGCTTTGGATTTCACTAACAAGTGTAAGGGTGGAGGATTCGGCATTGTTTCTATTGCTGCTGTATAGGCGTCGTCGTATTGCTCCAGTTATTCCTAGCCAAGCCAGTCTTTGGATTTTTCCCAGTTTATGTTTGCAGGTTTTTGTGGGTGTTTTGTCCACAGAGCCTACATATGTGACGATTAATATGACCATTACGATGTATATCCATTAAGTCAACTGGGGTGTCCCCAGGTTTTGCCGAACGTTCGTCTACAGGTCCATAGAGCTTTTGTAGCTTTGTTTACAACTCTGTCTATATGTGGTATGAAGCTTAGTTTGCTATCGAGGATAACTCGTATTTGGCTTCTCCCACGTCTTCCAGAGGCATGCCAACCTTTCTGTTACCATCAGTCTTATTTGTTCTTCTTGTGAAATGGATTAGCGAGGTCTTAGTCGGATTAAACTGTGACTAACAGTTGGGACGATTTCTACGCAATTAATCTTAGCCACAAAACACTCCATATATTTAAGGGCACTTATTTTCATTCATTGGGAGGGCTGTGATCTTTAAAAAAAAAGTATAAAACAGAACAGTTGTGACCTCTACCTTACGGCCTTATATCAAAACAATTAATTGTAGGAGAAAAATAATATCCAGTGTCAACTTGATCGACTTAATTTAAATGCCTCTTCAAGGATGTGCCTATTCTTAGGGTCGTCCGCCAAAACCAGGCTTGGGCAATTAATCGATAAATCGATTCGTTTTGAATCGATTTGAATCGATACTTCAATGGGCCATACTTCCTTAGTATTTTTTACGTCTTTAGGTCTCCAACCGTCTGACCCAAATCCAATCGTTCCTACAGATGGCTGACTTTGGGAATTGAAAAATGTCTTATCAACGAACAACGAGCAAAAAGACTTTCTAAATCAAGATGGTGCCATATACTCCTGTTTTACCACTGTACAATCTAAACTGCCGTTGCTGTTGTTTAGAGCCTCTAATTTGTATTCCAATGACAGGTATCTCTCTTTTTGGAAACGCTTCAGAAGCTCTTATCAAATCTTCTCCTTTCCCATTTTGGATAAAAAAGTGAGAAGTCAACAAAGCAGTTTTCGCTACCTATAACCTTTCTCTTCACGAATGTTTCCCAGTCAAGGCCTTCTATTCTGCTGTTTGCACATTTTTCTTTTTTCTTTGTAGCAAATTGACGTTCCTAAAAACTTTTTTTTAAATTTTTGTTATAAGAGTACCTCGGCGAAGAAGTTTCGCACCATAAAAATGAAATTTGGAGAAGTGTTGCTTTTTAATTTTTTCGGCCTACATTCTTGTAAAGACTTTCACCTTTATTTTAATCGTGACCTTCAAAAATGTATAAATTTATACCGTCCGCATTTACCAAAATCAACAATACCTACCAAATATATGGGTTAAATTCAGTGTTTCTTTAAAATTGTTAAACTTATTACTAATAAAAATATTAAATTGGAATTTGGAATTAAATTAACGTCCAAAACTCAATTGTTTTATAAATTTGCGCTCGATAAAAGTAACTTAATTTAAGCGTAAACCAATCATTTCTAAAAGCGATTAGCGAAGATGAAAGGTTTGACATCGCAAACGTGTTTCGTATACCTACAAGTGAGGAGTTAATGAAAAGTGTGCCACACTAGTGTTTCAAGGTGTGTTTATAAACATTACATAAATTTGAGTTGAACATAAATAATTCATATTTATAATAATAAACGCACAAACGCGCTTTATTTAAATTGAACTCGATATTTGGACGAAAAATACGAAAAAAGTGAAAATTTAATGAAAAAAGAAAGTGTTATGTAATTATTATTTTTTTTAAATAATTTAAATAAATAAAAACAAAAAGTTAGTTGGTGAGCGAAATTTTTAAAAATCGAACTTTAGAAGGTTTTCGCCAGTAAGATGAATAACAGGTATGTAAAGGTTAAAAGAAGTGTCTTAAAACTAAATAAAAAGTTAATTTTAAAAACAATTTGTAATAACAATAAATAAGTGCAAGATGCAAGAATAGAAAAACCACATTGAATAGCTCGTTACAAAATAGTTTATACAGTATGTCCTAAAAAGTGCAATTTTGTGTCGAAACTTGCAGATCGGGCTTGGGGTCAAATTTAAGAACTAACTCAACTCGCGTTGTCTTAAATTTCTGCTAACTCCGCCCACTTTCACGCCCTTTAAATGTAAAATATTAAAAATTGCGGTTTTGAACCAAAATTACGATTTGGATTTTTATTGGAGCTCTAATAAACTCTCTAGATTTATAAGTTTACGCTCGATGACGTCACCTCGTCACTTGGTCGACCCAGACATGTTTTATCCCAGTCACTTGGGCGCGTATTTTTTATTTCGTGTATGATATGGGCTCGAATTTAAGACCCTAGAAACCAATTTCTAAGTTTTTCGAATGCTCCAAACGAGTCATCGAACGTACTGGACTGAAACGTTTAATATTTTGATGATTCTCAAGAAACTATGCACTATTTCTCTACATGTCAATTCTAAAAGTAAAATTACATTTATTACAATGTAACAAACGCATAAAAATTAATCAATAATTATTATCAATTTTTGTCAAGTAGTCGATGATTGTAGAAACTTGACGAATCATCGATAATAAGTGGTAAAATACAAAAATCGAGTACTATCCAACAATTATCGATTAATAGACTATTTCGCATTTCTAATCTTATAAAGATAGAGTACATTGTCTGATGGCCTAATCGCTATAAAGATCGGTTGCTTAAAAGCGTTGAACTCTGGTTCAGGGTTAACCTACACGTCGTTCGAGAGTGACAGATTGTTGTTTGGGTTAACGCGCAATTCAAGTGGCGGACACGCGGTTTTGAACGATGCGTATCCGGCGTTATATTTGGCAAAGGACCGTCTAGTCTCTAGGCAGTCTAGGCAGACACAATGGCAGGAATTTATTTTACCGTTTGTAGGAAAATATTTTTTTAGACAACAAATGCACAAATTAACAGTTGAACAACACGTCGAGTGCATCAAAAGCACTTTTGCACGAATTTGCGTGGCGTCTACATTTTATTTTTTCGTCGACTTCGTCTACTTTGAAAAAGTGTTACGATTAGGAATTTGGTTTTTGTTTAATTTTTCTACGCTTCGGATCCAAAACAGTCAAAAAACTCTTAGAAAATGTCTGTCTGTGTGTATGTAACGCCTTCAAATAAAAACCACTAAAGCGATTTTGTTGAAATTCGGTTTCGGCCACTTTAATAGAATTTCATAGACAAAAAAAGACAAAAAAGCGAAATCGATACAGAGTGGCCCAAAATAAGGGAACTATTTGGATCTCATTTTGGAAAATCTTGATCCATTAGTATTTATACTCGGTTAGCAGTTAGTACACATCCGTCCTAATTAAAAAATAATTTTTTCAAATTTTTAAATTCAAAATAGCGGTCAGTATAACGATCGGCCTATTTTTTGGTTATTTTATTATAACATTGGAAATAATTATTATCATAAATATATAAAAACTGAAATATATAGGCAAAATATAGGGCTTTAGTTTTGTTAGAGTCGATTTTTAAAATAATTTCAAAATTGACTACTTTTTAAGGACCAAAGTTGACTAAAATTTTAAAACCGGTTTTCTCAAAATCGCCTACTGCCGTTTTGTCTATATTTTGATATGTTGTAGATATGGAAGTTCTTAAATTAAGTACGGTTGTTTGATTTATTTGCTTTGACCAGATCCGGAGCTATGATTTTTTGAAGGTCAAAATTTCAAAAATTTATAATTTCTTTTGTAATTAAAAAATTTGTAATTGCAAGTTGGTATGTTAGTTTATTCCATAAATGTCTATTATTTGTTACAACTTTGGTTTTAAAAACGCTTCCGGTTAAACCGGAAATCAGCTAAGTAAAACGCGTTTTTGAAAACACCCTGTATATTTTAAAATTTATTTAAACATCGTAAGATTAGCTGTCAAGTGATACTAAACATGTTAACTTTTAACTTCCGTTTTAACCGGAAATTGAGTTAACTTTTCTATTTTAAGCACAACACCCTGTATATTTTAAGTGGTTTAAAAGATTATAATACTAAACATTTAATATTGTGACTTCCGGTTCAACCGGAAATGAGATTAGCTTTCTATTTTAATTACAAACGCCCCGTATAATTTCAGTTTTTTGAAAGCAGGGAGAGCTTCTGAGCATACTATTGTTAGGTACTATTTCTTTACTATTTAAATATTTTTAACGCGTACGAAAGAATCCTGTTATGGCCACATCAGTCATTTTTTCCCCTTATCTCTATACTATTTTATTTCAGAAGTTTGTCTGATAAAGTGCAATAAATGGCCACTTTTTGTACTACGTAGTAAATAACGACCTACTTTTTGCACGGTTGTGAAAAAATAGAGCATGCACACTACGGAATTTTAACATTCATCAATGACTCGAAATTTACTATAACCACCTATAACTATAACCTTTCGATTTCCACGCATTAAAATGAAAGTTAATTAACTTCGCTCAATTCTAAGATGACCAATTCCCCACTTCATTCATTTTTTTGGATTCTCTGTTAATATTGAATGAAAAGTTGAAATTATTTCAAGTTTAAGCATTATGCAACTTATGCTAATTTTATAATTATTTGATAACTAGTTCCCGCCCGAAGTTACATAAATATTTTTATAATTACGAAAGATTATCGACGAACGTAGTATGTACATACTTCCTGCAATTAAACTAATTAAAACAACAACAAAACTAACGGGTTTTCCATGAATAATTGAACCTTTTGATTCTGTGCATTAGAATGATTGTGCATTGATTTTAGTAAATGAAGTAAATTTATTTTTACCAAAATTGAGCTCATTTACCAATTTTGTCATTAATGGAGCCGGTGGAAAAGTACAAGAATTTCAATTTTATGTCATTGAAACGACAAAGTACTAATTTATTTATTTCTACAAGCCGTAATTTAAAAAAATTTTTTAAATGGCTATTTTAGATAAAAATGGTTTTCTTAGCAGCTAAGAGGGCCAATTATAGCATAGAAATTAGAAAACAACTAACCTAAATTGTAGTAAAATTGCATCGTTTCTTATGGCACTAAGTTCATTGGTCTTGTTGTGCGTAACAATTAATTAATTTTAAGCTGAAGAAATTTGTAGGTTCTAAAAAACAAGATGAAGTGCCAAAAGGTATAATCTTTCTTATCCACTACTAACAACTACATCAGCAGACTCCAAAATTCCAATAGAGAGCCTTGCATCTGGGACACACTGTATATAAAACTATGAGCCCCATTTTTGACAATATGGACCATGGCTGAAAGGAAGATAGAGCACTTGTGCATCACTTAGTAATTCTATTACCCCACACCCCTACATTTTAATCTTTATTTAAAAACAAATCGTTTGGCAATTATTACAAAATTTGATAAATTTAATATGTCGTTGTAGTCCAGTCAATGAGGAGAAAAACAGGCTATTGCCCTACAAAAGGTGGTGTAGTTCTGATTTTTGAATATGTTATTACGTTATTAGGCCATCTTGGATAAAAGGTACAAAAAATTGGTTTTTCCGATTTAACTTCTTAACGGTTGATCCCACGACAAAACTGTCAAATTCAACTTTGGAGAGGACAAAATTCCCTATAATATTTGTTCTATTCATTTTCTTTCTATCTGTTACGGTTTCTGAGATATAAGCTGGAGAAAATCGTTATTTTTTGAAAAAATGAATTTTTTGGGTAAACTTTGCTTGAAGACTTTTTTACCGTTTATTTGAGAGAAAATTCTTTGAAACAAAAGTTGTAGGATTTTAAATTGTCTTCAAACTGAGT
The DNA here is from genome assembly GCA_950108345.1 of Malthinus flaveolus. Lineage (NCBI taxonomy): Eukaryota > Metazoa > Arthropoda > Insecta > Coleoptera > Cantharidae > Malthinus > Malthinus flaveolus. The sequence goes on along the minus strand of OX467287.1, from coordinate 19,589,868 downwards.
GTATCACTGATATTTTAGCTCAACCAGATCCAGAGCTAGAGCAGTTTTATGATAACCTATAAATGTCGAATGTGTTCGCAGCTCGAAGTTTTTGTTACCACCCCTCCCCCATATCAACCCATAACAATTTCTCTCACATTTCAACATTTATTCAATTTGAAATGGTTAGGGGGGGGGTAGAGATGTTGAGCGAATTTTCTCGTTTATATAAAATTATATAAATATTGTAGGGAATTTTGTTCTCTTCAAAGTTGGATTTGACAGTTTTGTCGTGGAATCAACCGTTAAGAAGTTAAATCGGAAAAACCAATTTTTCGTACCTTTAATCTAAGATGGCGGATCGCGCGAACCCCCCTCGAGGTCGAAAACTTGGATTTTTCGTGAGGGCCCCTTACCTAATAACATATTTAAAAATCAGAACTATACCACCTTTTGTAGGGCAAAACCCCCCATTGACTGGACTATTGATTCAAAACTTCAAAAGTATGACATTTTTAAGCAACTTCATACTACAAGCAGTACTCGATAGGAAAAATTTTCCCATCTCATAGTAATAGGAAAATACGTAAACTTTGTTCTCATATACAGGGTGTTTTAAATCGTAAAAATATTGGCCCCCAATACAATTAGGTTTTATGAGGGCTTATGAGTTACGATTCAGTTAGTTGCGTTTACACTCACACCTCACACCCACAAAAGATACGTTTGTCTGATGGTTGTTATTTTCAGAACGGAAAATGGCCACAAAACAGACTTTCCAAAGGAAAAAAGTAACGATATTAGGTATGTGTTCGAAAAATAAAATTTTGTTTTATACCCATATTTTACTTTTTAGTCTAGAAAACTTATATAATTCAGGATTTCAATCTCAAGATCCAGTATTGGGTATGGAGCCGAAATATTCAGAAGAATTAAAGAAGACCATCGATGAAAATAAAGAAGTGGAACATCCTACTAAGTAATTAATTTATTCCGTTTATCAACTAACCGTTTTTTATATTTTTCGCATTTTTAGCTATGTGGAGACATTGATGCATCTTTTTAAGGGAAATATTGGTTCCGGAATATTTGCAATGGGCGACGCGTTCAAAAATTCTGGTATAGCCATGGCACCTTGGCTAGTAGTTTGTTTGGGCATTATTTGCGTTCACATGCAACATGTTTTGGTAAGATTTAACTAATTGTATAATAAAAGTAACATTTTGAAATACTTAAGGAATGCATTAATGCAAGCCAAAGTAGTGTCTCTAATTTTAGTTTCTTAATATAACGCACCTTTTATGCAGCCAATTTTTTTTCCTTATAATAATAAGCTGCACCCAACTGCAATTTAATAAAATGCAATTTTTTTAGCTAAATGCCTCGAATAAGATGAAGGTACAATTAAATTTAAATACGCAGCCAAATTTTGCTGAAACTGTCGAATTATGTTTTATACGCGGACCGAGACGTTTGAGAAAATTTGCGCCGTTCATGAGAAACTTAATTAATGTTTTTTTATGTCTGGGACAACTAGGTTTCTGTTGCGTTTATTTCGTTTTTATATCGACTAACATTAAACAAGTGAGTTAGTCCCACAAACTTTGAACTTTTGAATTTTTTCTCTCTCTCTTAGATCTGTGATTTTTACGGCTACGTTTTTGACGTACGTTTTCACACTGCAATAATATTATTGCCAATATTATTAAGTTGTATGGTGAGGAATCTCAAGTACTTAATTCCATTTTCTGTGGTAGCAAATATTTTGATGTTTACTGGAATTATAGTTTCCATGTATTACACAACACAAGACCTTCCGTCGGTGGGGTCGAGCAAACTAGTTGCAAATTTACGACAATTTCCATTATTTTTTGGAACTGCTCTATTCGCTGTAGAAGGAATTGCACTGGTAATAATTTGATCCTTTCAAAAAATGCGTTTTTATATACCATATCCAAAATTATTTACAGGTACTTCCCCTACAGCGCGAAATGAAGAAACCAGAACAATTCAGCGCAACCCTAGGTGTTTTAAACGTAGGAATGACTTTTATAACATTCTTGTACATTTTGGTCGGTTTTCTTTCCTATCTCAAATATGGCGAAGCTATCGAAGGTAGTGTAACATTAAATTTGCCCGAAGACGAACCGTAAGTAAAAAAAAATTGTTTGAAAATTATAAATATTTACCATTTGCCTTATTTCAGTTTATCTCAAGCCGTGAAAATTTCCATTTCGTTGGGAATTTTATTGAGTTACGCCTTACAATTTTACATACCAGTACAAATTATTTATTCCGGCTTAAGTAAGAGATACGATTTTTCCCAATACCCACTTACGTCCGAATTAATTGTAAGAACCTGCTTTGTCATCTTAACTTGTAAGTATTTTTATTTTGATTTGATGGCACGTAGCCTAAAATTAATTGCTTTTCTATAAAACCGCTGTTTAAAGATCAAAATTTAACTGTATAATTTTCAGTCATATTAGCCGAAACTGTGCCATTCTTGGAACTGTTCATAAGCCTGGTTGGTGCTTTATGCAGCTCAACGGTCTGTTTGATAATTCCATCTATAATCGACTTAGTTCAACATTGGACTTTACAAAAAATATCGATATGGACTGTTTCTAAAGACGTATTTGTTTTAAGTCTGGGCATCTTTGGTTGTTGTACAGGATCTTTCGAAAGTATCAGACAAATTGTTAATGCTTTTAGAGAAGGTTGAATTTTTTTGAAAAATTCAAATTTTGTACAGTAGTTAATTTTATGTAATTAATTACGCTTGTAAAAATTATAATTTATTATTTCTGATGTAATTTTTGAGTATTTCCTCGATCATTTTTCCCTAAACCACGTCATAATCGACCAATTTATCACGTCCATTATGAGCGATCTGTTCTAAAAACTTAATATATTCTTGGGGTAAATTAGATTCCCGAGCTCCAGCTATAATCGTCTTCAAATAAACCAAAGACGGTTGTCTGTCTTCTGGTAATCTTTTTAATGGAATATAATCTGGAACTTTAACGTGCTGGTAAACGAAACACTTCCTCGTACTTCCATCTAGTAATTCAACGTCAACTTTAGATCGGAAGTACAAGCTTATATCGACACACTCTTGTCTGTAAATAATTCGGAATAATTACGTGGCTGTACTTATTTTAAATCATTTTACTTGTCTAAACTTGGTAGGTGCTCCAAACTAATTTCCCAAAGTGCTCCCCAGACATCAAAACGTTCGTCCGGTGTAACTGTTCCAGAGCATCCGTACCATCGTTTCGAAAATATTTCGAAGTCTAATCGATAATTCTAAAAAATGCAAATTTAATAAAAAATAAATAATATTCTGAATATTGTAAAGCGGGGCACTAGCGCCACCATCCGAGCCGTTATTTGAAACTAAAGAACATCATGTCCAGCTCTAGTACCAGCTCTCACCAAAAGGTGTCGCTGTTTTCAGCTTTATCTCCAAATCTATTGGAATTATTGGCACATTCGTGATATTTATTTAGTTTTTAACTTACTTTTAGTTTTCCCATGCCGACACGAATTGCACTTGGATTTTTGACATGAATTCTGCTTGTTAGGAGATTACTACCGTACGCAAAATAAAGAAAAGTACCAGTCATTTTATTCTGAAAAAAAAAGGTTTTTGTCAATGTTGCATATTATGTAGGTATACTACATTTTTACATTATAAATAAAATAGGACAATGAAAGGAATTTATTACATTAGCAAAAGAAACGATTGAAAATGTTCCAATGAACAATGCTCCTATGAACGAAATCGATCGAAATATTTGGGTATGTAAGTTTGGTACCTACATCACGGTAATAACCGTAGTAATAACAAACAAAATAAAAGTAAATACTTACGTAAGTATTGCAATTGTAATATAAACATTTATTAGTTTTTAAATTTCTTTATTAAGAAATCATTGTATTTGTATTGACCCTGTTATCGCAAAATTGTAACTTAATATATCAAAATGTAATAATTAATAATTATCTTTATATACTTCATTAAATAATAACTAATTATTACTAAAATATATAATATATAAATTAATTAAAACAAATAATTTACCTGCTTTAGGTCCACTCTGTTAGGAGCAAGCAACGTGTCACTGAATTTATTAAAATTAAATTCTTAAGGTCCGGCAATTTACTTATAGCGAACATTAACGAGAAGCAAATATTTGTAGAAGTAACTTATTAACATTTAGGAACAATTAATTAAAGATAAAATAATAAATTCAATAATTACACTATTACTAGAGCACGGATTTTCATGCACTTAAGCCAAGAAATAAGAAATCAATATCCATTGTTTTCTCTGATATTTACAAACCCATCCCTAGCTCATTCCTTTCAAAATTTTCAGGGAACTACAATAATACCCTCATACCCTTTTTGCCAAATTTAAGACGGGCGCGAGTCTAAAATACTAGAAAAAGGACTTAAACTGCGTGAGGTCAGGTCGTTTCGGGTTTTTTGAAAAAAAGCACTCAGACAATGTTCTTTAATAGTAACGTTGTGATTATAACTAGACAACCTCTTCTGTTCAACCCCTTTAGTACCTTAGCATGCCTTTAGTTGTAATGACGCATTCTCACTCAAGCTTCAAGCTCAAGCATTACAAACTACCCTCAAGACGCGCTTGCGTATCCAGCATTGACGCGAGCATTTACAGAAAAAAAGGCGCATCTTTCAAACACATTACACATAGTAAGTAAGTAGATGAAATCTACACAGCCCTTATTATTTTTATTCTTTGACTGGACAGCTGAACGCCAACGTTATTTCTTGCCGTTGGCTACACGAAAATTACAATTTTGATGTCTCTTATTAGTCAGAATTATCATGAGGGAGAGGCAGGTAATTATTCAAATTATTCGAATAGTTGCTGCAAAAGCATTATACTTGCAAGTTTCGCAGCAGCGACTTTAATACTGCGCAGCAAAAGTAGCTGGTCTGAGCATGGAACTAGAAAATAAGTGAAAGGGTTGAACGCGCAAAGAACATGAACCGCCTGGTGAAGAACAAGCTGTCAGTTGCATAAAGAAGTTCCGATAATATTGTAGTAGGGAAAAGAGAGAGTAGTCTGGCGTACTCGGCCGCGCACACTTACTGAGTAACACCCCCTTCCGTTACTGATGCTTCACTTACAGGTACCCTCAAACTATAATAGATAATAGCTCATAACTATTCCACTTATTTTCTAGTTCTATGGGTCTGACACTAGCTTCATTTATAACTATTACGCATGCGTCAGTACATGGTGACGAAGCACAATAGTTATAAAACCACGTATACATCTTTTAAAACCTCACCGACCTGCGCAAACAACCAAATTTCGTACAGCGATGTAACCAAGGTTACACACCAACCTAAACACATGAACTGGGCATCTTTTTTAACTGCTTTCTCACTTCTCCTTCTGCGCATCTAGGGTCGGTGAGGTTTTGAAAGATGTATACTCACCTACTTCTGATAAATTGAGGTTTTGTCTAATAAACAAAGCGTTGCGTTAACTTTCTCTCTCTCAACCTTTTACAATCGGCAACCCCTATTTGCGGCAACTTTTAAATGGGCAACCGTATTCCATCGTATAGAGAAAAAAATTAATTTTTTTATTTGATTGTTTCTTTTGTGAAAATACGCCTGTTTACATCTGGTTTCCGCGGGGTTGCGGCCGAGTGAGAACCGGCGACCCAAACACAGAAATTAAAATTCTTATCAAGTGAACGAAATTGTTTAAAAAAATTAATTAACAAAATTAACAATACTTGCGCACATATTTTTAAGGCTAGCAGGCATAAACGTATTATTTTATTAACTTACAATCATCTATTAAATTTGCATTTGAATTAAAAAACAGATTGATGGACGTAGTAATCACGTGGTAGAATTTCGTACTATAAAGTTTTCAGTACATTTTTAGTTTAAGCTTTCGATGTAACAATATTTTTCGGTGTAATGGTCTTTCGATGTAATAGCATTTTCGATGTACTGCGAAGTGCGAAATGCGAAGTTTTAAAATTGATAAGTAAATGGAGTAAATGCAGTAGTAGATTTTATTTTTAACAGTTATGTTGTGTTGTTTATTTTAAATTAAAGTTGTGCTGTTTTTAAGAGTATTTATAATAGTATTTAATTTAAATCGTAAAATAAAGTAAGATGATAGAATTAGTCTACCAAAATGGTCACGCATGTGTTTTTTCTGCAGCAGGTAATTAAAACTTAATTAAACACGAATGCTGTTAAAACTTACATTATTGTTTAGATTGGGCCACTCTGCGAAAAGATCACCGAATCATCGGAAATATAGAAGGAGGAACCAAATGCCTACCAAGTAACTCTAAATAGTTGTTTTGGTTAAATTAAAATCTAACTCTTTGCATTTGTAGCACTACCGGTAATATTACTGCACGAAGAGGTATCACTTTTGATAAACAAAAATATAGCAAAATTAGTCACTTATCCTAACCTCAGAAATGGCGATGTGCAAAAGAAACTGGATATATTTATGGATATACAAAAAAATTTATTAGCAGCCCAAATCGTCACATATAGAAAAAATCGCAGAGAAGATTTAGAACGACTCATAGATAAAATCATCGAGGGGAAAATAAAGAAACATCCAGAAGTAGCTTTAAAAAGTCGAGAAGAGATTTTAGAGGAAGAACTCGATAAATCGTACGTTCCATCAGAATCTACTATGATATGGCCCGTATTAACAGAGCCACTAGAATCGATTATAGGTAAATATCGAGTACTAACACTATACATAAAATTAACACGACTTTTACAGGACCATCGGTTGATGTGCCAGCTTCGGAAATTTTAAACAAAACCACTGCTACTAGATGTGCAATTTTTGCTGATTTGTGGGAAAAAGATTTTTGCTTAACCGCCGGATCTAAATTTGGTGGCGATTTTTGTGTTTATGTGGGTGATCCTTATTTGTATCATGCAGTATATATTATTCGTTGTGTTGAAAATCCCAACCAAAGAAATCATGTTACCGAAATAATTACTTTCGGAAGATTAGCCAATTCTGTTAAAAAACGTGGGGTTTATGCATCTGTTAATGCTGAAGGTGTGGTTTCATATATCTCATTGCATTGGATGAACGTATAATAAACTTTTAAAGTGCTACATTATAATATATTTATTTTAAATTTCGTCTATTAAAACAAAATTTTGATGTTGCTTCTCTGGAATCACATTAAAGTATTTTTTGAAAAATTCTGTATTTTGCCTTGTCGAATAGCATCGTTGTATCCAAGTATGAGTCCAATCAGGATCGGTTTTTTCACAAGTTACCAATACACGCCCAGGTACTTTAGCATATAAAGTACCATTCCTACCCATTCCCACCTAGAAGTGATAAGTTTAAAAAACATAACTGCAATGAAAGAAATCTTAAACTAACATTTAAACCAGGATGAAATCTCAGAGAATTTTGTGTAACTAATAGAGTTCCCGAAGTAACAAGCGTTCCATCTTGTTTTTTCCATCCCCTATGTTTTTTTATGCCACTCTTCTTTGGATTTCTAGTACTTCCGCTGGTTTTTTTGCTTGCATTTCGAAGAGTTGCTAAAAATAATACTATATAAAAAATATTAAATAAAAGAAATAAGGTACCTATAAATAGATTTTGGGGTAAAAGTAACGTTGATTTTATACTTTGGGCTAAACTGGTTATCATTTTTAATTCGATTATTTCAGATTATTGAAATTTGATTTGGAGGTTATGTTGTACTTTCGAACAAATCGAACAAATAATTGACAACTAGCCACAGTGGCGTGCATTCCAATATTTTTGCGACCAAGTTCAAATTCTACATTTCTTAAATTAAATCAATTTGAATAATTATGTAAATAGAATATTGACGAAATATACGTCTGTAAAATTGTTTAAGAGGTAAGAATGTAAGAAATGCCAGAAATAAGCATGACATCGACTGTACAAATGAAAAATAACTACGCTTGCGCTAATGGACGTGTAGCGGGCGCAATCTCCGCATAAACTGTCAAATTCGAAGGTTTTTGATTGCATGAGATGTGCAACGGCTTACAATTGTGAAACATTTTATAATTTAAGTGATATACGATTATTTACTTATAATTAATAGTGTTTAATGATTTTAAATAAGACCCAATATGTTTGACACTAAAATAGAAGTGGATAGACACGTTGAAAGTTGCTTAAAACACATAAATAATGAAACTGAGGTAAGGCTTGCTTATATTTTTAACCGCCATTGAACCGGCTATTTACCTTATCACATGTAACTTTTATTTAAAATCGCTAAATCTACTGATAATTCAAATCGATAATTTAGATAAACTTGTACTTGATGTGATTTTAAATTATTTCTATATTTAGCTTAAAGCTCGCCTGCAGAGTCACATGCAAATGCATAAATATAGTTTTTGTTTACTTTTTTGTTTTAGCGAAACTTACGATGCTTTGCCTTTGCAAAATTATATTTTAAAATTGGAGATTACGAACAAGCTCGTCGTTATGTTTCTACCTACTTGACCGTGAAACCACTCTCTGCCGAAGGATTGAATTTATTAGGGAAAGTGTTGGAAAAGCAAGGAAAATACGAAGCAGCCTTGGATGCTTATCGCAAGAGCCTCGATGTTGATTCTAAACAAAACAGTCTTGTTATTAAAGGTAATTTATTGCGTTTATTTAATAACTAGGAATTTGATTACTTTGTAATTTCAGTATGCGAGTTATTGGCAAAAGATACGGTTGGTTTAGATTTGTCTGGCGCTCGTTATTACTTCGATCAGGCACAGTCTTTTGATCCACACAATCCAGCCGTATTCAACTTGAAGGAACGTCTTGTTACTGCCGAAAGTCATAACCCCGATGATGTTGCTCATTTATTATTAAGCGAATTAGCCAGTCGTCCCACCGACGTGCAACTAAGAGTACGTCTTATTAAGCACTTACTACAAAACAATCAAATCAAAGAAGCATATAAACATGTGTCTGACATCGAAGCTAAGAATTTGAGCATATTTTTAAACAATTTGAGTTGGTACGAGGTTATTGCTGATGTTTTAATCCGTTACCAAAGAGACAATAGCAGTATAAGTTGGGAGTTTTGGATACTATTAATTTCTGTTTTGGATAAATTAACTACATTAACTTTAGACGAACATATTAATACTAGTAAAGGGGGTCACGATTGTGTGACTGTCGTATTTAATCTTGATCAAACTCTCACAATTGCTGCCGCTAAATTAAGTAACTGCAAAGAACGAGTCTTAGTCCAGGAATTTCTAAATCACTACAGAGCTCAACTTTGTTTCCACTTAGTTACTTTACTTTTTAAACAAGCCAAACGAGATTTGATTAAATATAAAGAGGCCATGAACATAGCTCTTCCACTGCTTTTTGTGGCTTATCACACACAACCTGCTGATTTACATTCGATGTGGTTCGATCATTCGAGCGAAGAAAGACGACAACAAGTTCAAAGGTAAATTATTTTAATATTGTGGTATTGGTGTTTTGAAAATTTTTCTAAACAGGTGGCACAGAGAAGCGGCATTTCGTTGTTCACAAGCGGGTCATATTATCTTAGCGGCATCGAAAGATCGCAAAAAGTTACTTGTGGAAAAGACTGTACAAAATTCTTCTGGTATATGGCGCGAAAAACTTTTCAAGAAAGTGTTTGTTACGAGAGAACAGCAAGCGAAGTTAAGCAGTAGTCATTTTGTCAATTGTACTAATTTTACTGAAATAGTCATTCGTTTACCTGATATAAATGATGTTATTAAATACGACGAGGTAGCCGAAATTGTTTATCCTGGATCTCTCCATCATCTTGTGTGGATTTGTTTAAATTCGAATTTGACATCGTTTAAATCAACTTTTGTCGATGGTTTGCAATATTCTACCAAGAATTTGAATAGCTGTGCAGCTGAATCTTTGACTACGTTGGATATTGATGCATTTTTGTATTGTACAGCTCTTTCTGCTCAACTACAACTTGAAGAATTAAAACATCAGGTATGTCCGAGTTAGTTTTAGTTGAAATTGAATAAAGTTGTTGAAAAGGTTTTCGTACTTTGACTTTTTGTAAAAATAAATTATTCAATCGATTTCTAATAAGCTCAGCTCGAGTTCAGTAATAGTAATCTTAATTTTTCAATATAAAGGAAAAAATTAGGGGATCAACCAAAATTTATAGGGATGTTAAATAAGACTGATAATCACGGGTAATTGTTATAGCTACTTCTAACAGGGTAATTTTTTTACGTCAAGGTTTACTACAACAGTGAAAAACCAAGTGTACTTCCAGCTGCTATCACAGATCAGCTTGGCACTTTAAATCAATCAAAATGGTTTACTGCAGCTTATAAAATGTATCTTAACGAATATGGTTCCGATGTGAGCGAATTAAGATTGAATTTAATCCGTGGTATCGAAGTAGTTCGCTGTGTTGGTAATCATGGGCTCGATGTTAAGCTGTTAATTATTTTGGCAAATACTTTCGCCGAGCGTGCAAAAAACCTTGAAAAGCAAACCGAAATTGAGTTTAATGAGGCACGAGCTGAATTATACTGGAAAGCTGCATTGCCTTTATTAGAGAAAATGCAAAAAAATCAAGCAGTTACTTACTCTTCTAATCGTTTATTTGAGTATAAATCTAAGGAAATGAACCTTTCTGAAATTTGTAGCTATATCGAAGATGGGAAATTATTTGTAGCTGCTCAATTGATGAAAAAGAAAGAGCTCGAAAAAGCATTGAAGATGTTTGAAAGTTTAAAAAATCCCTATGCGTCTTTCTATCAAGCACAGATTTATAAAGGAATGGCCGAAGAGCAATTAAACCAAAATAAAGAAAATGTAACATCCGAAATGCGTAGCCAACATATAATTTTGTTATCGCGCTCTCGAGATTGTTTCTATTTAACTTTAGATCGTCTTAGAGATCCTTCGGTCGATCGAAAACATCCTTTAAACGCCCAGCTAGGTAGCGAAATTGAAAAAATCGAACGAATGTTAAGTAGAATTGATCCCGATGTGTACAATCACAGAAACGAATGTGACGGTATGTCGGACGAAAATACGTCCTCTAGAGGTAGTTTAGCCGATAATGTAAACTTTTATACTTCAAATCTAACGGGAAATTCTTTTTACCCAGGAGAGTCTATGACACCTCAATTTGATAGAACTCTAAATTCTACTAGGTACCGTTTGGAGCGACGGGAGGCCAGGCCTAGCCCAGAACGCTTAGATGCTCAATTGAGACAACTACAGGCTTCTAGAGACGCGACAGTTACTCAAATATTAGAACAAAATCGGGTTGTCGTAGAAACACAACGTAATATTGTCGAAGAACTTAAATCGTTTCGTGAAGCCGTCGGCAACTTAAATAAAAATGTCGAAGAACTGAAAAGACGAGTTGGAAACGATGAACTACAAAGTATTAAAGATTCTATTAACGGTTTAAAGAACGCCGTGGACGAATTACAAAACTTCCACGACGTGACAGATGTTATACAACAGTTGAAGAAAGAAATAGCGGAGTTGAAGAAGCCAAAAAATAATCAATTAACAGAAGAGGAGTTGTACGCGTTGGAAGAAGAATGCGGTGGAGATTATGGTATAAATTCTAATATCGGTGGATACAATCCTGGGCTGTACCCTAATTTACAAACACGTATTCCTGGCGCTAATCCTTTGCAATTTCATCCTGCATTATATCCAAGTTTGTACCCAATGTATTATCCGAATTTGGGATTGCCACAATTACCACAAGCAGGCTCCTTACCATATGCTCAAGAACCTCAAATACCCGATTTTCGATCTCTGAATATTTCTCAAGCTTTAGCCCAATCTTACACTCAATCGAATTTAGGACAACAGACTGCTCCACTCTCTACCTGGGATGCCGGATCTGGATTACAACTTGGTTTAGGACAAGCTGGACGTCAACAACCTCTGATAATTCCTCAAGCTCCACAACCTCAAGCTAACATCGCCGTTTCGGAGCCTTCGAATATGTTCTCATTAGCGACAGCAGTTACTTCATCATATCTCTCTACAACCATTTCGTCTACTAAAGTTGCTCCGGTTAATGTGGTTATAACATCATCCGATCCCGTACCTAAAACGGCTGTAGTTCAAAGTACTCAAGTTTTATCGGTTACAATTCCTCCCCAACACCTAAAAGGAAGTCTTCCAAAATCGCAACCTCATAACTATCAAATTCCTTTACCGAGCACGAGCATTTTAACGTTCACTACAACTCCTTCCATCAATAGTCAGCCCCCATTGATCGTTTCTACCCAAGCACTTCTTTCGAACGTTTCTCCTCCGATATACTCGGCTGTCGATAAATACTCAACTAAAACCATAGGATTAGGATTGCACATGGATAAATCGTCTCAAAGTTTCAACATCAGTGGAGTTAGCGATATATCGTCGACCGACGAGCATGATCCTTGTCCCGACTTTAAACCGATTATACCTTTACCAGATGAAGTTCCATTAAGCACCGGCGAAGAAAACGAAACCACTCTCTTTCAAGAACGTGCCAAGCTCTTCAGATTCGTCGATAAAGAATGGAAAGAACGTGGCGTGGGAACTCTTAAAATTCTACAAGATCAAGTCACTGGAAAAGTTAGAATTCTTATGCGACGTGATCAAGTACACAAAATTTGTGCCAATCATTTCTTAACTCCCGATGTTTCTCTTACTCAAATGCCTAATAATCCGAGAGCGTACATTTGGCCAGCACACGATTTTGCCGACGAAGAAATGATCGTAGAAAAGTTATGCGCTCGATTCAAATCCGAAGTCGAAGCCGAAAATTTTTATATTGCTTTTAACAAAGCTCGCGATGATTTGTTGAATAAGCCTAAAGCTCCTGTCAAAGAGTCGATTAATAAAGTTGTCAGTAGTAAGATTGAAACTTCGGCTTCATTAGGTGGATTTAAATTTACGAGTACTCCGACATTTAAGCCGAAAGAACAAGAACAAGTGCCTCAAGTCACTCAACAAAATAAGACTCAAACTAGTCCATTTGCTGCATTTACTTTTGACGCTAAAAATAATACGGCAACTACCAACATGTTTTCATCTCCAATTTTGATGTCAAGGTCTGCCGTGGGCACGCCTCAGAATTCACGTACCCCATCTAATGATACGAACGTAAAAACACCCGTAACACCAACTGAAGATTTTGAACCAAATGTCGAGTTTAAACCGGTCGTGCCTTTGCCGGAATTGGTAGAAATAAAGACCGGCGAAGAGGATGCCGAAATTTTGTTTGAATCCAGGGCAAAATTATTACGTTATGATTCCACTACTAAAGAATGGAAAGAGCGTGGTATCGGTAATATGAAAATATTGAAGGATAAGATTATTCGTTTGGTTATGCGTCGGGAGCAAATTCACAAAATTTGCTGTAACCATCAATTGTTGAAAAGTATGATCTTCAATAAAATGCCTACAAATGCTAAAATTTTGAATTGGTGCGCAAAAGATTTTTCCGAAGGCGTTCTGGTGACCGAGTTGTTTGCAATTAGGTTTAAGTCCGAAGACTTGATCGATAGCTTTTATAACGCCGTAGTTTCTGCTCAAGAATTGTTGGACGAAAATAATTTTGTGAAAGGTAGCACGGAAAAAGTTTCAGAAATTAACGACCCTCAAAATGACTCAAATAAAGACAAAAAGAAAGTAAAATCAGAAAGTCAACCCAAAGTCGTTGCACCTCTAAAAACTACCGGATGGGGTGATAAATTTAAGCCTAAATTGGGAAGTTGGGAATGTAAGAACTGTTTCATTATTAATGACGGAAAGAGTCATTTGTGTATCGCGTGTGAAACTCCTAAAGCTACGACGTCGAAGAGCACAACCACGCCTACTTCGCCACAACCGGCAACGATATTTTCGTTCTCTACCCCAACATCGAACATTTTTGAGCCCAAGTCCACCGGTGATTCTCCCTCTTGGGGTAGTAGCTTTAAACCGCCGTCAGAGCCAGTTGACCAACAACAAGCAGACGCTTCTAAATTAGTCTCTGGAGTTATCAGCACCCCAGTAGTAAAAACGGGTGATTGGGGGGATGCTTTTAAACCAAAAGCCGGTTCGTGGGAATGCAGCGAGTGTTGCATTAGAAATGATTCGGATAAGTCACATTGCGTCGCGTGTGATAATCCTAAAGACGGACTTGTTGAAAAAAAAGAAGCCGTTAAAGACACGTCCCAATTTAAATTTGGTATTGGTGTAACATTGGCGTCGAAAGCTGGAGATACGGCCGTTTCATCTTGGGGAGATGCTTTTAAACCAAAGGTTGGAACGTGGGAATGCAATCAGTGCTTCGTTAGAAATGCACCCAATAAATCACATTGCATTTCCTGCGATAGTCCGAAAGACGATACCGTACCCAAGGAGGAAAAGGCAAAAAGCAAAGGAATTAACCTGGATACGCCCGGTCAGAATTTTAGCTTTGGTATTCCTACCAGTAAACCTGTAGGAGACTCCAAACTTTCTTGGGAGAATTTATTCACTTCTACAACCGAATGGGAATGTAAGCAGTGTAAAGTTAAAAATAAATCCAAAGAAAATGTTTGTAGCGAATGTAACTCTCCTAAAGATAATTACACACCTAAAAGAGATGGCATGCCTAGTTCGTCCACAAGTAGTTCTCTCACTAACACTTCACCATTCACATTTTTACTCCAATCGACAAACGCATTTACTTTTGGATCTTCCCAAGTATCGGCGGCCGATTCGACGGCAGACGCTTCCAAACCGTTTGTTTTTGATTTATCGAGCACTACGGATGAGGCGAAAGAACAGTTCGTTTTTGGTTCTCCTCAGAAGCATATCTTCGAATATACGCCTAGATCGCCACGCCGTCAGAGTGACAGTACTAAAGGCGAAGAGGAGTGTGATAGTTACGTCGAAGATGAAGGCGATCACATTTACTTCAAACCCATTATCCCATTACCAGATAAAGTCGAAGTTAAAACCGGCGAAGAAGGCGAACAAGTTTTGTATTGTCATCGAGCGAAGCTTTTTAGATTTACGGATGGCGAATGGAAAGAAAGAGGTATTGGAGATATTAAGATTTTGCGAGCTACCGATGGAAAGTTGAGGTGAGTTGTTATTTTTGTTAAACAATTTTTTTTTATACAACATTCCAGGATCGTAATGAGGCGAGAGCAAATTTTGAAAATTTGTTTAAATCATAAGCTTACATCTGAAGTGGAATATTTGCCAAAAGACAGTAAAACTTGGCTGTTTTCGACTTTGGATTATTCAGAAGGAGAATACAATCGTTGGCAGTTTTGTTTGAGATTTAAAAATGCCGAAACTGCTCGAGAGTTTAAAAAGGCCGTCGATGATGCTTTAGATCAGCCTGCAATTAGTGGTAAGATGTTATTTAGTAGTAAGAATATTAATACCCTTATTTTTGGTTCCTGTTTTATACACCTAATTTTTACTGCTTACACATTGTTGGTTAAACGTTAGAAATCGCTTCTTAACTATAGTGATCTCGCTTATTTGCGGAGTTAAGAAATTGGTTATTGACTTGTTCCAACAAACCATTGAACTGGTTCATAACTGTTCGGAGTTCAGAAAAAGGAAATAGCGTTCCAACAAATGTTGAACTGTACCAGGTACGAATTTCCAACGCGTTCCAAGCAAACTAGTTCGAGGACGGTGAAATTAGTACCTGGTCCTGTGTTAGCGTTTGAGCCGTTCAGTAACTAGCTCTGTACTCGTTCTAAGCCGCTTGTTGGAACAAACTTTATATAGAAAAAAATGCTTTTTGAGTGGGGCCCAAGAAGTTGGACCTTTTTCTTGAAGTTTCTGCGGGCGCATTCAGGGAATTGCAGCACTGCAGCGCTTTATATAACACCAATGGACGTAAAGCGTTTTAATGAAGTGGTAAAGCTCTTAAATGAAGCACTGCAGATCTACAGTTATCTTTTAAGAAAAATACATTTTTTAATTCGTTTTTGCTACTGTTTTTATAAGCTTTTAAAAAATTAAAATTGGGTATTAGTAGATGTGTGATATTGAACGTCAGTATTAATGAATCATTGATTCCTATTTGGTATTTTGTTAAGGTTTTGTTCCTTAGAAATTTATGTTCCTTACATGTACGTAATAGTGATGTTATTTGGTGGTCGTTTAATAAATTTTATAAGAACATCGTCTTTTATTTTAAATCACCAAATAGCAAAATTATTACTTCATTAATTTATAGTAGAGAGTGCTTGTACGCTAGTGCTTTAGAACTAAAAGCTACTAAAATGATCCACAATAGTAGTGAAATTTGCTCAATACACCTTATTCCAGATACGACGCCTGTAAAACAAGCCGAAAGTGACGATTCAGATGTCGAGTTTGTATCAGAAACTGAAGTAACTCCTGAAGAAATACAAGAAGCACTAAACTTGAAACTACCACCAAAATTCATGGCTTACCGTCGGTTACCCGACTGCACTTGTGAGACTTGCAAAAAAGAGGACGCGCTTCTTGCCGACCTGGTTAAACCAAGTACAAAGCAAGTGATTAGCAACATTTTCGATACTTCAAGCCGTTTATTCGGTACACCGTGCACACCGTCTTCGTTCGAGGCCGATGCCACTAAAAGTAAATTTTCCTTTGGTAATTTATTTAGAACAACTTCCGAAAATACCAAAACCAACTTGTTTAGTAAACCTGAAACGCCACCTAAAACTGATAGCAACTTATTTAGTAAACCTTCAGAAGCGGCACCTAAAAACGAGTATCTGAAAGATATTTTGATGAAACCGTCTGTCCTCGCCAATATTTCCAATAAAAGTGAAACTACATCCAGTACTAGCACAAATGATCTCTTTACCTCGTTTTCATTTAAACCTACAGTCCAACCGCCATCGGACTTGTTCGTTGATAAAGCACCCTTTTTTGCTACAATTACGACCAATAGTGCTACACCTTCGTTTAGTTTTTCTTCCGGTTTATTCAGTACCCCTACCACACAACCAAAACCTGTAGGGAATTTATTCGCCGATCCCAGCGTTTCTTCAACAAGAACTAGCATATTTGGTGGAAATATTTTTGGAACTACTACTTCTGATGTACCTATAGGAGACAAGACTGCAGACAAACCTTTATTTGGTAGTGTCGCGCCTGCTTTTGGAGCTTCTGCTAACTTAGCCTCACTAGCTGCTAAATATGAAAGCGATAAAGCCAAAATTAAGGAGAAAGAACCGAAAGAAATTGTTCTAAAGTGTGATTCCAATTTGAGTTTTGCCAGTTTAGCTGCCGAAACGTCAGGTACGCCGTCATTTGCAAATGTTCAGAAAGGAGACGAAGACGGTACGTTCTCGTTCTTAGGCGCCGGGGCGCCTGTGTTTGCTTCGAAACAAAAACCTGCTAAAAGTACAGACGATTCTACGCAAGGAGAGACAAAAGAAGGGGACGAAGCAGAATACGATCCGCATTACGAACCCATCGTACCCTTACCTGATGCGATAGTTGTGTGCACAGGTGAAGAAGACGAAGAGGCTTTGTTTAATGAACGGGCAAAACTGTTTAGGTTCGACAATGAGAAAAAAGAGTGGAAAGAACGAGGTATCGGTCAGCTTAAGATTCTTCATCATCCAATCAATGGTAAGTTGAGTAAAATTGCCCAACCAAACTCTCGTTATTTCTGTGTTTACTTTTAGGAACGTACAGATTAATTTTGAGGCGTGAACAAGTGCATAAGGTGGTTCTCAATATGTTAATTACTACAAAAATTGACTTGCAACCGATGTCGACTTCTGATAAAGCTTGGTTATGGTGCGGTTATAATTACACAGATGAAGAATCTGCTTTGGAAAAACTCGCTGCTAGATTTAAAAACTGTGATATTGCGCAGCAATTCCACGTCGCATTGCAAAAATGTATTACTATATTAGAGCAACAAGAAGAAAGTAAGAACTTGCCTTCGACGGTTCAAAATTACAGTAGTGAAGAATTGGATAGCAGTCGTGATGCCGATGCTGAAGATGCAGAAGATGACGAAGATGATGAGGACGATCGGTATGTTTCAACTGATTCTTATTAATATTGTAATATAATTTTTTGTTGCACATAGATTAAAATAAAATATATTTAATTGAAACATATTTATTTATAGTTTGAAATATTGTAGTTTTATTTTCTAAATTTGTCTTGTATATTCGTGCGGCAGTATTATACTAGTATAAGACAAGTCATTTTTCCAGGAAAAGTAACATGATTTTTAGTTTGGTATGTTTGTAGGAGTGTGATGTTTATGAAATCGTGTACTCTGAGTGAGCAGCAAGAAAGTGGGGAATTTGCAGTAGTCGGTTACGGTGATATACAAATCTATTACGATCCTGAAATTTATGCTGCACGTATATCAATCAATGACGACACTGGATTAGTCTTGAGCAACACCCTTATAGCCATGAATACCGAAATGAGCGTAAGTATTCTAATTTTTGAAAGAGGCAATTTGAATTATCTTTCGTTTGTTTAGATACAAGATTCGGAGTGTGTTTGGAGAGCTGTAGATTGGGCACAAACTTCTCCATTCTGGCGGGTTTTGAAAGCGACGTTTAACGATTTAGAATCTGCTCAAGAGTTCCATCAAAATTATGTCGAATCCTTGCAATATGCTCGTGAAAGTGAACTTGTAGATGGATTTGTAGAAGAACAAGAATCAGATTAATTTTAATCTGCTCTTGTGGTAATATAGTTTACTCGTTTTCCAAATTTAGTTATTTAAAATTTGTCTTAGATTACTTCAGATAATCATCTGAATGGCTTGTGATTTAAGAACGATAAGTTAAAACTTATACTTTTTAAAATTTATATTTTAGTTCAAAACTTAAAAAAAGTATAGCGAAGGTTTTTTAGAAAGGTACTATTCTTAATCGTTGTTTTTATTTTTATACTTTTAAACTGTGTTATAAGACAAATTTTAAATTAGTTTTGATATTTCAATTTAATTAGCTAGTAATGTTAGTATTTGCGTTGTGTAATCATTTTAAGTTAGTGTAAGGATTCTCAATTTATGAATAAATAAGATTTTAATGAGAGTTTTTACAAAGTGGTATTATTCACAGTGTGTTTTAATAAATAAAAGCTTCAACTTCAAAGTCCTTTACAAACAGCCTTTTCCACGAGATATTCAGCTGGAGCTCAAAAAGTGCAAATCTGAATCTGTAGATATTGCTTTAAATTTCAAGTGGAAACTATAGTAATTTCGCTAGGTAAAGTTCTCGGTGACTTACACCACCAGCAGAGAGGTTACAATAGTGAATTCCCTTGAAGAAGTTAAGTAGGTAGGTAATTGTTGAAATTTGTTTAGAGCTTTTAAGGATTTTAATATTTACCTGCCTGACACCCCCAGATGTTGTCTTTTCAAATACAACCACATTTTATATTCAAATACAAGTTTTGTTGAAAAAAATTAAATTTGGTTAAGACCCGAACTTTCAATGCAGGTAAACGCAGATTTCAACAATTACCTACCTACTTGGCTACTATTCACTATTGTAACCTCTCTGCTGGTGGCGTAAGACTTGTACTTTCCAAGCAAAGTCGGTAAACCGTCCCAATCCCAAGTGCCCAAGTCAAAAGCGCGAAGTACTGAGCGAGCACAGATTGTGCACACTTGCCTTGCCACATTAAACTTTGCAAGTAAAAATTGTTGAAGATATAAAGTTAATCAGTGATAGACAAGTAGGGATCTTTCAAAACCTCACCGACCCTATATGCGCAGAAAGGGAAGTGAGACAGCGGTTAAAAGAGATGCCCAATCCGTGTGGTTAGGTTGGTGTGTAACCTTGGTTACGGCGCTGTACGAAATTTGGTTGTTTGCGCAGGTCCGTAGGGTTTTAAATCAGTTCTACTTGTCAACTTAAATTGTAAACACCCTGTATACTCACTACATGTTTTTCGCTCTCAATTTTTTGTTGTCAGTGTAAACTAGTCTTGTATTTGATATTTTATTGGGTTGTGTAAAACGGTTATTAGACCAAGCACCGCCGTCCGCCATTGTTGCTGCATCTCCGAATCTCCATTTTGTTCTCTTGTAGTAGCGTCAGCAATCGAAAACTGTAGTTGTTAGTGATTCGAAAGATAAGGAATCTACATTAGGTACGTAAAATTAACTTGTTTTATTCTATTATTCGTAAAGATTAGTGTGGTAATATGTATTTACAACTAAGGGATGTCTTCTTAACGTATCTACCACATTGACACTATTTTTTGGTGTTGCTTAATTTTTTTATTCCTTTATTCTTTTTGTTTTTCATCATTTAGTCGAATTAAAATGGCAAATAGAAGATTCAGTGGTCAGTCTAATAAAGGTGGAGGTTTTGGGCAACAGAACTTTGGGAATAAAGTGAATCCCTGGCAAGGGGGCGCAGGCCCAAATAGTAACGTGAATAGCGGTCTGCTATCTCAGCTGTCTGCTCCTCAAGCACAATTAGCGCTTGCTCTTAGTTCTTTGTTGCAACCCCAGCAACATGGGAGTGGCAATCCACCATCGTTACTTTCGTTGTCTACATCTCCATCATTCGGTAACCAAGATAATTTTGGTTCCCAAAATCGCTTTAATAATCGTGG
The DNA here is from genome assembly GCA_950108345.1 of Malthinus flaveolus. Lineage (NCBI taxonomy): Eukaryota > Metazoa > Arthropoda > Insecta > Coleoptera > Cantharidae > Malthinus > Malthinus flaveolus. Next base: position 19,569,263 of record OX467287.1, on the reverse strand, counting down.
TCGCGATTTTAGGCGACCTGAACCTTACAACAAGGTATGGATAATTTTACCTATTTGATATCTAATCAAATATAATAGTCCAGTTTTATATTTCCATTTTTTGTATCGCATAAGTGAGATAATTGCCCGACACTCTTCATAGTACTGGCATAAATCTTACCAATCAATGTTTTTATAAAAGATTATCACTTTAAAAGCTTTTTGCGTACATATTTTAAGATCCTCTTGTGAATGTTATCTTTTCTATGCCAAGACGATCGTATGCAGGATGTGATTTTGTAGTTCTACTTTTCCAGTTCACTAATATCAAATTAATAATATTTCCAATTTTGCACATCTCAAAGCTTCATTATTAATAGTTATTTTCTCAATACCATCTACTGAGAAACCTGCAATTTCTTGAAGTGTAAATTTTAATTGTAACTAAGTTTTTAATTGACGTAAATTGAAATGCTAACTCTTCAAGTGTTGCCACTCTTAAAAATGGCTTTTCATTAGCATAAAATTCTGAATAAGCGTTTAGAGAAAAACCTGATATTTATCACTCATTAGATTTTCTGAAACATTTCTGCTTCAAACCGAAATGCTTTAATTTTTTTGTATATTCGTGTCCACAATTAATTGATTTCTATTCTTGATGTACTTTGATGTTGCAAACTATGATTAATTTCTATTTTTGTTTATAAACTACTCAAACTCCTGCATATGTCGTTCATTCGCATCAAAATAATTAGGAATGGAATTCCGAATTTCTCATATAGCTTGTTCAGGGTCGCAGTGGTCCATGGCGTGACAATTCTACCAGACCCACTGACTCTTATGGTAGGTCTTCAAACAGAAGCAATTCTCGAAATAATCCCGGCGGAAATAGAAAGTCACCTAACAAAGGTGCCAAAGCTAATAAGCAACAAAATAAAAATTCCGCTAATTCTGCTGACAAGGTTAATGATTCTTCTTTAAAAGTGAAGGACGAAATTGTTAGTATTTCAGGCGACGAAAACAGGTAAGTTAATTTTTTTGTATCATCAATTTTGTATGTACTTTTTGTAAGCCCAAGTTTTGCTTCCCTGCACCTAACGGGGGAAGCTCTTTTCGTCGATGTGTTCTTAAACTGTGACTACGTTTATTTTTTTAAAAATTTGTTTCTAATTATAATGCGAGAAAGAGGAAATCGAATTGCACTCGTCTGTAGTTCTTCAACAAAATTCTTAATTTCCGAAGTAAAGTAAAAATTTTCTTTTTTTATTCAAAGAATAAATAATCGAAGAGGTAGTTACTCGTAAATGGAGTTTGCTGCTGGGTTTAAAGTTACATACTTAATTAGTTTTTCTATAGTAATTTCTTGAACTGGAAAATGATTTATTCTCTCTGGCACTCGGGTGTAAGTGGTTATAATATTTTACTCTTTAACACTTACACAAAAACAGACACCAATTCAAGTGGTTATTGTAGAAAATTTTAGTAAGTCTTTAAATTAAAAGGAGACATTTAGTTGTGATAACAAGCAAAAGAAATTTGAGTTGGCCAATCGTTTTTAAATTCAGAAGTTACTATAGTAAAACAAAATTGTGTTCGAAGTATAGATCGCTTTTATTAAATAAACGAATTAAACAGAGACGAAGAAGGAATCGAAAATTCTGAAGAAACGAAGAGAGATTGGAAGCAGGAAAAGAATACTGACGATGGAGAAGCTCCTCAAGAAAATGGTGACGAAGATACTGCAAAAACTACAGAAGACACCACCGAAAATGTCAAGAAAGAAAAGAAACCTCGTGAAGGAAGATACCATGGAGTTCCATCCAGCTTATTGCACTGCTTCGTGTGCAACAAAAGTATGTGGGATGGAGAATCGTTTCAAAATCATCTTCGAGGTACTTTGAATCCTAAAATGAAAAACAAAAAATTGAACTATTTAAAATTTTAGGAAAAGCTCATAAGCAAATGATGGATAGTTTGGGACAAAGTTTCCAGATTACGGTAAACATCTTGCGCGAGAATATGCGCCTCGTCGAAGAAAAAAAAATTATAGAACTTGAGCGTATGTCGAGAAATAATCGTAGCTTTCACAGACAGCATCAAGAACCGCAAAGTCATTGCAACATGTGCGACTTGAAGTTTATGGGGAAAATCATCAGCCATCGCAAGTAAGCATTTACAAAAAGCATAAAGAAAATTTTATTCTGTGTAAATCTTTTCAGAACCGACGGTCATCAACGTCTAAAACGTTTTTTGCACCCTAAATGCGAGTTTTGTTCTCAAGAATTTCCGTCTCGTATGGAATGGGTCGATCATCGTTTCACCCCAGATCATTTATTGAAAGTGCACGAAGTTTTGGATGCTAAAATGAAGGGAGAAGGTGAGTCTATTACATCTTAGTCAAAGTATGAGTAATTCTCTTGTTATGTTTAGATGGTGCACCACCAGTAGAGGAAGCTCCCGAAGCAGACAACGATCCATTATTGGAAGAGAGTATACAAACGGAAGATGAAAATCCAGTTTTGGAATTGTCGGACGATTTAAAAGACTTACAAAATCGTCTTCCAGCTTACAAACCCGACAGAGAACTTGCAACACTGAGTGTAACACCTGTGGCTGGGTTTTATTGCGATATATGCGTACGTTACATGACATCCGAAACTGCGGCTAAGGTTTGTTATTAATTTCTCGTTAACTCGAACTAACAAGTTTATTGTAGGATCATTTACGGACTCAAAGACATTATCACGCTTTTATCGAAGCTGCCAAAAAGAAGTATAAGCGTTTAAATGACGAGGAAAAGGCCGCCGAAGAGCGATTGGCCAAAAAACGTAAAGCCGAAGAAGAGGAAGAAGCTGCTAAGAAGGTTAAGTTGGACGAGGGTTCTAATGAGACCGAGGAAAAACTGGAAAATGGTGATGATACTGTTGGAGGCAGTGGTAAGCCTTGCGATTTTATTTAATAGCAACATTTTTTTAACAATTTTTAGTAAATCGTGTTGATTAATATCTCATTTTTATGTTTTGATTAATTTAGCTCTTAAGATTTGTAAAATTTTATATTTTTGAATTGTAGATCTTGAGTTTTTGATATTAGAGCTTTAGTTGGACAAGAGAAATGTTTTTTGTACTTAGTAAAATGTCTAAAAGTAATACTGTTAAAGGAAATGGATTTTGTAAAATTATGCGAAATAAAAATTAGATTTAGAAATAATCTTACGTCTTTTAACCGCACATTTAAAAGAAATTGAAATGTGAACGTATTTTCAACAGACATGTATGATCCAGAAGAGGCCTGTAAAGAAAACGAGGGTAGTTTGGATCACACCACTCTCGAAGAAGAATTTGAAGAAGTGGATCGTTTAATACGGTCTGCAAATGAAGAGGAACAGCAACAAGCCGAACAGTCGAAAGAAGACAAAGCGCCCGAGGTTGCTTCTCCAAGATCTCGTCGTGCTACCACCGCTTTAGCAGGGGCAGTACGTAATGGTGCGGGACCTCGCAGCAAAACTCGACGAGGCGGAAAATAAGATTATTTATGTATAAGGATTTCAATTTATTATTATTAGATAACAATATTTGTATCTCGGTAAGAAGCTATGTAGTTTTTGTAATTACGAGGTTTTGTCAGTTTGCTAACTTAGCCAACGAAAGACGATTTATGTATTTGTATCGATGTTTTGCATTCGTAACTTAATCATGTGTATTAGTAATTATGTATATGGATAGATGTAGTGTAAGTTCGAAATAATATATTTATATTATATTATTAACTTTAATTATCTTAGGATATTAGTAATAAAAAGAGGAAAATTCATCATTCTTTCATTTTTTAAACCTAAAGTAGAACCGTAGAACCAACCCTTAGAAAAGTTTCTAAGTTTTTGTGGCAGTAGGAAAAACTTGAAAGTTTTCTATTGCATAATACGAGTAGAAACAAAAGCCCAAACGTGCTGGTGGATGGTGTGCATTTAGACACATCCAGGAAATTGATTTAAAAAATACGAACGAAAACATCCAAAATTGAGGTTATGTTATTAAACAAAAATGAACTCTTTGTTAAATAATTTAACAATTTCGCTAAAATCGAATAATGAAGAAAAAATTAAAGAAAATCTCAAAGCAATTATAACTCAGGGTAAAAATATAGAGTTAAATAACACAAATGTGATCGAAAGTTTATTTACTCAAACCAACATCGAAATATTAACACTTACAGCAAATGCTATTGCAGAAATATCCAAAACCGAAAAAAATCGTCAAATTTTAACCACAAAAGAAGTAATTAATTTTTTAGTAGATTTATTTAAACATAACGATGATACGTTACAAGAACAAGTATGTCGCGGTTTGGGCAACGTTTGTTTCGAAAACTCCAAAGCACGCGAACTCGTCGGTACCGACGGTATTAAAATTATTTTCTGTGCTCTACAAAAGATTTCCGAAAAACAAAACTTACATAGTAAAGCTTGCGGATTGTTGTTAAACTTACTCATGGAAAATGACGACTTACAAAAGATGTCCCTCGAACTAAATATATTAAAGTTAATCGAAGATATTTTGAAACAAAAGCTGAACGATTTTGATAAAAATGAAGACTGTTGCTTGCATTTACTCATGATTTTAAATATGTTAACCGAAAATATGGGAGACGCTTGGCTTTCTACGAGTTTATGTGCTCTGTTTGTTGATATATTGAGAATTTCTAAAAATTCGGAAATTTCTGTTACTTGTTTGGAGATTATTCATGGTCAACTAGAGTGTGGTAATGTTGTAATCAACTTAACGTTATGTAAATATATAGTTTTCATTTTTAGATGCCATCAAAGTTTTTTTCGCACAAGAAGGGGTCTGCGAGTTAATCTATGAGCTTGTTGAAAAGTATAACAATCAAGTAAATGATGAAGAGAGTCGCTGTGTCTTAAAAATGGCATGCGACGTTATTGTTTTAATTCTAACAGGAGGTAACTATTTTTCACTATAGTTTGTAATTTCTAGTATAGTACAACTAGCTCTAAGGTTGTTACATAAAAGAAAATATTGCAATGAGTACCTACCTATCTATTTGATGTAACTTTTATCTTTTAGACGAGTCAATGGCCATTTTGTACAATAATGGTAAAGGTGTAACGTACAAAAACATGCTATTATGGTTAAAGTCTGAAGATTACGATCTTTTAAGCACCAGCATTTTAGCAATAGGAAATTTCGCTCGTAACGATGCCCATTGTACTCAAATGGTGCAAAATGGTTTAGCAAAAAGTCTTCTAGGTAGGAAAATTTAATAAGTAAGTTTTTATTAAACCCTAAATGGAATTTTAGAATTGTTATCGACGCATAACTCTGAAGAAAAAGATGCTAAATTACAATACGCAATACTCGGTGCAATACGCAATTTGGTGATACTGCCGCAAAATAAAATTCCAATTCTTCGTGAAGGTTTAGTTACTACCTTATACCCAATGTTAAAAAGCGAACATTCTCACGTAATATTTAAGTTGTTGGGGACATTGAGAATTGTTATCGATGGACAAGGTAATCTTGTGTTTATTAAAAGTAACTTAAGAGTTAATATGGTCTTTTTAGAAAAGGAAGCGTACGATTTGATAATGCGTGAGGATTTATTAGAGAGAATTGTGGGCTGGTGCTCTGGTTCAGATCATATGGGTGTACGTGGAGAAGCTTCTAGACTGTTGGCTTGGCTTATAAAGCACTGTCATTCCTCTAAGCCTTTTCAAATAATTTTAAAAGTTAAAGATTGTGTAAAATGTTTGGTAGAAATGCTATCATCGAATTATGCGGTCATGCAGAATGAGGCAATATTTGCGCTTAGTTTGCTGTGTGTAGATTGCCTAGGTGATAAATCAGAATTACTAGATAAATTATTAGTCGAAGCCGATATTGGTAAACATTTAAGTTTTTTAATTACAAAGTATAAAGACAGTTTGAGTGACGAAAGTATCGTTAACATTTTATCTTTATTTGAGCGTTTAACAAAATCTTTGATTGTAATCGAACATTTGAAATGTAGTGGATTAGACGAAGCTTTTTTAAAATTATCAGAAAGTCATAATTATGTCAATTTTGAAAATAAATTTTTAGAACTATCGAGAAAATTGCGAGCGATACAATTTTAAAAAACGTACAATTTTAAAGCTTTAAATACTATTTCACTATTTATGTAAATAAGCCTTTTTCGATTCATATTTAAATATTAGAGTATTAGAAAGGAGATAGAATATTTTAAGTAATTTTGATGTACTTTATTCAAGAAAACTTGCAATTTTACGAATTTTTAAAAAACTTCACTAGATGAATAAAAAGAAACTCACAACGGAATTTTAATGTACTTAATTAGCACTTTCGAGTATGTTTCATTATGAAATTTCATAAATATTTGAAAAAATATGGTTTTTAATTACCCAAAACGTACCATTTGCCATCGTTCATTTAAATCGGTATCGATGCGAGTGTTGATACATTTTTATTACTAATTGGTTTTAAAAAGGACTTAAATGCGCTAAAGGCTACTTTATTAAAAATAAAGCGATGCTCAAAGTAAAAATATAAATACAAGTCAACGTACAATAATTCATGACAATAACGAACGAGCGATTAATTTTACCTTATTTTATAATTAAATCAACTAATAATAACTTGTATAATGCAAATGTAGCTTAATTACACATATAAACATCGCAAATAATCCGATCTGTAGTTTGTTAAGACATTGTTCCATATTTTTAATCTTAGAAACAATTGTGCTCGGCTATAGCAAGTTAAAAATTTATTTTTATACACACACTATCCTTCTTGTCCAAAATCTTCTGTAAACTTCTCTAATTTCTTTAAGTCGTCTTCATTAACGGTAGGCTTCGATGTAGCGAGAGATTTCAGCATATCGCCCTAAAAAAGTCTTTTTACAAAAAAGTTTTTCCTATACGATATTTTCTTACCATTGTTAGTGGAGGTTCGTATAACTTATCACCCTCAACTTCCATCCATGTCATTTCAAGAGCATTTAGATCACCTGGGGAACAGGGCGTTAACAGATCGTCCATGATAACAGTTGGGTCTTTCGGACAAGGCCCTCGAACCTTCTTAAAGTGAGTAGCCGTTTGAACTTTACGTACGGGCTGCATTAAAGCATCTCTTACCACGATACTAATATCGGCTCCCGAATACCTAAAGATTAAAATTCATTTCAAATAACTTTGAACGATTGCCAACTCACCCGTCGGTTTTTTTAGCCAAGGTTTTAAGATCATCTTCGGTTAATTGTGTGGGAGTGTTACCTAAGTGAATTTTAAACATAACAAGGCGTGCGTGCTCTTCGGGTAAAGGAATGTAAATACGCTTTTCAAAACGTCTACGAATTGCAGCATCTAATACCCACGGTATATTAGTTGCTCCGAGAACTAAAATTCCTTCAGAGTCGTGCCCAACTCCTAATTTGAAACACGATTACATTAATGCGGGTTGCCATAAAAATACAAAAGTCTACCTTGCATTTGAACTAAAAACTCTGTTTTAATTCTTCTGGCTGATTCAGATTCGTTATCGGAACGTGCCGAACATAAAGAGTCAACTTCATCGATAAAAATAATGCTAGGTTTGTGTTGGCGCGCTAATTCGAATAAATTTTTTACCAATTTCTCGGATTCCCCCAACCATTTTGATACTAAATCTGACGAAGAAACAGAAAAAAAGGTGGAGTTGTTTGCCTCTGTGGCCACTGCCTTCGCCAAAAACGATTTTCCAGTACCTGGTGGCTAATTAACAAGAATTAACATATTTTTCAAATTGTAGGCTTGAAATGACTTACTCCAAACAACAAAATACCCTTCCAGGGTATTCTTTTTCCAGTAAACAGATGAGGAAACTTTATGGGCAAAATTACAGCTTCTTTTAAAGCTTCCTTTGCTGCATCTAAACCGGCTACATCTGACCATTTTACGTGTGGCTTTTCGACGACAATCGCTCCTTCTAATTTTGTTTGCAATTTTTTCTTTTCCGGATCGTCACCATCTTCACTATCACTATCGCTTTTCTTCTCGTCTCTAAAAGAATACTAAATAACCTTGACACAATTCACCACTACTACTTACTTGGAATTATTTTCACCATCTTTAATCGGTTTCTTTTTACCCTTTTTAATCGATTCTTTAATTTTCTCGGCTCTTTCTAAATATTGACAACACTTCGCTCGAATACTTTCTTTTGCTTTCTCTCCTTGAGCTTCATCTAAGGCGATAACTTTAAATTTACAAAGATAACTACAGCTTATATATACGTACATTTGATGGCGTGTAGAAAGTATTCAACTCCGTGTTCGTACAACCGCAATGCCTCCTCGTAGTTTTTATTGCGATCTTCTTCGGTGGCTTTGGTAACTAACTCTATAGCTTTTTGTAAGGTAGTTCCAGAGGCCATAATTAATTAAATATTAAATAATTTATCTCTAAAACAACAGTAAATACTCGTTAAAATTAAATTTGATAATAGCTGGTTTGACATGACAGAACAAAAATGTCAAAATTGTGGTGCTCACCTAAAATTGTTATAAAAATACGGTGTACCTATAAATCGTCAACTTATAAATTACATATATATTAAAAATATTATGAAATAAATTATTTTTGGAGTTACTATTAAACTAATTTTTCACTTATTCATTAACTTTTTAAACATGTCATATCCAAAAATGTCTCTATATGACGTCATGTACTATCATGATTGTCATACCAATTATTACCAATACAGATAATTTCTTGTTCCTGTTCCTGTGGCTGATTCACATAAATATGGAATATCCACAAATACGTAAAATACCCATAGGTGTGTTGCAGATATTATACAGGATGTTTAAAAATTTCCACCAGGGTTGAAATTTGAAATGACAGGAATCATAAATAAGAAATTATCGTAACTTTTATTGTATTGAACAGTTTTGAACTTTTCATAATTTCATAATTTTTTAGTTGTTTAACAGTGATTCAACATCTCTGCATAATGTATAAGTTAAAGTGATTATTACGTCATCATAATAATTATTATACTTATGGTACACGCTTTGGTATTTCAAGTTTAAATAATATAAATATAAATACATCATTATAAGTCACAATAAAAATAGCCCCACCAATCACCTTGGGTGGGAAAGGTACATGCGCAAGCGTAGTATATTACATAAACAAAATGGAAAATAGAGTTTGCTTGAGTGAAGTATAACATTAAATTTATGGTATAAAAAGAAACAGGATTTGACTATGTCTATTAAACAAAGTTTGATAAACTTTCTTAATATAATTGTGTGTTCCACTGCACTAATCGTAACTTTTTGGACAGTAATTGACTTAACCCTATTTTTATCTGACGTAAATACCAACAAACTTCCAAAAAATAACAACGGTATTTAAAAATTTACCATTGTCTTAAGTATAATAAAGTATTGGTATTTTTTAGAAACATGGATTTCGATTTCAAGATCGCTCTTAATTGATCAAGCTTTACTCAGTATTTTTATTTTACAACATTCTTTATTGGCACTCGAAGGAGTTAAAAATCTCATCGCTAAATTAAAATTACCTATTTTGCAAAGAAGCATTTATGTCATATGTACTATATCTGCGTTACAGGTACCTAAATTGAATAATCTCCAATATGTGTACCGTATACTTCAACTTATTTTGCTGAAATTGTAGTTATTGATGAAGAATTGGCGATTTGTTCCTGATGTAACAGTTTGGAGTGTTAGCACCAATAACAAATTATATTGGTGGGCCTTTGTAACTTTTCACGCTTTTGCGTGGAGTATAATTTATTTTGGAACTATTTTTATGGACCCAACTGAGCTTTTAGGAGTTAAGCAAGTTTATTACAGTATTCAACAGCTTTTAGATCCAATCAAGTATAAGTCGTACGAGTTAAACCGTTTACTCGCTCATATTAGACATCCTAGTTTTATAGGATTTCTTATGATTTTATGGGTGATTCCTGTTTTGAGGTATATTTTATATTATAACATGACCAGCAAAATAATTTTTATTGCTTTGTTTTGTAGTTTGGATAGACTTCTTTTGGCAACTATTTTAACAAGTTATATGTATTTAGCCTGGAATACAGATGAAGACGACTATCAGTATCAGAAACTACAGTATGTGAGGAAATTTCACGAGTTAAATTATGTTCATTAATTATTTAAGCGCTAACTTATTTTTTTCTATCAAATTTGTGTAAAACTAATCAAAATAAAAGTGTTTCCTAAGTTTTTTTTCACCATTTGAGACTTTAATTTCTAAAGGTATTTTTAAACTAAAGCTAATCAGGTGTTAATTCAAATTGCAAAGAATAGGGGGCGACACATTCAAGTAAATGACAAACGACAGTTGTGAAGTTAGCAACTTGCGCGAAAGAGAACTAAATTTCGGAAATTAGCGTCGAGTATTGAAAAAAGAGCTTGAAGACGCCATTAAAATACAAATGTCGGTATTTTTGTTTATTTAAAATAGTTAGTGTCCATCATGACTCAATTTTTGCCTCCAAACTTATTAGCGTTGTTTGCTCCGCGCGATCCGATACCGTATTTACCACCAGCTGCAAAATTACCCCACGAAAAAAAATCGCGTGGCTATACTGGTGTTGGGAAATACTTATTCGAATTTGAGGTAAATTGATAAGATATTTTATATAGTGATAACTAATGACGTTTGTTGTAGAATCCTAAAGATACCCCACCTCCGACTAGAGTAGAAACTCGTGAAGAGCGTGTCGAACGTAGACGTCGAGAAAGGTCTGAACAAGTTGCTTATAAGTTAGAACAGCAGATCGCCGTGTGGGATCCTAACACTCAGCCTAACAGTACAGTAGATCCGTTTAAAACTTTATATGTAGCTCGTATCGTAAGTTTGTACAAGTAGTTATTGGTTAATATTACTAAAATTTGTGTTTATAGAATTACGATACATCAGAATCGAAACTTAGGCGAGAGTTTGAAATTTATGGACCAATTAAAAAGGTAAACAAATTTAAATTAAATGCCTGGCGTTGTTCACATACAATTTTAACAATAAATTGTCTTGTCTGTAAACCCAGGTAGATTAGTTAGCTTGTATATTCTTTTTGAATATGTTATTCGTATTTAAAAATGCAATACAAGTCGACATTTGATATGTTACGTCAAAAAGAGTTTGCGTCTTGGTGTCCGTTTGTACATTTTTGCAAGTATTTCAATACCGATTTGAATGTCTCATTAACATTATGCACAGATTTCTAACGTATATGTTTTTTTAGATTGTGTTAATTCATAATACACTGAATGGAAAACCAAGAGGGTATGCGTTTATAGAGTATGAACATGAAAGGGACATGCATTGTGAGTAAACTGTAATTTGTGTTGTATTCGTTTTGAACCGAACCGATTTGATGCTAATTTATTCCAGTTGTTAAAAGGAAACAGTATCAGATGGGTTTTTGATTTAATTTTTTCGTTATTGAACTTATTTGTTAGTTTATGTAGCCAGCAACCAAAAATACGACAAGTGTTATAAATTGTGATCGATGAAATTAATACATAATTTTCTATTTTTATACAGTCCGAGCTCCAGGCAACTAGTGCCGTTTGCCCCATACTTCCACTTTTTGCTGGCTATATAGGTTTGTATGTGCGGTAAGAACCCTACATACAAATAATCGTTGTTTGTTGGGGTTTTGTTTTAAATTTTAATTAAAAAAACAAAAAAATTAATTGCCAGTAAATTTAAAGTAAATTACACGTGATTTTGTTTGAATAAGAGAAAATAATTTTTTTGGTAGTTTTAAAAGATAAATTAATGGAGGTATGCGCGAAAGTAAGTAATTGCGCACCAGGTAATTAAAAGTTGGAACTCCTTCAGCTGTCAGCATATTTATACCTAACTTATCTACTTTTTCGTTCTCTGTGTTAAATTACGTAAGTAAAATCGGGTAGGTATATTTCTTTTATATACCTAATACTTTTCAATCTGTTTTTCATTAAATTATGTTATAGCTTAAATTTAAAATGTCGATCGATATTGGCAGGAATTACAAAGTTTATTGTAATTGAATAAACCCTTTCTTTGCGTGGTTAGTCTTCTTCTGCGTTTTTTAGTCTTCCATCGTTGAGTACAAATCTTGAATTTTTAATGTAAGTTGGATTTGTACAATTAATTGTATTTCGTCTAGTATCTCCAGAATTAGGTTTTTAAAAATTACTTCGATCTTAAATGTTTCGTACTGGATACTTCATCATTATCCTGTTCTATGAAGGTGTGAATTATAGGCTTGTATCATATGTAAGTGTGATCTACATGCTGTTTACCTGGGTTCTGGTTATTAAATGTGTATTGTTGGTGCAGTCAATATTACATAAAGTGCGTAAAGAAGAACTGTCTTTGAATAGCAGTTTTTTTTGTTGAAATCGTTAGTAATTGCATAAGATGTAGGTACTCTCAATAAGTTTTGTCAAGAAGTAATTAAGCTCCGAAGTCTGGCTATGAAAATTGAATCTGTATTGACAGACAATGCATTTAAAATGCATATTATGTGAATTTTTTTTTAATGACTTATTGCATTACATTTCCTATGTTACGAAATTTTCTAAATTTGTAAGAGTATAGAGAGACGGCGGTTCTGGTGCTGGTGACTTTATCACCAGTAGAGAGGCACAATAATGAATAATCACATCGATTCTATTCTTCTATTGATTCTATTGAACCTCTGCAGGTGGCCTAAGTCACCAGCACCAAAAGGAGTGGTCTCTCTAATACCTCTTATGGCGACTACTAAAAATTTCAAAAAACATTGAACCACTACCAAACTTATGTTGACTCCGTTATGTAGGATAAATCCGCTTTTATATTTTTTATCTTGTAGGTTTCCTTAAATGAGCTATTAGCAGCAGCAAAAGTAACAATTTTTAAATACTAGATAAAACAATAAATACCTAATATTTTTGTATTAATTTAAATTCAATTTGAACTTTCCAACTTTATGTCAATTATAGGACTTCCAACAATTATTATTGTCTACGGTTAAGATTTTATTTAAAAATAAGGTCTAAGAAGTGCATTAAGGTAGTACTACCGGTTTTAGAATTAACGTTCAGAATTTAATGAAACTTGGCATATTGGTACATTATAATATCATAATTAACCAGTTAAATTTTTGGAGGCCTACAGAGAACTGAAAAAAAGATAAAAATATTTAAAAATTTTTGCCTTTAACATTGATCCTTATGGGAAATCACAGATTTTATTTTATTTCACAAAATTGGACGTTCAGATTTTTATGAAATTGGTATCAATAGAAAGAAAAAAATTAATTGAATTTTCTGTATTAATAAAACCTTAACTTTAGAGCTTGTGATAAGAGTAATTAATAAATAATTAAGAAAAAACTTACATGTGGCAACGCCGCCAAGAAGGTTAGACGCGCGCGAAATTTAAATATGTACAGAATACGGCTAATGCTATTTGTTTCACATTTTTCTATACCTTTTTTCAGTGACTCTTTTATTTTTCCAATGAAATATTCGTTTTGTACCATTTAATAAGTTTAATTCAGACATTTCATTAGTAAACAAACATTACATGTCAAACCGATAACCTGAAAGGTATTTTTTGTCTCTTTTGCTTTTACGCGGCGTTGCCAAATATAAATACGACGGAAGTCAAATTACAGTAAGCACACATTTGACACTTGTGGTATCGGTAGTACTACCTTAAGCCCATCTAATCTAATTTTTTTGGCCAATTCAATAAAAGATCCCAACTCTGCGTTTTCAATTTTTCAATTCCTATATTTTTGTGTCGCACATCTACTCAATTTTTTAAATTGTTAAATACACCCCAAAAATTAGGAACTCTCCTCAAGTTCTTTCAACTTTCAGATCCTTTAAATAATTTTCTTACATAATTTTTATAATTTTGGAATACTTTGAGGATGTTATAAAATGTTTCTTACAGCTGCGTATAAACATGCGGATGGTAAGAAAATTGACGGTCGTAGGGTCTTGGTGGATGTGGAAAGAGCAAGAACTGTCAAAGGGTGGCTACCTCGACGTCTGGGTAAGTGATTTAATTCTTTGAGTCGTTTTTATTTTATTTCCGTGAAATTTATAGGAGGAGGTCTTGGGGGTACTAGGCGGGGAGGTCCTGACGTGAACATCAAACATTCGGGTCGCGAAGATAACGAACGAGAACGTGAACGTTATCGCTTGGAACGCGAACGCGAGGAAAGAGGTAGGGATCGCGAGAGAGGAGGAGAACGAGGTGTTGAAAGGAGGCGCTCGAGATCGCGCGAAAGAAGGGAACGAAGAAGAAGTCGCACGCGTTCTAGAGAAAGAAAACGCAGACGAAGTAGGGAACGCATTAGAACTGACGAAGTTGAAGAAGTCGAAGTTCGGCCTAGAGAAAAAGAGAGGGATAGGTAAGGTAGTAATTTTGGGTGCTTTTGAGGATTCCTAATGCTTGTTACGTAGGGATCGCGAACGTGATAGAGAACGGAAACGTCGTCGTTCAAAATCGAGAGATAGAGATCGTGAAAGGAAGAGAGAGAAGAAAGAAAGACGTGACAAAGAACGTGGAGAAAGATTGGACTACATTAAAACCGATGATGGGGGTGAAATTCGTATTAAGGAAGAACCTATGGATGGTATGTGTCTGTTACTAATCACTTGTTGCATAGAAATCTGTTAGCTCGACCGATTATAATGTAGTAGAAAAAACCTAGTCTGTAGTGATGTTTTTTTTTTTCATTTTTGCGTAACAACTTGAAAATGGAAAGAGATATCGGCTCGGATTAACAATAGTCGTTGATCAGTGTTGCTACTTTTTATAACATCAACTTACCTTTTTTTTAGTAATTTTTAGTTAATTTTAAGGCATAGGTATAGCATATTATTGTAGTTAATATTCTAAAAATAGACACCCTGGTAGACAACCTCGTTTTTAATGCGGGGACACGAAAAATTTAAAAGAAAACTATCTCTTTTAAGTTTTTAGTAATTATCCGTTTCCATTACTTTACTCATAAGTCTATTTGCTATTTGTTTTAATTTGTGCAATATTATGTTCGACAATACACTTTTCGGTATTGTTTGTCATTTTCATAATATCATCAACATTTTCTCATTTCATCCATCAGTTTCTTGTGCACATTGTGTGTGCCGAACATAATATTGCTACATTAAGTTAAATGAGGATCTCAGGGCCACTAGTCATAGAGTTTTGGCTAAGAGGTAGTATAGACCTCGTACAATTAAATTTTTATAAATCCTTTCCTGCTTTTATCCAGTTTATAACTTACCTATACAGTTTATAACTCGAATTTATGTTTTAATTTTAGACTATCCGGATTACTCGCAATACCATACACAAACTTATACGCAAGCTCATGTTAAATATGAAGATGATTCTGAAGAACAAAAATATGAACCGGACAATAGCCATAATGGTAGTAGCCGTCACTACGAAGAAGATTTTGAAGAAGGAGAAGCATATTAGTGTAATTAGTAACATTTTCATATTTTAATTTTATGTATCGATTCTACATATTTCTGATAATTTTATTAGTGTCTGGTGATTTCTTGTACGTGATGTTATAAAGTGATTAAAAATAAAAACTGCTTCAATTGTAACATCTAATGAGTATCATTTCAAAAAAATAAACCGTCTTCGATTATTGTAATAATTTCGTTACGGTCCTGACCTGTCAAGTACAAATGTCAAAAACTGCTGTCAAATTTATTTTTTTAATTCTAAACTAAAAATATTGTTATAATTATTTTTTAATTATAAATCGAATTACTACTTCTGAATTATTGTATTAAACGGTGCTCGTGATTATTGATAATAATTAAATAACAAATTTGAAGTTGACAAACTTTGAGGTTAGGTGTAAATATTTAATTTTTTGTAGTGACTTTGTCAAAATTCTCAGTTTTTTAATCATAATGGAACTAAAAATTTGTATATCTAAGCTCCTATTTAATTCTTTTTTGCAGACTGACTGATCCTTAAAAAAACTCATCGAAAATGAGGAGATCAAACGCTTCCACAAACCCACCGCAGTTGACCACCACAAGTGAGTTGAAAAGGAACACACCTCTCAATGCTGTTCTTATAGATTTGAATTTGGATTTAACGACTACCACTTGGCTTTCAAATTTAAGAAATTATTGGAATATGCGTAAGTAGAGGTTTCGTAATTCCAACGTAACACTTAATTTTTATGTACTACTTTTAGTTAAAAAAGGACCCACCGTTATTAATTTATTGCGCGACCACTTAGAAATGTGTGAAAATGCTTACGAAGAAGCTTTACGTCTCTCTTACAACTGCCTAGACTTTAAAGACGCTAAACCAAAGTCGTTAGCATATTTTATTATATCCGAGTTTAATAATTGGAAAAATCAATACCCAAGACATTTACTAACAATTGATGTTAAAATTTCTGCGTTTAATATTGTACGGCAACAACGTGCTTTTGAGTTGATGAAATTGGTTGCTTCTGTTTACGAATTAACTAAGGACGCCGATCTTTTTATAGATTCCATTCAGTATATGATTAGAGAAAAGGAATATAAAGAAGTAATTATTATGATTTGATAGAAGTTGTTAATTAAATTTTGTTTTTTAAAGGCAAGTCAATGTACGGCACTTTTGGGATTACATCAGAGATTTGATATCAAAGAATTTTTGGTGCCACTAGTACTTCAAGATAGGCTTATGTGTGTGGATAATTTTTTAACCGAAAGTCCAACGCATAGAATTAAATTGGTGACTTATTTAGATTCTGTTTTAGCCGGCCATTCAAGTGTAAAAAACACGGTTGAATTAATAGTAATGTAAGTTTTTCTAAAATACATTTTTTAATTAGTCTAGTTAAATACGAGTTGTAGATGTTCTCCGAGAAAGTTTAAAGCAATCATTCTGTTATTCTTTTTTTTTCAAATGTCTATGTTAAATCGTAATTTATCTAAGATATATGTTTAATAGAGTTTATTCTAGGGAATTGCAAGTTCCCGAAGTGAAATGGGAAAAACTGCACAGTAAGCCTTGGCGCAAACTCATTGCTCGTTTTGTTAGAATATTTAATATATCGCACGATTTTACTCCTAATCTTAACAAAAAGCGTAACGAAGGTGCCGTACAATTTTTGTTGCACAAGAAATACATCGAGAATAATTTCGGTAAAGTTTAACTGTAACTGTAGGTATCGTCTTAATTGTAGTTTGTAGGAGATGAAAGTTGGAGAGAGATGATTAAGGAAGCCGTCAACGATGATAAAAATTTGCAAAGTTTACTTGTAAGTCAAGTTGCTCATTACGGCGATGTTCCCGAAGCACTAAGATGGGCTCATATTTATAATATTGACAGAGCCGATTGGCCGTATTCCGTTAGATTGTTTAGTGATAATCCCGACCAGGATAGACATCAACAAGTTGTTTGTGCTTCGACTTCTCCAGATAATAATTGGGATTGTGTCGATAGTCCTAAAGTTGTTAGTTATCATCAGTTAGCGTTACCGATGTCACATATAAAATTGGTAGACAATTATAGTGGTTTCGAGTCTTTTTTGTTTGAAGGCTTACGAGTAATTTTGATTTCTAAATGTGAAGGTTTTTTTGTAACATTTAAATTGTAGGATGTTAACATAGTTGGCATCGATTGTGAATGGAAGCCTAGCTTTGGTATTCAAAATAACGAGTTAGCTTTAATGCAAATTGCAACTCGTAATTTTGTATTTATTCTCGATATCATTAAGCTTGCATCGGGCGCTTACGTTAATTTGTGGCAAAAACTCAACACAAATTTGTTTAGCAATTGTGATATAATTAAATTAGGTAAATTTCGTAGTTAGACTGTGTACGGTAATGTAACTGAAGAATATTTTGGTTTTAGGTTTTAATTTTTCTAGCGACATTAATATGATGAAACAATCTTTACCTCATTTAGGTTTTATTCAACAATTGGGCTTTTTAGATCTTGGATCTCTTTGGAAGCATTTAGATAAACATAAACAAATAACTTTACCCTATGCAGGTAATTTGGAGAACCTATTACAAAGGGTAACGTTAAAGTTATTATTTTATAGCCGAATCCGGAGGTCCTAGTCTTAATACATTGGTTCAAAAGTGTATTGGAAAATCCTTGGATAAATCGGACCAATTTTCGAATTGGGAAAATAGACCTTTAAGAAATAGCCAAATGATTTATGCCGCTTTGGACGCTTACTGCCTTATAGAAATTTATGATATACTTAAAATATGCAGCGAAAAGCAAGGATATCCATTTCATGACGTCTGTTACAATCTCATGGCTAACTCGAAACAACCTAAGAGCAAAAATAAAAAAAATAAAATGGTAGGTTAATTAATTAGTATACGATCGAATTATTTAGTGCAATCAAAGTATCCCGAAAAATGCATAATAAAGAACTGTCTTGGAGTAGCAATTTTTTTGTTGAAATCGTTAGTAATCACTAGAGCTCGGATTTAAAGCATTTTTCTCGTTAATTTTAAAAGCGCAGTAATACTGAGTAATTTAAGTTATACTTTTTTATGCTTTTTTTGTTTTTTATTGACTTTCATGTTTTAAACTGCATTTTACTTTTTTAAAGTGTACTATACACTTTTTTAAATTGATGTATTTTTGTTTACATTTTAAAAACCATTTGGGAATTTTTGTTAAAGAAAGGACTTGAACTACGTGCACACTTCCTTGTACCAATGTATATAAATGTTTATATACAGTGCTTGTACTTTGTATTAATCGGAGGTTACATTGTGTACTAAAAGTTGTTATATCTATTGAAAAAAACTTGACAAAATAAAAATACATATTCGAAGCATGTGCTTTTAATTGCTTAAATCTAGATTCGTCCTTGAGAATACCAAGCAGTTGTTTTAATGAAAGACTAATGTTAAACGCCTGTATTGACCTAAACTCGAAATCAATCTGGTAAAATAAAATTTTTTATTAATTAAAAACAACGATTTTAAGCATTTTTATGTTTATTTAAATTTTTTATACTTATTTGTCGAGCATAAGATATACCCTCATAAACTTTGTCGAAAATCTGAATATGGAAAGTTGTTTGTTTTTTAAGCTTGTGATAGTACATTTTATAATTACTAACGATTAAAAAAAAATGCCACTTCAAGATTTCCTAGACAGTTTCATACATAACTTATTTTTACCCCACCAATCGCAAACTTAAAAGTTACTTAATTTCTTCAGAAAAAATCTGCTACCGAAATTAGTGAGCAACCTCCCAGTCCCCACGCCGATTCTGTTACCACAAAACATATAAGTTTTGTTTGTGATTCAATGTTGCATGGTTTGGGGCTTCTTTTGCGAAGATGTGGAATTAACACGGCTATTTTGGAAAATGATCGCGATCATATGGAGTGCGTTAGGCTTGCAGTTGACGAACACAGATATATCTTGACTCGGGGAACTATTTTTAATAAGGTAAATAACTATTCAAACTTTGCTTTCGTCACTGTATTAAATTTTAGTTATATGGTTGCGTTTCTTTGGGCCATTGCTTGAGAATAATCTCAGACGATAGTGAAGAGCAATTAGAACAAGTTGTAAATTATTATAAAATAATTATTACTAAAGATGACGTGTTTAGTAGATGCCAGGTGGGTAAATTTAAAGTAGGGCGACAAATTCTAAAAATTATTTACAGGCTTGTAATAGCAATAGTTTTATTAAAATATCACAATCTACTATGAATGCTCTTGCAAACGCGAATAGATATAATCAGCAGTTTTCTCAAGACGATGCTTTGCTATCAAGCGAGGCAACTGGGTTTTCAAGCGAAGAAGATGATTTTGACGAGTTACCTCCACCCACAGTTTCTGCTACGCGTAAATGGGATTTATGTATGTTACATTCTTCGATAAATTATAAAATTAAACACTTTTTTTACAGGTTCTGATGAACATGTCGATGTTGGTCTCTGTTTAACCAAACAAGGCAACAAAATTGACGTAAACTCCGTTCCTCATAGTATATTACAAACTATCAATTTATTTTACGTTTGTGAACATTGTGGGAAAGTTTACTGGGACGGGAGTCATTTTGATAAAGTTCTTTCAGGACCTTTGAAACACATCGTGCGTAACAGTTAGATCTAAACCATAATTCGGTTTCTGTTATACTTCTTTAGTTTAATTAGGTTACCTTAAACTTTTAAAATGAATTTCTAACTTTAAAATTGATTATAATTGAATGCACTCTTGTAATAATAATTAAACTTGAATTTTTTAATAATTTTATATCGAGAAATCTGTTTTACCGACATTACATTTTTTGGAAAATGTCTATTTTCCAAAAGTCAAAAATAGATTAAAAATGAAGTTTAGTGTAATTCGATACCTTTTTGTAACATTTCAGTCGTCGAACCAAAATAACACGATAGACAATTAAAGATTTCAAATATCTAACCTAAAATAATTTTGTTTTAATGAACTATGGTTGTGGTATGTCGTACACAAAAATTGTTCCAGGCCAGTAAGACGATAGCAGTTATTAATAAAAATGTTAAATTAAGTTATAGTAACATAGCTAGTAATTTAATCGAAGCTAAAAATTTTCAAAAAAATGTAGATTATAGGTTAGGTGTCTTCCGATGTTTTCATACTTCTAGAGAACCTAGAAGAGCCTTAGCAAAATTAACACCACAGCAGGTAACTATGTTTATTTGTAAGACTACTTGTGAAATTTTTTAGAATTTTATTATTAATCATTTAAATATTTACTTAATGAGTGAATTTAATTAACAATTTACAACTAGAGTAGGTAAATATGTCTCGATTTGAACGTCATTGAGTTAGGAGAACTAATTTATACATATTTGTTTAAAAACTAAGATAAGGTTTTAAAGAGAGATACCTCGGTTTGCAATTTTAATCGTACCGCAGTTTGTGGCCGTAATATGGCAATAAAATACTTTTTCGTAGGATTTAGCCTGGCTGTAAGTAGTTGTTTATTTAGGTATACAATTGTTAAGTTTTAGTTTATAGTTGATGGTTATTGTTGCCGAAGCGAAAAATGTTCCAAATCAAAATTTACTACAAAGATACAAACGCGATGTTGATCAAGATCAACAGCTTCAAGTAACTTCATTTGGTTTTGTGGATTCGATGGTGAATGTATTTGTAAAACTGATATTTCGTTTTACGGATGAGTTTGTTATATCTATAAGAAACGTAGCTTTGGCTTTTTTTGATTCTATAATAAATGGTTTAGTGGAACTTACAAGTCGTGTCGAACCACCAGATTTATTACCTTCAATTACTTCATTCTCTTTAAATGCTGTCATTCAAAGGGGCATCACTTATGTGGGTTATTTGAGAGATACTGTGAAGTATCTTTTTGATATGTTCATTAGTAGTGGGAATAAAAGGGCGATAAGGTCTTTGGCACTTCCTTCGGACTCGAGACAGCTAAGGGCGTTTCTATTGAATGCTGTTGTTGTTATTTCCACAGCATTAAGTTTAGTAACTCCACCTGCGATGTATTCGCAACTTGTTGTGTTGCAAAGTGCTTTAATTGAGTTAATCAATAGAATCTTACCTCCATTTTAACGTTAGTTTGGGGGGGCGATAATATTGAATTGTTGCAATCAATTTATTATGTTAACTAAAGTTTATTGTATTATTTAAATAAAGCAAACAAATGTTACAAGTTTTACAATTTAAGTAAATGTTTAAATGACGAATTAATATAAATAAACCTACATTTTGATGTACTTTTATTCACAATTGCTAAATATTTATCTTGATAATGTTTAAACTTGTGGCTATTAAAATTACGCGTTGTATGATGTTGTATCGTGCTCGATATTTACATTTTTAGTGTAATAAAATTGGGTTTTAAAAAGTAAAAAAGTGTGAATCATGAGGTGAGCAGATTGGCGTCAAGTGGAGTAGAAAAGGACAAAATGGATAAAAAGTGACCGAGGTAGACGTTTTCGAAATGTAACCTTTTTTCACTTTTTTAAGGCGTTGTTTTTACGATTTATCTCAAAAAGAACAGCGCAAACGGTAAATCTTATAAGAAACTAAAGACTCAGTAGTTTCTTAAAAAGTGGAAGCTTTTTTTCCTTTTTATGGCGATTTTTGGGCTAATTTTCTGTACTATTTAGGTAGATCAAGTTCTTTGTGCCAACGAATATACGCACGAATTTCCAGGCGGAAATTCTGTAAAATCGTACGACTCGAATCAGTTAGCTTCAAATAATCCTATCGAAGATACTCGTTCAGAAGCAAAATGTTTACTTGGACATGGTAATTAAAAATAGTCTTTACGTAAATGGCTTGTTTTTCTAAAATTAGTGTTTTTAAGGACTGTTAGTTGGGGTATTTGATGGTCACGGTGGCAGTGCATGTGCTCAAGTACTATCGAAACGCTTATATTACTATTTAGCTTCTTGTTTACTACCTGGACTACATTTAGATAAATACGTGCTATCTTTAGACACTGCAGCTCCTTTACAACTTATTGAGACCTATAATGATAATGTGCAGTTTGTGGATGACGTGCGAGATTTGTATAGCAATAATTTTATCGATTTCATACGTGAGTTGAGAGAGGTGCGATAAATTAAAATTGAAAGTCTAGAGTTAGCTTCAGGGTTAACTTTCTTTTTTCTTAGGAAGAAACCGAATTAGACGTTCGGACTGCTTTTGAAACAGCATATTTACGTTTAGACCATGATTTATCACGAGAAGCCTTACCAAATTCTTCGGGAGTTGTCAATAAAAAAACTTTATCAGTAGCCATGTCGGGTGCTGTTAGCTGTGTGGCATACATCGATGGCCCCCATCTTTACATTGGACATGTCGGGGATTGCAACGCCATTTTGGGTAAGTTTATAAGTTTATTCAAGCTTTCATAACTTTTTTAACATTTTCATTAGGTTGTTTGAACGACTCAAATACATGGACTGCCAACAAACTTACCGTCGAGCACAATACATATAACACTATCGAAGTACAACGAATACTTAATGAACATCCCCATAACGAAAGTAGCACAGTAATTAAACTGGAAAGACTCCTAGGTCAGCTTGCTCCTTTACGCGCGTTTGGCGATTTTCGATATAAATGGAACAAGAAGTTAATGAACGATATCGTAGTAAAAAATTTTGGCGAAACTGCAGTGCCACCTAATTATTACACTCCTCCATACCTAACTGCCAAACCCGACGTAATATATCACCGTCTTACGCCTAGAGATAAGTTCTTAGTTATTGCTTCTGACGGTTTATGGGATATAGTTTCTCCTCTACAAGTCGTCCGACTTGTAGGAGAACACATGAGTGGCAAAGTAACGCTTAGTCCGTTAAAGATTCCACGTCAAGATATAAAATTGAGCGAAATTAACGATTTATTATTACAACGAAAGGATGGACTCACTATGAAACCAAAAGATAAAAATGCCGCCACTCATTTAATTAGAAATGCTTTGGGGGGTACCGAATATGGAGTCGATCATAGCAAGTTGTCACAATTGTTAAGTTTACCAGATAATGTGAGCCGTATATTTCGTGACGATATTACTATAACTGTGGTTTATTTCGATTCAGACTATTTACATCAGTGTCCGGCATAAGTGCTTTTATATATTTTGGTGTAAATATATTATTTTGTGCCATAATTTTTAAATCTTGAAATTGTTAAGTTTTAGTTTTTTTAAACTTGTAGCTAGAGTCACATCAAGTTTTGAAAATTATAATTATTTGTTAACCTTGTTATCACTGATTATTTTATGAGAATAACAATTTTACATAAGTTGGTAAGTTTTCAGCGTCAGATTTCCTCGTTTCGATTTCAAACCGACATCAAGAAGTTAGAACGCGCAGTTTTTGAATTAATCCTAACCTCACTTTTTAGTTCGTGGTAAAAACAGTTTCAAGTGCGTGTGATTTTCAAAATTAATTCAAGTTAGATAATTAACGCGATTGACCTTTTAATTGAGTGTTAAGATCTATAACGTTTATTAAATAATTGAAGATTTATGCAGAGGATCCCCAGTTACGAATTTTTACAAAAGGTTAGTACGTTAGTACTACTAATTAGTAAAATTTTATAATTTTTTTAAGTTTCAAGCTGTAAATAGTACTTGCTTGCAATGCTTATAATGAAAATGGTGATTTGAATGCACCAAGTCAAAATAGCAAACACTTTAAATGAATTTCGCAAATTTTCGGAATTTTCAAATTTGACCTAACCTCACTTCGGTTTGCGCGATTATTGTAATATTTATGTGAATTTTATATGTTGTGGGGTGGTGTTTAAGAGAAATTTATTGAATGCATTCAGTTAGATTTATGATATAAGGCTTTTATCGCTTGTGCAATTATAAGGCAATTTAACGAATTATTATGTTGCAGTAAAGATGGTATCTCGGTAGAGTATCATTTTGATACCTCTTAACATCTTTTAGCCGTTTTAGTGTAGGTATACTTAATTTTAATTGATTGTTCGTACTCACGTAAATATTTTCATACAGCCATACGGTTTTCAGTCGTCGAAAGTAGAAAATTATTCGTTGCCGGTCTAAGAGTCGAAGCCCTATTGCATTGTTTCTAGTTTCTATATAACTTATTTTGAAAATACTCCCATAGTGGTAAAGAATAAAGCCATTCAAATAAAAATAAAATATATTTTTTTCATAAATAAGCGTTACATTTATAATATTGCAAGGTCTAGATATTTAAAAACAATTTGATATATTTATGTGACTCAATATCTATGACCTTGTGCTGGTGGTACGTATTGTTGACTAGGACGATATTGTCCACTGTCATCTCCTCCTTGATAATTTCCCGATAACGAACGTAAAATAGCTTCAGGAATTGGAGGAGGTGTCGGAAGATGAGCTCCTACAGGATGAAAGCCATTTTCATCTGCAGTATAAGTGATGGAATAACGAACACCATCGGGTCCCGTATAAGAATATCCGCCTTGATTAGTAACTGCCGGTCCTTCAGGACCCGGTGCGTTTGGATGCCCTTCTTCATGAGCAGAAATTCCATTTCCAGTTTCGTAATGGTACCTATAGTTTCCATCTCCATTGTTGTCGTTTTCGTAACGGGTTATGGGAATTTGAGGACCTCCACCGCCAAAGTATCCACCGGCGCCACCTCCGCCACCTGCTGGAAAACTATAGCCACCGTTGAGTTGACCTCCAAGCGCAATTCCAAGCACCGAAGCTAAAATTATCTGAAAAATGTGAATTAGTTTTGAAACTGTTTACACTTTACGGAGCACTTACTAATTTCATCTTGATTTACTTAATTTGTTGTAGTATCACTTGAACTGTACATACTGAGGATAAGTCGGTTTATTTTATATAGCGGGTGTTTAACCCCACTACAGGAAGATACTGTCAGGTATTTAGCGTTAGAATATTATTTGCAATCCAGATCGTAGGGACGATCATGATGTGCATTTTAGTTTTTGTTTTAATAAATACAATAATTGCGGGTGAGCCAAGAGAAAGGTGGATGATGATGTGTAATATTTAGAACTGCTCGTGGGTTTCAAGGATTACACAATTATAATCGAGATTCATTTTAATATTAAAAGTGGGCCATTTTTAAACAAAGTACAATAAAGTGTTCGTGATTTTGGCTACCTTGATAATTTGCTACGCCCTTATTTTGATGCGATTCTAAGCTTACGAAACCATCTTCAGGAATTTAGTTAACCCTTGAACTTCCCGTCTTTCTGTCAGATATCTTAACGTAACTATTTTGAAGTTTCAACAAAGAAGTAGGAAACTGAATTTTTGTTTCAATGGCTAATTACGCGCGCATAAGTGTTAAGTGTGCGCATTCATCTCTTAAAATCAACAGCACACCTATATGATCTGATTCAATTCGGTTGTACATTCCATCGAGCCATCAAGATTCCATCGAGTACGATTTAATAATTGGGTCCATTACACTCCTTAACTGACCTTTCATTACAGTTACCATTATTTTCTAGCTTTGTTCAAACTAATAAAATAAATTCATTTTTAAATTAGCTCAGTTGTGCCGGAGGATGGGCCTTTTTTCTTGATCATTAAGGAATTTATTTATTTGCGCCCACAATCACTTTCCATCTAAAATTTGAAACCTTGATATTTTTAGACGATATGGCTTTTTTTCGTATCAGGCTGGGTTTCCTTTATTTTACTCTCTTAATTAATTGCACGTTACGTTTTAAATGTTTGTTATAATGAAAGCGATAATTATTATTAAATCGTTTGTAATTAGATCAAGAAAGTATTATGTATTTTCGTTAAAAATGATAAAGTGAGAGTTAATAAACATCGATCGACCTCGATCTTCTTATTGGGCTCCATAAATCTACTTTTTTAGACTAATCGTAGATTTTACGGCAATTATTATTGAGTAACGTGGTCTCTGTTCCCAGTAAAAGCAAAATATTATTCCAAATACAGAAAGATCACGTTACGATTTAGACAGGACAATGTATGCTAGTTTTCCTGTTTTTGCATAGATAAGAAATAATAATTAGTCAAAAAAATGGAAGATGGTTAATTTTGTAATAGTTTGTTAAAACGTTAATTGCTCAATGTTATTTACATCGAACGCCAATCCTTGTATATTTAAATACCGTACCTTAGAGATTTAAAGTGATTTTTAGATCAAAGGTATGCAAATTTTTTGCAAATCATTTATTGTAATTTCTGTGTCATATTAATCATATCCACACCTGTCTGAGGTATAATAATTTAAGTGGGGTCTCTTTTGGTATAAATTAGTGGGTTTGTAGCATTGTGTAATTATAGTGTTAAAGTGCCTCGATCTACCACCTACTGTCTGCTTATATAGTAATTTGATATACCTAATTGGGATTAAAATTTTTTCTACTGAAGAAATTTTAGTTTCATCCACTTTTTTACGTTTTCATAACTTTGCCTCTGAGTTTTGAGAACTTTTTTTGCAAATTGTCTCGAGTCTTGGGTAAGGTTATTCAAATTGGGTTTTCTCCGTTTTCTCACTACAGAGACATCTGTAACGATAAGATACGCAAAGTCGACTAAATTGTAGTGAAGTTACGCTATTCTAATTGGAGGACACATAATAGACAGCCCAAAAAAGTTTTAATTTTCATTAGCTTCTAAATTTTTTTGGAAAAATAAAAAATATGACGACATTCCTCTGAAAAAGCATCGCCAGATTAAATAGGGGCCTATTTTTTGGTTTCATTTTTACTGCCATTACGCCACACTTCTTCAATTTTAAAGAGAGCTCAGACGTGTACGGGAATTAGGTGGACATTTCGAACAATTACCGTAGTAATTGCACGATCATGAAGTATAAAAGTTAATTAAACAATGAAGCAATGCTTTTAAACCCGATGCTCGATTTGAACGGTCTCAAGGACACTCTTCCTATGTTATCAATACAAAGTTCCATTACTCGGTCACGCAGTCCCGTGCGTGATGGAACCAAAATAGCAAAATAGAGAAATAGTTTTACAAACTTTCTTGTAGAAACGACTCTGCCGTCAATGGCCAAATTACTATTGAAGAACTTACACCTCGTTATTTATAAAGACGACTTATAAGAAGCTCTAGTAAAAGTATTTCAAAACAGGTAGTAAATTCTAAGTAAATAATTTTCCTCTATATTTAGGTATATTGTATCCTATCATTTAATTTGATCTATACAGTTACATAGTTATTTTGTGTTCTTGAAAAATTCAAATATCAATTATAAATTTTTAGCAAGGAACGCGATAGCATTTAGCATTTTACGTAATACAAAATTAGCATCGAAAGAGTATCATGAAAACTGTACCTATAAAATTTGTTGCATTTTCTAATTTATTTTAAAATCTAACTTCTCGTTATTAAATATATTATTATGAAATTAAATACCTGTTCCAACATGGGCGAAATAGTAATCATCTCGACCTTGCCCTGCAGGTGATCTAAATCAGTTTAGTACATTTCGAAAAAAAAATTTATTACAGAAGGAGGGATTTAAGTAACTTTGTTTATAATATAAATAACAAACAGTTGATAGTTTTGGTAGTTTAATTTCGTCGTGTTCTTCGAGGTGACCGTTCTGATTTATACGCGTCGAAATGTTTAGGGTGAGTTTCGAATTTGGAAGTGGTCCAATTCCGACTCGACGAATTTCAAATTTTATTTATTTTTGTTTTAGGCCACCTTACTTCTATCTCTACTCACTTTTGTAGTGTCTGGTCGTCTCGATAACAACAACTATTATTTTCGTCCCAGAGCAACAGGTGGCTATAGTGATAATTATTATTCTGGGGCGCCAATTTTACGTTATGAAAATAACAATGACGGCAGTGGTAACTACAATTATAATTATGAAACTAGCAATGGAATTGTTGCTCAGGAAGAAGGCCGCCAAGTGGGTCCAGATAATCAAGCGGCGCAAGGTTCTTTTGCTTACACTTCTCCAGAGGGGTACAGTTTTCAACTCAGTTATGTCGCTGACGAAAACGGTTTTCGTCCACAAGGCGCTCATCTTCCAACTCCTCCACCAATTCCAGAAGCTATTTTAAGATCGATCGAGTTTAATTTAGCCGAAGAGGCTCGAGGTGGTTATAAGGGTGGAGAGGGTCAGTATTATGGAAGTTATGATGGGGACGATGGTCAGTACAGGGGCGATTATGGTGATGATGATGGTCAGCATCGCAAAAAAGAATACGGAAACTACGGTTATAGATATTAATTTCGTTAAATTCACCACAATTGTAAATATTAGGATGACTAATTAAATGTAATAATAAAAATAGCTGCAAGAAAAATATAGAGTTCAAAGTCAGATATGTTTAAGGAAGGTGTCTTATCCAACAATCCAACGATGAGATTCAAATAGTTTCAAGTTGTAATTGTGACCTTAATTAGATAGTCACGTAATGAAAGTGTTTAGTTCAATTACTGTTATTAAAGTCTGCACAAAGCAATAGGTAATTCGTGGGTTTGATTGTCTGGCGAATTAAAAAATTGTTTGGGGGTGTAAA
This sequence comes from Malthinus flaveolus, assembly GCA_950108345.1. Taxonomy (NCBI): domain Eukaryota; kingdom Metazoa; phylum Arthropoda; class Insecta; order Coleoptera; family Cantharidae; genus Malthinus; species Malthinus flaveolus. Next base: position 19,540,229 of record OX467287.1, on the reverse strand, counting down.
ATAAGTAAATTTAATGAAGATTAAATTCTCGTTGAGTATTTATGGGACAAAATCATATTTTTTGAACAAATTCGAAAATTTGTTTTATACGCCTCATAGATAGGCAACCATTCGCGCACGCGTGCATGCAATCCTAGCTTTTTCTTTCAGTGTATTTTGATTATTTATCATTTGATTTTCTTCATTTAAAGATACTTGAAGACATCGAATTTTTTACAGGGGTTTTAGGTGCTAGTGTTTAAAAAAAAGAGACGTAAATTATAAATTATTTAATGCAATGCGGGCATGATGTATATAAATTAGGTCAATTTTTACAATATAATACACCGGATCGTAATAATTTTAAAAATTATATAATATATATAAAACAACTGTCTAAATACAATTAATTAGTAGTAAATAAAGTGACTGAGTGCAGCAGTTTAGTTATTCGAAGAAAAAATAAACTATACATACTTATCTAAATCTTTATACACCTTTTTGTAAAAAGCATAAAAAGCTGCTTCTGTTTTCATTATACATACACATATTACAAACAAAAAAGGACGTTATATACTTATGTCTAAAAATATTATTAAATTATTAATCTCTTCACCATTTTCAATTTTGAATCGTTCCAAAATTTGTTCGCCTCGTTATAATTATATTACCAAAATATTTTACTCGTCGCTTTTAATCTGTACCTTTCACATCAGACACACAAATAATATTAATTAACAACAACAATAGCTAGGACTCAAATTAGTATATAAAACATGAAATGTTAAAAACATACTAACATGTTCTATATAATAAACAATCTAAAGTATACCACGTCTCCCGAAATCAAAGTGCGGTCTTAAGACGCACGTAAAACTTACACATATAAAGAGTGTCGAATTTTTTTATCACACCCTCTTTCGAATATACCTCAATTTTGTGGGTAAAAAGAAAAATAAATATTAGAAAATCACAAAACGAAAATAATAAATGCCGTAAAATTATCACTTACATCACATAATATTCGTTAATAACTAAGACAAGCCGATTATTTTTTCTTACATAAACTTAATAGTATAAATGCAGCTGCATGTTAGCCGCCCAATTATATAAAAAAAATAGCTAGTAGGTAAGTATGTAACCAACGTACATATAACAAAAATAGAATAATTTTATTTTATTGATATTATAGCGGCATCGGATGTAGACAATTGAATCTTTTAGTCTCTTTGGTCGATTTACCATTCGCTTCCACCTTATTCAATTGTCCCCAAGACCCGTTTTTATCACAGGTCCTGTAAATCAGTCCATAGCAAAGAGTAAAATGTATTGCTTTATTTAAAATTTGATTTGTTTACTATTCGGAAGTTTTCAAGTATCTACAGTTTAGGAATTAAAATTTTAAATATTTTCCCGGAGAAGCTATAAATTGGTCATAGTATTAAATTTTTTGTGTGACTGTTGGTAAAAAGCGTAAGCTTCTCAAGATTTTTAGTTTTAGAAAATATATAACATTAACAAGTCTATTGACTAAAGAGGCTTCACCGTCAGTTATTGTATCACACAACACTTGCACTTTGGTTTCTTTTTTATGACGACGTGTTCGACTTGAGAAGCGTCTCCTGCAGGCACCACGGTTCCTCTCTGTACGTCCACCGAACCAGGCGACGTCGGTTTGTCGTTTTTTACATTGCCATTTGCACTTTGGGGTGGTGACGCGTATAGTGATGTCGCCGTCGCTTTTTTCGGAGATTCCGTTATAGGCTGTGTACTATTTAAATAATTTGAATCCGTATGGTCGAAAGTGGGTGATGTCGGCGTTATGGGTTTACCGCCTTTTATTAATTCTACTATTTCGTCCGCTTCTCGACTTAAATCGCCTCCAGGTCTAAATGGATTGTCCCAACCACTCTCCGTACTGAAAACAAAAATCTTTATAATACACAATTTTTTTAATGCGGTATTTCGCGTGTATCACACGTGCGATGAAGGGGGTTGTGTGTTGGATGTCGTAATGCGCTCAGGCTCAGACGACGACTTGTTTGTTGTCACTCACCACAGATATCCAAAGTTACAAAGGCGTCAAAATCTTGGTGCGTGTCGGGATAAAAATAAAACTAATTTTAAATTCGAGACTGATGCAACAACGCGAAAAAATGTCAGTGTCAAGGCTTATGTGGCTTAGTAGTGCAAAGCACCGAGATCACTACGCACGATACTTAAAATTAGTCGATTGAAAGATAAAAAAAATTGAGGAATTGTGCCGGCAGATATTCCATCAAATAATTTACAGTAGCGCCATTATTAAACTACTAAAAATAGACACGCAGACGGGCCCGTACAGCGTTAAAGAATTCCTATACATCTTGGAAGATCTCGAAAGAATTTTAACAACTTCTTCAAAAATGTGAAGCCATTTGGAGTTTAAAAGAAGCGTCGACCTTTGATAAACAAGACCGAATGACCTAAATACGGTCCAGGGGAAATTGCACATATGAAAGAGCACAAGGGGTGCCTAAACGCACCAGAACTATCAAAAGATGCATATTAAAGTTTCCAAAGAAAGAGGGGACAATCTCTAGACATTCTAGTGCCACTTTTCGGCACAAAATCAAAGTATACTCGAGTATAATAGGAAGTAATTAAACTGTGCCCCTAAAGGGCCTCGTAAACAAATCGGTATGACTCAACTTTTTTTAAATGAGAACTGTAAAGTAAGTGGATACTCATATCTTGATTGTTATCAATTGTTTTTAAAATAGACATACCATCGCTCATCTCTGGGAACGGTCACCACATAGTAAACGACACCCCCGTGGGACGACGTAACACTAGGCATGTTTTTGATTGAAATAACGCACGTTAATTATTTTCCACAAAACGTAAAAATAAATTATCACAATTTGTAAATAAAATGTAGGCCACGTTTTACAAATAGTAATATCACTATGTAGATAATTCACATTTTTAGCTAAAACCGAGAAAAGTTGAAATTACAAACACATTTCCAGGCGTAGATAATTTGTTGTAGGCAATTGTGTTACAAAATAATTGTGTTAAACTTATTAAATAATCCTTGAAGCAAATTCAAGACCAGTAACCACGAGTAACCTTTTCAAAACTGCAATATTCGTTACCTACTGGAAACCAAGTTACTTTGGCATTTAATTTAGATCGGCTATGAACTAACTTAAAACGCCTCCGACTTTTAAAACTAATTTTAGATTCTTTCTATTTGGAAAAAGTGCGCGTTTCTGACGTAACTGGTACAACACGGGATGTTCGCTCGATACCCCGATCATTTTACATTTTACATTTTTACCCCTAAAAGCAAAATTGTGAAAATTTCGTGTAAAAGTGCTTTGGGTCAACTTTGGCCATTAATCTGAAAATTCAACGAGAGAAAATATAAATACACTTTTTCTCTCATAAAACTCGCTATCCCAAAAGTTCCCTCTTTTGACGTAGTAGGTGCTGTTTATCCAAAGTAGTTGGCCAAGATTTATTTTATAATGCGGCGCAATTGGGAAAGTTTGTTTTTCTTTTTTTTAAATATAAACACCCAAGTGTGTGGGTGGGATCACGATGCACAAAATTGCATCGATCTGTTGTTGCCAACATCGCATTTTTCAATGAGACAAACGATTGTTTTAGAAAAAGTTTGGTGGGCGCCCAGAAATAGAACTATTGAGTATTGAGTTCACAATTTTAAATACTTCGTATCGTAGAAAAAAAGACCCTGTTAGAACGTCGCGAGAAAAGTCTGGCCTTAATTTTATTTAAACCAATCGGAAACTAATAGGATGTGCCCTAAAATTTCGCGATGTCGTTGATGCTCCCTTTGCTATCAGCTCATCGCGTCTCAACGTCTACCCATATCTGCTCCTGAAGTGATTGTGGAGGAATCATCGAATCGGTGGCAGTCAGTAAGGAGGCCAAAGAAAACCCGCCGAGCGAAGCGAGGCAAAGAGTGCCCGCAGACAAAAGGGGGCGTGGCCTAATTTAGTTTTTGTGAAAATAGCCAAGTTGATTTTCAATTTCAAATAACACTGCTCACTGTAAATTTGTTTTTGGTTAGGGAGGCTAGAGCCTTCCTAGCCTTCTCTGAAAAGCCGCCACTGCATATTACGAGATTTTTTACAAATCTGATAGATCTTGTAGGATCCATCAAATTGTTCCAACCTTTAGTTAGCGGGTCCAAATGATTCTAAATGGTTATTTAGCTTTGCGTTCCAATTTTGCCATCCCAACTAACGTTGGGCCACTTGTGCCACATTGTATCTGGCGGGAGATGGTTCAACTTTATCCACGAGAACAGACAACTAATGTGGAAGTACGGAGCCACTAAATTGAAATTTAAGCCCCCAGAAAGTCCAGCATAATACCAATACTCTATTTGGCTAGCATCACTAGCATACATAAGTGACCACAGACCGCATTCATATTAATCTTGCACTTGTTACGTTATCGGAACGAACAGTCCGATGACTTGAATTTTAAGCTAGTTAAGTCGCTCGTTAGAACAAGGAATTAATGATAAAACCATTAAAGAGGTGTGGTATAATAAAAACAATTAAAAAGATGATGTCACGTTAGTAAATAATTTTACTGGGGGATTATCAATACGAAACTAATTTAAAGTTTTAAGGACGTCTTAATCGGTATGTGGTTCATTTAAAAGGCTATCCAAACTGTTTATCACCTTTATGCTAAATAAATACATAAATTTAACAAACTTTCATATCGCCGCTTATTTGCTCAAGAAATTGTTGAACATACGAGGATCAATTCAGTATTAATATCACCCATCTATTTCCTATGCATTTTGAGTGCGATCCTTTTAACTACCGATCCAGTTTCAATCGACTCGAGATGTCTGGAAATTTGCTCTAAAAACAAACGTGGGGGGAGAGCGATTGAAGCATTCTTCCAACAGGATCGAGAAACTAGGTAAATGGGTTAAGTTTAGCTAAAAATTTGGACCTTGTAATTTAATGATTCACTACATTTTTTTTGAGTAAACACCTAAACAACCAGTCATCACAGTAGGCGTTCCTAATTTCATGAATTTATAAATACGTAATACGACGCAAAAAAATTACATAAGATTTGTTGACACGACCACATACGTAAATAATTCAATTGAGGAACATAATTACAATACGTGTCGTTACATATTGCAGTTTGAATTCAAAAGTAACGTAAAGGATTTCATCGAATTTTTCGACGTACGGCGTACGCTACTCGTACAAAATGTATCAAACGCGACACCATAACCACGGATACTACCGGCTACCGGGCGTTAGAAAGAGGGGCACGTAAGATCGATCCCGGGGCCCCATTTGCTACGAGATCAAAACGCCTGCGCCCCAAATGCAGGCCATTGCGTCATCTATGCAATTACATCAACAAAGGTTGGAGGTCATTTTCATTTATTACTGACCATGTATAGAGTGTTTAGAGAGACCACGGTATATAATTTCGACGTTCAACAGACGAATAGGTACTACAAACACGCGCTTTACAAATTCGAAATGAAAAGATCTTTTATACGCCGAAATATGCTCCTGAAAAATTCACGAAAGTTAACTTCGAAGAGGCCAAAGCTTTGGAATGGTGAACTTTTTGACGTTAACGTTAACGAGCTTTTGAAGCCATGACATTTTAAATATAAAGGGAACTGGTGTGTCGTGTTTCCATTTTAACGGTATTTTGAAATTCGACGATATAAAAGGTGTCTGAAAGGGTAAGGCTAGACAATTAAGCCCGAGCTTCGGTATGGGTTTGGTTCGAGCGTACTGTCGAGAAAGAGTCCCAAGTCTCACCTAGTTGAGTGTTTTATCATTTATTAATTATACACTTAATCTATGGTTTTATTAATTCTTAGCAGAAGTGGGTTGTGGTTGGTCACTATGACTTTACGATTAAACGTAAACCCCACACAAATGGCATGGAAAATTGGAATGAAATGGGCAAATTGGTAACTTATACGTTATACAAAAGGCCCATAGTTGGGCAAATGCATTATTTTACGCCAATTGATCTAGAAACTATTTTCAGATACGTGTTTACACATCTCGCCTAGTCGCTTAATGGATTTCCAATTAGCCGGCCTCGAAGGGAGCGTCTTGCTAATACAATAATTAAAAAAAATTTAGATAACGCCACATCTATTTTTAAAACGAGAACACATTTAAAAGATGGCAATTTAAGACAGTTCAGCCAAAGGGTCACCGAATTAAACGGACCCAACCCACACCTATTACTGTTAAAATTTTTTTAACCAACGTTAGATCATCGTAAAATGTTAGACGAGCTCCAATCATGCAAATTTACGCTAAAAGTCTTTTAATATAATTTCACGTTACTAATAACCTTTTTCCTCAATTTACGTAATTTAAAAGCAACGATGATACGACGATAGATGAGGTCAACGTGTTACGAAGAATTTTCTTTTCAAAATTACCGTATCGGAATGTTCCATTTATGACGAACTATGAAATTGAGTTTGAAAAACGATAACAATTGGTTATGGTTCTAATAAAAAAATTTGTACCTTTCTTGTTTGATGTACGGAACGTGGTTGCCATCGTTTAATGTCGTAGCCATCATCAACTCGATATCGGAAAAACTAAGTTGCTCATCCGGCAGATCGACTTCTTGAGGTTTCGATTGTTGAAAAAACGAAACTCGCACCTTCTCCCTTTCGGTTCTGGAATAATCAAAAAAACTCATCACACATCGACACTTTCTAGACTTTATTTGGAAAAATAGAAACGGACATTTGAACGGATACTGAATTAGAATTCGTAATATGACTATTTCCGCGATTCATTTCCTTCCTGTTTGAACAAATTGGTTAGATGTACACATCACGTGCTAATGTGCTTTTTGTGACATTTAAAATGGCAGGTTAATTTATGGACTAGACGAGAAAATTATACCGTACCCCTCCGTGTCGCAATTGTTTAACATTTTTGGAACAGTCCCGACCGAAAAATATAAACAGAAACTATTATCGACAGAATTTTATGTATAAACATTGCCGATATTATTATTTAACGAAAGCGGGCGAATTAAACTTTCGTTTTCGCGTTAGGATCGCGAAAGGAGAACTGGTTAATTTAAATTCATTGAAATTTAAAGGTCGTCCAAGCGCTATAAGTATAAAACAAACGATTATGTCATGTCTCGATTATGTGGCGTTTTCTCACGTTGCCATGCAGACTATATTGTTTTTCGATTGCCAAAAATTTATTTAAAAAAAAATTTGTAACTGTAAAATTAGCATAACCGAGACATCACCCAATAATCCTAGCGGCTTCGGGCATCGATATACCGCGTTATCGATAGAGGTAACATTTAATTCAAAAAAGTAAAAAAAATTCTTATCGTTATTGCGTGGTTTATCGCGAGTTTAATACCACAAATGGATTAACTTATCGCAAGTAGCCATAGATCAATCCAAACTACACATTAACCAAAATTTGCGGCTAATTAAAACCTCGGCAAAAGTTTCAGACTTTCACTTTCGTCCCAACTTTTTTCGATTCTCTCCACCTCCGAAGCATGACCAATCTTTTAAATTTAATCAAGCAGCCGGTTTTTGAACCTAATTATACGTTTCGAGGAGTCCCCCAAACTTATATTGCCCACATATTAAAATAGGGTATCGATTTTTTTTGTTCATAAAGCTTTTGTTTAGTCGAAACACATTTTCATACGCACCTCCCTCGTTGACCACCTAATTAGCGATTTAAAAAAATAATCCTCCCAAACGCAATGGTAATGTTCACAAAACACACACTTTCAACATTCTTGACGCACTTTCGTACTTGTCGCTATAGCTACACTACCTTCCATCTTATTCCAAGCTTGGATACCGCGGGACCGTACGAATGATCCAATGGGCGAATCAAGCCACGCCTCGCCAACAGTTCGATATTAGACCACGTGGCGCTAAAAAACGTGGATATTCGGCACTAGTAGAAACCTGTAGCAGTCGCGCTCTTGTAGCTTTTATTTTAAACCACACCACAATTGTAACGATGTTAGAGTGGTTGCAGTTGTTGTTCTTTTGAAATCCAAGCTATTGTTGTGCGAAAATAATGACCGCGAATTCCGCTCTTTTAAAAGCGACGATGTGTATTAATAGAAAGAAACAATATAGTATGCCGAGCTTTTCGTGTGTGTTCCCACTTGAACTCAAATCCATAAGGGTTCTCAACTTTTTAAACGATCGTTGACTCGATCTAGTTAAGCGAAAGGCTTGATTTTTAAGGGGACTCGCGATTGAATTAGCCACATTACTATTCAAAGAAGCACAAAGCGGATGGTGCAAGCGTAACTGGAAAGAGTTGAAAAGAAATTTACGTATTGGATACGCATTGAAATTCTTTCGGTGGTAAAAATATGAGGACATTACTACGATCTAATAGAAAAATTAGAGTTCTGCGAATCTTGAGAGTCTTGCAGGTTTCGCGATTTGTGTGCAAAAAAAATGAGTTCTCGAAAATTGGCGTTCGTTTGAAAAATTCGAATATTCGAAAAGAACGATAGTCTGACATTACACACATAGGATTGTAGTACGACAAGATTTAAAAAAAAGAAAAAACGAGTCGGGCGGACAGACGTTCATAGATCCGAAAGTTTACAGAGTCCATGTATGGTTTACTTGAGCATGTTGCAGTTTGCAGTACCGAGGACGGCCCTTATTAGCCAATTGTTGATTTAAATTATAGAATAGGATTAAATCCTCGAAAAAGGAGTTAATATTCCCCTCGTCTCGTCTCCAAGTGTTATTTGTGACGATTAATAGTAGGTATATCGATATGAAGGGACATGGGATTAATGTGGAAGTCGAACCACGAATGGTACCACAGACTACGACTCTCTAGACAAGTTTTCCTGAGTGCTGACTGCTGAGTGGTTTGTCATTGCCTTCCGACGGAAGAATCAATGGAAAAAATTGCCCAAATGAAACAGAAGTGTGCTTTCACGCCGTCGGCGTTCTACACCTCTCACGACCGCCTCGAACAGCATCGAAAAAAAATAAGCCAGCCAGAAAAGTCCTGCTTATGATTATGAAGAGCCAAATTCGCAGAACTCTCGTAGAACCTTAAATATTCCATTAGTGGCGTAAATTTCACGATTAATGTTGCTACGCCTAATTTCCTGGTACGTATAATTAAAAAAAAATTAAATAGGCGTATCGTTACTTTCATCACGTCGTTGAGACGTTGACCGTCACTCTTAAAACCCATTGTTCCTTCCTGAATAATAAATCACGTTATCTATCTATTTTCCTACCGTGGCAGAATGCCAAACCAGAAATAACAGGTGTGGGTGGATTTTTGCCAAACCAAATATTATATTTTTTTGCGCGCCGATGACTAACTTTTCAGCCTTGATCTTGTACTTTGCTCAAAAGTTAACCTCTCTCTATACTACTCAAACTAATAAGTTCGAAAAACTATCACTTACTCGGCTTGCTCTAAATCGGCATCTGTAAAAGGTTTTGGATGTTCAGCAATTGGACTAGGTTCGGGCTCTTCTTGTAAAGGACTTTCGTAAATTAGCGTTTCTACCATGGAACCTTTCGAACTTCCGAAGGATACTCTGAAACAACAAGAACAAATGTTATTTATTTCAAATTCCTTCTAGTGTAATTATTATAATGTAAGGCAATGTAAATTAAAGTGCTAGGTAATTTAGATATGTTTTTTGTTAATTTTTTGGTACATTATCTAGAAAGTATTGTTTTAATGGTGTGTAATTTAAATGCGGTTCTTATTACAGTTCAGAATAGAAGGTATAACAATTCTCTCGCAAAGTGTGACGCGCGCTAAACTGTTTGAACTTAAAAATGGATATTTTGGTTTGGCAGTGAATTTTTGAGAAGATCATAATCATTATGATTGGCAACCATAATAAGTTATTACGAAGAGAAAGGCAATTTGGGTGAAACTTCGAAATGATATACATATCTACCACAATAAAAATAATTTTACTGCGATCTACAATGTACAGTTCTTTTCGTTAACATTTTCAGATTATACAATATTGGAATAACTCGAGCATTTCTCCCTACGAAACAATAAGGGAATAAGGGGCGCTATTTATGACAAGAGGGGGTTTGTAGTAGCTATGAAATTGGAGAAATGTGGTCGGGTGCTTGGTTAGGGTAAAATTTATATTTCTATTTGTTTGACGATTGCGCCAACATGGCAGGTTGAATTTTTTGCTCATTATAAAAGTTAATTTGACTCGACTATCCCTTTCTTTGCGTGCATCGATGGTAAAAATCGCGCAACACTTTTTTGGACCCTAAAGCAAAACTGGCTCATTTTTTGGTAAACTTGATTTTAAATATTGAAAGAAAAATTAATTTGTTTCGGAAAATATAATCCATCACGCCCATAAACTACGCAAAAAAAATTCAGTCGCTTGTTTTGCACTAACAAGGTCGTATGATTTCAGATACATAATTGGATCAATTTGACTTTGTTGACCGTACGGTAACAACATAATTTTCTTTATTATTGTTTTAACATTGAAATTTAATTCGAAAATCTGGAGGTATGGTAATTTGAAAATAATAAATAAGTAAAAATAACATTACGCTTGTTAGACGAAGACATTTCAGACACAAAACGGGGCGTTTCGATTTGAAGTAGGAAGCTAATCTCATTTCCGGTTGAAACGGAAGTCAAACTATTAAATGTTTGGTATCACTAGATAGTAAGCTAAGTTTACAATCTTCCAGGCCACTTAAAATATACAGGGTGGTACTTAAAATAGAGAAGCCGATCACATTTCCGGTTAAACCGAAAGTTAAAATTGAACATGTTAGATATCATTAGACAGATAATCTTATGATATTTTAAAAAATCGTAAAACATACAGGGTGTTTTCAAAAACGCGTCTTACTTGCCTAATTCCCGGTTTAACCGGAAGTGTTTTTAAAACCAAAATTGTAACAAATAATAGAAATTTATGGATTAAACTAATATACCAACTTGCAATTTCAAATTATAATTACAAAATAAATTATAAATTTTTTAAATTTTGACATTCAAAAAGTCATAGCTCTGGATCTGCTCACAACAAATGAACCAAACAACTGTGTGTACTTAAGAACTTCGATATCTACAACATATCAAAATATAAACGAACTGGCCGGAGCCGATTTTGAGAAATTCGGTTTTAAAATTTTAGTCAACTTGAGTCCTTTAAAAGTGTCACTTTTGAAATTATTTTTAAAAATCGACTAGTATATCAAAACTAAAGCCTTATATTTTGGCTATATATTCCTGTTTTTAGATTTTTATAATAATAATTATCTCCAAAGTTATAATTAAAAAACTAGAAAATGGGGCAATCGTTATACTGACCGCCATTTTGAATTTAAAAATTTGAAAATGTATTTTTTAAATTACGGCCGATGATTAGAACACCCCGTATATTTTAGTATATTACCACTATATTGTCCACCGGCTAGTCTCTGATAACGTCGCCACTTTTAAAGTAATACAAATAGTTGTACGACTTCATTACCTAACCGTACACCCTGTATTTATAATTGAAACCAATTTTACAGTGCAGCTACTTATGCTCCCATACACAAGTCTCAATTAACATCGTTTTTTTTTTATTTAACAGTAATAAGGGAGATACTGGCCTGGCTATTTTTAGTGGGCCATCATATAAACCAATTTTACATGAAAATAATTTTCTATAATTGTCAGTACGTAGGAACATTTTTCATTCATTTTAAACCAAATCGTTTCATTTCGTTTTGGCACAATTCCAACGCGATGAGAAATTGTGGGCGAGAGAAAATAAAGCAAAATTTTACAAACTCCAATCAAATTTTTATTAACTTTACATAAGTAAAATTACGTGTTTCTTCTTTTTTTTTTAATTATCGAGTTTAAAATAACTATTTATGACATGCAGCTTAAATATAAACAATCATTTAACTCGAACAGGATGTTTTTGTTAAATCACTTAACTTGGCAATACGCTCTCATTGAATTTATGGCAAACAAAAATATTTGAAAGTCAAAAAATCGCTTATTCATTTCTCAAATCCGCTTTTGCACTCGCAAATCCTTGGGACGATTTTATTATTTATTTTGATATTTTTCGTCGAAAAGCATCCATATCTGTTTACGATGTTTCAAAAGGTTCAGAAATTTGCGACTTTCCGAAAGTAACTCAGTGAGCATGACGGGAAATTGCTTTTCTAGACAAATCTGTAATTATGAGACCACGCAGATTATTACATCATTTATAGGAGGTTAGGAGGGCGTTGGCAGGCCTTGCATGGTTACCCGGCACAACCCTCGTAGACATGATTATTCTACAGTTCCTTTTCGTTATTACTCAGAAATTGGATAAAATGGACTAGGTATTAATAAACTGTTACTGTTAATTACGTTTGCTTTAATTTTGTTGCATAATCGTTTTGCAAATTTCGTTCAGGTCTTCTCAGAACTGCTTTGTAGTTCACACTTGATATTAGTATCACTCGTCTGCCGGGCATGCACTCAAATTTGCCCAAAAATGTCAAATTACGCCATTTATACCAATTATAATTTAAAAAGAGAAAAAAATAATGAATCGTTTTGTCGAAACATAATTTAGGCAGATGCATTGAGTAATAAGATCACTATTGTTATTATATTTTCAATGGCAGATGGTAGCGTTTGTCAAGTAGGCTCTGTTAAAGATTTTGATTTCATCTCACTTTGGCGCATAAGCGATAACTCAATAGAGCGAGACGTCTGCAGCGAGCAGCGCACGAGACGGTTGGCAGGCAGCTTGCGAATATACTAAACCAAACTTTTTAACAATGCAAGCTTAAAGAACATTGCAAATAAGTGATAAAGCCGACCGTCGGCCACTCCTGAGTGGCAGCATTAACTTGGTGAAGGCTCGAGAAAGGTTGCTCTTTTCTCAGTTTTTCACTTATAACTCAAAAACTACGCATTTTATGAGAAAAGTGTTTCTATACAAAAATAAATTAAATCGAATTTCCTACAAATTATGTCTTTTAGGTTTTTTTCTTCAGACGAACGGTTTACGCGCTAGAGCGCGTTAAAATTTGTCAAAAATTCCAAAATCGGCTAAAAAATGATTTTTTTTGCTTTTCGCTTATAACTTAAAAACTACGCAGTTTATGAGAAAAGTATTTGTATACAAAAATAAATTACATTAAATTTCCTACAAATTATGTTTTTTAGGTATTTTACTTCAGACGAACGGTTTACGCGCTAGAGCGCGTTAAAATTTGTCAAAAATTCCAAAATCAGCTAAAAAATGATTTTTTTTGCTTTTCGCTTATAACTTAAAAACTACGCAGTTTATGAGAAAAGTATTTGTATACAAAAATAAATTACATTAAATTTCCTACAAATTATGTTTTTTAGGTATTTTACTTCAGACGAACGGTTTACGCGCTAGAGCGCGTTAAAATTTGACAAAAATTCCAAAATCTGCCGAAAAACTGATTTTTTTAGTTTTTCGCTTATAACTCAAAAACTACGCACTTTATGAGAAAAGCATTTGTATACAAAAATAAATTACATTAAATTTCCTACAAGTTATGTCTCTTAAGTTTTTTGTGTCAGACGCGCGGTTTCTTAGTAGTCTTTCTTTCTCCTCTTAATATTTTTCGCGTTTTCTCTTTATATTCACGAAGTAATATGAGACACATTTGAGCCAATTCTTCTTCATAATTCATAACTTCTTAAAAAAACGTCGGTACCTAATTGTTCTGTAATAATTATTGTCAATTCAAAATTTATATAAAGGCGCTAACAGCTGGAAAATTAGACTCGAGTAATTACGGCGCAAAAGTATAACGTATAAAATAAAAAAGACGTTATAAAGATCAAAGCTTTTAAGTTAATTTAGTTATGAAAATGTATGTCGTTAGCGTGAGGCGAATTAATATCTATACGTTAACGTTACTCTAAAATTAATTTAACCAAAAAAAATTCCGACTCGAGTAATTTAATTAACGAACTTAAATTGTTTTAATTGATTTAAGCCGTAATCGAATACAAAGTAGATTAATCAATTATTTCATCAAAATTCTCTAGACTTTTATTAAATTAACTTTTGGGTCACAAATTATGATGACCCAAATGTGCAAGATAAAAAAAAAATTTAAACAAAACAATAAAACAAACTTTTGTTTTTGTTAAAAAAAGAGTCTTTTTTGTTTTGTTCGTCTGACCAACAAAACCTATAACCCACCTTTTTGTGCGGAATTAGGTGTTTAGGAGTTTGTGATGGAAGGTTTTTCTTCTCCAAAAGTCCCGCTTCGGTTAGTTTTGGTTTTCTTTCTTTATTTAACGATTGCAATTTTATTATCATAATAATTTATGTTTTAAAACGTGATTTATTAAAACGTTAACCTATATTTCTACACCAAATATTTAGAACGTTGTACATTGGAATGAGATCAAAAAAGTCACAAATAGTTTGGATTTTTATTTTTGATAACGCCTTAAATTAGAAAAATACCATTAATATAAACGTCGAAACTAATACAGTTGAATTGCCAATTCTAGATAAGAGAGTTTTCCGAATATAATTCATACTTTGGTCGCTGAAATGAATTCAAATATAAGCAAGCACTCTGGGGATTTAAAGAGCAGAAGCCTTATTATGTTTCCACAAACGTGTCATTTATGTTTTGTTTGTTGTCATTCATCCCCTAAGAATTAGACTAAATCGGAGAATTGAAATTCTACGTGCAAGTGCATTAATAAAGGGCATTTTGACGTATTCATCCAGACACATAAACACCCCCACTGCCAGCTGCTATGGATCAATACGGAGGGTCCTCCCCCAAGCGACAGCACCCCTGACCTAGCAACATGTGACCTTCATGCAATTATCCTCACTCGGGAAGGAACTCCTCCTACACCTTTTATATTTCCAATTCGATGTTATTATTTTTAACAAGTAGAAACAAAATTATCTCACGACAACCTCACTCTTCGAAGACCGCATTGCAAGGAAAATGATTCACTTTAATTGGCCGTACAGTTTATTAACCTTTCATGAATGAATAGTTTTATAACCGTAGGGTGTACTGGTTTTCTGTGTAATGTAACTTGCACTTTTTCTTGCAACTTGTAAAGCTTACTTTCTTTTGTTAACAAGTGCAATTTAATACCAGAAATGAGATAAAAGTGTAATATAGTATGTACTCTGATTTTGATTAACTTTTCTTGCAGTTACGCCGTTTTTCCCATGAAAATTCCTGGAAATGTAATAGTTCGTGTATCTACTTTGGGATTATTTTTGTTTAAAACTGTCCATCCGCTCCACTACTCTTGCGCCCGTTCAGACACGGCGGAATTCGCGTGGTTTGCATCCGAGCGCCCAAACCCACCCTTCATACTTCAACGCGCTCTAGCACCTAAACTGTTCATTTGTCGAAAAAAATCTAAGATACATAATTTGTAGGAAGCTGAATGTGCTTTATTTGTATATAGAAACACTATTGACTAAAAGTGCGTAGTTTTTGAGTTGTAAGCGATAAACAAAGAAAACAGATTTTTTTAAATTGTTGTCAAACTTGAACGCGCTCTAGCGCCTAAGCCGTTCGCCTGAGGAAAAAAGCCTAAGGAATATAGTTTGTAGGAAATTTTATCTAGTTTATTTTTACATAGAAGCACTTTTTTTCTAAAATTGTGTAGTTCGGAAGTTATTAGCGAAAAACTGAAACAAGAGCAAAAAACCCACTCTTTTCGAGCCGCCCCCAAAGTTAATGCTGTCACTTTTAAGAGGCAGGCGGTCGAGTTTATTACTCATTGTCAGTGCTCTTTCAGTCTGCATCGGTCAAAATCAAAAATTTTGTATTTTTATATTTTGGCGTTCTGTCTCTCCAATATAGCCTAAACTTCAACGCTCTCCACCACCTCAACTGTTTGTTTTACGAAAAAACTTTAAGAGGCATTATTTGTTGGAAATTAAATCTACTTTATTTTGTATAGGAACGCTTTTCTCCAAAAGTGCGTAGTTTTCGAGTTATGAGCGATTAAAAAAATTTTGATCGATTTTTCAAGTTTTTTAACTTCAACGCGCGCAAGCGCCTAAATCGTTCACCTGCGTAAAAAAACTTAAGAAATATAATTTGTAGGCAATTTTATGTGCTTTATTTTTATACGAAGGAACTTTTGTCAAAAAGTGCATAGTTTTCGAGTTATACGCGAAAAACCGAAAAAAGCCGAAATCCTCCTTTCTCGAGCCTTCCCCAAGTTCATGCTGCCACTTTTTAACAGACAGGCGGTCGGTTTTATTACTGATTGGCAATGCTCTTTCATCCTGCATAGTCAAAAATGCTGTATTCTATGGTTTAGTAAAACGTGGTAAAACGTTCGCTGTCTACCGGACTATTAATGACTTCTGAATGACAGTTCAAGTCTTTACGTTGTATTTGTTCTCAAAAATATCTTGGAAAGCGTAGAAAAGCATTGAGGGGCTACCATTTTGATCAGAGATGAATCCAAAATCTTCTATAGGCTGTCTGATCTTCAAATGACTATTGGCGTCTCCACATTTTGATCAGAAACACCAAGGACGCTTACGCCATTTCGCACTTTCATTAAGGAACTGGCTTCACATGCAAAATTGCACGTATTTGTTCTCTTTATATTTCCTCCTTAAAATAGCGTGTAAATAGAGTGCAGTTTATAGATTGAGAAAAGCCAGAATCTAATCGAGTTCTATTTAAATTCCTTCACTTTACTAATTTGATTAATAGACCTCTGCAATTTTGTGATGTTGCGCTTTAAATAAGACATTATCTAGACATGTTTTGACGTAATGAATTTAAGATGTAAACACTTTTTGCGCTCGATAAATTACTAATTAAAAATTTACAAATATACTAAGGCATGCACTAATTGAAATTATTTTCGTAATATTTAATTAATAGCCGCAAAAATGTTCTTAAACATTAACAAGGCCACATTGCGATGAGTTATTTTAAATTAGATTATGTAAACAAGGAAAAAAGGTTTTCATTGTCAATGAAACCCCGATGAATTGTTTTAACCTTCATAATATCGAATCATTAGCACATATTATGAAATTCCACACACATACAGGACTAACAATTCGACGAACGTCACTGGTTTTTCTTATTTCTTTTATGTAACCGATCCTCCTCCAACTATTTTTGGTAGATCGGTTTTCTCATGGGAAAAATTCAGATTGACGAGCGACGACTATGGGCGTGCGGCGTGCGTGGTTTTCACCTTTACACGATTTAATATAAATCGTCTAAACCGAGTAATGGAAGTCCTCGTTACAACATTTTAGAGACCGTAATTCTGTAACTTCTAAAAATATTACATTGCGTCAATGTATGAAAGATAAATTGGCATTTAGATCTAGAATGCTTTTGGAATAAGTTAAATCCATTTCGTCAACTTGTAAATTGATCTTAATCCCAAACGTCGAGTTTCAGACATCCAATTTTGAACTAGCGCGCGTACGAGGGACGTCGAGGAAAAAAAACGACACCCAACTCTCTCCCAATTGTTTTGAAGGCGTAATTTGCCCATTATGCGCTTTTGTTTTTAAATGTAAAAATTATTAGTTTGTACCAATGAACGTCACACGCTAATTCGCATTTAACCCAAATTAAAAACTAATTTTAAAAAAATGAAACTTAAATAATAAGTTACAGAGTTGCCGTTAAAAGAAGTTTGACCAAAAGCACGCGGCGTCTCTTAAGAGCTCTATAAATATTAGCATAATTTGGTTCTTGACATATATGCATGGAATTACCATTTGAAATATTTAAATTGGCACTTTTGTGCGTGTAAACTTTCTACTGTTACATAAAATCAGCTGTTTTTGTGACTCACACAATTTATTGGTCGGCTAAACAAACGAAAATTACGACCTCGTTCTTCTTCTCTTTGTTTCAATTTTGGAGATGGCGAGATGGTGTGTATGGAATATATACGGATTCAGGACTCGGGTTTCGGGTCGGTCCAGGCTCACCTATATGTGGTGCAGGCGATCAACTGATCAACAAGTGGATTGTCGTGACAAAAATTCATAAACAATCGAATTGGCTTCAAAAAAAATTTTTTTTCTCCTCTCCGTGCCAAAACAGGAAACTTAATTATGCAAAGGTTAGGCCGGATATTAATTGGTATGTCAGACCGTGCGTCGGAAGTTGCTGATTTTTGTTACGATAACAATAATATTAATAGTTTTTATTTTTCTAGCAGAAAATTAAGAGCATAAGTCTTGGTGCAATTAGCTTGATTACGGAAGCGTAGCCTACTAATCACAGTTGTGGTAATGTGTCCAAATCAATTTTGATGCGTCACGAGGAGGACGAACCTCATTCACCTGGTTGTCAGTGCACATTATCGTCGCGTTTAGGAAGCACCCGTATCCAAAACTAGACCACAGACACATTATTAGTTGAAATTGGAATTCGGAAGCAGCGTTGCCAGACCTAGTAAAATTTCGCCAGTTCTGGTGAATTTTTTCTGTAAATTTACTTCTTTACATCGGAAGCCTTTTTTGTTTCACAACTTGATTGTTTGATGAGAGCGTTGATTTGTGAGGTTGGGAGCCCATGGGACACGCACTAGATCATTGCTTAGCAAGCATTGCCATCTCTTCTGTGAGCTAGGATCCCAACAATTCGGACCTAATTTAGCTCTTCTCCTTGTTGACGATCGATCATGCGGATTACAACTGGCTGATTACATACCCTAAGGCTCTATCCGACCTAACGGGACGATCGATACGTTTTTGGAAACGAACTAATTAATCTCTTTTACTGGCGCTAATGTTCAACTACGTTAAATCCGATTAGGTGACATTGACGTGGTGTGCAGCAGCATCAAGTTTTACATTAATCAATCGGAAGATCGTAAAAAACAGTAAAACTTAACGGTAATTTAAAAAGCATATGCTTATCGAATTAAGTGACGCAAAAGAAGAATTTTGCATTCGCTTGTAAACGTAACTCCAATGTGGGTAATTAGCAATTTCTCAATTTTTAACATATTTTTTTCTTTTATGCGAAACGAAGCGAGCCTCATTTGAAACGAGTTGAAAGAAAAGCATGTCCGCCATAAATATAAAGTTGAAGTTGTTTTTGAATTTTATAAGCACAGTTTATAAGACATCTGGACAATCTGATAGCTGATCAATAATATGCCACAGCATGTAGCATAATTGGTTTAACTCGGAGAGGTCAAGTATCCTATTCAGAGTACTTGCTCGATATCCCGTTAAAAGTTGCCGAAGAAAAAAATACAATTGTTATTTGTTGGATTTGTCCAATAATTTTAATAGTATTGTCGAAACAATTTATTAATGCAACGTCATTTTATTTTTTCCGCTTTAGAAATCTGCATTGTGTTTGCAACTCGCAAAAAATTATACACTGCAAAGTATTGTGTGGTCTTGACAACTTCGGTCACGATTCGTGTCGACCAAGAACTTGAGACTTGTCGGTCTGGTGAATCTCGTAAGTATTTCTATAACCACAAGACGAAAGAATATTCATTTTTGCAATAATAGGTTCACGAGGGAAACGAGAAATATTAAATGCACGTATAACAACGCTAAATGTAGTTATTTGCTGCAATTTGTGAGAAAACTTAAAACAGTTTCTACTCTTACGTAACTGTCGCAATTACGGAACGCTCGAAAACTTTTCACTTTTTATAAAAACACAATTGGAGCATTAGTTTGTGTGAGTTTCGTAAATGTCATCGCAATTACCAAAATTAATTTTGGCTCATTTTTCAATTTCGTCCCGGCTCGGGCGCCAAATTTGATTTTCGCCGACGTAAAATGTGTCAACATTCTTCTAAGTTGCTACGAAAGGCCTTTATTTTCCCACTTTAAAACTCGGACACCGTTTGTCGCTAACTTGTTGTATTAGATAAACTTTGTTTGGCGGTGAGAAAACTATTTGTTATGCTTGAAAAGTTTTAACGGGACATTAAATAATAATAGTAGTTAAATTTGAATGTTTGCGAGATTCAATCAAAGCTCTTTATGACATGGGATAAGTTTTTGTCCTCTCTTATTAAACTAGTAGCGAGTTAACCGCAAACGTTTACATAACTTCATCTAAACAACGATTTCCTATAATTATGCATTTTTGCGGTTGTTAATTTATCCGAGTCGTTAACTTAAAGTGCATTAAATTAAAATGAAATTATGACGCTTCGTGATTTGGGTATTTTTGTTTTAGAAACGATTTTCGTCGTTTGTGCTAAAAACCGCAATTTTACAAAATCTAAATGAGAGAAATAGATAGAAGTCGGTGGATGAGCGGAACCAGAGGACGCAAATTGAATCGTGATTGAAGTTCACGTTCTTTTGTGCGGAAACGCAGCACTCGAAACACGATTCCCCCACGGCTTTTTTGCCATTATTAAATTGGAAAAAGGTGGAACGATTAGAAATAACAATTTAACACATTAAGTGTGCAAGCTCAAAAAAATTTACTACTCGAAAAAAAAAGTATTTTTAAACCAATTCCAACTTAAATAAACAAATTGATCGGAGTTGTTTGCATTTCACAAAATCGGCATTTCTTTGTGTATTTTAGTTGGCTTTGTTAATCCAAGTAGAAAGTACGACGCCCTCTCATCATCGAATTCAATACATATAAACATACCTACGCGTACCTATCTACTGTTTATTATTTTTATCGAGCTGCACCTCCGCAAAACTATCGAGAGGAATCAATTTTAGTTTTAAATTAACTTCCGGTTTTATTGACAATTGAAAAAACAAGGCGCGCGCTTCATCAAATTAATTTGGCAGACAAGTCGATCAATCGGCGGCGCGAATTGGGATTTTAACGAAGAGGTGGTCTCATTTCAAATTTCTTTTGAGTTTTGAGCGCGCGCTTCTAATACTTGTGAGAAAGTAATTAACTATATTTAACACGATAAATCAACATTCAAGAGAGCGTTTAATTTTCGAGTGACTGTCACTTCGTATTAAAGGCACAATAAAAAAAAAAGTTTATCGAAGACTCCATTTTTCCCTATTATGCCCGTCATCATCATTAAAACATTTAACTGTGAAAGTAACTGTACCAGTTTTTAACTTAAACTACCACATATATATCGCGGGAAAAATGTTTTTTTGCAATTATACGGGGTGTTTTTGAAAAATTAGGTTTAGTCTCTAGCCTACTTACCGTTTAAGAGGTTGGTGTTTAGTGCCATTAACTGTCAATTTTTGTTTTGGTTTATCACTCGAACTGGTCGGTGTCATAGAACTGTGACTTGCAGTCGTCGTTGCGTCGCTCGCAAAACTACTAAAACTGTTATCTTTGCTTATAGAAGTCGATGAGATTCGTCCGTTTATCAAAGGTTGAGAGGCGAGAGAAAGTTGCAAGTTTTTAGGAACCGGTGGAGGTTTTTCATCCACCGGTAGCATATACGACAACATGCCGTTTTTCTCGCACTAAACCGGTATTTTTACAAAAGTTGACGCATATCACAAACACGGGAAATAAATCGCGACACTTTCTTTTTAATCGTCTACGATGAGAAAATTCTGATTTTGTACGGCATCATCTTCGTTACGAAGGCCCTGCAACAAACATAGATGTTGTGAATCATAGAACTATATTGGTTTTAGATAAATTTAAATTTTAAATTAGCTAAGCCTACACCACACGTCTGTAAAGCGTAATTGATTTATAAATAGTGTTAAACAATTAACTTTTTCTTTTTTTGATTTACCTACAAAACAAAACGCACCGTCTAACCGGGCTAACACGTCATAAATATTATTCACAATTCAGAAGAGTTCCATCGATTGATTAGCCACACTTGTGAATTCAATTAAAATTTGATCGGTGCAAAATTATCTAGATCATAATTAAATTTAAGTGTCAGTTTTCTCATTTGCTCCACATTTGCATAAAATTGGCTATCGAATTTTAATTAAAAATTCGATTAATACAGGGTGATTCATAGTGGCGCATTCTTTGATTGTAGTAAATTTGAAAATTGCAAGTTCTGAGGCTGTTACAATCAGACTTTTTAGGCACGTCGATATGGGAATCTGTACGTGTACAGCTGGGGAAATAATTATTGGCCGCACTCCGTACTATTAGATTGTTTGGCGAAGACTTATGTCCACCAATCGCAAATTTCTAATGGAATGCCTTATAGTTACAGAACTCTCGATTTTTATGCCTTTCTCTGCACACAACTAGGGTATAAAATTTAATTTTAATGGCAAAGTCATTTCGGTTTTTCGTTATATTACAACTATACGTTTCTTTAATGAGCAATAAGATTGTCGATTTCCGTCCTCTATTAACAAGTCTGCTACTCCAAACGATTTCAATGTTGCTTCCCTTGACATTCCCATCCTCGTGACAGCTTAACAATGCTAGAAATCGATAGCGCTAAAGGGTCCCCGTTGATGTGAGGGTGGATTTTGCTACGTCACGACTAGCTTTTCGTTTATAAAAGCCTTTTAAATGCAACAAAAATTCTTCTTTTATGCTTCGGATATTAATATAAAGTCAAAAAAGCAAAAGTTTTGATGTATTAATCGACCAAACTTAAAACTTGCGATGCGATTTTTATTTGGGTGCGCTTTGAATACTCCACCGAGCACGAAAGGGGTGGATTTGTTTGACTCGAGCACATAACTGGATGAGCTTGATAACAAATTTAAACGAAGTGGAAATTGTAAGGTGGAAGCTGTACATTTTGGAATCGAGTTACGTCCACACATATTTGAAATTGAAGGGTGCAAATTTCTCCCTAAAATTCCAACTACCTGCAGTCTCCAGGCGTCCGATTTAAAAATCGAAGGTGATAAAAACAGGGAAGTAAGTCGAAAATTGCAACAATTCGTGACATAATTCAAAAATTACAAGTGCATTCATACATAAAACCTTTGTGGGTTTATGTTTTTTCAATTTTAAATTTTATGCAGACTGGAGCGTGAAAATTATGTAAATTGGCTAATTTAAGAAGTAAGATGATAATCGTTTCAATTTTTTAATTGGGGCGGCGTTAATTAAATTTTAACAAACTGTTGTAAATTCTTGTGATCGTAGAAATCTCAAACTGGCTTTTATTAAAAATTTTTCCAGATGAGCCTCCATCAAGCGTTTTCTTTTCAATCTTTCCCCCTTTTCCGAATAGTATGTTTAGGGCGTTTCGGCGTATGCAAATATCAACTCATCGGGATATTTTATATTCAACAAATTTAAATACCTACGCATCCCAGGTAGAAAATATTTACTTTCTCTGAAAAATTATCCGCCGATTAAAATGTTCCGAAGAACTCCCCTATTTTTTGGTCACGTGCCGAATTTTACTCTTTAGAGCCCTCTGACAAATTTAAAGCAATTCGTGACACTAGAAGGTTATCAAAAATGCACCCAACGCATAATAAAAGCGTCGTATGTGAAAATTAATATCAAAGTACACAACACTAATGCGATTATTTATCATTTCAGGGTAAAACGTGACCGGTGGAAAGACTGAAAACGTCGGAAATTGAATGAACCCCAAATGTGGCCAAATCCATCTCCACCCCTACCATTTCGTTGCCAAAAATTATAAAAAAGTCCAACTTTTTAGTAAAATCAGTCGGTGATTGAACCTAATTAAAATTTAAGGAGAAAAAAATCCCAAAAAATGGTATGTAGGTACCATTTTGGTGACTCATCGAAATTTATCGATCGCAATAAATTTAGAACACGAAATAAGTAGAATCCTTAAACTCGTGAAAAACAATAATTAGATTAAAATCGGCTTCAAATAAGGTTGCTTTTTTTATAATCCATACTTATAAAAGTAGGTACGTAATCAATCAAATTGATTATTGCCCATTGAAATTTGAACACTTTAACTTTCAAATTTTATTAATAGAAAACTTATTTTATTTTACCTAATTTGTTTATATGTCGCGTTTTATTTGTACGATTTATAGAGGCTCATCAAATCTCAGTATATCGATTAAAAGGCGTCAACTCAAATTTAATGGGAAATCTAATTACTGGTGCCCATCGTTTGGAGCAAATAGGCAAATTAATAACACTATAAATGGGGAGAATTTAAAGAAAAGCAACGCAATAAAATTAAGCCCGGGGAACTTTTGCGCCGTTCGACTTCAGGATATCCGGCAAACTCCTGGATAAAATAAATCGAAAAGCGGCGCTTCGGATAAACTTTTTGCGAACGATAATTATAATAGTTAAAATTGCGTATTTGGCACGTGCGGTAATGCAGATTATTGACATGAAAACATAATATCCAGCAAGTGCGCAAACACGCCAACAATGGAATTCCCTCATTTAAATTTGTTGTCAACCTTTATTAATAATACCTGCAAAATATTTGCGCACTCGTATTTCGATACTTCATCAATGCAAACAATTAAAACACACACCAACACTATACGCGTTCAAGTAGCGGGTTTAGAAGCCGGCGAACAATAATATCAATGTCAACATTGGCGAGTTACTAATGCGACAGCGCGAGCGCACGCCGCGTGCTGCAAAACCTTTCCCGTAGGTGCAAGACGAGCTCGAAGTTGCTACACTCCGGTGATTTCTATTCCTCGTAACGTCGCGGCTGCGCGAATCATTTTCCAGGGCTTTCGCCGAAACGCAGAATAAAACCCTCACCATTTACAATCGACTCCTGGAAAAATGAAATCACAACCCACCCCTACCCTTATTATTTCGAACGATCCTCTTCAATTACATCCAACTAATTTCCTCGAGTCGCAACAAATTACAATTTTGCGTGTTTGCAAGTAGTAAATCAAACGATTATAAATTGAAAGTAAACCAGATTTTATCATCCGCAGTTATGTGTAGGTTGGGTGGCCTAACGCTCCTATTCCCATGAGAATTTTAGGTCAAATGCGTAGTAGATCCAATGCACTAGTAACCCCGATCGTTCTAATCGAAGCGTTTGTAACCTCACTTTCGGTACGGATTTGTCGCGATACGCAATTTCGTCTCGTGGTCTTTTTTAAAAATTTACATTATTAAAATGTTTAGTGTGTTCACTTTCGAGGTTTATAGTTTTAAATTAGTGCATATAAAGTGTTTAAAATAAGTGATTAGGTGGGTTTCTTTGTTCTTTAAACGCAATGTGTGTATTGTGCCCTAAATTGGATTTACCTCGGCTTGAAACTAGACTTTTGGCTTTTATGGAGTTACTTCAGGTATAAAATGCTTAATTTTACTTACAAAAGTACATTTTCCTTTGTTTTTTCGTCGGAAAACTGTACTGTAGAAATGTTAGGTTAAGAGTGCAGTCACATTTTTTAACAAAGTATTTCTTAATATTTCTTTGTCCTAGATTGGTTGCAGTCGTAGAGAACAACTTTTATCGAGAGAAATGAGGATGAAGGGACACGTGGCTGGTGTTGGTTATGGATAGGATCTTAACAAAGGATGTTAAGTGAACATGTGGTTCTATCGAGAGCACATCGAAGTACAGCACTCGGATTACTAAAGTGAATTTTGAGGATGCAAATAGGTGAACCTCGGGTAAGTTTGTGGCATATATTTTGAGTTTTACTAACATTAAGTGAACATATTTTAATTTTCAACCATGTGTTACGATGATAGTGTTTTAATAAACCGATTCAGCCTTTATCGATTTTTTTTGACTTTAAACAAGTTGTTAGGAATTTGTTGTTCTGTTTCTTTTAAGGATTATATAACAAAGCATGCCGTTTTGTAATTTTCTTTTCAACTAAAGAATTTGTTCGTAACTTCGTACGTGTCGGAATGAATTTAGTTTTAGTTTAGTACGAATAATATTTAATTTTGATTTGAAACGGCAAACAGATCGAAAAGCACTAAATAAAACGGTCTTCTACAGTATGAGTTCATCGTATGTTAGCGTTTAAGGTTGAGTCTCTTCCACAAGGATTTGTTACGCTTTTTGTTAGTTTCACCTGGAAAACTATGCTTCGGTCTAATATGTGGGGTTGCTATTTGGCCTATTTAGTGACAAACTGAATTAAAAAAAAAAATTAAAGGATCGAGCGGTCAAGGGTAAAATTTACAACCATCCTCTTTTTTCTGAAACGATCTCCTTCAGAGGATGGGGAATAAAAATATGTCACTCTAAGGTTTTTCTTAACGGAAGCTGGCTTATGAGCTCCATTTTGATCCTGTTACAATTTTGCTAAGCTGTAGGTACACTCGAGAACTTCCACAAATGTCGGCTGTCTAGCTTATCTAAAAGTACAAACGTATACGTCATGGGTTTTATGTTTTGTACTTAGATTGTTGGATTTGTACATTGAGACCTTTAGATTGTTATGTTAACTACATATTTTATTTATTCATTAAGTAAACGATTTAGAGTTAATTACTGATTGTTTAAAAAGAGATAGTACTCTCCTGTTTATCTTGGAACATTTATCTCTAAAAGATAAATAGCAAAAAATGTTTTTCTAATTTCATACAAAGAATAAGGCCGTAGCTGTCATCTGTCACTGCCTTGGAGCGCACTGTAGTGTAACATTTACAATTTATTAACAAACACTATATTAATAATAGACGACAGGTGCAAGTGGAGGCTTCATTAAACATTTAATAGCAGTAACAAACGAAGTAAAAAGTTTTTTGTATCTTTAATAATTTAAATGTCACGCGGAAGAAGTTTGTTAGGTTAAGAAATTTAAATTCAAATGCAGATTCCTGCAGTGTCTAATTTAAACGTTTGTTCACTGTGCTACACATAGATGGCGGTACGGTCACTTTCCCGTCAAATTTTGAATCTTGATTATTGTCGTTTTTTATTTTTTTGTGTAGCCTACTAGGTACTTACGTAATTTTTGAAAATTAATTTATAGAATAAAATTTTTTTTACTTTACTGAACGTTTTTCGCGTTAACTTTTATGTTATACAACTCGTATAAATTTGAATAATATTAATTTTTTTTATCGTTTTATTAAGGTCTTTTGATTGGCTCCTCACTTAAAAAAAGATCGACATTGTCGATTTTAGAAGCTTTTTTATGTAGGTAGGCTATTTTAGCATTTTATTTAAATAAAAATAACGTCGTAGTAGTTGTTAAATTATAATAATTTATAGACACGTGTGCCATCATGAGGGTGAAGACTTGAACAACCACAGTTTTCTGGTCATTTATATAGGGGCGTCTTAATTTGTTTTTCTTCTAACAATCGAAATTAATTACGATGCTATTGTAGGTGGTTTTTAGAAAGTCAGGAAAGTGCAAAAATTTGATTGCCTTCAATGTGGGTACATATTAATGACCGTTATTATTTTTTTTAATACGACTCCTACTCTCTGTGAAATACTAACTTTTCTTTGTAAATTAATTATTATTTAACAAAGTTCGGGTTCGAATCGTTTTAAGTGGAACTGAACAATTATGTTTTTGGATTATTAAATAGCTGCTTGAAAACCTATGGTTTTTCCTTAGCAATGGAAATTTATGATTAATTGTAGGCGTAGGCGTCGAATACTTAATAACAATCAATTAAGGGTTTTCCAATTTGCGTCTAAATTTAGTAAAGGTAGGTGGTAGGGTTTTTGGATGAATGTGTGTATAATTTGGTTATTGGAGGATTTTCACTAATCATTTTCAAGTGCAGGTTAATTTGAGACACCTTTAACAGCCCCCTAGTAATTTATTAATGTATTGCTTACTCGAAAAGGATTTGATATTGTGATTTAATGATTTAGGAATAGTTTTGCTATAGCCCATACAAGTTAGAAATGGCACTGTCAATCGTTCTAATTCAAAGTGCTATCGATGCAAGTCGCATCTTTTTTTTGTACTATTTGCTCGATCACTTATGAAGAATGCACAATTTTGTGCCGCTTCAATCTGGAGTGGTTGCAATTTCAGAGGTTTGCATGCCAATTCGAAATTGCACCATTGGAGGCTTCTCAAAGGGACAAAATTTAAAAATCAAAATATTTTTTACTTTTGACTTCAAAAATTTAGGATTCGAATATGTATTCATTTAAAGTTATATTCGAATTATTTCGTTTAATTTTATTCAATTTACAGATTTTCTAAACTAAAATAGCGACTGCACGAAACTTACAGTTCTCCCCTTCCCCAAATTTGAGGGGTTTATGGGCCAAATGGTCCCAGTACAATATAATCATAAATCATAACATAAACCCTGTTGCATTTTTCATAAATGCCGGCGACGTTGTGCCAAGGGGCCGCAGGTTGTCCTCCCAAACCAACTTATATTTTGCTACGAAAAACAACAATAATTACATATAAAAAATAGAAATAATAATTCCAAAAATTTGCAGCTGCAATATACTTAGTATACTTACCAAAATCCGTTGGTCGTCAAAATGTCCTCCTGTACGGGGTAACTCGGGGGGGGGGGGTAATCTGAAAAACTCCCAAAAACATAGTTTGGCCAATTTTAATCTACAAAACATCAGGAACATTCGTGTCGAAGTCACTTTCTGTTATTACTCTTCATTTCAAGCGATTCCGAAATGACGTTGTGACTTTACCTACTAGGATCAGACTAAGGAGCTCATAAATAGAGTTATAGTGGTGGATGCTGTTTCCGTTTGAATTGCATTAAAAATGATTTTTAATTCACACATAAGGTGCTATTAGACCCCGCTATTGTGCTGTGACCGACCGCTATTCAGTCGATTTTCAACGTTTCCGTTTGCTGCTTTATTCTTCTTCGTCCTCGCGAAGCAAATGTAGACCCCACAAGCAATTACAACGTCCTCATCATGATGCATTTTATTATTAAGTTAAATTATTTAAATTTTTTATTAAAATAAGAACAACGCAGCGTCGTGCTCACAGTCTATGACGGCCTGAGCACGGCACGATAAATGTGAAAATTCACTTTAAAAAAATAAATTTTAAGCACCGCACTAATTTGTTTATTTTCTTGGCTCGTCTAGACGCAGCGTTTTTTCTGCACAGTTCAGGTAGAAACGTTGCGTGTGTCTATATTTTGATATGTTGTAGATATTGAAGTTCTTAATTCTTAATTAAACACCGTTGTTTGACTCATTTACTATGAGTATGAGCAGATCCGGGCTATGGTTTTTTGGGAGTCAAAATTTCAAAAATTGTAATTCGCTTGAAAACGGCCAAAAATTTAACTTACAAATGCAATCTTTTATACATTTGTTCACAATTTTAAGAAATTATAAAGGATTTTCTACCCAGATAGTTAGTAGGTTGGTGTAGTAGATTATACATCTTTCAAAACCTCACCGGCCTGCGCAAATAACCAAATTTCGTACAGCGCCGTAATCAAGGTTACACACCAACCTAAACACACGGATTGGGCATCTCTTTTAACCGCTTTCTTACTTCACCTTCTGCGCATCTAGGGTGGGTGAGGTTTTGAATGATGTATATCTATAGAAAAGAGGTAAAATTGTAAGTTTACTTTATGGCGGTTTTCAAACGAATTACAATAGGTAATGTCAATAAGTCAATTCGAAATGTTTAGAAACATTTTAGAATAGCCTCACGTTTTAAAGGTATCATCGTTATCTTGGGAGCACTGGTTGCAATACTTTGCAGCAGGTTCCATATTAGTACTATATTAAGGATTGCCGCACCGATATGTGAACAGGCCTGGATTACCATTAGGCAGACTAGGCCGTAACCTAGGACCCTAGGTTAAAAAAGGGACCCCATAATTTTTTAAAAATATTTTGATATACATAATAGAATAGCTATTCTTTGATTATACCGCGATTGTAAAACTGGCCTTTAAAATAATAAAATTAAATATTTATTAATTAACTATAACGTTATTGCCACCTCTACGCTCCACCAACAGTTTGAAACCGTTTAAATTGCGATTTCGCATTCGTAAAAGAAATTAAGATAAACTTTAATATTTAAATAGCCTTGCAATTAGTATTTGATATTACTATACCACCAACAGTGTCAAATTGTAATTTTGCATTTTGCCAAATAAAATAAATTAAGATAACATTTAATATAGGAAAGCTAGGCATTGGACGGCTAGACAATAATCAGACTGAAATGAAGCTAGTATAGTATTTTTATTTTAAACAATCAAAAAATTTTGTCTGCGGCTTCATTTTAATCCCGAAAATTTATCTGTACCGCAACTTTTGTTGAATCGCGGTTGTTCTCTCCTAAAAAAATTTTTAACCAGCTCCCACGACAAATGTTCAGGCTAGGGCACCCCTTCAAAGGTAAATCCGGGCCTGTGCGCCTGTGTGTGAGTTCAGCTTTGTTAATTAGATTAAAAGCAAAGCAAACTGTACCAAATTCGCCTTGTACTTCGTAGGTAGTTCATCTACCTTCCTAAGTAGTATCTCTGTTCCGGTTCCGGCAATATTTCGAAATAGTACAATAGTTTTAAAATTAAAATTAGAAGGTTGTATTTCGTAGTGGTGAAGGATAGTTTTTTTTAAAATAAATTCAAGGGTCAATCCTCTGCTCGAAGTAATATTTCATTACATATTTGTTTCACCTTTAATTTTTAAAGTTCCAGCACCTGCTGCTCTTATGTCACTACCCGCTTCTTCTCATGTTATTAATGGAACAATAATTGTTTTTTTTTGTGTACTCAGATGTTTAAAAAATATGATCTTATCATCTGGATGCGCGTGGAGTAGGTATACACGAACTTTGACTGTAATACTTAATTCCTAGGTATACACACCACGCTTATATAAAAAAAAGAGCTTTAATAATCTTCTAGAAAATCTATAGTTTAAAAAATGGAATAATTATCTTGTTAGTTCGGCTGAGCGGAAAATGTATACAACTGGAACTGAGCAGGTGCAGTGGAAGAATTACTTACTTAAAACTTAAAACAAAAAGAATATTTTTGTGGGTACATTTAAATTTATTGTGTTAAGAGTCCACTTAATGTATTACCTCCCATTTTGAATAATTCAAATATTTACGCCATATTATTATCAAAGTTGTTTTATTTTCGTCCACATAAATTTACCTGAAATTTTTTGAACTACCTACTTACCTAAAGAGAAATTTTTAAACGCTTCCAAAACCGTCTATTTACCAGTACCTGGAAAGTGGGTCTTTGCAACTTTGAAGTCTTTTTTCTTTTGTCGAGATTATCCTAATCAGTGGAGTAAAGCAGGTATCTTTGCAACCCACCCTCGGGGTAAAGCCTTGAATTTCAATACAAATCCAACTTTTCTTTTGAAAAGTAATTTTTTTTGTGAATACAAATAGTAATTGGCAAGTTTTAAAATTACAGTTAAGCGAAGGCGCCCATGTCAGGATTATATTCGTTCTAACCAGCTTTTAAAATTGCGAATTTTACCCATGTCACAATTGTACATTTTTTGAAAAAAATAAATTAATCGTTTTTTTCTTTTTATACGTAGTACGCTTTGCTCCAGTGGTACATTTTTATCTCCACTTTGAATGGTGATAACAGAAGAAAAGTAATACACGCACATATCTGAGCGTGAGTCCTTGATTTGAAACACGTGTAAGTTTTTGGGGACTTGATAATTATCTGTCCAATTTGATAAGCCTCATCTCAAAAGATAAACAATTCTGTAACTGATAATAGATGGATTTGTTTGCGAACTACTCCAAAATTTTGCAGAAACGAGACGAGATATTTGAGGCATTTACGATAACTCTGCGATTACAATACATTATCCTTTTCGAAGAGGGGATGTTTTGTGGTTTGGACAAGTTTTGGGAAAGAATATGCGTAAATTTTTAATTTTAGTTTAGTTAAATGAGTAGTTAAGAGTTAACCCTCCGTCGACGAAAGCGATTTGTGCTTTTAAAAAGTAACCGAAGACACTTCGTTCCATTAGTTTTGTTGTAAGTATTTTATTTCGTTAATCGTTTCTAATTTTGGAATTCCATTACTGGGTAACGACTCTTCGAGTCGCAACAAAAACAGTATTTTAGTTTTTAGTTCTCGGTTTTTTTAACTCGTCACAAGACACCCTGTATAATACCCCCTTCGTGATTAACAACCGCTCAACTATTTAATTTATTTTTCTCATTCGTTGTACCGTTGACTTTTATATAGCGCGTAAGCCAAAAATAAAATCATCTGTCACCCTTATTTACTCTTCCTATATGTTGACATCGAAATTTAATACTCCCTCGCGGAGTTATTTCTATAAAATAAAAGTTTCCCCCACCCCTTTTCATTAGTTCATCTTGAATTGATGGGCGTTATTTAAGAAATGCGGTGTTGGAGCTGCTGCAAAAAGTGCACTTGCATGAATTTTTGTTGTAAAAGTCCAACGCCATTGAACTGGATACTAAAGTATATAATATGGATGAAAACTTGCTTCGCTTGTTTATTTTACCCTTGTCAAATGACACGACCTAAGTAAGATTAGATAACGTTTCCGAGATGTAACTGAAATTTTATCTTGTAGGTCTTCGTTTTCATTAGAACTATTATATTTTAACTCAAAGACTTGCGTGTACTATGTATAGTAGACTTTTTTCTAAAAATGTCTCGATTCCCGCCAAAATAGATATAGCATCGGGGCAGCCATCTTGTTATTGATTGAGCGATTTGTTAAGTTGTTATTTACAGGAAAACAATTTTACAACTTGTTGCAATTGCGTAATCCACTTACAAGGTGAAATATAGTAATAAATGAAAACTTAGAGTTGCATATAATCGATTTTTCTTAATTCACTTGTTTAAGATGGCGGCCTTCACCAACTTTGTTATCGTTATCTCTAATTTGCAACTTAATTGCAGTAGTAAATTTTTTTTACTCTTTCGTTTAATGCATTTAATTTACTTAATTATACCGATAGCTTACTCTAGTTTTGAACAGCAACAACTGCATTTCGAGATTGTGCAGGTTTAATTTCGCCTCCATTAGCACTTATTTGTTCTGCTAGCAATTTGATTAATTTTAAATTGACCTAAAACATCCACTATAACGTAAAATCTCGTGAAATTACATTTTTCTATTATTAAATCAAGGTGAAACTGTGATAAAAGTAATCAGTGGTCAGTTATAAACCCATAATGTCTATACTACTACATGTATTTAAGATGGCGGCCTTCACCAACTTGTGATTTTTTACAATTGTGTGTCAGGGTTGGATTAGCACAATTTTTTTTCTTCCGGCAATTGCCGTAAATCCGACTATTTTAATGAGATTTACTCTAAATAAGTAATATTATTAGACCAAAGGTTACGTTATTGTTTACGTTTGTATTAGGAGATTCCCTACAGTAGCATTTTGCCATGAGTAACGTAAAATAATATTTACGCTTATTGCTGGGTCTCGACGAGGGCAAATATATTTGTGATAATAATTTGAAACTGTAAAAATAACGAGCGGTCAATTAAAAACTCGGGCTATCTGGCGGCTACGATAACGTTGCAAGTAAATACGAGGCGCATAGTTGTACGCCGTTACACCTTGTCAAAAATGGGAATGTACGTGAAAATATTCGCCGAACGTGCACTCTTTCTAGATATTCCGTATTGACTTCTTGACTACCTATTCTCGAGGGGGGATTCTCGCGGTTTTTACTGTTTGTTAGGCTAGTCAATAGAATATCAGTAGTTCGTTCAACATCTTGATGGCCCGAATTTTAATTTGATTGGCTTCTGATTAGTATATCGAGAAGAGAATTAAATTGGCAAAAACCGCCAAGGGATCTGGTAAACATAATCAGTTGATTTTACTTCAGGCTCATAATAAATTAATATGATGCCCTATGTATTAACACATCTCTTTAGCGGCTCCTAAAATATTTCATTATTTAGGGATGTCCTTGATTATTTTGTTGGCCCTTGTGTTTAAATGACTCTTGAAACGCCGTTACCTCTTTAAGCTTTAAATCTTTTAATTTCAAAGGGCAATTGTTGTTTTTGTGGTTTCTAATGAATATTTTCCTAGAAGTAGTCAGTATTACCTGACTCTTGAAATGGCGTTTTGACAAAAGAATTTTGCACCCTTTTCAGCTTAAAAGCCAAAAGCTTTTAATTTCAAAGGGAAATTTTTATTTTTGTAGTCAGTAATGAACTTTTTTTAAAAAAATTTATCTCTAGAACACGTAAAGTAAAGCATGAAATAAGAGTCAAACCAAAAGAATAACGGATGTTACCCCCTGTTTTAGCTTCTATACTTTTAAAGTAGGTTCTGGTTCTCTGTACGTTCGTCTATCAACAACTTTCACAGACCAAACAGTAAGAGATAGAAAACTTTATTAAGACTTTTTTGGTAGAGCCAACAAATTCAGGTTCATGGGTCTGTCCGACCGTCCGTGGGCAAATTTAACAGAATAAACTAGAAGGGCTAAAGAACTCGAATTTGAAACGATTATAGGTATAACCATAGCATGGTCTTTGGTATAACTCGAATAGTAAAGCCAGCAGATTTAAATTCAGGTTCGCAGACTATTGGGGAGGGCGGGGGGCGTGATATTTTTGGTGAAGCCTAATATAGATATAGCTTAGAATACCAATCAGACTTGTTTATCCTCTTGATATTTTTGCATGTTTGCATCGAAGATGAAACATCTCGCAAAATGATGATGTAAAACTTTTATTTCTCGAGTTCGTTTATTTAAATGTTTGCCCGAGGGTTTGAATCTGACCGCTCAGAAGTTACCACCCAAATATCTCAATTTACTCGGTTTTGTAGTTTTTGTGTCTTTGATCCCGAATTTGTATGGCGAGTTAGTAAAAAAACCTTGCCACTTTAGAGCTTTAACGCGCTCCAGAACCTGAACCGTTTGTCTGACGAAAAAAATCTGAGAGATATAATTCGTAGGAAATTTGATGTAGTTTACTTTGACATAGAGGTACTTTTTACAAAAGTGTGTAGTTTTTGAGTTATATGCGATAAATTAAGAAAAAACAGTTTATGTCCAATTTTGGAGTTTCTTCAAACTTTAACGCGCTCCAGCGCCTAAATCGTTTGTCTGACGAAAAAATCTAAGAAATATAAATTGTAGGAAATTTGATGTAGTTTACTTTAATATAG
This sequence comes from Malthinus flaveolus, assembly GCA_950108345.1. Classification (NCBI taxonomy): domain Eukaryota; kingdom Metazoa; phylum Arthropoda; class Insecta; order Coleoptera; family Cantharidae; genus Malthinus; species Malthinus flaveolus. The sequence goes on along the minus strand of OX467287.1, from coordinate 19,505,237 downwards.
GAGCACTTTTTACAAAAAGTGCGTAGTTTTTGAGTTACAAGCGATAATTAAGAAAAGAACAGTTTATGTCCAATTTTAGAATTTCTTCAAGCTTTAACGCGCTCCAGCGCCTAAACCGTTCGTCTGAGTAAACAATGTAAGAGGTATAAATTGTAGGAAATTTGATGTATTTTACTTTGACATAGAAGAAGTTTTTGAGTTATAAGCGATAAATAAGAAAAAACAGTTTATGTTCAATTTTGGAATTTCTTCAAACTTTAACGCGCTCCAGCGTCTAAACCGTTCGTCCGAAAAAAAAATAACTTATAGGAAATTTGAGGTAGTTTAATTTTAGGTACTTAAAATCACTTTTTCCAAAAAGTGTGTAGTTTTTGAGCTGATATCTTTAAATATATGAAAAGGTCTTGTTACGGCCAATCAATCGTTTTTTCGCCCAACTGGTTTTCTCAATACAGAATCATTGATACGTAATGCCCAAGACGGACGTAGGTACAACTTAAAAACCAAATAAATCTGAAATCGGTCCTGTCCCACGAAACAAATCACTCCCCCATATGCTTTTTCTTATCAATCTTTTTTGATAACAAAATTAATTTATTGCTAGAGAAGTCTAGCAGAAGGCTTTTTAAATTGGTTATGGTACGCCACTGTGGCATCACTAATCTGAAAAATATACAACCGAGTGTGGGAAACATTTTTTTCTAAACAAATATGGATAATATGTGTGCAATGCGGCATGGCATATATTTGTGAATGGAGCAGAAATGTTTTCGATATTATTTTGTATTAATTTTTAATTTTAAATAATTATTAAAATCGTGAAAATGATCAAACAATGTTTTAAGATGTATGGTGGTGGGCCTTGAAATGGAAGGCGCGATAATCGTCAATCTTGTACATCCCTGTGTACTATGTCAATGGCTACGCTATGCTAGTATTCCTACGCGCCAAAAAGTAGTAGCCGTATTAAATGTAAATTTAGCAAAAAGTACACTTCGTCATTGAATTATTATTTAACAATTATGCGTAGATAAGTATCGTATCACGTTATTTCGAGTTGTCATTACGTTAAAATCGCTATTTTGGCCAAAAATTGTATTTAATGAATGTGCGAGGAGTGTGCGGGGATAGCGAAGCGTTCCGAATTCCCATTTACAAGCGCTTGACTCATTTTACTTGCCGGCAAATCGAGCCGGCATTTGCGGCGTGGTTTTTGGTAGGTGGGTGCGTTAGCAGTAAAACTCCGGTTAGTCGCAGCCAGATAGTCGTTGTTTATAGACGTCGCCGTCGTTCTCGAAGAACATATTAAGCATGTATACAAGGTTGAATGAGGAATTGAAGAGAAGTCATTTTGTTGTTAGTAATAACTGTTGTGTTCTTATATCTCTCATCATAAACTTTTCGTGGTACACACCGTGCGTGAGAAAAAAACTGAGAAACTAAATTTTTGATCATTTAATTAAAGTGCTTTAATTAAAAAAGAAATACCTCGATTTGTTGTTTTAGTTAAGGTGAGTTTTAAATATTTTTAATTATTGCAAATCGAAGCCACGTATGTTGTGTTTTATTACTTTATTAAATGAACTTTCTAAACCGGGCACACATACGGATCAGGCGCGGCGTGCATTTCATGCCGCCCTTTGCCGGCTACGTGGCTTCGTTCTTTGCATATTTTACAAAGTTATGCAATCTTAGACAATACTATTCCAATTCCTATTACTTACAATTAACGTAATTTCTTACAATTAAGCTCGCGCGTTCTTTTAATATCTAATACTAACAAAAAGGCGGTAGGAAAATTTCAATTCACAACTGTCATTTTGACGTTTCAACTTTGAGGGAAAAATCGCCTCAAGTTCTTGTTTTTACTACTTAATTTAGTTATAATTACTTAATTACACTTACGAAGTGTCTCTTTTAATTAATATTTTCTCCTGTCTCGACTTACAGTTACCTAGTTACAAATTAATGCGAAAGAATTTGAAATGGACGGTGTTGAAAAAAGAGTGTTTGACGTTTCTAAGAACGGTGTCGTACTGTATGGAAGTCCGATTAAATTTTTTTTAAATTTGTAAAAATAAAAAATGCACGATTGGAACGAATTTTTTGAAATTTTTTCAAAAAATTATTTAAAGAGAAATTCCGACCAGACGCGTTCATAATTTTATCATTAATTTTTGCAAATTTATAGAAGATGTGTACTATGTTAAGTAGGAGACTGCTAAATTTACGATTTGAGTCTCTTTTTCAATTGCGACGCGACATCCAAATTTAATTTAATAGTATAAAATTCTTATCCACATGCTGAAGTGGAATTCACAATAATAGACAGCTGCAAGTTGTGAGTCTTTTCTTATGCCTATGTCTTTTTTATTTACAGCAGCTGCCGTCTTGGCGTTACCTCCAGCCAGGGCACCTTGTGATATTAGTAATAGAAAAAGTAGCTTTAAAGAAAATCGAATATGATTAGAAGAGAAACACTTATACGCGCTTGAGTTGTTCAAATGGTGCCGATCACTATGTACGACTTCAATCTGAATATCGCTTTAGATTTAGGCTTAGATGTCGATTTAAACGAAGGAATCTCCAAAACAGCTTTCACGATGTCCGAAGGAAATATATGGGAGAAGTTCCGGATTCCCGGAGATTGGGGTACAGATTTTTTTTCATCCGAATTCGAAGCGTTCGAAGAAAAATTCTGTCCCTCAGATTATGAGCCGGAATTTAAAACCGGCGGCTTCAAGTGCGATATGTCATTAGCGCCCAAGCTAGAAACGTTCCTATGTGGAAATCGCGACGCAATGTGGAATACATCGTCTACCATCGAAGACGAATTGATCACAAAAGTAATAGATCCCTTATTGATCAAAAAAGAAATCGATACCGACGAAAGCACGATAAAAAAAGAAGTCGATATCGACACAATCAAGGTGGATAGATTGTTTTCGCCAGAAAGAATAATGGGAGTTAGCCCTCGACAGCGACCAACTTTCAAACCATCTAGTAGAAGTTTGTTATTAAAAACGCAAAATTTAATATCTCTACCAGCGCCGTCATTACCGCCGTTACCGCCGTCTGTAATTCCGTACTCTCCTCCCATATCCGACGACGACGATGCGACGAATGACGAAACTTCCACTTTGAAGATGTTGAACGACGCCATCGACGAATATTCTCTTCAGCAGGACAACGATTTAATCGATTATCTCGCAAATACCGAAGATATCATTAATGCTTTATGCGAGGCCGACGAAGATATTAAGGTTGTAGCGCCACCACAACCGCCTAAACCTCAATATGCGTACACGATGGATCATAGTTATCATAAGGAATTGCAACCGTCCGCTTATGAGGGCAATTTGGGCGTCGATACTCCTTCTGAATCAGGTAGGATTTGAGCATAGAATTTTTTTGAAATTTGTATTTTGATAGCGCCTCACGAAATTTTCTTTTGGGGTGAGAGCTTCTTTTTAAACAGACATTGCTGAAGCTCCAATTATAGTATTTGTACGCGTTGTCGCGAAGTCGTTAGACGGGGGGGGGGCACACAGTAGGTGGATATTTCCAGTATTGTTCTCACCCGTGGCTATATCGTATATTAGACGTCTAACTATAGAATAGTTTACAGTTCCACAGTTTCGTTTTTGATTTGGCGCCAGATCTTCTGACTCATTAAAAAGTAAAACGCAAGATCGGTATACACGACTTTTAAGTATTTCCATTTCCGCTTTTAATAAAATTTTTGTTTTTAATTTATTCATATTTGCTTGTCCACGATTGAAGGTTTCCGCTTAACATACGATTTCGGTGTTATCTTTTATGTTTAAAAAAATAAACTTGGGGCTATTGTTCGTGAAATGTAATGCAGGTGAAGGGTTGCACTTTTTTAATGCAAAGCTGATACATGTAAAGCTCAGGAAAGCGCTTAATGTATTCTCATGTTTTTATAGTTTTCGCACATTTTTTTCATACTTAATCGGAATATTATATCAGCGGAAATTGCTAGTCATATTACTCACATACTGGCCCGTATTCTGAGAAGCGAGTGGTATGCAAAAAAAAAGTAGTCTGACAAAAGGTTACAGACGCTCGTTTTCCCGCCAAATATATGGAGGCGCGCGCGCATCGGCATCCGGTTCGTAGTTTAGCGCTATCAAATTTAATTCATTAATAGCTTTGTGGAATTTAAGAGTCAAACCAAACTAAACCAACGTCTGTATGTACATATTTGCATACTCGAAGTGCACACACTTTTGGCGCCAACTTTTCTAAGAATCGATTAAATTATTTAAACTAAGATCGAATGGTTAATTTGGTCGTTTCGTCCAAGGAGGTCGAACGAGTAAGTGAAGGATTTTCGAATGCCCTCGAGCGTACCTGCTGCTCATGTAGATCCTAGTCATTTGTTTATTCTTTCAAGGAGCCCCGAAACAAATTTTAATGCGTGTGCCACACGCACTCGCATCATCTGCTCTCGACTTCACTACCTTATACTTTTAAACACGCCCAGACAGGTGCTTAAAATTATTGCGTACTACTTGATTTTTAATAGTCGAAACATCGTGTCTTTGAAAACCTTGGACTTCTTGGACATGTGGGTTTGTCGAACAAAGCGCACCGGCGAAAAACTTCCTAAGGAAATTAGCGAAAATCTTTTGTTCATTACTTGAAGTACGTACTTTCGCTAGACGGTCCATTGATAATTACTTCTAATAGAGAAGATCGCATGATTCAACCCAATTAAATTTTTTTTATTATTGTTTAAATTTCTGGAGAAGTCTGACGCTTCGATAAAGGAGGCTATTTTTGGACAACGACTCAACATTTCTTTTATTTGTAATTTAAAAATTTTCTTTATCACGAAGAGTCTGTCTGCAAGCTGGCCCTAGTAGTACTAACAGGAAGTTGGGTTATTTCAACATTGTTATCATACGTAGTGGCACCAATAAAGAAGTTTTTTTTTCGTATGGGAACTTTACTATACAATGGAGTGTTAATAGTTAGTAAACTGACCTCTCTATTAAGTTATTTTGTAATTGTTGTAAAAACATTACACGTTGATTTATTTCAGAAAAATGAGAGAGCAAGGTTCGGAATTTAATAAGACAGGGTTGTATTTGATATTTTTATATTAGCTTTTTAGTTGTTGTCCTACGGTGTCCACTTAAAGGGCAACAAAAAGTTCTAAAAACATTCCTATGTTGACAAATACCCCCATAATCTACTTTTACTTTTCGTGGGCCTTTTTATTTCGTAACGAAGTTCACGGCTATTTTTGTTTTGTTTTTAATAATATTGTAACATGACAATGTTGTTCTTTTTTTTAATAGGGGAAAAGTTATAAAATTGTCGATGGAATGTTACTTCAAACCCTATATACTCTCCATGTTTGTTTCATTAATTTGTTGAAAAGTGTCTCTAATGTCTGTACGCGTTGTTGGACATTCCGGAAAGACAATTTCCCAACCATTTCCTTAACTTTTCCCCTAAAAAAAAATTGTGCACATATGTACATTGTATGTTGGGGAGGACGCCTCAATAAAGAAATTATATTCATAAAAAAATTTTCCATGTAAAACCGCCCGTCGTATGTGTTTGACCACCCTGTATTTGAAACTTTCAGTTTTATCGCTCTTTTCCGATGTGCTAAGCGCTAATTAAAATTTTGAAATTATGTAACTAACAAATCTTAGCATTGTCTCAAATTTCCATATTTTTAAACTGTAGGCTCGTCTTTTTCGAACATTTTCAACAAATATTTAAAATAATTCATAAATTGTTTAATTTATACAAAAATCGGAACTTTAGAATTACGAAATTTTAATTATTAGTGCGTGACCGTGACTTATACTTGAACTTTTTTTGTAAATTGATAATTGTATGTGCGATGGCTTTGATAGTGAAAAAAAAAGTCAAATTGGTGAATTTTAAATTTTTGTCGCCTACGAGGGGGGTATCGAGAGAAGATACAAAGTTCCATTCAAATTATATCGGCAGGTGAATCGCTTATTGTCCCATTTGTCTAGCTTATGGGTATTTTATTCAAATTAACCCGTTTCGTGTATACTATGGATCAAGGTTATAAAAGTAACAGGAATTTTTTGAATACTTTAAAAATTTGTTACTACGTAGCTGCTTTTTTTTTTTAAACTTCCATTGAGGGGGGGTCGCGCATGATTGACTAATTTAAAGTTTAAAAAATTAAATCTCTCCTTGATATTTGTAAAGGACAGGAACCTCAGACGACATATGGAGGACAAAACTATGATTAAGTAACAAAAAATGGACAACATTTGGTTTTCGATTTCGACGAAGTAATAGATTATTTTCTCATTAAATATGACCAAATTGGTGTATGCTAATTGGTCTTGGCGGGTGGCTAACTCAAAGGATAATAATAACTTATAATCGCCAGGGTGTCCTTTTTTTCTAATAGAATGCAGTTCTAGGAACAACCCAATCTGTGCGAATCAATTTTTTACATAACTAGTTTTGCGGGGGGGGGGCAGATTTTTAAAGTTTAAACTTGCATTACGTTACACAACATTCATTAATTCATTTGCAACATTTTATCAAATTAACACAAACTATTTAATTAAACTTTTTTTTTAATGAATTAGTAAACTGCGATTGCAAACTTGTAGTAGAAAGTCGCGGGGTCAAGACCAATTGATAAGTTTTATGTCATAGGTGACTTTTGATTACATTTTCTACGTGTTTCCTTATTAGTTAATTATCAGTGGCGTGCCCCAATTTATAAAAGTGAAAATTAGGTTTACTTTTTTTTAATGACAAGGGGGGGGTCTTTCACATCGCCAATTTATTTAATCATGAAATTAGTCTAGCTTTCTCTTTTTTAAGTGCAGTATTGGAGTGGATGCAATTTTCCAGGAAATTTATGTTGCAGCGTTAAAATTAAACGAGTCGTTAACCTTTAGTTACCAGGCCGTTTTAACCTTGTAGTTTTATTGTTCTGTCCTAAATTTAGGGCGAGAAGTAAGTCAAGTTATTTGTACAACAACTTAGACGACTTTATGATTTTAGCAATTTGAGTTTCTTCTTTTTCTACCGGCTTTTGAACAACATTTTATGGCTTAACTGTTCTTTAGAAATATTTTGGACCTTGTAAAATGTCATAAATTCTTAAATTGACTTTTGAAATCCCTTGTTGTATTTTTGTATTGTAGAAATTGAAGGATGGTCAGTTTTTGAAGTTAGACCTGATGCCTTGCTGCAATAAAAGAAGACACTTTCCTTAGAATATTACTTTTGTCGGCTAAAAGGCAATGGCAAGATAGCAAAATATGGTAATGGTTATGAGTATTATGAGTCTCGACTCTTCACATGCCAGTGAAATTCAAAAATACCCTGAATCATAATTCTCGAAAGTAAGGTCCGAAACCAGATCCGTTTTTTCTTAAAATTTTTGTACATTTGTTCGTTAGACGAATTCTTGAGAATGAGCTCAGTTTTGTTCTCGAAATTTGCCCATGCCTGCACAAGTAGTAGTAATTACTAATTATCATCCTACGAGAGAAGAGCGAAGATAACCCATTCTCACGACAATTTCGTCGTTATAAAATAAAAGCTATCGATAAAAAGTCTTTAACTGTATTTTGATAACCTGTAGTCATTTAATTATCAAGTTATGATGCAATTCCAAACTTTTTTTAATTGTCCACTAGTTTGTAACAATCTCGAGAGCGATAACTCAATTGATAAATCGAGCAAACTATTAAGAATATCCCCCCCGCTTCTTTCCTCGACCCCCCCGAAATTTGATTATGTAATTTTTAAACAAAAAATGAGTCGCAATTAGACGAATCTAAAAAGTTCAGTATGCGATTTTTTGACACGCAAATATTTTCGAACGACACGTACGAGGGCGTCTTCAAAAGTCCCGTGTGGATGCAAATTTTTTTCGTATAAATTATGCGTCTCTGGTCTCGTTCCGTCCGACGAAGCAGAAATAAAATTTAATTATGATTTTAATGAACGCATTTTTTTATGATTTAGCGATTAAAATAAATTGGGCGATAAGCTCTCCTCGTATGTAGTATCGGGATTGCACTCGCGAATTGGAAAAAAATCGATTTTAACGGATTTAGATAATTCGTTAATATTTGGGTGTTTTAAATAATGGCCTTGTTAACCTTCAACTTAATATTATGTTAATGACGTATGTTAATTATTTTAATCAAAATTGGCAGTACCGAAATGCTCGTGCATCCGTCCCGCGGGCGAGACGAATTTTTCTCGGCTAAAGTCTTGACCTTATCCAAGTGTTGCCCTTGGTTAAAAGCGAAAGTCCAGACAATTCGCAGACGTACGAATTTAATCGATTCGTTTTTAGCCGGTAACATGGGAACCGCGAATTCTTCCCGCAGGTAAAATATTTGAGAGAGAGAATTAATTTATAATAAATCGGGTACAACGATCCAAAGACCTTGCTTTTTAAACAAAAACAAGCGATGATCCAACTATTGTTAACAATCTAAAGATCGTTGCGCTTTGTTTTTATTCGATCATGTTCACGTGAACATTTACGTGTATGAGCTCATTTACCTCGACTGTTTTACCAAAATCGACAAAAAGTTAGGGTGCACCTCGCGGACGAATTATCGCTCGTTTAATGCGCCTATTTAAAAATTTAGGTATTAGGCGACCTTGTTAAAAAGTGATAATTCATAGCCCACGTGTGGAGTTTGTAAGTCGACGATAAGGCGAGTTGTGTGTTGTCGATTTTGCTTAGCAAGGTCGCAATTTTTATTGGTTGCCAAAATTTCGTGTCCTTGTGCGCATCGGGCACTGACCAGCTAGGGATTCGCGTGCGAAGGCCGCAACCCGCGAACGACTAGACGTAGAACATCTACATCATCAATGAAGCGGGTGGGGCGGTGTCGGCGTCCTCGCTCACTCACACTTGCTTTTGCTCGCTGTCGCCCCGGCGCGGTCTCGACCTCCCGTCTACGTAGGGGTTGCGTTAGGAACTCGAAAACGGGGTGTCAAAGATCCGAATTGTTTCGTACAGGTTTTTTTCCGCTCTTACGTCTGCAGATTTTTGCCCTTCCGTCTACCTGCTTTTGTAACACCGGTTTGTACTTGGAACTACGTAAACATTATACAATTGATACACTTCCAGGTGTTGCATCTTTTTCAAAAACTTCTTTCAAATATTTTAAAGAATAGAAAATTTGGGTCTTATTTAAACCGTTCCGGTTATTCTTTCAAACTTAACAGTGGCGTAGATTTACTGCGGATTCTTTTCAATTTTTTCGAAACACCCGTGCACGTTGTCGTTTTTGAATTAATGGCCTATTAGAGGCGCTTCGATAAACTTCTTGCACCTGCCCTCGAGAAACCGCGAGGAAGCGCTAATTACGGCTTTCGTTAAGTATCTTAATTAACGCTTAAGTTGTTAGTACACGTGTTTAATAACTACGAATTTGAATTATGTATTTTTTTTATTCCAAAGTACCCGCGAAACTGACGGAAAGGCACATCCAGGTGTTTCCCCTCATTAAAGCCTCCACAAAATTATTTGGAAAGCCGCAAGAGATTAAAAATTTTGCTTTTTAATCGTTCACACAAAATTTTTACCGGATATTCTGACCTTCCTGCACACAAAACTACAATATATTATAGTATTTCCGTTATTCTCAATTTTTTTAATTGGTCATAAAGCGGTCAAAAATTGAAAAAAAACTTTGAATTGTATGCAAATTTTCTAATGACTTTTTTTTTGAATTTCGCAGGGGAAGGAAAAAGGCATTTTACCATTCAATTTTGTGAATGACTTTTTATATAACCGTTAATCTTAAATCGCGCACATTTACGGTATGTGACCCACAATCGTATGACCCCCTAACATTTCGTCAATGCCGCCAAATTAATTATTTTACGGGCAAATCTAAAATTGCGCCCACACGATGTTAGCGATTCGCCCCAAAAAATTATATCTCTTCACCTTTTGCCTCTCAGCTTTTAAATATTTAATTACGATTTTCCGAGAAACTTTTTGGGCGTTTCTCAAAATTGCATTCTTGAGTAATTTTCGTATAACTAAAACGAGCTCACCTTTTCGATTTTATCTCGTTAATCTACTTTATTTTTGCTCCAGACATATTTTTTGTGCTTTTTTAAGAGCAACTTCAAAGCTAACGAGTTCTCATTTTTAAATTTTACTAAAGCGAAATAGCTACCTACTACTACTTTGATTTGTGTTTGTTTAATCCTACAAGTAGTTAGCTTTAATCTGTATCCAAACCTATTAAATTATATTTGAAAAATTAATCATTTTCGATTAAATATTGACTTATATAACTGTTATCGCTCTTTCATAAGTTTTATCGTTTTGGTTCCTGTTATTTTATAAAATTTCCTTTCCCAAAAACCACATTTCGGATCTACGATAAGTTATCTCGTTTGTCGCCCCTTCGTTTTCTAAAAGGAGAAAATAAAAGTTTTAATATCCTCTTGCGGGGTACGCCTATGATCTTTGAATTATTCTTAGTTTGTAAAGGAAAAAAAGTATAAAAGCGAACATTTGTGAACCCAATTTACCTTTTCATTATTTAAAATTGAAAGGTGCACACATACACTAGTTTTGAATTACCCTCGCGTTGGTTGGTCATTCATTTTTTTCCCATGGCGTGCATTGGATGCATTCTGCATTTATATTGCACATTCGGTTGGTCAACGTACGAAACGTATTCGTTTAAAAATTCGATATGCTAATTTTAAAGATACGCATTTTACCTACCATCAGTAATTTTGATAGCGTGTAGCGCAAGCAGGAAATGGACACTTCGACACTTAATTTTTTTTTTCTTGATAAAACCCTCATTTTTGAAAAATGTCATCCAGATAAGATTTCTTTTTTTTTGGGGTAAAATTTAAGTGTGTGTGAGAATTTCCTTATCGTTGTTATGTCACATCGTTCCCATCACCCTTGAAAATTGATAGCTTTGCGTTAAACCATAGATAATAGTAAAAATGTAATATAGGCTTATTGTTTGTGCGTTTGGTGAAAAACCTGAAGAGATAAGCAAAAGAAGGTTAACCTCGATACTACAATTTGCAAAATAAAATCATTTTTGATAAAGCGACACGATTTCCACGCTCGGTTAACATTTCCGCATTTTGTTATTAATTTATTACCAATTCGTACCTACACTACCTACTCATCTCGGCGAACTTTAATCCCTTTCTAACCCATAAACCTAAAAATTGTTTTGTGTGGTTACTTCCTGGATGCTTAGATTTTATTTATTGTAGGCGGATGCATAAAGCGACTCGGGAGAATTGCATCGAAGAAACTATGGTTTGGTTTTATCACCGTGGTAAAAAAAAAGGTTAAGGGATTAGGTCGCCTATTAATCAACGATAATGGCTTAAATTTATGTCCGTGGTGTAGATTAACAATTAGAGAAGTTGAACTTGGATTGGGAAAGTTGAAGAATGGTTGTCGTGTGTGTTGGTCGATTTAATCAATTCTAAGGGGGGACGGTCTTCATCTAGATACATTTTTACGACTTCATTTTATTAACGAAGTGTGGGAACTCGTGCAGCGAAGTGTATCTGAGGGTTTACCGAACAACCCCTATACTTATTTTTCGATTACCTAGATTATTTATTACATAATAATTTTCGAGCATTGGCAAATATATTGTTGCATAATCGTTTCGTAAATATCTTCCCCTTGAAGTTGGATTTTTGAAAAATTTCAATTGGTTATCCAACTTTGACTTTGAAATAATTGTTGTTTGATATTTTTTGAATTGTCACGTTTTACGACTGGATATTATTTGATAGCTCAATTCACAACTACTCACTTAGAGGTTGCATAAGGGTTGAATTCTAAAAGAAGCATTTGTTTTAAATATTGAAACGAAACTTATTCCAAAAATATCAATTGGTATGGCGAACGCGAAGGATAGTCGGGGAATTACCGACATCAATGTATGGCGAATGCGAACGATGCGATTCAATTTCTTTCAAATATGGCGTAAAAATGTTCAATGTGGTTAGGCGAAGGTTTGCGGTGTTTTGAAACAAAAGGGGGCGGTAAAGATTATAAAAGGAGCTAAAAACATTGTAGTATTTGATTAGGTGGATTAAGGAAAACTTAAACTTTATTCGGAAGGTGACTTATTTGAGCATTTTCTGGAGGAAGCAACGATGGCAAGTAATAACTTCGTGGTTGTTTTTAGAATTGTGAAAGTGATCGTGTTTGCTCCAGAAGTCTTAGGACTTTAGTACTAAAAAAAAATAAATGTTTCGAGTTCACTGTTATATAATTAAATTAAGATAATCTTTCATAAACAATTTAACCCAGTTATTTCGATTTTAATTTTTGGAGTTGTTTCTACAGATTAGATAACCCTCAATCAGTGTGCCACAAATGTATTTTGAGAATTTTTTAACCAAAACTAATCCTTACATTATTATTATCTCCAAGTAGCGGTAGCGTATTTATTTATGTGTGTAATTACGTTTGATGAGAGGTACTCGAAATTTTAAAAAAATGGGACTGTCGCCAAATGTGACATAAATTTACATTATACAAATTATTATCTACGATAAATTTGATAAGTGATATAAAAAGTGTAAGATTTTTTTTATCCGCCAAGGTCGTTTTAATTGCAAATTCCACGTGGCTGCGATAAAAAGTTTTTCTCGTCTTTTAGGTGTATAGAAAGTAGATTTTTTGGTCACGTGTTGGGCGTCGTTTTAAGAACGTCGAGGTCATTTGCCGCGCGCGCGTCTATAAATATATAGAACGTCTAGGAGTTCGACTTTTCACCCACAATTGTCTCTTCCGTATTAGTGTCCACATAATTGTGGTAACTTTCATAATTAAAAGTGCTATTAAGGCGCGGCTCTTCTACATTTAACCCAGTTAATCTCGCATCGCGAATGATATTAATTTACTTCCAACGCCCAGGCCTTAGGCGCAAATAGTAGCCAAAAAAAACGAGTTTTTAATTTAAACCATTCGCAATAAAATAATTAATCGACGTCAGATTAATGTGAGATTTTTTGGAATGAAAAGGTTAAAAATTTACGTTTCCTCGTAATAGTTTGGGGTTTCGAATTCTATTTTTTCCTATAGACTCTAGACGAGCACGAAACAGACCTAATTATGTACCTAGAGCTTTACTATTGGGCATTGTCGAAATACTACACATATTATTGTTCTCTGCACGTGTATATGAGTTTCCTAGTTCCAGAATTAGTTAAATCCGGGCTAATCTAGAAATGTATTTTTAATATCCTGTACAAACGATGAACTTTCGGTTGCCGTTCCAGTCAATTTTATCGTAAGACAAATCCATTGCCCGCTTAGGAATGTGAAAGGTAGTTATAGGATCCAGTTTGAGAACGGCATTCTCTGAACGAACACCGTCGTTGAAAACTTTTTGATGCCGACGACCAATTACACGTGTCAAAATGGCATTATTACAGGTGGTAGTGAAACGGTATCACTTGACAATTATTCGCCGTAACATTAAACTCGTCTCTCGGGTATGGGAACCAGTTGTAGGTCCCGTAAAGCTTTTCGCTCGTTTTTGTTATACGAGAGAAAATATGATCCACGTATCGTAGGCGTACCGTACCCTTTCTATTGTCGATTGTTGTTAAACGCGCACACACACACTCACGCAATTTCTCCACGTTTTCGACCTACCTGTTCAGATTACCTACGACAAAAAACCACCCGAACTAGGTCGATTTCGTAATCCATCTCGCCGTCTAATTGATCACACATCTACGAAACTTAATCGATAGTTTTAAAAAGGCTTATTAGCCTACTTTTTTCACTTAAATCTTTTACTAATAATTGTAAATTGAATAAACGTCCGGTGGTTTTGTAACTTTCATCGCGTGTTTGCCTGTGACAATTTTTTTCCGTTGGAACAATTGAATTCAACTTTTGAAAGAACTTTCGTTTTTTCCGACTTTTACGTATATAATATGTTACAAGGCGGTTTATTTTCCCCTTTAATTTGCGTTTGTGTTTTGTCGTAATTTGTAATCGTCCCACAAATCGAAAGTCGACGAATTATCCCGCCGTCACACGCTCTTTTCGTCAAATTAGAAACTTCAATTAACATCTGCAAGACGATAACGTTTTTTTTCTGCCGTCCGTACGAACAAATCTGATTGCGACCAAAAAATCAATCAATTTCTTGTCTTGGGCGCGCATTTGCATAAACAAGCAAATTGAATTTTAATATTAATAACGAATAGTTAGTTCGTGGTGGTCAATCGCACTCTTTAATAAACATTTTCGATTGTCCCACCTACAAGGTTTTTCCGTATTAACCGTGAACTTAGAAGTACAATTAAAATTTACAAGTAAAAAAGTTAAGTCGTCGATATAAAAATATCCTTGAACATGACTTGTCCACCGTACAGGTGTATTAACCTCCTTTTTTAAATCGTAATTAGAGAATCCACATTATAATATTGTTTGTTGTTCAACCTTGATGATCGATAAGTAGGAAATCCGCACCGCGCGTCCATTCCTCGACCTCTCCTAACACCCAAAAATTCGCATTTTCTTCCAAAACGACCCATACTTTCGCAACGAGCTCGATATCGCGGCGTGTTGGTTTTTTTTCCCGAATCGCTTGACCAAAATCGTTAAACCTTGATAACTTTAACCTCTTGGCAAAAAAGTGACTATTAAAGAGGCCAAGTCATTTTTGGGTGGAAGCTTCGCCACCGACTCTTTAATTCATTAAAGTTAGTAACCTAATATTTATTTAACCTTGAATTAAAGTCATTGCTCTAATTATAATTATATACAACGAAATGCAAATTAATAAATAAATAAACTGGCCACGCAAACGTCGTCGGCGGATAACAAAAGCAACAACCCCCCAAAATTGACCGTTGAAAATTTTAAAAGCAACAAAAGGACCCCAAAATAATAAACCGATTCTAGGAAGGCTATGTTTAGTTTCTAAATCTTTTAAATAATGGTTTATGGATCTAATCGCTAAATAATAAGGGTCGGCTTTCTAAGTATGGGTAAAATGGCAATTTTGTTGCAACTTTTGTTATCACTCCTAAGCAAAGATTGTTATCTTTTTTACAATTTTAGAATATTCTACGGAACATCAGTGGTGGTTAATCTAAAATACTTTATACTTTGTCGTATTATGCGCGTTTTTAATTTGTCGTTTGATAGGTCAAGTGCTATCGAGTCAATTTTTTTCAATCTTCGATTACAGGACATTACTTACGTAATTACAATTGCGAATGTTAGTGTAAAATCGTGAACTACGATAAATTAAAATAGCAACAAAATGATAAAATTCCAATAAACTACCTGAAATTTTTATCTGCTCGTTGAATTAGCAATTTATCGCATTAATTTGCAGGATTTTATTTGCTTTATTTAGATTATAGTTTTATAATTAGGCCAAGGTTCCCCAATTAATTAAATTAGAATAGGCGTAATTTTTTTAATAATTGTTACCATGGCGATTTTTCAAATTACGATGCGCACTTTTTAGTACTTTCAAAGTTAACTCTGTTCGTTGACATCCCTTTTTATCTATTTAAGCCAAGTTTCGAGTTGGCAACTTTTAGCGTGTTTACGTACTAGGTATTTTATGATTTATTTTCGAGTTCAACAAACTCGCGAGTCGATTAATTATCGATCTACCAATATAAATAATTGAATGGGAGTCCCGTAAAGCGGAACGAATCTCCTGGATCGATGTTGCGACACACGGAGGTGGTCAGGGTTAAATTATAAAACGAGTTCAGAGTTTAGGACAGGTCAGTTTAACAGTAATGATAATTTACTGGGCGCATAATATACGTAAGGATGAATCAAATTGTTTTACTTTATTTATGATTTGTTCTTTTTTATTATTTAAATTTTGTTTACTACATACTACGAACGTACAAACTGAATAAAACTGCATACTACGGCGGCGATAGTAGTAATCTCGATATTTTCTCGGCGCACGTTTTTACTACCGATAACCGTGTAATTTGAGTAGATAAAGTATGCTCTATGTCACTGGCTTATGTCCCTAATAGACGACGACTCGACATACCCCGGCTTACTTTTTGACATATTTTTTATGGTTTTGTTTCATGAATGCACACATTTTGGAAAATCATTAAATTTACCTATCGTTTATTTGCATTTTAAGGGCCAGTCCCACCAACCCTGATTAAAGATTTAGGGCCAGTTCCACCAACTCTGATTAAGTCCTGGTTAATGACCATGAGTTGTCATGAAAATTTGCTATTGACAGTGATAATATTCTTTAATCAGAGTTGGTGGGACTGGCCCTAATAGCCCAAACGAACAATCTAATAATTTCTGACATACACAGAGACAAACCATATCTCTGAGGCTGTGACCGTTTTTTACTTTAAATGTTGAAATCTCAATTCGATTATTATTAAATCGCTATTTTTTTGCAGAAGATGAGGAGGAAGAAGAAATTGTCGAAGAGGAAGAGGAGGAGGAGGAAGAAGACGAAGAGGAAGGGATGGGAGAGGAGGAAGAAGAAGAAGAAATCGACGTTGTGTCGGTTAACGAACAAACCGATGCCCTCAACAGGCGATTTTTATATCCCAAAAACCAACAAACTTTACTTAAACCACAAACTCCTTTTATGGGAAGATTTGGATCTCCGAAGAAAACTGCCCCACCCTACATGAAATGTATAAATGGCAAATACATTTTATCCGACATGGAGGTCCCGCAGCCGAGGGGAATTAAGCGTTCTCTCCCCAAAATGTCCTCCAATTCCAACAAACGTCGAAGACGAGTAAGCAGTGATAGCGATTGCGAATTTGGCAAACGTTCCAAAAAATCGGACGGCCGTATGACAAAAAAACGAACGTACAAAACCCAAAGTAAGCGAAGAACGAGCAGCGATAGCGAACCGGAGTGTGATAAACGTAACATGCACAACAACATGGAAAGATTGCGCCGCATCGATCTTAAAAATTTGTTCGATAACTTGAGAAATCAATTACCGGACATCTCTCACAGAGATCGCACCGCCAAAGTGGTAATTTTGAAAAACGCGTCCGAGTTTTGTAGAGAATTAGAAGATAAAGAAGAATCTTACATATGGGAAAAAATAAAGTTGCAAAAACACCAAGAAGCTTTACGAGCTAAAGTATCGAGTTTGCGTAAAAGTTTAGCCGCACATCGCTAAACTTAATAACATTTGAAGATCAAGTGCAAGTGTAATGATGCAAAATAACTTAAAGACAGTGGTGTACACATTTTTACGTCAAATTACGCAAATGACACGAAAAAATGTATCGCAAAGACAAGATGTGACAAATATTTAATTTTTCTTTTGAAAGTGAACTTTTTTTGTTCCGATTAAGGGACTAAAATCTTTTATTCTAAGATTTCTAAGCGTAGGTTTAATGAAATAAGTAAGCTACGCGCTTGTTGAACTAATCGGGGGGTCTATATCAAGTGTTAATCGATTCTTTTACCGCCCCCAAAAATATCAAGAGTTAGGTTTATAGAAATTTAATTCAATTTCTTTGTAATTATTCGACTATTTACATTATTCCATCGCCTTTTTATAATACTTGCGCCACTGTGTATTAGAAAAAAATAACGCTCTGCCCAATTAACATTCGATATATCATCATGTAGAGTTTTTGCATCAAATTTTTAAAATAATGATAACTGTGATTTGTAGAGGAGTTTTGTTTAGCGGTAGTATATATTTCTTCGGATTTTTAATACCGAGTGCTTCAATTTTTTTCTTAGGCGTGTAAAATAATAGTAGAAAAGATATAAAATGAGTTAGGGCACTCGGTATAGTTGTTAAATAAAAATACACACGCAAAAATGTAAAAAAAAAATTGAAAAACAAATAAGCACGAAATAAATTAACTTGCCTCAAGTTTGTAGCTCATAATTCAACAATTTTGTGATTTCATTTTGTGATAATCAGTTTTAAGGATTTAAAAATGTCATTCTACCGATTGAGACAATTTTTGAAGTTTTTTTTCTTACTTGAGACAAAAACTCGCTACTCCTAAATGAATTTAGATTTTTATTTAAAGAAATAGCAATAACGTTATACACGATTAATATACTTATATTATTGATGTAGGTTTAATTTCAATTTAACTTAAACGAACTATTTAATTTGTAGTGTAATCTATAAAGGCTTTGTAAAATTGCCTACATAGTGGATTTGGTGGTTCGACTTCTCTAGTATCGCCCATAATGGACCGACATTATGATGTTACACTCTTAAATAAAATTACGTTGGTTCGATGAATTTTTCCTTTTCCTTTCGAGTCGGTGACGGTCATGAGGCGTCGAAGCAGTTCCCCGATATTTCCGAGGGAAGGTGGGCTCACTTCCTACGCCGTTACCGTTGCAATTTTTAGTGATTTAAAGACTTTTATTTGCGTGAATATTCCAGGATTGTCTCAAAAAATACGACGCTTTCACGAACTATTTTTGTTTAGTGGTTATGTTTGTGGATTTATACCCTTATTATATTATAATAGTGTAAATGTAACGTATACGCTTTTTTATACTGATAAGTTGTTGATGTAAATTAATCGGATCTTGTTTTAGAGATGAAGGTATTACATCCTTTGATTTTTTTTTCATAATGTTATGTTATTGTTTATAATCGTATTATTTAAGTAGTAAAATTTTGTTAATTTAGAAAATATTTTTCACTAGTTAAATAATTTATTAGTTGGTTTTTACGAGAAGTGCTATTTTGATTTGATTTCGTATCTGTAATTTCAAAATTAAGCCATTTGCTCATTTAGAGTACGTTTTATTGAAGTTCATCTGCATGTGCTAATTCATCCCCCTATAAAAACGATTTAGAAGATAGTGTGGGAGTAGTAATCTTAATAGAAGATTCTTTAAAATGTCGTCTGGCACTTCAATGATAGGCATTTGGCACGCCATTTTGCGGATTTTAATCTCAATATTATTGATAAGTTGTTTGCATTTTTTTACATTTTGAAAGACTTTGAAATTGTTTAAATATGCGTCTTGATATAAAAAACTATTGTTTCGTTTTAGGTAGTAAGATGTGAAGCGAATTGTTGTGTTCATATTTTTACAGTATTTTATATCTCAATATTCAAAAAATATCAGAAAAAAATAGAAAAAAAAAGGAAGTATAGTTTTTTACGATAAATGTTAACAATTGACGGTTTATAGTGAGAAAAATGAGCCTTGATGTATTTCAAAGTTATGTGACCATAATTATAAGCGATGAAAAAAAATTTGTAATTTATTAAAACAGGATATACTTTTTCTTAATATTAGTTACGTACCTGTGATCGAACCTCGCTCGTGACCAAATATTAATAAGACAGAATTTAGTTTTAATTTTTTTAGTTTTCAAGGCACATTTTTTACTTATTTGCCGATTTATAAAATTTACTAACAATTCACTACTTTGGAACATTAAAATTATATACTATCACGAATAATTCTCAATATTAAAAATAATACGGTAGTAAAAGTTTATTGGACAAAATGTTATCAATATTATAATTTTTGTATATAGAGTTTGTTAATGTTTTTTTGTACTTATTTAGTCTGCATATAGTTTTGTTTTCAATGACTTTGCGTTGTCAAAAGTTAGCTTTTTAGTACATATGACATCTTTTATTTGGTTGTAGTTCCTCGATAAGTTTTTACATATTAATAAAAATATTAATCGCTTGGTAATATTGAATTTTACTTAATCACTTCCTGAAGTAATAGGCTCCTTTCCATTGCAGTGCAGCACAGTTCGTCACCATGCACAAACAAGCGAGAACTATGTTTAAGCATAAAATTTTAGATTCTGCAGTCGAATGGAAGACATCTACTATTAAGTAATAGCATACCCAGACGCACAATTTTATCAATATTCTTAGACTAAACCCTCTAGTAAATCATTTTTGAAGATTTAAATTCTATCAAAAATTTATTATTCCATGTGTTATATAAAATTAAACATTTGTAACTTAAACTTCTTTCTTTTACCTTCACAAACTCTCTTGTGTTTAGAAGATTTTAAATGAATATTCCACTGATATTCACCGATAAAAGTTCTCTCACATGTATCACATTTAAAAGTATCTGCTTCAGAATTTGGCGATGCGTTTGTTTCCTGCATTGGTAAAGGTTCGTACGGACAAGCCGAACTGTCAATAAAACTTCTTACAACTTCTTCTGCTGGAATTCTAACCGATATTTCCCAATTGAGCACATTTGTAGTATCTAAACCATACACGGGGGGAACCTAAAAAGATGTTTTAAATAAACACGAGAACCTCTTACCCATTATACTCACTTCTCTATTTGATTTGTTCAAAAAACGATTTACTATCCATCGCTTTTGTTTTCTAGCATAACGTCTTGTAGTTCGTTTTAATTCTTCCAGAGATTCATTTATTAATTTCTGATTTTTTTCAAGCTCGAGGTCACAATTCTCCTGTACTAAATATTCGTGAAATTCCTTCAATCCAATAGACTGAAATATTCCTTTGGTGTAATCGAGAATTCTACCAACAATTAATTGTTGAACCGTACGAACCAAAACTGTCACTTACTCGTTGGTTTTAAGCCTGTCTCGGTTATACCTTTGATGAAAGTTGCGAAGCTCGTCGATTAAACCTTCTTGAAGCATAGAATCAACACGTAAATTTAATCTCTCGTCTAAAACCTCTTGTTCACATTGTAACCAAAATATGAGGGAATTTTTAAAACGTAAACCTCCACCTAAACTTGAGCCACCTTCTGATGTTTGTTGTTCTTTTAAAATTTCGCTATGTCTACGCCCGTTCTCTAATAAAATTTCTAAAGACCTACAAATTCTTCAGTAGCAATTTAGATACAATTTTACAAATACTACTACCTCAAAACTTTTCTTTTATCATTAGGATGTAGTTTTCGTGCTCGATTTGGATCGAGATCCAATAGCTGCTGATGAAGACTTTCACTTGAAAGTTCATGGAAGGGTGACGAGATTGAATCTAACCGAGTAGATTTGTTATCGACTAAAATTTTCCACAACAACGACTCAATATAATAATTTGTTCCACCCACAATAATCGGTAGTTTATTTTCAGAAAACGTCTTATCAATCTAAATTATCTTAAGAAAACTGCTACACGTTTTCGTCAAATCTTACTATTACTAGAATAAAAGGATACAACAGGTATGGCTTTGTTTCGAAAATCGTGAACTGTACACATTTCAAAAGGTTCTAATTCGTCAATTAAGTGGTGAGGTACTAGAGCACGTTCTTCTTTAGTGGCTTTAGCTGTTATGATATCGAGCCCTTTATAAATCTAAACATAATACTTTACTTTAATTGTTAAACCATTGAAAGAAAAACCTGTTCACCTGCATCGAGTCTGCACTGATTATTTCGCCTCCAAATTTCTGGGCCAATTCTAGCGACAATTTTGTTTTACCCGAACCTGTTGCTCCTAAAATAACTACTAAAGGTAGTCTTAACGACATTATTAAAAGCACTTCTTTTTAACTTTTTAAACGAAAAGCACACATAACATAACCTCCACGGAACACCAGCTCGATACTCGATATAACCTCAAAACTCGAAGGGAATGTCAGACGTCAGGAGCAAATAAATTAAAATAACCTCAAAAATTTGAACTGTCAGATAATAATTAGCGGATAAATTAATTTATTATTTGACTATAGAAACTTTTATAAGCATAATTTATAAGTTGAAGTAATGAGCCAAAAAGACTTTTTTGCCGATAATAATCTTTGTGGACAAAATGTTTTACAGCTGGTATCGAGAGGGAATGCCGTAATTGCAGAATTACTGCGACTCAAGGATTACATACCAAACGTTTTTAGGTAAATTTAGACTTTTAGCAGTCTATCTCACTAATTTTTTAAACTTTAGATTAGAAACGAAGCAAGACACACTAAAATATAATGACATCATTTTGGATTTCAATTATTTTAAGTTTGCCGAAGTTCACGAGAATAAATTGGAAAATAACGATGTAAGATTTATAAGTATAAGACTATACTGTAAGTTAATAAGGAAGTTTGCATTAATTGTAGAGTTTGCGAGATTCCGATGAGGAATTTCGAGATAATCATTTAGAAATTATATGGAGGTTTTATTTTGCATTTGAAAGCATTCACACATATATTACTGACTTAAATCACCTTCTCGACGAGTTGGAAGATGGGATTTACATCCATCAATCTCTTGATACTATTTTTACCGATCCCGAAGGTCGTCAAGTAATGGTATGAGTCTATTATTTGTGTTTTATACTGAAGAAATTCACAATATGAGTTTGCAGTGCGAAGCTTTGTATTTGTATGGAGTTATGTTG
The DNA here is from genome assembly GCA_950108345.1 of Malthinus flaveolus. NCBI lineage: Eukaryota > Metazoa > Arthropoda > Insecta > Coleoptera > Cantharidae > Malthinus > Malthinus flaveolus. Next base: position 19,482,872 of record OX467287.1, on the reverse strand, counting down.
TTGGTCGTTGACGCGTACATAGATGGAATAGTTAGAGAAAGGCTGTTGGTTTCATATTATCGTTACACTCCACAACGCAATGATAGTCAAAGTCATATTGATGAAGTTTGCAAATTGTTGCGTGATACAGGGTTTAGTGCTACTAAAACACCATCAAACTACCCCGAAGATTATTTCAAGTGAGTTCGTTTTTTTGAAATTTAAGTGTTGTAGACCTCTTTCTAAACCTCACCGATCCTAGCTGCGCAGAAGGGGAAGTGAGAAAGTGGTTAAAAGAGATGCGTTACGGCGCTGTACGAAATTTGATTGTTTGCGCAGGTCGGTGAGGTTTTGAAACAGGTTAAATCGTACTTTGCGCGTTTCTGGCACTGTAACTCCAAAACTATAAGTCAAACTGATGAAATGTATTGATAAAAAATGTAAATAGTTTAATCCCTTCCACCCAAAATCTCATTGAGTGCGAATTTTTTTGGGATTGCACGATTTTACTGCAACTTTTATGCGAGATATTTTTTTGTTTCAGACGCATTTCAATTAAATCGACGTTTGTGGATATGGTCATCGGTCGTTTGAGATCAGATGACATCTACAATCAGTTGTCCATCTATCCGTTATCTAAGCATCGTAGCACAGCTTTGACAACTCAAGCCTCCATGCTTTACGTTTGTCTATTCTTCTCTCCTAACATACTCCACAATCAAACTGCCATAATGAGAGAAATTGTAGATAAATACTTCCCAGACAATTGGATAATTTCATTATATATGGGTTTCGTCATTAACGTGGTGGAGTCTTGGGAACCATTTAAAGCGGCCAAAATGGCTCTTAATAATACTCTAGAAAGTGTCAACATAAAAAGTTACGCTCAGTCCTATGGGTCGTCTGTATCTGTTCTATTGAAATCGTCTCATCAATTGCTAAAAGAAGGAAATTTAACTAGCGAAAATGTGATCAACGATATAAATAACATTTTAAACGTCTTAAGAGATTGCAACGTTACTATTAGATGGCTCATGCTTCACACCATCTTAAAATCCGGTAAAACCGATAAAAACAAAAAATGCAAACAATTAAGAGAACTAGTCTTAAACGAGTCGAAATATTCGCCTGTGCAACTTTTCAAGCTGTTGTTGAATACCTCTCAATTGGAATTAACGACCAAAGATATAGTAAAAAATTTATTAGAAAAAAAAGAAGCTACTTGGGATAAGCTCAAGAAGGAAAGTTACGATAGTGTAGTCGAACTAGCTGACGTTTTCGGCGGAATCAAGCCTTTAACTCGTGTCGAAAGGAACGCAAATTTACAACGCTGGTTTACGGAAATTTCCAAAGAGATCAACTCTCTCCATCAAACTGATAATAATTCGGGTCGTAAAATAGTTCAACTAATACAAGCGCTCGAGGAGGTTCAGGAATTTCATCAACTCGATAAAAATATGCAAGTGGTTCAATTTCTCATAGAAACTAGACGATTTCTACATATGATGATTAAAAATATGAACGTGAAGGAAGAAATGTTGATCATGTTGCAAGTTATAGGCGACGTGAGTTACGCTTGGGAGTTAATCGATTCTTACACATCGATAATGCAGTTGGGAATTAAGAAAGAACCTACTTTATGTATTAAATTAAGGGCGATTTTTTTAAAATTAGCTTCTGCTTTAGAAATTCCATTATTGAGAATTAATCAAGCTCATAGCGAAGACTTAATTTCTGTTTCGCAATATTACAGCGGCGAGCTGGAAATTTACGCTAGGAAAGTATTACAGATCATTCCAAAAATGATGTTTGAAAATATGGCGAAAATAATTGAAATACAAACGAGCGTTTTAAAAGAACTACCGACACGTTTGGAAAAAGATAAGTTGAAAGAATATTCTCAATTGAGTGTACGTTTCGAATTTGCCGAGTTGACTCATTCAATTTCCGTGTATAGTGAAGGAATGAGAATGATGAAGAGCACGTTAGTTGGAGTTATTTGTTTGGATTCAAAGAAGCTACTCGAAGACGGTATACGAAAGGAGTTGGTACATCATATTTCTAATACTCTGCACAACGAGCTTATATTTAGTGCTCGACCTAAATCGGACGAATTGGAACAAAAACTTAAAAATTTAGCCAAAGTTATAGATGGCTTTAAACGATCTTTTGAATACATTCAGGTGAGTTGAAGAGTAGTGAATAAAGTTGGACTCTTTCACCACTTTTTTGTGACTTCATACGTCAATTTTTCATACCAAAGTTTTTTGAGTTTTCGACTATACTGTCTTTTGTAATGTTTTTAATCTTGACGTTCTACAAATAGCGGTATTTTAAATCCACTTAGCTATTAATATCCGTGGAGTTCATGGACGTACAAAAAACTGTAAAAATCCCCTAAAAAATTCCTAGAAATGGATGTGGTTTAGTAAGCCGTATATGACGTAATAAAAAGTGGTGGGGGAGTCTTAAGTGCCCGATTAGTAATGTTAAAGCGTTATAGATGTTTAAAAAAATCCTAATTTTAGGATTATGTGAACATAAATGGGTTAAAAATTTGGCAAGAAGAAGTAACGCGCATTATAAATTATAATGTTGAGCAAGAGTGCAACGGCTTTTTAAGGCAGAAAATTCACGATTGGGAAAGCTCTTATCAAAGTCGTTACGTCCCCATTCCTTTTTTTCCACCATTAGACTCCGCAAGTGAAAACTTTATAGGACGTCTAGCTAGAGAAATTATCCGACTTACAGACACTAGGTAAGAGAAGTGTTTGTAAATGAATTGGTTTAAAATTAATTTTTGTAGACATTCCATATATTTAGAACAAACTTCGACGTGGTACGACGTAAAAACTCACAAACCAATTTTAAATAAAGACACCTTCGTCTTGATATCTTCAGCGATTGATATTACCGGCTTGGTCGGTTTGGAAAGACTTTTTTCTTTCATGATAATTTGCAATTTACAAAAGATTTTAGGTCGGTTGCTCGTGTTCATTGCAAATTGACTTCTTTGACCTGTATGATTTTAGAAATACTGGAAAATAAGGAAAATAAAAATAACGCTTGGGCTAACATTTTATCAGCTATTACGTCTGAAATTGATTTCGAAAATATGCCAAACATCAACAAATTTTATCAAAATAGTGTTAATCGTACTACGAAGCTTTGGAATAACATTTTAGAGTACACCCTAAACGTTGGGCAGTTGCAATTACTGCGAGTTTTAATTACATTTCAATTAAATATGAAATGTAAATTTGATGCCAAAAATTTAGAGTCTTCTCTTAGTCTACTCAACAAGTAAGTAGTAAAGTGACGATCTTAAGGAACTACAGCCAAATTTTCAGAGCACTATTGAGCGATATAAAGAAGGGCGACGAGCAGCATTTAACTGAGGACACTTTGATATCGCTTTCGCATTATTTTGACTGGACCGGAATGAATAATCCTCTACTTAAGATATACATAATGACAAAACCGAATCAAAATTTTGCGCCGACGTTATTTATTTTCGTCATGACTCATTTACAGAAATTATTTCATTCGAAAAATCCTGGTAATACATATTAGGCGTTTTTGTTTCAAATTCGGTACTTAAATATTATGTTCTTTAGGTAATTTAAGTAAACGAAGCCCAGAGCATATTGATGGTGTTCCTTTTATTATTGGTATTCATACAATTTTAAAACAATTTAATCCTTGTTTTAACGAGTTATTCATTAAATACATGTCACAGTTCGTTATGGAATTGACTAAACAGAGTATAAAGTAAGATTTTAACTTTGTTAATTTTTTAAATAATCAATTTGGTACTCTTACAGCTCAAAAAATGGCGAAGTTGCTGTTGAAGCGACTTCTGCAGTCGCATTTTTGGAAGTTTACGTTAGTTATTTGAAAAACTCACACGATCTATTGTTGAAACATATACCAGAAGAAATATTATATTTACACGATATGTTATGCCCTACTCCTATGTGATTATTTTTATAAAATTTATGTATATCTGTTTGACCAATTGTTAATAAATATTTTATATCTATTTTTTTCTTTCAGGGGTGCTATGGAAAGGCCAGTCGACGTTTTGTACGGTCCGACTCGTGTTATAGGTATGTTACAGTGCCGTTATCTCGAAGCTTGCTCGAGTTGATTCTTTGTATATCCAGTGGTCGCTGATAAGTGATCAGAATCAGAATTGTCCCGAGAAAGGCTTTTATAATGGTACCTCATCCATGTAGTTTAGACAATTAAGTTAAGACCTAAAACCCTTGTGTCTTGTACTTCATGCGTTCATGATAGGGTTATTCTCATCCCAACTCTATCAAATATCAAGGCTCTCTACTGGACTAAAGTGGTATAAATTGGTCGACTAAATTAAAAGACAAATAATGTTTATTTTTAATAAGTATACAAAAACAAGAGTTAATCAGTAACTTGTGTTAATAGGGCAGTTCCTTTAAGAATCCAATAGCTTTGATTCTCTCTTGATGGCAAGAACATTGCCACGACAAAATTAGTACTGTGACCTGTAGTCGATAAAGTACCAGCTCTAACTGACGTCTTATAAAGGGGACTAATATAACGCGGATCGTTTTCTGGTAATTTCGTCACAGGTATTAGCATAACTGCAGGCAATGGTGGATTAATTTCGCCAGGATTTGGGTCCGCCAAAATCATGTGTTTGATGTCCCATCTTCCTGCATCGAGAAATATGCCGTGTATAATTACGCCATCTTTAGGTGGAGTTATGTTGCCGTACGCTTCTAGAACCTACAAAAATGAAGTAATTAATAACATCTTGGGTGTCTCTGCCAAGTATTTCTTTTAGCGCGAACGACACAAGTATCGACCGGCTGCCAAAGCAGGTTTAGAAATTGTGTGGATTTTTTTTTAAAACTTACTTCATGACCTTCTTCATCGTGATTGATTTTTACTATTTCTTGATCGACAAAAAATTTCTGCACAGTAAAATCGTACTTCAATTGATCTATGGGCACATCGTATTTACGAGCGTGAGTTTGTAGCGTTCCAGTTAAAAATCCTTGCGTGAAGTAAAAACCAGATAACCAATATGAAGGAGGATGGTAGAATTGTAACCAAATCTAAAATTTTAAATTAGTTTTTGTTTTTATGCGAGTGAATAATACGTATTACGTTTATGAAATCTAAACGCAGCTCCAGATCGTGTACCCAACTACCGAGACTTTTGAGGGACGGATATGAGCGAGACGACCACATTTGTGGAACCTAAACTCAAAACGGTTAGTTGCGAGAAAAACCCAAAAATAACTAGACACTTGCCTGGTTGTTCATAAACGCTTTAAACACTTCCTCGAGCTCTTCGGACATGACGACTAACCCTTTGATAGCTTTTTGTAAATTATTCATAGACGAATGGATGAGTTTCAGTAATTTGTTAAATCGGTCCACTTCTTGCATTAAAACCGTTGTAAGCGATGGTAACCGACCCTTAGAGTCGAGCTGAAATGATAATTTTAATTTGTGAGTCGACGACGTGTCTAAGAAAACCTTGAATAAGTGAGGATGGGCTTCGTCGGTAGAAATTTTAGTGAGTATCACGGCAATGACTCCATCTGCTAATTCGAAGACGATTTCGTCGCTGGATTTACCTTCGCCACCACCGCTAGTTCGGGGTTGACTTTCCATAATGGTTTTCAAAACGGCGTTAGTTTCTTTATTCTATAAATTTGTGCAATTTACGCAATTTTGCAATTCTAATGAACTATTAGTAGGTACCTGAAACGCGATGTTAGCATTTTCGTGCATTCCAAATATTTCTGGTTCTTCTATAATCGGAAACGTGTCCACAAAGTCTCTGTATTCTGCCAGTTTTTCAAATGTCGGACAGTAATACGTTCCCGATTTCGAATAAACATAAGTTTCCGCTAAAGTGTTCGGTGCGAAGAATCCTTTTAAAATCGTTTTGAGGCACCTCAAGTCCCAATAATCTGTTACACGGCCACCATACGTTATTTCGCCTAAATGTTCGAAATTTGCTTAAAATAGACAAAAACTTAAAATTTCGTTTTACCCGTGATGTACTCTAAAGCGTCCCACGGAATAGTAGCATCAGCGCAGAACATTTTAAACGTATTAAACGCAAACTCTCGATCGCTGTTGTTAAACTCGTAGGTTATATTCCATCCCAAGGCTCCGAATTTTTTACGTTCTTGAATTATAGCGTGGAACATGCATAATCCAAATAGCATCGCTTTCCAATTGCGTCCCAAAGCTGTAAAAAAAATTTAGAAACGAAAAGAAGAGACGAGGTAACTCACGATGATCTTCAAAGAAGTCGTCCAACATTTCTGTCAGTGCCCTTTTGACGTTGGCTCTTAATCCTTTCGGAGGCTCGTTGGTTACTTTAACAGAATTTTGCAGGACGGATACGGGAAAAGATTTTGTAGGCATCGAACTTAAGAAGAGACGGAAGTCCTTGTGAATTTCTGTAGGATTTTCTACAATTTTGACGATTGTTCTTTCCATAGCTAACATCCAAGATGTTGCCAGGTGGCAGTTCTAAATTACACGTTTTTTTCTTTCGTATTTAGACCTAGCAATAAATAAAAACTGACCTGTAAGAATACCCAGTCCCCAAGCTGTTTGCCAGTTTCGATGAGCTTTTCGGCTACAGGACCTTGTCCTTGTCCTAGCGAAATGGACGCAATTCTTTCTCTGTAACCCATATCGCATGCAAATCTGTGAAATGCTCCGAAAGGATCAGAGCCTGTACTTAAGACGAAAACTAAAGGGGTTGCGTTGTTTATGTCTTGGTATCTGAAAACTTCACTTGAATTTAACGAACTTTAACTGCGTAGAACGCACAGTATAGCCAAAGATACCAGTGGACTTTCTACAAAAGCTTGCCCCAGCTTAATTCTAACATATTCCGTAATTCCAAAAACTAGTTTTTCTTCTCGAATTGTTTTCAATAAAAGTAGCTGATCGAAATCGTCCAAATAGGTGCTCCATTCTATTCTGCTCTTGTTTGAATTTGGCGTCAATTTGATAACCTACCGTTAAATGGAAATCTAAATGAACCCTTCCTTCAGAATTTACCCCCCAAGTTACCTGTTCAAATTCGCCTATTTTTATCGTTATAACGCTCGTTAACTCGCCCGGTAAATATTTAAAATATTCATAAGTAGACGATAAATAATTCGAGCTCAACCACATCGCATCCGTTATGGCCGGAAAATCTGGCTTCTTGGCTGTTACAGTTTTGGCCCCGACGGGTCCTCTTAACAAGAAATTGTATTGAGAATCGTTTAAAATTCCTTGTTGGAGAAAAATGGCCACGCACAACATAAAACTAAACACGAGCTTGTGTCTTTCGAACAAACCTCGCGAAACGCTCGTGTACATGGAAACTGTTATTTCCCGATTTAAAATTTCCAGTCTCGTCGGTAAATATTCGTTTTTCTCGCTATTTTCGATGACCACGCAGAAGATCTACAAGTTTATAAACAAATCGTAAAAAATTTAATTTCTCCTTAGGCCTCACCTGGTTGAAATATTTCAAGGAGTATTGGTACATTGGATCGATCTCACCAAGTTGAGCTACGACAAAATACAAAACAGATCCTCTCGTGGCGACGGGACGATATTTTTCTCTGGCGATTGAAATTTTTTCTTCGGTTGCTTCGGTTTCGATTAAACGAGCCGCAATAATCGCCGACGTTTCCTAAACACTCTCAATGAGAACCTTTCTCCCTCGGCAAGAGTGCGACGTATTCAAAATTCAAAGCTTACCTTACTTTCGTTTAATGTGTCGATTAATTCTTCGTCGTCCAAAATGTTGCCTTCGGATGCAAACAAAAGCCTCAGAATTTTATCTTCTATATTTTTCAGTTGACTCTTATCGTTGTTTATTCTAATAATCAATTCCGTGCGTTGACTCTCAAAATCGGGCCTCTCTAAACGGACCACGTCTCTAAAATTGTTTTGGAATTCAAAATACTTCGTCACAATTATTTTGGAGAAATCTTACGCCAGTAGTTGGTCTTCGAGTCCAGAAGGAGTTACCGTGAAATTTACGATTGTTACTTGGATACAAATTTCTGGCATGTAATGCGGATTTGCCAGTTTAGTCGTGATGTACAATCTGAAATTTGTGTCGTATTCCACGTCGGAATCGCCGAGACGGATCAACAAGCGGCCTGCCTACGGAAGAAACATTTTGTCAAACTTCAAAGCGGTCCTAACATTAACTTACTTGAATGAAAGTTTGTTTAAGAAGAATGGGATTTAAAGTCGGGTCTAAACTTTCTCCGATTTCTTCTAAAAGTACGCCGAGTCCTAGTCGAATTGCTCCCTCGAGGATTCTCAAAAAGTTCGAATCCGTTAATTTGGTAATTTTTAACTCGGGTCCTTCCATTTGTCTAATCCACCTATTTGCTTGTTCTTGAGGATCGATCATAAGCGGCCAACGACCGGCTCTGGTGACTAAAATGGCATTTTCTGTGGAAACTTTATCTCTGGGCAATCCGCAAGCGTTCCAAGTTCGAATATCGTAAGGATCTGCCAGAACTGTGATTAAACTAAAATTTCTCGAATAAGGAATGTCGTATTCTTGGCAGTTGCTAATCCATAAGTCCACTAGTTCTTTTCGATAGGTGCTAGTAAAAGCGCCAAGATAAGCCACGCAAGCAGCAGATATTAAAACGTCACCTATAACGTTATCCAATTCTATTCCAAAAGCCTACAACATCCAAATTAACCGAGAAGTTTCAACAACAATAGTTTGTACCTTAACGCTAAGCTCCCATCTCACTTGTTCGTCGCCCAAAGCTATATTAAGACGTCCAGCTCTAACCAAACGAGCTGCAGTTAATTCCATGGCGTCTTCTAATTTTTGCTTTTCGTTTATGGCGGCTTCAAATTTATTTTGTAAATTTTGAATTATAGCTTCGACGTCGGCAAGTTGCTGCTGCTTCATTCTCAAGACGCCCAAAACTTGATTCAATTCGCCCTCTGCCTGTGCTAAACTGGAAACTGAGAGTAATTTTGTACCATCTTGAGTTAGTTACGTACCGTTTTCGTTTAGGTTCGACAATTTTGAATACTTTGGCGTACTGATCGATGGCTCGAACCCACATGCACATGCTCTTGCATACTTTGGAAACCGTGGCGACCTTTTCCGGTATAAAATCCTTGTTGTCGATGTAGACTTTTAATTTTTTCAAGACCGCTTCCGAAATGCTGTCCTTGTTGTAGTCTTGTAACTTTTTTAAAAAGTTCGCATCACCCATAACTTTTTTAGCAGCGTCCCAATCTAACCTGAAAGACTCGATGGTTAGGATTGCGTGTTTAAGGAACAAAATTATTTACTTGGCGCCCAACAGCAGACAAATGGCTTCCATCACGAACTTAACCAAAGCTGGAGGTTTTTGGAACACTTTCAATTCGTTGATGTCGTTTTTATTCAAAGATTCGAGTGCCTTAGTTGCGGCTTCCATAGCCGGCATGGCTACGTCCAAGTCGCGTTGGGCGTCGTCGGCTATCGCTTGAGTTTCTTCGGCTTTCATCTAAATAAAGTACATTTATTTTTGTCAAAACGTCGCTTTGTTTAATTCTACCTTAGCAGAAGCTTCGTCGGCTTCGACTGTCACCCTGACCGTCGTCGCAGAGGCTTGTTCTCGTTCTAAAACTATCACGAGATCTGCTACCGCTTTTGAAGATTTTGCCAACTCGGGTTCCATCTTCACCAATTCTTCTTTCATCGAGTCGATGATTGAATTTGTTTCGTATAACTTTTTAAGGCCATTAGCTATACGATCTCGTATCTTACATATTTGTATTTTCTTATTTTCCAGCATAACCACGTAAGATTTCAGCAACTCTAAGTAGCTGCTCGGTGTAGTGTAGTAATGGCGTTTCATTTCTGCGTAAAATCTTTCGGTCATCAGTTCGACCGACTAGAAACAAAAATTATATTTGTTCGAATTTAAGCTACGAATTACCTTATGCATGATGTTACACATGCTAGCCAAATTGAAAACCATCTCGGGCGAACCTAGACTCTTGAGACTGTTTAGTGCTACGGACTGTAGCGCCTCTTCCGGCCACTTACTGAACCAATCGATCGTACAACAATTCACCAAAGATGGGAACATACGGCAACGACGTCTGAAAGCGTCCCCAACAGGACTCATACATATAGAAAGGTGAAGATTACTGCGAACTCTCCTGATGAAAAAGTCATAAATTCCGTCTCGGTTACCTTCGCTTATACCGGCTTCTTTAGCTGCAGGTCTAGTTTCTATCATAACTTTCTCAAGCTCGTCTGCTTCGAACAAATTTGGCACCTCTCCTAAAGGAAAAAAATTGGGATTATGGAGAATTTGTTCGTTCGAAACATGCCTGAATTTAAAATATTGTTTACGTCTTCTAAGAATTCCTCTTGCACTATTTGGGTGTCTGTGAAGAGAAATACAGAATTTTGATTCACAGCACCTGCGTTGAAATATAATTTTCGGAGATCGTCGAAAAACGAACTGTGGTCGTAATTTCTTGTTAGTTCGATTTGGAAGCACCTAAAGTAGTCTCATTATATTCGTAGAAAGAGAGCGTCGTATCGACTCCGATTACCTGTAACTGTTCAAATGCGAAGCTAATTTTGTGAGACTCTGTTTTCCCATACCTCCAACTCCAACCAAGAGTCCATTTCCTCTTTCGGCACGTAGAATGCGAGCGAGTCGACTTAAATGTTCCATTGCGTCCATAAAAAATATTATGCGCATTTCCTTAGACGTCATTAGATTATAATCTTCCAAGTAGTCCTTAAAGGAATATAGTTGTTGCCAAGCGAGTCTATTCTGATTTCTGAACTTTAGCTCACCTGTAAAATGGATTTCATTTTGTCGATATTTAAGATTTCTTCGTAAATTCGATCTTCTTTTGATGCCCCGAACGACATGAAATCGCCGAACAATAGCACAGGGGGATTTACTATAATAGCCTCGTCGGGTAAAATCAAGACCGGATTTCCAAAACTACGGCCACAAACTTCTTTCATTAGATAATAAAAGTAAGACTTGTCTTCTTCATTTATGAGACGGTCGTGGAACACTCTCAAGCACTCGTGATAAAAAAGCCTAAAACGTTATTACGAGTTTAAGGTAGGGAGTGGTAGTGGATAATTCGTACCTCAACATTTGTACAGGTTCTCTCATCGTTCCCGAATCCGCCTGTAAGACTCCTTGAACGCATTTGGACAAATCTCTAAGGTTGAACACGTAATGAGACTTGGCAGGAGTTGGAAGCAAATCGACAGCAATTCGGTCGTATATTTCGACTGCAGCGCTTACGATCGAGTCTGCCAAATCGCGCACTGGATTTGCAAATTCATTAAGAAAACCCCTCATTATGGCCTAAACTTTCCTACGTCGGTTTAATAAAAACTAACAAAGTAAAACTTACCCTAAAAATTGCTTTTAACGAATATTCGTTCGGAGGCGAAATCAACATCATACCAAAGTGGCGTACGAAACGGGGAGTTAACGGATTTCTACCACCTCCGGGTGGAGCGCAAGCCACAGTTATCACAACATCTCGTATGTTTTTCCAAAATAACTTCTCGCGATCGTACAGTCCACCATAATCCAAAAATTGTCTGCAGAGAAAGGTGTAGAAAAGTGACTTAACGAAAGTATTTAGCAAACCTAAGCAACTCGATTGGCGGTTGTGCTCCATACTTCTCCAGTTTGGGCATGTTGACGTCGTCGACGAATAACACGACGCGTTTGTTCACAGGAGCTCCCAACAAAGTTTTCTTCTTCCTTTCTAATTTTCCTTCTAAAATTTCTTGAGTGCGCAAACTGCTAGTTTGAGCGGAGAAATTCAAATTTATCGGCACAAAGTTGCCAGTTTTAAATAAAGTGTTTAGTACTTCTTTAGCGATCACAGATTTGCCGACGCCCGTATCGCCAGTGAACATAACGGGATGGTTAACGTTTATCAGCCGTTCCATAATATAACCAAATCGCACCGTATCGATTGTTGGCACTAACATTTCAAAAAAGGGCGTTTCTGGATTATAAGCGAAGGGCGGTATAACTTTAAGCATCGGCTCCAATCGACGACTCTCTTCGGACATGTAAACTTCGAACAAATTACATCCGGGCGGTAATCTGGCATCTGGAAACTCGTCAAACTGATCGTGAACGTACGTTTCAAATTTTTCCTTAGACGACTCGAACAAATTTCCTCCGAGTCCCCAAGTATATGCGGAAACGAAACATTGGCACAAGAAATTTTTGAAACGAGCCTTATCGGTAAGAGCCTTGGTCATATTTGGTATTTGTAATACGCTCTGAATTATTTTACAAACCATGGTCGCTTTACTAACTTCAACCTTTAAAAAGACAAATCTTAGTTCTTGTAGTTATTCATTTGAGTTGGGCGTACTTGAGCAATTGAAAACGAGCACTGTTTCTTAATAAAAATAAAACCATTTTCCATTGCGTATTCGAACAATGCTATCACATATTCCGCCAAGTCTTGCGGAAAAAATTTTTCCGGAAGTTCAGAGACCCAGGACTTTACGTAAGGTAACCATTTCAGTTCTTCTGAATCGACGTAGACCATACCACACCTGCTCACCGTTGCCGGCGACGCTTGAGACAAATCTTGCACCTCGAACACCATGTGGACGTACGGCGTTAATTTAATTCGTTCCGAATTGGCCAAACATAACATCTTGTTGTCGTCTAAAACGGTGTTTAAGTTTTCGATCCACACAGCGTCAACTGGGCCGTCACAAATAACCCATTGGTGATCTTCGTTTGTGCTCTGAGAAAAACATCGTTTGATCGGTGTTCTGAATAATAAGATTCGGCTTACCTGCACTGCGGTTCGAACCATGATTCCCATTAAGCCGTCTCTCCATTCTAAAGTAAATGGATTTACCTCGCCATATAATTCACCAGCACTTACGGCTTTCGGATTCATAATGTACGTGTGAACTGGTTGGTAATATTGCCCAGGTTGTCCGTCGGTGTGCATTTGTGCTAGTGCTAATTTCAAAGTCTAAAATGGGCGCGTTTAGCGAACTTCGTCTTTTGGTATCGGCCGAGAGTGCCGACATCGATTAGTTCTTTAACGAACCGGCCATTTGTGAGCGGCAAGTTTTCTGCTGGCAGCACTCCCAGCAGCAAAACTCACTGAACTTACATTTAAAATTGCACTTTTACCACCACCCGTAGGACCTACAAGCATAACGCCCCAACGAACAATCATGGTCTCGTGTAATTGGATGACTTTTTTAATCGTGCAAGCTTCAACTTGCAATTTCTGTTGTACAATTGAATTCTCAATTGCTTGTTGAAAAACGCCGTAATCTTGAACGGGCAATTCCACTCCGGGGAAAAGATCGCTTAATATGCCCTAGATAAAATCTTTTTGTAAATGTTCTCAATGGGTTACTTATGGACATACTTGGAACAAAAATGCGTCGTCCGTTAAGAATTTTGGTAAATTACTATCGCGAAGTGCGCAAATTAAAACCACCTCTTCGTTCCGATCAGGAGAAGCTCTTTTAAGCGTACCAGCCATAACCAACACACTTTTTACTGCTCTCATTCCAAAATCGTAATGGTCTTGTAGAGAAAGTTGTTCGCTGCAGAGTTTGTACATTTGCACCATTTTATGCGAGAGAATTTTGGACGACTCGAATCCTTCTGAATAGAGCGTTACTTCCGCTATTAGGGCTGTAATCATAAGTGAGAAGAGTAAAATAACGCGAGATGCGGAAGTAACGTTACCGTAATCTGGAACCATCATGGAAACTGGACGGAATAGCGCTTTTAAGTTATCCGGCAATTCAGTTCGTCCGGCGTATCCAGGATTCATAGTGATAAACGCCGCACATTTCATAACCAATTTTATTTCTCGGCCCTCAAACATGAACCTAAAAATAATAAGACGGTGAGGCCCATTTTGAGCATTTTAGACGGAAGTTCGTGCACCTTTTTAGCTTGGCAGCTTTAGCGTTTCGTATGGTAATGAGTTGCTGCGCAATTACAGAAAGTACTTCAATGTCGATTCGATTGAACTCGTCAAAGCAACACCAAGCACCCGACTGCGCCAAACCGGAGAAGAATTTACCCATCATTTTGTAATCCAAACCTTCCGAGCAGTTAAAAACTACGCATTGAATAGCCAATGATTTGGCTAAATCTTTAGTGGTTTCTGTTTTTCCCGTACCAGCCGGTCCTGCGGGAGCACCGCCTACAAAAGGACTCTGTTATAGAGAAATGCGTTTTAGATGTACGATGTAGGTACCCAAATCTAATTGTAAGGCGCCCATGAGACATAGATAACATTTATCTGTAAGAGGAGTGATAACCAAGACTCCAGCGGCACCGAGATACTCGTAACCGTATAAAAGTTCGGCGCTGGACATGCGAGTCACGCAGTTATCGATATTATCCAACCAGTAGTACCGTAACATTTTCAACCACTCAAAATCTCGACTGTTAGAAACTTTATTTCTAGCCATGCTTGAAATCGTATCGCGAGCATGAACGTCGACTGTTATGAGCGCAATTAAGATTTTTCTAACAACCGAAGATAAATCTCCTCTTACCACAACGGCCAATTTATTTAAATCCTAAAATGCTAATATTCTAATCATTTTATTCACATTTAAGAGTTACTCACAGAAATGCATTTTGTTTCAAATAGCCGTAGTCCTGCCACTTTATCTCCACCGCCGTCTAAAATCTGATGCACGTCTTTAGCCCACATTACTTGAGATACGGTCAAAACAATCTGATTTGGATGACAACAGACCCATTGCTCTCGTACTATTTGCATGAAATGATTAATTGCTACTTTCATGCGTTTACGCAAACTTATGAACATCGCTTCTTCCACTTTGCCCAGCCAGTCTTCGACGTTTCCGCGAGCTTTCAAACCTTTTCCTAAACCGACGTTTTCGCCTTCTGGACTAATCATTCCTATTATATCGGTGGTGAGAACCATTCCGTCTCCGGCAGGAATACCCTCGTCGCCTTCTTCGGCCGGTCTGGTACCGAATTCCAATTTGGTAATCGCATCGAAGCACTTGCGCAAGTGTGGTTGTACAGCGTGTGGATTTCTGGTCTAATTAAAAGTTGTTAATTTCGATCAGTTTGTGATTAAAAAAGTACCTGAGCCAAGATATCCAGAAGTTCCTCGTTGGATAAGAAGTAAAATCTTGGGAACGCCACCCGTTTTGTTTCTAAATAAGATTCCAAACACTTCATTATTTGCTCCAATAAGGCGTTATTTTTTACGAAAGTTTCATATAGACCCGGGTACATAGCCGCTTCCATCGCGAGAGGAACCTGTAAATATTCAGAACGTTAGTGGTAAACTTTTAAAAAATCAAAGCACAAACTTTAGCCGTTCGCCTCATTATTTCCTTCCACGACTTATCAACTGCCAAAAACATTTTAGCTTCATTCGGAAGCTGCCTTTGTATGTCGGGGGCCGAAAATATCACTTCTAAATAGACCCAGCTCTGTTGGCAAGTTTGCCACTCTTCCTAAAATTAAATATAAATTACTACGAAGACGTAGTTACACAAAGACACTCACTAGAGTTCTCGAAAATAGATCTAGAATTCTCGTCCATTCGTCGACCCTCGGTTTAATCGGTCCGACGTGACGAGAGCTCGCAATCGTTGCTATATTAATGTTGCTATCGTCCAAAACAGCCTGTATGTCTTCGAGAGTTCCTAATATGAAAACGTCTTTGGTATCTCTATGTGGGGCGATGATGAATTCTAAAGCCTTCCAAGACTCTTCGACCTGAAATTAACTATTTTTAACGAGTCAAAATTGATGATCGTATTTACCTTCTTTAAGAGCAGTTCCAATCCAGCTTCGCTGCTAGCTTGTCCAGATATTTCCGTTAGTTCGTCGTAGTAGTTAAATACCACAAGCTCTTCAAACAGAGTTAGAGTGATTTCTTCTTCCGCTTTAAATTTATGACCCAGTACGTTTTCGATCTTCATCCAGTGTCGCTGCCTCAAAGACGGATTTCTGAGGTATGCAATCGTCGGAAGCTACAAACATTATATTATTCTGAGCAGATTATTTGGGCAAGAGTCACCTTATCTTTCATCAGTTCGACGTCTTCTTTCAATTTTGGTACTATTAAATTTGGGGGCAGACCTTTCTCGAATTGGGTTATATTTTTCATGTACTTGGCGGTGGTCAAATTCATCTCTTCTACATTTAAGGTATCGAAGGGAGCTGTGTGCCATTCTTCGACGGTCTTGGCCCACGTGTCTAAACTATCCCACAAGAGTATGCGTAACTTCAAATCATTCATGACTTCGTCCAACATATCAAAACGAGTGACTTCCATCTACAAAGTTTTTTGGTGAAAATTGTGAATGGAATAAATTTTTTGGGCACGTACTCGAAATTGTTTTTGGTAACTTTTATATTCGCCTGCTCTTTTTTGGCAATCGATCAGGTGCTCGTTGAGCTCGTTCAAGAAATCGGCTGCTTCTTGTGGATTGGATTCGATGTCGTATAACCACGGTTGCTAGTAAAAAAATGAGGCTAAATCAAGACGAAGTGTACAAAAACAAAAATATTACAATACACTCATCTTTAATGGTCCCGACTTCCGATATCACCGTATCAATATCTTTGTTCAGCCTATCATTGAATTTTTTGACTGTTTTTGGTTTGTCTTCGTTCTTTTTATCGACGATGCCTCTCAAGTTACCCATCGTAACGCTGAGACCTAAGTAACTCTCCATTTCTTCGGGTGTGACTAGAATTTTAAATTCTTCTATAATGTCGTATAGCTCTTTGCAATAATCCAATTCGACTTCCATTTCGTCCATTCTTAAAATTGCTTTGTCGATGAACTGTAAATATTGGACAAATTCGTCCGTCACCGTCGGATCGCTTTCTAAATATTCGCTCGATTTTTCTACTTCGTCTATAAGCACGTCGACTCTTTCCTTTCCGATTCTGTTTAGAGAAGAATGCTGAGTTTGTGTAGGTGTTTTGGGATTTTTAACTCACGCAGGCATGACGATTTCGATAATTTCGATTAGACGTTTCGGCTGAGGCAGAATGACTTCTTTGAATATCTTCGTGTGAAGGAGTATCAATCCAAGTGGTTGTAATTCTATAATACTTTTTATAATTGCCACTTCTTCGTGGTAGCGAGCACACATATTTCTAAACGTTTCCAATTCTAAATCGAAGGTTCTTTAGAGAGAGTAATTTGAAAAATATCGTTCTTACTTCTTTCGTTTTCGATAGTTTTTGCTTCTGTGAAAAGGTCTTCGACGTAAAAACGTCTAATGTACTCAAATCGTTCCATATAGGTAAAAACGGCCGCGTAACTAAATTCGAGGATTACAAAAATAGTTGCTCTCCTTTCGATTAAACCGGCGTCTTCATTTAAATAAAATTCTAGAGAGGGCCCCCAGCCGCAAATTCGGTCCTCTTTTTTATAATTAATCATTGGACTAAAATCAGACACAAATCAATTTTGACTTTGTTACAGTAAAACACTTTTACTTCGTGAAGGGATCGTATATCTTGTCTCCGAGTAACGATTTGATGTCTTTTACGCCGCGATCCCATAAATCCAGAACTTGGTTAAAAATATTTGAGGTTACTATTAAAGATGGCTCTAAAATTACATTTTCCGACGACGACACTCTCATGTAGACCATGTAAAATGGCAACTAAAAGCAAAAAAATTTGGTAGGGAATTTTTTTTAAAGTCAAAACCGTGAACCTGTAACCCGGTTTCTTCTCTGGGCTCTTCTAAAGTAGTATCAATTTCGGGAAGCTTCAATTTTTCTTCCGGTGGCAAAAATTTTAAATGTTTTTGAAACACTTCTAACAATTCGGTGGTTGATCTTGAAACCAACATGTGCAACATGTTTAGCATTTGATAATCTATCAAGTTTATAAAACTGAAAATTGACAAATTATTTTTTTGACAAACATCCGAAATGGGCGGTAATACCCGGTGAGGCGCAAACAAAATTTTCCCTTTTTCGCCTGCTCTATGTAAGAAAGTTTTGGGAGTTTTCCTCTTCTTTTACCTAAAGAGATGTTAAGTAAAATTGTTAATGCGTCCATTCTGTAAGCTTTAAACTTAAAGGAATGGAAGGGCTAAGTATTCACGAAGTTAAATCTATCAGATTATTGCTTAGAGCTTAGATGAAGAGACGTCCCAAGACGAGCTTTAGCGCCGCAAGAAAAGTTGGTAAAATACAAATCTAGAACTGAAAGCTACTGCTCAAAGAGACACAACGTATATTTTTCCAAAGTTTGAATGATTCGACCTGAATCGGCTCGCATAACACCTACCGTCGTCCAACGCGGTTTCATCGACCACAAAACCTTTTTCTATAAGAGCGCCGTGGCACGCGTTAGAAACCAATTCTTTTACAATTGTGCGGAACTCGTTAACTCTCTTCATCACAGTTTCCATTTTTGCCATCTAAAATTTTACAGTCGACAAAACCGTCCATTTTAGTCGGTTCACTTACTTGAGCCTCGATGAAATAAAATAGAGCCCAATTTTCAATATTGCTGACATCCGTAAAGGTGGTGGTTTCCATGTTGCAACACATGTTTTGTACGTGAATCAAAGCTGTGTTTAAGTGAGGAATCAGAAGAAATAGGTTATTTTCTAGATAGTTGCTAGATTTAGTGTATTTTTTAAAAATAACGCCCTTTCTCCATACGTAGAAACCCTTCCACACTCGAAAATTGAATAAAGATTTGATCTTCATAAGACGGCAATACGTGTTGTATTCTGCCTCCCATTTGGTCAAGTGGGTAAAACTTGCTTCGCCGGCGTTGTGTTGCATTACACCGTGAGAGCTCATAGTTAGAAATAACTTTTTATCCAACATCTCGTACGGAATAACTCTTAAAAGTGACCAAATTAAAATGGCAAACTTAAAGTAGTCTGGAGTTTACTTCAAAGCGTAAGGCGTGTAATGTTCCGAGGATCTCGGTACGGCATAAGCCATGTAAATAAAGTGCCCTTGTTTATCCTCTCTTAACCGTTTAATAAGTTCAGTTTGATTAGCAACCCCCGGTACTCTGTGATGAGGTAAAATAACCTCTTCTGTTTTTTCCTCTTCTTCAAAGCTATTCAATAGACCGAGGCTTTCTGGACTAGCAAATAATACTTTTCTCTTGTAGGAGGAGGTATCTGAAGAGTCATCTCGAGATCCTATAAATATTTTTGGGGGTTAATTAGAAATGGAGATGGGTGCGCGTGATTTACTTCTTCCAGGTATGTCGTCTTTGTAAAAACGCTTGAATAGTTTATGTTGTCTATCTCTAAATCCTGTCTAAATTAGATGTGAATTATGATTTTGCTTAAATGCAAGTAGTGAGCTTACCAAGGGTTCGGGTAATTCTTTTTTGTACTCAATTTTTGCTAGTAGCTTTTTGTGAGGAATGTGAAATGGAATGACATCGGATTTTCTGCAAAATAAAGAAAAGTGTGGTTTGCTTCGTTTCATTATAAACGATTTTTGAAAAGAGTGCTACTACAGGCTAATGTTGTTACTTTTTTTACAAAACTTAAGTTTCTCATTTACCTTTCATAACTACGTGGTGGTTTACATAAAAGTCTATGTGCAACTTCGCTGCTCGAAAAATTAGGTATGTTGCTGCGCGTGGCATCGCTTAAAGTTTTCGACGTTGTACTACCGCTTAGCGAAAGATTGCTAGCACCTGAGTCTGTGAATCTTCTATGATCAAAACTCATATTCTATCTGAAAGGAAGAAAGCAAAATTATATGACAGCTAACTTTGACACTGTCGAAATTTCATTATCCCGCAGAATATTTCGTAACTAAGCTACGTTGTATAATCAATCAATCCTGCGGAGCATTCGTGAGTATTATAATAATAATAGGGGAAGTATTTAGGCGAGTACCTTTAGCAATAACTAACCGGCAATAACTACACGAAAATTAAAAAAAATTAATATCTCTGTTATTAATAGAACTATCCCCTTGAAATTTGGTATACATATTGGACATTCACCACTCTACTACACCACATTGCCAAATTTGTCAACATTTCCCCCCCGGGGGTGCAGAATTAAAGTTTTAAACATTTACACATATTTTTCATCTCGAAAATTAGTGTTAAAGAGACAAAATTGACTTCTTACGCAGTTCTTTAACTCAGTACACATGATTTTTTTACGGTAGGCGGGGCGGGGGTGCACCCCGTTGTTATTTAAACAATTTAAGGTGCTTACTGTAATAGTTAATTGTGTACTGATTTAAAGAACTGCGTAAGGAGTCAATTTTGTCTTTTTAACACTAATTTTCAAGATGTAAAATATGTGTAAATGTTTAAAACTTTAATTCTGCACCCCCGGGGGGGATGTTGACAAATTTGGCAATGTAGTGTAGTAGAGTGGTGAATGTCCAATATGTATACCAAATTTCAAGGGGATAATCCTATTAATAACGGAGATATTAATTTTTTTAATTTTCGTGTAGTTATTGCTGCGTAGTTATTGCTAAAGGTACTCGCCTGAAGTAGGCATAGTCCAGTCAATGGGGAGAAAAACAGGCCATTGCCTTTCAAAAGGTGGTGTAGTTTTGATTTTTGAATATGTTATTGGGTTAGGGGCCCTGATGAAAAATCCAAGTTTTCGACTTTGAGGGGGGTCCGCGCGATCCGCCATCTTGGATTAAAGGTACGAAAAATTGGTTTTTCCGATTTAACTTCTTAACGGTTGATTCCACGACAAAACTATCAAATCTAACTATGGATAGGACAAAATGCCCTACAATATTTGTGCTATTAATTTTTTTTCTATCTGTTACGGTTTCTGAGATATAAGCTGGAGAAAATCGCTATTTTTAGAAAAAATGAATTTTTTTGGTAAACTTTGCTTGGAGACTTTTTTACCGTTCATTTGAGAGAAAATTCTTTAGAACAAAAGTTGTAGGATTTTAAATTGCCTTCAAACTGAGTGTATCACTGATATTTTAGCTCAACCAGATCCAAAGTTAGAGCAGTTTTATGATAACCTATAAATGTCGAAAAATGAGTCATGAGTGTTCGCAGCTCGAAGTTTTTGTTACAGTCCCCCCCCCCCATATCAACCCATAACAATTTCTCTCACATTTCAACATTTATTCAATTTAAAATGCTTATGAGGGGCGGTGGGGGGGGGGGTAGAGATAGAGTTACGGTTTCTGAGATATAAGCCGGAGAAAATCGCTATTTTTAGAAAAAATGAAATTTTTTGGCAAACTTTGCTTGGAGACTTTTTTACCGTTCATTTGAGAGAAAATTCTTTGGAACAAAAGTTGTAGGATTTTAAATTGCCTTCAAACTGAGTGTATCACTGATATTTTAGCTCAACCAGATCCAAAGTTAGAGCAGTTTTATGATAACCTATAAATGTCGAAAAATGAGTCATGAGTGTTCGCAGCTCGAAGTTTTTGTTACAGCCCCTCCCCCCCTCACCTCATATCAAACCCATAACAATTTATCTCACATTTCAACATTTATTCAATTTAAAATGGTTATGGGGGGGGGGGTTAGAGATGTTGAGCGAATTTTCTCGTTTATATTGCCAACAACCTGTCTCATATGTCGACAATTATTATGGGAGGGTAGTGTTTGAGAAGAGGAGATTAGGAGGCGGTCGACCTCATATAACATTAAAATCGGTTCAGGGGTTTGGCAAACAAACGCGTTCAATGATTGCGGTAAGTCGCACTTCTCCATGAAACCAGGTTTGTCAGTACCCTTTTTGCCATAACTCCGAAACTTTTTGTCCGATCCGCAATTTCTTTTTTCCATCTTAAAGCTGGTTAAATTTACTATTAGCCCTGTATATGAAATTTTGATTAATTACCATAAAATATTCTCACTAGCCCACTGAACATGTGGAAATCGTCATATTTCGCAAAAACGTACACATTAAGCGTGCTGGTGTGAGTATTTTATGGTAATTAATCAAAATTTCATATACAGGGCTAATAGTAAATTTAACCAGCTTTTATATGAAAAAACTAAATTTTAAATTTGACAAATAGTTTCGGAGCTATTGGGAAAAATGTGCCAAGAAAACTTGGATCCCACAGCAGTTTACGGTTTTTAATGTGCAAGGATTTTTATTTTATGGGGCTTGATTAAAATCTCATTTATGCGGTCTGATGGGAAATTTAACCAGCTTTCAGATGAAAAAAAGAAACTACGGATCGGACAAATATTTTTGTAGTTATAGCCAAAAGAGTACCGACAAACCAGGTTTCATGGAGAAGTGCGACTTACCGAAAGTTAGCCCATCTTTGAACGCGTGTGGTTGCCAAACCCCTGAACCGATTTTAATGTTATATGAGGTCGACTCCCCCCCCCCTCATCCTTTCTCCTCAAGCACTACTCTCAAAAACGTTAGAATGAATGATTATTTACATATGAGACAGGTTGTTGGCAATATAAACGAGAAATTTCGCTCAACATTTCTACCCCCCCCCTCCTTATAACCATTTTAAATTGAATAAATGTTGAAATGTGAGAGAAATTGTTATGGGTGGATATGGGGGGGGGCTGTAACAAAAACTTCGAGCTGCGAACACTCATGACTCATTCTCATTTCATGACTTCATTTTCAATATTGTAGGACATTTTGTCCTCTCCAAAGTTGGATTTGACAGTTTTGTCGTGGGATCAACCGTTAAAAAGTTAAATCGGAAAAACCAATTTTTCGTACTATTAATCCAAGATGGCGGATCGCGCGGACCCCTCTCGAGGTCGAAAACTTGGGTTTTTCATCAAGGCCCCTAACCCAATAACATATTAAAAAATCAGAAGTACACCACATTTTGTAGGGCAAAACCCCCCATTGACTGGACTATTATTATAGTCCATTCCAGTTATTTTTGGATTCGAGTGGTGCTACGTTTTAATGTGGCAACGGTGGTTTTAAGACAGTACTGTAATTTTAACGAAAGAAATACGAAAAACTAGACTATTCGATGTTGTCGAGACTTTAACTGCCGGTACAAGCTTAACCATCAACTTTACTAGTATAGGCGTTCCAATCATTTTTGTAGGGCATTTCATGCTCTACGAAAAAGGTAGGTAAGTAAATCAGCGAATATGGCTTAGTTTGCGAGATATTTGCCAAAAAGTGTTAAAACAGCCATTCGGAAGCCATTCGTAGATCGGTCCTATATTCTTTGTCTAATGAAGCTGGACTCCTTGCTCATCTATCAGTTTTGCATTCTTGGGTAAACAATTCATTACCTAACGATCTCTTACTCAAATTACTGCCAAAGACGCTTCCAAACAGCTCAAAATTTTACTGAAAATACGCGCCTCCTCCACTAAAACTCTTGGAGTAGAGATGTGTATTTTCAAGAGTAAACGAAATAAAAGAGTAGACTTTTCAGTAGGGTATAATTTTATTTTCTTAAATACATTTAACTATAAAACACTAATATTATAAATTAATTAAATAGGTAAATAATATATTATTACCGTAAAAACCATTTTACAAAAATAAAGCTGTTGCAAGTTAATCTCTCTAGATACAGAGTAATGTACAATGCAATTAATGTTATAAAAATTACTTTGTAATATTTACACAAAACTCATAAAGCACACATCTAAGTTCACTGGCCTTTTAAGGTCTAATCTTATAAAATTGATTAGGCATAAATAATATCCCATGGAATAAAATACTTAGTAAATTGATACATAAACTTAGGATACCAATGTATCCCTTTGGAAGGATGCTCAAACTGCTGTTGAACTTCTTGATACCTTAATAATTGATAAAATTGATAAAAAATGTCTTTTATATTATTAATTAGCCTAACAGGAACAAGAACCCAATGGGC
The DNA here is from genome assembly GCA_950108345.1 of Malthinus flaveolus. Classification (NCBI taxonomy): domain Eukaryota; kingdom Metazoa; phylum Arthropoda; class Insecta; order Coleoptera; family Cantharidae; genus Malthinus; species Malthinus flaveolus. The sequence continues at coordinate 19,459,003 of OX467287.1, read as the reverse complement.
TAAATAATGACTATCGACAATGGCGTAGCAAGAAGCGAGCACATCATTTACAACCACAGTACCAACGTCAGTTAAAGGTGCAAAAACACCAGTCCGAAACACTCGCGACACATTAATGATTTTATCTTCAAATAAATTATTGTCATTATTGTACACTAATAATGTATCGCCCACATTTAACTTGTCGGCAAAAACCGAATTACTAAAATTGATGGTCCCTTTTACGAGTAAATGTGTTGGCGTCAAAGTTAAAATATTTCCCGATGCCAATTTCACTTCTACAAAATCTCTTCTCTGTATTGGATCCCAATCTAAGAACATCAAGACTCTGCTGTACACCAGCTTGTTTGTAGACGTATCCAACGCCAAGACGTTTTCGCCAATTTTCAGCTCTGATATTTTGGCTATTTTGCCCGTAGACGTTCTTACGGTACTATCGCCGGTGAAACAACCGCCGTATTTTGCCGCTTCGGCTGATTCTAAAAAATAAAATCGTTTACTTTTCCTAAAGAGAAAAGGGGAGTTTAATGGGCGAAATAACGTTGAAATATTGAATGGGAAAGAAGTTCTGAGAAACTGTGATTGAAAGGCCTAAAATGGGCGTTATATAAGTGAGAGAAGAGAAGGTGGAAGAGCTCGAAGATTGAAGAAGTGGTGGAGAAGGTCGAAGCATAAATGGTTAAACTGGCAAATATTAGCAGCACTGACACTTAAAACACTGATGGAGGATGGAGGTGAAGTAAAAGATGCATAATGGCTCAACTTGATTAGGATGAATGACGGAAAGAAGCCAAAAAACTGAAGTTGGAGGAGTGAAGAAGGATGGAGTTCAGCTTGAGAGAGTAAAAAAATAGAAGATAAGCAACGAGAAATAGTTTCGTTTAAAACGTTTCGCACCCATTTGATGAGCCTTGCGTAAGGACGTGGGCGTCGCAATTACGAATTTTGAAAAATTATCTTCTTTAACACAAATTGAAGAGATAAGTACCTGATTTTACGGAGCAGTGAATGTGGGCACGACTTTCGTAATAAACCCAATCGAATCCTGCATCGACGGCGAGTCTTGCGAGCATTCCATATTTAGAACGATCGCGATCAGATGTGGTGATATCTACGGCTCGACCTTCGTAATGCAACGAATCGGACGCATGGTGTCCTTCTTCATCCCAACCTTCTGTTACACGTAAATGAACTCCCGGCCACTGATTCATCACAGATATGGCCAAGGTGTTGAGTTTTTCTTTGCACCTCTAAATTGATACAAAAATTTTAGAAATTTGAAAAAAGTCCTTGTTTGGAGACACAAAAATGTGGTTACGCCTACGAACTAACTTAAGTCTAATTACTTAAAACTAAAGGTAACTTGGTGAACTTGGTGCGAACTTAAGACTAAACCTAGCGCTTAAATTAAAAATTTTGGTTAAGATTTGTTAAACTTGTTTTTGGTACATACCTTTGTCGATGGTAAAAAAATTAAGAAAAATACCTAAAGTTTTATTCCTACTTTTTCCCATAAAGATGATTAGCAAAATCTTGTAATTTCCCATGTCTTAATTTGCAATTTACGCTTTATTGCTATAGCAATTTATTTGTTGCGCACTCAATTAAGTTTTCGTTTCGGAACATTTCCTCCACGTCACGTTATGTGAAGTTGAATTAATTTCGGTATTGTGGTCGTTTCAATATGTTTACCGTTGGAAGTTGATTTGCGCCTTTGCATCTGAAAGAAATTTAAAAATTGAGTACTCGTTGGCTTTGAATCTCGTGCTAGTGCAATTTCTACTATCTCAGATTCCTCACATCAGATCTTGGATACACCTGGTGAGTCGTCCAAGAGATAAGAGAAGAATTGAATCTCTGAGTTTTGATATTAAGAAGAGAAGAGCCGAGGTGTCACTTGAAAATGGAGATAGTTGTCATTGTACGGATTACAAGATGGTTCTGTAGTTCAGAAGGAAGCGCCCCATCAATAGAAAACGTTTAGGAAAAACCATGGCGTATGAGCCATATAGAAGAGATTCCACTCTCTATTTTTTTACGAAAAAGTACTTGTCCCATACTTGTACTTCTTCAGATAGTTTGAAACACCCTGTAAACACGAAATCCGATGTTGGCAAAAGCCAACCCACGATTTGCAAAAATTTTTGACGCTTTTTCAGAAATATTAAAAAAACTCTCGCCCACGAGCAACACTTCTCGCACTTTTAATTGTTTAAACGAAAATGAGTTGATTCATAAGTAAATATCTACACGCCTCTGTGAGTAGTTACGAACGGTTAAAAAATGTATGAACTAAACCGATGCCTCATTGTTTGGTAAATGATAAGTTTGGAATTTTTTATGAAAACAATAAAATTAATTATAAGTTATTTAAATTGTTAAAAAGGCATGATGAGTTTGCATGATGAAAGTGGGTGTTTACATGTTTAGTTATAATAACATATGTATTTTTGGAGGTAGCAATTTTCATGTCTCACTTAAAAAATTCGGACAAATTTTGGAGTGCGCTTTCGTAATAATTTATTATTATCGTTTTGACAAACTGAAAAGGTTTGGAAAATAATTCGGATTTCTTATCAAAAAATTGAGACGTTCATTTTTTCAAATTTATCCCAACTTCTGGTCACTTTCTGGGCCGCCTCGTAACCTCGTATAGGGTCACACTAATCAGTTGTATTGATGTGCGTGAGAACCGATTTTAAAATGAGGATTTGTTCCAGCTTTGCTTATTAAACTGGTTCTAGACCCACTTCCAATGCAATAGATCTGGTAAAATAGCAAAAACTACAAAACTAATTGATCCATTTTTAGTCTAGTCGTCCAGTCATCAGTATAAAGCGCATCTTTCATTCTGAGAAGGAATGCCAGTTTTTTTACAAATGCTAAAAATCAGAAAATATGGGTTATGCGTGTAAAGTTTTTGCCTTCCATGGCACCGGTACAAAAAAATCGTGCATAGTTTTGCTGTAAATAAATTAAACAGGGTCCGGAAATACACTTTTTGAAACGACCGATCAAATGTTGGATCACAACATGAGAGAGGGTTATGAATTGTGAATTATGACGTCGAATAGCCGTTAGTTAATCTCCAACATTTTCTTACTTTCTCTTAGTTTATGGGTTTATTCACACAAGTTGGTGTTTAAATAGTTCCATATAATAAAAATCCGGAACAGAATTACAACTTTAGGGCATTGATGCGTTTCGTGAGGATCATTGCGAGTCTAGTAACGGCAGCTTAGATCATTTGCATAACCATGGAGACGATAGCATGCCAAGTACCCGTGAACGAAGTATTTTTAATATTCTGGTCTATACGGGAAATTTTGACAAAATTCTAGTCGATTTTCTTGAAATAAATTGGTGGCGTGGCAATACTAATTTCTAATGAGACCGCTACAAACGTCCGATATACACATATACACTAATTTTAAACGGGTTCTAGCACCTAAACAGTTTGTCTGATAAAAAAACTTAGGAAACATAATTTATGGGAAATTTAATTTACTTTATTTTTTGTATAGAAAATTATTGTCTAAAAGTGCGTAGTTTTCGAGTTATAAGCTAAAAAAACTGTTTTTGGCAGATTTTGGAGTTTCTTGAAACTTTAATCACGTTCTAGCACCTAAACCCTGTGTCTGACTAAAAAAACTCAAGAAACATAATCTATGGGAAATTTAATTTACTTTATTTTTGGTATAGAAGATTATTGTATAAAAGCGCGTAGTTTTTGAGTTATAAGCAAAAAATTAAAAAATTAATTTTTGGCAGATTTTGGACTTTCTGGGAAACTTAAACGCGTTCTAGCACTTAAACCGTGTGTCCGATTAAAAAAACTTAAGAAACATAATTTATGGGAAATTTAATTTACTTTATTTTTGGTATAGAAAATTATTGTCTAAAAGTGCGTAGTTTTCGAGTTATAAGCTAAAAAAACTGTTTTTGGCAGATTTTGGAGTATCTTGAAACCTTAATCACGTTCTAGCACCTAAACCCTGTGTCTGATTAAAAAAACTCAAGAAACATAATCTATGGGAAATTTAATTTACTTTATTTTTGGTAAAGAAGATTATTGTCTAAAAGCGCGTAGTTTTTGAGTTATAAGCAAAAAATTAAAAAATAACTTTTTGGCAGATTTTGGACTTTCTGGGAAACTTAAACGCGTTCTAGCACTTAAACCGTGTATCTGATTAAAAAAACTTAAAAATCTTAATTTATGGGAAATTTATTTTCTTTATTTTTGGTATAGAAAATTATTGTCTAAAAGTGCGTAGTTTTCGAGTTATAAACTAAAAAAACTGTTTTTGGCAGATTTTGGAGTTTCTTGAAACCTTAATCACGTTCTAGCACTTAAACCGTGTGTCCGATTAAAAAAACTTAAGAAACATAATCTATGGGAAATTTAATTTACTTTATTTTTGGTATAGAAAATTATTGTCTAAAAGTGCGTAGTTTTCGAGTTATAAGCTAAAAAAACTGGTTTTGGCAGATTTTGAAGTTTCTTGAAACCTTAAACGCTTTTTAGCACCTAAACCGTGTGTCTGATTAAAAAAACTCAAGAAACACAATTTATGGGAAATTTAATTTACTTTATTTTTGGTATAGATGATTATTGTCTAAAAGGGCGTAGTTTTCGAGTAATAAGCTAAAATTTAAAAAAAGTGGTATTAGCAGATTTTGGAATTTGAGGGAAACTTTAGCAAGCTCTAGCGCCTAAACCGATTGTCTTAAAAAAACATAATTTGTAGAAAATTTAATATAGTTTCTTTTTGTATAGAAATAGTTTTCTCAAAAAGTGTCTAGTTTTCAAGTTATAAGCGAAAAGCTAAAAAATGAACGAATCAGTTTTCCGAGGTGGCAAAGTTGAAATTCGGATTCAGCATCCCAAAATACATAAAGAACAACAGAGAATTTTTTTCCTGGGTTGGTCATTTATTTTCTTATAGTGGCTGGACTAGTAGTCGGAGGTAGGAGGTAGAAGAATTTCCAAATAAGTAACTCATAAGAATAAAATTTCAGAAAATAACAAATTCTTTCATTGGAATTGGGCTACATTTATCACTATTGCCTCATTACATAAAATATGTGCTAAGACTGTCAAGTGCCAAGGAAAACAATTGATAATAAGTACATAATCATAAACATTTAATTGTAAAACCGCGAAAAAACAATTATTTTCTTGATTAATTGCTGTATTTACTCACAGATTGTTATTTAGAAACTTTTTAGCCTTATTTCGTTATTATATTTGCCATTGTTTCCCATGGCAATAATGATTAATGTTTCATTCTTAACTGTAAGCATTTCGAAAACTTTGTCTCGATAACTATAAAGGCAGAAAAATTCCATTTCAATGGTGTTTTGTCGACCACGAGCTCTATAATAATAAAGAAGAAATTCGACTTTGACGCCCTACATTTTGTAACGAAAACATCAATAGACAAAAAGGAAAAATGATGTAAAACTACGAATTCTATAGAAGCGAAGATAAGCGCACTCAAACAGATTTGAAAGCTTGCTGCTTGGCCGGAGAACTCCAAAATGGACCCTTCTGAAGCAATAAGGGTGGAATAAGTTACCTATTGTGTGGCGTAAGGTTGGTATATGCTGGAAGGACGGTTGCATGACAACAAATAAGAGGCATCACATTTGTTTTGTAGATGAAAAAGGCGACTGGTGTAATTTATCATTTATCGTCGGTAGGACGACCAAACAGTACCGTAAGGCCTCTCCTGCGCGGTATTTCCTTAATAAATTCTCACGAAGCTTCTTCTCGAGCAAGGCAGTAATTTATTTCTTCCCAAATCTGATGGCGCTCATAAATTTGAGCCGCAACGACTAAACCAATCAAAGAATTTTAGGAGGAACGAAAAAATGTAACAAGTTCTCGAGAAGACTAATTTATAAATTAAACGTTGATAAGATATCGAGTTAATAAATTTGAGATGGTTTCGTGTATTGTCACTTTCAAGTGTTAACAGCAGGTATAGGCGGTACCTTTTAAATTTGATAATTTATGATAGTTACCTAAAGTCAGAATAACATAAAGGTGCACGAGAATCGCTAATGGGATCCCTTCGTAACAAAAGCATGAGAAACAGGAAATGATGTAACGTTATATCGAAACAAAAAGATCAATTTTTAAATTATTTTACCTCCATGCGGGTGATATGGTGCGAAAAATTGTTTGTCGAAAGTTGGTTTTGGGTTGGTCTTTTATGGTACGTCAAATATCCGGAATGATCTTTAAATTTTTTTCTAGTGTGTTTGCTTTTGAAAAGGCAAACGATTTACTAAAACCAACAAGTTGGAAGGATATCGATGATCTCGACAATGGTTGGGCGGTGTTGTGCGTTGGTCCTGGAAATGCGGTGGGCTTTGAGTTATTGTTTGACTTCTTCTACTCGAATAAACCATTTAAAATGCCGTCTTTTTAAAAGAGGAGGTTTATTTACCGGCGGTGTCGGTCGTGCATGTAAAAAATGCGTTTTTGGGGGGGTACAGGAGAAGAAAGTTTCGATGACGTGTCGGAATGGATTTTATTCGAAAAATTTTACGTGAAGCAATTTTAACTACTCGTCGTAAAGGAATACGTAGCTGTTACCACGAGAGTTATATCCGCGCGGTACTTTGCACATTCATTTATCTGTGGGAAACTAAAGACGACCAATTATGACACAAAACCTGTTTAACGATACATGCAGTTGAACTGGAACAGTTAGGAAATTTAAAAAAAATTGTACTATGCAACAGTTTCCAGTTTCTAGGCGAATTTGTGGTTGCTCGAAAGTCGGAAAAATGGGCAAAAATTTCGTGAAGTTGGTGGAAAGTGCGAATTCCGAAGACCCGCTTTCTCGTCAAATTGAAACGAAACGTAATTAATTCAACTTACCGAATTGTCCATCGTTATTAAGCTCTTGATAAGAGCAAATTTTTTTTAACACCGTTCAATTATATCGAGTCGAAAACTAAACTCAAACTGACGCCAAGCAGCTCCGTGGTACACCTTCGTTTTACCTACCGGTCGGTCCGCTCAGGTATTTTCCTTTCCATCTCCCCCCTGGCAAATAAGTCGCTGCTCGTTCGGAGCTGCCCATAGATTTTACACAAAGAATTTATCCCAAAGAATAGACTCCGTGAGCGAGATAAGTAAAAGAAAGTTCTTTCTAAAAGAGAAGAGAACATTTAACTTTTTCTGGCACATTTAATTCGTTCGTTCGACTTTTCGACTCGTCGCCGGCTCGTTGTTATTCCGTACGCCCGCCCGCCTTTTACCTATTTCGAAACGAGTCGAAATTTTTAAGAATGTCTCCTTGAGAAATGACTCCCTATCAAATTACATTTATAAAATTCAGGTTTATTAAATACGGCATTTTTAATAAGATCATTCATTAATTAAAATGCATATGCGGGCCAACGACCAATTTAATCAGACAAACGAGATTTTAACCTCACAGCTATAACCGATAAAAATTCGAATTGTCTTTTTATTGCCTAATTAGAAACCGTGGCGACTTAATTTGCATGATGTTAGAGAAATTTTCAAAAATAAATATTAAAACCGAGTAATCGGTAAATACACCAAAAAAGGTGAAATTACTGTAATTGTAGTAAATGTACACCTATATACCTACCATCACTTACAAATTTATTTAATGTTCAATTAAGTTTTACTAACATGTTTACAAATTCTTCGATTAGCAATTCTAATTATTCAAATTTATGCAGCGACTAATTTACTGACTGTCGACTTTAGTTGTTATAAAGATTTACGACCAAAAACCTGAACGGTATGTAAATTTTCGTTTTACAAAATCACACAATGCTTTTATTTATTAAACGACTTATAAGTTATGTGGGAATTGGCGAAGATTTCCAAAAAAATCAAAACTAATTTCTTCCCCCCTCCCCTTTCATTCTAATAGCTACGGCGCCGGTTTCAGGTTTCAGTTTGCACGGAAGACTTGCAAACTGATGACGTAAAGGGAGAAACTGTGCAATGCCTTCCCAGTCCGGCCCTTGCCTAGAAACTCGGAGGTCTTCACTGCGTCCACCATCGCCATCGTTGTTCTAGAAAAAATTCCAAAATACACTGGACACTGTCTTTCAAACATTTCCGTTTAAAGTAAAAATGATAATAGAAAGACGTGTGAATGAATTTCTTTAAAGAAAGATTCTCGAGTTCGAGGGGGGCACACATTTATGTTCATCATCGGCCACCACCCGCAAAGCATTGTAGCTCGCCTACAAAGAAAACGTTAAAATAATATTGCTCTGACAAAAGGCAAATATTTTGTGTATGTTTGGATCTGTACTCATTATTTGAAAAGGCCATTCAAAAGTCGACCGTGATAAATTTATGGGTGGGTGGTACTAAAAGGAAGTGGAAAAGGAATGCACTTTAAAGTTGCAATTTTCAGATGTAGCTTAATAATAGTTAATTGGAAATGATTTTAATGAGTTTTGTAAATTCAGTAAATTACATTTCGTACATGGGCGTCACTTTGAGTGAGCGCGTGAGCGTGAGATAAACGCGTTTGATATTCACATCATCCCAATCTTGGCCAATTTAGATATGGCTAGCTCATTGATTATTATTACAAAGAAATAGGAGCAGAGGACCAAGCTACAATGTACCCCAAATAAATGGTCTAAGTACCTTCATATGTAATCCAGGACCAGATCCTAGTGTCCTTCAATACAAATAACAGAATGTACAAATACGAGTAACGGTATCTGGATATCATTTAGTAAAGGGGGAGCTAAGCTTCCTGCACTTGAGTTACTTAATCGGATCTATTGTGCTTCCTACAAGCAGCCTCTCCGTGCCCATAGAGCCATTCTACTTATAGGATGAACTCCAGGATTCTTACGGGAGGAGTGGTGCTTATTTTGACCCCTTGAACCTTTCTCGGCCAGTTCGCCTGCTTTACAATTACCCTCATTTCCTCGATATTCAACAGAGTATAAGAGCATTGTTTTTGGATATCTGATTCAACAGCTCTATGCACTCCAACTTTCCAACAACTTTACTGTGAGTCAATATCAGTATTTCCTTGTATTATGATTTTCCTGTTTAGGATTTCATTGGCACTGTATAATATCCCCATGAGTTCAATAAAAGTATTAAGGTTTTTACGACCGGCGTCTTTAGAGGTGGAGGTTCTAAGGCTAATGAGCCGGGGTCGAAAGGTTCTATTTGTGATACTTGACGTTACGCTCACTTCTGTGGTCGGCATTTTCAAAGATCTGGCTGACTGACTGATTGACTGACTGAGTGACTGACTGAGTCGCTCTTGATCCACCGGTATGGTAGGTACGCTCCGTAAAGTTGTCGGTAACTTTACCACCAGCAGAGAGGTACAATAATGAATAATCTCTTTCTATTCTATTCTTCTATTGATTGTATTGAACCTCTCTGCTGGTGGCGTAAGTCAAAAAGAACTTTACGGATCGGCTTTAGAATACACGCACTACGATTGCTACCGCACAGGATTCACCCAATTGCCTAACTTAACTAACCTAACCTTAACGTAACCTAACTAACTTAACCTTTTTATTGTTTATTGGATGTAAAAATCTTCAGAAAGACACCTCTACCTTCTGTAGAGGTAGTGTGAGGTTAGAATAAAAAACGCCTGACTCACTAAAACCACACCCGATTGCCCACTTTTCATGGGAATCCCCACTGCCAGAGAGTGACTCTCTTCTAGGATGTTCTTTTCCGCTGTCTTTCTCTTTGCGGTTCCCTACTGTTTACGCTTCCTACGCTTGCTTTGCGCCTGTCGCTTCTCGGCTTGAAGCGCTTAGTGCCGAGGGTTTCTTGGCTACTGCTCTCTTTCTATCCCTTTCTTGGCCTTTAGGATGTAGTGGCCAATTTAGTAACTACCTTCCATGACTTCTGTGACCTCACCATTCGGGCACATGGTTGTAGGGAGTCAGTTCCTCGCCCAATGCAAGGGGGGCCTCCATCCTCTGTATTTCTCATTGAAGGCAGTGGAAGACGGTGTGCTCGGCAGTGTCGTCCCCGCCACGGTGCTTGCATTGGGTAGCTTCTTGATCCGGTGTTTAGAGTAGTTAAAGCACCCGTGACTAGTGAGGAGCTGTGCCAGATGGTATGTCAGCTCCCCGTGTTTCCTCTGCACCTACGGTTGAAGTTCGGGTATCGGAGTTCTGGTCCTTTGACCTTTCTGTGCCTCTAGAAGGGTTTATGCACGGGTTGTTAGTGTTATCCCGTACCGAGATGTTCGTTCGGCTGCCACCAGATGAGGTGGCATAGCTGCGATAGCGAGCGCCGCTTCAAGTGAGACTGTCCTGTAGGCGCAGATAACTCTAAGCGCCATCTTTTTCTGCACTCCCAGGAGTCGCTTCTTATTTTTCTGGATTGCAAGTGCTCCCTGCCAGACCGGGTCTGCGTAAAGCACGATGGATTGCGCTACCGTGCTTGGCAGCTTTCTCCTGGTAGTCTTGGGTCCTCCGACTTTGAGCTTGATGCAAGCCAATTGCGCAGTTGCTGCTCTCGCCGTGGCGTCCTTGATGTGCTCGGCGTATTTTAAGTGTTTGTCAATGAGGACGCCGGGAATCTTGACCGAGCTCTTGGATTTCGACACCATCCAGTTGGAGGCAGATTTGCGGGCAAAGTCTTCTTCCGCTAACCTAACCTAACCTAACCTGAACCACCGGTACGCTTACTACGACCGCTACCGCACAGGATTCGCCCAATGGACCTTTAAAATACCTACCACGGAATTGGGCAAAACGTCAAGTTTAGCCATTTGGATCCATCAGCCCTAGAGCCCCTATCTCCATCAGTTCGGTTTGAAAAACTGAGGGATATTTCCCCAGCGGTAGGCTGCTGTCGAGGGCAAGCTCAGGTGAGTGCACACCTGCTCCAGACCCCTTTTGATTTTTAGATCCATCGGTAAAGACAGTTAAGTCTGCTTCGATTTTCTCAGTTGAATCCATTAGAGTTTTAGGTTTAGTAACAGTATTTTAGCTAGCGTAGATACTTTTTTATCATGCCAATCGTATAAGCGACTTTAGTGGGTATAACAAAAATTCTGCAAAACGAATCTCCAAATTATTAAATAAATGTCTATCAAAAACGAGACTGGATGGAAGCACCGCGGCCTTTCTGCTCATCTTTTAGAAACCATGTGGACTTCTACGACGTTCAAAGCCTAAAATGTGTCGTGTTCTAAAATGTTCTAATCTTGGTTCAGCCAACAGATCCAGCTAAGTCACACCTCCACAAATTTGTAGTTGCGTAGCCCAATGAGTGCGACAACCAGTTTCACACGATTGAAATGTGAAATGTATTCATAAAAGCGCCCACCCTCAAATAGCTGCGTGGGCGTGGCTTAGCTGCATCTGTTGGCTAGACAAAGATTAGAAAATTCTACTCCCAATTTTTGAGAATTTTTTTTGAAAAATAAACCGTATTACGTCCTCCAGTAAACGACTAATAAAACGTATAATTTTCTATTGATTGAATTCAGATTGTACTTAGGCAAATAACTGTGTATTAAGTGAATTACGCTTGAATTTAAGTGACACATACGATGTTATACCTTATTATGGGTTACATTCTTTCTTATTTACTCAATCACGAATATAGGTAACATATTTTCAATCATTCACTAGCGCAACTTCTAACCGAACTAACGCAAAATGATCAGCTTCATTTTATTAAACGATCTAATGTGGATATTAAAGTTAACTGGAATATCGTCGATTAACGTGCGTAAATCGTTGCGAACTCTTCATAAAATTTATCACAAGCTATTGGTTACTTATTCTACCCTTTTTGTAACGAGCGAGCTCATCGAATTGAAGTTTCTTCACGGCTTGGGCGAATATACGCACAATATCGCCTTCATGATCGTATTCGTCGAAACTTGGTTGAAATATTTAATTTTCACCTTCAGCGACATCTCCAATAAGATTCACGACATTTACAAGTTTGAGCAAGAAGTGATAAAAGATCAAGACGATCGGAAGATTGTCGTAATTTATGACAGTTACGCCAAAATATTTTTGAAAATGTTTCGCGTTTTAGCAGTTACAATATTTTCGGTTGGGTCGTCTATGGTTCTAAGGCCATTGCTCGTCGACACTTTAACTCGCATGGACTCTCTTTACGACATTGTGGACAATTCGACGGTTGTTTATAGAAGACGGCCCTTACCAGTAAATACTTGGTTACCTTTCGATATTTATAAATACTACTACGGAACGTTCTTATTTCAATTTGGAGCAGCTGTGATCACGACTGGCTCTAACATCGCGACCGATGGATGCTTAATTGGATTTATGTTGTTTGCTTCTGCAAGGGCTAAAATTTTGCAATATAATCTTTCTAAAATACGGAACAATTATCCTTTACATGGAGAACTGGATGAAAAATTGAAATTGAAGTTTGATAGGGAATATATCAAAAAATGTGTCATCGAACATCAAGCAATAATCAGGTAATTCTTTAATTAGTAGCCACATCCGGAAGAAAATTTAGTATTTTTTTTCCTCATCTAGTTCTAGTGTTCTAGTCTAACCCTTGCCTGTCAATAGATAGGTATTTATGTCTATCTGTCTGTCTGCCTTCTGGTCCGTCCTTCGTTTGTTGCTATCATGTCACTTTATTCGTTGAAATAGTAGAACTTTACAATAACGGAAACTCAACTATTTCCGGTTTCGTTACTTATAGGAAAACAATGTTTTTTAGGCTTCCTGGGACAAGAATCTTTTTAGTAGACCCATCTCGCGCTTTTGATAAAGGACGAGCCTTTACATGAGCTTTACAAACACTCTCGTTGGGAGTTCAGAAAGACTAATTCAACCCTAATCGCTACCCAGAGCTGAAGACTCACTGAGGAATTGTTTAAAATTCAATAATTCTGATTTTGGGTAAGGTTATTTTAGGCAAACCACCTGAGTGGTTATACAACACACATTACACCATGATTGGTGAGAGATCTAAGCTACGTCTAATGAATTCAGCAGATACGGTGTATCGCTACTTTGCTCACACTTTTACAACGAAGGTAATGCTTCACCCTCTCATCCGTCTATTATTACCCCAAACCACCCACTGGCTATATCCGGTTTTAAAAGTTCAATGGACTTTATCGCAAAAAAATTATAAGCCCATCATTTGAGCATCTAGGGCTTTTAGATCAATAGCCTAACGCCTGCAGTGCAGGCTAGCCCGCATTATCAGCAAGCCAAATTATTTTTAAGAAATGGCTTAACGTTGGCCCCACGTTGGGCGGCAAATTACCTAACGATGTCCTAATCCTTTCGGCACAGACATTGTTTCATAAGTCCAATGCGATGGTGATGAATTATGGTCTTTGATTTGTTCTGCTAATAGCAGATTCTCTACTGATTTTCTGTCTGCAAAAAAAGTAATAGAAGCAATTGCTGTAATGCAGTTGTTGTAGGAAACTTCCAACATATAGAATTCTAGATGATGTAGATTTATGACGCGTCTACTACTTCAGTACCAGTAGTAAACATCTCTGGCTAAAGAAGTGACGTCATATTATTACATCTAAGGCCTTTATGTTGCAGTTTCGTCAAAGAATTAAACAAAGCGATGCGCATCTTCATGTTATCCCACTTCATTGGATGCTCCATTCAAATAGCAATTACTGCCTTTTGGATTATTGTTGTAAGTTCAATTTTTTTTACTGGTTCTACCTCTGATTCTTTTCATTTTTACTTTAGGATACAAGTACAATATTAGGGGTGGCGGTAATATATTTATCGGCAATCTTTATACAACTATTTATACTTTATGGCATTGCAAATATAATCACTACCGAGGTAAGTGTGCCATTTTTGTGTCTCAATATTAATTTTTTGGCACTAAAATTGTATTTTAGTGCAACAATATAGCTCTCGGAATATGGAATAGCAAATGGTACGACTGCTCGATTTCGGACAAACGTTCGCTTCAATTGATGATGATTAGAACCCAAAAACCACTATGTTTGACTATTGGGCCACTCTATGCCATGTCCAATGAGACTGCTCTCATGGTAAGCTTACAAATTTTACAAAAAAAATGTAACGAGACACTTCCATTTGATTTAGATTCTAAAAGGAGCTTATTCTTACGTGAGCGTCTTCGTCAAGGCTTACAAAAACTAACCTCCACATTACCGTTCTCACTTTTTTGGTAGACTGTAAAGAGATTTTCTTGAACTCACTATCATCCCGTAGGAAATTGAGTAGCTAAATGGGCTGTAAGGGGTTGGAAGCACGGAACAGTAGAGCTTGTGAATGAACTCGTTGATCATTCTAGTTCGTGGCGTTATTGAGGCGAAGCACGCACCGCGCATTTATAAGACGTTGGAGAATTATTGCGTTGTAAAAAGAGAGAAATTCCACGTCAAAAATGTGCTACTGTTTGTCATCGACACTACTAGATGGCTAGTCTTACTTTTTAAATTATATATTTCGACATTAGACATTTTAGTAATTTTTCTACTGCATACCTATACCACAAGCATCAAGACAAGTGAAAGATATTACAAAACGCAATTCCTACTTTTTGTATTTGTCCAATAATTCAAACACATTATTATATAACAATTCCATAACATCATTAGCCATCACAAAATCGTAATGATTAAAGACTTTGTTTGGAACTTTAAATTTGTAAATACAATTGGGCAACTCTGAACATAACCGAACAGCGTCCTAAAATAAATCAAAATTATCGATGGAGATTCTCAAAAATATTTTGCGAATTTTTGAAATTAAATCAAAGTTTGAGAGCCTCTCTTATAAATTCTAATACCTCACTACCAGATAACCAGTCGTTATCCGAATAATACAAAGCAACGGGTGTAACAATATTGCTAATGTTGTAACTTCGAGGTTTAGCAGAACCATAGCGTTGTAAGTTCATTTTGGTACCCCAATCGAACGGCTTAAAGTCTCCTGAAGTTGAAAAATTACTCATTAATTGCTAAAATAGTTAGTTGGTCGGTCAAGCTTTAGGTTAATGTTTAGGTGACTTACAGAAGAAGAACGAAGCAAAAATGATTGCATTTTTAAAGAACTAACCTGAATTTATATTTTGGGCATATTGTAGAGCTTGAAAAGACGAAGCGCCGGCTAATCCATTATGAATCATAACGGGAATAACGCCCTGAAAATTAACCGTCGTCCAAAAACAAAAAGACAAAAAAAAGGATGGTTCAAAAATGCACCGAATCCATTTTGTCTCGCTCGTGTAACGAGATGAACTCCTAAATTTGTGAGGTGCGTCTGAACCACTATGCATAACCAACCTGTGTCATCTGTGGGCTTATTCCGCCAGTTATATGAAATCCTATACCGCAAATTTCTTGAAAAATGCCTTTATTAGCGCAAAATATTCTGTTTATCACGCCCAACATTTGTTGCATTGCAGTTGGTAATATTTCTGTGATTCCTGTGAATTTTGAGAGCCACTGTAAGAAAATTCGTCTGTTTTTAAACATTTAGGCCAGATTTGTAAAAATACCGTTAACATTGGCTCGAATAGTGCAGTCATTCTTAATAGTGGACTGTACATGTGTTTCATGTAAGCTACTGGAGCAAACGATATCATGACGGTTATATTTTTGTTAAACTCCGGCCTGCTCGAAGCTAAAATGTAAAAAACCGACGTCCCTTGAGAGTGGCCCAAATAGACCAGTTCTTCTTTTTTGGTGGTTTTTCTAATCAACGCCAAAATGGCTGGAAGGTCGTAAATGCCTATTTCGTGCATACTAAAAGTGAGTCAATTGAAATAATTCGTTTTTTTCTAATTTAAGCCAAGCACACACTCACCTAAACATCCAAAATTTAGAACCTGCGTTTGGGTTTAAGTGCAAGTGTTTTCTCGAGTATGTTGTTCCTCTGGCGTTACCTAGCCACACGTCGTATCCTCTCTCGGCTAGTAGGTACGCTAGTCCCTTTTCAGGTCCCATACCGATGAAGTCTCTGGAACTACCCATCAAGCCGTGCATCAATAAAATTGGTATTCTAGATTCATTTTGGTTGTTTGTTTTGCCGTGAGGTATTCTATAAACCTCTAAAAGATAATCATCT
The DNA here is from genome assembly GCA_950108345.1 of Malthinus flaveolus. Classification (NCBI taxonomy): domain Eukaryota; kingdom Metazoa; phylum Arthropoda; class Insecta; order Coleoptera; family Cantharidae; genus Malthinus; species Malthinus flaveolus. Next base: position 19,442,920 of record OX467287.1, on the reverse strand, counting down.
TCAGTTTTGACGTTTTTGTACACTTCTACCGGATACTCGTATTTGCGAATTAGTTCAACCTGGGAAAAATTAAAAATTATTCGATGCTCTATTTGGCTCTTTAAAATTAATAGACGTTCATTTAGTTTTTGAGCACTCTATACAGAGAAAATTGTATTATTCGATTTGTATTTACGTTGAGAAGGCCTTAATTTGAATTCAACCGAAATTTTAGTGATAGTTCTCCAAACCAAGATTAGTACCTACTGCGTACTGCGAGTCTTGTTTATTTCATGAAAGTAGATAAATCGATAAAACTCACGGAATTTGTTCGGTAACTTCACATTACGATTTCGTATATAGTAATACGAAGTGTTTTAGAACTTCTTGCCAAAATAACTGTGCGTCAAAAATTCTTACCACTGATAATCCTATATCGGTTTCATATTTTATGTCCTTTGTCGCCTTATCAGATTTTACTGCCACAATAACTTTCCAAAAAATTAAAAAACTTATTAAACGCATTTTAAAATATTTTCGTTGTAGGTATTATCTATTTAACGAGTACGCGTACTTATCACCGCATACCTTTTAAAATAAAAAATAAAATAATTAATTTCCTGTACGTATAAGTCAATATTCATTATAAATGTGATTGCATGTTTTGAATCAAAATTATCGTAAAAGAATACAAATTTAATTGTGACATAAAATTGTATTGTTTTTAATCGAGATTATCAATTTAAACCTTCATTTAACATTGATCGAATGCATAAATCGCCCAAGTTACTAGTAAATTGCGTGCGCGTGCAATTTTTGAAAAATTGTTTGGTATACCGTGGATTGTTATTTTAATAAGTACCTATCTTATACTAATTAAAATATTACGAAAGTTACAATCTTAGTTATAGAACACTATACTGAGAACTGATGCTCAGTGTGCATTGCACACTCTGTATAAGTCTTCAATAAGTTATGGAAATCACATATACGCAAGGAATATATTGGTACTTGGTACGAGTAAATTTTCTTTCTTTTTTATGCATTTTCGTCGTTTATATGCTATCGATGCTATCGATGATTGACGAGCAATTGAGCAATGCAAGAATTTCAATTAAAAAAGCTTTTCTCAGACCTCGATAATGTTTTAGAAGATGCAGTTTTTCCATGCTCATGGTGAAAATGACTGATATGAATAGTAGCATATAATAATCCAACTTAAAATTTTAGTCAACTTTGGTCATTTAAAAGTGGTCAATTTTGAAATTATTTTAAAAATCGACCACATCAAAACTAAAGCCTTATTTTGCGTAGTGCACAGCCGCATCAAAGTCGCCTGGAAATGATTCCAGTTTTCACTTCGAGATTAAAAGCTGGAACCTTTTGCGAATAATTGCTTACCTTCTGCGATACCGAAACCCGACGGTTGTCAAAAAGTCGTATTGTATCGGGTGGCTCAAAAATCTAAGAAATTTTAGCTTTTTTCAGTTTTTGTCAATTTTGACCCAGAAGGGCTTATTTTTCGGCAATGGCAGGTTTATACTTTTTAAAAGAAGATTACATTTTCTACAAATTGAGATAAGAATAATCTTTGTAGACCTAATGGCGTTCGAGATACATGTGTACAAAAGTGTGCAAAACCGGAGGCCTGTCGAGGACAAAAACTTGGATTTATTATAAAACCTTCATTATATACAACGTACCAATAAATCGTAACTATCCCATTTGACGCAAGGTAAATAATCCGATTTTTGTAAAAAATCCAAAACTAAACAAAACTAAATCGTGAGGACCGGGGTGGTATAGCGGCTAACATCGTTGCATGCAAATGTAAAGGTCGTTGGTTCAAAGCCGGCTGGCACCACTGGAGCGTTTCTATGTGTTAAATGTCCTGGTCCTGGTGGTTCGGAACCCACCTAAAGCTGTAGGTCCCGTCTGCTAATAACCACAGTAGTTGATGCGGACGTAAAATATCACATTAAATAAAAAAAACAACTAAATCGTGTATTAGTGTGAGTGGTTTCTGGGCTCATGAGCCGTGGTCGATAGGTTCTTTGAGAGATTCCTGACATCTCGTTTGCTGCGTGGCAAACATATTCAGAGTTGGTTTGACCTGTGTGGTAAAGGTCGAAGTGATCGTACCGAAGGTTCAAGAGGAGATGTTTGTCACAGCAGTCAATGAAACGTCAGGAATATCTCAATGAACCTCTTGACCACGACCCATTAGCCCAGAAACCACTCACACTAATCGTGAAAGCTCAAATTCTCAAATAAATCGTGTATATTTTTGCGAGCATTTCTACACTAGTATCTCGGATACTATTAGGTGTTCAGAAACCATAATGGTCTCAAATTGTAGAAAATATAGTCTACTTTTAAAAAGTATAAAGCTGTCTTTGCCGAAAAATGAGTCCTTCTGGGTCAAAATGGACAAAAGCTGAAAAAAGGTAAAGAATTTCAAGTTTTCTTGGATTTTTGAGCCACCTCGCACAGGACGACATTTTGACGACCATGGGATTATGGTGCACCAGAAAATAAAGAACGGTTTGAAAAAGTTTCCAGCTTTTAACCTCGAAGTGAAAACAGAAATCAAAATTTAATCCCGTGCACTCTACTCTCCAAAGTTGGAATAAAAATACTAGAAAATGAACCAATCTCTATACTGGCCGCCATTTTAAATTAAGAAATTTCCAAAAGTAGATATATTTTTAATTAGTGCCGATGTGTACTAACTTATAGCCGAGTAGGTATAAATAAGCCCCATTTACATAGAACTTAGTGCAGATTGATGGTGTAGTTTGCTGGTCTAGAACTCGCCAAGTGGGCAACGTGGCGTAAAACCATTTACATAGACTTTAGTGGTAATCATTTTTTTTCTTTTTTTTTTCTATTTTTTTTTCTTATACTTGAACGATGAGATTAAAATAGTACTACCGAAAACCAAAACGAAGAAATAAAATCAAAGCAACTATTTTGTCAAATCTTTGTTTAAATTTCAAATAGCTGGGCCGCGGGGGAGAGATGCACTTTTATGATTGGCTGATGCCGATTTACTGAGGAAAGTGGTCTAGAAGTTTAAACATTACAAACTTTCTGGCCATTGTTAGCAAAGACCTTGCCAACTATACTTCATTGTAAACGGGCACATTGAAAAAAACCCTATTCAAGCTTCTATACGATTCTTGGCCTTACTAGAACAATTAGACTACTGTCTATAGGTCTGTTCGTTGGACTTGCACTGAGTTGTTCCGAACAGTTAAAAGTAGTCAGTCAGTTGTTTTCTTAACGTCGTACGTTAATTGAACCACACCAACACCAACTTGTTTTACTCTATTTAACTGTTCTGAACAACTTAGTGCAAGTCTAACGAACAAACCTTATGTAAATGGCACTATACTGTGGCTTAAGACCAAAGCAGGAACAAAAAATAAGCCGCCAAATTTGTCTTCTGCCCTCAAGGGCTCGATAAAATCTTAAAATCAAATGGAGATGGAAAACGTTCCAACTATCACCAGACGATCAGGTGTTATTGTTTTGTAAACAATTGAACCTCTAAAAATGATGTTTAAAGAGCTATTTACACTGCAATCGATTTATCTAATTTTATTATTTGCTCGGAGCGGTATCTTCCCTTTCATGTAGTAGATAAGTTCTTCGAAAAAGATTTGCAATACGCGATTAACCAATTCGTTGCGCGTTGTTACGTATTGGAAATTTTTCTTCTGTTCTATATAAGTCAAACAGTTGAAAGCAAAATGAAAGTGTGGTTAAATACAATTCTTGTTCTTTTTGCCATTTCTACGGGTAAGTACATCTTTATACTGTGCACCAGGCCACCAGGACAAGCTTTCACGACTTATTTGTGTAAAAGTCATGGTCTGTCTTTAATCAGCCTAAAAACTAAATTCTGCAGATTTTGTATAGGCTCACCTAGGCTTTTATACAAAGAGTTGCGAATCTACAGTGTATAAGATACCGTTAGTACTGCAATTTTAACTTTTTAAAATAATTTCAAGCTAATTGCCTACATGAGACAAGAATTATCGGAGGTTCCCCAGCTCCCGAAGGAGGTTTCCCATACCAAGCTTCTGTAAGGGGTGCAGATAAAAAGCACATTTGCAACGGCGCTATTATTAGCTTAGATGTCATCCTTACAACAGCCCATTGCGTATCTAAGTAAGTCGCGCTCATATTTATTTTTTACAAGTAAAGTTCAAAAATAGGCCATTTTCACAGCAACGTACATCATTATAAACTATTACATACTAGTTCTTTGCAGAAGAGCAGCTTCTGAATTAAGCGTTGTTGTTGGAACCAACGCTCTAAACAGCGGCGGTTGGGCCTATACGGTTTCCAGCATACGTCCGCACAAACGCTACAACCGCTTCACGATAAAAAACAACATCGCAACTTTAAAACTAACTTTTGCAATTAGCCCATCGCCGTACGTGAAAACAATTCCGTTAGAAACCAGAAATGTCGGCGCTAACATAGAAGCAATTTTAAGTGGTTGGGGCATGACCTCTTACCCGGGAGAACAGCCCAACGACCTGCGATACATAATTTTGAAAACCATAAGTTTGTTGAGTTGCAAACAACGCCACCTTTTTTCGAAAGTCGACGCTTCTCACATTTGTACTTATACCAAGCGCGGAGAAGGAGCCTGCGTCGGCGATTCGGGAGGCCCTTTGGTTGCAAACGGCTCTTTGATTGGAATCGTGTCGTGGGGTCGTCCGTGCGGAGTTGGTTATCCGGACGTTTTTACTAAAATTTCGTATTATGTTGATTGGATCCAAAAGAATTCAGTTTGAAGGCTCCCTAGAAAGTAACACCACACAAATCGCTTTACGTAGTACTATTGTTTCGTGTGCATTAAGCTTACTGGCGATTATTAATTAGTTATATTTGAATTTAATTGTTTAGTATTATTCAACTAATAATTGATGAAATTATGAAAATGTATTATTAGGTAAAATTACAGTAGAAAAACTCGAGTTATTACGTTAATTAAAACCGGAACTGTTACGAGCTTGTATTACATTTTTTTAATCATCGGAAGGGAATTGCTTTATTTTATAGGATTAAAGTCACACGTCACAACACTTTTAATGATATATTCATTTATTTTTAGTTATTATTAATTATTTTAGGACTATAACATAAAATAAACTATAGAAACTCTTAGAAAATTCATTTTGTTTCCATTTGGATAATTTTTTGTATGGCGTTTTACGTCTGATCAAGTGCTGAGGTTTATTACAGACTGAACCTACAGCTTTAGGTGGTTCCGAACCATTCAGACTATCTAGAGAATCTAAAGATGCCAGACGGACTCAAACCAAAAAGCCACGGACTTGAGTCCGAGAGTCCGAACGCTCTTAGTCGCTCGACCGCTCATTTGGTTACTACTTTACTCTTTAGCAATGTCACTAGTCACTGATCAAGTGTTGTGGTTTATTACAGACTGAACCACCGAACCTACAGCTTTAGGTGGGTTCCGAACCATTCCGACTATCTAGAGAATCAAGAGATGCCAGACGGACTCCAACCAAAAAGCCACGGACCTGAGTTCGAGAGTCCGAACGCTCTTAGTCGCTCAACCGCTCATTTGGATACTACTTTACTCTTTAGCAATGTCACTGATCAAGTGCTGAGGTTTATTACAGATTGGACCACTGAACCTACAGCTTTAGGTGGCTTCCAAACCATTCCGACTATCTAGAGAATCTAAAGATGCCAGATGGATTTGAACCAAAAAGCCACGGACCTAAGTCCGAGAGTCCGAACGCTCTTAGTCGCTCAACCGCTCATTTTGATACTACTTTACTCTTTAGCAAGGTCACTGATCAAGTGCTGAGGTTTATTACAGATTGGACCACTAAACCTACAGCTTTAGGTGGCTTCCAAACCATTCCGACTATCTAGAGAATCTAAAGATGCCAGATGGATTTGAACCAAAAAGCCACGGACCTAAGTCCGAGAGTCCGAACGCTCTTAGTCGCTCGACCGCTCATTTGGTTACTACTTTACTCTTTAGCAATGTCACTAGTCACTGATCAAGTGCTGTGGTTTATTACAGACTGGACCACCGAACCTACAGCTTTAGGTGGCTTCGAAACCATTCCGACTATCTAGAGAATCAAGAGATGCCAGACGGACTCCAACCAAAAAGCCACGGACCTGAGTTCGAGAGTCCGAACGCTCTTAGTCGCTCAACTGCTCATTTGGATACTACTTTACTCTTTAGCAATGTCACTGATCAAGTGCTGAGGTTTATTACAGACTGGACCACTGAACCTACAGCTTTAGGTGGCTTCCAAACCATTCCGACTAACTAGAGAATCTAAAGATGCCAGATGGATTTGAACCAAAAAGCCACGGACCTAAGTCCGAGAGTCCGAACGGTTTTAGTCGCTCGACCGCTCATTTGGTTACTACTTTACTCTTTAGCAATGTCACTAGTCACTGATCAAGTGCTGTGGTTTATTACAGACTGGACCACCGAACCTACAGCTTTAGGTGGCTTCCAAACCATTCCGACTATCTAGAGAATCTAAAGATGCCAGATGGATTTGAACCAAAAAGCTACGGACCTAAGTCCGAGAGTCCGAACGCTTTTAGTCGCTCGACCGCTCATTTGGTTACTACTTTACTCTTTAGCAATGTCACTAGTCACTGATTAAATGCTGTGGTTTATTACAGACTGGACCACTGAACCTACAGCTTTAGGTGGGTTCCGAACCATTTCGACTATCTAGATAATCTAGGGATGCCAGACGGATTCAAAGCAAAAGCCACGGACCTGAGTCCGAGAATCCGAACGCTATTAGTCGCTCGACCACCCTGGCCGCTCACATGGATACTACTTTAGCTTTTAGCAATGTCACTAGTCGAAATTATGGGGTTACTGGCACGTTGAGGTTTCTAGAACGATGCTTGGCAAGTAAACCTTCTCTAGATTTCTATATGGAGGAGGTGATATAGATGTTCTTGAGACCCGAGACTACGGGGGCGGCTTGTACGGAAATGGTTGATGATACCCTACACAAGTACGTCTTTAACAGACGCTATCATATCCAGTTAAACTCGCAAAACTCTCGAGAAATTGTAAAACAATTATGAAGCGTAAAAAGTTTAAAAAAAGAGTTATTGCAAAGAATGAATAACTTCTTACAAGATTTATTTTTTTGCTAATGCTATTTCAATCAATAGCATGATCCGCCTTTGGACCTTCGAAGTACGCAAACTTAAAATTTTTTCAGAAAGTAAAAAGAAGAAGTTTAGGACTCATATTTACAATACCAGAGATATTTGTGCTCTCTTCACCTTCACTCAAATTTGAGGTTAAGAAAATTGCATAGTTTTTTCTTATTTTCCTAACTTGAGACAATGCTTGTAACTTGTAACAGTATGTTGCAATAAGGATGTCCAATATCGAAATCCAAACGGTTATTTTTGCGCAATTACATTACAATAGACAATAATAGGCCCTTCAGATTAAACTTGTAGTTGATTATCTTTTTTAACAAAAACACTAATGTGGTTAATATAGAAAAAACAAACTTTTCGATACTGGAAGGAATGAAAGATGAATCAATATTTAGTGGCACTTAGTGTGCTATTGGTATCCACTACCGCAGGTACGCTAAATTAGCCATATTATTATCAATAAATATTCGTAAATTATAGATTACACCAGTTTAAGAACTGATCCATATTTATCATGGCGAGTTGTTGGTGGAAGTGACGCTCCTGATGGTAGGTACCCTCATCAAATTTCATTACAATTTCGTGGCTCTCACAATTGTGGTGGTTCCATTGTTGGCTCAGAATGGATTATTACTGCAGCTCACTGTGTGATTAGGTAATAAAATATCATTTACAACTCTATCCGCATTTTTAAACAAAATCTGTCATTTTAGGATTCATCCAAGAGACTTGAAAGTTGCCGTTGGTATTAACAAACTTTCAGACGGTGGCCAAAAGTATGAAGTACTCGAAATTTTTTATCACGAAAAGTACAGCCAAGTGACGGGATTAAATGACGTGGCAATTTTAAAAGTCGAGCCTATTGCTTTTAACTATAGAGTTGCTCCGATCGCAGCAGAGAAAACTGAAGTTGGAGGCGATGTTGCGGTTATTCTTAATGGTTGGGGTACGACGAGATTATGGGGCCAAACTCCAGATAAACTGCAACATATTCATTTAAGAACGATCACCGTTGAACGATGCAAGAGTTCACATCCGTTGATACCAGTCGAAGGTACTCAAGTTTGCACTCTAACCGAACCTGGAGAAGGTGCTTGTCACGGCGATTCTGGTGGACCACTAATTAAAGAGGAGGACAATGGATTACGCACTTTAGTTGGTATCGTTTCGTGGGGTATACCGTGCGCTAGGGGATATCCAGATGTATTTGCGAGAGTTTCATCCTATGTAAATTGGTTTAATTCTATATGTAATTGCTTGTAAAATTAATAGAATAAAATAAAATATAAAAACGGCTAATTAGCACATTGGGTATACCAAAAAAGAGTGCACTCCTTTATGACATGTGCCACTTTATGTGGTCACAGTTCACACAAAAATATGCCTTTCCAGATAGGAAGCCACTTGAAAATCCGCGTAGAATACCATCGTAACGGACATGGAAGATGGCCTCCAGCAGCCGTACTTAATTTTTTTCTCAGCTCCTAATGGTCCCATTTTGATTTCTTCTAGTTAAAAACTTTTGTGAAGAGTCCCTGCACGTTTATCTCTACATCTTAAAAGTTCTGCACAATTTTCCGGATATTATGTCAAGAAAGACTTGTTTTGATAAACAACAGTGGATTTTAACTCACCATACCTCCGCATCATTTTAGTTTTTGTCAATTTTGATCTCGAAGGGCTAATTTCTAAGCAAAGGTAGAAGCTACTGTTTAGCAGTAGACTAGTTTTCCACAATTTGAACTCAGAATCATCTCTGTAGACCTAATAGTGACCGAGATACCAATTTACAAAAGTTAGCAAAAGTAAAATAGGTTTGTGGCTCACATATTCTATGCCAGAGCTTCGTGTTCTCTTTAAATGAATATGCCTATACTCAAATTTGGGGTGTAGGAAATTGCATAATCCTATTATTTTTCTAACTTGAGACAATGCTTGTAGAATCCAGTCCAAATAAAGTGGCGCATGACTCATCGCCAAGCAAAATAAGAATTAGCCTGAATATAAATAACACAAAAGACTTTTCTGCCATTAAAAATTCTTCCAGATACTACGATGGTACTTTTAAAACGGATTGATCCTTACAATGTAAAGAAATGAGTTATGCGCCACTTTAAATAGACTGGACCATAACAGGATGTTGTAATAAACAATAGACCCTTTAGATTAAACTTGTAAGTAACTTATCTTTTTTGACAAAAACACTTAATGTGGCTAATATAAAAAGAAAAGCTTTCTGATACTGCAGAAAATTAAAGATGAAGTCGTATTTAGTGGTACTTAGTGTGTTATTGGTATCCACCACTGCAGGTACGTAAATTAGCCATATAAGTACCTACCTACAGTACTTATAAAAGTATTAATATCAATCAAAATTTGTAAATTATAGATTACACCAGTTTAAGAACTAATCCATATTTATCATGGCGAGTTGTTGGTGGAAGTGACGCTCCTGATGGTATGTACCCTCATCAAATATCATTACAATCGCGTGGCTCTCATAGTTGTGGTGGTTCCATTGTTGGCTCAGAATGGATTATTACTGCAGCTCACTGCGTGATTGGGTAATAAAATATTCTTTAAAAATTAATAACCAGCTCTTTAAACAAAAATCTATTATTTTAGTGCCAATCCAAGCAACTTGAAAGTTGCTGTTGGTATTAACAAACTTTCAGACGGTGGCCAAAAGTATCAAGTACTCGAAATTTCTGTCCACGAAAAGTACAACCCATCGACAGGATTAAATGACGTGGCAATTTTAAAAGTTGAGCCTATTGCTTTTAACGATAAAGTTGCTCCGATCGCCGCAGAAAAGGAAGAAGTTGGAGGTGATGTTCCGGTTGTTCTTAGTGGATGGGGTTCGACGAGATTATGGGGTCCAACTCCAGATAAACTTCAACATGTTAATTTGCGAACGACCACCGTTGAACAATGCAAGAGTGCGCAAACTGGTAGACCTGTCGAAAGTACTCAAGTTTGTACTTTAACTAAAGCTGGAGAAGGCGCTTGTCACGGCGATTCTGGTGGACCACTGATTAAAGAGGAAGCCAGTGGACTACGTACTTTGGTTGGTATTGTTTCGTGGGGCACACCGTGCGCTAGGGGATATCCGGATGTATTTGCGAGAGTACCATCTTACGTGGATTGGTTCAATTCAATATGTAATTGCTTATAAAATAAAATAAAATATTAAAATATAAAAATTCAATTTTTTTTGTACTTGAATGTGAGTTCAACGGATCTGTTCTGAAGTTGTACCTATTGAATCTGTATACAATCTGTTTCGCTCTCCATGCCAAATAAAAAGTTGGTATATTAGCTGTTTTATGCAGCTTCTCATCACTGTAAGTATAACGCAGTTGTAATGGCGAGGGGAAGCTAGAAGCTAGAAGCTAGAACGCTAGAGAAGTGCTCCAAGACGCTAGCTCTTGTGGAGACACACTACAAGATAGATAAGTAACACGAGCTATCGTAGGAGGCAAAAAGTTATACCGGCCCCTTAAAAAAGCTTTCAAACTGAGTGTACAGGATGTTTTCTGGGTACTTAGTGGGCACTGGATGTGACGCAGAAGACGAGGCAGCTGAGCAAGTTTTTCGCGGCTGTCCAGTTCTTCTGTCGACGAAAAGATCCGTATTGGGAGACTTCTGAATCGACTAGCAAGACTTAGCATCACCTCTTCCTTCATAGTTCTAGAGTTCACTATACAAATGGGCCCTGTTGGGCTCGAGGAGGTGGTTTGCGACACATGGTTGGCCCGTGACTAAAGTGACTAAAATGATATCTGCATCTCTGGAAGACTGGAAGAGTGGAAGTGAAGAAATATGTGGGTTTCTGTCTGATATTGTTATTTATCACAAAAACATGGCTTTGGCGTAAAGTGGTTGATGTTATGAAAAAATTGAAGTACCTATATTTCAAGATGTAGATAATCAAATAATTTGTGATTGAGTCTCGATAACAAAATTCCGACATATACGCACTACTCTAATCTGAAATTTACCTCTGAACTATACTAATTTATCAAATTAATGAAATGTTAAGGATCTATTTTGAGAACAATAAAGAAAAATATGTTTTTCAAGTGTTTACTTCTAATTAAGTGGCATTATGTTTTAAAAATATTAAAATATGCATTGTCACTGTCACAGAGTCACTTGTGTTATTAAAGATAGAGAACTGATAAATGTTTATCTACGTACGTATCTACGTTTCTTTATCCGTAATTTCTAATTTGAATGTCTGGAATTATAACTAATTCCGCGTAGAAATCAGAGCCGTTAAACTAAAGCATTGAAATATTCCTTTAAGAATATCTCTGAATTAGGGAAGCAATCTCCAAAAACTTCTACAGTGTGTACCCGAATCTTAACAATTTTGGATCTTACATGGGTTTTGATCCTCTCAAGGATTAGTTTAGTTACGTAATTTCGAATTCAAGTTTATCAATCTGGCTTTCCGCCAGAGAGACATTTTAATGGAAAACCAACCCATCAATTTCTATAGAAATAAATTATTAGGAAAATCGTAAACGTTGTTCTATGAATTTTTTAAAGGTAAAACCTACTTAAAACAATTATATCTATTGCCCTAAACATATAAGATAATTTTGGCAAGTTCTATAAAAATGAGATTACCAAAGCAAAAGTTTAATTCCAATAAGTACAATGGCTTTGCGTTTGATAGCTCTTTCCCTTCTTGTAGCGGGCAGCTTGGGTAAGTTTCAAAATTTTAACCAAACTACCCTTTCGATAATTAATATTAATTAGCCGGCCCGTCGCCCTTAAGAATGGACCCAACTTTGAATTGGAGAGTTTTCGGAGGCTCTAATGCTCCAGATGGTTTGTACCCATACCAAGTCTCTCTGCAAATCAACGGATGGCACGATTGTGGAGGATCAATCGTCCATCCAGAATACGTCATCACAGCAGCTCATTGTGTTGATGGGCGAGTACTTGTAAAATTTTAAATAACCGTAAATAAACAAATAACCTTTCAGTTCAACGACGTTTGCAATGACCGTGGTTGCTGGATCAAATAAACTTACTAAGCCAGGAGACGTTTATAAGGTGCTCGAAATTTACGCTCACGCAGAGTTCGATGTTTGGCAAGTAATCAACGATGTGGCTATATTGAAAGTTGAGCCTATCACCTTCAATGATAGAGTATCAAAAATTAAAGTAGAACTCGAAGATCTTGGAGGTGGAGTTCCAGTTACACTAAGCGGATGGGGATCGAAGAGAATAATTGGCCCAACTCCCGATAATTTGCAACACATTGATCTTAAAACGACCACGGTGGAATTTTGCAATGGTCAACACAGTCGCAAGGTGTACGATACCCAAATTTGTACTTTAACCAAGAAAGGCGAAGGAGCTTGCTATGGGGATTCTGGTGGCCCATTAGTGGACCGTAAAGGGGACGAGCGTCGATTAGTTGGTATCGTCTCGTGGGGGGAACCTTGTGCTCGTGGTAAGCCCGATGTCTACTCTCGTGTGTCCTCATTCGTCAGCTGGTTCAACTCACATTGCGAGAACTGTCTAAATGAGTCTTGAACAGAGACTAAAATAAAATTCTACCAAACTTACTATTTTTAATTCTTGGATTGGGCATTATTCCCATATACAAAACAACAATAGTCACTCTATATAAGAATTACAATTGATTTGCTTATTATTTTATCTTTTATCAGTAATAAGCTTTATCTTCAAACGGAAGCAAGGCTGATAAATGATTTTAAAGAAAATTTCAAGTGTATACTCGTACATCCAATCGAAGTTGTTTAAAGTTCAATTGTAACGGAGTGAAACGTCTTCTTTGTATAGTTGAAAACTTGAAAGAACTGATTCTGATGAAGCTTTAGACCAAACTTCTACGACTTTGGGACTTTGAGAACAATATTCTTATATTTGACGATATACGTTATTCCTTTTTTAAAAACAGCAAACCAAGACAAAAATTCCCATACTCTTTTCCTATTTCAATTTAACCCAGCTTGCAAGTTTCCGGCAAGTTTTTGGAAATTTTGCGCTTTTAAAAATCATTAGGAAATCAACATTAAAAACTTTTAAGGAAAACTAGTAAATTTCTCGTTTTTTTTCGAAAACAGTACATAGTTCAATGGATTCTTAAGAGGCTAGAGCTACTCAAAACAATCATATCTCTGACTTGAATTCAAGATAATCTTCGTCAAATACTATAAAAACAAAATCTTTTCCCTGAAACCTTAATTCAAATCACAATGGCACTACGTTTGATTACTCTTGGTCTCCTTGTAGCTGGCAGCTTAGGTAAGTCTCAAATTTACTCAAATTATTGTTTTTTCACTAATTATTATTTTTAATTAGCCGTTCCGGCACCTTTAAGAGTTGACCCAACTGCGAATTGGAGGGTTATTGGAGGCTCAGATGCTCCAGATGGTGCGTATCCGTACCAAATCTCTCTCCAAGTCAATGGAAGGCACAACTGTGGAGGATCAATCGTACATTCAGAATATGTCATTACAGCAGCTCATTGTGTTGATGGGTATGTACTACAAAATTTTAAAGTGTAAACTGTTCGTAACAAAACAATTCTAGTTCATCAACCAATGGATTGACTGTCGTTGCTGGCTCAAATAAACTTAGCGAAAAGGGAGACGTTTATCAAGTTCTTGAAATTCACTCTAATGCAGAATACGATCCTTGGAACATCGTCAACGATGTCGCTATATTAAAAGTAGAGCCTATCAATTTCAATGAAAAAGTTTCTAAAATTAGCGTCGAAACTGAAGATCTTGGAGGTGATGTTCCAGTCACTCTTAGTGGTTGGGGTTCAACCAGGTTAGGCGGTGCTACTCCAGACAATTTGCAACACATCAATCTTAAAACTACCACGGTTGAAGCGTGCAATAGTGCACACAGTAATACTGTGTATGCTACTCAAATCTGTACTTTGACCAAGAAAGGCGAAGGAGCTTGCCATGGTGATTCTGGTGGCCCATTAGTGTCACATAACGGAGACGAACGTCAATTAGCTGGAATCGTGTCGTGGGGACAACCTTGCGCACGTGGAAAGCCCGACGTCTTCTCTCGTGTCTCTTCTTTTATTGATTGGTTCAACACAAATTGTAACAATTGCTTGAACTAAAATAAAATCGTACAAAAATTAAATTAGTCTTTAATTATTTTTATAATTTTGTTCCTGTTCCTGTATAAGACTTGCCGTTCTTTCTATTACTCCATCGCTAGTTAAGTTTCCACAAATCACCAATTTATCTTGCAATTGTGAACTGCACTTGTTATCGTATCTGAAAGGTTCAGAGAAAGAAAATTATCCTTTGTGGATCTTAAGCCATTGATGTAACTCGTCCAGTTTCTGTAAACATTCCATCATTACTCAAATTGTATTTGACAGATAGTCAAATACAATTTGAGTAATTTTTCTATTTAAAACATGATACAACAATAAAATTTTTAACTGGAAGTTCGAGGGATCCACTCTATTCAAACCACCTAGAAAAAATTTTAGTACGTAGTAAAATAGAGTTGAAGAGCTTCGATCCACTCAAAACCTTTTTCCATTATCAACTTACTGTCCTTAAAAAGCGAGATAATTTTTTCTCAACGCTATAAAAGCGAAACTATTCGTTAAAAAGTTAAATTCGAAACACAATGGCAATGCGCTTGAGTATTCTCGGTCTTCTCGTAGCTGGAAGTTTAGGTAAGCTCAATATTTAAATCAAATTATGGTTTTAACAATTAACTTAAATTAGCCGTGCCGTCGCCGTTAATAATTGATCCGAATGCGAATTGGAGAGTTGTTGGAGGTGCAGATGCTCCAGACGGAGCCTTTCCATACCAAGTATCTCTCCAAAAGGGTGGAAAGCATGACTGTGGAGGATCAATCGTACATTCGGAATATGTCATTACAGCAGCCCACTGTGTTCTTGGGTTTGTATTTTATTTTAACAACTAAAACTAATCGTTAGTTAACAAGAAATTAATTTCAGGACAACAACCGGAATGAGCGTAGTTGCTGGATCAAATAAGCTTAGTGAAAAAGGTGACGTTTATAAGGTAATCCAAATACACTATCATAAAGGCTACGATCCTGAGAACATTATCAACGATGTGGCGATATTAAAAGTAGAGCCGATCGCCTTCAATGATAAAGTATCAAAAATTAAAGTCGAAACTGAAGATATCGGTGGTGATGTTCCAGTTACACTTAGTGGATGGGGTTTAACGAGTCTAGGAGGTGGTATTCCAGACCATTTACAATATATTAATCTTAAAACAACCACTGTCGAATTTTGCGACAGCCAACACACTTTGAACGTGGACGATACTCAAATATGTACTTTAACGAAGAAAGGTGAAGGAGCTTGCAGTTCTGATTCTGGTGGTCCATTAGTTACACGTAAAGGAGACGAGCGTCGATTAGTAGGAATCGTGTCGTGGGCAGTACCCTGCGCCCGTGGTATACCCGACGTCTTCGCTCGAGTCTCTTCATACATTGATTGGTTCAACTTACACTGTGACAATTGCCTGAACTAAAATAAAATTGTACAAAAACTAACATAGTTTTATAATTTTTCTTTTGTGCACCTTCAAGAGCTGTACCTCCTTTAGGAGGCACCTTAGAAAACAACTTTATTAAGATTGCACCTTCAAGAGCTGTACCTCCTTTAGGAGGCACCTTAGAAAACAACTTTATTAAGATTTTCGTTGCAAATTGACTCACTCTATATCCATTAAAAGGTCGAGTATCGAGTACACATTTTAGAACCACCTTCTATAACTTGAAAATGTTAATTTATAAATTTAAAGATTTTGAAGTACACGATTAGTTTTGATTTCAAATTTCAAGTCGCAAGGTGCTACATTTGAAGATCTGCCTGGTCAATTTAGAGCTCTAATTCTACCAATCTAATGATTCGGAAACGAATCATTTAAAAAGTTTCTAACATAACTGTCTGTCTAGTGTCTATAGATACATACGAGGATGTATTGATAACTAGTTAGCCTAGACCAGTTCCACGCAAAAAAAATATTGCGTTACCATAGCAACGAATAAGAACTTATTAGAAGTGTCAGTGTAAAGTTTGACGTCAAAAAAGTAAACCAGAGTTAAGCAATAAATTAAAAGAAAAAAGATGTCCACCGAAATTGTGAAAATCGAAAAATTGGAGTATCGAGCCATCATCAAGTACCTGTATTTAAAAGGGTTAACAGAGCTGAGGTACTCAGTACAAAATGTACCTGACAAAAGTAATCAGTATTTTTAAGTACTTGGAGTACTTTACTCCAAGTACTTTTAAAATTGTTGTACTGGTACTGGAATTTCCAGTACCGATATAAAAAGTACTGGTACTGGGTACTTAATATATACCAAGTACTACTTAATACTTAAAAATGTACTGCGTAACCAAAAAGTACTCTAAGTACTTCACTAAAGTATTCAGTATTTGAAAAGTACTCCCAGTATTTAAAAGTACTCCCAGTGTATAAAAGTACTCCCAGTGTATAAAAGTACTCCCAGTATTTTAAAGTACTCCCAATATTTCAAAGTACTCCCAGTATTTAAAAGTACTCCCAGTATATAAAAGTACTCCCAGTGTATAAAAGTACTCCCAGTATTTTAAAGTACTCCCAATATTTCAAAGTACTCCCAGTATTTTAAAGCACTCCCAGTATTTTAAAGTATTTGACAAATACATCTTTTCTGAACTTTGACGGCGTCTTTCCCATTAATAATTTTGTCGTGGAAATGCAAAATAGTGAGTAAAAAATTGGGCTTTTTTCATCTTTTTCAAAAATGAGTTGTAAGTTTGGAAACTTTTTAGTTTTTAAAATTTTAGGTCATTTGGGGCATTTTTTCGGTACCTACTTGTGACTTGTTGACAAACCATTCCTTTAGCACAAACTTATTTTGATGTACCTATTTACTATTTACCGTTAGGTTCTTGCGACCATGTGCAAGACCTTTTTGAATAATATTATTATTATTTGTTTTTTCCCAATTTCTAAAATGATATTTCTTCTCTAACCTACCGGATGTCAGGCGCCAAAGATCATTTTTGTTAAATTTTGAATTGTAACTAAAAATGTATAAATAAAAAATAAAATATAACTCAAACTTTATTGAATATTGAATACAGTGTTGGATCAAGTAAATTCAGGCTTCACTTAATATTACTTGAAAGTGTAGAAAAATGTATTTAAAATATATACAGGGTGTTAATTAATACGCGTTACAATTTTATAGGGCATGTAAGAAATGCAAAAATAGACGGAAATTTTCCTCTAAAAGTGTGTCGTTAAACCTTTAGTTTTTGAGATACAAGGTGTTACATTTGTTCAAAAATCTGGAACCTACGACGAAACGTAAGATGACTTTTTTTCTGAAAACAAAATTTTGAACAAATTTAAAGGCAAAGTTAAAGGCGCAAGGTTTTGCGCGAAGTTTTGCCTGCATGGTTTTAGCTGCAGAAAGGTGCAAACTTTGCGCAGTTTTATCCGGTGGCGTATTAGCGTATGGGCAGATAAGAAGAATGAGAAGATGAAGAATAATCGACTAATCTCTTTTTTTAAGCCGTACTTACTTATATAGCAAAGGATAGGTATAGGGTAGGGTAGGGTACTTTATAGAATAAAGTATGTGGTGTGGCATTGACTTGATCTGTAATCGGAATTCGTCGTTGCTTATCGGGATGCGCTAACTCTGGTTCATGTCTTGTGACGCGACCAGTACATGCTCTATAAAATTGTAAATTGTAACACGTATTCATTCGTAATACCCTGTATAAGGTCGTTAAAATTGTATTACCTAATGGTGGATTTCTTTACCTAAACTACAAAACATCAACTAAAGGTTAATATTAGTACGTTTTGTTACAGTTTTATTTTATGAATTTATATCACTTAAAAATCTCATATCTTTATCTCATTATCACCTAAAATAACTTTTTTTGGCATCTTTTTAGTTACCTTTTTTTAATTTTTTTTCACCTAAAAAACCTGCAAAATGTATTGGGTACGAATTTATATTTTATAGAAATTAATGTAAAAATTTTAAATATTTATAGATTATATTTATTAAGAAAGTTATTATACCACTTACTAGTGCCCAATACATTTTAGTGTGGCTGTACGGATAAGTGATTCAACAGGGGGTACAGTACCTAGTGCCTATACAAAGAAGAGAGTCCTTTTTGTAAATATTGTATAATGTAGTATTTGGGAATTTCCAATGATCTTCGGGTACAATAGGTATTGTTTGTTTAGTCGGGTTTATTATTTGCTACTACATCACTTCGGCACGCGGCAAGTAACTAATAACCTATAGATAAACGGTCTATAAGACCTTGTTCTTTATCGGATACATTTTTTGCCATTAAATTGACGATTTTGAATTTGACATTTTTGTCACGAGCCGCCACTGCTTATAACAATAAAACAAAATCATTGGAAAGGTCTTTTGATCTTTTCTAACCTTTGCACCGCTGGCAAATACATCCACAACTTCATAAAAGTTTATTTCATTGCATTTAGCTTTGGGTT
The DNA here is from genome assembly GCA_950108345.1 of Malthinus flaveolus. Lineage (NCBI taxonomy): Eukaryota > Metazoa > Arthropoda > Insecta > Coleoptera > Cantharidae > Malthinus > Malthinus flaveolus. Next base: position 19,424,191 of record OX467287.1, on the reverse strand, counting down.
TGATAATGTGGATCTACGGTAGTCTAATTAAATAAAAACGAAATTTTAGAGCCGATTCCATACATGTGCCGAATACTTTCAAGGATGTAATTTTTATTATATCGAAGACCGAAGACGTTTCGACATCTGGTTTATATGATGGGTTATAACGTTCCTTTTTAGTAAAATAATTCTAAATGCTAGAACGCATAGACCCTTAGTGTGTCCCGATCTAATTTATTACTTTATTTTTATTAGTAGGTACATAATATAACTTGCCGCCTTTCCCAAGTTTCATTTTGTTTGTTAAAAACACTTTTTCAAAAGATGTTTTATAAAATTGTATTTGGCGAAGAAAAACTCGAAACGTTTCCGCTACCAAATTGTTTTTAAATAACGTTTATTTAACTTTGCAAAATAGGTGTTAGTTGTATGAAATATAAAATGTAAATAAACGAAAAGAAAGTAGGTACTTTGGGAAAAAAAACAATGAAACAACATGTGCCGATTAAGCCGGATGCCTAACAATGGCACTAACGCACAAAGGGCTGCCATTTTTGGCGCCAAATATTTACAATCCAAAATGTGGTTGACCATTTGACCAATAATACTTATATACTAACCTACGAACGAAATCTGAACAGTATTAGTTATTCCTTCACAAGTTTCACTCTCTTCATCTGAAAAAGTTTCAGTCCTGTGTGTTAGCGAAACGCGTTACACGGTTTTAAATAAAATACGTTGAAATTTAATTCTTAACTCTTATAATCTACTATAAATAATTATATAAGTAATAGTCGTGTCTTAGTGTATTGTGTGTTTGTGCTTGAAATTATTAAAATTAAACAATAAAACGTGTAGCATTCCAATGAAGATGGAAGATAGTAAACAGTCTGAATTATCATCCGATTCATCCATTATTGATCCATTCGAAACATCGGGGGATGACGATTCAGACTATAATCCTAGAACGAGCAAGAAGCGAAAACTGCTACCAGATTACTTTGGTATAAGGCAAGGAACAAATGCCCGAACTGGAGAAACTTCCATTAATAAACCACAACCACAACATACTACTAAAAGTGTTTTACAAAATGCTACAAGCGAAAGCACGAGGTCTAATAGTGAAGACGCTCTATTAAAACAGAGGATACAAAACAGCGCTATTTTAGATGGAAAATACTTTGAAGTTGTTGGAAAGGTAAAGGAACTGATCTGATAATACAACGTTATTAGTTTATAATTTATATGTTTTCAAACTAATTCAAATCCTCAATAACTCGAATCTTCAGTAAATCAAATTTTTCACTAATCCGGATCCGAGGCCATACTGTATACGGGTGTTCGGATATTTCTTGGTCAACGGTCTACACATCATTGTACAGGTCAAAATAGCACTAGAAGCTCATATAACAAAAAGTCGAAATCTCAATAATAAGAAAGTTGCGGGGCCTTAAAGTTGAGTTTTTAAATTTTATTGTTTGTCATATTTACTTTAAATTTTACCGAAATTTTTTGATATTGAAATTCTTATTATTGAGATTTCGACTTTTTGTTATGGGAGTTTCTAGTGCTATTTTGACCTGTAGAATCATGTGTAGACCGTTGGCCAAGGAATATCCGAACACCCTGTATATATTTTTAAATTTGTTTCTAAATTGTTTCAGGTAACAGACACGAATCACATTCGAGCAGAATGTAAACTGTGTTTACAAAAAACAACTTTCATCAAAGGCTCTGTAGACATATCTACAAATTTTGTTAAACATTTAAGAAAGAAGCATAACAACCAATACGAAGCTTACAATTTGTATAAAGAAGAGAAAAAAAAGAATCGTAGTAATCATATACTTAATGACAATAATACTTCTGCTTCTGAAGCTAGTGCATCAAACGAGAAACGTCGGTTAAAACAAACGCCAATTTCATTTAAGCAAAAAATATCTCAAAAAACCTTTGATGAAAGAATCATAAAGTTCGTCGTTGACAGTATGTCACCGGTTTCTATAGTTAGCAATAGAAGCTTTATCAACATCTTCGAAGGCATGGATTTGAAAGTTATAAATAGATTTGCGGCAGTTAGAAAAATTAATGAACAATTCCAAAACATGATTAAAAATATAAAGCTGCAACTGGACAGTTGCAGTTTTGTATGTACAACAGCTGATATTTGGTCGTGTAAAAAAAGAAGTTTTATGGGTGTAACTTGTCACTGGATAGATGACCAGTTACAACGCCAATCGGCTGCATTATGCTGTCGGAGATTCGAAGGAACACATTCGTTCAACAGGATTGCCGAACTATTAGACGAAATTCATAAGTCTTACGGATTAGACAACAAAAAGACCATGGCAACTGTAACCGATAATGGTTCAAATTTCGTCAAATGTTTTAAAGAGTTCGGAATTTCGTTCCAAGAATTTAATTTGCAAGATGATGACATAGAAGACGAAGAAAAAACTGAAACTGAACAATGTTCATTAGAGTTTGTTAGTGTCTATGAATCGTTTGAATCTGAAAATGTAGAGTCTATGATCTCGTCCGAAGTATATAGATTTTTACCGGAACATTTAAGATGTGCTTCACACACAATAAATTTAGTCGCAACCACAGACTACAATAATTCATTGCGAAGTGCTCCGTACCTTAAAAATAAAAATTGTCAAATATTTAATAAATGTTCAAATCTATGGAACAAAGCACGCAGACCCAAATCAGCGGAAATTATTCAACACGTTTTGGGTCACACTTTAAGTTATCCTAGTGTAACTCGTTGGAATTCCACATACGACGCTATCCAACAAATTTTAAGGTCCAAAGAAAAGTTGCCAGAACTTTGTAATAAATTATTCGTACCCGTGTTAAGTGAACCTGACATATCATTTTTGCAAGAGTATGTTGAAATTATGAAACCGCTTGCAGAAACGCTCGATTTTCTTCAAGGAGAGCAAAATACCTACTATGGATACCTGCTTCCAAGTATTGTGTCTATGTATACTAAACTTGAAAAGCTAAAGTTGGGGCAGTCTGGAACTATTAATATTAAGCAACTTTCAAAGCCTCTAGACTATATTTTGGAGTCTATAAAACGACGGTTTAAAGAACTTTTCATGCTGAGTTCTAAAACAGCTGTTATAGCTGCAGTAACAAATCCAAGGTTCAAAATGAGATGGTTTAACGCCTTCAAAGATTCAAAACTGCAAATACAGGCAAAAGATGTTCACTCTTGGGTCCTTGCCGCCGCTTTAACCTTGGAAAAGGTAGGAGAAGGTGAGGCAGAAACGGTTTTGAACGAAAATGTCGAAGACACATTTTTCGATTTCAAAGAAGAGGAGTTCGCCCTGACTCCTACAGGACCTTCGAGTGATGTTTTTCAAACGCAGTTCGAATTTGAATTACTGAAGTATTTTAACGACAACAGGGTCGTTATTGGAATGTTAAATGATTATTCCACGGTTAAAAAATTATTTATAAAGTATAATTCCATTTTACCATCTTCTGCTCCCGTGGAAAGATTATTTTCATTTGCGCAAATAATAAACGCCCCGAAACGGCATGCCCCGAGTGACAGTAATTTCGAGAAGTTGGTGCTATTAAAAAGTAATAAACATTTTTAATACTCTATTAATTAGTTTTAGTTTAATTAGCTTAATTGTTCGTTTTTATTTTATTCTTGGTTTTTATTTAGTTATTTAGTTATTAATTATTATAATATTTATATAATTATATCCTGGACCCACCGGGACCTTAAACTTTCTAATATTAAAGACAAGTAGTACTTGTAGACTAATTATTTTTATAGGAATTTATACTTTTACTTTTTTCTAAATATTTAAGTTAATGGAAAATTAATTTGTTTAAACATTATAAATAGAGTAGCATGTAAATTGTTTAAGTAACTTCTGTAACACCTTTAGTAATAGCTAGTAGTTACGCTGTTCAATAAATATTTTTAATCCACAATTTTGAACCTGAATTATAATTATATTTTATATTCATAATTTTAAACCTAAAATAAACAGTTACCTACCTACAATTAAAAAAGTGCAATATACTTGTGGAATAACTAAAAACATCCATTTGTCACATAATTATTTTAAGTTTATATCTGTAAAAAAAATCTATTTCATATTAGTAATTAGTTTAGTTAATTTAAAACTTAATCGTAATCTTTTTAGTACTTAAGCTATAATTATACGAGCCCTAACACATAAAAATGTTCGGACACAAAGGTTGTTTTTATATAAAAATTTAAAAATTTAAATTTTATTGTTTATATCTTTATATTGTAACACTAATAAAATAAATATTTAGTAATAAATATTAAAACTGACGGATATCTAAATTTTAATTCATCAACAACAAATAAATATAAAAAAAGTGTGAAATTGAGAAAAGTCTTTTATTTTGTGTAGGCACACTGTCGTAAATCAAGCCGACTTCAACAGTTTACTACCATTTCAAACATGCTAAAGTAACTCACAAGACAAGCATGCCAGTTAGGACAGCGCGCATTTAAATACGAAATTATTAATAAATTATTTAGGCAAATTGGCGCAATAATTAATAAAGCAATTTTAATAATATTTATAGAAAACTTGAACAGTTACCCAAACTATTTTCTAAAAGAAGTTCCTCTAGCAGAAATACAATCATTCTTTAAATATCAGAAAAAGTACACATTCTTTTTATAGTAGTACTACTACGTTGTATTCTATTAAAAATTAAAACTTTTTTTGGAACTTTTTGAATGCCTACTAACACAACTATTATACGTGTTCACATTTATATTTGGGTACAAAATTCTAAAAAGTGCGTACTCGTTATGTCAACAATAATGCCGGTCATAAATCTACCGAACCTCAAAAGTTGACCATTTAACCAAACTAATGTAGTTAAGTTGTTAAATAAACGTATTGGGTAAAAAGAGACAGTGTATTTTAATAAGAAATTCCTAGCAAATCGTATTGGTCAAATTACAAGTTTATTTATAAAACTATTGCAATGGAAATTGTTTTAATCGAAGTGAGATGTAAAAATTTATAATTTACACAGACAGTTTTTAAAAAAGTGCCACGAGCACAAACATAATTATTTTTTGAATTTCGCAAACAACGCATATTTTTGTTAAATGTTTTTAAGTATCAAAAATTACAATTTTGAAAAATCCTTTGGCTAAAATGTAAAGCATTGTACGTTCAGTGCTTGTGTTAAATAAATTTAAGTAGTTTAAAAAAAGAAAAGCTGGCGGAGATATTCTACCCAAACGATACTTTAAAAAGTCATAACAAATTTATTTAGGGAACCCAAATCCCAAATATCTACTACCTGCTGCCGTCTCTGATAATTCTGTACGCTGCGTTAGTTACCCCCGCCTTTAAAATTTCACGTTCTGTCTTTCTCTCGTGCACTAAAATTTTTACATGGATTGGGTCCTCGGTCCGCCCAACCTCGACATAATTTCCTCTTCGCACGAGTATATTCAGTTTACAATTTCACTTTAGAGTCCTCTTAATAGTTTAGTCGACAGAGCTATAAAATTATCCGATAAAGAATACCATCCCCAAAACATCAAATTCATAAAATACTTGCTTCAAAAAACAATTACCCAATTACATTCATAGAAAGAAACATAAAATCTAGAATTATACAACTAAACAAAATTATTTTAATATTAAAAAATTGATAACTTTTGTGGAATAATACTGCCGAAAGGATACATTGAAAAGTTCATAAGAGCCTGTCTGAAGATGACACTCAAAAGATTTATAATATTTAAGCCTATAATAAAACTATAAATTAATGTGTTTAGAGGGAGGAAATACTGATTACTAATTTTTAAAACAGTATTTAAAAGTACTTTAGCAAATTAAATATTTAAAAGTACTTAAGTACCTACGCTACTAATTAGTCAAAATAATTTTTAAAAATACTGGGCACTTCTCAAGTACTTTTTAAAAATACTGGTAACTTCCAAGTACTTTTTAAAAATACTGGTTATTTACAAGTACTTTTTAAAAATACTGATTACTTTTAAGTACTTTTTGAAAATACTAGTAACTTTCAAGTACTTTTAAAAAGTACTGGTTACTTCTCAAGTACTTTTTAAAAATACTGGTAACTTCCAAGTACTTTTTAAAAATACTGGTTACTTACAAGTACTTTTTAAAAATACTGATTACTTTTAAGTACTTTATGAAAATACTGGTAACTTTCAAGTACTTTTAAAAAGTACTGGTTACTTCCAAGTACTTTTAAAAAAAACTGGTACTTAATACTGCAAGTAAAAATAAATGAAATGGAAACTGGGTACTGGTTACTCCCAGTACTTTTATTTGGTACTGCTAACAGCTCTGAGGGTTAAGAGGTAAGCAGATTTACGAAGATATGGTTAATACCCTTGGTGATCAATGTCCTTCGTATGCGAGCGTGAAAAATTGGACTGCAAGCTTCAAAAGAGGTAAATTTTCAATTGAAGATGATGACCGATCGAAAAGTTCTTGCTTCAGTTTTTTGGGATTGCCATGGAGTAATCATGATGAATCATGGAGATTACTATTCGACATTACTGACCACTCTACGAGAAAAAATTACAGAGAAAAGACGCGGAAAGCTATCCAAAGGTGTTTTGTTTTTGCAGGACAACGCCCCTGCACACAAATCTCATGTTGCCATGAAAAAAATTCGTGATTTAGGGTTTGAATTACTAAAACACCCCCCTTATACTCCAGATCTGGCTCCGTCCCACTATCATCTCTTTCCTCAACTGAAAAAAAGTTTAAAAGGTTGTAAATTTTCTTCCAGCGAGGAGGTAATAAAAGTTGTGGAGGTCTGGTTTGCAGAGCAAGAAAAAACATTTTTTTTAAAGGTCTAGAGACGTTGCAGGTTCGCTGTAATTAGCGGCGGATTAACAGACTTTGGCGCCCTAGGCTATAATGATCCTAGTGCCCTTTTTTAAATTTCTATTTGAGAAGGAAATGGAATAAAATAGCGCCTAGGCAAATTGTATTATTGTTCAAGGTCAAACGGCTTAAAATGAAGATTAGGAATTTTAGTAGCAGTTGATAGTGTCTCCTAAAAAGATGTTTCACAAAAACAAAATAGGAAAATTACTATATTATTTCAGATACACACCAAATATTGTTGAAGAGTTCCGCGAATCCTAAAATCCTAGACTTTAGCCTAGTTAGTTTAATGTTAAATCCAGGCCTGGACCCTGTTTCCTTATTAGGTATCAATTTTAATTGATATAATAGTTTACATCTAAATGATAAACCCAAGTGAAAAAGCTATCTTACGCATTTTCCAATAAACAATTAAATGGGTAGAAATAAATTTTCATTTGGCACTACACTGTTGCCTCCTCTTTATAACTTGTTAATAAGTTAAATAAAAAAATCCGGCCAGAGTGGAGGTAAAAATCTTATCAAATAATTTATTTTATATTTATTTATATTTTGTTATTATAAATTTAAAGATTGCTGAAGGGCACTTCTTCTCAACTTAGGTATCATCCGTACTATAATTTGCTAATTTTTAAAATGGAATGTTTGTTAATATTTACCGGAACCTTTATCTCAAAATAATTTAATTATTGTAATTTTATTTTACCATTAGCAATTGGCGCCCTTTTTTGACTTGGCGCCCCTAGGCTACAGCCTCACTAGCCTAGTGGGTAATCCGGCACTGGCTGTAATAAATGTATCCAATTAAGAGGAGAATATGTTGAGTAATAAAATATTTTGACACTGAAATTTTGTTTGGTTCTATAGTAGGCTAAGAATTTTTCAATATAGCCTCGTATGTTATTTCGAGTGCAATTTGTCAAGAGTCTATAATATATTAATGTTGGGTACCATACCCACAATATGTCCTTTTGAAACGGTAATATCATTGCAGGGACACTCACGGGACACTGTCGACTATACAAACGGCTCCATACACTGAGCTCGGTAGATAATCCCTTATGTCGTGAATGCGAACTAGAAAACAAAACGGCTAAACATGTGCTTTGTCACTGTCCAGTCCTAACGTCGATAAGAAGATCCCCGTGTTGGGGGACTTCTGGCTCGACATGACCACAATAAGTACCACCCCTCCGGTCAGAATCCTGGAGTTCAGCCTACAAGTAGGTTGGGTGGAGAACCTACTACAAATTTTTAAAAATGTTCGAGTTTTCATTTGTTAAAATTGCTAATATTATTAGTTAGTCTTCTATTTCCCTTATAAGACGTTTTCCTATTACCATTGCTTTATCAGTAGGTAAGCTTCCACCAATCATCACAGTCACCAGTTCATCTTGCAATTGTGAAGTGTTTACAAACTGCACTTTCTATCGTGTCTGCAAGGTTCAGAAAAAAAATCTTGAGTGGATCTTAAGCCCGTGATATAACTCCAGTTATTTTTCTATTTAAAACATGATCCAACAATTAAGTTTTTACTGGAAGTTCGAGGGATTCACTATATTGAAATTACCTAGGGAAAGTTTTAGTACGTAATAAAATCGATTTAAAGAGCTTGGATCCACTCAGAACATTTTCTACTATCAACTTACTGTCTATAAAAAGCGAAATAATTTTTTCCAAACCCTATAAAAACTAAACTACTCGTTAAAAAGTTAAATTCGAATCACAATGGCAATGCGTTTGTTTACTCTTGGTCTTCTCGTAGCTGGAAGCTTAGGTAAGTTCTAAATTTTAAATCTAATCATAGTTTTAACAACTTACTTAAATTAGCCGTGCCGTCGCCGTTAATCGTTGATCCGAATGCGAATTGGAGAATTGTTGGAGGCGCAGATGCTTCAGATGGAGCCTTTCCATACCAAGTATCTCTCCAATTGTTTGGAACGCATTGGTGTGGAGGATCAATCGTACATTCGGAATATGTCATTACAGCAGCCCACTGTGTTCTTGTGTTTGTATTTCAACAACTATAACGAATCGTTAGTTAACAAAAAATAAATTCTAGTTCAACATCTAGATGGACCGTAGTTGCTGGATCAAATAAGCTTACTGAAAAAGGAGACGTTTATAAGGTAATCCAAATACACTATCATAAAGGCTACGATCCTGAGAACATTATCAACGATGTGGCGATATTAAAAGTAGAGCCGATCGCCTTCAATGATAAAGTATCAAAAATTAAAGTCGAAACTGAAGATATCGGTGGTGATCTTCCAGTTACACTTAGTGGATGGGGTTTAACGAGTCTAGGAGGCGGTATTCCAGACCAATTACAATATATTAATCTTAAAACAACCACTGTCAAATTTTGCGACAGCCAACACACTTTGAACGTGGACGATACTCAAATCTGTACTTTAACCAAGAGAGGTGAAGGAGCTTGCAGCTCTGATTCTGGTGGTCCATTAGTTACACGTAAAGGAGACGAGCGTCGATTAGTAGGAATTGTGTCGTGGGGAGTCCTTTGCGCCCGTGGTAAACCCGACGTCTATTCTCGAGTTTCTTCATTTATTGATTGGTTCAACTTACACTGTGACAATTGCCTGAACTAAAATAAAATTGTACAAAAACTAATTTATTTTTTTAATTTTTGTTGTCCACCTTCTAAGAGCTGTACCTTCTTTAGAACACGCCTTAGAAAACAACTTTATTAAGCTATTCGTCGCTGATTGACTCACTCAATATCTATTAAAACGTCAAGTACACATTTTAGAACCACCTTGTACATATAACTTGAAAATGTTAATTTAAAAATTGAAAGATTTTGAAGTACACGATTTGCTTTGATTTCAAATTTCAAGTCGCAAGGTGCTAGCTACATTTGAAGATCTGGCTGACCAATTTAGAGCACCAATTAAAAAGTTTCTAACGAAACTGTTTGTCTAGTGTCTACGTACACAAATACACATATTTCGAGTTTGAGTGGAATCTGTCTAGAGTCTAGAATATATTATCTTGGATATCATACCCAAAATATGTTCTTTTAAAACAGTAATATCATTGCAAGGACACTTACGGAACACTGTCGACTACACAAACATCTCTATACACTGGCCTGGTAGATAATCCCATATGTCGTGGATGCGAACTAGAAGACGAAACGGCTAAACAACTAAACATGTGCTTTGCCACTGTCCAGCCCTAAAGTCGATAAGAAGATCCTCGTGTTGGGGGACTTCTGGTTCGACTTGACCCCAATAAGCACCACCCCTCCGGTCAGAATCCTGGAGTTCAGCCTACAAGTAGGATGGGGGATGGGTAGAGAACGGATGGGCACGGGGAGGCCGCCAACTATTTGTCGATTTTCTGTGATAAACATTATGAGATACTGAAGTATTTATTTGTTGGAGAATTATGCTATTACCTAATGCTAACCACTAAAAACTACTTTCTAAAAGATGTGGTAATATAAGTCTGGTTCGGGCTTCGCCGTATATTAAACAATGTTTTGTGATGCTATTTTTAGAAAAACGGCAATAAGGGAAAATCTAGTGCCACAGCCCCAATGTTAAGCGCAAGGTCCACATTAATTTAATTGATATTTTTAAATTAGGTACGCATTTGTTCGAAATCATTAGATTGTAAAAACAGGATAAATACACGCTAAAGGCTCGTCTAGATGCAACGTTTTATAGAACGTTTTGTTTGCGCAGACAAATCGTTGAACAAGACGTTCCAAACTTTCGCGTCCACACGGTCCAGTTTCCTTACAAAGTTACAAAATTAACATGAATCCGCAAGCGCGTTGTTTTTTACATACTGGGTGTTAAAATCTAATACAAGATAAGTCTTATAAAAATATAACTTAAAACAACTATGAATATGTGTTAAGAAGCTTTTAATTTTTAGCAATTGTCACTACAAATTTTAAAAAAATGTTTTAGTTTTCATTTGTTAAAATTGCTAATTTATTAGTTATTAAAGTTTAGCTCATATTTCGGTGGAGTAATAAATCAAATAGTAGATCAAATTATCTCGCAGTCTAGAACTGTGCAGACAAAATATTCGGCAGAACACTGCGTCTAGAGGGGCCTTAGGATTTTTTCAAATAAATTCTAGCTAAATACAACTAGAGTGGATTACATGGAATTTCTAGTATAAAATCTAGATAAGCTTCAAAGTAATTCTGATTCATCTGCAAAACAATTAAATTTTTAACTGGAAGTTCGAGGGATCCACTCTAGTAGTTTACTACGTTATATAGGGGCGGACTGGTAACAAATGACCGGCCCGGGAAATATTTAAAGCGGCCCAATTTTATTTTACTTCCCAGTGTAACCAGTGGCGGCTGGTAAATTTTTTAAGAGGTCTCAAGTTTAATATTGATTTTACAACAAAAATATAAAGCGCCGTAGGCGAAAATTTTGGCTTATTCAAGGTCAAAAAGGTTAAAATGAAGTTCAGAAATTTTAGTACCGATTGATAATGTTTCCAAAGAAGGTGTTTCACGAAACAAAACATCGACTCACTTAACTACTTAGGGAAAAGCTTTCCAAATTTTTCTATAACTTGTTTATTAATACAAGGACTTTCCCCTGTTTGCACTGGCAAATTATATTTAAAGTATTTTTATTATTTTTCGTCGGAACGCATCCATATTTTTTTACATAAACTTCAGAGAAACCGGCTCCAAAGCAACCGTCCCGGTATCTCGGTGGCCTAGTCCGCCCCTGTACGTATACGTAGTAAAGTAGATTTAAAGAGCTTGGATGCACTCAAAACATTTTTCTCTATCAACTTACTGTCCTTAAAAAGCGAGATTATTTTTTCTCAATGCTATAAAAGCAAAGCCATTCGTTAAAAAGATAAATTCGAAACACAATGGCAACGCGCTTGATTATTCTCGGTCTTCTCGTAGCTGGAAGCTTAGGTAAGTTCTAAATTTTAAATCAAATTGTAGTTTTAACATTTAACTTAAATTAGCGGTGCCGTCGCCGTTAAGAACTGATCCGAATGCGAATTGGAGAGTTATTGGAGGCTCAGATGCTCCAGACGGTGCGTTTCCGTACCAAGTATCTCTCCAAATGGATGGATGGCATGGCTGTGGAGGATCAATTGTAGATTCGGAATACGTTATAACAGCAGCCCACTGTGTTACTGGGTTTGTAGTTTAACAATTAAAACTAATCGTTAGTTAATAAAAAATAAATTCCAGTTCAACAACCGGAATGACCGCAGTCGCTGGATCAAATAAGCTTAATGAAAAAGGAGCCGTTTATAAAGTAATCAAAGTACACTATCACGAAGACTACGATCCTGTGAACCTAATCAACGACGTGGCTATATTAAAAGTAGAGCCGATCACCTTCAATGATAAAGTATCAAAAATTAAAGTCGAAACTGAAGATCTAGGTGGTGATGTTCCAGTTACACTTAGTGGATGGGGTTCAACCAAGTTAGGCGGTCTTACGCCAGACCATTTACAATATGTCGATCTTAAAACAACCACGATCGAATTTTGCGATAGCCAACACAGACGCAAGGTGTACGATACTCAAATATGCACTTTAACGAAGAAAGGCGAAGGAGCGTGCCATGGTGATTCTGGTGGCCCATTAGTGGACCACAAAGGAGACGAACGTCGATTAGTCGGAATCGTATCGTGGGGACGACCTTGCGCCCGTGGTAAACCCGACGTCTTCTCTCGAGTGTCTTCATTTATAGATTGGTTCAACTTACACTGTAAAAATTGCTTGAACTAAAATAAAATCGTAGAAAAATTTACTCAGTTTCGAAATTATTTGGTCTTCTATTTCCCTTATTGCCTATTTCTATTGCTTCCACCAATCACCAGTATATCCTGCAATTGTGGAGTGTTTACAAACTGCACTTTCTATCGTGTTTGCAAGGTTCAGAAAAAAAAATCTTGAGTGGATCTTAAGCCCGTGATATAACTCCAGTTATTTTTCTATTTAAAACATGATCCAACAATTAAATTTTTAACTGGAAGTTCGAGGGATTCACTGTATTGAAATTACCTAGGGAAAGTTTTAGTACGTAATAAAATAGATTTAAAGAGCTTGGATCCACTCAAAACAATTTCTACTATCAACTTACTGTCCATAAAAAGCGAAATTATTTTTTCCAAACCCTATAAAAACCAAACTATTCGTTAAAAAGTTAAATTCGAATCACAATGGCAATGCGTTTGTTTACTCTTGTTCTTCTCGTAGCTGGAAGCTTAGGTAAGTTCTATACATTAAATCAAATTATGGTTTTAACAATTAACTTAAATTAGCCGTGCCGTCGCCGTTAATCGTTGATCCGAATGCGAATTGGAGAATTGTTGGAGGCGCAGATGCTTCAGATGGAGCCTTTCCGTACCAAGTATCTCTCCAAAAGAGTGGAAAGCATGACTGTGGAGGATCAATCGTGCATTCGGAATATGTCATTACGGCAGCCCACTGTGTTACTGGGTTTGTATTTGAGCAACTAAAACTAATCTTTAGTTAACAAAAAATAAATTCTAGCCGAACAACTGGACTGACTGTAGTTGCTGGATCAAATAAGCTCAGTGTAAAAGGGGATGTTTATAAGGTAATCCAAGTACACTATCACGAAGACTACGATCGTCCGCAAAGAATTAACGACGTGGCTATTTTAAAAGTAGAGCCGATCACCTTCAATGATAAAGTATCAAAAATTAAAGTCGAAACTGAAGATCTCGGGGCTGATGTTCCAGTTACACTTAGTGGATGGGGTGCACTGTGGTACGAAGGTCCTACTCCAGACAATTTACAATATATTGATCTTAAAACAACCACTGTCAAATTTTGCGATAGCCAACACAATGCTACCGTGTACGATTTTCAAATCTGCACTTTAACCGAGAAGGGAGAAGGAGCTTGCCATGGTGATTCTGGTGGTCCATTAGTGGACTATAAAGGAGACGAACGTCGATTAGTAGGAATTGTGTCATGGGGAGAACCTTGCGCCCGTGGTATACCCGACGTCTTCGCTCGAGTCTCTTCATACATTGATTGGTTCAACTTACACTGTGACAATTGCTTGAACTAAAATAAAATCGTACAAAAATTAATCTATTTTTTGTCATTCTGTGCTCCTTTCCATTATTTCATCGGTAGGCCATCGACCACTAATCGTCTCTTCGCAATTATAGTATGGCTATGAGAAAGGTTTAGAGAAAAAAAAATTTATTTAGTAGAGAGTTAGTCATGCACTATTTCGAGATACAACAAGTCATCAAAATTAAAAATTAGAACGAAACATTTGCCCATGCCCATGAACTAAAGATGGATGGCTTTTCTGACAGGAAAACTAAAAGTATCAATGTACTAACTAGCATTATTGCGCACCTATAATTAAGATTAAAAGTACAAATATAACTTTAAAACATTAATATTGCCATTCAAAGAGTTTTAAGTAAGGATAGGAAACTCAAAACCTTGAAACTACTCGAAACAGGACCAGTTTCGAGTTTCGTGCACTCGAAACTGAGCTAAAATTGCGATTCGAAACTCTCGAAACCTTTAGAATTTCAAATTTAATTTCGATTTTTAATAGATATCTAATTTTAAAATTTCTTATCTTATATTAGCTATTTTTGGAAGTTTTAAATGGGTTACGAAAGTAACTACTCTCAGGGCAAGATCTCTATCCACTCTCACAATGTTAAGAGCAAGATCCACATTAATTTAGTATTCTTTTAAACTACGCACTTATTCGAAATCGTAGAGAACTCGGCACTCGACATTAAAAACAATTACGGTTATTATTGCTTCGCACCTCATGATTTTGCTGAAAACAGGATGAATACATAGTTCAATAGATTTGAAGAGATTGGATCCACTCAAAATATTTTCCACTATCAACTACTACTGTCCTTAAAACTCGAGATAATTTTGTCCAAACGCTATAAAAACCAAACTATTCGTTAAAATCTTTAATCCGAATCACAATGGCAATGCGTTTGATCACTCTTGGTCTTCTCGTAGCTGGCTGCTTAGGTAAGTTTCAAATTTTTTCAAATTATTATTTTTTACTAATTATTTTAAATTAGCCGTTCCGGCTCCTTTAACGATTGACCCAACTACGAGTTGGAGGGTTATTGGAGGCTCAGAAGCTCCAGATGGTGCGTTTCCGTACCAAATCTCTCTTCAACTCAATGGAAGACATAGCTGTGGAGGAACAATTGTAGATTCGCAATACGTCATTACAGCAGCCCACTGTGTTACTGGGTTTGTATTTTAACAATTAAAACTAATCTTTAGTTAACAAAAAATAAATTCTAGTTCAACCACTGGATTGACCGTAGTTGCTGGATCAAATAAGCTCAGTGTAAAAGGGGATGTTTATAAGGTAATCGTAGTACACTCTCATGCAGAATACGATCCTTGGAACTTAATCAACGACGTGGCCATTTTAAAAGTACAGCCAATCACCTTCAATGATAAAGTTTCTAAAATTAAAGCCCAACATGAAGATCTCGGTGGTGATGTTCCAGTTACACTTAGTGGATGGGGTTCAACCAGGTTAGGCGGTCCTGCTCCAGACAATTTACAATTTGTTGACCTTAAAACAACCACTGTCGAATTTTGCGACAGCGAGCACAGCCGTAAGGTATACGATACTCAAATCTGTACTTTAACGAAGAAGGGAGAAGGAGCTTGCCATGGTGATTCTGGTGGCCCATTAGTGGCACATAACGGAGAAGAGCGTATATTAGCTGGAATCGTATCATGGGGACAGCCTTGCGCCCGTGGTAAACCCGACGTCTTCTCTAGAGTTTCTTCATTTATTGATTGGTTCAACTTACGTTGTCAAAAATGCTTGAATTAATAAAAATGCTAGTTTACAGTAAATTATTCAGTGTTTAAGGTCTTGGTATTTTTTATTTGCTCAATGCTTTTCCCATGGCGGCACAGACCATGATTTTAGTCTTTAGTTGAAGTGATAGATTCTATAGGACGCCGCAGTCTTAAGTTTCAGTGTTCTAACAGTTGGCACTATTGGATAGGGACTACTGCTATATTGGTAACAGCAGATGGGAGCGTAACGAACAAATAAGGCGCCCAGAAAGTTTAAAAAATATAATTAAACTTTATTCATCATCATCATCATCAGCAATTCGACTTATAATCCAATTAATATATCTCGAGACTCTCGTATATACAGCTGGCACACCTCTCCGACCACAGCCTTCGCCCCACGATACTACACCTTCCAAATACCACTGACTCTGCTCATTGGCCCTATCTTGATACCTTCTCATTAAAGGACCACCCGAATCGCCCTTACACGAATCCTTAGTTCCTTCACCACCAGCACACAACTGATTAGCAGCAACTATTCGATCTAACGACAATCTGTTACAATCAGTATGGGATTTGAATGGAATATCAATTTTTAACTTGTAATCGGAAGGTGTACCTAAAATTCCAAATATTTAAAGAGAGATAGTTAATACCTATTATTACTTTATGTCACCTAATGTTTCGTTTGTCAATCCCCAACCAGCAATAGAAAAACGAGTTCCAATCACAGGGAATGGCAGATTAACAGGAGGTAAACAAATAGGTCTGATAAATTCTGAAAATATCACCAAGTACTAAGTACGTATAGTTAGGTTATTAAACTTACTGGTAAAATTTAAATCGCGTTCTAATTTGAGTAAACCTATATCGTTGTTTCCATTAAAATAGTAAGAATGTGGAATTTGCTTTTCTACTTTAACAATTGTAACTGGATCGTTACACTCTGCAATAGCTATTCCAGGGCTTCTTATACAATCTGGATTTGTGGAGAGTCTCCATTCTCCCAACAAGACATTTACACTAATAATGAAAAGTTTAAAATCAAAAACGACAAGTATTAAGACTTACAGTTTTAATTGAAAGCTGTCCATGCAATGAGCAGCCGTTAAGATATATCTGTTGTTTATGATTGAGCCTCCACATTTGATTCCCAAATTGGATCCGTCGAATGGCGACTCGTACTGCAGAGCGGCAATCCAAGGAAATTCGTAAATTCTTGTTATATTTCCACTAATGATTTTATCTACTTCGCCTTCTAAGCCACAAACAGTTCTATCTGGCAAATCTTTAGTTTTAAAATCGCTTAATATTACGGCTTGATCTACTGGCGAAATTGTATGAGCTTCCTCTGGTGCCTTTGTAAAAAAATCATCAATATCTGGCACTGTAAAATATCCTGTAGAACCGCAACAAACTAATTGAACTTTGTCAAAACCACAACTAGACTTTTGGGCAAAACTGATCGCTGCTTCATCTCTTGTTAATATAGCATCAGTTATTACTTTACAAGAATAAATTGATACGCATAAAGCGTCTTCTCCATTTGGTGTTACACATGTTGAATTACTTTCTAAAAGCAGAATTTAGAGCATAATTTGATTGATAGTATGCAACTTACGGCAGTTAGTGGTTTTGAAAATAATCGCAAAAGTTACAAACACGTGATATAGTTGTCGTACCGTCATACTCAACAAAAGAAATTGAATTAAATAATAAATAACCAGTTTGACTTCTTAAGGTTATCCAGGAAGGTCAGCGCTATAGCCATTTATTGGACAATATTAGTCGTTAATAATCGGTATTCCCATATATACTGCACTATTATGATAGATCAATGGTTGTTTCAAAATTTATCGTAAGTGTTAAGTTTTTACTGACCCATTGGCCCAAAGAAGAGCTAGGCAACAGGACAACATATACATGCTGATCACTAGAGTGGAATTGATTTATTGCATTTTTTGTATATGCACGAATTATACTAAATACTAGATGATTGAGGCCCATTTTGAAAATGCGTATTTTGTCCTTTTACTTTATACTGTACATAAAACGGCTGATGTAGCCATAATAGAACTTTTTCGTACGCGTTCGTTAATTCTGCAAACTCTCAAAATATTTAAAAAGATATCAGAAATCAGAAATAATACAAAACAATAGTAGCCCGTCCTTTATAATCTAAATAGCAAATATTTAGGGATGGTGTTTCTCCAACAACGTAACTATTAAACAAACTATATTTATTAAACTTCAATGAAAATACAACACATTCACGCCATTCAAGCATCAAACATCCCTTGTAATTTTTCTTTATCGGCCTTATTTTTGATCTTTATTAAATCATCCAAAAGTGCCAACTCTTTTTTTACGGCGACCGTCAAAGTACCATCTAGTTCGCTAACTCGGTTAAAATCGTTCTTCGCTTCTTCGGGATTCCAAATAGCAACGTGTGCCTTTGCCCTTCGAAATAGAGCTTTAACATTACCTTAAAATAAACAGTAAATATTTACAGGTATTAGGTACTACACAAGCTACTGTACTAACCAGGTTCAGTTTTCAAAACTTCCGAGCAGTGCTCTACAACAGGATAAAAATCTCCTTGGCTTAACTTGCACTGGGAATAATTAAGTAACAACGGAACTTTAAGTTTGTTTAATTCGTTCCACTCGTCACTTTGTGGTTTTTCTCTATAAAACAACTTGGTTAATTTAAAAGCTAGTTTCGTCTAACAAACCTACTTTATAGTTAATCTCTCCAAAATGCCGATGGCTTCTGCGTACGAATCCGACGCTTTTTTATAATCTTTGCTTTTAAATTCGTCGTTTCCTATTAAGCGAAGTTCTTGTACTCTTTGTAACTGCTCGTCGTCGTTCATTTGCCACGATTCTTTTTGGTACTCGTC
The DNA here is from genome assembly GCA_950108345.1 of Malthinus flaveolus. Classification (NCBI taxonomy): domain Eukaryota; kingdom Metazoa; phylum Arthropoda; class Insecta; order Coleoptera; family Cantharidae; genus Malthinus; species Malthinus flaveolus. Next base: position 19,405,577 of record OX467287.1, on the reverse strand, counting down.
GAGCTGCTCAACTTTTAAAAGTTCTACAAGCGCAAATGTAAAAATCTAAGCGACGCTCTTATTTAACCAACCTATGGTAAATTCCAAATCACACGGATTCTTCATGAAGTCGTTTAAATCTTTATAACCCATGCCTTCTTGTTGTAACGTCATCGCACAACAATGACTTTTACGTTCGTGCGCTGGAATCGAGGCCTCGCGTAACGTTTTAGATACAAAAGGGTATTGCATAACTAACTGGAAATTAGTAAATTTATTCAATCGCATTCAATTTAATAAAATGTATTCAAGTCTTGCTACTTACAGATTTGTTAACTGTAAATTGTGCGACTTCGTTGATCGACATCATTTGTAAGATAGCTTCCCACACTTCTAGTTTAAATTTTTTACCTAAAATTAATTCTAGTGGTTTCTTTTTAGCCAAAGTTCTTGAATCGTCGAGAAGGGTTCGGGCTTCGTCACACAGGCGGGTTTGGAAATGGAAATATACCTATCGGAAGTACCTAATAATTAATTTCGTCGACTAAAAGCCCTCATTTACCTTTGATCCATCTTTAAAAGTTGCGGATTTGGTTCCGGCATGTAATGTTTTCTTTAAAATAGGCGGATCGCCCTTATTAGTCATTGAAATGCGGTTAAAAATGCAAATAAATAATCGAAATTAATATACAATATTATGACAGCTGTTTGCTGTTTGTTTGATACATGATACGTTTGACGTTTGACAGTTGACATTTCGTTTGACGCGACGAATAGCGGCAAATTTAAATTTACTATTTTTTTATTTTATATATAAGAAGCGTTTCTTAAAAAAATTAAAGACTAATGCTATCAGTACATACAAGAAAAAATCGAAACCCCTGAAACCCGGAACGTCATAACTTATAACAGATATACGTTGATTCTATCAATATGGTAGTATATTTGACCTTTTTAATCTAAGGAGTCTATGACCATATGACCAAAGGACTTTTATTCTTTTAAAATACTGTGTATAGTAATATTTTTTGCCCTTCTCCGAATGTTTCGAAATATTTGAAAACTTGTAATAACGAAAGAGGAAGGCTTAAGATTTATATTCCAAACAATCTTCACTTTGAGTAATTGGAGTAATGCAAATGGACACCACTATTTTATAAATCAAAAATATACTTTTGGCACAGAAAATGTTTTGTAAACAATTTCCTGGATAAAACTTGAAATCGATAACAAAAAAGTGTGTAACATTTCGTAGTAGTAGGTGCAAATAGTACAATAATATTTTGAATGGGTTTGGCAATAATTTGCAACATATTAATTCAGGTTAATTCATAGATTTTTTCTATTTTTAAAACGTGACGTTAGCCCCAGCAATTTGGCAAAGTTTCAATTCTATAAGAGGAAAGTGCGTTCAATTCTACTCTAATTATAATCTGTGTTTTATCAAGTGCCTTTTTTAAAAATCAAAGATGTGTCACTGGCTCATACAAAATAAAGAATAGAAGTCAACTTTAATTAGTCGCGTATTGATTTTATAAATAATCAATTTTGCGAACGTTTACTACCCAAATAGTTCAAGATATGTGGCGCGAGTCCGTTTACAGTGTAAGGATTTTACGTAAATAAGTAAATATCACATTTTCTTTAAATTTTTTTTATTTAAATATTTAGGGCACGTTACGACCGCAATCGACCGAAACTTTAATAAGTGGATCTCAGTTAAATGATCTCTTGGACAAACTCTCAATTACCGTACGGTCTAATTTTTCGACGAGTTTATCGAGCGTTCATTCCATAAATAAAATTTCGAATGGATTGTTTCTCGGGGACAAGTAAGTGAAGTATTTCTTTTTAGCGTCAAATTATAATTTTTTTTAAATAGATACGCCGCTAAAGATAAGCGCTTTTTATTTCAAAATGGCTTTACGCACGTCTTAAATGCAGCAGAAGGACTGGACGAAAACCAAGTCGACACCGATCAACAATATTATAGAAATATTAACGTTAAATATATGGGGGTGCCTGGACACGATAGACCGTCTTGGAACATATCTGTCTACTTTGAAGAAGCTGCCAGATTTATCGACAACGCAATTAAAAGTGGAGGTATAGTATTCTAATATAAACGTAACCGTCCTATTTTTTATTTACCAAAAATTTTAATTTTAGGCCAAGTTTTGGTACACTGTGTAGTTGGAATTTCAAGATCGGCCACTCTTGTTATAGCCTACTTGATGATATCAAAAGGAATGAATGCAGCAGACGCGCTTCAGTTTGTTTTTCGTAAAAGAAAAGTTTTTCCAAATGCTGGATTCCTTCATCACTTGGCGCATCTCAATAAAAGATTGCAATACAAAAAAATTTGTCCGTACGTCTCCAAGTCATACCGTTATTAAATTTAATGTTAGGGCATAAAATTCACTTCTTGTTATTTCGTTTTTGTAAATGAGTTATCTGACGTTTTGTAATTTTGGATATTCGGTTTATCAGTTCAACTGATGAAAATAGATTATAACAAGTTATTTTATTTTTTAAAAAGACTGTAAGAGAGTTTATTTTTATATTTTGAGATTGGATCGATGATTAGCATGTATTAGAGATTAGAGATCATTTGCGTATGCTCATAAATCCAGTCAATATAAAAAAATTGACCATAGTCTATGAGTGTTTCAATAGTAAAGCATTTTGGACCCAATTCCTATAGTCCAAGTCCAAGTCTATTAGTTCGTTTAATCCGAATCTGAGTCTGATTCTGACTCAGCGGACCTTAAATATCCGACGGAAAAGCATGTTGAGTGCCTTCTACTAATGGAACTACCAACTGCAAATGCCCCCACTAGAGTTGCTGGTGACATCTGCAAAATAGCGCCTCGTGTGAGCAATGACACAACTGTCGAGCTACAATAATCGCTCGTCTGTTCTGTCCCTTATTTTACCTAGGTGAAACTGTCTCAAAGATAAGCTAGATAAGTAGATAAAGCTTCAACAGTTTTTACAAGGCCCTACAAGTAATAATATTTTTTATCGATAGTACCTACTTTTGCTTCCCTTTTCCTTTTATTTCAGTGAGTGCCTACACAACCTACCTTTTTTAATACACACGCACAAATGAGAGAATTAAAAAGATAAGCTAATCTAATCGGCTATGTTTGTAATATAAAAATATGCACAAAAATTAATATTCAGTTAACAACATGGGCGACGTTACCGACGATTATGTGGATGCATCTGTAAAAGACGCCTTTGGCATTTTCAAAAAGTAACTATTTCAAGCCCAATTTTACCAAAAAATAGCGTTAGTGGGTGTTTTTGTTGTAGAAACAAGGAAGATGAAGAATCAACTACTACACCGCCAATTCCATCCTTTATTATGCCCGCTGTTGATAAAGATTCGGATTATTACAAAATGAACCATCCAAAAAGGGGCTTTGCGGTGATATTTAATCACTTTAGATTTGACGATTATAGTTTAAGCAAACGTGATGGCACCATTAAAGATTGTAAAGACTTAACGAAAACTTTTGAAAAGCTACAATTTGAGGTCGTTGTCCACCACGATTTAAAGTTTGGTAGCATCGATAACGAAATTGATAAACGTAAGTAAACAGTTGCGTAATTAAATAAATAGCTTAATTAATTTTTGTTAGTGGTTAATGCGGATCATACGGAATCGGATTGTTTAGTTATTGTCGTGTTAACTCACGGCGATCAAGGTAGATTACACGCGAGAGACCATCAATATCCGCCAGATTTGTTATGGAAAGCGTTTGCAGGCGACAGATGTCCGACTTTGGCTGGAAAGCCAAAATTATTTTTCATTCAAGTAAGGGCTTTATTCATCTTATTGACGTTTTCGCTTATAACAATCGTTTGGTGAGTTATAGGCTTGCAGAGGAGAAGATATTGACGATGGCGTAGTAGTGCGTTCTCGTGCCGTAGAAACAGATTCAGTTGGCAGTTTTACCATTCCAGTCATGTCCGACATCTTAGTGATGTATTCGAGCTACGATGGTAAATTATAACTTATGACTAGCGTAAATAACCAAAACTTAAATTTCATTTTAAGGTTTTTTCTCGTGGAGAAGTCCCTTATCTGGATCTTGGTTCGTTCAGTGTCTTTGTTTGGAATTAGAATTACATTCCGATTCTAAAGACCTGATGTGCATTCTTACTTTTGTTAATAGAAGAATGGCTATTTCGTACCAAAGTAATGTTCCAAATAATAAAAAAATGCACCTAAAAAAACAAATTGGTACCATTACCAGTACCCTTACACGCTTATTTTATTTTTATGACGTAAAATAATTATTTATTGATTCCTAAAATTAAAAGGTACTTTCTCACAATGATTTTTTTTTCCGGCGTGACTACTTCTCGTGAACTTCAAAGTCGTTAAGAGAATAGGCCAAGTCTTGCTACACGAATTTACCAATATCTTCATTATTTTCAATGCGATTTCAAAGCGGTTTATAAGGTAATTTTTAAAAGTTATCCCTGAACAGCGCCTTGGATTTTTTTTAAATCACTAAAAACAGTATTATCCACTAGTGTTCTAATAGTACTTATATTAAAGAACGAATTTCATAAGTCACGTATTATAGCACAACTCCAAGTTTAAAATGCGACTGGCGTAGCCAGGAGCGTTTTAATGGAGGAGTGCTATAATCGCTATAATGACTTATGAAATAAGTTCTTTATACATTTTTTTCTATTTTGCGCCGTTTAATAGTATATTATTCAACACGCGGGTAATAATCATTACCCGCAAGTTGAATACTATACTTTATCCACGACCGTAAAATTTAAAAATTTTTAAAAATTTAAAAATAAAAAAAATCAAGATTAAAATTATATTAGTTTTTGCTTGTCAAGTATTGCATTTGTTTTTTGAATTTGACGTTCAAGGAGTAAGTACCTATACTTATATATAGAGGGCGCTATATTAATGTCATTTATAACAATATTTATTTTTAATAGTATTATGAAAAGTTAATTAGTTGATTTACAATTTACATTGAATATTAATTTATATTTTGTTCGTAGTTATTAAATATTAAAAGAAAGCAGAATAATATGTTTTAATCAAAATTGTATGCAAAAGTAAGTTGACAGAAACTGTCAATTGTCAACACAGTGGGTAATGAAAAAATCCGTGGGTAATGAAAAATCCGTGGGTAATGATGTACATTACTCGTAAAAAAGATCATATGTAATTAACGTATTATTGGACGGTCGTGGATAAAGTCCATTTTTAAAGAAAAAAATTCAAAATATAAAAATTTAGGGATTTTTGTGATGGTTGGCTGGTTGGCAGTACTAATTGTAAAGTGACATTTCGTAATTTAAAATTCAAATAAATTGTTTTGTAGTTTGAATTGGTCGTTAATTAATTCATTTTAATTATTACGTTAAGAAATAGAACATGTTAATTACAAAAATTGTCGTTTTCTCTTTCCTCGATTTGACAAAACATGTCAAATTAAATATTACTACCAACTTCGAACATCAAACTTTACCAAAATTATTACAGCACGCTAAATCTCATTACGACACGCAAATGGATGCTATAATAGCGATCTTACAGACGCAAAATATAAAAAAGAAATTTCCCATAATCTTCGTTATTCGTAATCCAATTAAAATGCGGTTTTCACAGTAGTACATTTGCAAATTATTTCTAAAGAGCGCTTTGGAAAAACATTAGCAAATTGTTCTCCCAAAATTTTTTTGGATCGGATTTGATGAAATATTTTAATGAAACTACAGAAACATCATGATCAAGTGCTTCAAATGAACAAGGTCCAAAATACAAAAAATAAAATATAAATGATCGTAAAGTGCTGCCCAAAGTAACAATTAAGAGAACTATTGTGTATAGAGAAGGTTTTTATCTCTGCTTGTAATTTTGTAACGATGTGGATTTCTTATACAGCTCAGAGTGTTATGAATCCCAAGATTCTAGCTCTGAGCTGGTCCAAATCCGCATCCGTTTTGGTTGTCCACCTACTACCCTTAAACATCGACCCAATATTTCTCCCTTGTTCATTTTCCCCGTTGTTAATTATTAACAAAAATTAACAATTATTAAATTATACCTACATCTGACCATTATCTTGCGTACGTTCGTTCAAGACGCGCGAGGTCAATCATTTTAACGTCCGACCTTCGTATACAAAATGTAATAATTTAACAAATTTGATTTAATTTTGTCCAAAAATTAAATTCTGAACTTCGCCCCGCATTTCTTTTGCTCCCCTAATCTTCTATTTACGTCCCCTGATGTCCCATAATTAATTTTATTAATTACTGGCCCTGAATTTAATTTTTATTTCTTTTTCGTCCCCAAATTTTCCCCGATTACGACGAGACAAACACCATTCGAATGCCCTTTTTACAGCGCATTTTTCCCGCGTTCAAATTTTTCCCAAAGGCCACTAATTACATTTTTATAATTATAATTAGTTAGTGGATGATAGCCCGTCCGCCAATACTATCCCCATTCATTCAATCACAGCTAGCTCTGTGATTGGTTGGTTCCCAAGGAGGGGAAAATTTAATAAATAGCCGTGCGCCGGAAGAATCCGGGAGTCTTCATAGTAGTCCGTGTTAAGTCGCGTCTTGTCCGTGGTCCCAAGTGTGGCAACCAAATACATCCCTCCTGAGTGGTTAGAATTTCGTAGTGGTTCGCAAGAGCCGCTGTGGAATTGTCCCTAGCCGCCGTATTCCCTTCCGTGTGGCTACTGTGCTGTGGTGGTCCGCAAGGGCCGTCGTAGTGCCTTATAGCCGCACCTCCCCTCTTTCCCCTTACCTGATCTAGATCCCTGCCCCTGTACATAATTTAACGCTGTTTTTTTTTCCTTCTAGAAGATTTTGTTAATTAGCGAATTAATTAAAATATGAACTGTATTGAATATTAATATTTTGGAATTCTTTATTTATTATTTGGGTGAATAAATATTTTAATTTGTGGTATGTGTGTAACTTTTATTCCGACGCCGAACCTACCCCTCAACCGACTGAGCGACGCTAAAGGGAGCATAAGTGAGCTACTGATTTTCCCGCTTACAATTTTGTGGGGTAGAAGGTGGAATCCATGGAAACCATTTCACCCTTCCTTGGCCGGATACACAAAATAGCACCAGCTTTATCAAAAAATGTAAACGTCCCATCTCGAAGTGGGATTATTAAGCTCGATTTCGTTTTTGGTTCGTATATAAACTAAAGGGTACGTTGTGTAGCCTAACCCGCCAGTGAAATAATCACGTGGTGTGTTATGCTCTCAAGGGTTGTAAATTTCACAATCAAAATGAAATGATGGGTGTGTGCCATTGTGATATAAAATGAAATCTAATGGTCCAGTCAACTTAGGATTTCGCCTTCAAAAACTCCCAATACTTTTGAAATTTCACACACTCATTTGGAGATGTCTAGTGATGAATATACCAAAAGAATCGGTGGTGAGCTTTTGCGGCAATGGCCCTAGACATTCCACTTTTTTCGGTTTTTCGTTAATATCTCGAAAACTATGGGTCAGACCTAAAACATGACGATATATAAAATTAAAGCTGATGAAAATTGCCACAAAATCCACCAGATGTTGTTGTTTCGTATATCTGGTAATTACCGAGTTGTAGGGTTTTGAACATGTAGTCCAATGCACTTACGAAAATTATATACGTGTGACCCAAAAGTTTTAGGCAATGTCATTTTTTATTTTTTTATTCGATAGAGGGTTGGTCGGAGACCTTAAATCTGATTTTGCGTATCCGCGAAATTACCCCTTTTGCCGCCATCTTAGAAAATGCGTTGTGGCCCATATCTCGCGTTCTATCTATTGCAACTCGATGGTTTTGGGGTCGTTAGACTCGTTAGTATTTTGCATTCAAATTTATTTATGTCATGTTAAGCGCTCCAATGACGATAAAAAAAGTTATTTGTGTTCAAAGTTGAAAATTTTTTGGAAAATTTTCTCTTCGGGCGGTTTTTTGCGAGTAGTTTTCTTATGCTGCTTTGGAACTGTTGATAAGTCTAATGATTTTTAAAGGAGACTCAATTATGCGCATTTGCGTATAAAAATTAATCCGATTGGCCCATTGGTCGCCGACCAATCCAAGTCCAAAGTTGCGCTGCCCATGTCGCACGCAACGTTGAAAACTTCTAATCGAGCACGATGTAGTTTTCTTCTCCTCATCAATATTCGTCATTATTTTATACAATCGAGTATTTCTTCAAATTGTAGGTAATCTGGCAGGTGTTTAATATCGATTAAACATATCTTCTTCTCCGTACCTTATCCTTACCTCTTATCTTTGCCCTCCTAAGGCAGAGACGAGTGCGACGACGAGACGGAATACAAGAAACCAAAAATACAGAGAAAAAGGTAAGAAGTTAAAAAATTTTAACGATTCTTTTACGTATAACCTAATATTTCGTGGAAAAACTTGGTATCTAGAAGTTTGAGACAATTCGACCAAAATTTTAGAAATTATGACTATTTAAAAAGTCAGAAAAGTGGTTTAAATTTGCAGTACTTTTCAAACATCTCCAAATTTGTTCTTCAGGTCAGTTTAAACTGTCAATAAAATATTGACAAATATTGATGAGGAGAAGAAAACTGCAAGCACTGCGAGGGAGCGAGGGCCACCGTGCTCGATTAGAAGTTTTCAGCAAAGTTGCGTGTGATATGGGCAGCGCAACTTTGGGCTTGGATTGGTCGGCGACCAATCGACCAATCGGATTAACTTTTATACGCAAATACGCATAATTGAGTCTTCTTTAAAAATTATTAGACTTATCAACAGTTCCAAAGCAACATAAGAAAACTACTCGCAAAAAACCGCCCGAAGAGAAAATTTTCCAAAAAATTTTCAACTTTGAACACAAATAACTTTTTTTCTCGTCATCAGAGCGCTTACTATGATATAAATGAATTTGAAGCAAAATACTAACGAGTCAAACGATCCCAAAACCATCGAGTTGCAATAGATAGAACGCGAGATATGGGCCACAACGCATTCAAAGTCAATCAAATGGGGTATTTTCCCATATGCCCTGTGATGGGGTAGTGCTACCTAATTAGACTTGTTGTTATTATTTTTTGTATTCAGGTTGTGATATCTGGATTGGGAAATAAGATTATTACTATTATTATTAATAATAATGAAACTTTATCATTTTCCAAGATGGCGGCAAAAGGGGTAATTTCGCGGATACGCAAAATCAGAGTTAAGGTCTCCAGCCAACCCTCTATCGAATAAAAAAATAAAAATTGACAGTGCCTAAAACTTTTAGGTCGATTCGTAAGTGCACTGGACTAATGGTTCTTTTTTCCAAAAACTGTTGTAACTCAGCTTTAATTTGATACATCGTCATGTTTTAGGTCTGACCCATAGTTTTTGAGATATTAACAAAAAGTCGAAAAAAGTGACATGCCTTTGGCCATTGCTGCGAAAGCTCATCACCAATTCTTTAGAACTTTTGGTATATTCATCACTAGACATCTCCAAATGACGGTGTAAAATTTCAAAACTGTTGGAAGTTTTTGAAGGTGAAACAACTCATATTTGATATTTATTGACTGGACCATAATCCCGAAAATCAAAGTGAAATTAACCACGCAATCGATGAGCTTTTAAGAAGACCTTATGAAAGCTGGACGTAAAAAGCGATCTGAAAACGGATGATCTAATGATAGTTTAAAGAAAATGGGAAATTATTTTTTATTACTTTTGTGAATAACTCTTCTGATGAGTCAAAAGCCATTTAATTACGGTGTTAATGGGCTGGCCTCATATCAATATCCCTCTCTTTGGTATTATAAGGATAACATAGAGTCTAATACCAACGTAAGGGACCACAGGACCTGACGGAATGCCCCCAATTTTTATACAGAATTGTACAGATGAGCTCCAGATACCTCTGTATCAATTATTCGACCTATCATTGTCCAGGAACTATTGAGGCATTTGGGGGACTCCCAAATAATTAAAGAAAATAAAGAAATGCGAGAAGCAAAATAAGATTAGAAGTCAAAACTTGCAACCGTGCGCTGCTCGGAGAGTTTCAAAAGTTTTATTTGAATTTAACAAATCCTTGTGCATAATCAATATTGATTTCTTTTACATTATTTATTTCTTATAATCAAGGTCAATATAAAAGTTGTGTAAGTAGCCCTATTATGGCAAAATTACAGCTAGTTATGAAAGATAAAATTTTTATAAAGGAGAAAATTGAATAGTGTCTTACATGCGCAGGAGGTAGAACTTAAAAAGAGAAGAGGAAAATCAATAGATTTGCCAAAATCTGTTTGATTAATATACAGGCGTTTAAGAAGGTCAGTATTATTTATTTTTGTTGCGGAAATTAGCAATTACTATAATAAATAAGCAGTTACTGAGAAATTCTAATTAACGAATTATTATTTTATTGAGATTCACAAATTATCTATATCCTTATAAATATTTAGTAAAACAAAGTGATTGTGGGACCAATTATAAAAAACTCAGGAAATTACTAAGATCTCTTAATAAAAAAATTTCACGCTCCTAGTTCGTCACAGTTACGTACTGTTGTTGTATGAGTCAACTAATTTAACTGTAATTTGTATTTGTATTGTAGACCGGTCTTCCCTTCGTGTGGTCACGATATTTTAATCTAAAAAGAATCTTCGCCATGGTAAGCCAAAATTCGTTCAATAAAAAACAAAGTTTCGTATAACAAAAATTTCAGAAAAATCCAACAGTGTACCCAGCGGACGACTTCAACGCCGTCGTAGATGCCGAAACTCTACGTGGTGCAATGAAAGGCTTAGGAACCGACGAAGAAGTCATCATCGACATCTTAGCCTCACGCTCGAACGCGCAAAGGCAAGAAATTTCCAACTACTTCACCAACGAATTTGAAAGGGTACCTTTCAGAACTTGCACGCAATTTTGTTTATTAAAGTAAGTTTTTTTTATTTTCGTAGGACTTAATTGACGATTTAAAAGGGGAGCTAGGAGGTCACTTTGAAGAAGTTATCGTTGGATTGGTACGTCCTCTAGACGAATATTTGTGTAAACATCTAAACAATGCCATGGACGGTGCCGGAACCGACGAAAACACCCTAATCGAAATCATTTGTTCGAAAAACAACGAAGAAATTTGCCAACTCGTCGAAACTTACGAAAGAAGCAAGTTAGTCGCTAAACGATAAACAGTTTTGATTTATTTTTATTTTTAGTGTACGAAAGGCCTTTAGCCGAGCAAATGTGTGGCGAAACGTCTGGCGATCTTCGTCGTTTGTTGACTTTGATTGTAACTGGAGTTAGAGACGATTCTAATCACGTTAATACAGCCAAAGCTCGCGAGCAAGCAGAAGAATTATACGATGCGGGCGAAGGAAAGTTGGGAACTTCCGAAAGCACTTTTAGCAAAATTTTGGCGCACGAAAATTTTGAACAGCTCAAACAAATTTTTGAAGAATATAAAAACGTTTCCGGAAACACCATAGAGCAAGCTTTAAGGCACGAAATTGATGGCGACTACTTAGAAGCACTCATTACCATCGGTAAGTGGTTGCAGGAGAATTTTAACTTTCTTCGCGTTAACACCAGTTGGTAATATTTTCAATTTTAGTCGAGTGTGTTCAGAGTCCTCCGGCTTACTTTGCGAAACGTTTGTACGAGGCCATGATAGGCGGTGGTACAGACGATACGACTTTAATTCGAATTATCGTGAGCCGCTCGGAAATTGATTTGGCGAGCATTAAAGACGAATTTGAACGAATCTACGACAAAACTTTGGAAAGTATGATAGGGGTCAGTATAATTCACAAATATCCAATTACTTTTAACTGATTATTGTTCAATTAGCAGGGCGAAACGTCAGGTGACTACAAGAAAGCTCTTATCGCATTGCTTCATTAAACTGTTTCCCTTAAAAGGGTAAAATATACTTACTTATTTTCTTATTTGTTCCTTATGCTTGATATATATACGAAAATAATTATTTTTCATACTAATATACTATTACACGAAACCATTTTAGACTTGAAAAGTAGAAATATTATGGCGTATGGCGATTATTAATTGCAGCAGTATTTGCAAGTACAAGAAACGAGAAAGGATAGAAATAGTGATTTTGTAATTTAAATTAAGTACCAATATTGTTCAATAGAAGTACAAATAATAATAAAGTTGAATAAATATTTGAACATTTATCAATAATGATTATGTATTGGATTTGGTGCTGCGCGACAGCAACGCAAAAATTTGAAAATAGTTGAAGAAGTATTTCGATTTAAACGCCTAGTGGTTATGCAACCAATATCACACTATTATACGCGAATTATTATTAGACACAAAAACAAACCCCGAGTGCGATATTTTTCGAGGTGATAATATTTATTAGCACACGCGTGCAGTACAACACTTTTATAATTAAATCCCTTTGTGATTTTTTAAGAAATTACCCATTCTTTTCCTTTAGCAACGTAGATTTTTGATTACCATGCATGGGTAATCTTAAACTTTGCCCGTTGCTATTACTCTAGAATTAAATCGATCCCAGCACAATTCTAACTGCTGTGAAGTCCAATCTAGAAAATTTAATGAGAGTTTCAATTTAACCAATGGTTAAACCGTTAAACTGTAAAATACTTTGTTTACAAAAACAAACAATGGGCAGTCAGTACAATAATTGAACTACCACACCTGAAGAAGCAAACCTCTTCTTGAATCGGCACCTACCTAATTGATAAGTACCATATCAATTATGCTTCTTATAAAATAACGTTTAAAAGTGCAAATTTAAAATTATAGTAAACAATTGAAAAATGAATGGGGGCAAGATTCTAATTTCGAAACTTTGTTAGGTGTGGATATCAATGGGGTTGAATAAATTTTGATTACGAGACTACCAATTGATTATTTTGCTTCCGTTCTAGTTTACCACTCGATTTACTACTCCAAATTTAAATTTTTGATAATATTTATCCTTATACCCATTATGTAAATTTTAAAAATGTAGGTTCATATAAATTGGGAATTTAAAATTGAATGATAAAATAAAAAATATGTTGTTCAACACTTGTTTCGTTGGAGCACTGTTGTTTTTGCAGTATTCGTTTATAAATGCTGGTAAGTTAGATTTTTGATTCGTTTTTCAGTTAATAGTAAAAGAGAGATCAACTACCTTCAGAAAGCTATAAATTTTCTATTTTTCCTCTGAGGATTCCGTATAGAAACACCTCTTCCGCTTGGTCACACGACTCCTGCATCATTTCGATCGTGGGTCCTCCAGTAGTTCCGTCTTCTCAAAAAAGACTACACGTCTGCTCGGGTGGATCCTTAGTATATTCACAAGTTCTAAATGGGTAGAACCCAAGGTGACTGTCTTTCAGTGCGGCAAAGGCTAAGCAACTGCTTAAAATGTGTCGGGAAGTCTCTTTCTCTTCTCTTCTACAGCCACGATATATAGGATCTTCTAAGACTGTAGGACACGTCACCTGAAAATATAAATTTCCTACCCACGAATAAGGGAGACTAAACCAGCCCCCCCCCCCCTTTCACAGTGGCTTCTTTTTAGAAGCCCTGTACCCTGTACAATAATTTAGACCAGGTTAAGCAAAACAGACATGGGGCCTGGGCTATAGTATACCACTGCCTCACCGAGTGTAGGTATTAATTTTTATTTTGTTTTAGACGCTAAACAATCGAAAATTGTCGGAGGGTCGGTCGCTAAAGAAGGCCAATTTCCTTACCAAGTCTTGATTTTCAAAGACGGCTTTCAACAATGCGGAGGCTCGTTAATATCGAACCAATGGATCCTATCAGCCGCACATTGTTTTAGGTTCGTTCATTAAGAATTTTTGTATTCCCAAATTGAAGTATCTCAATTTTAGTAACAGACAACCGTTCCATTATACAGTTTTAGCTGGAACAAATCAATTGGACTCTGATTACAGACGTTACAATGTTAAAAGTATTAAAGTTCACGACTTATACATTGGAATATATAACGATATAGCTTTAGTTCAGCTAAATGAAACAATCGACTTTAATGACACTGTTAAAAGTATTGCTCTTCCAGAAGACGATACTTCGGCTGGAACGAATTTGGTGCTATCTGGATGGGGTCTTACGGCCTTCGTACGAATTCGCACTATTGTCCACACTATTTGTTAACAATTAACTTTTTAGGGTCCAAACGAATATACCAACGACTTACAAGCTATATATTTAACAAGCATAACCTTCGAAAAATGCCAATTTCAGTATTTGGGCATTTCTTCAATTCCCCTGAGAGACATTTGCACGTTTACCAAAACTGGAGAAGGCGCTTGTCATGTAAGTTCGCTCGTTACATCAAATTCGACGTGAATAACAAGTACAAATTAATTTAGGGCGATTCTGGTGGGCCGTTGGTAGATCCAGAAAAAAACTGGCAAGTGGGAGTCGTCTCTGGCGGCATTTCTTGCGCCAAAGGTTATCCAGACTTCTTTACCAACGTTTTCAAGTACAAAGGTTGGATCGAATCGCACATCAACGATGATTAATTTGTACAACGGTTACCAAATCACCATTTGTGCTTTTAAATAAGTTTAAGTTAGTTAACGTGTTCTATATATGATAATAGCAATTACCTGCACAGTTATGAGTTATTGACAATGTAATTGCTTTTATCTACAGCAATTTGTTCGTGAAACTACCTGAAATATAATAACTAACATATAGGTGAAACATATTTATAAGAAAAGTAGGTAATATATATTATACTCTTGAATTAATGCGAGTTAAAAAAATTGATGATGCATTTTAAAGAGGTTGCTTGTTTGTTTGCGTTTTATTTAATTTTTAATGTTGGTGAGTTTGTTATTGCACTTTAAGAAATTTAAATTCAATAAAAAGGATTGGCAGTTGGCGAGTTTAGTCTTTTGAGAAAAGAAAAGAGACATAAAAAACCGTCAAGACCAAAACGAACTTAAATTACTCCTATTATACATTTCAGGCGCTATTGAAGATCATTTTAACAATGAGACAGACACCAGGGCTAAGCCCGGCCAGTTTCCTTACCAAGTTTCGTTACAACGCTTAAATCAACATATTTGCGGTGCATCAATTCTTTCAAATTCTTGGGTGCTTACTGCTGCTCATTGTGTTGAAAAGTTCGATTATAAAGCGAAATCTTTAATTTGCTTACTATTTATGTTTCAGTCACAAAAACGCATCAGCTTATTCGATTTTGGCTGGTACAACATCTTTATCTAAAGGAGGCGTTCGGCACAGTATTAAACGTATTCTGCGGCATCCTTTGTATTACAAATATACATTTGACATTGCCCTAATAAAATTAAAGAAACGGCTTAAATTTAACAGACGTATTAATAAAATTAATTTGCCGGAACATAGTACTAAAAGTGGAACAAGAGTTGTTTTAACTGGTTGGGGCCTAACAAATTATGTAAGAAAAATTATTAAATTACAATAACTGCTTTACCGGCCTATTGAATTTTTACTACAGACTCCCAAAGTATCAACTAGCAACCTCCACTATGTTTATGTTACGACTATAACAAATTTGGAATGCAAAATTTTTTATGGATTACTAGTTACTAGTTGCAATATTTGCACTTCAACAAAAAGTGGAAAAGGATCTTGCAAGGTAATTCTAAAGAATTGATTAACATATTTTTAGAGATTAGTGATCTATTTCTAAAACAAGCATCATACCTTAAAGTACGAACCAATAGGTCACTTGAAGAAAAAATCGAAACCGTGGGCTTCAATTCTGTTGTCTTAAATGGTGCTGCACTCAGCTGTAGTACGTCACACATAGCAACACAATTAGCAAATGTTTTTGTCTGAAAGTGGCCCGTAGACCCCTAGCTTTAATGGGTCCCATCATATTTAACTGTATAAACTACTTTTAGGGGGACTCTGGTGGTCCACTGGTAGATCCAAAAACTAATTCCCAAGTAGGAATCGTTTCGGGTGGCATTCCTTGTGCAGTTGGAAAACCTGATATATTCACAAGAATTCACGAATATACGCCATGGATTAAATTAGCTTTAATGTTCTAATAATAATTAAGTTAAAATAAATTTAAAAAATTTAATTTTCCATTACTTGAACGAAAATTTTAAAAATTAACTAATAAAAGTCTTCTTCGACAGGTTTTGACACCGGTTGACTTTTAAGTTGATCTTGATTGTAGTACATTTCTGAAATTTGTTGAGCCGAAGTAGCGTCTTCGACGCCCTTATCCTCTCTAATTCGAATAAATCTCGGAAACCTCAAAGATATGCCCTTTTCCGAATCCACCTGAATCAAACAAAATTAAAACTAAGTCGGAATTAAATACGAAAAAAATACAATTCCAATGGCTGCTCTGTGAACAGGAGATAAGGATAAGTCTGCACATTTAATCTCCCACACTTGTACAATATCAAACCAATGATCGGGTTCATGAGACGAATCGTATCTGTAGTAAGATTTCGGTTCCTTTATTAGGTGGTCTTTGAAAAATTCTGTATGTGTTTGAAGGGCTTCATCGCTAAATCCGGTACCAATCTAAAAATGAAATTTATAACAAAATTAAATTTAAAAAAAACCTCAACAATACCTTGCAAATGCTCTGATATTCTTCGTTATCTTTATCGTAACAGGCCAGCAAAAACCCACCATAAGTCCCGGTTCTTTTGCCCTTTCCTAAATAACCTCCAAGCACCACCACATCCAAAGTATCTCCGACACCTTCTAGATAATCCTTTTTTAATTTCAACCAGTTGCGAGAACGTTTGGCAATTTCGTATGTGGCATCTTCTTCCAATGTTTTAACCATAAGCCCTTCGCACTTTCCTAACACAAAAGTAACGATAAAAGTAACAAAATGATAACATTTAACGCACCTTTAACACTCTCTTCGAGAAATTCTTGCACTTCTTCTATTGTACTCGTGTCTAAAGACTTTGCAAATAGCCACTGACCATCCACCTCTTTAAAGTTTTCTTTTAGAAGTTGTCTACGAGTGATAAATGGCTTTTTCACCAACGGCTCCCCGTTTAAATACAACAAGTCAAACATAAAAACACAGACTTGCACTTTAATTTCGTCTTCATTTGCGTCCTAAAACAATAAAACATCATGTAGTTACTACAGTAAATTTTTTTAAAAACAAATTAATAATTTAAACAAAGAAAACATTACTTTTTAAACAATTTGAGCGGTGTTATTCTCAAAATTTTATTACCTTACGCTTTCGAGTGCTTAAAATTTGAAATGGTAGAATCTGTTTGGTTTCTTTGTCCCAGGCAACGGCTTCACAGTCGAGAACACATGACTTAACGTTTTCTCCTCTACACGCATTTAAACGTCCAATAACGTCAGGATATTTAGATGTGTTATTTTCTTGATTGCGACTGTATATACTGACCACATCTTTATCGTCGATGTGAATTTGGGCTCTTTCACCGTCGTACTTCCATTCGCAAGTAAATTTCAAATTTTCAAAACGTTTTAGCACCTCTTGAACGCCTTTAGTGGGATGTGCCAGCATTGGCTTCAGAGGAATACCCGGTGTCAACTTACAGTATTTGGGTAACTCTTCAATACCTTCGCGCAATAAAATAGGTATAATCAAGTCATAATTAGGGCATTCACAAAATGTAGTTTTTAAAATGAGCGCATTTTCATCCAATTCTGCTTTAAACGTCTCCCCAGACTTATTTTTACTGTAATTTAGAATCTTAGGGGGATAAGACTGGTTGGGAGGAGTCGTTACACACGCTAGTGCAAGCGCCTGAAGTACAGATTGTTCTGCAAGACCAATTCGGAGCTTACCAGCTAGTGAACGTATTAAAAATCGTGCTTCACACTGCTTACAAGCCACAAACATGGATTGAATTTTTTCTACCTTCTTAGCTTGAGACGAATGACCCGTCATTTTAGCAATCTCTTTAAGTTTATTAAACACCCCATTTACGGTTAAACGAGCAGGCTGAAAAATTTGTCTCTGATTGCTACGAGACTGTTCGGCAACAATACCTAAATCGCCTGCCGCTTGAGCGTCCGACTTAATTTGAGCTACAGTTCTACCGGTGGACTGAGCTATTGCCTTCATCAGGTTAGTTTCGGCAATACCAAGCTCGAGACCTTCGTAAGCTGGAGCGAGTTTATTAAGACAAAGATATAAGCTCGGCAGCAAATCGCCTGGGCTCAAAACGATGACAGAGCGAAAAAAGTTGCTTAAAATATCGACTATTTTAAGACGAGCAGAAATGCTTTCAATTTCTGCGAGGGTCCTCGCCAATGCGATGTAAGGTACTTTTTCATCGTGCTTCCATATTGCATCGTCGATTGGATGGTATTTTGGTTTAGCTGGATTATATTCTGATCCGTCACTCAATTCCTTTTTGCTAGTCGACTTATCTTTAGTTGCTAAAAATAAACTTTAATACAAATTGTGATTTCTTCAGAACACTTACAAAAGAAATTGTGGACTGCTTTGTCACTTTTTTTTGGTGACTCTTTATGAGGCGTTTCTTTCTTTTGCCCATTTTTATTCTGCTCTTTCACGATTTCGATCTTCTCATTATCTTGTTTTTCTACTACTTCTTTTTCTTCTACTCCTTTTATTAACTCGGCCTCTAAAAAAACAAAACAATAAACCATGCTAACTGTGCAGACAAATTAAAATAACCTGCTATCTTGGGGCTGCTTGCTTTGGTCTCTTCAAGCTTCGAATCAGTTTTCATAGATTCGTCACTACTTGAATCAGATTTAATAATGTACCGCTTCTTTTTATTTTTTGAAACTCTTTCCACTTTAGTATCAGACTGTCTCTTTTTGGTATCTTTTTCATTATCGTCGTTTGACTTTTTACCTAAAAGCGTACATTAGAAAAAAAATTTTATAACCTGAACTTTTACTTTTCACGCTGTCTTCATTACTCTCACTACTTGATTTCCTTTGCCGCTTATTTGATTCGCTTTGGTTTTTGACGGCCACTTCTGTAGTTCTAATATTTCGTACACAAAAACGTTGTAATGGTTTAAAATTTTTACAACTAATGCTACTCGATTTACTTAGGTTTCGAGCAAACAAAAAAGTGAAACGTATCATAGTGAATTTGTTACATACCCTTTAACTTCTTGATGTTCGCTAGCCTCCTTATGCGGTTTGGGGGCAAAGAATGATCTAAAATAATTAACTAGACTAATACAATAAATCAAATAAGGGCTTACGTGATGCTTCTTTGAGACATATTCAAAATTTAATTTCCCTCCTTTTTTCAAAAACCAAACGGGTGAGAAAACAGAAAGTCGGTTTTATTTTATACAAAGTTGAGTTTAAAAAATGTTTAAACTGTCTCGATATCACAAAACAATAAAAATTATACACTTTACGCTACTTCAAACTTTGATATGCAATTTTTTAAACTATTAAATTTGAGGTTAGGGCTTTGAGCCTTTGAGTTGAGTTTAGCGCTTGACGTTTGACACTTGACCTTGACGCACTTTGACAGCTACCTTTTTGACACTTTGACAGCTCTAGGGAGGCGCATTTACTACTTTTTTGTAAAATTATAGATAAATATGTTATAAAGAAGATGTATAAAGCTTCACTATGACTAATTTATTTCTAAAGGAATCTCTTTCATAACATTTTTTTCCAATAAACTTTTCGGTAAAAAAAGTTGTTTTGTGTGGTTAGGTTGGTAAATCTGCGAATTACAGATAGAATTGTCAAAGTGAGATAACGGTGGTTGTTTTGCTATTTTTCTTAGAACTGACGCTCAAAAAAGTATTTCGATGCTATTATTACATCGCTTTTTAATAGTATTAATTAGATAGTACATATTTAGCGAGTAAAAGTTAACTATTTTGGTTTAAAATATTGGAACATGATACACAACTAGCCCTTGTTCTAGTAATGGCAGCTACAAGAAAGTTGCAAGGTAAGAATAATGAGAAACAGCTGTACCGGTAGTGAAATTCGTTTCTAATTTTGTACTTAAATTCCCATCAACTCCTTCAGTAAACTTTCTGGGACCCCCAAAAAAGTTTTGGTTTGTTTACAAAATGCAGCTTCCTCTACTTTAGATAAAGCTTGGTCGAATATTTATAGTGTATATCACAGTTTGGTAACTTAAAATAAGATTATTTCTTACTATTGGATGTCGTAACATCACTTTCTGTATAATTTATAGGTTAATTTTCGCAGGTGAGATCGATCGATGTTTAAAGAAAGTGAGCGAGGGCGTGGAAACGTTTGAAGATATTTGGCAAAAAGTTCATAATGCTACCAACAGTAATCAGAAAGAAAAGTACGAAGCTGACCTTAAAAAAGAAATTAAAAAATTACAGAGGCTGCGCGATCAGATTAAAAGTTGGATCGCTTCTGGGGAAATTAAAGATAAGAGTACATTAATGGATTATAGGAAGCTAATCGAGACGGTAAAGACGATTAGTTTTTCAGTCGTTTACGAATTCAAGTCCTATCTATTTATAGCAAATGGAGAGGTTTAAAGTTGTCGAGCGGGAAACAAAAACTAAAGCTTATTCGAAAGAAGGTTTAGGTGCTGCGCAAAAAATGGATCCTGCACAAAAGGAAAGAGAGGAAATGTCTAATTGGCTTGTTACATGCATCGATCAATTAAACATTCAGGTTAGTGCTTGTAAATAACTATAACGTATTTTAAGTGAAAACGCGATTTTTTTGCAAATAGATGGATTCCTTCGAATGTGAAATAGAGTCCTTGTTAGCGAACAAAAAGAAAAAGTTAGACAAAGATAAGCAAGAACGAATGGACGAATTAAAAGCAAAATTAGAAAAACATCGATTTCATATACGAAAGCTGGAGACTATTTTAAGGATGCTGGATAATATGTCGATCGAAGTGTCTCAAATAAAAGAAATCAAGGACGATGTAGAGTATTATGTCGATTCATCTCAAGATCCAGATTTTGAAGAAAACGAGTATCTCTATGACGATATTATTGGATTAGACGAAGTCGAATTATCGGGTGGCGTAGCATTACCATCTTCTGCAACAACGGATAGCAACGAAACGGGTGGAACTCCTACTTCATTGATCTCTAACTCGTCTCCGATTCCATCACCTTTACTTAGTAATCCCACGTATAATCATTCCAGCGATAGTTCGAATGAAGATAAAAAAAATCAATATAACAAAGACCTACCTAAGGTTTGTTGTTTTTGAAAAGTAGTAATTGATGTCATTTCGAGTAATTTTAGCCAGTGAAACCTACAGCCGTTAGAGCAACAAGTACAAATTTAAATAGTACGAGTAATTCAACTTTAAATTCGAGTTGTAATAGTGCAACGTCGACGCCTAGCAGTAAACTTGTCCTAGTAAGCAGTACACCTAGTAAACCGCCTTCTGTGAGGGACGGTTCGCCTACGCCTCAAATGTCGACATCCGGAAATTTTGCTGCAGTTGCGGCAAACAGTTTATCTTCCAAAGTTAGCACAAGTAAGTTGCTTTTCGATGAGTTTCCAATCGTATCGTTAATTTGTTTTATTTTTAATAGCAAACACTGAATCTATTTTGACATCTGTGATAAGTAGCATTAGTTTGCCTTCGACACCTTTATCGATCACAAGTAATGCTATTCATACGATGTCGAGTCAATCGAGCAACTTACATCCAATTTTGGTAAGTTTTACGATAAAAATTTCTCGGGTGCATATTAAAATGGTTAATTATGGCAATAAATGTGTTTTATATAATAAAATCGTCCTGAAAATTACGATAAAAAGGAAAAAATTGGAAAGTTACGAAAATTTGTACACTTATTTTGTAAAATAATAGTTTTATTCAAAAATGTCATTAGACCTTATTTTAAGCTCATAAAATTTTCTTTAATTTAATTTGATTTTTATTACTACAAGAGAAAAATGGGCCGAAATGGGTGATTTTTAAGATGTAGACTTTTTACGATTATTTGAAAATAATGGTCCTACATAAAAAATTGTTTACTACAAATTCAAAGTGGCTTGCCTCCAATCATTGCTTGGCAAAGGTTAGTCAATTTGTAGGCAGGTCTTTGAAAAAAGTGCGTGTTTGAGAAAACTCAATATTGTTAACCTTTCCAAGACGAAGTGGGATACAAATATATCCCAAGAAACCGTTTTTGCTAATATTTAACTCAAAAATTTTTTTCTACTCTGTCGTTTTTTGTTATCGTTTCTTGGGTCATTTACCAACTACTAATGAATGAATTATTTGTCATCACTGTTCCCACAAAAAAAAAAAATTAAATGCTTGCGTCTAAAGGTAGCTACAGACTATTCGCGTTTCGTGTTTCGCATTTTGCATTTTGTGGTGTTTCGTACCTTTTCATGAAAAGTGTATACACACTATTTGCATTCCGAAAATTTCGTATTTCACTGTTTACTTTTTCGCGACGTTTCGTGTCTGGTTGTAAAATTATCAGAATTTATCAGTACTCCGCCTGGGAAAGGTTACTTAACTCATTTAGGCCCAGTTGTGTAAACGAGATAATCTCGGAGTCAGATTTAACTCCACGATCTGAATAAAAGGTTAGATCTTAGCGTGGATTAAATTAGGTTAGCTCGTAGGCACTTGGTCCAGGGTTAATCCATCAATTTTCTAGAGTCAAATATATTTCAATTTTACTCTGAGTTAGTTGTTGATTTAGGTTGATCGTGGAGTTAACTCTGACTCCGAGATTATAGCTCGTTTATACAACTGGGCCTTGAGTGCATACAATTAAGAAAGTGAATAAACCCTTGTTTGAAAAAGAAAAATTCAGTAGTATAATTTTCTTTTCTTTGGAGTTTTAACCAAAATAAATGCATTTTTATGAAAACTAGGCTTTCTGTACCGGGGTTCAAGAAAAGGGATAATACTTGTAGGGGAATCACTTGACTAACCTCCACATTAAAACTGCTAAGATTGACATCTTCCTCAGAATCAAGAGTCCCGAGTTGATTGGATATATTTTTCTGAAATAAATCTGACCATCTTGAAGATGGCGTAATTCATTATTTTTGCGGAAGCCTGAAATATAATTTTATTGGCCCTTAAATTTCTCTTAAACAGTTTTTCATGTATAACAATTCAGCTTTTTTAGCAAAATTTTCGAAGTATCTGCCTTTAATTTCCACTCATGAAAGAACTGAGAAGTTTATTGTATTTCAGAAAACTTTCTTAGCCTTAATTTATTTTTCCTGAGATTTTACTTCAAAATTTCAAGTTTCTGAGGTTTAAAAAAAACTAAAAGTGTTTTGTGTTTTCCTCCATATATGATTAATTTTACTTTCCAAAAGCTAACCGATTTTTCTCAAACACGCACTTTTTGCACATCTGCTGATGACATTTTTTTAAGTGAAAAGAGACCACATTTTAAAAAACGTGTAATTCTGCTCATTCTTATTGTTTAGTAATACAAAGCAAATCAAATTAAAGAACATTTTATGAAAAAAGGGTCGGATGCCGTTTTTGATAAAACTATTATTTTACAAACTATGAGCCAAAAATCCATTCTGTTCCCCTCACTAATGCCAATGAGTACATCTTACAACTAGGGACCCATTAGTTTCTTAAAAGGTGCAAATTTTCGTGAAATTCCCAAATTTTATTTTTTTTAAACCTAATTTTACCTCGCCGTTTTGTTTAGTTTTTATAACAATAAAACATTCGTTTATTTTGTAGTACAATTTTCGTAACATCGGTTTACATTTAATTTAATTGCTGATTATACATTTCAATATTAAATCAAAGAGTAAACCAATTTATCAGTTTGATTAACACATTTTTCAAACAGCATATTTTTGAACGTGTGTCCATTTTTATTGTGGACATAAATGTAGCTTGTGTGGCGTCATTTTAATATTGTGTGTACATTTTAATTAATTAGAAAACTGTTAAAACTTTTAATATAATTTTAAATAGTTCTTTTAACAGTTTGGTAAATTAAAAAATTGTAGTTCAAAGTTTAGGTTATAATCTCTTCGTTTTTTACGGGTTAGGTTGAACAGAATTTACCCAACAATATCAATAATACTCAGAAAACGAGCAGCTTCAGCGAGCACGTACAAATTAATTGTTCGAGTCCCGTCTCCAGTGTTAGTAGTAGAACGTCGCCTCTTCCATTGCTCGATATCAATATATCGATATTAAATCAACAACCAATTCTCAATGGGCCTTCGAGCGAGAATAAGGTAAAATAAAGATAATAACTCGAGAAATTTGTTTTTATTAATTTTGTAAAAGATCGCAGATGGAATGTCCTCTCTCAAGATAATCGCTCAGCAGGCGATAGACAGAGCAGGTTTGGATAGCAATCAAGTAATTTTGGAAACAAATAAACTTATAAATAACGACAACAAATCTGAAGCGCATATACCGCCACTTTTAGGAGTTGCGCCTCTCGGCGCCGTACCTTTACAAAAAGAACATCAAGGACAGTTTCAAATGATGGAGTCGGCTTATTATCATATGCCCCATCCGTCGGATTCGGAAAGATTGCGAAATTATCTACCTCGAAATCCTTATCATACGCCCCACTATTACATTCAATCTCCTTTACCCCATTCGGATACTTTAGAATTTTATCAGAGACTTGCGACAGAAACTTTATTTTTTGTTTTTTATTATATGGAAGGCACAAAAGCTCAGTATTTAGCGGCGAAAGCATTGAAGAAGCAAAGTTGGAGATTTCACACCAAATACATGATGTGGTTTCAAAGGCACGAAGAACCTAAAATAATTAACGAAGAGTACGAACAGGTAAGACGTCTCATATTGTTTCCTCCTAAATAACATTTTATTAGAGATCTCCAAGTGTATTAACGGTATACCAAAACTCAATCGGTACTAATTTATCCCTATTTCAGAATCCAAATTCTCTCTTATTTTTTTCAAAAGCTAAAGACCCAATAATGGTAATTATCTAGAATTAAAGGTTAAATTTTCCCATAATTTTAAATCATCAATATTATTTTACTTCGAAACAAATATATACTCAGTTATAAATATAAAATTATTTTTAGGGAACGTACATATATTTTGATTATGAAAAATGGGGTCAAAGAAAAAAGGAAGGATTTACATTCGAATATAAGTACTTAGAAGATCGAGATTTGAATTGATTATAAGAAAAGATTTTAAATAATTGTTTAAAATAAGATGTAATTGTTCAAAAAGTGATAACTTTTCATGGATTTACATATTTGATCACCAAGCATTTAACTTAAAAATGTAAATAAAGACATTAATTATATGCCGGCATGGTGCTTATTCTTATTAATTGTTTATATTTTTTAATTTAAAAGTCTTTATTACACTTTATACTGTATATATTTACAAAAAAGAATCACAAACTTACAAGTTTAGGTTATACTTCCGAGTATAAAATAAGTTATAAGCCAGCCATACAAATCTTAATACTATATGAATACAAATAATTGTAAAATACTACACATTTCATTTTGTGAAAATTAGACGATACATTTTCAGTCTATAGTTTCCGAACAATCGTTAATTATTTCATCAACAATGTTTTTGTGCGCTGCTCATATCTTGTAAATAACAATATAAAATTCCAGCTTGTGCCATAACGTCCACCGTTCCAGTTGCCAAAAGATCTCTCTGTTTAATATTGTCGGATTTACCGCCAGGTCTTAAGAGTGTAGGCCCAAACACGGTAGCCAAATTATGTAAAGACATTTTATTTTCATTTTCGTGTTGGTTTATCCTAAATTTAAAAACGAATTATAAGGATGTTTTAAAATTAATCATGGAAAACCTAGAATGATCGGCAAGAGAAAGTGTAAATCAAGAAATGAGAAAACATTCGTTTTGCAACATGAAAGCCTTTGCTGGGTAAGTGAAAGTATTATCTTTAGTTAGATCTAATACGTTGTAAATGAACCCCAACATACACACATATGTGAAAAAACTTTAAATGAGAAAATTTGTTTTCCACCGAGTGCCTCGGGAAACGAACCCAAGACCTTGCTATTTCCGGTAGCACGTCTATTTCCCGAGGCACTCGGTGGAAAACAAATTTTCTCATTTAAAGTTTTTTCACATATGTGTGTATGTTGGGGTTCATTTACAACGTATTAGATCTATCTAACTAATTAACCCTAAATATTTAAAAATTTGTAATTATCTTTAGTTTTACGCGAATTTAACCTCCCCTATTTTTGCTAATTCGCCCCGACTATTAACTACACTTGCTAAAATAAATTTACCTTATGAGATGATCTAATATAAATTGAATAGTTGCTTTATTTTGTTGTGGTAATTTTGTAAAACAATCTTTGAGTAACTCCATTCGACGAATCAAATTACCGTTACTTTGATTAAATGCTTCCAATAAAGTTGGATACAATTGGTCCGTATATAATGCCTCCGGTAATTCTCTTAAATATAATTTTAAAATGCCCGTTACGGAATGAATATCTACTTCTTTTAATAGTTGTTCAGCTTCGTACGAATCTAAAATTTATTCAATTAAATAATGGAAGAGTATGCGTAAAAATCACTCACTGCTTTCGAATGATTTTTTTAGGCGCGCCAAATCTGACGCAGAACCAGACACTCTGTATATTCCAACTTCTGCCATGCCTCGTCTTTCGACTTCTCTTATACACGCCGACACAATAAAAGGAATGTCTCGTTTTTGACGCCTTAAAAATTTAAATTAACACCAGCGTAAAACAATAAATTCTTACAAACTCACTTGCACACATTTTGTATTTTTTCACCAAACAGAGCGCCAGCTTTTCCAGTCGGAACTCTTCTCAAGCTTACCTCACAAGGTACAAATTTTAAGGCAACCCTTAAACTCGTACCGTTAACTTGCAGCGTCTTTTCTATTAAACTCTGGCCTAACCATTGCCGGCTTAGTTTTTGTGTATGTTTGCCAAAGAGCGTCGCGTGAGAACCTGTTTCCCGATAAACTAAAAAACGAAGATTTTCGCAACCTTCCAAATCGATAACGAAAGATTCGTTCCATATTGGAGCATTTGAATTGCACACCATTTTTGTTTTGGCCTTACGGAAGAAGTGACCATAAAAGTCGACTTCTATGCAAACATATAAATCTGCGTTGTACTCGATTCCGTTCAAATCACGAACGGTTACGTGTAAGTCGCCGACTAATAAACTTTCGTCGTGTCCACTACGAAGCAAATACGAACCCATGTTTGTTTTGAGGAAGGCACGACAGGCAGTAATCCAAGTTTGTAATTCGAGCATACTGAAATTAACCGTGGGCGTCGGTGGTTTGCTCGTTTGTTGTAACGTATGAAGAGCCTCTATCCATTGAGTACGTTCAAATTCAGAAGACAAGAAGAAAATAAACGTCTTTTGTGTTTGACGGTGTTTTATTCGAAACACCAAATTTGGAGAGACGAGCACCAATTGACTCTCTAATTCTAATAGTCGTTTACGGTATTTTTCTGAACCTCGGCCTAACCGAATTTTCTTAAAATAAAAAGTTGTTCAAGTTGTAGATATAAAAATTTGGTAAATCCCTCACCTTATCTTCGCTTATTTTTTCTTCGTGACGTAATTGGTCTCTTACATTAGAAGCTTGGGACTTTAAGGCAACAATATTGGAAGGCGAAATTTCGTGGGGGTTTGCTGTGGATTCTTCGAGGATGTAAATGTCCTCGACAGGTATGAACCATTTTAGTTCAAATGTATATTTTTCGTTACGTCCAGATGACTAAAATATTTTAAGTAAATATTTGCGAGAAAATTGAATTTAAAAAAATAATGTTTGGATATTTAAAAGCAGAAAGTATCAGTTTAAATTTTCGACTACTGACCTTATACTTGGCACAGGCAATAACATCATTAAATAAAAATAGATGCCTTAATTTTCTATGTCCATCCACCAGTTCAACTATGAACGAATTTTTGACTAGACGCCTTTGAGCACGATCAGAGGCGGGAAACATGGATTTTGTCTGAATCATATTAAACTGATCCAAAAATACTTGAGTTAGCTGCAATGCTTCGGAAAGACAACTGTAATCTGGATGCGTCGTTGGCGTATATTTTAGCAAATCGTGTAAAACCAACGCATTTTTTTGTACTCTAGCTACCGGCTTATGTAATAAATCTTCTAAGGAAATTGACTGGCCCGAGAGATTTTTACAAATAATATTTTTTGTAATTTCGGCAAATTGAGAATTGGAGGCACTGCATTTTCTTACTGTATCTATTGCACGCCCGTAATTACCCAAAAAAGCGCCATAAACTGTTAAATTTAAAGCCTGAAACAATTGTTAATTTACTTTTAATTTTTCAATTGACCTTTTTTTTCGAACGAACCATATTTTTAAAACTTTCTCCGAGTCTTGTATCCCACTTCTGAGTGTGTCTCTTCAATCCTTCCAAAAAATTAGAATGCAGTAAATGGAGTTCGGGTATTTTATAAAAAATCGTCCTGAACTCTGCTTCAGTAATTACAGGATGTGATGTACCCAAAGTTGCTTTTATTGCCTTCATGTACTAAATATAGAAAAAAATGCAATTTGTATGACACCCATATTTCATGTTTTCGTACAATCAATTTTTAAAAGAATTTTTAATTTATTGTAGTTGTGTAATTAATAATTATTGTAGACTTTAACAGTCTCCCACTGTAAAAATATTATTTTTTATTGAGGTTAATTAAGTTTAAATTGATTAAATACGTCAACTCGTTGAGCATCTGGTTCGTTATAAATAGACCAAATTATTATTTCTAGGTAGTAAGTACATTTAAATAAAATAAAAATTTTTCCAAGTAAGACTTACCTGAAGCATCACATTTAGCCATTCCACATAATTCGACTCGCTATCGATGATGTTGGACAACATACACCTGTACATTCGTTCTCCTTCGATTTTTGCTTCATTGTCCTTGATTAAAAAATTAATTACTTTCAATTAGATACAACAACTTATATCTTACTTGACTGAATTTTCTACGAGAAGAAGGCGTTGTCGATTCGAGGGAACTCGAACTAGCGTAAGAACCATCATCTGTGCTTCTTCTCAAGTCGACTGCTTCTTCTTCCTCGCTGCTACTATGTCCATCAGGTCCCGATCGTTTTCTAAAATTGCCAAATTTGTTTTTGCTCTACTAATTTAATGAAAAGGAAGTTGCTTACTTAATAAAATATTCAATGTTTACATAATTAGAAGTGGTTCCAGGTGACTGAGGTTCTACGACGTCGCCAATTTCACTTAAAGCTGCTCTTTTAGCAGGCAACGGTAAAGTACTGGAAGTCGTAAACATATTTTCTGTGCTCGATTCTTGTTCGCTTTGATCGTCGGCGGCCACAGAATCGTAAAATGGTTCGTCGACCGAACCCAACTGCTCGGTAGACGAAAGGAGAGATTCATTACTACTGCTTTTAACTGAATTTTCTTGAGCACAGCTATTAGAACGCTGTACAGGTTTGGCGGGTGGTCTAAATTTGACAATGTAAATAATGGCATTTAAGTTAAGGAGAAAAACTTACTTCGGAGGTAGTTTCAACGGCGAAGGATGCTCGGTGGCTTTAATCCCATTTACTTCGATTACGGTGACAAAACTACTAGGATCGATACTTGGTAGTTTCGCATCTTGGTCGTCTTCGAAATCTGTAGGACTAATTTGTGACTCTGATAACCGAGCCGATAGTTCGCTCACACACTGATTAACGGTACAACTATCAAAACCGACACTAGGCTCTAGTGGTGGTGCAGTTGGTTTCACATGTTCCCCCTTTAATTGAAAAAAATTATGAATCACTGAGTTGGTTTAAAGTTTTATCTTGAAAACTCCATAGATAAAAATTAAGATAACTATTTACCTTAAACGAATTATCAGTGATGACATCACTATTTTCTAATTTAACATCCCCACACCCTGTTTTTTCCTGTTCAATTTTTTTCTTGTGCTCCTCAACATCGTGCAATAATCTCTCTAAATATTCTACGTAAAATTCTTCTTTTTCCAATTCTTCTTTTAGAAGTGAAACTTTTTGTTTATGCTTTGATAAATTCGCTCTTACATCTTCCTCCCAAGCTGCAGGCAGCGAACTATGTGGAAATCTTTGCGACCAAACTTGTTGAAAATCACCAAAAACACTCATATTTTTAGGTTAATAGTAAACCGAAACAAACATTTTTGTTATTAGTTAAAAATTTTCAAATTAATTTTGCTTAATTGCTAACAAAACACCACAAAAATTAACTACATTCGAGTTGTAGTATTATACATCTTGACATAACTGTCAATTAATGACCTCTTTATTTACATAATTGTCAGATTTCTAATTCTCGTTGGACCTAAACTCAAACACTTTTGGAATAAACGGTGATTGTTTGTTTTGATTTCAAATTAAATCATGTTACATAACCTCAATAACTAACCGGTTTTTTTATTTACTTTTTGATATCAAATTTTTAAAGAGTGGCGTAAAAACAATATAAAGAATAAATGTATTATTTATTGAATTTTTAACCGTTTTCTGTGAAATTGTTTGAATTTTGAATACACGTGGACGGTGATAGAATACCTAAATAATGTACCTTGGTACTAGTAGTGTTGTAGTAGTTAGTAGTATCGTCTTTCTGGTCTTTGTTCTATTAATGTTTATGTTAATGATAATTGCGTTTATGATAATGAGTTTAATTTACTTGGAAGAAGGCTGGGAAGAAGAAGAATGATGAAAGCAGTGGCGTAGCTAGAATTTTGTTGGTCTTGGTGCAGGATGTAAAATGGACCCCCCAGTTACTAAATTTTGATTCTGCTTACATTTTACACCGTGGACGAATATAATAATAACTTTCACCAATTTTTGACTGATTTTCTGTTTAGCATTACCACTTCAACTTTTTTATATTTATGGGTAAAGTAATAATTTAAATGTATGTCAGAGATTTTAGGGGTTTTAGGGTTAATGGGTCGTGGTCGAAAGGTTCTATCTGCGAGCCCTGACGTTTCGCCCACTTCTGTGTGTTTAGGTGTGGTGCATGCTGCAATTGCTGGATGATCATAAATAGAGAGCAGAATTATAATATTATATAAAAGTTTTTTAAATGTTTTATCTGTGTACAAACATGCTCAATGTCAATTAATTAAATCCTTATAAAAAAATTCTAACGATTATCTTTTCAACTGACTCCTAGGTTTCTTCTACTTCTTCGTCTTCGCGGTTTTTTAGCATTAGCAGGAGGTAACATTCGCTGCCATATTTCATTTTTAATTCTGTGCCGTTCTTCAATTTCGGTATCACTTAAAAATAAATCCTCATCGTCTCTATCCAAATAAACGTCTTCTCCGTTTTTCAGCCTCTTAAAAAAATTTTAAATTCAGCAGAATAATAGTCTGGCTCAGAACACATGAACATCCCATTGTATATTTTGAGAAGCATTAGATTTGAGGTAAAATCTAAATTAGGGGCTGCTGAAAAAATGATAAAGCCCGATTTCTCATTTAATTCTTCCGCAGAATCAACTACTAATCGCTACTAACGGTTCTCGAGATTTGAGATAAACTAGGAAGTGATCATGCATTCTGGTTTTCTGAGGATGGATCAATAGTGCGTACAGTAAAAAACATTTGAACTAAACAGTTGAAATAAACGTATCGCATCGGAATTGCAACACTACTGGCCACACTCTATCTGGTCAGTAATAAATACAAAGTATAATTGAAAAAATTTTACTATGTTTTTACCTTTAGTTTCTCTGTCCTGAATTCGTGTTCTCGAATAGCCCATTTTTTTAAAACCTTCCAAATTTCCTCAATTCCGTACAATATACTTCGGTCTGTGTATCTAAAACAGCCGTTTGTATAAAATAATTTGTAAACTTTCCACTTGTAATTGAGCGGTATAGAATCGCGCCTTAATATCCAAGAATTGTTGCGGTATTTCAAACTGACGTAAAAAGTGTTTCTTTCACTAACTAATCGAGCCACCAGACACGGTGTAAAACTAAACTTAATTTTTTGAGACGTAAATTTGATCATTTTAATCCCGGCTAAATTAAATACGGAATCTACGTCGTCGCACAACCTGTTGTAACATTCTTGAAACTTTTGTTCTCTAGTAAATTCTAATTTTTCTGCTATCTTCTTTTCCCTTTCTTTACTTTCTTTAATGTAAATTTCTTGAATAAATGTTGAGAGCATTTTGAATTAAAAAAAAGTTGTTTTTTGAACTTACCGTAGCGTTCATCTTCGCTGTAGGTGGTTTCGTAATAACACGAAGAATCGCTGTCCATAATTTTTTTATTGACTTGTTTGTATTGACAATCGATGTCAAATTATTTTGCAAATTTTGTATAGCAGATGTGCGACGCGCTACATGCGGC
Organism: Malthinus flaveolus; assembly: GCA_950108345.1. Taxonomy (NCBI): domain Eukaryota; kingdom Metazoa; phylum Arthropoda; class Insecta; order Coleoptera; family Cantharidae; genus Malthinus; species Malthinus flaveolus. The sequence goes on along the minus strand of OX467287.1, from coordinate 19,373,261 downwards.
TACTTGAAACGTTCGCAAGTTTCTCTTTATTCGCGAACTTTGAATGCATATTTTGCGGTTCCACTTCTATACAAAGCACAGGTGTGCCTTTCGCTCGTGATTTGGGACCTTGATTTTTATTTGTAACAACAAATAATACTAGTAAAGAATAACGCAATTTTCTTGATTGATGATGCTATTAATTCAGTGTCGAGTTTTGAAAATTAAACAGTAGGAAGGGGGTAATTTTATTTAAATGGGTATTTTCGGGTATTTTTATTTATAAAAAAATTATTTTTTTCAATATTAACACCAAGGCGGCTAAAATGATTCACCGAGCCAATTCAATTAACTTTTACGTCGACCCCCATATCGAACTTAATCTGAATATGATCATTTTTTATGCAATACCTATAATGGAATTTAATGTAGCTGATCTTACTTCGATGGAAGTGAAGCTTATTTTGCGAAACCAATCAGACATGTCTGAAAGAATTTGAGAGCGCATGTAAGCTAAAGCGTCTCAACTTCCGCAACTATCAGAAGATATCAACGGCGTATACGAGGAAACTGCAGTACAGACCTTCAGTCCGGCGAACTCGTGAGCAGGTCGTTTTTATAAAGAATAAAAAGTACAGGGCTCAGTGGCGGATGGGCCGATCGGGAAGGCAGGAAATTCCCTGACGTCGAGCCCATCCGCTCCTGACAGGACCTAATGTTGACCCCTGTGGAGCACCCAAGGTTACAAATCTAAAAACACTCATTATGCAACAATGTAACTTTATTGCGTACAAATATAAAAGACTACCCTTGTTCACTGTCTAAAATAATTATTTGCTTTTACTTTAGTTAGAAAATTTTGAATAACCTGGTTTGTTCCTCCATCCTTCTGTAGCTCCGATTGCTTCAAGTCGTGCTCGATCTTCGAATTGAGTTGATAATTGAGAATTATCGAGAGCATACGCCACAACGAAATTTCAGGCCATAATGGCTTTATGAAGTAACACAAGGCATTTTCCACTTGCCACAATAGAAAGTCGCTAAATCGAGTTTCTCCAGACGTTCGGACGAGTATATCGGGTTTGGATATGAAATTTGTGTACAAACAATCGTACACGAGTTGGTCGTCGATGTCATCGACACGAATCGAATTCGATTTAACTCCATCGACGATAGCTTTTACTGAAGTGGTTAATTCGTCTCCGAAAGTATAAGACAACGCTACGTTAAGAATGAGCCCAGTATTATTTTTAGTTTCAGTTTCGAGTTTTTCTACAATTTGTTGTACTTTAACCGGTAATAATTTTAAATTTCCAATTACACGAATACGGAGCTTATCTTCGCGATAATCGTCGAGATTATCTTTAATTTTTTCGAAATTTGTAATAATCAAATCCATAAGTTCATTTACTGCGTCTTCGCCTCGTTTGTAATTGTGAATACTAAATGCAAAAACTGTTACCTCTTTTACTCCAAGTTCCATACACCACCGCGCTACTTCTTCCAGTTTACGAGCACCCGGGTTTGCATCGCCTTCTATTTGGAATTTCTGAAGATATCTTCGATTACCGTCCATAATAAAAGCTATGTGCTTGGGTACGGGTCCATTTTTAAGTATATTAAGTAAAAAAATTTCGTACCACTTTAACTCTTTGGCTTCGAACACCTTACCCATTTCGATGCGAACTTACGACTGTTAAACTACGGATAGAATAACCAATCTGAGCACTTTCCCCAAGTTGTAGTACATTAAATAACACCTTGTCTTTGACACACAAAAAAAAGTAAAACAGGAGAGGAAACCACTTAGATAAATCACAATTCATCGTTAGATTTTGTTAGCTCAATGCCATTGCCCAAATTAATTATCTAATACATCACGCAGTAATAATAAAAGGTGCAAACACTTTTTTTTTATTATTATTTAATAACCATTCTGGAATAAGATCGAAGGCCGTTGTTAATACAGTAGACTCGCGATATAATGACCTATCAATAGGAGTGGTGAAAAAAATTTTTACATTGACCTCCCTAAATAATGAACAAGTGTATGAAAGAGTGTTTGCACTCTTCATTTAGAGTGGTTAATAGATAATGAGAAGTTGGAATCACGACATTCTTGAAGAAAACGATGAAATTAAAGTTACATCAGGTTCCGAGAATGGAAAATTACATTTTGAACAGTTCGATATAGTGAATCGCTCTGGTTTTTTTCGTTCGCTATGTACCTATATCGCGAGTCTGATTGTCTGATACTTGTATTTGTTTATTAACTTTACTATGTCGCTCAATAAAATTTGGAATAGAGGGTACTTAGGCGAATCGAAGAAAGCTTTCTACCTCGCGTATTTGAAAACTCCCTGACTATTTAAGCGAAAGAAGATCCTTTTGCAGTTCAATTTCATTCAAGGAACTATTTGTAAAGCTCTAGAAATTTGCAAGTTTTGTATACATTTTTAATTTTTACCTCAACTCAGAAAGTTCCCTAGAGAAGTTTCTATGGGTGTAATTATTTGAACAATTTATTGTGAATAAGAAATAAATTTTAAAATCAAAACGGTTGCTTGTCTGTCGACGTAATGGGTATAAATGTTCCTTCCACCCGCTTTCATCCTCGATCTCCAGAAGATTTAAGATGTTATTAGTCCAGTCCATTTTTAAATTTGATAATACACACATGAAGTGCCTATTGGGCCTGATCCAGTTGTTTGATTGGATATGGCAACACCCACACACTGCCCTCAAATAGAAGAAGAAGGCGCGAGGGTTACGTACAGGGTTTAGAGCTCATACTCGAGTTGGGGTAGATTCAAAACTATCCATCCCAGATCCCAGTAGGAAAATTTTTCCAACAGTAGAACGAGTTCTCTTCAATTAATTACTTAATTAATTTTTACAGATAGGTGTTAATAAAAAAAACGTCAATTAGGCTAATATTGCTTTCAAATGACGTATATGGGCGACCTTAAAAATTCCTATGACAAGAAATTTACGCATTTGGTTATACTTTAATAGAAAATCAAGCCTTCGGATATTTGGACATTTGAATATGCTTTTTCTTGCTCCAGTTTTTAGGGCCCTACAGCGTGTATATACTTATTTATGCATTAATTACAAAAAACATTACATTAAAAACGAACGTAATAATTATGTAGATGCCGATTTTATTTAAAAAAAAACGATGGTATAACCCAAGACCCCAATTATTTACCAGCAAGATTACCTTGATTTGTTCTTACTTTAGTAAACATAATAGCACATAATAGTAACTTGAGTATTGACAAACAAAAAAAAAATAGGTGAGCAAGACGTGATGTTAGAGCTGCTGAACCAGGTAGGTATAAAAATACATTTTACGCCCTGATATAAGTTTCTATTTTACTTTGGTCATCGGGTGGTCATGTGATCAAACAAACTTTTTTAAAATATTCTTTTCATTAGATTTACAAAATCTTCAAGTTCCTCATTCAAGTGTTTTAAGATGTGGGTGCATATAGTAATTTGAGATAATCACTAATCAGAATATTATCTTGAGTGCTCCTTTAAAATTAATTTCTGATAGGGATCACGAAAGTTATATAATTGATAAATTGGACTGTTTTAGGTCTCAAGCAGGGTACTCAAACTCGTAAAATACGATATTAGGCACAGTCACTATAATAGGTTGCTTTGCAAATACTTTGTCCGAAAGTCCACAATTTCTGCAATGCAATTTAATGTTTTCTAGTTACAGACTCTCGATTTTTATGCCATTATCGCTGAAACGCACATGAAAAGAAGAAAGCTACTACTCACTAACAGTACTACCCAATAAACTTTTCTGTGACTGTACCTACAACAATATGCGGAAAAATTTGCTTTTATAATTTAAGCATTATCAGGTATTATCGAATTATCTAGTACGCAGTAAAACCGAAATTGTGATTTTTATGAAGATATCTAAAATACTAAAGCGGCTTATTCCAGATTTTCAAGCAGAACCATAAGGGCTAATGGTTATCATATCATCTTTTAGCATTAGTTGATCTTAAACGTCCCAGATGCTATCAGCAAATCCAAAGAAAAACCTTGCACTAAGATCGGGAATCAAATCCCAGTTTCCACGGTGTCGCGCCGGGTGCTTTAACCACTAAACCACCTTGCAATTCACGCGTGCTCACGTTAGTCCGGAGTCACTACAGTACTTCCCTTTTGAGAGACGTTGTTCGTCTCGATACCATAAGTGTGTCCGGGTCGAGCCTTCCCTTACAACTTGATCGGACCCCCTCCCCCATCTACGACGACAAAAGACGGCGAACATGCGAGTACGATAGTTGGATTCGGGAACACTTTGCTGACTCATTAAATCGGGGTCACCATTTTAGCACAAGTAGACGGTAGACGTCCGAGATGCGCTGATAATCCAAGGGAAAACCTTGCACCAAGATCAGGGATCGAACCCCAGTCTTCAAGGTGTCGCGCCAGGTACTTAAACCACTAAGTTACAGGTACAGTACCCCTTTCCAGAGACTTCGTTCGTCTCGATACCATGAGTGTGTCCGGGCTGAGTCTTCCTTTCTTACAACGTACAATCGTTGACCCCCTCCACCATCTAGGACGACAAAAGGCGGCGAACATGCGAGTGCGGTAGTTAGATTCGGGAGTACTTTGCTGTCTCATTAAGTCGGGGTCACCATTTTAGCATAAGTAGACGTTCGAATGCTCTGATAATCCAAGGGAAAAACGGGGATCAAACTCAAAGCTCTTCTGTGTCGTACCGGGTGCTTTAACCACTAAGTTTACACGTGCTCACGTTAGTCCGGAGTTTACCGCCATATTCTTTTAAAACGAAGTTGGAACTCTTGGGATAGACAAAATCCCTATTTGTAGGCCTGTAACGTACCTACCTTATAACTAATCCATAGCTTAATAAAATACAAATTACTTATTTTGAATCTTTATATCATTTATTTACAAACAATTATTACACTTTTTATTGAACCAATCAACGTAAGATGAAGTTTTTGAAAACACATCTGGAAATCCCCTAGCGCACGGTTCGCCCCAAGAAGCGATACCGACTAAAGTACGCACACTGTTTGCCTTTTCTCTAATCAAAGGTCCGCCAGAATCACCATTGCAAACGCCTTCTCCATATTTAGTAAAAGTGCAAACGTTAGTCTCTAGGACAGGTCTCGTCATTATATGCGAAAGTGCGCAGATTACGCGAGAACTTATTTTCAATTCAATCTGTTGCAACTGATCGGGAAAGTCGCCTCCGTATCTCAATGCGCCCCAACCAGTTAAAATAACCGGCGCGTCATCTTCGATTTCTTCTTTTTCGGCTACAATAGGAGCTACTAGATCGTTAAAAGTAATTGGCTGCACTTTTAAAATCGCCACGTCATTTTCGCCAGTTTTTGGATTGTGTCCTTCGTGAATATGGATCTCGCGTACCTCGTGAAGCTCTCCACCGACAGAAAGTTTATTAATACCGACGACAACTCGCATCGCATTTTGAGAACTACTAAAATTTTATTTTTTGTTAAAAACGACGTCAATTTTAAGTTATTTTCTTACTCTCTGACGCAGTGAGCTGCAGTAATAACCCATTCTGAACCAACGATAGAACCACCACATTTGTGTTTACCGTATAATTGTAACGAAATTTGATGGGGATAAAGGCCTTCGCTAGCATCGCTTCCTCCGACGATTCTCCAAGGCGAGTTTGGATCAGTTTTTAATCCGTGAGGTCCTAAATTTTATGTTAAGACGTCGGTAATATTGAACATGTATATTTGTTTCTTTATACCTGCACTACTGGACGCCACTAGTAAGCTCAATACAACCACTATGTAAGACTTCATGTTTAAATTATACCTATACATCAATTTTACCTAATACTTCGCCTTTTATACTGTAAAAAAATAAAATCAAGTGCTTACCGAGATGGATTCGAAGATAAAATTTAATCTAAAGAGTCTATTATAGTTGGTAATAAAAACTTTACGTGCAGGAACTTAATTTTCGAAATGCAATTTTTAAGTAGGTTTATTTATAGAAATATCTATCATTAATAAATTATTAAATATCAATACTAATTATTACATTAAACATTTTACATGTTATGTACCTGTAAGAACAATTTAAATATTGAGTACTTAATGAATAGCATTTTTGAAGAGCTTTTCAATGAAGTATCGTAAGATCTCAAATTTTTTCTTGGGGTAGCTCGAGCCCAAGAACCTGAAAGGTTGAATGGAGAAAGTTGCCTTAGCATTAGCCTTCCATTTCACGGATTCAACGTCACCGGCCTGGGAAATTGTTGTTAAAAGAGTCGATCAAGGGGCCAGAGGCAAAATAACACAACGAACCGGCCATTAGAGACAGCGGCTGGCCGTTCAAAAAATTTCCTGCCTTCCCGATCGGCCCATCCGCCACTGTCAGGGAAACGGTACTTTACAACAGACAAAATACGAAATGAGAGGATATTTTGCGATTATTTAATAGATGGAAGTTAAATAATGTAAACGTAGTTCGTTTATTGTTAACTATGTTTAACAAATTAGTACAAAGTAAAATTTCAACTACCAAAAGAAATAAAAAGATGGCAAAATAACTGTATTGAAGTAAAATTATTGTTTAAAAAATATCTCTTTATTTTAACAGTATTCTTTTATAAATAACCAGATCAACATCAATATACATCAATAAATATCTCGAATGAAGGTGTATCATTAAAAACTACAAAAACCTATAGATATGTTGTGATAATCAATCATACATACAAATTAAAAGTAAAAAAGTAGAAACGGTAGTAACATTTGACAGTATTAAAATACACAACAAACCGCAATTACTAAACGTCTACCTAAAAAGTTTCATTATTGGCCCCTTCGAGAGACGATTAAAAATTTAGTTACGTACAAGCTAAAAATTTTGAACCTAAATTTTTATCACAAACAATGGCAATTCCTTTTAGTTCTTTTTTTTTAATTTACAGTTTTGCATTTTTATTATCATATCCACATTTAACTTTTAGGTGATTGAAACACGTGTGGTAGATTAAAAACATACAAAAATAGTACAAGCACAAGTACTACCTAAAATTGCTAGCCACAATATATTTGTTATTTGATGTATAAAATGTTACATAGAAATGGGCAGTTCTTTCTGTAAGGTGTTAGTAGATGAGCATTAAAATCGTCCGATCAAATAATTAGTAAGAAGTATATAGAAGGAAGCTCTACTTTTTTTAAAAATTGCCGCACTACTATTGCCTAATATTTACAATTATTTATTTTTATCGACGAGATTCGATTAAGCTTAAATAAAATAAATTAAACACAACGTCAGTCTACTAACATATACTTCAAATGTTCGATCTTTGGGATCATGGTTTTTCAATTATTCAATAAATAGCATACATTTATAATATTAGGAAATTATCAAATAAGATAAAGAAAGATAAGTTTGTGCTTCTTAGGAAGCGACGTACGTTTTTAAAATACGGCATGTTGTGATAGACATAAAATAGTGGGTCACGTGATCCCGAAGATCCAAGATTTGAAGTATAAATACTCCTTTTACATAAATATATCTGTTGTGTCTTTTTCATTTGGCAAAAAGTTTCATTTCGAATTATTTTAAATACCTAATAAGAAGAAAATTCGTGTGGAATAAAGCTACACTTGTGTTTCCCTAAACCAACAAAACTACTTATACAAAACTTAGTAGAAACGTACAAAAGGTATGTAACTTTAAAAAAAGTTTCAAGAAGAGATTAACCATATTTAAAAAATATATATACATCAATTAATAAAGATAAAGTTTTTTGTAAAGTCACATAAGGCGCTACACGTTACTTTATCACATATTTTACGATAATCAAATTTTTTGAGTCCAAAAAACACTTCACTAACTTTCTCGACTTTTAGAGTGACACCTACGAGGCCACGGTAACGGCCAATCCGGCCACTGTCTAGGGACCGGGCCACCAACATTACCTTCGAAATATAGAAATAAACTAAACCACCACTCGCGACCCAAGAAGTTGTTTGGCGAATGTTGCTAAAATGGAACAAAACAATTAACTATTGACGTGTTAACAACCAATTACTTACTTTTAAACTGGCATTATTGGCTAAAGTGTGGTAAGTCCAAAATATACGCGTGGTAACAAAATAGGCTATAATTACATCAACCGTATAGTGACCGTGGGCTAGTTGGAGCATGCACACACCCACTACGCCCAAAATCCAATACAGCCAATGTATTGGATATAATTTTTTTGGTGTATCTATAACAAAAGGTGTTACTTTAAAGTCGTGGTACAATTAGAGTTTTGTTTAAGAATAAATTAATAGGGCACCCATAAAATTGTACAAGATAAAAACGATCAAGTTAAAGTTTAACAGTGTCAATCATAAAAGCTGGCCATAAAATTATCCTACACCAAATCATAAAAGTTAATGAGTAATTTGCATTTTAGTTTTTAAATCTTGAGTTTACGGGGAACTCGTACTCGAATGAATAGTAATACTTGTTGTTGGTTGTTGGTATATTAATTTATACCATACATTTCTATTATTTATAAACATTTCCGGTTAAAGCGGAAATTAGCCAAGACCACGTAATCTTTAAGTAGTTTCTTAATTTTATGAATTTCCCAATTATTCCGTAACAACGCATCTTGTATATCCAATTGCACCCCTTTTAAGGGTCTTTTAGATAAAAATAGTCACTTACATTCAGATATAAATAAATAACTGATAACTAAGGTAACAGTGTGGCCACTGTATATGTAATCACCACAGTAGGTGTGTTTTCCGTTTACTGATAAGCCCAGACCAGAAAATAACGTTATAATTCTTGTGAGGATCAAATAAGGAGTCATGTGATTAGTTTTGGGCGAACAATAATATGTTGTACTCGAAACGGGCATAACTGTCACGTACATCGTAATAGCTCGGTACATATACAGTAAGGATAAAATTAAAAATATTCTCCTGAAGACGATGAACCTAAAACGTCAAGTTTTAAAACTCGCGCACAAAATTAAAATTAAAATAATTTTACCTATATTTATGAAGTAAAATAGAAAATAGGCAAGAGTTAACAGATATCATGATGATGTATTCTGATACATCTAAAGCCCAATCAAACGCTGGTACGCTATCTAAGAATATATCTGGAAGAGGACCGTAAGTCTCTCTGTCTGGCACCCTTTCGTGAACCATCGCCAACGATGCCAGTGTTAAAATAAAACAAAAAAACATTATTATTGCGGCTGAAAACAAATGAATTAATAAAAATTTCTTTTTGCTGAACAAAATCACACACCTATAACGGTCTTCCATCTTTCTTCAGGAAATGTGGGCTCTTTTCTGATAAGCGGTGGCATGCTAATTTTAATTGAGCCATTTGTATCGGACGTGGGCTTTCGCAAAATTTCGTCATCTTCTTCCTCGACGTAATATTCTTGTATTGCCGATGGCTGATCTCCCCATTTATCTATTTTTGATGGTGTTGGAAGCAACGGTTGTCTTTGATACAGATCACCTGAAAAAAGTCACGTTTATTCGTTGGAAAAATCGAAAACAATCCTCGAAAGTTTATTATGGTAAGCCGTTGTGCGATTTACAAAATTGAGATAGTAACGTAATTACGACAGTAACAAGTATTGCTATCGAAGATTGGTTCAGTGATGCACCTTTACCTCCCGGTAAAGCAAACTTGACATACACAAAGCTAAGAACAGAAAACTTGAGACGATTTGTTATTTTACCTGCGTCTGTATTGATCATTCTAGGAAAAATTCTGCCCAAGCTTGTTACATTCAGTTTATAATCTACAAAATTGGTTAAAAAAGAAAATTTCGCTTTCAAATCTGATTGTAAAAAAAAGTTAAAATTATATTACCTTGTGTCATTGCAAGCTCTTTAGACGTATTGGGCACGACTTCTCCGTCGTCTAAAGGCGGTACGGAAATTACTGAATGAGGACTCAACAGTGCATGAGAAGAGCTGTGCTGGTGTAAATTTGTTTGCTGTGTGTCGCCCATAGAATGGATACTTCCATAATCATTAAACTTCGGCTCCAACACCATTCTAGAACAAAACAGGAGATATTTTTACAAATTGAACACTTTATAAAACACTTTAAACTTAAAAACTAATACAATTTCTAACATGTCAACTCATTTTTAAACCCAAAAATGGCTCTAATGACAAGTTCTCGTAGTATCGCAATAAATTCAAGATGGCGGCACTAACGTCAAGTGGGTAAATTGTGAGGTTATGTTTTCTCAAATTTGAGTGTCATGAAACTTTTTAGAGTGAAATTGGTAGTGAGCAGTCAATTTAACGTTCAAGTCCTTAGGCGTTTTGATAACGTTTACTTTACTACATCTGAGAGTATAGAAAATATCAGTATTCTGTTCGATTGTCCGAAGGCCTGAATTTCAACTTGGCAGCCCCGTGAATCTTTCAACATATTTATAGAAAATCATACCTATATGCTTAGATTTAATCACTGAAGTAAGTGAGCTCAATGCTTCACGATAGCGACTTATGACGACCCACTAAGAATAGGTCCCTACCAAAAGCAAGACTGAAACTGCCTAGAAAAGGACGATTTATAAACTTTTGATGCTCCGAAGAGTAAAAATTCAAGCGACGATTTTGAAGCTTGGTTGATGAGACACGTTCATCCAACGACTCCAAACAGTTTCTTGAAACAATTGACTGTATGAACCTCCATCCATCATACATGGCCTCAGAGAATTTCAGCTACTCAAGCATTGATGGAGTTCGAAAGAGCTAAATCTGTCTGAGTTCATGATGTGTTTGAAAACATCGAGTACTAGTTGGAATTTAATTAAGAAAAGTTTTTGTTAGCGTTGGCTTATACAGTTTAAACGCTAGAAAATTTCGAAATAACGAAAACGGTCAAATACCTCGAGGGGTTTGCATTTCTATGAAAAACGCTTTCTAGAGCACGTATACTTTACCTTATAAAAAAAATAATATACGTACTATTGTGGACTAAATAAGTTCAATCGGAATACCAAGCATAAATAATTACGATCACTTTTACAATTAAATTAATAACGTCAGTTTCGAGCTGCAGTAGAGTTCATCAAGCTGATAAATCGTATTATTGCTGTAACGCGAGACAATCAAACTATCAATTTGTGCATACGAACTGACGTGATGTGGAAAATTAAAACCGATCAATCATTAAATCTAAACACAATTTTCTATTAATTACGTGTTTTTCGCGTGTATAATCAAAGATATAATTTTCGCACTAAAACCGAATAACTGAATACTGAATCACTGAACTGACTACTGAACTTTGTATTAAATTTTTTCACATTTTCTCGGTAATTATAGTTAATCAGCTTTGATTACACATATTGCAATAAATTAAATTAAGAATTAATCACAGCCATGCGAAAGTTCATAGACCATCTCGTCTTACCGAGCGAGCGATCAAAACAAAATTGTATCGAAGCAATATAAGTTCGTACGTACTATGTGATTGCATGTAGAACTTTTTTTTTCGGTCATTTCAAAAGAATACGTAGTTTCTATTATTTTATAAATAGACATATCCAATCTTGCAATTTATGGATTATTTTTAAAAGTAACGTCGAATTAAATTAAGACGAGTCGAGAAATTATTCAGTTCCGATATCGAATGTCCGTAGAAACTACTTAAACATTGATTACTTCTCCTAAAAGTAACATTTCGACGTTAACATCGTAGTCTACAATTCGATTGTAATTACATAATTTACCCTTGATTGAATATTTGTTCGTTCCGCAATTAAAATTTAATTATTGTCTATTGTGCATTAAAATTTTAAATTACTATATCTACGTTTTATTCGTTACTTTATTACAAAATGTGGACCCCATTCAGCTTTATTTGCCAGGCAGCCGGATGGGCCAGTCCGATACTGCAATTTTATAAAAAATTATATACAGGGTGTTTACGGTCTTCTCTGTAATATTTTAAGGGGTGGTACTACAGGTCAAAAGAAGTCGATAAATCTAACACCTTGGTAAAAGTTTCCTCCTAAGCGAGATAACAGTTCTTTTAGTTTTTACAATAAACGCTTAATTCGTTTCAAAATCAAGTGCCCTTTTAAGGGTCGATATTAGAGATCAAGAAGAGTCGGCAAACCTGAAATTACCTTAGTAAAAGTTTCCTCATAAGCGAGATAATAATTCTTTTAGTTTTCACAATAAATGATTTAAAAATCTAGTTATCTACTTGTTAATCCACCAGTTTCTTCGATTTCCGTACCCTCACACCATTGGACTTTTATTTATGGGGTTGTATGAAGACCATGGTTTACAATACCGAAATTTTCGGCATACAGGATCTCCGAAACCGGGTGTAAGCAGCAGCGGTGGAAATTCGTAGACAAGGTTTATGCCTAGAGAACAACTATGAGGAGCCCTGGGAACATCGAGCCCGTTGTTGAATACAACAACGGGGTGATAATTTGGAACATCTTCTGTAGAAATACAAGTAAATAGTAAAGAATGATAATTTAAGTGGACAGTGTAGTAGATTTTACACAAACTAATTGATTATTGTGAAAACTAAAAGAATTGTTATCTCGCTTATGAGGAAACTTTTACCAAGGTGTACTAGCACCCCTTAAAATATTACAGAGAAGACCGTAAACACCCTGTATAGTCATAGAGGTAATTGCGGCAAATTAAATAATATAAAAATAATTTTACAATTTCATTGAAGCATCCTTTCAAAAGCTTCCGAACTGTTCTATAGCGCAATGAGTGCGCAAATAGAGAATTTTTTAATAGTTCTTTACGACAATTCTATATTTATAAACTCGTAAAACACTACTGATACTTTTCCACTTGCAAACTCTTCCACTTTTAAGTCAGATAAATTATTGCTTAACGCCAGTCAAATGGTAGTACGATTGGACAAGTAGATAAACGAAATATTCTAAACAACTATAGAATTAGCTTTGTGACTAAAGTGAGTCGTTGCGAAAGTTTGTTTAGGTTATTACGTTATTAGTTATTACCTTATTACTAATAAACGCAAAACACTTATCGAAACATTCTAAATTTTATGGATATTTAACTATACTTGCTCATGCCATACCGAGATACTATTATCGGAAAGTCGCATTTTTCAAATAACTTTAAATCGAGCTCCCAATCGAATTTCGACTGCCCAACAAGCTCTTCCAATTTTCGTGTGCTAATTTACTAGGCCGGGATAAGCCTGGGCAACATCAAAAAATACCGATATAATGGTTATTCGATATATCGATATTGATTATTGATATTGGCGCTCTAGCATCTAAACTGTTCTTTTGACGAAAAAATCTAAGAGATATAATGTATAGGAAATTGAATGTACTTCGTACCTACTTTATTTTTGTATAGAAACGTTTTTATCTAAAAGCGCGTAGTTTACGAGTTATAACCGATAAAACAATTTTATGACCGAATTTTTTCAAACTGGAACTGGCACATAAACTGCTCGTTTGGGAAAAAAATCTAAGACCCAATTTCTAGGAAATTGAAGGTACTTTATTTTTGAATAAAACACTTTTCTCTGAAAGTGCGTAATTTTCGAGTTACGAGCGATAAAACAGTTTTCTGACCGATTTTGCTATTTTTTTCAAACTTTAACGCGCTCTAGCACCTAAACTGTTGATTTGGGAAATTTCTAGGAAATTGAAGGTACTTTATTTTGATTTAAGAACACTTTTTTCTAAAAGTGCGTAATTTTCGAGTTATGAGCGATAACAGTTTTCTGGCCGATTTCCTTACTTTATATCACTTCGTAGAACTTATAGCTTATAGCCTCTTGGTAATAATTATGAAATTTCCAAATAAAAATTCCGAAAGTGAATTAGGCTGTTGACCTTGAAATTTCAAAAAAAAATTTGTCTGGGACGCCAGGCGGTGGAAGATCAAAATTAAAAAAATTTGAAAATCAAAATTTCGCCAGAACTCTTTAAAGAACCAGCTAGGCTCACCGATTTTCCTTGCTCCACGGCACTAAATAATACGTAACTACACCACTAAACATGATGCTGTTGAAAAACAGGAAAATATTTTCGAGTAAATTAGCAATTAATTGGGGGGCCATTCTGATCTTTTGGCCTAGAGCCTATGAAAACCGTAATTCGGCACTGGCGAGCACAATACAAATACTGATGGAGTTCGAAACAATTAAACAATCGTACGGGAGCGGTGTTTGAGTTCATGATGTGTTTGAAAACATCGAGTACTAGTTGCGAGTTTATTAAGAAATCTTTCTGTTTACATTAGCTTATACAGTGTGTCCACGGATGGACCTAACTATACTTGTAAACTTCCTTATTTTTCATTTTTTGATAAAAAGTCGTTCTTTATGAAGAGTTTTGCTTCTCTTGAAAAGTCCTTTACTATAGTCAAAATGTCTATGTAATGTACAGGGTGTTTAGAAAATAGAGAAACGTTACTGATGATAAAAGTAAAGTACTAGTTATAAGAGAAGAAATGAAAAACGTTAAAGGAAAAAGTTGTTTCTAATGCTAATATAAGCTCAGATATGAAATTTGAACATTGTATCTCAAAATGTGTATTTTTGACTTCTTTAAAATAAAAGCAATTAGTACTCATGTACTCAATGAAGTTTACCAAAGTGCATAATTTAATGAAATATGAACTCAAACAACAATAACATCGCAGCTCTCTTGCATAAATATTACCATTGATAGTACTCAACATAAGATCCTCTTACTTCTACACAAATACAAACTTTGAGATACAATGTTCAAATTTCATATTTGGGCTTCTATTAACATTAGAAACAAATTTTTTCTCTACCATTTTTCATTTCTTCTCGTATAACTAGTTTTTCATCTTCTTCTTTTATCATCATTCACGTTTCTCCATTTTCTAAACACCCTGTACATTACATCGACATTTTGACTATGGCAAAGGACTTTTCAAGAGAAGCAAAACTCTTCATAAAGAATAACTTTTTATCAAAAAATGAAAAATAAGGAAGTTTACAAGTATAGTTAGGTCCATCCGTAGACACACTGTATAAACGCAAAGAAATTTCTATATAACGAAAGACGCTGAAATACCTCGAGGGGTTTGCATTTCTATGAAGAAGGCTTTCTAGAGCACGTATACTTTACCTTATAATAAAACAATATAGGAACGTACTATTTATTGGACTAAGGGTCGATATTTTGAGTATCGGTTAAAGTGCTGGTTAACTAACCGGGTTTTTTAATTAACCGGCTGGTTAAATCACAATACATTTGATACGCGAAACGCCCATTTTTAACATTAATTATTTCACAACATACCGAAAATCATTGATTAACTTTAACCATGTATCAAACTAATCTAGTCGACGCCTAACCGGTAGGTACTCAAAATAACGGCCCTAAATACGTTCAATCGGAATACCAAGCATAAATAATTACGACCACTTTTACAATTAAATTAATTAATGTCAGTTTAATCCCGAGCTGCAGTAGGGTTCATCAAGCTGATAAATCGTATTATTGCTGTAACGCGAGACAATCAAACTATCAATTTGTGCATACGAACTGACGTGATGTGGAAAATTAAAACCGATCAATTATTAAATCTAAATACAATCTTCTATTAATTACGTGTTTTTCGCGTATATAACCAAAGACATAATTTTCGCACTAAAACTTAATAACCGAATCACTGAACTGACTGAACTTTTTGCGATTTTTTTCAAACTTTAACGCGCTCTAGCACCTAAATTGTTCGTTTAGAAAAAAAAATCTAAGAGACATAATTTCTAGGAAATCGAAGGTACTTTATTTTTGTATAAGAACACTTTTCTCTGAAAGTGCGCAATTTTCGAGTTAATAGCGATAAAACAGTTTTCTGACCGATTTTTCGACTTTTTTCAAACTTTAACGCGCTCTAGCACCTAAACTGCTCGTTTGGGAAAAAAATCTATGGGACGTAATTTCTAGGAAATTGAAGGTACTTTATTTTTGTATAAGAGCAATTTTCGCTCAAAGTGCATAATTTTCGAGTTATAAGCGATAACAGTTTTCTGGCCGATTTTGAGATTTTTTTCAAATGTGAACACCAAGTGAACACACTCTAGCACATAAACTGTTCGTTATACGAAAAATTCTAAGAGGCATAATTTGTAGGAAATAGAATGCACTTTATTTGCGTATAGAAACACTTTTCTCTAAAAATGCGCAGTTTACGAATTATGAGCGATATAACAGTTTCTTGACCAATTTTTTTCAAACTTTAACGCAATCTAGCACCTAAACTGTTCGTTTAGCGAAAATCTAGAGACATGCTTTGTATGAAATTTGAAGTAGTTTTTTATTTTCATACACCTAGAAGCACTTTTCTTCTAAAGTGGGTAATTTTCGAGTTATATGCGAAATAACGAAAAAAGAGCAAACATCTATCCTTCTCGAGCCACTCTCAAGTCATACTGCCACTTAGGTGTGGCAGACGGTCTGTACTATTATTCATTTGCAATCTTCTTTCATTCTGCGTAGTAGCGTAGTTGAAAATTTTGTATTTTACCGTCTAGTAAAAGTGCTCGCATTGCTCGCTACCCTACAAACTATAAAGTTTGGATGAGATGATTAGGTGTGGGGTAGGATGGCGTGGGCGACGCGAAGGAAACTTCATACTATCATACTAACCTGTTCCCGTTCACCCTTGGGTTTGGGTACTGGTTGAATTAATTAAAAATGACTTATTAAAGACCTCGTCTTGAAACGAGGAATACGGAGCAGGCGAGAGACCAGATAAGGCAAAAATGGCATAAAATCTGACGCGAGAGACATAAAAAGCACACGAAGCGCGTGGAAGCGTCTTTAATAAGTTTTGTTTCAGAAAATAACCCGATACAACGCCTTAAAGGTAAAAAATTGTCATCTCAAGCACCTAGTTAACATAATATAAGTTCCTTGGAATTCCATTCTGTTAATGTTGCGTTTCGTACTCACGATATGGTTACTAATGTTTATCACGATTCATCACGCACTGCTTCCTCATCTATTATACATAAACATATTAATATTATTGTTATCGCAATTTAGTTATAAGTTACTACGTTTGTGTAAGTGCGCACGAACTTACATCTAAACAATATCTTTTCAATACCTTCAGAAGGAACTAGAAACTAGCACACTACGATATACTAATAGCAGTCGGATTAATTTGAAAAATTGTTGACGCACATCGATTATTATTAAATTAATATTTAGGTTGATTGTTTATAACAAAGTGCCAAGCCAAAAAATAAACATACCACAATGGATCGATTCGTTTTAACGCAAAGATGATCTTCTTAATTAAAATTCGAGTCACATTTTTTCTGAAATTTTTAATAGATGAAAATTTGAGCAATTGGAAAAAAACTTCCTTTTTAAGAACTCATTGTTCTCTCACTAAACAGATTTTAATAGTTCATATTCCACCGACCGATTTACTACACTTATCCTAGAGTAGTAGTGTAACTATTTAAAATAGCATAAAGTGTCTATTATAAATATTAGTAGAAAATGAGGTTATCAATTTTATTTTTAAAAATTCACATTATTTATAATAATAATTATATTATGAGTAATTCAAGAATGTCGATGCTAGTGCAGAAGTTCAAGTATAGGCATAACAAGCACAACTTATGAAATTGTGTGAAAAATGCCTATTTATTTGAAGTTGCACCTCTACAGCTATAATCAAATCAGACACCGAGTCAAACCATAGATTGATTGGATTTTTAAAGACTTTTCCCCATATTTTTGCCTATTTGATGGAGTTCAAGGTTGAAGTGTAATATAACTCTCGAAATGACGAAATTGGGAAAGTTTTCTGAGCTGAAAAGTTGGCAACACTGATGGACTAACGACTAATATCAATGTAGAGAGTATTGAGAAGTCACCTGCGAGTCGGATAAATCGTAGAGATTACTCCAAGCGCCTCCGAGGGGGAAGGGGGCTTTTCAATGCTGGCTCGAGGTTATAGGAAGGCTTTTTTGTTTCGTGAAAATTCCAATTTTCTAATTTCAAGCCTGTGTACCGCAAAAGAAACCTTGAAGAATCATAAGCGTGCAAATGAAACAAATATGACGATATGACGTAGAGCTAAGATCATAAGGTTATTCACTTTCGTAATTGAACTTAATGCAATTATTCTAATTAATTTTCTTCGTGCTGCCAATACTTTCTCCTTCATGTATATATTTAAGTATCTTCGGGAACATAATGGTAGGTTTAAGCATTTCAGGTGGTTTCACTCAACTGCATGCCATAAAACGTATGTAGCTTTTCTGTGAGTGACTAATTCGATAATTTCCAACTTGAAAATTATGAACTTGAACTAAACGTAAAATTATGCCTTAATAAACACCTCGAAAGTGAATTATAAATAATATGTACATTGTTACATAGGTCTTTCAAAATAGGTAATGACTCAGTCGCTTATAGGATGCTTCATTGGTTCACTTTCACAAACAATTTTGCAAAAAACTGCATTTACAACAATAATTCAAGTACAAACATTCATGAGGTATGCAACGTATATAAAATCATAATACAAATAATTAATTAACAATTTATTACGCGCATTAATTATTAAAGGTCATTATGTTTACTACTACTGCAAGGATATAATAATTAGATTCGCACTTTAAAAATGCGATTGCAAAAATAAACCCACCCAATATCCCAAAAGTCTCCCTTCGAACCTATTTTGAAACTAATCAACTGTTAATTTAAATAAATTTACTATTTCGAGGGGTCGTTTCTACATCATTTAAATAACGTTGCATTTGATCACCCCACGAACTCGCATTAAAATTAGAATTGCATAACTTAATCCGAAAACGCCGCTTTACCTATGTAAGGTATCTTAGATTAGTTGTGTTGATTACCGTACTTGAGACTTGAGCTAATTAAAACGTTTTCGGAATTCGAGCCAATTACTATGGTAATGGCGAACTTTTGCCTTCTTTCTTCAAATTGCTCGAAACAAATTTCTCATTTCTAAACGGTTTTGAAACGCACCTCAAGTTGGCCATGTCTTCGTTACCAATATTACGGCAAGTGGGATTTTCTCTGGATGTTTTGAAAAGTTAATATAATAGTATATTATTCAACGAGCCAGTAATGATACTCATTACTCACTAGAATGAATTGCGATATGAACCGAAGGCGAATGGCGTGGTAATACCTCTACGGCACTCTCTACGTTGGTTGCTAAGCAACTGCAGTTAAAATCTCCTTTGCAACTTGAATAGTAATCACGTCTTCTTTCCCTGGGATCACTCTACATTCTCTACTCATTTGTTTGCTTACACGAGCCAATAGAGAAATATTTGACACATACAGTGAAGAAAAGTTCTAACAAAAAATTTTAAAGTCAGAGTGGGTATTTGAGAAGTAACCACCCACAAAAATCGAAGCACCACACCACAACAACAGACTCCCCAAGGATGAAAACGACGCTAATTTCGTAATCGTTCAAATGTTTTTGTAGATCGTTCAATTTGTTTCGATACGACTAATAATTTTCACGCTATTGCTATTAAAACCGCACAATTGGGACGGTAAAGTACCACTATGGGAAAAAGCTGACGTTTCCTGCAACTTCGACATCGAATTTGAAGTTTCCGCGACGATAACTCCTCAAGTATTGGTCCTAGAAAAAAATTGCCTGGACAAGAGTTGTAGTAAATTTTAAGCTCTACAACATTCGTCATATACATTTTCAGCGTACGAATAGCCGAAATGGAGATTTTGAGAAACTTAAGAAAGTAAAATTTCGACTTTTCGTCACAATGAATCGTTAAATATTGACCGTAGAGAAAAATTATTCAAATAAAAGGTGTATGTGATGGAATTGTCTACAATTTTATCAATATCCATTTTTGAGGTAGAACGCGCAGAAAAGAAGATATTTGGAAAAAACAAGTTTTTGCTTTTTACTTTTTACAGAAGGCGAAAATCTGTAGTACATTGTCGACAATAAACACTGACTTCACAAGTGATCTGAGTATTGATTAGATTAATCATTACATAAATAGTATATTTATGCATTCCCTATTTGTTTAACAAAAGTACCTATTACGCATTTATAATCAAATTGCTACTAATACTGCACTTTGTACATTTCTAATGCATAACTTGCTCGTTTTAGTTTTAATATATTCTCGTGACACAAAATGCAGTCTATAAACGAGCCGAATCAAAATTACTCCTAGATTAAAGACGAAAAGCTTATATCTTTGCATAAAAATATCATCATTTATCATAATTTATTTATTTAATTTAGAGCCCCTTTCTTTTAAAAATAAGTCAATGGCCTTGATAGGCATTTTCAAGTTCGAGGTCATGGTTACCTAATATTATAAAATAAAATGTGTTACCAATGTTTTTATATTGTTTAAACAATAAGTTTAATAATAATAATAAGTCATACTTTTACTGTGTCACACGGGTAAACAAATACCAAGGTTAGAAAAACGATTGTAGTGATAATAATCAAAATTTGTAGCAAAACATCATTGCTACGAACAAACAAGGGGGCACCATGTTTTTCCCGGCTTGCCGCAACATCAATCATCATGAGGAACTAATTTTAATTAATTCGATTATATTAAGAGCCAGACACCAATCTCTTAATTTAATCGTTTAATAAAATGCTAAGAGCAATTTACATTACATTAAACCCTCGTCCTTTTAACTACTACTAACTTTTCTATTTTTTTCAGTAATGGAATTTCGGTTTGAGAAACAAAGAAACAAAGTAAAAATTAAAATCTTTTTCCTCCAACGACCGCCTTTTAAAATTCCCATAAAAATACGAAACTCAAAAGCAATATTCGCCTCTTTCGTAATTCGATGCTTAAAATGTTTCTCTAATCGGATCAATTCCTCCCCCACGAGCTATTTTAAGCCAACTTTTTATGTATTCTCTTTAGAAGTTAGAAGTCGACTCAAACTTTCGCCCTGTTCGCGATTGTGGGAGTTATAAACAGCAACTAGACGAATACTTGAAAAATAAACGAGTAAAATACAAGTACGACATACATCTACTTTGAAAAACAAATTTTGGTGCCAACAATTTTTAATTTGGGGAAAAACGATGATTCGCAATTAGAGGAAGAAATAATAATTACGTCGCCCTCTAATTTGGTCTATTGGAACGGATGAGTCGGAGATTGATTAGTTCTTGTTTACGCAAATATAACTTGGCGTCGATAAAATTAATATTCCATTAAAACGCCTTCGAAAACAATAATTATTTTAGTGTAAATGACCCTCACACCGCGTAATTAAAATTGATAATTATTTATTCGTAATTTTGATACTGAAATGACAATGACTTAGTTGTTTGCAATGTTTGGGTGAAGGTTAAATGCAATTCAAAATAGGCATTAACTTCAAAAGGTACGATGGGCAGTTTTCGACTCCTTTTACCACCCCACCACTGCTAATTATACCTAAATACAGAAACAAGTGAACGTCGTCAAGTGCGCTCAATTGTAAACGAACGTACTACTCGATGACCCAATAATTGTTTTCACTAATAGTAATTTTAAACTTACATTTATCGAGGAAAATTCCCCTTTTCATATTGTGACGAAGGCAGGTATGCTCAAAATCACCTCATCAACTTCTATTACACGTTACGCTCTCGTCAATTTTGTTACAACAGTTAGGTAAATCAAAACACTAAAACTTTTTAATTATCCACACTTTATAAAACTTTGAAACCACCATTAATTTAAAAATGCTGTTATTTTATTAAAAACAAATTCGACCGTTTTGTTTGAAAGTGCACGTAAACTTTTACAATCGTCCGACGATGTTGCCGAGGTTGTGGTTCTTAAGGTGGGGAGCGAAGCCACTGGACCCAGAAGAGTACACGTGCACTCACAATCACCTCATGAATCAGAGATTTTGTTACTGAATGAAGCCATCTATACGCGTACGCGTGTACTAAACGCAACAATAACAATACGCACGCTACGTGACGTCACTTGTGCGATAATTTTTTTTAAAACTCGACGTATTTTTAATTTAAACTAATTAAAAAATTCCCCTTTTGGACGCCAGCTCGCTGAACAAATAAAATATAATCTCTTTAACTTAAATAAGTAAAATAAGAGGGTAAAAGCTCGTTACTAACAAACAATGATTATACGCAAAAATTCGTACGAATGAAATACATTTACCTGCGTACCTGTTTTAATTAAAATTACAAAACTAATTTCAGCTTTTCCTACAAAATACGTGGTTAACGATGACTTTTAGTTTTAATTAGGTGCTTCTTTCTAACCTCAAACCTCAAACCATCGACGTGCGTTGTTCAATGTGATCAAATGTGATGTAGTACGCCCCTGACGTTTATTAAGTTAGATTTAAAAACGCATGTTAGTTGTGAAAGGTTAGCAAATATCGATTTAAAAAAATATGTGATAAAAATCTTACCTTGAATAGAAATTTTTCCAAGTGCAAAATTAACTTTAAAAAAATTGAATTCTAGAGCACGATTTTGTCATAATTCTATCACTTATGGATTATAAACTCAAATTCTATTACACATGAATAACTTTATTTAAATAAAAATCAGACTAATCAGAATGCGACGAAAAGGTCATGATAAATTCTAATAATCGCGGCTATATTTTTGTGTTTTGTGGTACGCATAAACTTAAAAAGTTGGGCTTTATCAATATAAGTATACAGCGTTCCGAGCTCTTCCGAATTAGCTTCTTGGCTCTACCTATTTTAATGTCTCCTAATCCGTTTCCAAGAGAACCATAAATTAAACTTACAAAGCCGCCTTATCCATCTGTTTCCGGTTTTACCTCTTTTATATAATAAAATGCTTTCAGGTTCCGGGTAAAATTTCAAAAACTTGCAATTTTGTCCCCAGATGTGCAGGTAATATTACGAAGAATAATAGCATTGCAATAGGTAGACTCAAGAATCAAGAAGCTAATTCGGAAGATGTTGAATAGGACTATACAACTACTGGTAAAATTGATGAGTATTGAGTTCCAGAGGCGTAGGAGCAATCGTTAACTAAATTAAATTTTGTGTTGCAAAAGACAAATTATTTACGGAAATTGGGGGCAGTTGATTATTTTACCCTTTTCGTAGACTTTATTCTACTTTGAAGAAGCATTATGTACAAAAAAATTTTCTTTGTAATTTAATTTCTTGACGTTTCGGGGCCCCGAGTCCAAATCGCTAAAAAAGGCGACTAAAATAAAAACTACTAAAGCGATTTTATGGAAATTTGGTTTCGGCTACTTGAACAAAATTTCATCGACCAAATAAACTTTTAAACGAAATCGATACAGGGTGGCCCAAAATAAGGGGGTTATTTTGGTCGCATTTCGTAAAATCTTGACCCACAGTGTTTATACTTAGCCACAAGTTAGTACATATCGGCTCTAATGTAAAAAATACATTTTCAAATTTTGAAATTCAAAATGGCGGCCAGTATGACGATCGGCCCAACTTCTAGTTTTTTTATTATAAATTTGGAGATAATTTTTATTATAAAAATCTAAAAACAGGAATAGATGGGCAAAATATAGGGCTTTAGTTTTAAGATACACCAATTTTTAAATAATTTCAAAATTGACCCAAAGTGGACTAAAATTTTAAAACGGATTTTCTCCAAAACGGCTCTGGCCTTTTTGTCTATATTTTGATATGGTATAGATATCGAAGTTCTCAATTAAAGATCGCTGTCTGGTTCATTTGCTATGAGCAAATCCGGAGCTATGAATTTTTGAAGGTTAAAATTTTAAAAATGTACAATTTCTTTTATAATTAAAATTTGTAATTGTAAGTTGGTATATTAATTTACTACATATTCTATTATTTGTTACCATTTTGGTTTAAAAAACACTTCTGGTTAAACCGGAAATTAGCCAAGCAAAAGAAGGTTTCGAAAACACCCTGTATATTTTAACATTTTCGTAACATCGTAGAATTGGCTATCAAATGATACCAAACACGTTAAATTTTAACTTCAGGTTTAACCAGAAATGGGGTTAGCTTTTCTATTTTAAACACAACACTCTGTATATTTTAAACGGTTGGGAAGATTGTCAAATTAGCTATAGACTGGCAAAGTGTTGTCGTCATAAACATGGCCGCCGACCATATGATGGGTAAAAACATTAGTTTGTTGCCATAATGGTACGTTTAGATACCGTCGTTTCGACGTCGTCGTTTCGACTGCGCGCAGCTATAACGTCAAAACGCCACAACGCCGGATTTTTGGTAACTATTTTCGACGTTTTTGCAGTGCAGCGTCATGGCGATGTATGCAGGCGGCAAATACAAATTCACTCGTGTGGATCTTTAAGTTAAGGAGTTAACAACTACTATAAAACTCTTAATATTTTCAGTAAAACATAGTTAAACAAAATGGATAAGTCTTCGTTATTAATTTGCGCTTATTTATATAAAAATTTAAAAAAACAAAAAAAACGAAAAGAAGAGTATGGGTGAAAAATTGAATAAAAATCGAAATAGTTCATAATCTTCTTTCGGAATTGAATATTGATAATAGTAACTTGAAAGATATTTAAAAAAATTTAAAAACAACAAACATAACCTCACAACGCTGAAACGACGACGTCGAAAGTTCAACCAGATGAACTGTTCGTCGTCAACGCAGCGTCGTGCTCACGCGGTCGTCCTTGAATATCCCAAATCGTATTCTGCGTTCTGATTGGTTAGTACAGAAAACGCCGTACTGCCGTACTGCCGAAACGACGGTATCTAAACGTAGTATAACGTTAACACGTGAAAATGTTCATCATAAGTTTATCGGCAATTTTAGAATTATTTAGTGATGAGATTAGTGTTTTCTAAAAAGCAGAAAACTGCCTAGATAGTGGGCACTGCAAAGAAATAATTTTTGATGGCAGTTTGGGTTTCCCGTCTACTAACATGTGAACACCCTGGGCAATAACAATAAGGCATTTTGAATTAAATAATTAACATAAAACTGGAATAAAAACGAAAACTTATGTTTAAGCTGTGCAACGTATACGGTGAAACTGGATGGTTTTTACCCATTACCCACATTTGTGACGTCACACTTTTCCAGTCTATTTAGTGATACCAAAAATCTACTATCTACTTTCGGTTCAACCGGAAAGAAGACTAGCTTCCTACTTCAAGTAGAAGCGCCCCGTGAAATTATTTTACTTTTTTGAAATCAGGGAGAGCTTCTGAGCATACTACTGTTAGGCACTAATTCTGATATTTTTTTAAATAGTTTCAACGCGTACGAAAAAGTCCTGTTATGGCCATATGCACATCATTAGTCGTTTTTTGATACTGCCAGAGATTCAGCATTATAAAACGATTATGTAACGAAGCAGTCATTACTTGACTGATTACGTTACATCAGGCCTAACTTACTGTTTTCTAAGTAGCAAATTAAAATAAAAATGTAAAAAAAGCATGCTTTAATAAGAATTGCTCTAGTACTTAATTTAAATAAAGAAATTTCTTTAAAAAAAAGACTCTCACCTCAAAAGAGCTTTTCTCCACTTCTCTCCAGTTTCGACGACAATCAGTTGAAGTTTCATAACGAACTTCGTTGATGTTGCAGTGGTCCTTATTATATCACTTATTATTCACTTATGATGATTGTTTCGTAACACTCATTGTTTTATTTATAAAACAAATATACTTTTGCAACAATGTCTTTAAGAGAAAATAAAAGAGGCAGATTAAGTCGATAGGAAGCAACACGAATTATTTATAAGCTCTGGAAGAAAACTAAAAGTTATTTTGCGAGTCGAAGACTCGGAAATCCGATTTTTAACAGTCCGACTTTTCAAATTAATAGTCCGCATTTCGAGATTGTAATGCCATAATTGCAAAATTGAGAGTTCAAGTTAGAAATTTTGAAGTAAAAATTGTAATAGCCCTTCTACGCTTTCGTTACTAATTCTAAATTCAAATTGTGAATTAATGTTATGCGCTTTTCTCTACGTAATCGATTTTATTGAGCGCTATTATTTGAAAGTGACCCAGCAGATAAACTAAAATTTGAATCTAAAACCTCAACAAGTCAATAGCGATAAGACACCCCAAATATTGTTTCCTGAATATATCAGTAGGTAGTAGGTAGTGATAGGTATTAAAATAGATACCCCATCATTGTGTATCCGTTGCAGGAAAACCGCATACGAGTGGTAAAGTGGTAACGTACTTTCCTTCTTGGTAAATAAATGCGCAACTTTTTTGATAATAAATCTACTATACTTGACGATTTATAAAGTTTTCATATTCACCGTTTTAAAATTAGGCGCCGATAGTTGGCATCTTCATCTCGTTGAAAATTATCCAGTTTATCTAAAAATGTTTGAAACAAAACTTATTCGTCGTGAAATTGCCTAGAACTTTTGTGCCTAGAATTTTTTGAAATTATTTTCCTTTGAGACAGAAAATTAAGTTATTGCAAGTCCGGTAAAGTTTTCCCACGTTTTCGGTTTGCCATTCAGGTGACAAGTTTTCAATTTTACGCACTAGAAACTTAACTTTCTAGTAATATGGCAGTTGGAGACTTTCAGTATGTTCATCAGGTGACCAAATACTGCACATTTACAAGTGTTTTTGCCTGCCCGAGTTGTTTTTATCGTAATCATTAAATTTTTCCCTAAAATTATACTCACTACTCACTACAAATTAATAGATAATCGGTTTGGGAATTGAATATTTACTACCTACCTACCTAAAATAAATAAAGTACGTATTAAAAAAAAATGTTTCATTACCTAAATATTATGGACATTTTATTAGTTTACTAAATTTCAAAATACATCTATTCTCACGTTTCTCACTGCACGCTAAACTCCTGTTCTTCTATAACCTAAACTTAAAGGAAAACAAGGCTAAACCTTTTTGTGTATATTTTATTATCAGTTTACAAACGACAATCGTCGATAGATAATTTTCCAATCAGTAAAATAATAAATATTGCAAGAGAGTGGTATTTATATCTATACGAAGGTAAGATTACAACTCGTGAGCTCGTAATTCCTGTGAAACTGGGCCGAGTTTTCGAATTCTTTTCTATAATAATTACGTACTTAATGTACGATTAAAATATCGGAATATCTAGAAACGGCATGTACTTGTAACCTACGTGCTTGCCAAATAGCAATAGTGCTGAGGTACGGTGTGTGCAAGCGAGGTACCTATATCGGAATCAAAATTATAAACAAATCTTGGCATTTTGGGGTAATTAAAAAAATGTAGAACCGTAATCGCTAGTGATAATTATTATCAATGTAATTCTTCCCCATTGGCGCGAAATGAACAAATACTCACAACTTATTGGTTCGTTTATGACGAACCTATTAAGGGAGTGGCAGAAACGCATTGTTTAATAGTGTGTCAAGTGTCACACACTCTATCAACGGAATGTCATGTTAACCCTAAACCGTCAGTTTAACGTTTTTGTACAACTGGCCCTTAAATATCCAATTATTTGAATATTGGAAATTATCGTAAAAATTAATTAAAAATGTTTTTGTTTCGTAAAAGCAATCAGTTTATTTTCATCCTTGCTTTACGATACCTATACAAACAAAAACAAAGGTTGTTTGTTACCGCGTGCGGGATAAAATTAAGTTATCGTGTACTTACTCCAAACTTGTGTTTGGAATCTTATCAAAAATCAAAGTGTATCTCAGCTGTAACTTTTTAGGATTATTGAAGTTTGACAATAGCGTTGATCACAAAACAGTTAATAATGGAAAAAACCAAAAGTTATTAAAAGGGGAAATTCTAAGTGCCTATTTGAGAGTTCTATATACAGAGAGGTTTAAAAATCTGGAGTGGTCCTGATTATTTCGAAATTAATTAACCAAATGGAATGAAAAACGCAACTTTTTTTCATCCTGGCAACTTTGAGTTCTACCTCGAAGGAACCGAGGTCAGAACTGAGGGAAGAGGATAAAAATAAAAATACTATCTTACAGCTTACATAACCTCAATTAATAACGCGTCTTCAAAACAGGTAAGTAACAAAATGCTAATTTCAAGACGCGCCAAATGACAATTGGCATAATTTTAAACAAATCGATGGTCACTGCAAGCATCTACTCTACTATACAGGGTGTCGTGGAAAACCACCGAAAACGCTCTACACTGAGTTGCCAGGAACAAATAAGGACATTGTCTCTTCTGGAAATTATTTAAGAAGCAAGCATCCCTCATTTTTGAATTTATTGCTAAAACAAAGCAAAATAATTTTAATTTATTCTACAAAAACACTATATTTTAAGGATTTAGGGCCGACACCACTCCTCAACAGGTAGTTGTAGTGATTCGATTTTCTGGAAATTTCGACCACACATTGAGCTGTATAGGATAAGTCGGCTGTATAAGAATCAATAAAAACATTGTACCAGTTTCGGAGATAAACTGATTTTTTTTAACTTCGACTTTGAAGAGAGGAAAATGGCATAATTTGGTCCAGGGAACTCACTGTAGAGCGTTGGCGGTGATTTTTCTGTATAAAGTGTCCTCGAAATAACACGGAAATAACACATCAAATTCCCTCTTTATATTTGGTCAAAAGATCTATTACCGGAAGAAATTTGGCATTAATTTTGTGGCTGTGGTGAGATTAATTCGTTAATTTTTAACCAAAGTTTAAGCTAAAGGGCCTTCTTCCGTCCGCTCCCGAGCACTAATACTTCATAAATATCGTTTCTTCATCAAAGACTAATTAATTAGCGTAGCGAACTTTAAGAAATTCATGGACAGCCGAAAAAACTATTGAATTAAATCAGTTCTACTTGTTCTACCTTCACAAAACTTTGCGAGACTTGTTTCTCCTACAGGCACCCTAGGGTTAGCAATGTTTCGGACGACTATATATAATAGTATATTAAAGAACGAATTTCATAAGTCACGTATTATAGCACGACTCCAAGTTTAAAATGCGACTGGCGTAGCCAGGAGCGTTTTAATGGAGGAGTGCTATAATGACTTATAAAATGAGTTCTTTATACAATTTTTTCTATTTTGCGCCTTTTAAAGTCCATTTTCAAAGAAACAAAATCAAAATATAAAGATTTAGGGATTTTTGTGATGGTTGCCTGGTTGGCAGTACTAATTGGAAAGTGACATTTCGTAATTTAAAATTCAAATAAATTGTTTTGTAGTTTGAATTGGTCGTTAATTAATTAATGTTAATTATTATGTTAAAAAATAGAACATGTTAATTACAAAAATTGTCATTTTCTCTTTCCTCGATTTGACAAAATATGTCAAATTAAATATTACCAACCTAGTACCAACTTCGAACATCAAATTTTACCAAAATTATTACAGCACGCTAAATCTCATTACGGCACGCAAATGGATGTTATAATAGCGATCTTACAGACGCAAAATATAAAATTAGTATATTAAAGAACAAGTTTCATAAGGCACCTTGTTAACGTACGAGTCCAAGTTTTGAAAACGAGCCGCTTGCGGTGAGTTTTAAAAAGGACGAGTACTTAACACGGCTTATGAAACGTGTAATTTATACTATTTTTTCTATTTCACATTTTAATAAAATAATTTGTTAAAATATTTAAATAATTAACATCATGGAGATTTTCTTTTTATAATAATTGTGGTGGCACTGACTGAAATGTCACCATCTTTGGTTCAATAACTCATAGATGTCGCAAGTTTATTTTTTTAAATTTAAATAATGCACCTACTCCTGTCTGTATAATTTAAATTTTAACAAATAAAAATGAATGAACTATGTCAAAACATTATTCTTTATTACATTTTTTTTTTTTTAATTTGTTGGCTTCGCGAACGAGCGCATTTAGCCACGACAATTATATTCTAAAGTTAATAAGATGAGTTAATAGTGTACAAAAGATTAGATATGTAGATTGGTTGATTTTATAAAAAGGATCAGGTTCTTTAAAGCAGAGCAATTGTTTAATACAAATGAAAGAAAGGATGAACTATTGGTTGGAAGCAGAAAATTATAGTCGGAAATAAGTGTGTTTAAAAGATGTTGAGAAGCGTTACTGTGACTGCCGCAGGAAAACAAAAGGTGCAGTCACAGTAACGCTTCTCAACATCTTTATTACATTTCAATTCTAATAAGCTCTAAAAATAAACATTTTAATAAATGATATTTGACATTTGTAAACGTCAGTGCAACTTGACGCAAACTTAGCAGAAGAAAATCCCCCAGAAACAGTACGTTAAGAGAGCTTCTTAACGCACTGTTTTGAGACCAAAACAGTACGTTAAGGAGTGGATTAAAGTACCAAAATAGAAAAATTTATTTATAAAACGTCTTGAAAATCCCCAAATAGTACGTAACTTGGTCCCAATGAAACAACATATTACTATTTATGAGATTTCCATTCGCAGACGATGCAAATTCAAAACAGCCTGTGACGAAACGAGTAGGAATTAGGTACTTTTTCAAAACGTCTATTTTTCTTCATATACTACAAGAGTCTAGACGACCTATATTTTATTTTACAAAAACTTCAATAATTTAAATATTAAAAGTTCTTTATTACATAAAAATGCAAATTAATCATGCAAATGAGTGAAATAATTAACAGTAAGTGCACAAGGCTACAGAAATTATGTTGTAGGTATTTACTAACTCGTAACTTCTGAAAATTTCAAGTTCGCGTGAATTGATAACAAAAATTATTATTTTATAAAATGAGGACTATTTATAGCTATTAATAAAGTAAGTATAAAAAATAATAACAACAACCCACATGAGTCGGGACTCTGAGGACATTTTTGTTTATCGATAGTAAATTAAAACGAGAAATTAAAACATTTTTATCTAAATTAATTTAATTGTGTTCAATTGCGTGAACCTTTTGTAATAATCGATTTAGCTTTGCACTTTTTCAAGGTCACTGTTCACGATATTTGCGACTCCTTGCACTTGTACAACAACTTGAAAGGTTGTGAAGGAGATTTTTTTCAAACTTGGCGTTAAATAGGGTAACATTTTTACATACGGACAGATTCAGAATGGTTCTCAGAATCTGTTGCTTGTTGGACGCCCTGTATGGTAGATAGTGGAAAATATTAAATTTAGTAGAGCATTTGTACTTTAAGATACAGTCACCCTCAGTCTTGCAGTTATTAGCTTTCTGTTTATTATTTATCGCTTTGTGAGAGCAAAAGAGTTAATCCATTACTAGTAATTGCCCCCAAAGTAGGCCGTAATGGGCAATTTGTTAAAAATTAATTTCCAAGAAGTGGCTTTTATATAAAAGCAATTAAATTTGATTAATTTGTCATTGTGTCAAAATCGATTGTAGCGCGTTAAAATTTAACGAGTAATTCTAACAACGAATTGAAAACAATTTGAAATAAGTAATCAAATTTTTTTATTAAATCGTAAATGCGCAATTTTTTCTCCAAGTTCTTTGTGTAAAATGAGAACAAAAAATGATTAGTTTGGAAAAGTAGGAAATTTTTATAGTCACGCCACTACAAACTTTCGACTAATTGCTACTTTGTACCATAAATGAATAATTAGTACTCATCAGATAGCGATTGAGGGCTTTTTAATTTACTCATTTTGAGGCTGTTGGGAAATTGCTTTTCTCTAAAAATTAAAGAAAGCCGCGACTTCTGAAATTTGTTTTGGAGAAAAGGGCGATTTTAGGACTTCCTCAGTGCCAACAATATCTATTTGGCTGCCTGTCTGTTTGCCTGCCAGCCTGTCTGTCTGCCTGATGCGTGCCTATCTACCTGTCTGTTGGTCCGGTACTTTGGCCGCCCGTCCACCTGTCTGTCTGTTGGTCTATCTGCGATCTCTTGTTCACCCTCCTGCCCGTCCATTTATATGCCTGCCAACCGTGCAATTTTCAGTCGAATTTGGGTTGTCGCCTCACGACATCCGTTTACGAGAGGAGATATCTCTTTCATTTCAGGCAACTAAGGCAGCTGTAGTGGCGGTGGTCCGCCCTTGTCTGTTTTTTGGTTTAGATAGCTATCTCGGTGAGATAATCTAGGACAGACTCGATGAGTAGGTTGTGGACTAGAAATACTTTCGTATGACTGCCTGTCTGCCTATTTTTATTAAAAAGTCCAATAATACATCAATCATTAAGAAACTCGGAAGGAGAGGGGGGGTTGTGTTGCCTAAATAAAAGCTTTTGAATACGAGATAGTAAAAAGAAAACCACCGAGTGAGACAGATTTGGTTCGCTGTAGGCGTAATGTTGCACTTACTGCCCTTTCAAGAAAAGTGGCAACCTCGTGCAATTTATTTAAAATTTAAAACTCTACTTCACTTGTTTTTAGACAGCCGTATTACAGTGAAGGGAGAAGACCTCAATAAACACCTCTAAATTGTTAAGAAGAGCGATGAACTATCGGAAATTTCGATCGTAGCGTTGAGTAGTAGGTAGTAGCTATTACGACAAATAATAAGTAGTAGGTGGGCGCAGCTTTTCACCGAAGGAAACCCGTCATTAACGTCATCAATCAATAGGTTGAAGGGATGAAAAATTACAAATGGGTTACTACCATTTAAAATGGCCATATAAGAAAATTTATTAATTTTTTTTCGGTGTTTTATGCCTCATAAAGTTTCCAAATAAATTGGTTTTACAACCGATCAAACCAACTTAATCCAAACATTCAATTTAACGCGATTAAATAAGTTGTGGAAAACTTTCGAGTTGAAAACACTAATTTGCATGATGCGTTGAAACGATGAAAGGAAAATTGTGTGCGTATAAGCGTAGAAATAACAACAAGGGTGTATTAAAAACTTGGATGAATGAACTATAAATTATAGAAAATTGAACAAATTGAAACGACCGACAGCTTATATTATTTATATTAAGCGTTTGTTCGCTCCTCTGTTATAATATCCTGTATCAGGACAGGACTATTAGGGTAACGACCTTTTTTTTACGTTTCTTAACGATTTGCTGGTGGTTAATCTATGGATTTATTATAGAAAAAGGGGACGAACCGAGTCAACCTTCTGATACTACTCAGCAAATAAACTTTGAAACTGTCTTGGAATGATAACGATTTTCCATTAATTCGCTCTAATTTTACATGCTAATAACTAATTGCCGTCGATAGATGGATTTTATTACAGTTCACGGACACATAAAATTGATAATTTCTGTAGATTTCCTCTTCTCCCCGATTTACGTCACTGGAAGTTTCGGAAGCGCCCCTCCTTTCTTCCTTATGTTAACGACGCTAATTGGAGTAGTAGTAGGCTTTTTATTTGTCTGTTTGTCTGCCTATCTGTCAGCTGTCTGTCCGTCCATCTGTCTGTCCGTGTTTCTATTTGTGAGTAGTCAATTGTCGCATCTGTAATTTAGCCGGAGAACTGATGACCTGATGGCCATCCGTTCGACCCCTCTAATGTCACTCAGCACAACAAAAAGAACCCATGCGTCTTTGGCTGCTTAATAAAAGTCAACTGTCTAAGACTCTAATACTCAACCGACCCTATCATTATTTATACACAAAGTACGAGTTGTTGTCACCCCCCGCCCAAAGCTCCTTATCTTTGGCAAGTAGAAGTTTTTCTAAGTAAATTTAGACTTTTACGAAAAAGGGCAGGTCTCATTAGACTAATGTAATCAATTTCCTATTCTCAAAGACGCGATCATGTTCTCTTTAAACTTTCTTCGCTTAACCATCTATACCCAATACCCCAATCTTTACTAATATCATGAATCATGAGTCACGAGATCCTGATCTCTCTCGTATCGTTAGCAGTCCGTCCAGCGAATTTCAAGTGCTTCGTTTAAATTTTTCTGAAATGTTGACTGACAAACAGGCAAACACACAAACACAGACAGAGTGACAATTTTTTGTTGTAAAACCTCAAAACGATTATTTCGGCAATTAAATTATTTTGAAACACTCCATTTCAGAGATATCATCGTAGTTGGGGAAGCATCGATTGCAATATACTTTTATAGCTGTTTTTTAATAAAAATGAAGTAACTAATTTATGGGCTTTTTAGTAAAGTTTACCAACTGTAAAAAATAATTACCGAGAAAGATTTTCCACAAGGTGGAAAATTTTCAGGCGCCAGACACAATTTTTTATTGCGTAATGGAATAAGTGGCACCCTATTGTTTCTATTCCGTTAAGTGTTAAAAAACTGACAGCAAATATCAAATTTGGGTCAAGATTTGCAATTTACTGCCTGTTAAATCGAAGTATGAGGTTTATAATTCAAGGTTCGACAAATTGGGTTAAGATTATTTACTTTGGAAAATTACTACTTACGACCGACACGAATAAATCAGAGCGAAAAAATATTTTTGGGACTGCTTAAAAGTGTTTGCAAATTTCAAATTGTAAATACAAGATTAGATGAACCCATTTACTTCTTCAGATTGGGTTTTCCTATAATATAAGGGCCGCACCAGCTTTATGTAACTGCGATCGCTCTTATAACGAGCCATTAAAATGAAATTATGTCGAGAAGGTTGAGATTTTTTACGTGACTATGTAAGAAATGACAAAGAATGGCTACACATAAGTTTAAAGTTTAAACATAGGAGTCACGTAACCATTTCCAAGCCTTCTCGATACGATCTTTCTTTTAAAGGTCGGATATCAGCAACGACGTGGAGGGCGCTTGTATATTATTCTAAACTATACCTAATAAAATCAAAAATAATTAGATTGTATAAACTATTTTAGTGCAAAACTGTTGATCTATTCGTAATAAA
Organism: Malthinus flaveolus; assembly: GCA_950108345.1. Lineage (NCBI taxonomy): Eukaryota > Metazoa > Arthropoda > Insecta > Coleoptera > Cantharidae > Malthinus > Malthinus flaveolus. The sequence continues at coordinate 19,338,505 of OX467287.1, read as the reverse complement.
CAAAAGTCGTGGACCTTTTCTTGAGAAGTTTTTTCAAGAACAATGAAATAAAGCCGACCCTAATAGCTTACCAAATTGAAAAACATCAATTAACCCACCCCAATAATTAAAATTTTTAATTGAACAGTTTAAGCTCTGGTTAAATGAAGAGCCAATCAATTTTGTTTTCAATTTACCGGTTGTCGAATTAAATGCGTACATTTATGTATGACATTTAATTACCTTTGAACACATTAATTTTCACGTAACACCAAATACTATTTACACTAGCTTAGAAAATGTATAAAAAAGCTCAACATGTTTTTCTAACAACACTTTGACGCCCGCCACATGAAAACTCTTGTCCCACCCAATCTAAAACTGACCTGGCTTTCCAGGTTTCAGCTTTTGAATGGGTTTCCACGACGCCAACTACCAGTTGAAGCGCATGCTCTTTGTCTAAATTTGTATTTCAACTTTTATTTAAGAAAGCGCCCTTTCTTAAAAAAATAATTAAACTCCAAAAATTGTCTTAAGTTAACCTGCCCTTAATCGACACTTAAAAGTAAAGCCCATTTTTGCCCCTTTTTAAAAGTTGAATAACTGTGAATGAACTTTATCGCCCACGCTTAAATATTGATTGTGAGACAGAGAAATTTCCTTTCTTTCGTCTGAAGCGAAGAAATTTATTTTGATGACTCATCTTTATAATTGTGCGTCCTATTGTTGTTAAGATATAATTTATTAGACAAAATTGTTGTGAGAAAAGTGGAAACTGCGAAAAACATAGCGTGGCGCCCACGCTGCGTAGGGTTTAGGTCACGAGCACTAAAAGAAGTGTGACGTCACGCGCGACGCGTGCATGACGTCTAAATTGCACTTGACATTTAGAATTGCCTCTTTTCGTATAAATATCAAGTTTATGAACTGTATTTAAGGTGGCTTTAGTGGTTACTTCCTTTTTGCGGAATTGAAAACTATTATAAGCTCTCTCGTCCTCTCGTGGTTTCGATAAGAATCTATTGGCTTTTCGCAAAAGCTTCATAAATAAAATTAGCGTCGTACAGGTATTCCAAACCTTTTAAGACCATTTCCTAAGATAATAAAGTTACATTTGAGAAGCGTACGCATTCAAAAGAGCTTAAACAGGGTCGGTTTAGGAGTTATAGCAAGAGCTTTAACAATTAACCTGCTGGTTTATGACGTCAAGAGTCAAGGTCGGGGTAGAAATCGCGTTAATTGATTGATTGACTAGTTATCGAGATAACAACTGGTTAGGGGATGAAATTTTATTTTTCAAATAGACGAAACTCTAGATTTATTTAAAAAAATTTTGAATAACTGTAAACTTGGTCATAAAGAGCACAAGTTCACGATACCCACGATGACGTATGTTAGCCAATAGAGCGAACATTTTTTGCAACCACCCAAGGCACCCGAGAGCCCAAATTATAATTTGGTGGCTCTTTATTAGTTTTTATATATTTGAGATTATAATTCGAAACGTTTCTCTTCCCCCACCCCAAATGTTTATTGTAAATACAACAAACGGCCCTTGACTCTTGCCTCGACGTCCTGAGAAGTGAGTGATGTTTACAACCATTTTTACAGTCTCATATTAATTCCATATAGCAACAAAAATGTTTTTGTAAACAACAAATTAATTAATATCTTATCAAAATTAATTATCTTCGCCCTTCAAACTATCCCTAAATTTTGCCTAATTTTTAGGAAATTGCACCTTAATTAAACATTAGATAATCGAAACCCATAAAAGCACTCACCCTCGTTTAAGTCCATTGTACTTTAAAAGTCGTAGATCACTATTCGAATTTTTTCTTTCCGCCTTAGTCCAAAATATTTTAAACTTTCGAAACGGCCTCGTTACGCGATTTTGATTGGAAAAATAATTACACCACCGAAGATGCACCGACGACGAGTGACGTGAGTTGGCGTATTTTTCATTTTGATAACTGCAAAGAAAATGAATAAAATGTACCTTTCAAGGTGACGAACAAAATTGTACTAAACAAGAATATAACTATAAGCATTTGTTATTAAATTTTATCACAACCATAAAAATAGATAACAATTAATTACTATTACAATAACTTAGAAATTATTAAGTGCAAGTAAATAATTCGTTTGGGATAGTATACGAACTCTACTTAGCTTTTGTGCCCAACTTTGGTTGGTTATTTTGGCGAAGTTTGGCTAAATATTGTACCTTACCTCAACTATAATTAATTGTTAATCAATGCCATTCTAAAATAAAATTCGTGAGTGTTGGCTTTAATTACAATTGTGTAGTACTATGTTACGAAATTACACAAGACACAAGAAAATACTTTGCAATAACCAATTATTGAAGCTCATCACTCATCACTCATCACCTCATCAGTCCAGTCACGTAGTAGTTTGGAAAGGAAAAATACAGAAGTAATGTTTTCACTATCGTTCCTTATGTATTTTTGAATTATGAATCGCAATTGCAACTTTGCCACCATGCCACTTCGTGGAAGTGGTGCGTTTTCAGAAAACTGCAAAAATGGTGTTTTTTTCAGATTTTTGTTTATAACTCGAAAAGTACGCACTTTTAGAAAAACGTGTACTTATACAAAAGTAAACTAAATTAAATTTTCTATAAATTATGTTTTTTAAGGTTTTTCATCAGGCAAACGGTTTGGGTGCTAGAGCGCGTTAAAGTTTGATAAAAATTCCAAAGTCGGCCAAAAAGCTGTTTTCGTAGTTCTCGCTTATAACTCAGGAAGCACGCACTTTTAGAAAAAAGTGTTCTTATACAAAAACAAACTACAACAAATTTTCTACAAATTATGTTTGTTAAGGTTTTTTATAAAGCAAACGGTTTGGGTGCTAGAGGGCGTTCAAGTTTGACGAAAATTCCAAAATTGGCTAAAAATCTGTTTTTGTAGTTTTTCGCTTGTTACTCGGAAATTAGGCACTTTTAGAAAAAAACGTTTTTATAAAAAAATAAACTACAAGTTCTCCACAAATTCTGTTTTTTAGTTTTTTTTTTATCAGGCTAACGGCTTAGGTGCTAGAGGGCGTTCAAGTTTGACAAAAATTTCACAATTAGCCAAAAACATGTTTTCGTAGTTTTTCGCTTATAACTCAGAAAGTACGCACTTTTAAAAAAAAAGTGTTCTTGTAAAAAAATAAAGTACATTAAATTTCCCACAAATTATGTTTCTTAGATTTTTTACGTCAGACGTGCGGTGAGCTCCATTTTTACAATATTTTATTTTATTTTAAACTTTTTGGCCGATTTTGAAATTTTTGTCAAACTTTAACGCGCTCTAGCACCCAAACCGTATATCTTTAGAAAAAACTTAAAGAAACATAATTTGTTGAACTTCGATCTAGTTTAATTTTGTATAAAAGTAGTTTTTTCAAAAGTGCGTATTTCTCAAGTTATAAGTGAAAAACTGCAAAAAGAGCATTTTCTTCGCAAGTTTCTCCGACTCAGAACACACCGCTTTTACAAGGTGGCAAAGTTAAAATTCGCATTCAGCATCCCAAAATACAAACATAAAGAACGATAGAAAAAGAAACTTATATATTTCTTTCCTGCTTTGATTTGCTTCTTATCTTCCCCTAGCTACTGTGGACTAATGGGGATTTATTAGCTCGTATAATAAAATTATTAGCTCAAATGGAATTTCGAAACCAATACAGCAAATAAAGTTTAATGAAATTCTATTAAAAATTTAAAAATGAATAAACTAAAAGCAATTTAATGCACAGTTGTGGACAAAAACGTCACGTATAAATAAAGCTGGTGGTATAAACGTAATAGAAAATTGATTAGCCTTTCCCTATAGCATACATTGTATGAAAATCATAAAATATTTAACAAAAAGCTTTCGTAAAATGTAAAAAATTTTTTTCCTCGCATCCTTAAATACCAATAATTTAAATATGTATTGGACATTGGACGCTTAATTAATAATTACAAAAGCAAAAAATCTAAATGAGTGGTCAAAGTATCGCTGTGGGCATTTTTAAAGCTCATTCCGTGTCTAATAGGATTCGATCGCGCATTTTTGGGTTGTGATTTTAGTTTTAGGGAAAAAGTTGTATACTGGGCGATACTTTTATAACTTCGTCATTATTTGATCAACTTACCAAAATTTTAACGGAGCGATACTGGCGCGAACAGTTTCGACTAAGACATATCGACTTTCTATAATACCAATGACATTTCTCTTAAGTCTCTTTAAATGGGCATGAAAAATTGGACAAGCAATAAGTGAAACATACGCCAATACCACTCACATAAAATTTCGCCTTGATAAGTCAATAAATAACGAAGCAAAAGAAGTGTCTCATATTTCTGTATCACTCGGTATAATACTCGCCGACGATTCTCGCTTTTTCAATTTTACTTGCGATACAGTTTTTACATCTAAACTATATACGAACTCGCCCTATTTATAGGCAAGGTGGATTTTATTATTTTATTAATAAAAGACTAACGTTTAATTCTGTAATTAGCACTTTTAAGGATTTTAAAAATGCATTATACTTTGTTTGATTACAGAGCAATTTGTGTATTAGTTCGTAACAATGCACTGCAATAATAATATGTAATTGTAAACTTAATCTGTAATTGACGCACACGCAAACAATTCTAATTTCGAACAATAATTAATTATGCAATTTATACGACACTTAATTTAAACGCCTCAATAAAAATAATAAATTCATAAAGCCTTCAATAAAAAATTGAATTTAGACTATTTTCCCGGCATGATACCGTGGGTCGGGGGTCGTGGGCTTCATAGAAACTTGATAGATTGGAGAAGCAGTTCTGAACTTTTGTAAAAAATCGCTTAAATTGAAAATTTTCTTCGTGGATTTTGTTCAAAATTTCACTTTTCCGAGACAGCCTCAACAATAATAGAATGCCAAAATATTAAGTTTCGGAGATTAGTACACTAATAAAAGCGTAAATCATACCCGCGCGAAATGAACGATTTTTATCAAAAATTGCGCCATTAGTTTGAACGGTTAGGTTCGCAACTCTGCTGTATTTTAGCAAGAAAGTCAAACTTTAATTTTAAGGTTAGTTTTCTGCCAAAATAAAAAATGCATTGCGTACCAACAATCTTTTGTTTGGTAAAAGAAGAGTTACTTTTTTGTCCACTTCACAGAAATACTACTTTCGTAGCTAACAACTAAAAATGTTCAATATGATAAAACAAAAAATTCTGAATAATACAGAAACCTGTAAAAATTTATAAAATTATACACTAGCGCCTCTACCGACTTTGAATCCTCCTCTTCACTTTTTGTATAATTATTGGAAAATCAATTTGTATTTTTATTTATTCGGGCACATTTTGTTTCCCTCACAAGGATTTAAGAAAAATAAAAGTGTACAAGCCGAAGTAGCGTCTTCGACGCCCTTATCCTCTCTAATTCGAATAAATCTTGGACGCCTCAAAGATATGCCCTTTTCCGAATCCACCTGAATCAAACAAAATTAAAACTAAGTCGGAATTAAATACGAAAAAAATACAATTCCAATGGCTGCTCTGTGAACAGGAGATAAGGATAAGTCTGCACATTTAATCTCCCACACTTGAACTTGAAAGTGAAATTGCAAACTCGCTAGTGTATAGCAAGCGTCTAGGAATACGCCAGATGCAGTCTCCGCTCTTGTTCTAGAATTTTTCAAAGAAATTTTCTTTTTTAAATGAGACTTTTATCTCTTATCGAAAAAGGTTCAACGTGTGTTCGTATACCGTAGTGTCTTTAGAAAATTGTTTGTTAGTATTCGTGGAAATACTGCGTCATTTTACGCATTTTACACTCAACTTTGAAAGGTATTTCCACATTTAAAAAAAACACTACTGCACAGACATACGTATTACATTTTTCTATTTCAAGAAAAAAATCTTGTTTTGAAAAAAATTCCTTCGGAAAATTCTAACGCTAGAACGGATACTCTGTTATGAGTTTACAGTTTTACTTTAGAGTCGCCTTAAGATAGGGACGATTTCCACCCAATTTTGTTTCTTCTAACTTTTGTTTCATGTATTTTTGTTATTGACGATATAATCGTTTGCAAGTTTATCGCATTTAACTTTGTACTATTCAACTATGTATTTGATTAGGTGGATTCTTTTAAGACTTTATGATGAAAACTCGGTTAAATAACGAAATCGTTCAGTTTTTAGGAAAACTACCGTTCAAACTTTTTAGTTTTATTTAATCAATCTCAAATTTAGCAACTTCCGAACTTTAACCTGTTTTATCTCTTACGACTTACGAAAAACGATAAGTCAGATCCCCATGGTGCACAGCTATACCTAATGCAAAAATAACCCTACCCATTTGTACCATTTCGTAATCTAAAATGCCTCTTTGTGTTCTATTACAAATTACAACTCGTAGCTATTGAAAATATAAAAAAACCATCACTTGTCAATTATAGGAGCTCTTGCTACACGTAAAATTTCATGGGTTTCGTAATTTTTCCTATTCTGTTCTTGAAACTTCTGCGACACGCGACACTGATAAGTACTTCCTAGTCAGTTATATACTTCGAAATTACTTTCATTTTACATTTTACTGTAAAGAGTAGGTACATAATTTATTTAGTTATTTTTGCTTTTTGATCGCGACACGCCATCTATTAGATCTTAAGGAATTTAATATTAAATTTAAATTTGTGTAGAAAGTTTATTGATTTACTTTAAAATTCTATAATTAAATGTCTTTTAATTTTAATTAAAAATAGCTCATTATTATTCGAAGCGGCCTGACTCCTTTTGTTATGCACTTCATTGAAAAGAGTTACTCTTACCTCGTAGCCTCGTGTAGACGTATAGAGACGCATTAGGGATTGGAGAAAAGTATCCAAAAGGATACGAATTTGAAAACTTGGACGTACATTGATTTGGTGGGTAGGTTGCTTAGGTCAATTGAAAAGTGAATAGAAGGGAATGGTACCCTATTGTGTTGTATTATTGTACTCAGGGGTCGATTGGCTACGTAAGCCTTACAGAACTGCGACCAGCGTTGATCTTTTGTTCATAACTCTACTCGTATTATATTCTCAGGAATTCGATCTTGTCATCGAAGCCTAGAGTGTCCCTGAGAGGCTTTCTTTTCATTTTTTTAGGCGTTAGTTGTGCCTGCCTTAAGTGTTTCAACCTAAGTCGAGCTAGTGCATCGCAATTGCGGAGAATGTGCTCGGCTGATTCGACCTCCGTTTCACATAACTTGCATATGTCACTATATTCCAATTCCAGTTTTTTGAGGTGGTACCTCACTGGGCAGTGTCCAGTAAACAGACCTGTGATAAGTCTGATTTTGTTCTTTGATAGAAGAAGAAGCTTTTTAGCATTCGTAGACGAGTACTCAATGAATTTCTTCGCCTGTCTATGTCCTGGTATGTTATGCCAGTGAGATTTTTTGTTCTCAGTTTCCCATTTTTGGATCTTTACTGTTCTGTGTGTTCTGGATAGCCCACAGACGGCTTCTGGTCCAATCTACATAGCTTTTGAGCCTGCTTTAGCTAGTTTATCAGCGATTTCATTTCCTATAACTCCCTCATGTCCTGGCACCCAGTTTTTTGAGGGACTGTCTGCATTCCCAAGTGGATTGAGATTCATAGCTGTTGGCTTTGAGTGCCTTCAGACATTATAATATATACTTTCTTACCCTTTATACGCCTTCGTAGGCATTCCTTGGCGCATAGGTCTATTGCAAGTGTTTCAGCTTGCATAATTGTGGGGAAGGTTCCTAAGGCTATCGATGCCCTATATTTTGGGCCATGTATTCCTATACCTGTTCCTTGTTCAGTTTTAGATCCATCCGAGTACCAGATAGAGGAATTTAATTCCTGTTGTATTATTTGACTTCTAGCCATGTCGCGGTCTCGAATAACCACTTCGAAAGGTGTCTGGAAGTCAAATACCCTTGGAATGACATCCAGAGGTTTTTCAAACAGTTCTGGCTGTAAAAAGTCTAGAAAATCTTTAGGTGACCTGTTTTGTCACCCGGTTTGAATTTCCTGCTTTGGGTTAGTTTTAAGGCGGCCTGTAGGCTTTCCCTCTTCACCAGCAATTGCAAGGACGGCAGGTCTAGAAGTGCCTCCATAGCTACAATCGGGGTTGTGCACATAGCCCCTGTTATACCCAAACACGCTAGCCGCTGCAATTTCTGCAGCTTGCTTTGTGTCGTGATTTTATTCGTTTTTGTTCACCACACAATCGAAGCGTATGTGACAATGGGTCTAATTACCGATATATATAACCAATTGATCATCTTCGGTTTTAGCCCCCAGGTCTTTCCGAATAGTTTGCGACAAGCCCAAAAGGCCGCCGTTGCTTTGGAAAGAGTTTTATTTATGTGTGATTTTCAGGTGAGTTTTGCATCTAGAGTTACCCCTATTAGGTACTTTACCTCCCTGGAGAATTGTATCGATAGTCTCTGTAACTGTGGAGCTTTCAAATTTAGCTTCCTGCGGTTGAATGGTACCCTATCTTAAAGAGGTGAAGAATGAAATGAACATTTTTCATATTTCAACGAGGCAACGAGGTGTAATAAAATAATGTTCAGTTGCACAGAGTGTGAGAGAGTGCCTATAGCCTATACCATATATGGGCTAGCGCACAGAAAATTTTCTTTTCTTTAAAATAACGCCCATAATTAGGCCATAGCGCCATAATGAACCGAAAATAATTTTATCAAAATTATTTTCTATTGTGCGTGAGGACGTAAAGCAACAAAACCGTAAAAGTCGTGATAAAGTGATGCAATAATCCGAAATTTTAGTTTCAAGGTATCGTTGTAATAGTTACACGAATATTATTTCATTGTAGTTTAATAATTATTTAAATAAAACGTAGGTAAATAACGATAATGTAATAGATTAAAAAAAGAGAGCGTGTAAAAATTGATGGCATGCTCAACTCAAACATCTTATCCAACTACATATCCATATAATACTAGTGGTAATCAGTCATTACCCATCTATTATTTATCGACATACTTTGAGGTTCAATTTATGAAGAATAATAAAAATAGTGATAAACATCTACCTAAAAAGTTTGATGGTAAATAAAATTACGGTAACTCGATAAATAATTATTTAAGGTACAAGGAATGTAAGCATAACACTCGCGAGGTCGAAGGTAATTATTAATAAAGGGCGAGGTCTTATAAAAACGTTTCAAGTCTCCAATTTCACATTTTTAAGGGCGAAAAGTAAAAACTACCCACGCTTTCGTGCACAAAAGGCGCATCTATTGGACACACTTTTAGTCCTCGTATAAAAATTAGTTTCGGCAGAAAAACATGTTTGTCGTCGTTTCGTCAAATATTGGACCAGTGAATGCGCCTTTTTTACAAAAATAAATGAAGGCGATTAAAATTACGGGCAAATATTTAAATAAACTTTGTAGTCTCCACAGAATTTCCCGTCTATTTACTCGACGCTCGAACTTTTTTAGAAACGTTTAGAAAAGTATTCCCAATTGCCCAATTCAGTAATTTCTATCCAAAGCAAAAATGTTGTAAGCCAAATTTAAAAATTAGTGCTCCGTAAGCAGTACGTGACGTTTAAACAAATTTGAAATAAAAAGTCTATGTAGGTACTTAACAATCTTGAAGATGTAACCCTTGCATGGCTTTCAAGTCTCTTGTCGAAGTACGCCTTAAACTTCCCTTTAACTCCATACCCACTTCAGATTCCGTTTCTTACTCTTTAAACTTCAACAACCATTTGGCGGCTCCCATCCACTTCAAAAGTTTATTAATTTTTACTTCATTCGCTTGATGTGAATTTTATTTCAGAATTTCAGTTTACTAAAGGCGTACCTCGACGACCTTGGTGATTACTTCGGCAAATTGCTACTGTTATATGTAATAATAACAATAATACACGTCGTGTCGATTCCATTTGAATTTTTGATGATAAGATAGACATATCAATTGAAGTGTTGATTAGAAGAGGTAAATTTTACATTAGGATCGATACAGGGTGACTCACCCTGTATAATCGTACAAGGTGATTTGTAAAGCTTGCACAGTAATTTAGGGGTATTTTTGGGCCTATTGAAAACGAACAGTTTATGTCATTTTGTGGTTTATACGAGGCTATATTGAAAAATTCTTAGCCTACTATAGAACCAAACAAAATTTCAATGTCAAAATATTTTATTACTCAACATTTTATTCTCCTCTTAATTGGATACATTTATTACAGCGAACCTGCAACGTCTCTAGATCTTTAAAAAAAATGTTTTTTCTTGCTCTGCAAACCAGACGTCCACAGCTTTTATTACCTCCTCGTTGGAAGAAAATTTACGACCTTTTAAACTTTTTTTCAGTTGAGGAAAGAGATGACAGTCGGACGGAGCCAAATCTGGAGAATAAGGGGGGTGTTCTAGTAATTCAAACCCTAAATCACGAGTTTTTTGCATGGCAACATGAGATTTGTGTGCAGAGGCGTTGTCCTGCAAAACAAAACACCTTTGGATAGCTTTCCGCGTCTTTGCTCTTTAATTTTTACCCGTAGAGTGGTCAGTAATGTCGAATAGTAATCTCCAGTTATTGTTCTACCCTTATCCAAAAAATCAATCATGATTACTCCATGGCAATCCCAAAAAACTGAAGCAAGAACTTTTCGATCGGTCATCATCTTCAATTGAAAATTTACCTCTTTTGAAGCTTGCAGTCCAATTTTTCACGGTCGCATACGAAGGACATTGATCACCAAGGGTATTAACCATATCTTCGTAAATCTGCTTACCTCTTAACCCTTTTAAATACAGGTACTTGATGATGGCTCGATACTCCAATTTTTCGATTTTCACAATTTCGGTAGACATCTTTTTTCTTTTAATTTATTGCTTAACTCTGGTTTACTTTTTTGACGTCAAACTTTACACTGACACTTCTAATAAGTTATTGTTCGTTGCTATGGTAACGCAATATTTTTTTTTGCGTGGAACTGGTCTAGGCTAACTAGTTATCAATACATCCTCGTATGAGCATGATCCGCAACATAATATTAATTTGAGTCAAAATAGGAGGAGGATATTTGAATCCAAAATTTCGAATCCTTATTTCTGTGGTCGGCAATAGGCTTTCCAACCGCGTAGTAGTAAGTAGTAATACCACAAACTTCAACCAATAAGGGTGGGTCGTTGATACGAGGACAAAAAGTTGTTTATAAATTAAATCCAGTAGACTTCAATTATTGATAAAGAATTATCTACTACTTAGCTTATTAATAATTCTTTTGTATTAAAGCGTAATGTAAGTAATTGTGCATAATCAATCCGAATGCTATCATTTCGGTTAAATTACACCAAAAGTTAAATCAGTACAAATTATTTCGTGCCACAAACACTATTACAGCCCAAAACTTTTAGTCGGATGAGACCAGGAGCGCATTGTGTTGGAACGCTTAGATTAGTTTATGTAGAAATTGAGAAAGTATCAGGGAAACCGGCCAACTGGGCCACCAACAATAATAGCTCTCAGTCTCCGTCCGATGCAAACGTGGTTTTCGGTAGAGTAGAAGGCGAGAGCATTTTACTAGCTCTGATCGCTACTTTGCTCCTAATAATAAAAAAATAAGAGAAGCTGAGAAGCAGTCCAGTCCGTTTGTTAATTTTTTTCCATTGACCCAAGCTCTACTACCTACGCCACTGTTTGAAACACGCAATAGTGTTACGATTTTTTACTTTTACATCTATCACTTCCATATCGTTGTAATAAAATTCTATATTATTGTACTTTAATAATAAATGTACGTACTATTAGGGCCATTATAAAAGAATTAAAAAGCGTTTTTTGTGATATTCATTGTCTGTAATAGTTATTATTGTATTTGTTTGTTGTTAAGCAACTCAATAGCGAGCAAATATACCACAGTCCAAATAAGGTGGCGCATGGCATATCTCATAGGTCTCGCTACCCATCTTACTTTATTATGAAAGACGAACAAAGAACAAAGACAACAACATTTTTTCAGGATGAACTTTATATTGCATAGCGATGAGTCATGCACCAGCTTATTTTAACTGGGGTATAACTACTAACTTGCGTTTTTACTTCCTATCATTGGTGTACGAACATACACTTTCAGAACTAAACTTTTTTCTATGTTTTCTGTTTATAACTTAAAAACTACGCACTTTATGAGAAAAGTGTTACTATGCAAAAATAAAGTACATAAATTTTCTTACAAATTACATTTTATGTTATGCTAAAGCGCGTTAAAGTTAAACTTTCAAAATCGGCTAAAAAACTGTTTTATCGTTAATAACTCAAAAACTATGCACTTTTAGAGAAAAGTGTTCATATACCAAAAAAAAGTACGTTTAATTTTAAACCAATTATGCCTCTTAAGTTTTTTTTGTAAAACAAACAGTTGAGGTAGTAGAGCGCGTTGAAGTTTAGTGCATATCGGAAATAGCCGACGTACTACGACAACCTCTGTCCGAGGCAGATACACAGAGTGCGGATATACTAAATACAAAATTTTTGATTTTAACTAATGCAGGCTGAAGTAACATAGAAAAGGTCTAATAAAAGCGGCCGTCTGCAATTTCTAAATGGCAGAGCATTAACCTCTTGAGGGCCGCTCGAGAGAGAAGGGTGGGTTTTTGCTCCTTTTTAGTTTATCGCTTATAACTCGCAAACGGCGCACTTTTAGAGAAAAGTGCTTCTATATAAAAGGAAACTATATAAAAATTTTTAAACGTTATATCTAGAAGATTTTTTCTAAGACAAATGGTTTAGGCGCTAGAGCGCGTTAAAGTTTGAAAAAAAATTCCAAAATCAAAACACTGTTTTTTCTTGTTTCCTATTGCTTATAACTCAAAAACTATGTAGTTTGAAGGGCGGGTTTTTGGGGTCAAATTAAACCAAAGGGGCACAAAAAATTTATATAAGTACCAAAAATTAACATTTTTTGTGGCAGAGGCCGTTGAAATCCGAAAGTTGAATTTTCTTCAACTTCAAAAGCGTCTGCCTGTTTGTCGTAATGTAGTTTATTGTCAAATAGAAGCATTTTTGTCATAAAATGCGTAGTTTTTGAGCTATAAGCGAAAAAACAAAAAAGAGCCAAAATCCACCCTTATCGAGTCACCGCAAGTTAAGGCTGCCCCCTTGAAGTGGCAGGCAGTCGATTTTATTATTTATTTGCAATGTTTTTTCATTTTGCATTGTCAAAAACGTTGAACTTTGTCGTTTAGTAAAAGTGCTCGCTGCCTCCCGTACTATCAAGTCCGTTGTCGGTTAGGCGAGCAGAAGACATAAGGCCAGATTAGATAAACTTCGTTGCTGATAGAAGAAGGGTAAAGTCATATGCCCTACCTAATATTATAATAAATTATTACCTATAATAAACTGTCAATAACTAATAACTAATATCTACAATAATTGCAACACTTAAAACACAAGGACTCTCTCCTCCTTTCTCAAAATTCAAAAATTGACGCCAATTATTATTTTGAAAATAGTAAAAATTAGGCCTAATTAGTTGATTTTTTGGAATTCGTCAAATTAATGTCCTAAATTAAAAATTACTCGACGTTGTTTTCAAAATTTGGGGTGCACTCTTAAACGTATAAGAAAATGTAAACAAACTGCGCACCTGAGTTTAGACGAAGTCGCCGTGTAGTCTAATCGGGAAAACTTCGAACACTGGTCCGGAGTTTGACCCAAAGGCTTTCCATGCATGTCCTATTATCCAAACTAGCAGGCGTCGACACAACTCTCGCCTCCGGTAGCGCAAGCGTCGCGACGTCGTACTACGAGCAAACAGGTGTTTTAAAACGCTACATTATTGTTAGAAATTTCTATATAACTTAAAGAGTACTAAATGGAAACCTTAAAACTATACGGGCATTATTCTACTTTGTTCTTTGTTGAGGCTCTAGGATTAGTATCATGTATCATTGTGGCATTAACTCGAAATTAATTTAACAATGCAGCGGTGCTATTCTGTTTCTTTTTGTCGCCGGCGAGATCGTCGAATGGAGAGATCTTGTCGCCAAAAACCCGAATCGGTATTCTGTTTCTTAAATAAGGGGCGAGAACGAAATAAGCGACATAACAAAAGCGACAAGAATTGGAGACAAGTTAACATCGCCTCGGTAGGCGATGAGAAGGAAAAAATCGGCGACAAGTAGTCAATTCTACGACTTTTTTTTAAGTTAAATTAAATTTTTGGGACACTATTACGCAAAAAATGAGTTTTTAGTAAATCCTTTTCGGGCGAGGTTTATTTTTAGAACATTTTTTGATTTTTATGTAGGTTGGGGAAAATCGTAATCGTGGCTTGTGTAATATTAGAGGTTATTAAATTTAATTTACTCGGTTATTTAGTTATTAATTTTATTAGAATCATAATTTTATAAGGTTTGTAAATTTTCACATTATCACTGAGGTAGAGGTTTTATTCTTTATGTATTTATGTTACACAAATCGGGAACGGGGGTCCATTGCCATTCACCCTACTAGAGGCCAAGTTTCTGTTTCTGTGCTCTTCCATGCACTTTCTGACAATTAACTCTAGTATTTTTTCCCACTAAAATACAAAGAGTAAAATAGCAAAATTATTCTTTACTCTTATTTTATTTCCATTTATGAAAAAAAATTACTATTTTACCAACCCCACAATTTCGATCGTCTCCATAGTAATAACACGCTCTAAACAGCTGAATATAAACAAAGAACATAGAATTATCATATAAACAAACAACTGTCAAAGTGGCCCGAGGTCAAAAAATATACACCACGTGACATTGGTTACTACATGGTCACTATCACAAAAAATACCGTTTCCCCTAGATTCTTGTCCCCTTTTTTACATCGAACGAACAAGCGTCTCGAGATCTCGCCGAGTAGAAACAGAATACCAATTCGGTGTAAAAGCGAGATCTCTTGTCACTTTTTCTCTTGTCGCCGGCGAGAACAGACTACGAGCGAGAGCTTGTCGCCAAAGAAACAGAATAGCACCGCTGGAATCATTACTGAGAGATTGCGACAGTGCCGGATTACGGTTTTCATAGGCCCTAGGCCAAAAGAACAGAATGAGCTCTTTAGAAAAGTGGTCCGGCTCAAGAGCGGATCCTGGGGCGAATTACATAGTGGCGGCCCTCAATTGTTGCTAATTTACTTTAAAATGTTTTGCTGTTTTTTAACAGCATGTTCAGTGGTGTAGTTACGTACATATTCAGCGCCCTGAACCAAGAAAAACCAGCGCGCCTATATGGTTCTCAGAGAAGTTCTGGGTAAATTTGTTTTCCTAATTTTTTAAATTTTGATTTTCCACGAGCCACCTAGCGCCACAGGCAATTTTTTTTGTAAGGTCGACAGAGCTTAGATTCACTTTCGGAATTGGGCGCATTCAGGGAACTGTAGCGCTGCAGCGCTTCATACCTAACAATTATGGACGTAAACCACTTCAATAAAGAGCTGCATTGTTTGTATGCAAGTGCCTTGTCGTTTAAAGTTGAAAAAACGCTGGAGTTTTGGGCCTCCAGCGTCTTAGGACCCTAGGCCAGGGCCTAGTTGGCCTATAGGTAAATCCGGCACTGAATTGCAAACGGTCTAGCTGTGAGAGGCTTTCAAAGTACATTTGGCGATCCAGAACCTGTGCTGTTGTGTGAATATGTCATTTCGCGTTTGTTTTAGAACAAAATGTCAAGTGATTCAAAATAAAGCAGAGAAAATTGTCTACAGAAAGGGCCTGATGAAAGAAATTAAGAATGGGTAATACATACCGAGCGCTCTTATGGCTGTAACTCTGCGACCGATCGTTTTACAAAACAAAATAATCAGACTATTTCTGTTAAAAATTTACAGTACTTCATTTTCGGTAACTTGAAATTTTGCTCTAAAACAAACCCAAACTAAGATATTTGCAAATGTTCATAAACTTGCCTTTTTGGGAAATTGGGAGGGTTTTCCAATATGGCAGGCAGTCCCGTCTGCAAACGGTGCCAAATTTTGCCAAAGAAGTAGAAATATAGAGAATAAAGTTCATTTCGGCTAATCTTAAAATTGATTGAAACCGTGGATTGAAACTACCAATAGGTAGATAATAATAGGTAAATTAAATAAATTTGACACTTTATTTTAAGGTTAGGTACTCACGAGTTTATCTAATCGTTTGAATTGAAAAGTATAGTTTACTACTTACATTTAATAGTATAGAAATTTCAATGATTAAAGATTTGATTACATCTAATCTTCATAAATAATTCAAAAAGTTCACCAAAATGTCTTTAAAATATTTACAATGTGAAAATGAGCACCTGGGGTTCATTATACGGTTTTGTCGTTTTGTGTGTTGCGTCGAGTTTTTATCCAGTAAATTATTGGCTATTAGATAAAATTACGATATAGTATCCAGTGTTTATCCATTATTTTGCTATACTTTGAAATAAGTACACCTGTACAAGTCCCAAAAACCTTTTTAATGGGTTGACAGGTCAAGGGTGACACGAGGTTAGCATGAATTCCGAATTGTATGTTGTTTTGTCTCCAATTTTCTCAGTTTTTAGAAAATATCCCTGATTAGTTTTAGTCATTCTCTCTCTCCTAGATGCAGAGTAGGTTGGTTTCGCACAAAAAAGAACACCCCCCCCCCAAGAGTGCACGTCCTTTTATCGGAGAAAATAAACCGCAAACACCCTGTCGGTTATGATTATGTGCTTTCAATCTTCCGAAAAAGACCATTCTGAAATACTTGTGTTAGTTTATTACACAAAAATACAGATTTTTCCACCGATTAAATTCGTTAAAATATTTTTTTTCTATAAATATTGAGATACAAAAACCTTAAAATATTAAGAAAGTTTCCAAGTATAAAATAAAAACGAAAACTCCTGTCTCCTTTTTGTCAAAAATCTACGTCCCACTCTGAAAACTCATCAGGTGGAATGTCGTTATCCCTGGTAAAACAATCAAAGTTTGTGGAATCGCACGGACTTCTAACAGGTTGTATAATGGGCGCTCTTAAAGAACGCTCTCTCAGGCCGTCCCAGTCGAATCCTTGAAACCATCTAAAATATCACATTACCGCAAATTGAAAAACTTAGAAATGACTTTTCGCGTACTTGTGCTTTTTAATATCTTGAATTCCTCCTCGTTGATATCCCAACCTCTCCGAAGGCAGGTCGCGACATAACTTTTTAATCAAACTTTGAGCA
This sequence comes from Malthinus flaveolus, assembly GCA_950108345.1. NCBI lineage: Eukaryota > Metazoa > Arthropoda > Insecta > Coleoptera > Cantharidae > Malthinus > Malthinus flaveolus. The sequence continues at coordinate 19,321,319 of OX467287.1, read as the reverse complement.
GACCTACTGACATTATTGTTAGTAAAGTCGATCATATCGATTCCTTTTAAAATTAAGTTGTATGTTTTCATAGGATCGGTGGCAGTAAAAGGTGGGCTGGAATTAAAACTTTTAGTAAAAGCGTTTAAATGCTGTACACATCTATTGCCTTCCAGTGAGTAGCTCGTACATTAAAATTCCCAAAGCCCAGTAGTCGACGGCTCTGTCGTGGCCTTTATTTAAAATAGTTTCGGGCGCCACGTATTCGGGGGTTCCACAAAAGGTCCAGGTCTTACTGCTGTAACCGAGGCGTTTCGAAAAGCCAAAGTCGACCAACTTTACGTATCCTTGGTTGTCTAGCAGGAGGTTTTCTGGTTTCAGATCTCTGTAAATGATGCCGCAACTGTGGAGATAGTCAAAGGCTTCGATTACGCACGATGTTATGAAACGTGTAGTGTGGTAGTCGAAGCAACCCCTATCTCTTAATATGGTCCAAACTTCTCCCCCTAGGCAAGCTTCGAGAAGCATATAGACGTATTTTGAGTCACGAAAGGTCTTATACAACCTATTAGAATTGGAGTTGTAGTTTGGTTAAAAAGGAAATCAATTACATCACCTGCAAATAAAAGGACTTCTGCAACACATCATGATGAGTTTTTCGCTAAAAATATGTTCTTGTTGTTGCGTATCGACAATATGTTGTTTTTTTAAACACTTGAGAGCAAAGGTGAGATTCTTGTCATGCGCATATTGTACTAATTCTACTCGTCCAAAACCTCCGACCCCTAAAGTTGCGATAATATCTAAGTCGTCTAACCTTATGTAATCGTATTCTAAAAATCCAACTTTGTTTTTCGAGCTATTTAAATTTTTGGGAAAGACCTACCATGGCTATCGCAACAAACGCTAATCGAACTATTTGGTTTAGAAAGAGCCCTATATTCGTCTCCGTAATCTTTTTCCTTAATTTCGCTTAAATCGCCTATGAGCTGTATAAAAGATTCTCTGTCCAAAGTAAGACACTCCACGCCAGGACTTAAAGCTATAACCGACGCCGTTCTACATTCCTCTTTCAACAGGGCCTGTTCGCCAAAATAGTCACCACGTCCCAGTGTCCTAATTTCGTCTTCTTCCAAGCAACCTTCAACAAGTTCGATGAGCTGGTTTAATGGGCTTACCTTTGGACTTACCTAAAAACCTCTGGGTTACTTTAACGCTCCCGCTGCTTATGATAAAAAAGGTGTCGCCGCTTGCGCCTTGTCTGATTATATACGCACCGGCTGGATAAAATTCCTAAAAGATATAGTTTCATAGGTGCGCCTCTTTAAATAAGAGCTCGATACTTACAACTTCTAAAACGTCTGCAATTTTAGCCAAAACTTCGTTACTGAGATTCTCTAGTAAAGGAACAGATCTGAGAAACTTAATATTATCTTGCAATCTTTGCATGCCCGTCCTCACCATGATTTGTTGGAATACTTTACGGTCCAAAACCCAAACTTTGGAGTCGACCACAACTGCAAAATGAGAAATTTGTATTGGGACGTGTATCAACCTGTGCGTGTAGTCTCAATTTCTGAACTTTGGGTTATTGGACTATTGGGTTATATTTAAAGGAGAGGGGCACACTATAGGACTTCGTATCTTAGATAGCCTACGGTAACATAAGCTTAAAAGAGTCCATCTGAACTGATGTATGCACCAGAGCTCCATGGTCAAGGTATTAAAGATAATGAGCCTTACAGAACGTCTACCATGGCAATGTCGATCAAATCTGAATTTAATGTTTTCTTTTAAGAAACTTACGTCTAATGGAAGCAGTTCTGGTACAATTATACAAAATCGCTAGTTCTCCAAACGCTTTACCAGATCCCATATGACCCAATACTTTATGGTCTTTAATAACTTCAAAATCTCCCTCGGCCGAAACGAACAAGTGGGCTCCTGCCTCTCCTTCCCTTATCACATAAGAGCCGGCTTTAAATTCTTTCGAATACATCGAATCGACTATTTCGCGAACTTGCAACGAATCTAAATGTTTCAAAAAATTATTGTCCATTATGGCATCTTTGATTAATTGCTTCGATCTAAAGTCCTTTTCGTATTTTTGTACCGAAATTGTGCCGGGTTGTCCGGTCGAATCGCTCGATTCGGCGGAAACTCCCTGCTTTTTGTTGCAACAAGTGGTCGAGGATTGTTGGTGTTGAGGCACGCGATTCGCCATTGCGTGTTGTTCTTGGAGACTGCTCAAGATGTCGCGCTCGTTGTTGAAACATGTCGCTTGTTGTAAGACGCTCTACAAGAAAGGAATTGTGTGAGCATATTTTTATAACCATCGCCGCAGCGAAAATAATTATTTTTGGGCATTTTCTGAACAATAATGACACGCAGGATGTATTTTGTGACGTTCGAAGTAACAATGACGAGACGTTTAGTGATCTATCGATAACTCAATAAGACACAAGACAATAAAATCAAATGCTATTTATTCGCCAACAATACCGTTAAATCGGAAAAGGGAAACGTACCTTTAGTTTGTGTATTTCTCTTTGTAATTGTATAACTTCTGATTCCTTACAATGCAGCTCCTTCCTATTTTGCAACAGTTCGTTATGAATAGCATCGTATTTAATTTCCAAATCGGACAGCTCCTTTTTCAAATGCACCACCACCGTGTTTAAGTACTCGTAATCTTCGTGACTAGCTGAATTTTTTTTGTACAAAATTTTGGAGTTCTTTCTAATCTGTTGAATCGGATCCGTGTCGTTGGACGCCGAAGTTTTGCGTAAGCCGGTGGTTACTCCGTTACCCATTGGTCCTATTATGCCGGACTCTTCTAGAAACTTAAGCGCCGGGCTCTCTTCTACATTTTCGTTTAAATTCTGGTAAGCGAGCGCCGTCGATTTGAGATAATCTAAATTTGTCTGGTCGAATTTGTTACAAACGAAATCGGGGTAGTTGTAGATTATATTTTTGTTGGTCTTACCTACACCGTTGAAGACGTTTTTGTCGAAACTTCTGCGTTTTTCTCTAGGTATTAGCGGGATCGGATAAGGTATTTCGGGATGGTTGAGATAAGTCGGGTGCTTGACTTGTGGTTTGATTATCAGTAGTTCGGGATTGGATAGTCTTTTAGCTTCTGGTTTACTGCTGACCGGAGTCGGATTGGAAGATCTCTTAGGAGCCGGTGTTGGATGTGAAAACGTTTGGAAGAGTGGTGCCGAGTCGTTTTCATTATTACAACCACACTTTGCAAACAGACTACCGCACGTATGAGACTTTTTAAAGGCGGCGCGTTTCTCTTCGCACGTGGTGGGAGAATTTAACCCTTTTGTTCTTAACGCAAATGTATCAAGCTCTGCGCACTCTGGTAGTGCTTCTTTATGCGCTTGCGAGATGATTGATGATAATTTCGTCACAGAAATTGGATACGATTTTTTCGTCACTTCGTTGTTAATGGAATTCATGTAAACGTTCGACGACTCCATTTTTTGAATATCTGAAAAATACGAAACTTCTCAGAACTAAGCTTGAGCAAACTGTCGCTTTAACAATAAAGCTATTTTTCGATCGGACGCTTTTATACGCTATTTACGCTTTGGGAATGATAGAGAAAACATAAAAATTGAACCTTTATCGAACATTCGATGAAATTGAAAAAACGTTTCAATACCATCGGTCGCATGACGCGATTGGTTACCTTTTTGTATTTGTTGCCAAAACATCAAATAAAACACAAAAGAAATTAAACGCAACTACGTCAAGAAGTTAATTTAATTTTTTTGCAAAATCCCACTTCTCTCGGGTTTGAAAAATATTGCATCGGGGTTTCTCATTGTATAGGTACCTCATTTTAAAATTCTATTATAAATTTGACCTGAAACGTTATAGGGTAAAACTTGTAGGTCATCTATTTACATTTGAATGACTAAATGGCCTTGTTGTAACATTGTAACATAAAATACATACACGTGGGCCTCCTAATTTCGGTAAACAATTTGCCGAAGAAACTAAAAGCTTGTCCTACCTCAAACTTTAAACAAAAATTCCAAAATTCGCGTCACCACTTTTCATTTTCATTTAATTAAAAAGACGTTCCTTTTTACCAAGGATCTAGCAAAAACTGTTTAAAGTTTTAAATATTTGACGAGAGTACCTTCGGGCAGTACGGTACGAATCTTGTTACACCTAAATAAGCAAATCGAGTCAAATGAATTAAAAATAAATCAAGCTCGAGCTATTTTTAAAAATTCGCAGTGTAATTAATTACGTACTTTAAAATTTACTCATAAAAAAATAATTAATAACGATTATTATAAAAGAGAACCTAACATTTAATCTAGCAAATGTTGACGGTGACGTTATGTTTGTTTAGTTGCGAATTTTGATGTTGGAACTTTTCCCAGCCGAAAAAACCGACTGCGGTGTTCTTTCAGTTAGAACAGTGATTCTGTACCAGATTCTGGACGAGAGATCTACTATTTTTTGTACATATTTTGAACGTCGAAGTAGGCGTCTGTAGAGGGGGAGGGGGTTTCTTAAAAACGATCCCTTAATGCACTTTCGATCAGACGTTTATCTGTACATCTTCAATAGGTTATAGGTTCTATCTCCTCCAAGAAAGCTACCAACAGTATCAGTGCAGAAGAAATTGGGCGCGACTTAAAATATTTTGAGAGGACTCGTTCGTAGGTCAAATCCCAACCCACTTAAGATCTTTGCAAGAGTTCGATGGTGTCTAAAAAGAAAAGGTTGAAGATTGGGCGCTCCAAAGCATATGAGGTGGGAAACGTTTATCGACCTCCTGATGCGTCGGTAGAGAGTCTGAGCAGCCTAGAGCTTACAAAACACAGATACCCTTTTGTCTCATGGCCATAGGAGCCATTAGAACGCGACCTTCAGCAGCAATAGAAGTGATGCTATGCCTTCCTCCACTAGATCTATATGTGGAAAAGATGGCAACAAAATCAGCCTTTCGACTGCGGGGATGGGGACTATGGTCTGTCAGATACGGAATTTACGGACACACCAAAGTTCTCAAGGAGTGCTCCAAGAAGCTACCTCTCCTGGAAATGGATCCAGACCGTATCTCTCCAAAATATTCATTCACCTGAGCTTGCCCTCGACAGTAGCCTACCGCTGGGAAAATATGCCTCAGCATTTCAAACTGAACTGATGGGAATATTACACAGCGCTAACGAAATCCTGAACAGCAAAATACTGATCTTGAAGGACAGTAAAGCTGCCTTGCAAGCCTTATACACCTGCAAGGTACCCTCTGATCTCCTGCTAGAGTGCATAGAGCTGCTGAACCAGATATCAAAAATCAATGTTCTTATAGTCTGTTGGGTGTTGGGTCAAAGGACATCGAGCAAATGAGGGTAACGATAAAGCAGACGAGCTGGCCAAGAAACGTTCAAACAGCCTTCTCTGTAGCCCTGAGCCGATCATCAAACTAGCCGTAACAACTTTTAATGCTTTTCTTAAAAATAATACCCATCAACGACAGACTGAAAGATGAATAAGAAAAGTAGGGTGCTGCCAAAGCAAAATAGCTTTATTGGCTCCTTCTAAAAAGCTAGTAAGACTACAGTTGTCTCAAACTAATTTACGAAAAATCGCAGAGACACTCACGGAACATTGTCGACTACACAAATATCTCCACACTCTGGGCTTGGTAGATAATCCCATATGTCGTGGATGCAAACTAGAAGACAAAACCGCTGAACATGTGCCTTTTTACTGTCCAACCCTAACGTCGATAAGAAGATCCGTGTTGGGGGACTTCTGGCTCGACATAGCCATAACAAGCACCACCCCTCCCGCCAGAACTCTGGAGTTCATCCTACAAGTAGGATGGCTCGAGATCTGATGGGCACGGGAAGGCCGCTTGGAGGTAGTACAATGGGCTCGATTAACTGGCCTAAGTGCATGGAGCTTGTTTATCTTTTCTAAATAATCCAGATCCAAAACCTAGAGCATGTGTTAGCAGATGTGTCCACGCGGGTTGTTGAGATCGAGCAAAATGGGTGGTGGGTGATTTTTCTAAACAAAGTACAATGCTGAATTAATTACTAACCCAGATCCTAGACGCTTTTAACTTGAAACAAATAATTACTGAGCTAACCAGAGTGTCGGATACTTTTGCTTCTTTGATCGACATAATCTGCCTGGACAGGGACAGGCAGTTCTCCGATTCAGGTACGGTGGGTGTGTTGGAGCTTTCGAATCACTGTATGGTCTTCTGTGAACTAAACTTGAAAGTGGAAAAATGTACCCCATATACTATTACGTAAATAAATTACTCTAACTACAAATGCGGCAAATCTATTAAGCTTGAAAGTGCATAGAAAGCCTCTTAATTAGATTGGAGCGGAGCTGTAGCATTCAGAACTTCTTAACTCTTATACTAATTCGGTAGGGAAAATGGTGTCTATGCAGGTGTCATGGGTTTGTTCGACGAAAACAGATTTTCCTGGTACAGAAGTTTGCAGAGACACCATTCTAAGTATCTTGAATTTTAGTCTTGCCACCGGTTAGGTACCAACTGTGTAGAAGTCGTTTATCAGACCTCTAGCTCAAGTTCAAACGCAACGGTTCTTTCAGAGCTGCGCTCAATAAGTATTTTGCCAACTCGGTCAAAAAGTATTGAAATAATTGCTCATAGGAGACTTATGGATCACTAAGAACAGTCTAATATTCTGCGCTCAGGCAGTCGAAGTTTAGAAAAAATCGTAGGACATGCACTGTTCTGCTCAGGGTTATCAGCCATTCGACATCGGCCATCGATAATTCAATATTTTTACTCTATGGGCAATGCTGGATTTCTTTAAGGCTTTCGATAGCATTGACTCCTCCTGTCGAAGCTGTAGTAGGTACTACCTACGACTGTGATGGCAGAGTCTGCTTTTACAACTATTTGAGGGGTCGAAGGCAGATGGTTAGGCTCGAAGACCATATTTCTAGCAAAACAGATGCCACAGGTGTGCTGCAGGGTAGCGTTCTTAATCCACTGCTTTTCATTCTTTTTTCTGCGAACCTACCCAGTCGAATAAGTTAGGGCAGTACTGTTCATCTATACGCTGATGACACTCAGATTTACACCTCTTCGATCCGTGCGATGTTAATGCGGCTGCTTCTGTGCTATTGGATGATTTGGGCAAAGTATCATCTTGCTCCAAAGAGAATGGCCTACGTATTAACCCATTAAAATCAGTGGATGTATGAGTCGGCACGGCACGGGCTTTTTCAATGCTGACTCATCTCTTCGTTGTTGATGGCGAGTTATTAGGCTGGTGGAGTGCACCAGAAATCGCAGACTGTAACATGGACTGTGACCTTAATTTTTAGGATAGTTTGTCATACCTACCACCAGTTGCCCAGTGATTTAAAATGGTGCCTCGTTGAGTATTCTTGATTACTGCAGCGGTGATTATTATTTTTATCTCACTGTACGGGGAGCAACGGAGTTTCAGGAAAAGTTGCAAATTTTGCAAAATTGCTGCTTGCGATACTACTCCTTCAGTAACATTAGCCGTCGGAACACTCCATTTTTTTACTTAAAAAAAATTAGAAGATGAAGCTCCTGAGCCAAATTAGTTTGGGTGTTAGTTCAAGAAAAATTAGAAAATGAAGCATAGAAATTTTTGGTGCGTGTAATTGAAGACGCCAAACGCACAATTTGATTTCCTCAAACACTTTTCTCGACATAACTTGTTAGATACAAATAATAAAATAGTTTAGTTAATAATTTATTGCAAAAAATAAAAAATGTTTTTAGACTTGACGCGGGGCCAATTTAAACTAAATAAAATCGTAAGAAAATAATTTTTTTCTCTAGGTGGTCTCTATTTGTTTGACAACAAAAATTATTACGACATATAATTCCACTTCTAAATTTCATTCAGGTATTATAGGCAAAGTTTGGCATTTTGGCAAGGATTAACCTAATTGAGCTACTCCGTCCAATTAAATAATTTCACGCGTCGAGCGGGAGCGCCTCAAGAATTCAAACTTGGCCCTCGATTATTGTAAGAGCGAGAAGTAAACGTATACGATATATTGAGCCAATTAAACAGCTGTTTAGCCTTTTCTCGATTTTATTTGAAAAATAAACAAAATTCTTCGCGTTTGATACAAATCAAACGTTTCCTCTTTATTTTTATTAGTTCGACCTTCAGTTGAGGAAACGACTTAACACTGTTTAATGTGTGTCTCGAGATTTGGCGGGTGGTCAAAATCAATTATTAAATCTTTTATCTGGCAAGATTATTTTAAAATATTATTTTCTGTAAGAGAGCGGGAAGAGATTTATATCATAAGTGGCTGGATCTTGAAGAAAATGTAAATTTAATTCATTCTGAAAGTTGATGTGAATGTTGTAACTTCTTCAATTTTAACTTTGAATTTCGAATTTTTCTTTTGTTTCGTTTCGATATGGTTGGGGCTTTCGGGCCTTAACTTTCAACGATATGTTTTGTTAAAATGATCGGTAAGTGGGCCAATTAAAACAATTTTGCAAAATTTTTTTTGAGTTTTTGAATTGTGCTTATGAAACCTGCAGAAAAAAGAAAGTTTGGCCAAAAGTGAGGTGCGTGCTTTATCACATTTGGGTCTTTGGAGAGCCTACGTTACCAAAAAAGTGCTCCCTGGCAAAACGTTTTCCTAAAATTGATTAAATTTCCTCTAAAATCCCAACCAGCGGTGTTTAAAGCTCAAAAACTGCCCAACTTCTCAAGAGTTTCGTTTGTTTCCATTCTCGATTTTTCAATGGAAATGTATTTTTAATTCTTTGGCTTACGTAAGTCATCTGTTAAACGTCTATTGTTCGCAAAGGATCTTTGTTAACTCTATTACAATAAAGATTAAAATAGTGTTAAATAACAATTAAATGTACATCGTTTATGTACATTCTAAACTACATAATAAACTAATAAAATCCGCAAATAGATTTGGCAAATATTTTAATAATTGCGTTTTAGGTCAATATTTATTATTAATTTATTCCTTCTTATTATTAACTCGATGGCAGTTCTTATAGAAAATTAAGGAAATGACAGTTTAATTCTATTTTCAACAAATTAATGTAAACTCGGAAATTTATTAATAGTTTTAACAGAAACCGGACATTAAATTTTAATACGTTGGGAAACTGATTTCTCTCCGTTATCTCGAATGAGGCGCTTGTTATTTTAACTTGCAGTTATTATTTTAAACGCAACAGATGACACGGGGAATTTTCCCAGCCCCATTTAATCGGATTATAATTCCCCTTGTATGTATAGGGAGCAGGAGCCTGATTGAGACGCAGGTCGGTATAAGCGTAGTCAAAATTGCTGTTAATATCTACTAGCGTGGCCTAAAAGAGCTGGCGACGGGTTTCGTCAAGCGATTATGCAAGAAAATTTTTTTCCGGGAAACCTGCGTGCAAGTCGCCTGTTTGAAAAACTTTCAATTGGGCAGTCAAATTCTGAGTCCAAGCAGGAGGCAGCTAAGGCAAGTAAAAATTTACGTTTTTTATGAAAAACCCTTTTCGAAGCTTATAAGGTTTTCTTAATAATAGGCTCACTTTTTGTTCCCATAAGATCAGAATTGGCCCAGATACAGATTTTTGAAAGTGTGGCTTTTGCCAATATCTTATTATAGTTCTACGCACTATCAATAAATACACTTCCGCAATTTTTTTAATTCAATTATTTTAGAAAACAAACTTGGACTCCTCCTGACACAATTTTTTCATTTTCTAAACGAAAAGATGCAACTATAATGAAAGGCCAGTAGAAACTTGGGCAAAGTTTGTTCTGCTGTGAAGAGGCCCAAAATTTAATGTATTCTAAAGTTTTATTTAGTGTACTACAGTAATTGATTTAATGAGGCCTCAAAGGTGCTTTTGAGCCTAAAACATTTCTGAAATTTTGATGGGCGTTAATCCAAGTCTTTCAGGATTTTAACTTCTTTTCGGATCTAGATCTAAACCATTTAAAGAGAGGAGGCTAGCTTCCTGCACCTAGGCCACTTAATAGGGCCCATTGTACAAAGTTCAGGATTATGGAAGGAGGGATGGTGCTTATTCTGACCATGGCGAGTCAGAAGTCGCCCAACGCAGACACGATAAAGACAGTTATGTCTGCTTCGATATTCTCAGTTGAATCCATTAGAGTTTGGAAGTTTCTGTTGAATGTATATTTAGGAGAGATACGGTCTGCATCCTCCTCCAGGAGAGGTAGCTTCTTGGAGCGCTCCTCTAGGAGCGCGCCCGTAAATTCCATATCTGACGGACCATAGTCCCGGTTCTCGTAGTCGTAGGGCTGCTACATATAGATCTAGTGAAGGAAGGCACAGCCGCATTTTCAGAGCTGCCGAGGGTGATTCTCATGGTTTCTATGACACAGAGACTCTTGTGGGCTTTTCGTAGTGACCTGTCTGGTTTTGGGTCACCAGATAAGAGCTCCACATCAGATCATAGGTCTAATAATAGCAGTGTGAAGCGAAAGTCAGATTTGAAGAAAAATGGTCCACGTCTTTCACACTGCCCTGCGGTACTGCCAGAAAGCTAGACTTGGTTAGTGTAATTTGTTTTTGATGTGGTTTTCCCAATTAAGCGTAATGCCCAGATACTTGTCCTCGCTCACTAGAGTTAGAGAAGTTCTATTCAAAGTAGGCAAAATCATTTTACTTACTTTCCGTATTCTGGTGAGAAGAACGAGCTCTGTTTTACCGTTCGATAACCATTTTTCTGTTATTTTAAGAGCTTCTTTTAGTCTATATCGCATAGAGTTCTCAAATTTGCCAGATTGCCGAATCGTAATATCGTCTGCATAGCCAATGGCATAGAATCTATGATCTTTAAGGTGTCTGATGAGACTGTCTACGACTATGTTCCATAGGAATGGAAAGAGTACCCCTTGCTGGGGACCAGTGCCGGATTTACCTATAGGTCAACTAGGCCCTGGCGTAGGGCCCAAAGACGTTGGGGGCCCAAAACTCCAGCGGCCTTTTCAACTTTAAACGACAACACCGGATCAGGGGCGGATCCTTCTACATTCTACCGGGCGATATTTCAGAAAAGTGGGCTGCTAATGATTGCGAAAATTTTAAGGCACTTGCATTCGAACATTGCAGCTCTTCATTGAAGTACTTTACGTTCATAATTGTTATAGGTACGAATAGAGCTGCAGCGTTACAGTTCCCTGAATGCGCCCAGTTCCGAAAGTGGGATATAACTTCTGTTGACCTTGAAAATTGAAAAAAATTACCTGTGGCGCTAGGTGGCCTGTGGGAAATCGAAATTGCCAAAAATTAGGAAAACAAATTTTCCCAGAACTCTTCTGATTTTCCTTGCTTCCAGGCGCTAAATATGTCACTACACCACTGAACATGCTGTTACAAAACAGCAAAACATTTTAAAGTAAATTAGTAATTAATTGGGGGCTGCCACTATTTAATTCGCCCGGGCCATTTCTTCTCTAGGATCTGCCCATGGGCCGGATCACTTTTTTAAAGAGCCTATTTTGTTCTTTTGGTCTAGGGCCCATGAAAATCGTAATCCGGCACTGCTGGGGACAGCTTTTTGTAGCAATGCCTCTTGTGGGTAATGTCTCCAGAACTTAGCTGAACAGCTCTCCATTCTAGAATCCTGCCTATGAACCTAACACCCATAGTGGACTTCTCTTCGAGTCCAAATACCTACATTAAAAAACTATTTTGAGTTTTGCATTGTAATGATAAGAAGATCTACTAATAAAACGTATTTAGGACGTACAAGGGTCTTAATTAATATTGCAAACTAATTAAAGGGAGAGAAGTTGCCAATATTGAAGCAGTTCAGTTTAGTGGTTTGCTTCAAATAGAAGTGCCAAAGCGGAAAAACGGAAAAAGATGCCAGATTACCAGGCACTTCTTTGTGGATCGTATCGGACTGTTCTAACTCAATAACATATCTGGCGTTGGCTATTATCGAATGTAAAAATAAGTTGTTCAAAAAGCTTCATGCCACGTCAGAGCTACGTGTGAGTTCCCATTCTGGCTACAATCCGCTAACAAATTATCTTTTACGATTAGATAATTTGTATAATAATCAACGTAACAATCAAAAATAGAGTGTGAAAGGAATAAGTAGTTACTCGGAAGTTTATTCGAAAATGAGTGTCTCCGATATCTCCTCCGGAAATCAAATCAATGCACTTGTCTTTAATAGGTTCTTACATTTTAGAAAATTTTAAATTAAAGTGGCGAAATCAAATATGTATTGTGTAACTTACAATGTTTAGAAAAGGGACTAATCTGATCTGATGGTGTCAGATCTACAGTAAACAAAAGGGGTGTTTAGTGTCCAAGAGTCCAAGTCACTAAAACCCTAGATTACGATTTGTCTTTGAGGCAATGTTCGATTTCTAGTAAGGTCCTGTAAAATCAAGAAACACTTGGCCAATTTTAGCGGTAGATGTGACTCTTCTCTACGGCACGCACCGGGCAAGCTTTTCGAAAAAAAATTGATTACAATTAGTTTTTAATAAGTTCTGGAAACCGTAACATCCACTCATAATGCGGATTAATGCGATACGTTGCGTAAACAATAACGTTTTGATTTAGATAAAAATAGATCACGAAATGCCGTTATTGTTTACATCAGTTTTGGTTTGATTATTTTACCTATGAGTAATTTTCTTTTATTACTTTTGCACCAAACTTTTTCACGTTCAAGGGTATTTAACCCGACAATTTGTACTTTAATACAGAGGGGATGAACCACCTTTAATGCTTTAATTTAACTATTCATTTAGTTCTTTCTCAAAAAATTTTCATAAAGTTTCTTAATAAACCTAAACTTTTAAAAGTCTCTATCCACCGATAGCGATAAATGATAACAGGAGGCTACCCTTATTAAATTATTAATGTATAGGTACTCACCCGAAGTGACTAAAAGCGTACTTTTCAAAAAAAACTACAAAGAATCACTTCATGCACCTGATAATCTTTTAAAACTGATCGGTATCGCGAAAAAAACGTATGGTGTTGTATACACACACCATTCAAATGTGGGAGTTCATGAAGAAGGTAAGGTGCTCTCTAACCTTGCCTATCTCATTATACTCATTACACTATCTAGTTAATCTTATCAATACCTAAATTTAGATTGTAATATAAGTTGAATATTCATTATAATTGTTGACTTTATTTAGTGAGATATTTTAGTAACGATTGCCTTTGTGTTTTAACAGGAAGATGAGATTTCATTTTTGATTTGTAGTCGATACCTATTTCAATTTTTGGAATTTTTGAAAATGGCGTCGTTAGGATTAGTATTTATTGATAATTTAACTTATTTAAGGGCTCTTCTCGTGAATGATTCGTTCAGTAATAAAAATGTAAGTCAAATTAGACAAAAAATCGCCCATTCCTGGAATAACTCCTACAAAGCTGGATTTTGGTATATACACGTACGATAAAGTGTTACAGATGAGTATATGACAAAATCCTAAAAAAATCGGTGAAGCAATTGCAATGAGCAATGCGAGATATTCAAGGTCAAAGGTCACAAAAATTGTTTTTGCTAATAACTCGTCTTCTATAGATTGTATGTTGATGAAGATTATTATGAAAGTTATAGAGAACATTATTAGCTACAAGATTGATTATATACATTTTTTTCATAAGTTTAACCGTTTTTGAGATATAGCGCGGAGAAGAGTGACAATAAATTCGTTTACGGCATAACGCTGAACAAACTGTGGTGTCAGACGCGTAAGTCTCATAAAACGAGTCAGCCACCAAACTTATCGACTGATGTGGCACTGGCATAATGTGGCACTGCAAGATTTATGAAAGTCACAAGGGTGTTAGGTTTCTTATTCTTATTCACAACTTGGAGGTACCATAAAGATTTTCCATACCACATGAGATAGAATTGTAAGATTAAAGAGCGCGCTATTCAACTTCAAGAGCTTTTTATTCACGACTTAGAGGCACGATCAAGATTTTCTATATCACATCAGTTAGTATAAGGACGTATTTTAAAACATATTGTTGATCGTACCTTTATAAAATGCAAAGGCGGAACCTGGCACCACTTTGTTTATAAAAAACCTTTACCTTTATCTGATGTGGTATGGGAAATCTTTATGGTACCTCCAAGTTGTGAATAAGAAGCTTCTGAAGTTCAATAGCGCGCGCCTACAATTTCGAACAAATTTTTTAAAAATTTCTTCATAATAGGTGAAGATGAAACTTTCATAAATTTTTAATTACATTTTTATCTTACCTAATGCAGTGCCACATTATCCATCAGGCGATAAGTTTGGTGGCTGACTCGTTTTATGGGACTTACGCGTCTCACTCCACAGTTTGTACAGTGTTATCCCATAAATGAATTTATTGTCACTCTTCTCCGCGCCATATCTCAAAAACGGTTAAACTATGAAAAAAATGTATATAACCAATCTTGTAGCTAATAATGTTCTCTATAACTTTCATATAAATCATCAACATACAATCTATAGAAGACGAGTAATTAGTAAAAAACAATTTTTGTGACTTTTGACTTTGAATATCTCAAATTGCTCCACCGATTTTTTAAAGATTTTGTCATATACTCATCTGTAACACCTTAACGTACAGTCGGGTCCGATTATAACGAGCACGCTAGTGCCAACAAAATGTGCTCGTTATATCCGAGCGCTCGTTGTAAAAGATCTTGGTTATAACGGATTTATTAATTATTAGCTACTGTGTTTAGACTTGATTAGAGTAGAGTAACACTAAACAACAAGAAACAATGACCAATGACAAATGTATGTGATATATACGTTTAAAGTCGCTTACGAGGAGTTACACGGCGAGCTACAATAAGTTTGTTATCATTAGAAGCTAACCGTCCAATAAATTATCAAATCTTCCACAATGAAGGAAATAATCGCGCCAGTTAAGAACGTTTTTTAAGTATTAGAAATTGCTCGTCATAAAGTGATGCTATTCCGCAGTTTGACCGTGTTTGGCAAGGGAAAAATGCTCGTTCTAACAGATCTGCTCGTTATGTCCGAGCTCATTGTATCAGAGCTCAAAATGTATTGAGAATTATTTATATGAGAAATTACTCGCTAAAGCCGAGATCTCGCTATAAGCATAGCTCGTTATAACCGGACCCGACTGTACGTGTATACCAATATCCAGCTTTGTAGGAGTTATTCTGACCAAAAATCCTTATTTGACTGGACTATACTATAGTCAGACTACTATATTTTTTTATGTGTATTTTACATCCGCATCAACTACTGTGGTTATTAGCAGACGGGACCTACAGCTTTAGGCCTTTAGGTGGGTTCCGAACCACCAGGACGGGGTATTTGACACATAGAAACACTCCAGTGGTGTCAGCTGGCTTTAAACCTACGAGCTTTACATCCGCATGCGACGATGCTAGTCTCGTCCTCCCGGTCCTCTCTATATTATTACTTTGAAAATCGAATTTGATGTATTTTACGGTAAAACTGGAAGCGACGGAAATATTGCGTATAAATTCGGCATTTAAGCCCTTACGACTTCAGTTTGATATCGCGAAGGATTAAAGATCCTGCTTTGTTTTACACCAGGACACCCGGTATTTAATTAACTCGTATGGTTCTGGCTGATGAGGTCCGAAACAGCTGTATCATCTGTGTCACTTTTGATTAAGGGTGGACCTGGCGTATTTTAACCTTATTATTTTGACAGTCAGTTGTCTCTTTATTAGAACGAAATAGAACGAGCAAATTCTCCAACACAACGGAGTTTTCATTCATACTTTATGTTGCCAAGGAGTAAGATAAAGCGTCTGACACTGGTTTGCGTTTTCCCTTTTTTGTCAATCAATTTTGTTTCTATTTGGGAAACATCCTGTACACGGGATATGTTCTGATATTTCGTCTAGTTGTTTTATGAACGTAGTTCCCTAGTTATAGAAGAGCAATCTTTATTTCGCTTTTCTCAAATTTCAAATAATGTGAGACGTTAGTAGTGTTCAACCGGGGCCTGAGCGGCCGAGACAAGTAGATACTAAAGTGGAGCTTTGGGGATTGGGGTCGATAGATACATACAGCAGACATCAGTTGTATTAAATAATTCGCATTTTTGAGCTGTGCATTAAATTTTAAAAAACAATTTTTCACACCATTACAGCAACGAAATTTTTAAATTGATTTGTTTAGAAATATAATTTGGCAAAAGAAACTTATTTTTAAACACTTTTTTTATCAATATTTATTGCAAATAATTCTTTTTAAATTATAGTTTAAAAATAAAAAGAAACATCTTAACTAAGAATAGAAAATCTAGGACATACATTAATATCTTTCAGAAATTGTTAAACAGTACAAGTTAAAACAATAAGTACCATAAGGTTTTCGCAGTAATAAGCGAAACAATAAAAAGTGCCGTTTTGAAATCGCCACTTTAATATATTTCATTTTCTATGTTATTTATCTAATAACTAAAATAGATAAAGAGACAAACTAATAATATGCAGAAATTATTTGAGGCAACGTACGATAATAAATATTTTAATAATAAATATCTAAAGCTCCTATACAGCTCAACCACTCACTAACTGACTAACCATCATCAAATGCTCTATTTACGTCGTTTTGTAGAAGAAATATATGAGAAAAGCGTTCAAAATCTAGATTGTGGGTGGCACAGTAGAGTCCGTTTCCAATTTTTCTGCTTTTTATCTATCACAAATCAACGTAAAAAATTTCTATAATTTATCCGCAAATGCTAAATTAGTTTCTCTAAAATTGAAAGACAATCTTACGAGATCGTTAGTCGGTCAAGTCGTTCTATGATTGTGGAGATTTGTTTCAAAAATAGATATAACGATTTTGACAGTGAAAACAAATTCTGCTCTTCGTAAGATTTTGAAGTGGCTCCTCTTCTCCGCAACGAGTCGTTTATAACCTTTCAAAGTTAAATTTTGTAAATCGTTTCTTATTAATTCTGACTTATGACCGACTTCATCTCAAGTCTGTACAAACTCTACTACTCTAGAGTAAATGAAAAATTTTGAATTATTTAAGCAATAGTGCAGTATTTAATGGCGTATATATATAATAAAGGCCTGTAACTCGCTTTAAGAGCAGTTTTGGGCACATTCCAAGAGAAGATTTATTAAGGTAACTTGCTGTTGAAGTCTTTATATCCGTTTCTGAACACGCTGCGTGTACAATGAGCTAAAAAAGTCATGATTGGCTTTCAAAATATCAACCTAAATGGCCAAATAGAATGACACTTGCCGTTTATAAATCCGTCCGCAGTTCTATCGCACAACAGCTACAAACCTGCTCGGATATACTTTTTTTGGATAAGTATAACGGTATAACTAAGGCCCAGTTGTATAAACAAACTAATTTCGGAGTCTGAGTTAACTCCACGATCTGAATATAAGGTTAGATCTTAGCGTGTATTTGATTAGGTTAGCTCATAGGCTCTTGGTCCAGGGTTAACCCATCAAATAAATTTCAATTTAACTCAGAATTAGTTGTTGATTTAGGTTGATCGTAGAGTTAACTCTGATTCCGAGATTAGCTCGTTTATACAACTGGGTCTAAGAGTAGACTGTACTCTCCCCCCCCCCACTGTGCATCTGCTTAAAATGTATTGGGAATATTCTTTCGTTCTCTTTCCAGCAGCGTCTATGTAGTTGTAGATTGTAGGGCTCTCTTGAACGCTCATAGCGTGTATGATTTTAGAACGAGGTTCCTTTTTATAAAAACTTTTGACTGGTTCTACTATCGGTTCCATGAGGCTTAGAAAAAAACCGTCTACCCCGCAAGGCCCAGCAAAGGGCTTCGCGAAAACTTCGTAGTCTCAGTATCAACGTTCACGAAGTTATTCACAAAGTTTCGGCGTAATCAGGCTAAAATGTAATGAAAAACTTTGCTAAAAGAGTGGGAGTAGGTACATTATTCTCATATTTATATACTTAACGTCCACATGGATAAACAGGCAACTCAAGTTATGAGTTTTTCTACAGAAAACAAACCTCAAATTCAAAATGGGACACCCTCTGATAATGAGGTCCAAAACAATAAATAGCTACAACAAATTTGAGTAGTTGGTGGAACTTCTCAAAAGTTAACAACAAAACTAAATTAGACATTTAAGACGTATTATCATCCCTCAAGTAATTTAAAATGCAAAATATTTTAAGTCGATAAAGTACGTATTTCTTCGCCATGGCTCGTTTAAGACGTCTGTATTAAAAGCGTCGTTTTAAGCTAGTCATCTGCCGGCCTTATTAAAGTAAACTATTCTGGACCACCAAGAAATTCAAATAAGTGTAAGTGAGGGGAACTTTTTATACATTTTCTGCTTAATTTTCCCCTTGTTTACAAAAATTCCGTAAGGGCGCTTTTACTAACAGTTAGAACTGCGCCCAATTTTCCTCTTACTTACTTACTAACAACCAACAATTTAATTTTCCTTTGGGAAACTTCGAGTTTTCCATCAGTATTAGTAACTTCCTGCGGAATTGTAGTTAAAAATCTAATTGTGATTGTGCTTTTTTAATTAGACTTGTGTGAAAAGTTGGTGCTCGCACTTGCATTCCTAAGAATAATTTTAACGCATTTACGAAAGTTTTAAATAATCGATGAACACGCTATAAAAATTTCATCTTCTGCCAGACGCAGTTTCAAAATAACATTTTATTGTCGTCTATACTTGTAATGTAATTTTTTCTCGACATCCACACACGTTTCTGTTCGAGTTATAAATATAACTCGAAGAAATTAATTGCCATAACGCCTAATACATTTTAAGATTTGGCATTTCGATTAAATTTTAACCAAAATTCGACACCGCTCGTGACTCGCGAAGGGATAAAAATTGGTCGAAAATTAAGTGAACACAAATCGACCCAATTAAAATAAGATTAGCTGGGTAAAATTTTGGACGAAGTTCTATTTCCGCCGTCTGGGTTCCGCTCTTCGACACCAACATAAGCGTCTATTATTTGAACTTTGCCAAGAATTCAGCTGTCTGCTTATATTATCTTAAACCATTGTTTTTGACACAAGGGGGCTTATCCGCAATTTTTACACACCTCTTGCTTAAAACTATTGGCAACTAATCTCTTCTGTAATTTCTCAACAATAAAATAACAAAAATGTTGGTATAAATAATTTTTGTACATAAATTCTAGCAATACCTACGTTTTTTCGGGATTTCTCTTTATTATCAACGCATTGGGAAACGCAGGGGAAATAATTGAAAGGAATTAAACGCCTAGCTATTGATTTCTCATGCAAACATTTTGTTATCCAATTGGTACTACTGGTTCTTTTGTGACTCGGCTTCAGCAGTTATTCCGTTACACCTTGAAACTTAGATCTATCAATCTTTTCAATTATTCCATCCACACTTCTAATCAGGCATAGACCGGCACGCCTAAGGTGTGTTAAGGTTCATGGAGGAAGGCGTTGCTGCTTGTAGATAAGTATATCGAGAGGTAGAGAGAGATACGAAAGAGATCAAAAAATGTTGTGCTATCCACCATGGACTCAAGTCGATAATACGATAAATCGTTCTAAATTTCGAATTATTATGGCTGTGTCTGTCGTCTGTCACATTTTAATGTCCCTTTCCGTCGGTTTATAAGGTCCGTACCTATTCTGTTCACCTGACTGCTTTGCCTACCTGTCTGCCTATCTGTGCATACGTACATCTGTCTGTTCGTCTGTGTATACGTCCGTCCGCATTTCTTCTTAATTCAATGGCGCGTCACAAATAATTCTAATACGCTACCAAGTTCTTCCCGATATTTTAACAAAGTTTATTTTTATTAACGGCTCTAGCGCCTAAACCATTCATCTGAAGAGAAAACCTTAAGGGGTAAAACCTGTAGGAAATTTAATATAGTTTGCTTTTTTATATAAGTATTTTTCTCCAAAAGCGCGTAGTTTTTGAGTAATAAGCAAATAACGGATTAAATAAAAGTCGTTGGCCGGTTTTGAAATTTTCACATTTTAACGCGCTGTAGCGACTAAACGGGTTACCTGGGGAAAATACCTATTAGACAAAATATGTATAAAATTTAAGGTAGTTTAGTTTTATATAGAAGTATTTTTTTCTATAAGCGCGTAATTTATGAGTTATAAGCAGGAAACTAAAACAACAGTTTTCGGCCAATCTTGAACGTTGTCCAACTTTAATGCACTCTAGTGCCTAAACCGTTTATCTTAGGGAAAAATCTAAGCAACAAAACACGTAGGAAATTTAAATTAGTTTAGTTTTATATGGAAGTAATTTTTTCTATAAGTACGTACTTTTGGAGTTATAAGCGAAAAACTAAAAAAACAGTTTTCGGTCAATCTTGAAACTTTGTCTAACTTAAACGCGCTCTAGCGCCGAAACTGTTTATTTGAGGAAAAAACCTAAGCAACAAAACATTTAGGAAAATTATAGTAGGTTGCTTTTGTATAAAAGTATGTTTCTCTAAAAGTGCGTAGTTTTTGAGTTATAAGCAAATAACGGGAAAAAAGTTTTTGGGCCAATATTGGAATTTTGTTTTAAACTTTAGCGCGCTCTAGCGCATAAACCGTTTATCTGCGGGAAAAGTCTATAAGACAAAATATGTGTAGAATTTAAAGTAGTTTAGTTTTGTATAAAAGTATTTTTTTCTATAAGCGCGTAGTTTATGAGTTATAAGCAGGAAACTAAAACAACAGTTTTTGGCCAATCTTGAAACGTTGTCCAACTTTAATGCGCTCTAGCGGCTAAACCGTTTATCTTAGAGAAAAACCTAAGCAACTAAACATGTAGGGAATTTAAATTAATTTAGTTTTATATAAAAGTATTTTTTTCTATAAGTACGTACTTTTGGAGTTATAAGCGAAAAACTAAAAAAACAGTTTTCGGTCAATCTTGAAACTTTGTCTAACTTAAACGCGCTCTAGCGCCGAAACTGTTTATTTGAGGAAAAAACCTAAGCAACAAAACATTTAGGAAAATTATAGTAGGTTGCTTTTGTATAAAAGTATGTTTCTCTAAAAGTGCGTAGTTTTTGAGTTATAAGCAAATAACGGGAAAAAAGTTGTTGGGCCAATATTGGAATTTTGTTTTAAACTTTAGCGCGCTCTAGCGCATAAACCGTTTATCTGCGGGAAAAGTCTATAAGACAAAATATGTGTAGAATTTAAAGTAGTTTAGTTTTGTATAGAAGTATTTTTTTCTATAAGTGCATAGTTTTTGAGTTATAAGCAAACAAGTAAAAAAACAATTTTTTGCCATTGTCCAACTTTAACGCGCTCTAGCACCTAAACCGTTTATCTGAGAGACAAGTCTATGAGCTACGACTAGATAAATTAAATGAATTAGTACGTTACGGCCACCAAAAATGTTCCTATTGAGGAACTAATGGTGTTTTGTGACCATAAACAATTTGGCGCAACTTTTTAGATAAAGTCGTATTTTTAAACTGAAACCATTGTGGACAATCAGATTTTAGTGCCATAGCTGCCTAGACGGAAAATTAAATTTACTAAAAAAATGTTTCTCGGTAGGTGGGAGTAGATAGTATTCTTAACTACTACAACTCATCTTCTTAATTCTGCTAAAATAAATATAGTTTTCACTCTGATCAAAATGTACCTGTACTATCTTCGATTTAATTCAACACATACGAGTAACCAATCGAACTTTCTAATAATACAGTTTTGATAATGACTTTGATATCTAATAACATTTAATGCACATTCGATTGAACATGCGCTAATTACTATTTCCAAATTGGACCAACATCAGATTATTCGACTCGTCTTTAAGTTTCGCCGAACATGTCGCGCTGTTAAAGAGTTCGTTTTAACATTTTAATTTAAATTAAGAAAATTACACGACCAAATTCGATATTAATTTCTCAAAAATTTTAACTTTAACAAATTCAAAATGATAAAAAAGTGGTTTAATTACATTTGGGTGCTATTTTTTAACGTATTTTATTCCAATTTGTCTGTAGAACAGCCTAGGTGAGTGAGTTCGAGTCAATTTTATCTTTTTTTTATAAATACAATTTGTCGTATTTGAGTACTTTAAGCTTCATTTGAAAGTGTGAGAATAAAATTACGTAATAAAGTGTCAAGGTTTGCAGCCTCATTATTAAAATCGCTGCCAAAAATTCGTTCAAATTTCATTTAAAATCGCGGTTTAAGAAACTCTTTTGATCTGATGACTAGTCGAAGGGTTGGGTTAGGCCATTAGAGAGGGTTTGTGATTTTGATGGTTAAAATCTGGATTTTTGGACTCGTGCATTTTTAAAACATTCAGTTCCTTCAACTTAAGCTGTGGGTGAGGTTCCTGCGAAAGCTCTCGTTAACCTTCAGCCGCATTAGCAGTGGCGCTTGCAATATCTCAAGTTTTGAAAAAAATCGTTTTGCCGAGTTCCAATCTTAATGGGGCGTAAAGTTCGTTGGCCGCTTTCAAGTAGTTTTTCATTTTCATAATTTATTAACCACCTCCCATCTTTCCATTTACTAAAATAACATTGACGGACCTTTATTTCGCGTCCTTGTTTTAAATTGTGGATGGCAAAAAAATTAAAGCAGAAATTGTTCCAACTGTTTATACAGTACCGTCAAGCAACAGTTTAAATTTGTATCAGTTATTTGTGAATACGGAAATAGTTTGCACAATTTATATTTGCACTTTGCATAATGGAGTTAATAGTAATCGCATTTTTGGCGAAATCTTTTAGTTTAGTCCATAATTCACCAACAAGTCAGCCCGCATGCGCGCCGCCATTACATCGCTATTTTTTCCCAATAACTCTTTTTTACTTTTTAATTTTATTTGCTTTTCAGTAACGACGAACGCTTACAAAATTTTGTTGTTCTTTTTTGTTTTTGCTGGAATTTCTTACAAAGGTATGTTTAATTTTTGTTGTTGTGCCGATTGAGAAATGTGCAGAGTACGTCTTAAACACTAAGTACTCGAAATATTTCGAGAAGACCGTGAAAGATTCTAAATGTAATTTGGAATACGGCCAAATTGACAGTTCTACAACTTTCTTTTTTTTTTCAAAAACGTTTTTAAATCTAAACAAAACCCTCTTTTAAATTTAAAACAACAAACGTTCGCTTCTTAAAGAGCGTTCGAATTATTTTTAGTTAGAAAAATTGCGAGTGTCAAAATTTCTA
The DNA here is from genome assembly GCA_950108345.1 of Malthinus flaveolus. Lineage (NCBI taxonomy): Eukaryota > Metazoa > Arthropoda > Insecta > Coleoptera > Cantharidae > Malthinus > Malthinus flaveolus. The sequence goes on along the minus strand of OX467287.1, from coordinate 19,298,178 downwards.
TTTTTGCCGCAATTTTTGAATTGTTAACAATTTATCTTGACATAATTTTAATTTACAGAAGAAACATCCAAGAAGAAAAACAAAAGTCGATCGAAACAACAAACAATAACAACGAAACAAAAGACAAAATGGCAGACAGCGCATTGGTACCTGTAGAAGAAAAAATGAACCAAGTGGCTCAATCGGCTCCGTCCGAAATTGGTCGTGTAATTGAGAGCGAAATAGACACAAACGAAGAGTCGTCTTCTACGGAGGTAAATTATTGTCTTTCTAACTCGAACAGACGTTTTGAATTTAATTAAACGAGATTAATGTGTCTAACACTTGCCTTGGCAAACTTAACGTAAATCAATTAAAAGGTGCGTTAAATGTGCTTCGTTATATGAGTTCACCAACAACTCGTGGTAAGCAATTCAAATTAATGTATAGTAAATCAACATATTAATAACACTTATAGTTAATATAGCCCAAATCACGTACACTAATAAGTGTTAATTACTACCTCTTATCCGTTCACGTTTGGTCCTTCGAGACGGATGACCAATGCCTGCTTATAATTTTTTGGAATAATAAATTTGTTTTTTAGATAACCAAGGATACGGATACGTCTAAGTTTAAGAAACAAGAAGAAGAGTACGAAGCAAAAGGCAAGGCTGTGATAATTGGTACGAGCGGAAAGACGGAGTCTTCGGTCGAAGCTAAAAGTAAAGAGTCGGATACGCGTTCCGAATATTCGGAAGGTAACCGAAAGGTATTGTCTACGTCGACGTCGTCTTCTAAAAGTTACAGTTTTGAAGAATCAACCGAGTACGAATATTAAAATTAATTCCGTCCCTCTCCTTCTCAATTTTAGTATTTTGACTTTTTTTTCATTTTTTACTGCAAACTCAAAAATTGAGTAAGGTGGTTTTTCTTCCAGTTTGCAGTACGCTTGACTGTTTGAGTTAGTATTAACAATGATTAACATATCAACTTTTTTATAATTTTCATATCTGCAGTTGCAGTTTTGGCAGAAGGTTTTTGCATTTTGGGTATTTTACGAATTGGTAATTTTTGACCGGGATGTGATTAAACGACGATCTTTTTCTTTCAGTTGTTGTTAACTGTAGGTTATATAGAACTGACTTCTATAATCGTTTTTACATATCAACTTTTATAGCAGATGTACACCTTTCTGGAATGTTTTCTTTTGTATTTAAATAATAATAAACTTTTACATGAAATGAAATACTTTCTTTTGCAGAAGAATGGGCTTCAAAATGTTATAAGCAAATCAAACAATTACAGTTCTATATAACTTTATAGTTTTTGTAAGAAGTGCTCAATGTTGTAACGTTTTGAAGATCCAAGTCGTACCCTTTAATCCAATTAGCGTTTCTTAAATTTGACCCCAAACCACACTTGAAATGAGCCCAACGAAATGTGGCTCTCAGTATTTATTTTCTCCAAAATTCCGCTTTCAAGAAATAAATTGAGGAAAAAAAGAAAAAAGACAATGACACATACTTGGCATTGTTATACAGCTTTTTTCTACGAGAATGAGTCATGGATGCACTTTAACAAGTCATTTAGTTGGCAACCTGCGGTTACTTAAAATTTAATGGCGATCAAATCTTGGAATTGCCACGGAATTTTTACAAAGCGTCTAAGGAATGTTTAAAAAAAAGAAATCTGTAAAGGTGCGCGTTTTATATACCCAACAGCCTCTATAGCGCAATACATGAACTAAAACGGTGGTATTTCTGTTAATTAATTGATAATTAACACTTATTTAATCGCTAGGTCTCGATACCTATAATTCGAGCATTTGAAAAGTGCTCGTTTTGACAGAAAGACCGCGTAGTTTGTGGTAAAGCACGGTTGATGTTTCAAAACAAATAAATAACACTTTAACAGCTGTATTTATGACACTAAAAATCTTTATTTGTAGAAAGTGGTAGTTGAGGAAGTAGAAGAAGAGGAGGAGGAAGAAACAGACTATGAGGAAGAAGAAGAGGAAGACGAAGAGCCGGCAGCTCCTCCTGATCCGCCTAAAACTGTCAAACCACAACCGCAAGAAACTAAAACACCCCAACAAGTTTCCACTAACGACATCAAATCTGAAAAAAGTATTGAAAGTCAATCTATACAATCGGCAAAAACTGAAGTTAGTAACAAAGTTGAAGTAGAAACAAAAGTGGAATCGCAAGAAAGTAGTAAAAACGCGGTACAAGAATCAAAAACTGTAAGTAAGCCCGCGCCTCAGAGTGAAACTGAAGAAGAGGAAGAGGAGGAAGAAGAAGACACAGAAGAAGAAGAGGAAGAATTGAAAACAGCGACTGTGAATGCCATTCGTAAAGAGGTCGTAACAAAACCGGTAGAACAAATTTCAATAACTAGTAAGGATGATGAACAAAAACAGGTTACAGAAATTGTAGAAACAAAAGAAGTAGAAGTAACAGTTAAGGCATCGGAGTCAGAACCTCAAATTGATTCTGAAAATATCGAATCTGCTCTTGAAGACAGCAAACCTGTACCTCGAGCCAATGCGGAAGAGTCTCCTGAAATTGTTTCTAAAGATAGCCAATGTAATTCTGAAATTGTTTCGGAAAATGGCGAGCTTACACCTCCGTCAGCTGAAGAAAAAGCTGATGTCCCAGAAACGACCTCTACCGAAGAAAAAATTAAACCAGCTGTTGCTGATACTGGCCCTAGTGAGGCAACACCATCCGATGACTCAAAAGACGACAAATCGGCACAATCAAACGATAACGAAGTTGACAAACAACCAATTCAAGAAGAGTTGTCAACTGAAATTAAAGTAGAGCCGTCGACTACCATCGAAGAGCCAAGTAAGCCGGAAATAGTACCAACAACAAACTTATATAAACCAGTGCCACCAATAAAAACATTTGAACCTTTGAAACCATTCGATTTGCCCAAATTGAACTTTATCGAAACACCTCCGCCAACAAAATATTACCAACCACTAAACACGAGTTCGGTAAAACTTATACAACCGCTAAAAGCGTTTGAACCGTTAAAATCGTTCGAAATGGCGCAGTCAATAACAAATTCGTCAAGTTATAGTAGTAATACGAGTCGTCAATCGTCACTTTTTTCACAACAACAACAACAACAACAACCACGACTAACTTCGCCGTTTAGGTTTCAAGAGACGCCAGAAATAAAGTCATATCGTTACCCTTACTCACAAACTTACGCAACACAAACAACACCTCAACCTCAAGAAACTCCATCAGTAAAATCGCCTAACTATCCTTATTCACAAACGTACGCCACTCCAATAGCTTGTCAACGTCCAAAAACTCCAGATCCAAAATCGTATAGTTATCCATATTCCCAACCTTACGCAACACAAACTACACCTCAACCTCAACCTCAAGAAAGATCCTACCAAACAAACTATTCGAGAACGCCTACAGAACATTACACATCGAGCCAATCAAAGACATGCGAAACTTACGATAATTATAAAAATGTAGAAACAAAATCGTTTTTAGAAAAGTTAAAGCAAGACGATCACTCGCGAACTTTTCAATCCGCTTATACGACCGAACAACACAAAACTTACCAGCCGGTAACGCCATATTTATCGTACGACGCCAACAGCAACGTAACGCCAAAAAATTGGTCGTCTTCTTCGACCCAAAAATCTGAAATTAAAGAAGAGAGGATTAAGAATACCCTGAAGGAGGTCATATCGGAGATTGACGCTTACGCTCAAAAGGATCACGAGTTGGGAGGTGTCGGTTTGAAAGCGACTAACGGAAGCGATTACCAGTACACTTACGAAGATTATTTAAATAATTACGATAATAAGGTATGTAGTTGGCTTCCTTTTTGTTTTTAAGTGAAATGAAACGTAGAAAGATATATAGCCGGTGTAAGCCGCCAAAGGCGAGCATTGTCTCGAGAGTTTTAGCTTATTCCTCACCAGTTCAGCCTCATAGGGGAAAATTAAGAGTAGTATCGATGGAACAAATAACACCGTAGTGTCGCTAAAAGTTTTGAGTGCACTGACTACTCTAGTCTCCAGTAGGAAAAATAGAAACGCATCCCTAGGGTCTCACACCTAAAACTTCTCTTCCTGTCTCGTTGTTGTCATTTTTGAGGCATAAATTTTAATTTTGTAACCATTTCAAACTAAAACAAGTTTAATTATTTCCTCTATGTACACGTAACACTACATTTTGTTATTTTAACAAACGAAATCTGGTAACATACTAACAGTCTCCAGAAGTTCGTAATAGTTTTCCAATTTTGGATTCTCTTTTAACAGTTGAAGCAATTTGTGTACTTAGAGCATGTAAATTTTTGTAGTTTGATGTGACACCCTCTCAAGTTACATGGGTCGATCGTTTACCATCGTATGTGTCTTCGAAACCACGTCCATTATCGCTACCATCCGATTATTATTCCAGTTATCTCAAAAATACACAGGTACCTACTATACGCTCGCTTTTGTGAATTTTTGTTGTGAAAAACGTCATCAGCTGAACATTATCTTCAGATCGTCTTAGCATTTTTAAAGCGACCATTGAGCCACCTCCATATGCTATCACATTATTGTCTTCATCCGCTTTTTGAAGGCTTATTTCATCTTGAATTCGTTGCTAGTTGCATTTTTATGCCATGCACTGATTGATGGTATCCATTTTCTGCAATTAAAAAAGAAAATTAATTACTTTTTAATTTTATTTGCAGTTCAGCCGGGAAAACAGTTATAGCTTATCAAACCAAGACTACATGTCGTATCAACAAGTAAGTATTGAACATCTTTTTGGAATATTGTAAAAAATCACCCTAAGATAGTGTATTCAGTCCATTTGAGTGGTTGATGAGCTTATACGAGTTTATCCCCCCCTCTTTTCCAAAAAGCACTCTTTAATAGGAAGGGTGCTCTTGGCTCACTTTGTTTTTTTAAATAATTCGAAACCGTAAAAATTCATCGACCACCCAAATAAAGACCACCCTAAAGAACGCCCATTTACTCGTTCGCCCATCATAAAAACATTTCGAGCTCTTGTAAACATTTTCTTTTTCTGGCACTTCGATCGCTTTATATGTTTAAAAATCAATATGTGTGTAATAACGATAAACACCAACAAAATATATTTTGGAAAAGTTCCAAAAATTATCCAAAACAGTTCTCTCTCCTGGCAAATTTATTTCTAGTCCAATCCATCGTTTGAGATATCCAAGCCAACCATTAACGTTATCATTGTTGTGCTCTTATCAGCAGAACTTTTTTTAATTCTTTTTAAAATGTTATGTGCACTTAAATACAATTAAGTTTTTCGTGCGTGTGTGGATGTGTTTTGTATCTAACATTTTTAAATAGTGTGATGCCATCGATATAAATTAGGTCTATTTTTAAAAATAAAATTTTAAAATTAGCACATAATGTTATACCTTTAAGTCAAAAGAAAACAAATGGAAGATAAAACAAAAATTTAATATTTAATTTCAAAAATGCATAAATCTCAAAATGTTTATGTAATTGATATTACTACAGAGATTTTCCAAGACTCCCCCTCGTATAGATGAAAGCATAACAGTTTTTGAATTATTGCTCATTGTACACCGAATGTTTTTCTACCCACTTGTTTTATTTTTTTCTAACGTAGTGTGGCATTGCTGCCAATTGCCAAGATTTTCGTGTTACTCTTAAAAAAATTTTAATTTTTTACTCCTAACAGAAGCACCTGACGTTTGTTTGCTGTGGAAAATAAATGAGTTGCGTAAGCCAGCATTTTTAAAACTGTGAAAGGACCAGTTGTAAGGTTACAATATAAAAATTGAGCATTTTGGAAAATGGGGCTTCTTCTAATATCCAAATATTGGCAAAGTCTATTCTGCAGCTTTTCTTAGCTTCCAAGGGTCGTACGGTAATCATTTAATCAGAGAATCGGGCTTTAAAATGCAAAAACCTCGGCCTAGGCACACCTAGGCTTAAGCTATTAATTTCTTCCAACCAAATCTTCTTTTGGGCGTTATCCGTTTTAAGGGCCAAAATAACAAAAAATAAGGGCCTTTGATCTAATTCACTTATGTTGCTTCTAATCCACTCCAAGCTCGTCCAGGTACTTTGTCTATTTTGACTAGAATTTGTATTACGCAGTTTCTTCTAAGTCTCTTCCAGGCTAGTCGCTTGTACCTCCATTGTTCTGGAAAGTCGAGATACTGTAGAGATTCTTTTTCGTCCGAAGGATTCGGATCTTTAGAAAAACGTTCTTGCACTTAGACCAATCGGCTCTTTGTACGTCCCCGTCGCGTTGCATGCCCGTTTGCAATCTTGTGTGTTCTCTAAAAAGGCTACAAATGGATCCTTTGTATACCGACTGGTCCCTGACAAGCAGGACCAATAGTAGACTGTTTAGGTGCCTCAAAAGCTGAGCATCTGCTTTAAACGTATTGAGAAAATTTGCTTTTCTTCCTCGCAAACCCCACATTTAGAGTACGTAGGGTTTGGAGATGAGGCCCTCTTTACAAAGTAGCTCTCATCACTAGAACAGAATTGAACATTTTTCGCTAGTAAAAGAGGATTTGCCGACAGACGTTTGACTAAACGCACAATTGGTAAAATGGGCATTTGGCCGAATAGAGTATGACCGTGGTTCTCTCTTTTCCATTCGGTCGTACGTCTATTCGAATTAATGCTCGTTCGGCTAACTATCCGGCGGCCAAACGTCCGTCGGTAAATATCCGTCAGCGAAACGTCAGTCCTTTTTGTTTTATCTTCCAATTCTTTTTTAAACGCCAGTTCTATTGGAATTTCAACCAAAGTTTTTAATTTAAAGAAAATGCGCCAAATTTATAAAATAAGTACTACGACTACAGCAAGTAGTTCGAGCAATTCATATAACCTTAATAGAAGCATCAGCAGTTATAATATACCGGCAATACCAAATAATTCTAATTGGTCGTTACCAAATAAAAATCGAGGGATACAAAGATCTCAAACTACTACTAGCGTAATTGAATCTGGAAGAGGATTTAGACCGTCAGATAGAAAAGATCCATTGAAGAAGGAGTTTTTAACAAATTTAACTAAAAGGGTGTTTAAAGTTGGAATGGTGAGTAACCTTTTTAATAACCCTCTAGATCTAGATAATAAAAAGCTAAGATGCTCTAACATGGTGCTTTGAGAATTTGTTCGCGAATCGACTTCGAAGAGCAAACTGGCCGATTCTGACTTATTAATGCCTAAATAATCGTTTCTCAACAAGTTTTGATGTCAAGTAGACAAAGTGGCCTAATCTGCGATCAGCGAAGTTTGGTGAGTGGCCACGAGGATGAAGAGTAAAAAGAAAAATATTTTTGCGACGATACGGCGCAGAAAGGTTACACCACACTGTTTATTATTAGGACGATTTTGTGTTCGGCCCAAACCACGGCGAGCAAAATTATCGAAATAAACAATGAATCGTTGTTTTGTATAAAAAGTGGGGCACTTATCTATTGTTTTCGGTTTACGAAATCGCTAACTTTGTGACAATTTTTAAAACGCTATTAAATAAGCAATTACCTGATGAATCCACGTTAACCTTCATGCTCTCGTTATATTTAGCAAACACGAGTTATTACAACAATAATGCAGCGATCTAGAATTTTTTGGCCCAAGCCCAATACAACATGTGTAAATTTTAAACAAATTTTCTCAAAAGCCGCATGTGGTGTGTGTGCAACTAAACTTCATTAGTCCGGCCTTTGAGGCCGCAATTACTATTAATTGAACAATTTGAATGATGACGATGACGTTGTTAGATGACTAGATCTCAAATTAATAGGCGTGCAATAGCAACGACTCCAAAGGAGTCGTTCAAAACGTTTGAGGACGATCTTTAAAAAATTAAACGTTTCGTTTTGGCACGTTTTAACAACGTTTAGTATGTTTATTAGCTTAAATTAACCTCATGATGCATGCTCAAGTTTTTTTCTCCAAGAATCAGTTCGGAACGTCTACCTGTCCGTTCGGATTGAACGTCGCGTCGTTGCAATTTGGATTAATTCCGATAATAAATCTTGTGCCGCAACAAATGAAATAAAATTTGGTTTATTTTTGGATTGCGCTTCGACCGTGCAATTATTAAACTTTTGCGAATATCGGTAAATTATTGAACAAAAGCGCATGGGCTTGCATGGCAGTTGTATTTGTGTTTATGGTCCTTTATCGCTCGTAAAATTAATTTCTCTAAACCAAAGCATAATTCTAAAAATATCCCCATTGATTATTGCCGTAAAACGAAAATTGGCCAACTCGAGAGTCTGCGTTTACAAGAATTAAATTTCGTTTTGGGTGTAGAAACCAGAAACAAATTTTAGTATCTTCCTGAATTTTCTTCAGTTAGTTCCTATACACATTCCAATATCGTTAGTGCGTTAGTGTAAATTTAGATCACTAATTTTTTAAGCGTAGAATTACTTTCCTTTTAAAAAAATGTTTATTGGTGGCGGAATTTATTCCGTAAGTGAAAACAAACACGAAGCATGTGAAACAAATATTTTTAATGGACAGACTGACACGTTTACCTTAAAGAAAAGTGAAAAACACGTTCATTTTGCTGTAGGTTTTTTCTCATATTTTATTTGCGCTCGGAAGTGTACTTTTTTAAATCTACTGCAAGTAGACTATACTTATTAGCTGTTTGTCAACCACCGTATACTATAATAAGCTTTAGCCCCTTTCTTCATGACACCCACCATTCTTGACGCTTATATTGAATTTATTAAACTTTGGAACATTGTTATAGGACGAAAATGAGTCCGGACAAATCAATCTGGATAAAATATTCACCCCTGCTGAAGACCCCCATCAAATTACACCGATCAGAAAAAGTAAGTCACTAATTTCGGTACCATCTTCTTCCTTTAGCTAATTACTTCGATTATTACAGAGGACATGTTCGCCTCGTCGGCATTTTACGCCAAAGGTCTTCATCCGACGATGGAAGAACAAGTGGAATTAGCTAGAAGAATATCAAGTTCATTGAGCGATGTCAGTAATCAAAGAAGCAAAGGACAGTCTATGTACGTTAATAGAAAAAAGAGATCGGTTAAATGGGTTCATGAAGGTGAAGGTAAGACATTTTTGTTTCTAATTGACAATTTTAAATATTTTGACGTCATTTTAAATGATACTAGAAATAAATTGGGCTCCGTGTGTTATTTGTCAGATGAATTTAGGTCGATGAAAGCTATTTAAGTTGGCGTTCTCTGGTGCATTTAAATTGTTTAGACAAATTCAATTTTTTTGCACCAATGAGAAATTTATTCATTTGTTATTTTCGTTTTTATAAACCGGCCGCAGATAGAGGATGGCGTTGCTCCATTCGCATTGTTTAGAAGTAGAAGTGCGGGGAATCCCTAGAAATTTCCGAGGCCTCGGCGGACGAGGCCAACCTAATTCCTCCACGCTTCTCGCAACAAATCAATCGCTTCAATTAAATTCTTTTTGCTTCCGGGGATTTCTGGAGGGTTAGTCCAGGCGACCATATTATCTACATCCTAGGCATATTATGGATTCGTCAGCAGTCTCATCTCCTCAAATTCGCTAAATGGCTTCTCTGGTCGGCCTTCTGTACATCCACTGGTTTTGAATAATCATAACCAAGGGAGGAGTGTATCAGTGCTTTCCCCCTCCCTACAGCTTCTAAACGTAGTGTTCTTCAAGACAGGTATATTAGGATTTTCTTGAGGTGGCAGTAGTCCAATGGTCTTCAGTTGTTTTCAAGTAATGAACAAGCGTGAACGTCTAAAGTTCTGTCCTTCCCATTGCTTTTAGGGTTTCTAAAAAGATAATCGGCGAGGTTGCGTTTGATAACATTGGAGGGAATTCCAAAACAAAGGTTAAGGGGCCATAGAAAAAGTTTGGAAGAGTCCTCACTGCTGGTTGATTCGCTATCTCGTTTCCTCAACTTTCGAATTACTCACACGTTGTTTTGCCCTGAGCCCTGGGCCTAGAGTTTGTGGGCTCTGACAGAATTCCATGTTCCCAGAGCCGCTGAGGTATCAGTGTAGATGGAGATTAGCTTAGTTTGCTAGGTTTGTTCTATATTTAACCTGGCACAGGTAAAAAAAGCAAACATCTCCATCTGAAAGGTCAATGGACATATTGGACATGGATCGAGCGCAAAACTAAGTTGCGCTCTCGTGCTATTCGTGATGACCCTAAAACTGTAATCATCAGACAGTCGGTCTTGTAGAATCATCCTAATTATTGGAAGAGTCGTCACTGCTGGTTCATTCGTCATGTCGTTCTCTCAACTCTCGAATTGCTTAAAACTTAACGCACACACGCATTGCTTTGCAAAGCAAATTGCAAAGAGATTGTAGGTTCTATCAGAATTTCAGGTGTTCAGACCCACTGAGGTATCAGTGTAGATGGGAATTAGCTTACTTTGCTACATTTTTTCTATATTTAACCTGGCACCTTGCACAGGTAGAGAAAGTAAATATCTCCGTCTGAAAGGTCGATCCATTGGACATGGATCGAGCGCAAAATTAAACTGCGCTTTCGCTCTTGGCTAATGTGCTATTCGTGTCCCTTAAGAAATGATGACTCTGAAACTGCAATCATCAGACAGTCGGACTTATGGGCTCATTCTAGTTCAATACCACAATTAATGACTAGTACGTATGCAGTATACGGAATCTCATGCACTCCATAGGCCATTTGACAGGGTTAACGTACTCCTCTTTCGCAATACGTCAATAAATTTATTTCTTCTTCTTCCCCATCTCAATGTTAGCTTAGACCTAGAGCCCTGTTGCTTTCTAACCACTGACCGTATATTTAGACAGTATTCTCGCCAACATCAGAATAACGTTTTTGAACTTTTTTGGTCTTTCCCACTGTTGTGACTTATAGCTTCGAAGGACCTTGTGTTGATGAATGTTGTGTTAAATAAAAGAATCACTTGTACGAATGAGTTTTAGACCTTTTACTAACTTATACGAATACAAAATAAACTCTTTTTACATATAATATAAATGTACGTTGCGAAGTTGTTATGTATGCGAGTCTTTTTGAGCGGATCGAAGATGAATCGATGATGAATACCGAGTAATGAATCGAAGGTGAATGCGTTCTCGTTGCTTTGCGGCGAAGAAGGGTAGCGATCGGTGGTGGGAGCGTCAACGCGCGAATTTGTCCTTAACATAAGCTCCCCCCATTGAAGGACTGGACGAGTTCTTCAATTGAGCGGTAAGACACATATTTTTGATATGCCTCTTTGAATGACGCCATCCTTTGTATTTATTGAAACGACGCGCACAACTCCATCGGTTCCAGGATGTGTTTTGATAACGCGTCCCAACTTCCACTTTGAAGGAGGTAAGCCATCGTCTTTGATTATAACGAGTGAGTCACACTCGACGTTTTCCTTTAGTTCCTTGCATTTTGAACGAACTTGGATTTCGGAAATATATTCCTTCGACCACCGTTTCCAAAAATTTTGAATTATTTGTTGCAATCTTTGGTGTAACGACAAACGGTTTTCGTGTAAATGAGTTAAATCGACGTTTGGCACGACGGTGAGTAGACGTCCAATCAGGAAATGTGCCGGCGTCAACGGATTTAGATCTTGCGAGCTGCAGGATAAAGGGGACAAAGGCCTGGAATTCAGGATTCCTTCTACTTGCACCAAAATATTGTTAAAATCGATAAATGATAATTTAGCATTTCCCATTACCCGTTTTAAATGATGTTTCACGGACTTAACACCCGCTTCCCAGATGCCACCCAAGCTAGGCGAGTAGGGAGGTATGAATGACCAATTGAAATTGTATGATGAACTCATTTTTAACAAGTCATCTTTGTTTTTCGATAAAAAATGATATAATTCGTATAACTGATTTTTCGCACCGCAGTAGTTTCGCCCGTTATCAGAATATATTTTTTGAGGCATTCCTCTGCGCGATGCAAAATTTCGTAAACACGCTATAAAAGCGTCGGTAGATAAGTTTGTTACGGGTTCGAGATGTATGGCTTTAGTGCTTAAACACACGAACAGACAGACGTAACATTTTACAGTTTTATAATTTCGAGTTTCGCGATCTTTGATCATGAAGGGTCCAAAATAATCGGTACCGACTATGGAAAACGGTAAACAAGGAGTTACCCTATCATGAGGTAAATGACCTAATAGGTTATCGAGAGTTTTGGGTTTTGCCCTAAAACAAGTGATGCATTTTTGCACTATCTTTCTAGCCAAGCTTCGTCCACCGATTGGCCAAAATGATTCTCTGACTGTGAACAAAAGCTGTTGCGGGCCAATGTGAAGATTAGATTCGTGCATGTAGCGAAAAAGTAGGTGTGTAAAAGTATGCGTAGCCGCGATTATAATTGGCGACCGTTTATTGTAGTCGTAATCAGAATTACCTAAGCGACCTAAAACGCGTATGACAGATTCTGAGTCGGCCATGACGGGACTTAATGAAGCTAGTTTGCTTGATTTTTCAAGTCTTTTGCCACGTGAAATTAAGTTAAATTCGTTTGTGAACGATTCGATTTGCGAAAGACGCGCTAATTGTATTAAGGAGTTGTTTAGCTCATCGACGGTAAGTATGTTTGAATTACGATTCTCCTTTGAAAGACGACAATTTTTCACAAAGCGTAAACAGTATGCCATTACTCTTTTCATTCGTTGTAGACTTGAATATCTCTCGAAAGGAAAGAAGGATTTGTACGAATTTGTGGCGGAAAGATTGATTGTATTTAGAGATTTTAGTTCAGGTAAGTCACGCGTACGAAGGTGAGGAAGAGTAGGCCAGGATTCAGGTTGGTGTTTGAGAAAATCCGGGCCAGACCACCAAAGTTGTGATTCTGCGATTTTTTGAGGAGTGATTCCTCTGGTAAGAAGATCGACTGGGTTTTGGTTTGTTGGTACGTATTTCCATTGAATCGTTTCGGATAACTCGGAAATTTGAACGATACGATTTGCCACGAAAATGTTCAGGAGATGAGGTGGTGTGTTAATCCAAGAAAGGACTATTGATGAGTCACACCAGTAAAAAATGTTGCTGATTGGCAAATCGATACAGTCTCTGACCCTTTTGACAAGCTGGGCAATAAGCAAGGCGCCGCACAACTCTAATTTAGGAATAGTTAGGATCTTTAGAGGAGCTACCTTTGCCTTCGAACATAACAAATGAGTCGAAGCTTGATTATCAATATTTATTGACTTAAGATAAACGCATGCTCCATATGATAACTGGCTGCTATCACAGAAGGCGTGTAATTCCAAGATTTTTAGATGATCACAAATAACCTGTCTGGGAATTTGTAAGGAGTTCAATTGAGGTAGGTCAGTGCAAAATGTTAGCCAGTCGTTAAGATAATCTTGAGGCAAGGGGTCATCCCAGCCTGTTTTTAGTAGCCAAATTTTTTGTATTAAAATTCTAGCGTAAATCGTGCAAGGGAGCACCAAACCTAATGGATCGAAAATAGTGGATATGAACGACAAGACGGTACGTTTAGTAATGGGTTTGGAATGAGCGTTGAATTCCTTAATCACAAACAAGAATTCGTCGCTAAAACTATTGTATAATAGTCCTAATGTTTTATTGTTTTCAGCAGGACCGAATGCGAGAATGTTATTAGATATGGTATCGGACTGTACTACGTCTAAGACTTCAGGAACGTTTGAATTCCATTTTCTCAATGTAAAGCCTCCAACTTGAAGCACCGAAGAGATGGTTGAACAAATGTATTTTGCTTCGTCGAGCGTGCTACAATTGGTTAGTAAGTCGTCGCAATACATATCGTTGCGAATAATGTTAGATATTTTAGGGTGTTCTTCTTCGCACTGCTTTGCGAGTTCGAATAAACACCTGATTGCTAAGAAACTCGACGATTTCTCACCGTACGTTACGGTGGCGAGCTCGTAGACTTCTAGCGGTTGAGAAGGATCTGACCTCCAGAATATTCTTTGAAGCGAGTGCTGAGACTCGTCGACTAAAACGGATCGATACATCTTTGAACAGTCGCCGGAGATTAAGTATTTGAATCTACGAAGACGTACAAGGATGGAGAAGAGATCGTTCTGAATTATCGGACCATTTAATTGAATGTCGTTTAGAGATATGCCGTTGGATGAAGGCGCACTAGAATTAAACACTACCCTTAGTTTTGTCGTGAGGCTTTGCTCTTTGTATACTCCATGATGAGGAATAAAGTATTCGTAGGGTACGTTTTTGTTTTCGTCGACCTTGATCATGTGCTTCAACTCCTTGTATTCGGACATAAACTCTACATACAGTTTTTGGTACGATTTGTTAGATTGTAGACGCTTTTCGAGCGACATGAATTGTTTTAAAGCGAGCTGTCTTGATTCGCCTAAAACTGTAGGCTTGGAACTTAATGGTATTGTAACCACAAATTGACCTTGTTTATTTTGTTTGGTAGTTTTTATGAAATTAGATTCACATTGATACTCTTCGGGCGATAAAGGTTTCGGAAGATTAATGTTTTCGATTTCCCAAAATTGCGTTAATTGTTTTGAGAGGTTAACCGTGGATAAATTGCAAACAGTTCGATTGTGCAAATTAGGTTCACAATGACCACCTGAGACCACGTATCCAAGTCGTGTGCTGTGTAGATACGGGTGGATTTCCAAAGAAGGCTGTTCGACGTCGAGCAAATTCCAGAAAATATCAACGCCGAGTAGTAAGTCGATTTTTGTTTCACGATGAAAATCGGGATTCGCGAGTGGCAAATTGGAAGGTATGTTTAATGAAGACACCGACGAAGAAGGCAACGGATTAGCTATGTTTTGTAGCAACAGAAATGTTACAGGCATGGAAAATTTGCTATGCGTCGAATGAATAGTCGCTTGCGTGAAAAGATTTACCGTGGTACGGGTTTGACCGATGCCGGCTACCGGGACGTCACAGTGAAAAGTTTTTAGTCTAAGAAGATTGCATAGCGAGTTGGTCATGTAGGAACGCTGAGAACCGGAGTCGAGCAATGCTGTACATTTTCGTGCTAAGCCTTTAGCGTCGTGAATGTAAACTATGGCTGTTGGCAAGATGTGCAATGCGTTAGAAAGGGATAGAGCAGTGATGGTTGGAACATCTGGCTTTTGTACTAAGGTCGCGGCATCATGAGAAGAATCATTGCCGTTTGAGTTTACCGTGGGGAATGCTTCATGAAGCAAGGTTGAATGCGATTTGTTGCACTTCCTGCACCGACCGGATCGGCACGCGGTGATCGAGTGATTTGACCTCAGACAATTGATACATAGCTGTAGCCTTTTTGCTTCATCTAACCTGGCCTGATGGTTTAAATTTAAAAACCTTTTACAATAATAAATTGGATGATTTTCCTTGCAACTGACGCATATGATTGAAGGTTGAATGCTGCTCACATGTGTCAGGCTAGGACGCTTTTGTAGCAAATTTGTCTTTGCCTTAAAATTGTTTTCGAATGATCTCGAACCTACGTTGACCTTTTCTAGTAAGGAACATCGGCTCTCAAGAAAATTGATTAGAAAGGGGATATCTGGTTTTAATTCCGTTTTTGAAGACTCCACCTCCCACTCTTTGCGGCTATTATAGTCAAATTTGTCGACTACTAAATACAAGACAAAGCTTGACGATGCGTGGACGGGTTCGCCTAATGATTCAAGGGCTCTTATGTGACCTTGGAGGGAGTCCGACATTTCCCTTAGTTTTGTATATGATTCTTTGCTAACTTTGGGGAACTCGACTATACCCTTTACGTGCGAATGTATTAAAGCTTGCTTATCTTCGTACCTTTTTTCTAATAGCCCGAGAGCTACTTCGTAATTCGAAGGCACTACTTCGATATGATCGATGATTTTTAGAGGTTCCTTTCCTAAGCATTCATTCAAATATAAGAACCGAGACATGTCGTCTAGCTTTTCGTTATTGTGTATTAAAGATTTAAACGAAGCGTAGAATCGAGGAAAGTCTTCTGCTTTACCTTCAAACGTTTTTAACTGTAGCGTTGGTAACTTGACATTGCATATTTTAGGACTGTTAAGGATAGGAGGAGAGTATCCAGCGTGCGAATAAACGCTAGCTAATGAGCTTGGCTTGTCTACGTTATTAATTATATTACGATGACTACTACTACTGCTAACCGAAACATCGTCTTTAAGGAATAATTGTTGGTTTTTATCGAATAAGATTTGCGCTTGAGCTAGGATTTCGTTAAATAATGATTCAAAATTATCTAATTCGTCAAACCGTTTTTGCAAATTGTCCTCGCTTTCAATTAAAATTAAATCTGTTTGAGCGCTTTCATACCGTGGTAATAATTCTTGAGCGTTTTTTAATCTCAAAGATAGTTTTGTGAATTCGAATTCTGATAACGAACGCATCTGTGAGGGTTGAGACAAGTTCTCGCTTGCGCTATCACCCTGTTCGACCGCGTGGTCTACGTTAGTTTCGACTAAATTATTTAAAAACTTTTGAAATGATGTTAAACTACTTTTAATACCGGCTCTTACGCGGATTAATTGTGTAATTTTGTCTTTGTTCGACATTATGATTGATTTTTTGATCGATTGATTTCAAAAGAAAACTTGTACGGTTTTGGTGCAAATAAAAAGCGGCAAATATATGATTGAATAAATGGATTGGACTTACGTCAGTTTGCTGCGTTTGTTTTTCGTTATACGCTGTACCGAACGGGCCCTTGTGATGATGAAAATGCCGTTTCTTACACCTTGAATATGGTTGTTGTGTTTTCGATTGTTTTGATTGCAGGTCAATCCGACTCGATTGGACCAAATTATGTTGTGACTTATAGCTTCGAAGGACCTTGTGTTGATGAATGTTGTGTTAAATAAAAGAATCACTTGTACGAATGAGTTTTAGACCTTTTACTAACTTATACGAATACAAAATAAACTCTTTTTACATATAATATAAATGTACGTTGCGAAGTTGTTATGTATGCGAGTCTTTTTGAGCGGATCGAAGATGAATCGATGATGAATACCGAGTAATGAATCGAAGGTGAATGCGTTCTCGTTGCTTTGCGGCGAAGAAGGGTAGCGATCGGTGGTGGGAGCGTCAACGCGCGAATTTGTCCTTAACACCCACAATTAACTATACTCTCTACGTAATTGACAGTACGGAAAAGTTTTCCTTTGTTCAATTAGCTAATTTTACAAATCCTTTTTCTATTATCTTAAAATAACTCTTAAGTGATTTAGAGTTTTTTGCTCTTGTAAGTTACAAATTTGATTTAAAAATAACCAAAATTAAGCACTTATTTTAGCTTTTTGGCTTAGGTCTGTTAAAATTTAACAATTAAGTAAGTGAAAATCTAAAAATATCTAAGTAATTCAGATGCCTAATCCTCGTGGATTATACGAATGCGCGATGTCGTTAATTTGGATTGGATCTGATTGATAACGGAAGTGAAAAACATACCTGTAGCTTATACTTAATTAGTTTCAAGTTTGGCTAAGCGCCATCTTTCTTGTCAAGTTGTGTAATGCTCGCTTCGCTGCAAGAAGATAAAAATATCTACCCAGATAATCTTTGACTGTTAATATTAATGCACCTGCATTATTGTGTTAAATATTATTTGTCAAAACTTTAATATTGAGCAAGAGAAGCTTGCGCAAGTGTCTCCCGGCACCTTTTAGAAAATAACTCGTCGTTACGTAATTTTCTTAAAGGTTTGTTCGCCTAAACTGCCCGGATTTTCACCTTATTCTTTGGCAAACTCACAAGTTTGGATGTTTTTCAGGTAGAGCTAACGGATACGAAAACGGATTTGGTATTTCTAACGGTGGTGAAAATGAAGAGAGTAAATCGTTACTTAAACTGGTTATGAACCCTCGTGGAAAAGTTCACGATATCTATTCGCTTAGAAAACAAGGTTTCAACATCGACGCTGCACTTTCGCCTGAAGTTTGTCAAGAAATTGTGCGTGATTTAAATTCGCCTAAAGGAAAAGGTAAATTTTTGCTAGAAAATTAATTTGGTAGTTTTAATCCAAAAAAATTTTTAGGGGCCGAATTATTTGCCAAAAGACGTAAACGATCAGAGAAGTGGGTTGTGGGTGAAACTGAAGGAACGCGAACGAATAATTGGGAAAATTATAGTCAACCACCACCTCCAAAACAAATATTATCACCAAACGTACCTACGACACCGACAGGAAATTTGCCAGTACCGAGCTACCTACCAGATTCGGCTCAAAGAGTCCAACACCAACAAAAACTGAACGAAATACAAGTAAATATTTTTATCGCTTAAAGTACAGAGATTAGTTTTCATTTTTAAGGATCGTTTCGCGCAACCTCGACTTAAACTAGTAAAATCTCCCTGGGAAGCAGCTCTACAGACTGGTTCAGTAGATACCGCCTTCGAAGACGTAGCAACTGGTCGGGCAACAAAAGGAAAATTCGTAAAACCAACCGTGGATTCCTACGAGCAAGCTTTACAGACCGATTCTTTGGAATCATGGGGTGGAGCTAAGGGTGCATACAACAGCAATAGTATTAACAAAATGGTGGACCACTTTCAGAGGGGTCCCAGTAACGCCGATATTTATAAACCAAAATTACCTCAAGCTTGGAATACTAATGCTCCGCCAAGCCAACAACAATATAGTAAGTCCAATTTTTATATTAGCTGTTCAAACACACATTAAACTAACGACGAAAACTGTTAGGATGATTAGAGAAAAATTAAATCATCGATTTGTTAATGGCCAAAATTTGAAGTTAATCTGTAAAAGATCTTACACGACTTACTCTTAACACATTTTTGACGACTTATTTCTAGCTTATTAATTTTGTACAGGTAGCATCAGCTTTTCAACTAACGCAACTGACGCTATTAACATCGAAGATGTTCGACCGACATCTCCATTTCCAGAAATTCCCGACGTTACCTTAAATCCCGAAATTTTATGTGAAACTCCTAGAAACTTACAAATTTCACGTCCAGTTTCGCCATTTCCAACTAACGCTTTAAAAACTGACTCGGGAGAGTTGGAGAAAGAACAAGAACGAGCTTCTTCTCCTTTTCCGGCTATCCCAGATTTAACTTTTGACACTGAAGTCGTCGAGGAAGATGTGCAAAAGTTTAAAGATTGTGAACCGTTGGAATCGTCACTTACGCCAAATTTGCCATTTCCAACTATTCCTAACATTAACTTAAATCCTGAAATTCTTGAAAAAGATGTGGTTATACTTCGTACAAGTCCAGTTCCAGAAAAATTTGAACAAAATAACGAAGAACCGGAACTAACAGAAGTCGAACTACAAGAACCGCCACCTCCGCCCATTGACGGGCCATTTCCAACAATTGCAGATTTTTCAAGAAATCCAGATTATCTTCAAAACTTACCCAAACCTTTTTGTAACACGTTACCGAAACGCACATTTGCTCCCGTGTCTTTAACAGCTAAGAAGTACGAAATTAAATCAATTAGTAAATCACCTTCTCCACACAAACCCGAGTTTAGTTTCGCTTTACCAAACGCCCAAAATAATGCGTCCACAAACGTTCGTTCCTTACAATCGGAGCTATTTGAAAGCAAGGGCCATTTTGTAGCAAGTCGTTCTTGTTCTCCCTACCCACTTTTCATACCTGGAACTACCTGCTCTACCCCAGAAATAAAAAAAGATTTTAAAATTATAAACGAAGCACAAACGGAACCAACCCGACAAATTCAAGTTATGGAACACGCTGAAAAAATTGAAACTAACGAGCCACTCGTTATTGTTTCAAAAACTGCAAAAAGTACCGTTAATAAGCAATGCCAAATTGAGTACTCCCAACTGGACGATTCGAACGAAGTTAAACAAATGTTGCTTAAGATGAAGAAGAAACAATTTGGAGTCGACGATAATGAAAGCGACGAGAAGGTTCAAGAAATTGACTTTTATGAACAAAATGACCAGATTGAGGTTTGCCAAAATTTGTCGCATCAAATTTTGCAACAATCCGAACAATTGAAAGATTTAGAAGCGCACGCGGTAGATACCCAAACTAACGCAGGTCAAGCCCAGCAAAAAGGTCCAAGTCCTCCCAAAAGTTTATTACAAGAAGCAAAAATTGAAGTTCAACAACTTCAACCTACACTACAAGAAGTCCAAGCTCAAGTCCAACCACAAGCATACTCGAGCCCCCCTAAAGAGGTAGTCGCGCCGGTGAAAAAAACGCAAACGCCGCCCAAAATTGTAGAAGAAATGGAATTGGAAAAACCAATGTGTCGAAAACCTGCCGAAGCGGTGATCGGCGCTAGACCGCTCTTTGGTCAACTCGACTTAAACGCAGAAATTAAAAGAGCGTTAGTTAACAAAAAATGTATGAGAGGTAAGAAACCGCCACAGCAAGTCGCAAAAGTTGAACCAATAATCCACATAGAAAAGTCGGAAAGAAAATCCCAGAGCGATGTTACTGGAAATTCTAAATTCTCCAAGGATTTAATAACGAAAGAGCAAGCACAAATTGAAACTATCGCTATGAACGAAAACGAAGAAATTCAAAAAATTTATTACCAACGGGAGAGGGAGTTAGAGGTGGATTATCAGGTGGTGCACGAAGAACTTGTGATGCCCGACGGCTCGAGAATTCAATTAAGTCAAAAGGCGCATCCCATAATGCACTTGCAGAATGCGACAAAACCGCAAAGAGAACAAAAATTATTAAACGAAAGCACCCAAAGTGTTCGACGTCTCGCCGAGCAAGTCGAAATAAACGACAATTCTCACGAAGGAGAAGAAGAATATCAAAAAATTCCAGTCAAATCGATAATTCAAACTTTCGAACAGTGCGCCATGCCACATATGCGTTACAAACAAATCAAAGACGTCTCTATGTCTAACAGCATGTACTCGTCGACTCCAGAAGTCCAAACTGTTCAAAACGTTTCTAAAACGGAAAAATTATTGAGACAAGCCGAAGAAGACTTCGATAACTTGTACTACGTCAACAATGAATCGACCGAAACTAAACAAGTTTCGGCTAACACCACGCAAGGATTTAGACAGTCTGAAAACAGTTCTTTTAGTAAATATTCCGCTCAAGTCGTTCAAACTAACACCTCCAATTTTTCCCAAACTCAAAGCTCGTACTCGAATTATTCCAATGACGCAATCGAAAGCGCATCTTTGCAAAACGAATCTGGGCTTATGACGCAAGGCAAGGGGTTTGGGTTTTGACTGCTTATTTGTCCGTGCATAGTCATTTTTGAGTAACGTTTGACTTTTTTGAACTAAACTTTTGTAAAAGTGGCTTTTTTATCTGTTGACTTAACTTATTTGTGGGAAATTTTATAGCGAGTCTTATTTTTGTTTAGGAAGAACTGCTAGTCCTCTTCCATCGCCGATTTCGCCCAGGTCGACTCTGGTTCGTACGCCCAGTTATAGAGCAGAAGCTCCTCCATCCGTATTCATACCAAAAGAAAACGAATTACTCTCGCCCGCGTACGGTGCATCGCAACCATCGTATCAAACTCAACCTTCTGCTGTTTCGCCAAATCAGCACCGTTTAAGTTTGAACGAATTTAACAATTACAATACAGCACCAAGAGGATGGGGACAGTCGACAATATATAAGCCCATAAGTTTCGGCGGTCAGAATTATACAGATTTGTAATTTTTCGTTTGGTGAAAATTTTTGATACGGCTTGCGAGTAACTAACACGTTAAAAGTGTTTTAAAAAAATTGTTGTTGTAAATATATTTGTTATACTATGTTATATTATAAAGTCTGTAAAATCTTTCATTTCTTCTCAATCCTAATTTTGGATTGTAGACATGAGATGGTATTACGAGCCAATTGTTGGATTATTCTCATGTGTGTAACTCTGTATATTATGTTAAATTTTTTGAGCTTTTGTTGCAATATTAATTACACTTTTATCACATTGCGATAATGCAACATTTATGTTTTAATTGAAAAATAATGTTATTGTTATAATTGTATCGTCAGAGTGTAAAATAAATTAATTAAAGGGAAGTACTTTTATTGCGTTTCTAGCACGCGTTGCACCGAGTGCTTTGACCACTAAGCTACCCCGGTCCTTGCAATACCCTTGTATTTTACGCGTACTCACGTTAGTCCTGACTTTATTTATTTATGGTCCTGAGTCGCTACACATCCTTAGTTCAAACTATCTCTATGGCAAGAGGTTGACATTGGCGCAGTTGAGCGGACGTAAAACTCAATATAAAAAAATAATACTTAAATCAATTTAATTTGCTAAATGTGTAATATACACTGGTTCGTAAGACTTGTAGTTTGTAGCATTAACAGCAATATCCGTCTTTTTCAACATCACCGAGGAAGTGAACATAGTTTTCAGGGCTGTAGCTTGTGGGAAAAAGCCTCCAGATTGCTCGCCCAACTTTTGCAACTTGAGTTGTCTTTCTTTTGCTTCTCTCTGTTTATCTCTATTAGTTATGTATTCTGGGAATTCATCAAACATGCCAGCGTGACATCCTCCTTGCTAAATTACAAAGAAACTACTTATAAATTATATATACGAAAAAATAAAACTTTGTCGTACCCATTTAGCGGGACCATTGGGAATCCATCTGCCATCTCCTGGGTAATCGACTCCCTTTTCTATTATACCAACATATATGGGACCTTTAGTTTCTTCTATAAACGGATTTGTATCGAAACATGGTTGAGGATAGTGGACGGTTACTATAGGCCTTCCTAAATTTTCTCCGTACTGCTTATATTTACGTTTTCCAGGATAAGGAGTCGGCCTAAAGATTATGCGTTAGTTGTTATTTTTATTAAAACAATAGTTGCGCTAATCGACTAACATATATATTGGATATTTCGATAAACCAATATCGGTATAACCGGGTCCTCCCTTTTTCGCTGGACTTGTTAGGCAATTTTTTTTAACTTTTTCTGGCCCACGTTTTGCACGAGGCCTAGCTCCAAAAGACGAAATTACTCCACTAAAACAACCAAAATAATCTCCAGGGCACGAATGCCATTTAGATCCCCCAGCAGGTCGAAACGGCTTTGGCTCTGGTCTGGAATGACGTAACTCATCGTATGTTTGTAAATTAATATCAACCTATTAAACCTACTTCTTCTTCTTTTTTCTACTTATACCTTCTCCTATGTAAAGTCTACGAAATTGGTTATCAAAATAACCGTGTTGAGTACCATTTTTTGACTTGGCACCTTCGCCCATAATATTTCTACCTTTAGTGACTTTGGGCTCTAAAATAATAAGGTACAAATCGCCACAAATAGAAATGTTCAAGTTATAATACTAGGAAACGGAGAAACGTATCCTTTGCCGTTCATGTAGGGCATTTCGATAAAAATGCCCAATCTTTCCATATCATGCTTCCCAAATTGGGTTGCTAATTCTGCTACATTAATAACCTTCATTTTAAATTTTATGCTAATACAACAAAATTATTCCAAATTGCAATATAAAATATTTAACTGTCAAAAAACTTGACCAACTTTTTGGTTGTCATGACCATGGCCATCCACCAACAACTCGTATTTGCATGCATCAACGTTTTACTTGTAGGTTCTGGTGCTGTTTTCGCCACCACGGTTCCGCAAAACAGCACTAACCGCCCTTTAGTACTAAATATAGTATTACGCAACCCGTTATACACGCGTGTAACTAGTAATGGTCTCTCTAAACCACTTCATATGTTTACTTATGTTCCGTGCTCTAAACCTTCCATTTTCGTGTCTTCAGGAAACGGTAATCAAAAATTTCAAATTTTACTCTAACCACAGACGGACAGAAAATCTTTTCTACAAAATACTCGTTTGGGTTGAAAAGGTCTAAAAATTGATTCTTCCAATAATTAAAACGAAAAAAAAAAAGAATTCGTGTTATCACGTTATCAGTTTTATAGTTGAACTTTTAGCTTAATAAAGTAGGAGTTTCATGAAATTATACAAAACCGTACGTAATTTATTCATAATTTTTCAAAAAGATAGATTTAACGATTAAAAAAATATTTAATTCCAAAAACCTTCAAAACTAACAACAAATGTAAAATTATTACTATTAAATATCCCACCCCATAGAACGTTCGACGGCCATTTTCCATCTAGAATACCGAACATCACGTTGATTTTCCGTAGTTTTTGGCTTCCACACTTTTAACGGTATATCCAAATTAGAATCGAAAATGTTCCAGTGTCCGACAGCTGCCCCGGCCACCATGGCCGCCCCCAGTGCCGTACTTTCCGCCATTTCTGGTTTCACTATACTCGCACCAGTTAAATCGGCTTGCATTTGCATCAAAAGAGAATTTGCAGTCATTCCACCATCGACCTTAAAATATTTTTAAATTTCAGATGCTTTTATACTACGCATATGGAAGCAACATGCTAAAGGAAAGAATTTATAGATCTACTCCTGGAGCTAAACGTGTCGGCATCGGAAAATTAAAGGTTAAAAATAAATTAGTGTAAGCCAAAAATTGACTCCTATTTTAGGATTATCGTCTCGTTTTCGAAGCACACTCGAACAGATGGAACGGTTCCGTAGCTACAATTCAACGGAGCGCTAAATCGTCCCTTTGGGGAGTCTTATGGGAAATTACTCCTCAACATTTAGCAACTTTAGACATGTTAAACTAATCATTATGTAACGAGATTGTTAATTAATTTGTTAATTGCAGACAAGAAATTGGTTATTTTCGATTTGAAGTAGAAGTCGAAGAACCAAATGGAAACTTCAAGAAATGTTACGTTTATCAGATGAAAGAAGAAATTATAAAAATGAGAAATGTAACCGGTAGTAAACAACCTTCTTTGGTTTACTTAAAAACCATGATTAATGGCGCTAAAGAATCGAAGCTTCCTGAAGAATATGTAAAGTATTTGGAAGGACTCCCACATAATGGATTCGACGGAGAAGTGCAATATAATGAACTTTATTAATCTTTATTTATGCCAAAGTATTAAATTTTGTTAATTTCACTTTTAGAAAATTAATAGAAGTAAACTTACACGTAAACTTGTCAATGATGAACCGTAATCCTTATTCATAGCTTCTAAAATATCGCGTGTTTGAAAACAAACTGCTTCTAATGTTGCTCTAACAATATGACTCGATTTGGTGTCCTCAGATATACCACAAATCGTCCTAAAATAGAACTGTAGTTTTAATTTTGACCCCAATTTTATAACTAAATTATTATCCACAGAAATGAAATTTTAAAGATTTCTTGCTACGATTTATATTGATGATAACAATTTAGTTACTCCTATCTTTGATTAATTAGAAATTTGCATAACCTTACCCTCTTGCATTTTGTTGCCAATATGGAGCATATAGACCACTGAAAGCCGGCACAAAATAAACGTCGCCAGTTTCCAACATTTCTGCTTCTGCGGCAATAGTTTCTGCATCTGAAGAGTTCGGTAAGATCGTCAAATTATCACGTAGCCAAGTTATTGCTGCACCAGCGACAGCGACCGATCCCTCCAAGGCATAAACTGGAGGTTTGTCGGGGCCCAACTGATAAGCCACCGTCGTTAAAAGTCCATGAGAGCTGTCCACTTTAGTAGCACCAGTATTGTACAGAAGGAAACAACCTGTTCCATAAGTCGATTTAGCCTATTAACAAAAACAAGTCCATTACAACTCAGAATATTGTCAATTTATTTTAATAGCTTAAAAATTTTATTCAGATAAGATCAAAGCTTCGAAATCACAGCTCGAAAGCCATTTGTTGGCTCTCAAAAGCTCACCTCGGATTTACATCATGAAAAATTAGAGCGAATTAATATTTAAAATTTCAATTTACCTCTCCTCGATTGAGACATTGCTGTCCGACAAGAGCCGACTGTTGATCGCCCAAACATCCTGCCAAAGGAATTCCTTCTAAAGGTCCACAAGCTATATCACCATAAACTTCCGAGCTCGATTTGATGCTTGGGAGCACAGACAAAGGTAAATCAAAAAATTTTAATAACACCGAGTCCCATTGCAACGTTTCTAAATTCATCAACATTGTACGAGAGGCATTTGTTACATCGGTCACGTGAACACCGCCATTTACGCCACCCGTTAAATTCCATATGAGCCAAGAGTCTACAGTACCAAATAAACAACGCTCTTCCGATATTGCTTTTTTTACTTTTGGAATATTTTCATGTAACCACTTTAGTTTTACGGCACTAAAATAAGGAGAGAGGGGTAGGCCACACAGCGGTTTTAAGTAATTTTTGTTTTTTGTATTGTTGGGTATGGTTTCGAGTAACTGATCTACAGTGGAAGCAGTTCTCATATCTAACCACACGATGGAATTGTGTAATGGAACTCCTGTAGTTTTATCCCAAACGATTGTCGATTCTCTTTGATTAGTCACGCCGATTGCTACAATATCTGTTGCACTCCCACCTAACTTTTCTAGTTTTTCTATAGTGCGCTCGATACATAGATTCACTGCACCTAGTATTTCCATCGGGTCTTGCTCTACCCAACCCTCTTGTGGACATTTTTGCGTTAATTGTTCTTGATGAAACGCAACTACTTCCGCCGTACCCGCTTTAAATAATATAAATCTTGCACTAGATGTGCCTTCATCGATAGAACCGACTAACACCATTTTGTCAACTTAGTTTATCTATTTTGTTATTTAATATAATAGAAGAAAACTTCATTATCTCGAACTTTGATTGACAATTACAACACCCATTTCCTACAAAAAAAATAGTTCAAAGGTGAACAAACTGTGCAATTCTGTTTTGTACAAGAAAAAACGTAATTAAACGTACATATTTAATAAAAAAGGATCAAAACCATGTGTAGGTATCGGTTTTTATCCGAGACCAAAAAAGATTAATGTATGCAGCTAGGACATATTTATTGCAAAATTACTTTAAAAGTGCCTACAAAACCGCGCCTAAAAATCTCAATCATGATAAATACCAAGTAGTATAAAAAGCCCTACTCTATATTTATTATGGTTCATATCAGTTGAAAGCAAATAATGATAAGATAAAAAAAACAAAATTACTTAGATTTACACCTGCTTTAGCGAGACAGTACTATAATTTAAGTTAACCTGATCATGAAGCACCTAAAAGTATTTTGCTATTGTGCCACTTTTTTGAGTAAGTTAAAAATCTTTTAATACTAACTTCTCGTAATAATCACCGTTTGCTCGGCAGTTTTAATTGCAAGTTTAACACAAGAAGTGGAAGCTCGCAGAAAAATCTTGAAGGGGCGCAGAACTATTACAAGAACTTAT
Organism: Malthinus flaveolus; assembly: GCA_950108345.1. Taxonomy (NCBI): domain Eukaryota; kingdom Metazoa; phylum Arthropoda; class Insecta; order Coleoptera; family Cantharidae; genus Malthinus; species Malthinus flaveolus. The sequence continues at coordinate 19,270,972 of OX467287.1, read as the reverse complement.
TACAGTAAGCATTCTTTAAAAAAAAAAGACTCGAGTCAACTAATTTTCTATTTTAGAGTCTAACGCAATACCACCATGGGCTATAATTTTACTTGTGAGCATAGGAGAAATATTAGTTGGTGTCGGAATGTTCTTCCTCATGAAAAAATTCATCTTAGATACGACTCCAAGTGGAACTTATTCGCCACCTCCTAATATTGGGGGCCCATAAATACGTAGCTACGTCAAATATGAATCATATTGTTATCAGTAAGATAAGATTAACTTTTTAGGTTATAATTATTTATAAAACACTATTTGATATGAACATTGGACTCTTACTTGTATTTTTGTTAATCCCATTAATCTACTTTCGATCTTAACTTTCTATAAACCACCACCTCTAAATAACCTAAAAATTGATTTAAAATTACATTAATACGTTAAATTATTCAGGAAATACCTTGGTTCGTTAATTTTACTTTTTTGAATAGCCACGACGCAGCTTCAACTAGTGAGTAGCTTCTCTTCTGATTTATGAGTTTCACATTTCAGACCAGCCATAACACTGCGGACACATAACCTCACTTTTCTCTTCTCATTCGGCACTATTTATAGTGAAAATAATGTAAAATACTGTTCTGAAAATTTCAAAACTATAATAAATGTTGCAAAAACACGTTAAGTGTATTGCGATTCTGTAATAATTGTATAATACGAAATAAAATATAAAAATTGAAAAAATCGTTGTTCCCAAGGTGTAATATATCAAATAAATATGATTAATATCCAAAGGATATTGCTTCAACACCAAAATATTACGTAAAGCTAATGACCTATCAACCTGAAACCAGCTAAATAACTTTAAATTCATACCTTCATACGTTGTGTAGATCAGGTGGTATGCGACATCAAAGTATTACTGTAACATTTACAGTCCAAACTATAAGCATAAAGCAGAAATTTCAAACGATTGTATAGCTCTATAAGGAGTTTTAAAATATAAACAATAAATTCATCAGTAATTTGTTGAACTACTATATTTGAAATGTTACAAAACAATTCACTAATACATATTATTTTAGTCTTAAGAAACATAAAAAACAAGCTTTTCGAGAAATTGGATAATCCGTTCAAGCTATCTTAAAAATACAAAGAAAAGTTAATACATCTGAAATTAAATTGCAAACTAAAAAAAATAGATCTGTAAACTAAAGTTTCATTTTACGAATTATTAACAAACGAATCATCCATTCTACAACAAAAAATATTTGAACTTCATTAATGATAAACACCAGTTCGTTAATTAATTTTAAAATAGAATGACCAAAAAAATGTTTATTCATCCTCATCTTTAATTTCTTTTAACTTTTCCCAATTTAATTCAACTGTCATATTTTGACCCTGATGTTGGAGCACTTTAACAGTCACAGGGTGATATAAATCTTTATCGAGAGAAGACCAACCCGTATACTAAAACGATTATTTTAAGCATTCAGATGTTATAAAAAATTATAAAATGCACTTACGATGGAGGTGTTCCGATGTTTTACCAAGCCCTCTTCTTCAAACGCTTCATATTTTTGTAATAATGCTTTGCCGTCGATACGCCACAAGCACGGTTGTTTAGCTGCATCGCCAGACTGCGCGTCTTTTTTCAAAATCAAAAAGCCGCCATTCTTAATAACAAATTAATTAAAATTAATTATTTAGAAAACCGGTCACAACTTACCACAAAATCTGATCCACCTATTTTACCACCAACTGGAACTGTTTTTCTAGCCGAATTTTTCGTGCTTGTGGACGAAGGGGAATCGTTTGAGTCTTCATCTTCATTTTCTTCTTCTCCCTGCTCATCTTCCTCTTCGTCATCTACTTCTTCATCGTCGTCGTCTTCTTCTGCTGCTGCTGGTTTAGCCTTAGGTTTTGTTTTATTAACTCCATTGTTAGACTTCTTCTTAGCTTCCTCATCGTCACTGCTGACCTCTGTATGCGTAACGCGAGGCTTTTTACGTAAACGTTGTGAAGATCGTCTATTACTTCGTTTTTTCTAAGAAAAACTCTTGTTAAAACTGGCAAACTGATTTAACAAACTACTTACGGAGTCCTTATCCTCGCTCCATTCGTCACTTGAACTTTCGTAAACTTCTGGATCATCTTCATTTTCTGAAGACTGTTCGAATTTCTCCATATTTACAACTGAAACCATTTACAGGTTAGATCAGTTATTTACTCAATAAAGGATACACACGAAATTAAATTTTATAAAAGTACTAAAGCCAACTTAAAAGTATTCAAAATACATAAATAGAATTCTTGAAACCGTAATATTATCTACGAAAGCCCCGGATTCCCGATTATCTATTTCGCCATTTCTTTCAGGCAACCCACGCGTCGCCGCGCCACAAGCATTTTTATTGTTTACGTTTATCAAACAAGCGTAAGCGAAATATAAATAATATAATTCTTATGGAAAACTAATTAAATTAATTATAAACCACCTTACAAAACAACCACTCCTACTAAATTTCATGTGTTAACAAAAACAAAATCAAGAACAACTATGGCGAAAAGAGCGGCATAAACTTGGGCTCGGTTTTTTTGAAATTTGGAATTATAATGTAATACGAGAAAGATTGAATACTCACGTTTTTATTTTAAGTACACCTACAGCAAAAAGACGACAAACTTATTGGAGAGAACCACAAAATAAAAGGACGCCAGCAATATCTAAATTAATCGGATTCGCTGCTTCGGTCTTGTTGAGAGTTGATAAAGATGGTAACCGGTAGAGGCAACGTTCACGTCTCACGTGGTAACGCTTAAAACTACCGATGCAGATTCCTGTAATGGTGCGATCGACCCGCGCATTGTCGTGAAACGGTCAACTACAGTGGCGTACTCTTTATTGGCATATTAGGGCGTAATGCCTAGAATTAAATTAAAATCTCTATACTTTTTTGAGCTTATTAAATAAGAAGCTATTATAAAAATAAACGTTATAATTATTTAAAATTCTACATTTCAAAGATACAGCTAACTCATTCTCTTAGCATGTACTGCATTGCACTTCTGCACTAAATTCATTTTTGGAACGATTCCCCCCCCACTAGACTTAATTACAGTAGTGCCACAATAGATGGCGCAAAGCTTATTGTACACTTGTTACTTACAAGCTTGCCAAGTAGATAAGAGCTTAAATACCCATTTCTCTTTGTCATTTAGTAGAGGAAACTTACTAAAATAGCAAGTGATGTATTAGGTTTATGATACTTGATTATTCCACCGACCCTCTTTCCTTAACGACGGGAATTAGGGATGTACTGATGCTATCGACCACCAATTATTAGTAATCTAAAATTAAATAAAAAGGAAAGAGCGAAAGAGGTAAAATGTAAAATGGTTAAATCTCAAGATCCTGAGACCTACAAATTTTACCGGCTAAACTGCTTGTAGCGTGTTTTTGTAAATTTTTGCTTAGAAAAATAATTAAAAAAACTAAATTTTGATATTATATTGGGGGTAACTATGAAACGGCAGATACTTTTTCAAAACAGTCGTGGTTGAAAGTTTTTCCCACGGTTTTTCCTAATATAGCCGACTTGTAAGAATGGTGTAATACGGGATTTTATAGGAAATTGTGTGGAAAAATATGAAATTAAAATTGTTGGGACGCGTTCCCAAAATTACCAATTAATTTGTACCCTACATCAGAGTGCTGATTTGCCACACCTCATTTTTTAAAATTCGGAAATGACATTTAGTAAACGTCAAAAGGTCGAGGCTGTTTATTCACTGTTAAATTGGTCTAGACCTATTACCCATTTATCTAAACTAGTCACGTAGTACAATTTTGATGTTTTATTGGTCAGAATTATTATGAGGGAGATAATCTTTGTAAGAACAACTTTGTTTTTTAAGAGCCATAAGTCATAACTTTTATCTTCACCCTGCACAACCACAATAACTACTAATGAGTATTAATTGAACTTGTAACAATAATTATCATTAAGAGCCACTTGATATTACACTCGAAAACTTTATTTCCAAAGTAAATCAACAAAATTATCATATAAAAAACTTTATATTACTATAAAAATATTAATGAATTTAAAAATGCAATGTTTACAAATCTCGAGGTAAACTGAACGAAAGCAAGTTGTAGCTTATATAAATTCTTCAATTTCTGGTGGTGCATCTAAATCTCGATAATGATTAATAGGCCGATGATCCGATCCTCTACAATTAACATTTAAACAATCACAAAATAAAATGTGTAAAGAACAAACCTATTATTATAATGGTTTGAAAAGGGGCGACTTCTTCCATACCCTTGGTTATAAAACCGAGGTTGAGGCCTATAATTTCCACTATAAGAGCCTCCGTGACTTCTACCGACGAAATGAGACCTATAACTTTAAAAAAGGTAAAAAAAAGTTAATTTTTTTTTAAACAACTTACCCAGACTGACCAAAACTAGCAGTCTCTTCCTTTTTTGTTTGAGTAACTTCAATACCGGGTCGTTTTGGATCGAGTAAATAATTATTAAAAAATTTGACTTCGTTTTTAACTTCTTCAACCTTTTCGGCATGTTTATTGAATATGTGTTTACGCACAAAATCGGGCCCTTTAAACTTTTTACCCGATAAAGGACATAACCACTTATCTTTAGCCAACTCTTTGGTATTAACTTTTATGAACTTATCAATTTCAGTATCGGCATCTTTAAGTGCCCATTCGATAAATTTACTATCATCTTTAACCTCTTCTACTTGTTTTTCCGGTAAAAACTGAGCCATTTTTATTTCCATCGGTTCTCCAATAAATTGAGATAAATCCATCTAAAAAAAAAGAGTTCGAATCTGAACGTAAAATAATGCTGTGTAATCAAATTAAAATTTTATCGAGAAAGCTTTAGAGTATCATTATTTATTTTAATTAACAGCCACTCGATAACTTTTTATAGTGATGTCTCAGTATTTAACTCGCCTTAACAGTAGGTGGAGCACCTCTTGCATGTAAAATTCCACAGCGATTTGGCATTTCATCTTCATTGGGGTATTTACAATGATTATAATAATCCACCGAGTGTACAATACGTAAATAAAAAATTATTTTATCTAAAACTGAAATTAAAGTGTCATCACGATCGACCGGACCGGTTGCATCCTGTTTTTCTCCGCTCACTTCCAATCCTAGAAGTTCCTCTTCCTCGGCACTCGCTTCCTCGATAAGGTAATCCGTTATATTTTGCAGAACTGGATTATTCGATACAAACCCAAATGTCTACAAACGAAAACTTAAAATGTATTCAGAAACTTTCAATTGTATTACCAATAGAGGTTTCTTCTTCTTTTTTTTATTTTCATTCCACAACCCAGCTTGCTCGTCAAGATGTAAAGCCACTTTGGCAGAAATCTGTATATCAGATCTCACGACCTGCTTATGAGCAGTGATGCCATTAATTATTCGAATTCGTTTACTAAGGTCTTTGCTCACGATTGCGCCAAGTTCACAATCTCTGAGTCGGATGTTATTAAAGCTCCAACAAATGTCCTTTATTTTAGCGTCACGTTTAAAAGTTACCCACCCTTTACACATCCAACGCCTCTCCGGTTGTGGATCTGCTAGTGCAACTCTTAAAAATCCGTCATATCTAGCGCAATTTGAAAGTTAGCAACACTAAATACTTGTTAGTAACATACCTTGAACACATAGCTTCAATTTCTGCTCTAGTAATGCTGGGGGCTAGATTTCGTAAAAAAATTGATGTAGTTTTGTGTAAATTTCTCGATTGTTTCATTGGTACATCATCTTCTACCACTTCGATATTACTATTTTCTTTTTCTTCTTCCGACAAACTCTGCTCAAGATGCTTTTTGTCTGCAACATTTTGGTTATCGAGAGATTCAACTGCATCTGCATTTTCTTTCGTAACAGTTTCTTCATCTTCGAGTGAAATGTCGCTCTCTTGATCGCTGCTAGAAGTTTTATCTACAACAATAAAGAACAAAAAAATTCAGTTAGACCTCCTAAATTATTTATAATTAATTTAATTAATTAATTACAATTATAACAAGTTTTGCACTTACTCTCTTTGATTTCTCCTTCATCAGGTGCCTTATCGGCTTCCTCGACTTCTTGTTCTTCATTTTTAATTTCGGCACTTTCTGCTAATACTTCCTTTTTCGAATAATCTTCTTCGTCATCTTCTTCTCCTTCCTCTTTTAAAGGATTGTCATCCACCTTTGACTTATCACTATTTTCAACAATTTTTATTTCTTTATCTTCCAATATTTTCTCATCTTTACACTCCTGTTTTTCAGGCTCTTCTACAACTTGGTGCTTTTCTTTTTCCAATTCTTAATTATACATAATTTTCTAATACAATAAAAATGTTTAAAATAATATGCCTCACCAGCATACTCTTCTTCGAGGGCAGCTATGTCCTCTTCGGTACCGTCTTCTAACCTGATCATAACTGTATCTAATAACTTCAACAGATCATTGGTACGGGCTTGATCGATGCTAACAGACCCGATTTTACTACTATTTAAGAGCTCCATAAATACTTCTACACGTTTCTACGATAAAATATATTATAAACACCAGACGCTTCGTTACAACATTAATTAACCTTTAAAGCGGCTGCTTGTTCTTCTTTCCTCTTCACCGAATCCTCCGGATGATACTTCATACGAAACCTTAAATAAACCAAGAATACAAGATCTAATAAAAACGCAACACAGAAGAAATATCGTTTCGATCAAACACGAATTCAATACGAATCTCACCTGTAGAGATCATGTTTTGACAAAACAATACGCGAGGCTTATGCATTGCGCGCATAGCTGAAAACCGAACATAAATTTATTTACAAAAAAATAATAAAAGCTTCTGTAAATAAATTATTTTACAAATTAGGTCTTGTCACAAAATTCACTCACATAACTGAGAAATTATTAATTTTTTAAAAGAAGATATTCTGAAGTTCAACGCTGTAGGAAAAAATTGCATCAAATTGCTTAAGATAAAACTAAAACTGAATATACGATAACTTTATTTTCTTACCATTCGTCCTCCTTGTGAGCAACAAAAAATTCATTCAACTGTTGACGCTGGTATTCCAGCTTATATTTACTATACTTTTCTAGTGCATCACTCTCGGAAATATTATCATCGTGAGCTGTTAGAAACGCTTTAAAAGACATCATGGATGAACCACTTTGGGCATCGGAAGACACTGGCGGTTGGAACTCTCTAAAGAACAGAACTATAGTTTCATCAACAATTTAAAAAAAATTTATCACCTCTGCATAGCCGAATGAAATGGTTGGTAGGAATTATAATAGCGATCCCTATAAAACTCTTGCCGGGGTCGCTTAGCTGCAGGCTCGACAGAATCGCCATACATGGGCTCTCTAACTCTTCCATATTCGTGTCTTGGTCTCGCCCAAACGCTAATAAGCATATTTATTAGACGAACATATCAATAAAATTACAACAAATACGTAAATACACATAATGTTGATTAACTACTTATTTCACCAATATTCATGCTAACCTTCCTTGCCATTCTTCCCTAGGACGTGTTGGACGTTCCACATTGTGGTAAGGCCCTTCTACGCGTTCGCCTCGAAATTTATCACGACGTTTTCGGTCGTATTCATCATCGCTATCACCCATCTACAATATAAATAACTCAAAAAGTTAACCAGGTTCAACATTAGTAAAAGCTCACTCACCTGTTTTAAAGGTTGTTTTGCACCAAAGTTTTTATTTACCTAAGTTTGTTAGGTACTATACTTTATAAAAAAACTACAAAACACTAAATGAATGTAAAAACTATCTAATAAAAGTGTTGATAACGTAAAAATTGTATTATTTACAATAATTTACATAAATTAGTGGTAGATAACGAGTAACCACCGTATTCAATTTGTTACTGTCAAACACACTGTCAAGTTTGGTCAAGTTTCAAGTCTGCCACCATTACCAACTGGTACCAAGTGGTACCAAGTAAGGTCTGTCAAGTAAGGTAAGGTTGACACTCATAAATAAATAAAGTTTATTTATGATATTTTTAAATTATTTGTAATAATTAATTTATTTATGTTGACACTGACATATGCGCTTTCTTGCGAGTTCTAAGCTGGGTCCGGGTTCTGTGCTGGGTCTGGGTTTTCAAAAATTCTATTCGAATGCCTCTCGTTTTTTGAGGGGCGTGGCTTAATTGTCTGTTCAAATTTAAAAAAATTAAAAACAAGTAAGCAAGTATACTTGATAAGAGTGATGTAAGACGTTCGAGAATTATTCGTTTTTACTAATCTTTATTTTGATTAAAAATCCGTGTTTAATTTTACATCATAAAAAAAAACAAAAGATCTAATACATATGTAGTATTAAATGTATTAGATCTAATACGTTGTAAATGAACCCCAACATACACACATAAGTGAAAAAACTTTAAATGAGAAAATTTGTTTTCCACCGAGTGCCTCGGGAATCGAACCCAAGACTTTGCTATTTCCGGTAGCACGCCTATACCCAATACACTACGGAGGCCAACATACTTTCAACAAGCCATCCGGCATTGTTTAAATGCGTCGAGACAGCGAAATATATATAAATCAAATTAGTATGGATACAACAATCATACGTGAATAAATTACACATTTTTAAATATTTAGGGTTAATTAGTTAGATAGATCTAATACGTTGTAAATGAACCCCAACATACACACATAAGTGAAAAAACTTTAAATGAGAAAATTTGTTTTCCACCGAGTGCCTCGGGAATCGAACCCAAGACTTTGCTATTTCCGGTAGCACGCCTATACCCAATACACTACGGAGGCCAACATACTTTCAACAAGCCATCCGGCATTGTTTAAATGCGTCGAGACAGCGAAATATATATAAATCAAATTAGTATGGATACAACAATCATACGTGAATAAATTACACATTTTTAAATATTTAGGGTTAATTAGTTAGATAGATCTAATACGTTGTAAATGAAAACAAGGCACTCGGTGGAAAACAAATTTTCTCATTTAAAGTTTTTTCACTTATGTGTGTATGTTGGGGTTCATTTACAACGTATTAGATCTATCTAACTAATTAACTCTAAATATTTAAAAATGTGTAATTTATTCACGTATGATTGTTGTATCCATACTAATTTGATTTATATATATTTCGCTGTCTCGACGCATTTAAACAATGCCGGATGGCTTGTTGAAAGTATGTTGGCCTCCGTAGTGTATTGGGTATAGGCGTGCTACCGGAAATAGCAAAGTCTTGGGTTCGATTCCCGAGGCACTCGGTGGAAAACAAATTTTCTCATTTAAAGTTTTTTCACTTATGTGTGTATGTTGGGGTTCATTTACAACGTATTAGATCTATCTAACTAATTAACCCTAAATATTTAAAAATGTGTAATTAAATGTAATATTATGTATTTATTTATTATTACTAATTCGCAGTGAGCCGCTCTCGCATAGCCATTCTATAGAAATATAACAATTTCCATTTTTAAATTTTGAAGACAAAAGAAAACACAAAGTAGTTTAAATTTTTATTTAATGTAAGAAAATGCCAAGAAAATAAAATTACAGACACTACCAATAGTCAAAAATACAAATACATATTATTATACTTTAAAAAATTACAAGAGGGTTGATTAGATAAAATAATATCTGCTACCATTTTATTGCTCATAGTTTAACAAAAGATTTAAAAAAAACTTCACAAAACACTACAATCGCATATTATGCAATTTTTTAGTTTTTAACATCCTTAATTATATAAACTCTTCCGGTTCCCTTGGTGCATCCAAATCTCGATAATGAATAATTGGTCGAAAATCGCCTCCTCCGCCCCTGCACACAAATGACGTTGTCACCAACTAATACAAAAAATATTACTTTACCAAAATAACTTTGCCAATTAAGGGTATGGTATACTCTTTTGCATGTCAAATCCGAAATTGGCTTCAATTACCTTAAAAATCAAACAATTTGTATTTAAATTTTTATTGTAGGAAACCGATAAGCCTCGTGTATAATTGAACATTGAACCTAGTTTTAAGGAATTCAAAAACCAACAATAACTGGAACTAAACAACTGTACCTTTTTTTAAATTAAGGGATTTTAAAACTAACAATAACTGAAACTAAATAATCGTATGCCCTACCCTTAAAATTTTTGTTCAAAAATAGTTTCATATTGACAAAGTCACTTTTAATTCAATTTTCTTAAAAAATTTAAATTATAATAACCTGGTACGAGGTGTGGAATAAGGACGAGGTCTCGAATATCCTTGAGAGTAAAACCGTGAAGGAGGACCATAATTTCCAAAAGCGCCGGTGTAATTTCTGGAAGCAAAATTTGGACTGCGCATTTGCAATCAAATTGCACAAAATAAGAAAACAAAACTACAACGAACTAAAAAAAAAGCTTACCTGGGATGACTAAAACTGGCAGGTTCTTCTTTCTTAGCTTGAGGTATCTCCAAAATGGGCCGTTTTGAATCCCGTAAATAATTATTAAAAAATTCAACTTCCTTTTTAACTTCATCTATTTTTTCGGCGTGTTTATTAAATATGTGTTTGCGAACAAAATCGGGCCCTTTAAATTTTTTACCAGATAACGGGCAAAGCCATTTATCTTTCGCTAATTCTCTGGTGTTTGCCTGAACGAACTTATCGATCTCTGTATCGACATCCTTAAGAGCCAAATTCACGAGTTTATTCTCATTTTTATTTTCCTCTACAACCGGTTTTTCGGGTAGAAATTGGGCCATTTTAGCCTCTATTGGTGCTCCAGTAAATTGTGTTAGATCGGTCTAAAATTAAATTACGAGGTAAAAAAAAGTTGTATTTAAAGCGAAATTAAGAAGTACTTTTGTGGTAGGCGGAGGTCCTCTCGCATGTAAAATGCCACAGCGATTTGGCATTTCATCTTCATTTGGATACTCGCAATGATTGTAATAATCAACCGAATGTACAACACGAAGGTATAAAATTATTTTATCAAGAACCGAAACTAAGGTATCGTCTCTATCGACGATAGCAGTCCCTTCTTGATTATCGGCACTCGGCTCTAATCCCAACAGCTCTTCCTCTTCGGCACTAGCTTCTTCTATGAGATAATCCGTTATGTTATGTAAAATTGGATTATTGGACACCAAGCCGAAAGTCTAAAATTAGACAAACGTTACACAAAAGATGACCAAATATTGAAACTTCGAATAACCTACTTGCATTTTTTCCTTCTTATCTTCATTATTGACCCACAAACCCACTTTACTGTCCAAATGTAATACAACTTTAGCCGATATTCTAATATCGGATCTTACGACCTGTTTATGTGCAGTAACACCATTTACAAACCTGATACGTCTACTGAGATCTCGATTAACTATGGCACCGAGTTCACAATCACGCAAACGTATGTTGTTAAAATTCCAGCAGATTTCTTTAATGTTCGCATCGCGTTTAAATGTCACCCACCCCCTACGCATCCACCGTCTTTCAGGCTGTGGATCCGCTAATGCAATCCTTAAGAATCCATCATACCTAAACATTTCATTGTGAAAAAAAATTAATTAATACTATTTACTAATCTCACCTCGAGCACATAGCTTCCACTTCTTGTCTCGTTATAGTCGGTGCCAAATTTCTCAAAAATATAGACGTCGTTTTGTGTAAAGACCTGGGTTTTTCAGGTTTCACATCGTCTTCGATCAATCCAATTTTCTTCTCTTCCTCTTCGTCTTCCTTTTCCGTTTTCTTGTCGTTTTTCTCCTCTTCATCTTCGTCATCGACTTCTTTTGGTTTTTCTTCTTTTTCATCTTCGCTTTCACTGCTACTAGATGAACTGCTACTACTTTCACCAGAAAAAGACCTTTCACGTTTCTTGCCTGTAACACAAAATATTTATAATTACTAAAAATCCAAATAAATTAAAGAATGCCAAAATATCAAGTATAGTACAAAGATAGTTTTACCTTTCTCCTTAACTTTCTTTGGTTTTGGTTCTTCAATTTTATCCTCGATCTCATTTTCTTTCGCCTCATCCACAACTTCGGCAGGCTCTTCGCTTTTTTGTTCCTCAGTTTCCATCTTTTCATCTTCCTCTTTTTCAGGTTTGGTTTCACCGTCATTATCATCGTCGTCATCTTCTTCGCCTTCCTCCTTTGAGGGCTTTTCTGAATCTTCTGTATTTGTCTCTCCATTAGTTTTAGCAAGTTCATCTGCAGCTTTGTTGTCTTCACAGTCGACTTCGCCGTCTTCTTTACCTATTATTGGTGTCTCATTTTCAGGATCGCTTTTCTTTTCTACTTCTTCGGGTTTGTGTTCTTTTTTCTCCAAATCTAAATACAAAAGAAAATACTTATACTGGAAGGTTAAGGAATTTTTTTCTGTATTTTCCACAGAATTCGATATAATTGTGATGGCCCATCAATCTATGTTCGCCCTTTATAGTCAAGACTAGTTATTTATTTACCTGCATATTCTTGTTCTAATGCTTCAACATCTTCTTCATTTCCTCCCTCCAACTTAATAACAACTAAATCTAAGAGTTTAAGTAAATCGTTTGTACGATTATGATCAATATTAACTGAATCAATTTTATTTGTATTGAGAAGATCCATGAATACATCGACACGCTTCTGTAAATATAAAGAAATAGGTACGTTATTGTATTCTTAAAAAAATGTCTCAAAAGTTGATATAAAATAATTATCGTGTGAATACCTTTAAAGCGTTCATCTGTTCCTCTTTTCTCTTTACAGAATCTTCCGGATGATACTTGATACGAAACCTTTAAAATGTCAAATAAAAAGAGCATAAACAAAGATATAAAAACAGTATTATAGAAAACCAATTTCATAAACTCATTCGCACATTTCATTTCTTAAACTCAACCTCCTCATAATTTTAAAGAAGAAAATTGCATACTACCGAAACCATTATTATTTGAGGAGATATATTATAATTAATATTTATTTCGTACATTCTAAACAGTACCAAATTTCTGCAAACTTTATTTAACTGAGGTTAATGTTCCGTCAAAGAAACTAGTCAGTTAAATAAACCATAAAGCACTGTCGTTACATTCATTTCATTCAAACTTAAAAACAATTACATACTTAGTATAAAATATAACGAAATTTGGTTAAACGTGAATTTCACCTGTTTAATAAAACCCTAACAAAGTGCGCGAAAGCATATGCATTGCGCGCATAGCCTTATAACGATAAAATCTAATCCATAATGTGCATTTTTCATGTTTAGTTTAGTATTTTATCGTAGTATCACAAGTATAATGTTGATTCACACACATAACACAGAGGTAATTTATATTTTAACGAAGATATCAGGAAGCTCGATTCAGCACTGTAGAGAAAAACTTTGATAAAGAAATATGTTGGGGAACTACTGTACAATAAAATATTTACAAAAGTACATAGGTCAAAATCCTAAAATAAATACTCATTATAAACGGAAGATGTATGTGGATCTACATCCTCCTCTTACATACATTGACCTCCGATTAACCCGCCGTATCTTTAAAATAGAATTTTTCAATTTAAAAAACAAAATTCACTTACCACTCGTCATCTTTATGAGCAACAAAGAACTCGTTTAGCTGTTGACGTTGAAATTCTAATTTATATTCATTATATTTCTCCACAGCCTCGCTATCAGAGATGTTATCGTCTTGTGCCGCTAGAAAAGCTTTAAAGGACATCATTACCGGTTGTTGACTTTCCGGTGCAACTGCAGCTGGAGGTTCTCTGAAGAAATTACCAGCTCTTTAAAAGATATTCATCTTAATAAAAAAATTATAATAAATAAGCTACAACATCAACATGCATCTAAACTGGATAAAAACAATTCTAAACTTAGTAAATGTCATAAATGCGCTCCTACCTATGAGCAGGTTGGTGGTAAGGTTGATAATGGTTATAATAGCTTTCGCTTCCATAATAATCGTGTCGTAACCTTTTAGCCGGCGGCTCTAAACTAGGAGAATACCCCCTATCCCTTACTGCACCTCTGTATTCTCGAGGTCTCGGTCTAGACCACACATCTCTGCAAAAAACTTTGTATACTTTTGAGTAATTTAAAACAAATGCCTACCTTTCTTGCCATTCGTCCCGAGGTCTCACCGAACCTCGTTCGGTACCACGGTAAGATGCTTCGGCGCGTTCTCCGCGAAATTTATCACGTCGTTTACGATCATACTCGTCGTCACTATCTCCCATCTAAAAATAAAGTAGGTCTTTAATGAGGGAACTGTTGACTTATTGATGATACGTTTTATAGAAGTTGGTAAAAATTATTCTATACATACGGTTAATGAGGTTGATCCAAAATTTTACAAGAATCGTAAACTTTACAAATCCTAATTCCAATTAAACGGTTAAGAAAATTATTTCTTATAAATAAATTACATGGCGTGACAACGCCGTACCAGTTTCGGAACCAGTGGAGAATTTTGGTTATTACTGTTGGTAATCTGTAAATTGGTAAATTTAAAATGATCGCAGAAGCATTTAACTTCAAAATTCAAACATATAAGAGTATGCATAATTTGTAGTTGTAAATAAGCATTTATCTAGTTATTTTAAACAAATACATTCAGGGTTCAGGGTAAATATAGAAACAATTTGACAACGTTGCATCTGCGCGATTTGAAACGGTGCCACGGCGGCCAAGGTTCAGTGGTGCCACGAGTGCCACCCGTGCCACCACACCAAACCAAACTTAAGTTGCTGCCATCTGTACATAACAACCACAACTAACAAACTCACAGAGGCACAGCGCGTCACCACGTGGTTTAATACCATCATACAACATAACCCTAATTTGAATTTCTATTTTATACACTACGAAATGCCGAAATTAAGGAAACAAAGAAGATCGAAAAAGTATAATTATGGGGTAAATCGAAAACGTCTAAGAAATAAATTGACTAGTCAAGGTAACATACAATGGTAAGCAAAATTACATACGTTGTTAAATGATGTTACCAGTGGGCTTGTATTCTAGCGATGAAATAAAAAAAGCTTGGGACAATAGAAAGTCCATGAAATATAATATAGCAAATATGGGTTTATCATATGATCCAAATAAATCAATAGCATTACAACAGACGCCTGAAAATTCTACTTGGACCGAGAAAGTCCACGCAAATAAATTTGTACCGTCAAAGAGTACAGTTGCTGAAGAGTTAGAAAAAGACGCTAAAGCTCCTAGAGAGCGACTTCTAAGGCTCCCAAATTCACAAATATTTTGGCTCACGTATTTATTAGATACGTACGGCAATGATTATAAAGCGATGGCTAGGGATAAAAAGAATTATTATCAAGAAACGTGGAAACAAATAAGAAATAAAATTAAAGTGTTTAAAGGGATACCTGAGCAGTATACGAAATATTTGGAAGAACGAGGACTTGAAAAGATCAATGAAAGAGAAGTTTCTAGTGAAGACGAAATTTGATTATACTTACAATAATTAATGTAGGAATGTATGTACTTGTAAATATATTGTGCGCATACTGACGCATTACAACTTTCTTATTTGAGTTCTATTATTTCTCATTTACCGATGTCTAAAATGTTTGAAATTTATACGCGTTGATCGTGTTGAAAATTTTAAATTTTAGCGGGAACAAAACAGGTGTTTTTGAACTTAACCTCACTAATTAACACAATTTTTTGTGTAAACTTGTTGGTACGAATTGTGTATTTTTAATCATGGTGTTTAAAACTTCGTATAATGAATATGTTTCCTGGTAATGTAACGTCTCTTCTTTTAAATTCACAAGAAAACGATATTGAAAGCGTTCTTCTTGAGGTGAGAAATTACAAATTAATCTTTATACGATTAAAACTGTACCAGGAACTTGGAAGCGGTTTGAATAGATCCTGATAGGGAATAAAGCCCTATCTGAGTTGTTACAGTTCGTTGGTTTACATTTTAGTAGTAACTCCTTTCAAAATTTTAGATAAAACTAACAGTATTTATTTTTAGTGTGCTATTCGTTATGCCGAATTGGGTTTAAACACTTGGTTTGTGTCGCCAACACCATTTCATAAACTACCAGAAAACGTAAAACAACCCGATAAAGAAGTTTTGAGACTTATGACATTTTTGTAAGTTGTAGGAAGTTGTAGCAAACGAAAAATTTTTGAAACTACAGGGGTTGTTCAGAAAGTAAACCTATAATTTAAGACATTTTTGTGTTTAGTTTTAATCATTCTTATTATCACTTGACAAAATGACTGCATCTTTATGCAAATTAACGGTCTTAAAAGTTTACGAGGATGTAATAGAAGATGTAATTCATAATGTTCGAGAAATATTTTTGGAAGACGGTGTCGACGAGCAAGTTTTACAAGAACTAAAAACGGCATGGAAAGCTAAACTACTAGCAAGCAAAGCGGTAGATAGCAAGGGTGGAAAACCTGTAGATGTATCGGGTTTTCCAAAAACTCAACAAGTTGTAGGACAGGTGCATCCTAATAATCATGTGCAAACCCCTGTTGCTCAAGTTGCCGATAATAAAATGGTACCCATTCAAATTACTTTACCTGCTCAACCCGGTACCAACGTCGGACAACGTGTGTTAACAATTCAAGTTCCATCGACTGCGTTTCAAGGTAATCAGCTTCAAAAAGTATTAACGGGCCCCGTAATTACAGCCGCAATGAGACTACCACAAGTTGTAGCTTCGAATATGCTGCAACAGCACGTCAATGCTGCTTTTAGTAACCAACAAACTGTTGATGCTAACGCTTTAAGTAGTAAAACTGTGACTCAGAGTGATGGGGTTTGTGATTCTTTCGAAATTGATGAGCCAGTAGCGGGCTGTAGCTCATCTAAGTTTGAACGAATTCAAATTAAACAAGTCGACGGACCAGAAGATACATCGGATGACGACGTGTCCGTAGATGATGACGAATCTGACGATGCTGATGATGATAAGGATGAAGAAGAACAGGAAGCGAACGAAGATGGATTTGAAGAAGATCCCTTAAATTCGGAAGACGATGTAAGCGAAGAAGAAAACACTGATTTGTTCGACACCGATAATGTGGTCGTGTGCCAGTATGATAAAATCACTCGTAGTCGTAATAAATGGAAATTTAATCTCAAGGATGGTATTATGAATCTCAGTGGAGAAGATTATGTTTTCCAAAGAGCCAATGGCGATGCAGAATGGTGAAATTGTGCAAAGCACTTACACGCCACATATTATGATCCTCAATTTTATAGAATTATTTTGTGCTCACTATTTGTATAATTACGTTTATTTTAAGTATAATTTAAATAAGAGCCATTACCGTGCTCTTTAATAAATTCATTTGCAATTTAAATGTCTGCATTGTGCTCTTCTTTAAATTAACTTTGTTTGGTGGTTTAATGGACTTATCGACCATCGCCGAGAACATTTTGTTGTTTCTCTAATTATTTAAGAAAATTAGGTATTTAAAATTGATTTAAACAAAGGCAGCTAAATTATAAATGCGTAATCGTGTGTAGGTATACTTTCTGATCAATTCTTGCCTTTAAAATCGATAAGAATAATTATTTTAGGTATTTAGAAGATCAACAAAATTTAATTAAACATTTTAATGGCATTCAGTTGTGGCATAAGTGCCCCCAGTTTATTATAATAAATCAAATCGAAAAATATTGTGGAAGTAACTTGATAAATTCAGCCTATGTAATTGCAAGTATTATTGATGCCATGTCGGCTTGTGCTCTTAAATATCCCAATAATAAATCGTATTTGATAGTATGTAACCAGTCACATTTTGTACATAATTCTGATTTTCTAAAAATGTATTTTAATAATATATTAATGTTCGATGATACACAATGTGATGTAACAAAAATTATGAGTTACTTTAGTATTAACTCTTCGTAATTGTAACTGGATTAGGTGTATTATGTAAATAAAATACATTGATTTCGCAACGTATTATTTCATATTGTTCTTTACTCGTACTCCTGATTTTTAACACTATGAAGTAATTTGATATGTACAGTTTGATTGTTAGAACTTACTAGATATTCTCTATTAGAACTGAAATAATGAGCACTTAAAACAGTTTCCTGTACCAAGTGCTCTGTATTTCTAATATGATTGATTTTTCAAGTAAGGAACTACTGTAAGAATTACGTGTCTCTTCTGAACCAATAATTACGTACATAATTAGTTTAAAACGAAAATAAAACTCCTAATAATTATCCAAGAAGAAAAAGAAGTCGTGACTACAGTATTACAGATTTCTTTTCTCGAGTTTGGAGCAGAACAGCGTAGGCGGTTTAAATTGCATTTGTCCTTGTGTCTAAATTTAAGAAATTTTTATACAAATTTTATTATAATGGAAGACATCCAAAAGAAATTGGAAAGCGAGTTAAGATTATTCAAAAGCAACCAAACTGGTAAACTATTTTGTTACTTACAAAGTTTTAATTTATCATAACCTCACTTTTGTAGAATATCAAAAAGCAATTTCCACAAGGCAACAATTAGACGCTCAGTTAAACGAAAATCAAATTGTTAAACAAGAGTTAGATAGATTACCCGCTGATAGAAAAGTATACAAAGCTATAGGGCCGGCTCTAATTAAAACTGAAATCGTGGAAGCGAAACAAAATGTTTCGAAAAGAATGGACTACATTAATCAAGAAGTTAAGCGTATTGACGAGCTTATTTCTTCTTTAGAAAGAAAACAAGAAGTTCATCGTGAGTCTTTAGGAAAGATACAGAATCAGTATCAACAGGCAAAAATGAAAGCCGCCATTAAAGCTTAATTTTTTATTCTTTCGTTTTAACTTATTTTTTTGTAGCAATTAACAAATACATTTGCATTTCAAAAACATTGTTTTGATATTAATCTGAAGGAAAACCCCAAACTTTGAGACTTCCGGCATCGCGTTTCCTATCATAAGTATCTTTATCGTCACACGCGTAAGCCAAAAAGTGACGTGTGGGGTGCCAAGCAACGGTAAAAGTGGCTGCGTCAACCGATATGTCAGCAATTTTGTCACCAGTTTCCACAAATGCAATATCAATAATTAAGTCTTCGGAGGCAGATGCTAAAAGTTGTCCATCGTGACTAAACGATATCGTCCGAACGGGCCAATCCATCCTATTAACGATATTGATTAATATTACAATTTTTCCAATTTCACCTCTACCTTGTAAAAACACGTTGACAAGCTAATTCGTTGATATCCCATAATGAAACTAAAGCATCAGCACTTCCAGTTGCAAAATATTTTCCTGTGGGATCAAACTCGATGCAAATACAAGTACCTGGGTGAGCTTTTAAAATATGCTGAAGTTCTAAATCTGGATAACTACAACAAAAAATTACAAAACTGGTGGATTGAAAAATCGACTCACCTTAAAATATGAATGCATCCTTGGCCATTTGTTAAAAAAAACAAGTCGCTCGTGTTGTTCCAAGAAATTTCGTTCACTTCAAAATTATACTGCTCTTCGCTCTTAATTTTATGCGTTCTAGCATCGATAAACGTGACCAAATCTTCTTTATTACCTACAGCTATAGTGTCCCCATTTGGTGCCCATGTTATATTAATATTTTCTCCCTTGGTGTTGATTGTTGCAACACATTTTTGAACCCTTGTATCCCAAATACGCACCGACTTATCACCACTAGCAGTACTTAAGAGATCGGAATGAGTCTGATGCCAACAAAGCTGATCCACCGATCCACCATGCCCCTTAAACGTGGTCTCCTTATTCTAATAAAATTAGCATTAATTTTTCAAGTTACTACAAGTGTACGTTACAAACCAATCTTTCTCTGTCTAAAGTGTAAATTGAAACAGATTTATCAAAAGAGCCCGATGCTAAACGTTTTCCATCACAACTCCATCCCACTGAATGAACCTTTGCAGAATGTCCAATGTATTCTTTGGACTTATTATTAGATTTGAAATGATTCTGTAATTTCTCAATACGTTCTGCGTACATATTTCTACGATTTCTCGATCACTTTCGATTCTTGTAACAAATGTTTATAAACATAACCTACAAAAAATTTAAGTTTTGTTTACCCGCCGCACCATAGATATAATTAAATGTAGAACTATAGAATTCTTTAAAAAAATTTCAAAAATGAAACTAATTTTTTAGTATTAAATTTGATATTTTAGATATCAATCAATTTATTATTTCATTATTAGTACGACTATGAGTACGACTGTATAGAGTATAGAAATTAGAAATATAATAGAATAGAGTGATGTAAAGTAGAAGTAGGAAGTAGTAGTTTGGTTAGTAGGTTGGTTACATGTTACAGAGCTGAAACTGGCTGAAACTGAATGTAAATATTTATTTGGGATCTAAGCTCTACACTACCAATTCGACTTTTTGAAAACTTTATAGGTACTAGACTTTATAGAATACGACATTATATTATTTAATTTTTATCAGTTGTGGTTGTGGTCCAAGCATATCGCAACAGGATATTCACTTCCTCTCAAAAGTTTGAAACCTAGGTACTTCTTTTCTCTGTAAAAACGAAAATCAATTATTTAGTTTCTCTAGCTCGTGAATGAAGAAATTTAAAAAATATGGCAGAAGAAATGTTAGAAAAACCGATTTCGAGGTGCTTGTATAGGCAGTCGTCTACAGAAATGCGATTGTCGCCAGTACACTTATCTGAAGATTCTGCTAGTTCATCTAACGACGATGATGATGACGATGAGATGAAAAAAATTTGTAAAAGCCCTACTATTGTAGATTGTGTACTCAAGACGGACAGTTTAAACTTAAATGATGAAGGTAAATTATTAATTGTACGCACTTAAAAAAGTTTATAAATATGTAACGCTTAATTTTGATAACAGATAAAACTGTAATTAATGATTGTTACGAAAATATAAAGACAATTGACTACGATCAAAAAAGTGCAAGAAAATTTCCAAAACTCGATATAGAAATAGCCAGTGTAGGACTTATGAAAGGTATTGTTGGGTATCGTGTACAGTGTACACGCACCTAGTTATTTTGTTATTTGACACTTTGACAGAGTTGACATATTTTTATTTTTAGATTTACGTACTTCAAAAATGACTTCGCCTAGACCCAAATCTCCTCATCCAGTTGTTTCAAAAACTGATAAAGAAGAATCATTTTGGGATAAAATTGGAACTTTAGGTCGTAAAAAACGCATTAAAGAAGGTAAAGTATAGTTAATCGAGTTGTCAGTTGCTGTGAGATCGCAATTACCATATATGGTTGTCCTTAAAAAGAGAAGTAGGTGTGGTGCTTTTAGTATACAAATTATCTTTTTAGTCCAAGAAGTTGAAGCCGAAGGTAAATATGCAATAGATTCACCAGGAAGTCCCAACAATCCCATAGTGCCCCCAGAGGAATATGCTTTAGGTAAATATTTTTAAAATGTACGCCAATGTTTACACAACAAATTCGAATTTTAGAGGAAAATGAAGAAAGATGTATGATTCAGCCCCATGCATTCAACGACCCCAAGCTACACGAGTTGATGCAAGTTTTAATCGAATGGATTAATGACGAACTTGCTTCTCAGCGTATTATAGTTCAGGAGCTTGCTGAAGATTTATACGACGGACAAGTTTTACAAAAGTTGCTCGAAAAGCTCACAGGAGACAAATTAGACGTACCCGAGGTAACTCAATCGGAAGAAGGACAACGTCAAAAGCTTGCAGTTGTTTTAGCGCACTTTAATAAAGTCTTAGGATTGCCAGGAATCGGATCCAACAAATGGAGTGTAGAAGCTATTCATTCAAAAAATTTAGTTTCGATTTTACACTTGTTGGTCGCTTTAGCGAGACATTTTAGAGCGCCCGTTCGTTTGCCAGAGCACGTTTCAGTAGCAGTTGTCGTCGTTCAGAAGGTTTCCGGACAGTTGGTGCATCGCACGGTTAGAGAAAATTTAACTGCATCGTACGATGATGTTGGTATGCGATGCGAGCGCGATGCATTTGATACACTTTTCGATCAAGCTCCAGATAAACTTCAAGTTGTTAAAAAGGTTAGAGTTATATAAATTTTTGTATTTATTTAAAGAAATTCTTTTAGTCTTTGGTTACCTTTGTCAATAAGCACCTAAATAAGATAAATTTGGAGGTGACAGAATTAGAATCTCAGTTTCATGATGGTGTTTACCTAACTCTTCTGATGGGACTTTTAGAAGGATTTTTTGTGCCTTTGTACAGTTTTCATCTTACTCCAAAAGAATTTGAACAAAAAGTACATAATGTGGCCTTTGCATTTGATTTAATGGAAGAAGTAGGAATTGCCAAACCTAAAGCTAGACCAGAAGGTTGTAATTTTTATGTAATAATAACATCGTTAATTTAATCTATTTTTTATTTTTAGATATTGTCAACCAAGATTTAAAATCGACCCTTCGTGTATTGTATAATCTGTTTTCTAGATACAAGTAATGGGTCGTAATTTGATGTCACAATAAGGTGCCTTAACACTGCCTTAAATGTATTAATGTGGACTAATTTGTAGTAAAAGAGTTAACGATTTTTCTAATATTGACAAAACTTTTTCCTGATTCGTAGTAAAGGAAAGTAAAAATAAATGATGGTAACGATAAAAATTATGGATAAAAATATTAATTTGTGCAAATAATTTGATTTATATTTATAGTACAGAGTAATCTACAAGAAATGACAAGTTTAAGAGTATTTTCTCAAAATAAAACTAAACTAATATAATGTGTGTTTTTTGAAACTGTATAGTAGTAGTAGAGTCCCGAGTCCATTAGACACTACATTGTGATATCTGTGTGCACTTCAAGTTTGAAAACTAGAACCTTTTTTTATCAATCTTTAAGGTAAAACCAGGTGGTCGTCAAAAATATGTCTTAGTCTTTTATAGGGCGACTGGAGAAGGTAATGTAAGAACCGCGAAGAATTTGAATACTATATTTTTCGCAACATACCAACAGTACAAATTAATTTTGAAACATTTCAGAAAGCACGTGCTTGAACGGAGACACCAATATTCGCAATACGATTGTTAACACTTTAATTTTCATTGGACAAAATTTCTCTTTCAGTGGCTCTAACTATAAAAAATATCTTTACTTAGTTCTAAATATTTTCAATTTTACTTGTCCGAAGCACTAAGAACTTTATAATTAAAACGATAAACGATCCCTAAAAACATATCAAAAGTCGCTCATAATTCCTTGGGCGCGTTCCTATTCTTTGTCTTTCAGAAAGTTAAATACAACGTAAAGCTAAATTACTTTCAGCTGTGGTGATTCTAGCATAAAAACACTTCTTATTTAATATTTTTTGTGTAGAAACTGTTCTTTATTATTGGATGGATTAATAGGAAGACTTTGGGGGACTGTTGATATGTTGTGAGAGAGCTTTTAAAACAAACTGCTGTAGGCGTCAAGTGAACGCTCCACAATTCACATATTATATGATGTGAACAAGAGCACAAAAATAAACGAAACTGATTACTGATTTCTATTTTTGGTCATGCCTTTTGTTAAAAATTTTGTGTTTTTCTGCTGAAAAATTCTCAGACAATAAATATTTACCAGAAGAAAAACGGCCATGGATGACACCTGCGTAGAGGTTAAATCAACCGAGATTATCGAACAAAAATTGAACGAAAATGTAACCACCACAAATAATTTTGGTTAGTATTACTCGCAAAGACCTTTAATAAGTTAAAATTTACTTTATTATAGAACCGAAATGCCCAGTTTTTGAAACTATTTACATCGAGTGTGAATATTTTACCGATGACTGTTTTAATAAACAGCCCGACAAGCGAGAAATATTTTTAAAGCCAGTTTATCCTTGTAAAGTTTGTGATAGTAAGTGCTCCTCAAGATACTGTCTCAAGTTACACATGAAAAGTCACAAACCTAAAAAACAGTTCAACTGTAACATGTGTAATTATAAAAGTTTCTCTAAAAGCGCTTTAACGATACACCAAAGAGTCCACGTATTCTATTGTAAACTTTGTAGTTATAGATGTTCTTCCGACATAGATTTAGAAGTGCATTCGAGACAATTTCACACGGATAAACAATTTAGTTGCAAACAATGTAGTTATAAATGTGCTTTACGAACCGTCTTAGTGGAACACGTTAAGACACACAGTGATAAACCGTACAGTTGCAAATCGTGCAACTACAAGTGTTGCGTTAAAAATAATTTAAAAGCGCACATGCTGATTCACCTCAATCAAAATCAGTTTAACTGCGACGCCTGTGACGTAAAATGTAATTCCAAAAGCGCTTTAGCGATGCATAAACGACTTCACGTTTTAGAAAAATCTTTTCATTGTGATAAGTGCGAATTAAAATTTACTAACAGAAGTATTTTTAACGAACATCTGAAAATTCATTCGCATATAAAGCCCGTTAACTGTGCCGTACAGCGTAGTTCTCAAACATACGTTATCATAAATCCGGATTCTCTTTCTACGACCTACGGCTCTTTTCATAATGGCGATCAGTCTTTGAGTTGTAATATGTGCGGTTGCGTATTTTCCGATGTTAACGGTTTAAACGATCACAGAAAAATGCATACAGACGAAAAACCTTTTAAATGCAAAGTTTGTAACTTTAAATGTGCCGAATTTGAAATTTTGAGAATTCATACAAACGTTCATGTTCCCACTAGAAAACATAAAGAGACATTTAATAATGACATCGATTTGTGCTCTAAGAAGAAGCGTTTAAAGAAACGCGTTAAGAATAATTGTGACAAACAGTTTCGATGTAAAGTCTGTAATACCAATTGTTACGAGAAGAGCGCTTTGAACGAGCACATGTTGACTCACAGAATTCAGTGCGAAATGTGCGATTATATTTGTTTTAAAGAAGCCGGTATGAAGTTGCACACTTTGTTGTTTCACGGTGGCGGCAACGATAGAGTAGATGAAAAAACTATCGACGTTAAACAAAAATATCCGCTAAAATGAAGCTATTTACCTAAATATTATATTTCGTTGATATAATCACGAAAAATTTATTTACTAGGAGAGGTAAAACAAGACTTGCAATAAATGGGTTCACATATTTAGGAGAAGTTATTTATTTTTAAATTGTTCCGTTGTGGAATGTGTTGGTTGATTGTATTATAGAAATGGTTGTTGTTTTTAACATAATTATGTTGAAATTAGAAAAGAAAATTTAGTTGACTAGTCAGTAAAATTTTATTTAAGTTTTCTTGCCATTTATTAAAAATTTTAATGTGGCACTTCTTGTTGGCTTTAATAGTACAATAAAATTAGATTTTAAGAAGGAAAAAAATTGGGTGGTTAATGAAAATTTGCGTATAAAACGTATAAAAACACCTACACTATCAGTTTAAAACTGATAGAGTCCCCTAGTAGCTACTAGTAAGGTGTGCTGTGCACATTGGCGTTAAGAGTAGAAAGGTGGACGAAAAGGGTTTTGGCAAACATAAAATAATAGTTAAAGCTCCTAAAATTTTCTTCAATTTGGTTTGTTGTCTATTACTATACGAGAAAAATTGGTCGAGATGCACTTTTCATTAAGTTTCCAATTTTTGCCTTTTATCGCGATTTCCGGACTAATTTACTGTACTATAAGGGAATAATATATTTGTCACAGAAGCTTTAGAACATTATGTCTGTTGTCTATAATTTTAAATTGTTTTTTTTTTAATGTTTGTAATCACTTTGACAAAAAGACAACATTATCGCATATATTCAATGTAATTAATTTAAAGTCTGCTTTAGAATACGTTCTAATAATGAATTGAGTAATATACAGAATGTAAACGAATACTCGGTACAGACTTTTACGGTGTCTAGAGCAGGGGTAGCCAACAAAAGTCGATCACGAGAGCCGTCTAGACTATTAATTGCTACTATGATTTTCTAAACTTCATTTTAAGCCGTTTGACCTTGAACAATAAAAAATTTTCAATTATGGCGCTATTTTCTCGGCGCACCTTTAACAAAATTTGTCCTGGTCAGTGACGTCAAGCCCATCCGCTCCTAACAAATCGATTGCGACACATTTAAAAAATAAAAAGTAGATCTTATGTACACAAATGTTGGCCACTCCTGATCTAGAGGATTCAAAATGTTCTAAGCCATCGTACGCGAGCGATCAAACACTATTAAAGATTAACAATTTTTAATGCTTTGTAATTCATTATTGTGAACTTGAAACTACTACTTTTTGAAGTAGTGATGTGCAGTCTAAATTTTATTTTTTCCACTTGAAAAATAATTTAAAAAAATGAAAATCATCTGTTTCTGTATTGTCTTGTACTCGTCTTACTTATTGTAAGTAGATTGTCTTTACAAAGTTTGTGCAGTTCATACTCGAAGTAGGTACTATATGATAGCTACAATCGAATTATACTTTTTTATTTATTTTATATGGTGCTTTATTTAAAAAACTTGCTAACAGTGAGACTTGAAACATACCTAAACATGTAAACTAATAGTAATACGAATCATGTGGACTTATTGTGCCATGCTTTCTATACGCGTCTAAGCCATCATAGTTGCCCTTCTGTTTTGTAGAAAAGCATAGAATGGGTCTGGTTGTAGTAAACCGCCAAACGAGTTGTTCCTAAATATTTGCTACGCTCTGCATAATTATTGGTGATGATGTGCTTATGTTTCAAGTTCTATCTTTCGTGCATACACTGAACGTAATGCAGTCGAGTACGAAATGCTACTTTTAAATATCTAAAAAATCAAAAAATCTACACTTTAACAAGTAGGTACCTATTTTAGGATCATCGATGATTTTACCATTAACATTGTTTCATTTGACATATGATAAAAGGATCCAACTGTTAGTTTGAGTGGTTTCTTCGCTCTCATCATTATAAATAAAAGACTTTTCTTAGCACTAGTATCCAATTTATACCAATCACTTTTTGCTATAATATCAATTATTTGGACACTCTGTAAAATTGAAAACTTAGTTGTTTTTGTAACAATTGCTGAATTACTTACTTTTAAACACACTTCATTACCGTGCCAGTAGAATAACACAAGTTCTACTATAATGGCTGCTAAAAGGTATGCATTTTTAGCCATTTCAAATGAAGGTTCTTCCTAAAATTGACCTTATGATCAAATCATGGCGATTATTACTTAATTTAAAGATATAGGGCTCACTCATCTGACAAAAATATTTTGAGAATTATTTTTATTTTTTTATAGAAGAAAAATAGCGGGGAAATTGGAAACCCGAACAAGGTCTGCAGTCACGAGTGAAGCAGAAGTTATAAGTTCGAAACTTACAGAAACTTGATAACTGCACCAATGCGCTTACTTACAACTGCTATTTGAAAACTAAGTGTTGCCACTTGCAGAATACAAATAATAACTCCCAGAAATAAGAAGAAACTCATTATTTCATCCAATTCTTCAATGAATCTGCAAGATTTGAAAAATTCAAATTGAAAAAAATATGTCTTTGAATGTTTGAAATGAAAGTACGTACTATAACTTCTATTACATAAAATTCAATTCTACTGACGCCGAAAAGTCAACTGAAAGCGCGAGTGCCGCACCACTTACCTTATTATGTTCTTGTGATATACAGCGGCCTTTTTTAAATTTTGTGCTATTTCACTTCGCCGAGAATTGTTAATAGCAATTTCAATTTCTCTATGCAATAATGCCAGCTGACTGAGTCCAAAAATAATGAAACTGAAATAAATACCATCCGACGCAATAACAAAAAGAGTGTTATAAACACCCCCAAAAACATTCCAGACGTAAGCAGTTTTGTAATACTTAAATTTATTAAAGGGCAACCAAGATTCTAAAGGCAACGGACGTTCTTTATATCCGTCAACAACAACATTACTAAATTCGCGATCTATGGAACGCAATCTGAGCTCCAACAACCATGGAGCCGAAAGAAATATAACATCGCAGGTCATGCACAACGCAAACCAAAACTGATTAATATTTCGATTTTGTATCACATATTCCAAGTACATTTTTTTAACTTCTTCGTCTCTTCCTTTGAGAATGAATTGTTCGGTAAACTTAATTTTTTTAATCAACCTTTGAGCTTTACGTCCACGAATAACGAAGAATTTTATTTGGCCAATTACAAATTGTGTAATTACCGCAGTTAGAGCAGCAAATCTAGCAAATCCAAGATTTAACATATTTGTTACCTCCATACATAGACAACAAATAAACCCGATTGTGATTGTTAACGATATAACGTGATAAAATTTATAAAAAAGTTGCAAAAATTTGCGTTTAAATGGAATGGGCCAGTAACCAATCACTTGAAATGCAATGGCAGGCACTCGAAGGTGAACATCGTCCATGGTTGTAGATTGATGTAGAACGACCAACTATGATGAAGAACAGCAAAACATATTTGCTGTTTGTCTATCCATAAAAAATGTAAATGTGTCATTCAAGTTTTCTAAAGCCTGGTTTAAAATTCTCTTTTAGAGAATATTATATTATAAGATGAAGTTGAAATATTATGTAATCAAAGAAGAGAAGTATTTGACCTAAGCGTAAGCGTATACTTATCTACAGGTAAATATTTAATATTTTACTAACGATACGTATTTTGATATTTTATAATATTGATTGATGCATGATGTACATGCGAATCTATTTATGAAATTTTAATGCTTAGGTTGAGATTTAGTGTCTATTTGATTCTGTCCATTGACGGTAAACAAATTTTAAAAAGCGATACCTAGTACTAAGGCAATTTTCATAATTAATGAATTGTAAAGTATAAACTTTCATTTTGGTTTGCCTAAATTGTAAAACCTTTTTTTTTTAATTTAATGTGTATTTTACGTCCGCATCAACTACTGTGGTTATTAGCAGACGAGATCTACAGCTTTAGGTGCGTTCTGAACCACCAGGACCAGGATATTTGACACATAGAAACACTCCAGTGGTGTCAGCCGGCTTTGAACCTACGTATAGCCTCTGTATAACCTTTACTCGCAGTTACCTACGCTAAATTGTAAGGTTCTAATTTTACATTTTTAGTTGCCTTTATTTTTCTTGCGTAGATTGTAAGGTTTAGGTTTAGGTCCTCTTTCAAATGTACAAGAACAGGCTTCCGTGGGCTACTTGATGAAGCAAGTGTGGCAGTAGTCTCAATCTCTTTGTTTGACCTTGGAGACACATAATTTCGATGTTGGCACTCTCGAAAGTGATGCGTTTGAGTGCTGCACGCGAGAAACTCACTGTATCTCTGAATGGAGGAACTTTCGGTATAAGAAAATTGGGGTCAAACAACTTCCTTTGAGTTCTTGTAACAGCCCCTGAAGTTATGACGCAATTATAGGAAACACCCTGAATAATGTGCATTTGCACACAATTCTCAACCCTAGTCGTAAATACCAGGCTATATTGAAAAATTCTTAGCCTACTAATAGAACCAAACAAAATTTCAATGTCAAAATATTTTATTACTCAACATATTCTCCTCTTAATTGGATACATTTATTACAGCGAACCTGCAATGTCTCTAGACCTTTAAAAAAAAATGTTTCTTCTTGCTCTGCAAACCAGACCTCCACAGCTTTTATTACCTCCTCGTTGGAAGAAAATTTACGACCTTTTAAACTTTTTTTCAGTTGAGGAAAGAGATGATAGTCGGACGGAGCCAAATCTGGAGAATAAGGGGGGTGTTCTAGTAATTCAAACCCTAAACCACGAATTTTTTGCATGGCAACATGAGATTTGTGTGCAGGGGCGTTGTCCTGCAAAAACAAAACACCTTTGGATAGCTTTCCGCGTCTTTTCTCTTTAATTTTTTCCCGTAGAGTGGTCAGTAATGTCGAATAGTAATCTCCAGTTATTGTTCTACCCTTATCCAAAAAATCAATCATGATTACTCCATGGCAATCCCAAAAAACTGAAGCAACAACTTTTCGATCGGTCATCATCTTCAATTGACAATTTACCTCTTTTGAAGCTTGCAGTCCAATTTTTCACGGTCGCATACGAAGGACATTGATCACCAAGGGTATTAACCATATCTTCGTAAATCTGCTTACCTCTTAACCCTTTTAAATACAGGTACTTGATGATGGCTCGATACTCCAATTTTTCGATTTTAACAATTTCGGTGGACATCTTTTTTCTTTTAATTTATTGCTTAACTCTGGTTTACTTTTTTGACGTCAAACTTTACACTGACACTTCTAATAAGTTATTTTTCGTTGCTATGGTAACGCAATATTTTTTTTGCATGGAACTGGTCTAGGCTAACTAGTTATCAATACATCCTCGTATATACGTGGTGGTCTAATTAATTCTCTCTGTACTTTTGATGGACACATCACACACCCTTTAAATTACTTGTCTTATTTATTATTTATTGTACATCAAGTAGGCATCGTTGATCGTTACATAGGTACTCTACATAATACATATCGATTAGTGGACGTCTGGTTAGTATTTATAGTACTTTAGTGCTATCTGTAATTTTTCTGGGCAAGTTTTAAGCGCTTTATTTTCCAGCGCTTTTACTCTTCACATTTTCTTACTTGCTAAAAAAAGTCATTGATGAAGTTTTTTACTTGCATAATTTTGACCAATTGCATTAATTAAAATTTCAAGAACAAGAAGAACAAGAATTCTCTTCTTCATTACTTCACATCGCCCATCACCTTATCGCATCTCGACTTCTTCAACGCTTTCTTCTTTTTTGAGTTTCTATCATTCTTCTACGCTACCTGCTTACGTCTGTTCTTTTTGCGTTCTCAAGCTCGAGCCTAAAATCCAAATTTGACAATGACAATAGTTTAAGATAGGTAAGGAAAAATAACAAACTTCGTGTTTCGATTGCTTTATTTCAAAATTTTACTAATTTGTGTCGTTTTATTCAAAAACTGAAAGCGTACATTTACATAAACGGCGCTTTTTAGAGAAATTGCGTGTAAATTATAGAAAAATTGTATTTGATAGATTATTTTTCACACTAAGGACTAAGCAATACGTGTTTATTTGCCGACTATTTTTCGGTTCCAAAAACTATAAAAAAATCGATGTCCTAAATTTCCCAAATATATTTATCAGTGCACAAAGTTAGTGTTGCTGGTTTAGTCCAATGAATTCGAATTTCGCGCGTACATTGTACGTACAGCCGCCGTATAAGATGCGCAATTTTTATATATCTACAATTCGAGGAGTTAGTAATACAATTTAACACCCAATGAAAATTTACAATCAACATAGTTTCAGTCGACATGTAAAAAAATCCCACCGAAAATCTAAGAGGTTTTTTAGCCCTCATCATTACGAATAAAAGAGTTTTCTTCGTTTGGTCGTCACATTCGTACCACTTACTATTCATTATTGTTTTAATTAATTGCACGCTCTTAAAAAGAACATTATTTTATTTATTTGCCATGTACAGGGTGGGGCAAAATTCGATGGTTTTTGTGGAGAAATCCATGTGAAAAAATACGAGGATGTATTGATATCTAGTTAGCCGAGACAGTTCCATGCATAAACAAAATATTGCGTTACCATAGCAACGAACAATAACTTATTAGAAGTGTCAGTGTAAAGTTTGACGTCAAAAAAGTAAACCAGAGTTAAGCAATGAATTAAAAGAAAAAAGATGTCCACCGAAATTGTGAAAATCGAAAAATTGGAGTATCGAGACATCATCAAGTACCTGTATTTAAAAGGGTTAAGAGGTAAGCAGATTTACGAAGATATGGTTAATACCCTTGGTGATCAATGTCCTTCGTATGCGACCGTGAAAAATTGGACTGCAAGCTTCAAAAGAGGTAAATTTTCAATTGAAGATGATGACCGATCGGGAAGGCCAGTTTCTGTGTCAGTCCCCGAAAATATCGATGCAGTTCATGACATGATTTTATCAGACCGTCGAATTGGGCTAAAACGGATATCTGAAGCACTGAATATTTCATACGAACGCGTTCATCATATAGGTCAATTTGGACATGAGAAAAATTTCTGCAAAATGGATCCCCAAATGTTTGAATGTTGACCAAAAGCGTGCAAGGGTTGAAACATCGCGTTCGATCTGTGCTCGATTTGAAAACGATGTAGACTTTTTAAACTAAATTGTTACTATGGATGAGACTTGGGTACATTTCTACGATCCAGAAACAAAGCATCAATCGATGGAATGGCGACACTCTGGTTCGCTAAGACCTAAGAAGTTTCGTGTCCAAAAATCTGCTGGAAAAGTTCTTGCTTCAGTTTTTTGGGATTGCCATGGAGTAATCATGATTGATTTTTTGGATAAGGGTAGAACAATAACTGGAGATTACTATTCGACATTACTGACCACTCGATTTATGTGCAGGGGCGTTGTCTCTGCACACAAATCTCATGTTGCCATGCAAAAAATTCGTGGTTTAGGGTTTGAATTACTAGAACACCCCCCTTATTCTCCAGATCTGGCTCCGTCCAACTATCTTCTCTTTCCTCAACTGAAAAAAAGTTTAAAAGGTCGTAAATTTTCTTCCAACGAGGAGGTAATAAAAGCTGTGGAGGTCTGGTTTGCAGAGCAAGAAGAAACATTTTTTTTGAAAGGTCTAGAAACGTTGCAGGTTCCCTGTAATAAATGTATCCAATTAAGAGGAGAATATGTTGAGTAATAAAATATTTTGACATTGAAATTTTGTTTGGTTCTATAGTAGGCTAAGAATTTTTCAATATATCCTCGTAGATGGCGCATCCTCGTTCTCTCTTTTTGAGAGTGACTCAATGGCGAAAACCAAAATACGCAATCTTATTTTGTTTTGGAGTTATCTCGATTGTCGTGAAGTTACAGAAGAGAAAAAAAGATCGCGAATTTTTTGATTCTGAAAATGCGGCATCCATTCTTCTATATCTCTTATAGTTATCGATTTCTCCATAAGAACCATCACATTTTGCCCACCCTATACAATACTTACACCCAATTGTACTTCGTTTCCAAGCCAGTAGTACAAGAACAAGTTACTTAATATTATTAGTAAATAGCATATGCTTTTAGCAATTTCAAATGATAGAGGTTGCTGAAAATAATAATAATAATAAATAGCCTCTTTCTAAAGAGGCTAAAGAATTAAGGTAATAAAGTATTTGTGAGCCAATCAGTATAACTCTTTCAGTTACGTTACAAGCCACAAGTCACAACCGCTTTGGTTAATATGGAAGAGGAGCAAGTGGTTGAGAGGAGTTTAAACTTTGCATTTGCAACTACTAGCTCCGACTAGCGGTATCGCTTGCCGTAGCAACGTACCGAATGCCCTTAAAACAAAATTTAATTAAAGAGTTATATGAACGCCCAAAATTTATAAACCGCACTCTTTTTCTACTTACAGTCACTAACTGAAAGCAAGTTAAAGCGATTTGAAAAACATATAGTAAGACGGCCAACAATAAGAATTCCATCACTTCATTTAATTCTTGGGTGTACCTGAAAGACTATATTCAAAAGAGCTGCTACAAATATACGTGTGGGAAGATGGGAGTGAACGGTTTGCACACGCTTTTACCTGATTATGCCCTTGTGATATAAAATGACCTTTTTTAAATTTCGACCAATTTCGTTTTGCTTTGAGACGTTGATCGCAACTTCCATATCTCTTCGCAACAGAGCCAATTGCCCTATAGGGAAAATAATCAAACCAAAATAAACGT
The DNA here is from genome assembly GCA_950108345.1 of Malthinus flaveolus. Taxonomy (NCBI): domain Eukaryota; kingdom Metazoa; phylum Arthropoda; class Insecta; order Coleoptera; family Cantharidae; genus Malthinus; species Malthinus flaveolus. Next base: position 19,237,302 of record OX467287.1, on the reverse strand, counting down.
TATCGGATGCAACAACAATAAGACTATTGAATATTCCTGTGACGACACTCCATATATAAGTACTTGTGTAATATTTAAACTTATTAAACGGCACATAAAACTCCAATACGAACGGGCGCTCTTTATATCCATCGACGACAACATCGCTAAGATCTAACCCCAAATTACGTAGCCTAGCTTCTACTAATAACGGGGCGGCGATAAAAATACTATCAGCAACCACAAACAGAACTGTGAGAACCAAACTCAGTTTGTTGCTATGATTGGCGTATTTCATAAAAATATATTTAACCTCCTCCTCATCTTGGTTAATGATGTATTGTTCTGTGGCTTGAATTTTTTTAATTAACGTTTTAGCTTTTGTTCTATGAAGAATCAAATATTTTATCATTCCAATACAAAAGTTGGTGGCCACAGCCAGTTGGCTGATACAATTTAGTAAGCCCTTTTGGATAGTATTGGGCATTTCCAGAAGCTGAAGAGAGAGAAATGACAATGCTGCGCACCATGCAACATAATAATACGTTTTGTAAAGGAATGCCGCAATTTTGCTCTTGAAGTTAATTGGCCAAAAACCGAGAGTTGTGAAAACTAAGCCCGAGACTCGAAAGTGTACGTCTTCCATTGCTTGAAAGATAACTTTGGTGCGTTTACGATACTTCTATTGGTATTTATATACGTGAAACTCGCATGTGTTTCGAAGAGATTGTTTTTAATGATATGGGATAGCAAAATTATAGGGTCTTATGTAAAAACTTTCTACGTGAATAATTAAATTATTGTTAAGTTTTGTATGAAACTTATAACAACACAACTTGAATTTTGAATCCGTCATTATGTTTCTGTTTAGTTATATCCTTGACCCAATATTTTCTTTTTACTAATTCTATTCATCTTCTCCTTCCATTGTTTTTATCGCCTTTATGCAGATGACTTTCAAATTAACGAAAATTTTCGTTGCTCTTTTAGACTTAGCACAAATCAGGCTAATGTGTCTTCGAACTGACTCTTAAGCCTCATTGACACGGTGATAGTACTTTATGAGAGTAAATATCATGAGAGTAAATCACGATAGTTACTGTCGTGAGAGCAATTTTAATTTCAATATACACGGTGATAGTATTTCTAGCGATAGCAGAGAGAGAGAGAGAGAGAAAGAGTCGAATTTACACGATGTTGCTTAAGCGAGATAGTCGGTAACTATCGTGAGAATTACTCGCAACTATCTAGCTTGACTTGATAGTTGAGAGTAACTATCATAATAGTGATAGTGCGATAGTAGTCTATTTACACGATGATAATTTTGGTGAGATTTGCTATCATGATAGTAACTCTCACAAACTATCGCGAAAACTATCACCGTGTCAATGAGGCTTAAACGATCAAGACGATAGAGAACGCTCGAGACACTCAAAACGTGGTGATTTTCTGAAGCAAATAGACATTTTGTAGAATCATCAAGTCTACAAAAGGCCCACGCTGTTGGTTGGGGTTGGGGACGCTCTGGCTTTCATCTGGCGATTACTCGTTATCAAATGAGACCACGGGAGTTCTGTTCAGCTCCCACTTTTCATTTCACTAGCTCCAGAAGAGTTTAAACTCTTTTAGGTACTGTAGACTCTTTGGAAAAATCAGTGTAGACGCTGCTTCACAATCTTGTTCGCAGTATCGAGAATAAGGAATAGAGAAAATAATCTTATTTTTGAAAATGGGCACGTCTCTACAAGAGGAAAATCGTGGTCTATATGTTTGAATCAAATAATTATTATCTTGCGAATGTTCTGCCTTTATCTTGCCATTATCCTGCAATTTAGGCTAGCAGCTATGTAAGGTTATAGCCTTGGTTATTGCCTTATATGATTATTTGGCCTTTTTCCTGCCAATATCTTGCCATTTTTCTGCCATTATTTGGCCATTTTTATGCCAATATTATGCCATTTTCCTGCCATTCTTTTGCCATTTTCCTGCCATTATTTTACCATTTTCCTGCCAATATCGTGCCACTTTCCTGCCATTATCTCGTCATTTTCTTGCCATCATTTCGCCATTTTCCTGCCAATATCTTGCCACTTTCCTGCCAATATTTTGCCATTTTCCTGCCATTATCTTGCTATTTTCCAGCCATTATTTTGCCATTTTCTTGCCAATATCCTTCCACTTTCCTGCCATTATCTCGCCATTTTTTTGCCATTATTTCGCTATTTTCCAGCCATTATTTCGCCATTTTCCTGCCAATATCTTTCCACTTTCTTGCCATTATCTCGCCATTTTTCTGCCATTATTTCGCCATTTCCCTGCCAATATCTTGCCACTTTCTTGCCATTATCTCGCCACTTTCCTGCCATTATTTCGCGATTTTCCTGCCATTGTTTCATCATTTTCCTGCCAATATCTTGCTATTTTCCTGCCATTATTTCACCATTTTTTTGCCATTATTTTGTCATTTTCCTGCCATTATTTTGCTATTTTCTTGCCAATATCGTGCCATTTTCCTGCCATTATATCGCCATTTTTCTGCCATTATATCGCCATTTTCCTGCTATTATTTCACCATTTTCCTGCTATTATTTCACCATTTTCCTGCTATTATTTCACCATTTTCCTGCCAGTATTTTGCCATTTTCCTGCCAATATCTTGCCACTTTCCTGCCATTATCTCGCCATTTTCCTGCAATTAAAAAATTCTAAGGTTGCCTTAAGATTTTTCTAAGTAAAAATTCAAGTTTAAAATTTGACGCTGGAGAAACACAAAACTTGGCGATTGTCGGAAGCAAACAAGAAACCTGGGAGACCTTCTGCAGAATCAGCAAGTCTACAAAAGACCCACGCTGTTGGTTGGGGCTGGGGACACTCGGGCTTTCATCTGGTGATTACTCGTTATCAAATGAGACCACGGGAGTCCTGCTCAGCTCCTACTTTTCATTTTACGAGCTCCAGAAGAGTTTAAACTCTTTTAGGTACTGTAGACTCTTTGGACAAATCAGTGTAGAATAAGGAATTGAGAAACTAATCTTATTCTTGTAAATAGGCACGACTCTACGAGAGAAGAATCGTGGTCTATATTGTTTGAATCAAATAATACTGAAGCAGGAGCTTTCAATAAGTTATTTATTTTGATTAAATTGTGTTTTATATTTCTATCACATCTTACATCAATTAAATTTTATTCTAAAAGATTTTTAATCTAACAAAAGTGTATTCTAAAGTTTATAAGGATGTGAGTAGGTGCATTGGGATCTTAATTTTTTATATTCGTGCACTAAAGTCTCTTGTGCGACTTCCAAATTACTTTTCTTCCGAACAGCACCCTCAGTTTGCTATCGGACTATGCTTTCTATTATAAATTGTACGCACAGCTGCTGTATAAGATACGCAAGTTTTCAGTATCTAAAAACAAACAATTAACAGCGATTTGGTATTACATAATATTAACAAACATTTACCAGTAGCATGGTCTCATTCGACATGAAATAAAATGGACCAACTGAAAATCTGAGTGGCTTTTTTGCTCTCATCATTATGAATAGCAGAGTTTTCTTAGTTTGATGGTCACAAACGTACCAGTTAGAGCTCATTATGCTCTCGACCAAGTTAACGCTCTTAAAAATTCAAATTTTTATCCTCTTCTGAACAAAGTTGTAGATACTTACTTCCAACTGCACTTCGTTGCCGTACCAATAAAATAAGACCAAATCAATTAGAATCGTTCCTAAAAGGGCAATGCTCTTGGAAATGTCGTATATACCTGGTTGCTAAAAGACAAATAAAAATTACTGGTGGAATTGATAAATATATATTTTAATGGGTTATAGCCCTTATAGCGAACCGGGAAGCTACAAGTATATTTGAGAAAGATATTGCGAATAGTTTGATGTGTGAGGAGAAACAACTTTTCTTCCAGGTTTCTCAGCGATGGGGAGTCTATAGGGGAGAAATTCGGGTAAGAATAAGTGAGAGTAAGTGTTACAAAAACTTGGTCAGAGAAGTGTGATAGATAGAAGCAAAGTGACAAACCCATTCGAAATTTTACTTACAGTCACCATCTGGAAGCTTATCAAAGCAATTTGAAGTACATACACTAGCACGGCAAATAGTAAAAATTTGCTCATTATTTCGTCTAATTCCTCAGTGAACCTGAAAGTATTCTGGTTATATTGAGAAAATAGTATTTTTGTGATTTAGTTTTAGCACAAGTTAGCCAAACTTTTACCTTATTATATTCTTATGATACAATATAATATTTCGTAATCTTAGTCGCATGTCTTTTTGTTTACAAGTGTTGATTAAAAGTACCGTATCTCTTCTCAGTAGAATTAATTGTCCCACGCTGAATATTATCATACCAATGTAAAGGTTGTTCGCCGCAATTATAAATAAAGTGTTTGCTATTCCTCCAACGGCATTCCATACGAATGAACTTTTGTAATACTTAAACTTATTATACGGAACGTAAAAGTCCGTAGGAAACGGCCTCTCTTTGTATCCGTCGACAACGACGTCGCTCATGTCCAATCCCACTTTATGCAAATGCACTCCTAGCGCCCACGGAGCCAGGATAAAAATGCTATCGCACATAAAAATCAAGACGATGTAGAGAGTATTCAGTTTGTTATTTAGTATGGCGTATTCCATGAAAATTCTTTTAGCCTCATCGTCGTATCCATTCATTATGGTCTGTTCTGTGATTTGTACTTTCCGAATTAACTTTTGGGCTTGGGCTTTTCTTAGGTAGAAAAATTTTGTCAAACCATTTATGAAATTGAGGACTACAGCTATAAGACTTATAAATGGCAGGAGACCTCTTTCCATACTCTTTGGTAAGTGGACACACTGAAGTATAAGGCATAGTATCGAAATTGAAAGCGGTATTATTGAATAAATCTTGTATAGTCCCCTTGTATATTTATTTTTAAATTCCATGTCCCAAAAACCGAGTATTTTGAAAATAATACTAATAACTTTAAATTGTAAGTCTCCCATTGCGAAGAATGGAACTGTAAATTCCATAAACAAAACTGTAAACTGTAAACAAAATTTACGTACTGTCTAGATTTTTCATTAATGATTAATGATATACGTTCTCTCAAAAATTATAGTCTTACTTCCAAACTTTTTCGTTGAATAATTAAAGTTTTCGTGGTTATGTTGGTATACCTGAAAACAATTAATGAAACATGCGTTTTTTTTCATAACTTTGATTTACAAGAATCTCAATAAGTTTAGAAGTTTCTATTGGGAACTAAGCGCCACTTCCACCAATTCTCATTAAATAATTTAATCGCAGTTAATGACAGTTAATCAATGAATTGCCACGACAACTCATTTTCATTCGCTGATTAACTGTCATTAACCCTGATTAAGGGTCAGTTCCACGTTCCACCGACTCTTATTAGAATAATTAATCACGGTTAATGGCAGTTAATCAATGTATGATAATGAGTTGCCATGACGATTTGCCAGTGAGACTGGCACTAAAATATTTAATCAGAGTTGATGCAACTGGTCTGAAACTGAGTCTTTTGGGTCTCACCTTCAAGTCTAACTAGAATTTCTTTACTTCTATTCTATATTTCTGAAAATAGTTTGTTGCCATCGCGTTAGATGCGTACTCAATCAAACCAAGTTGTATACAAGAAATGAGAAATCAAAGCAAGCCTTTTTTGTACTTCATTTTTTGCCCTTTATTTTGAATTGAAATTTTTAGTCGAAAATAAATAGAAATGAAGATGTAAGACCGAAAACCGGTAGTCTCACCTTTTCTTTCCTTAGGCGTTGCTCAGTCGGTTGAGGGGGAGGTTCAGCGTTGTAAATAAAAGTCACACACATACCATAAATTAAAATGTCTTATTCTGTTAAGAAATTACCACCAAATGTAACAAAACAATTCAACATTTGAGTTTTACAAATACAATTAATTGATTCTTAATGAAATAACTAATTAGCAAGAATACATAGGGTCAGGGACCTGGACCAGATAAAGGGGAAAGGGGGCGGCTACATGGCACTATGACGGCCCTTGCGGACCACCACAGAACTGTAGCCACACGCAAGGGACGAGGGAGCGACTAGATGGCACTATGACGGCCCTTGCGGACCACCACAGAACAGTAGCCACACGGAAGTGAGGGAGTAGCGGCTATATGGCACTATGACGGCCCTTTCGGACCACCACAGCACAATAGCCACACGGAAACTGGGGGTATTTGGTTGCCACACTGGGACCGCGGACAAGACGAGACTTTACACAGACTACTATAGGACTGTCACAAAACTCCCCAAGACTGTCGAGACTCTTCGGTCGCACGGCTATTTATTAACTTTTTCCCTTCTTGGGAAACAACATATCACAGCACTCGCTGAGACTGGCAGGGTGGGAATCATAGTGTCAGACGGGCTATCATCCACTAGTGAATCATAATTATAAAAGTTAATTAGTGGCCTTTGGACTCAGGAAAAATGCGCTGTTAAAAGGGCATTGGAATGGTGTAAGTCTCGTCGTGATCGGGGAAAATTTGGGGACGCAAAAGAAATAAAAATTAAATTTAGAGCCAGTAATTAATTAAATTAACTATGGACCATCAGTGGATGTCAAGGGAAGATTAAGGGAGCAAAAGAAATGGGGGGCAAAATTGAAAGTTTAATTTTTATACAAAATTAATTCCAAAGTTTTGAAATTATTAAATTCTGTATAGGAAGAACGAACGTGAAAATGATTGACCTCGCGCGCCTTGAACGAACGTACGCTAGATAACGGTCAGGTGTCGGTCTAATTTAACAATTGTTAATTTTTGTTAATTATTAACAACAGGGAAAATGAACAAGGGAGAAAGATTGGGTCGTGGTTTAGGGGTAGTAAGTTGACAACCAAAACGGATGCGGATTTGGACAAGCTCAGAGCTAAAATCTTGGGATTCATATCACTCTGAGCTGTATAATAAATCCACATCGTTACAAAGATATTTCCTTTGTACTTCCAGCAACATCTTTTAGGCGCGCCTTGAAATCAAGAGAATTATTAACGAAATCGCTAGCTCCATAAATTCTTGTGAAGTGACATTTAAAATTTTGTCAACAAAATACTTTCGAAAATGTTATAATTTATTACAAATTTTTAAATATTTAGGGTTAATTAGTTAGATAGATCTAATACGTTGCAAATGAACCCCAACATACACACATAAGTGAAAAAACTTTAAACGAGAAAATTTGTTTTCCGCTAAGCGCCTCGGGAATCAAACCCAAGACTTTGCTATTTCCGGTAGCACGCCTATACCTAATACGCCAGCAGATTACATAATTTTCTTTGCGATCCGGCATTGTTTTAAATGCGTCGAGAAAGCGAAATATATTTAAATCAAATTAGTATGCATACAACAATCATACATTAAGAAAATTATGTAATCTGCTGGCGTATTAGGTATAGGCGTGCTACCGGAAATATCAAAGTCTTGTGTTCGATTCCCGAGGCGCTTAGCGGAAAACAAATTTTCTCGTTTAAAGTTTTTTCACTTATGTGTGTATGTTGGGGTTCATTTGCAACGTATTAGATCTATCTAACTAATTAACCCTAAATATTTAAAAATTTGTAATTTATTCACGTATGATTGTTGTATGCATACTAATTTGATTTAAATATATTTCGCTTTCTCGACGCATTTAAAACAATGCCGGATCGCAAAGAAAATTATGTAATCTGCTGGCGTATTAGGTATAGGCGTGCTACCGGAAATAGCAAAGTCTTGGGTTCGATTCCCGAGGCGCTTAGCGGAAAACAAATTTTCTCGTTTAAAGTTTTTTCACTTATGTGTGTATGTTGGGGTTCATTTGCAACATATTAGAGTTATAATTTATAATATTACGTATAGGGTGTTTCATATAAAAATAACTAAGTTCGGTTTGTCCTTTCTTCATGAAGCATTCAATAGACAAGGAACTTTTAGTTTAGTCTTTGCATATTATTACAAAAAAAGTATGTAGTACAGGGTGGTATATCTGTCTCGGCGTTCTTTTGATTTAAATAATACGTAGGTACCTACTGTAGGGAATGACTTTTCGACCCTACCTATGGCAAGCCGTGTTGAAAAGGACCATACAAACCCTACAGGAGGAGAAACTCAAAACGCTGCAAATCGCGAAACGAAACAAGAAGCCTGGGAGATCTTCTGCAGCAGCAAGCCTACAAAAGACTATTAACAAAGACCCACACTCCCACGCTGCCGGTTGGAGTTGGGGACGCTCGGTTTTTATTCTGGTGATTACTCGTCATGAAATGAGACCACGGGAGTGCTGTTCAGCTACCACTTTTTAGTTCACTAGCTTCGGAAGAGTTTAAACTCTTCCAGGTACTCTAGACTCTTTGAACAAATCATTGTAGACGCTGCTTCACAAACTTGTTTGCGGGATCTAGAATAAGGAATTGAGAAACTAATCCTATATTTGGAAGATGGGTACGACTCTGATTCTAAACGATCAAAAGTCTCATGGTGATAGAGAATGCTGGAGAAACTTGAAACGCGATGATTTGCGGAAGTAAACAAGAAGCCTGGGAGACCTTCTGCAGAATCAGCAAGTCAAAAAAAGACTCAACAAAGACCCGCGCTGTCGGTTGGGGTTGAGGACTCTTGGGCTTTCATCTGGTGATTACTCGTTATCAAATGAGATCACGGAAGTCCTGCTCAGCTTTCACTTTCCAGTTCACGAGGTCCGAAAGAGTTTAAACTCTTTCAAGTACTCTAGACTCTTTGGACAAAGCAGTGTAGAATAAGGAATTGAGAAACTAATCCTATTTTTGGAAATAGGCACGACTCTGCGAGAGAAGAATCGTGGTCTATAATGTTTGAATCAAAAAATACAGAAGCAGAAGCTTTCAATAAGTTATTTATTTTGAATAAATTATGTTTTATATTTCTATTACATCTTACATCAATTGAATTTTATTCTAAAACATTTTTTATCTAACATTCTGAGGTCACAAAATGTATCCTGAAGGAAGTAAGAAGGTGAATTGTGATCTTAATTTTTTTTTAGTTTTTAGGTTCGTGCACTATACTCTTTCGTGCTGATTTCAAACCACCTTTCTTCCCATCATCTTTAGTTTGCTATTGGACTATGTTTTCTATCATAAATTGTACGCACAGCTGCTGTATAAGATACGCAGGTTTTCAGTATCTAAAATAAACAATTATCAGCGACTTGGATTTACATAATATTAACAAACATTTACCAGTAGCATGGTCTCATTCGACATGAAATAAAATGGACCAACTGAAAATTTGAGTGGCTTTTTTGCTCTCATCATTATGAATAGCAGAGTTTTCTTAGTTTGGTGGTCACAAACGTACCAGTTAGAGCTCATTATGCTCTCGACCAAGTTAACGCTCTTAAAAATTCAAATTTTTATCCTCTTCTGAACAAAGTTGTAGATACTTACTTCCAACTGCACTTCGTTGCCGTACCAATAGAATAGAAGTAAATCAACTAGAACCGTTCCTAAAAGGGCAATGCTTTTGGAAATGTCGTACAGTACCGGTTGCTAAAAGACAAATCGAAATTAATATTATTAGGTTGTGAAATAGAAACATTTGCATGGGGTGTTATGGGGTATAGCAAACCGGGAAGTTATTTTGGGAAAAGTCATTTTTCATCGATTTCTCAGCGAGGCAAGAAATTCGGATTAGAATAAGCGAAAGTGCAGGATTCAGCTTCAGAAAAGAAAAGTGTTACGAAAACTTGGTCAGAAACTCAAGAGAGTTAAAGTCATGCCGATAACAGATTTATGATGCTATTGCTATCTAGACCTCCTCAAAGTTTTATGTAACTACGAGAAGTGTGAAAGATAGAAGCAAAGTGACAAACTCGTTCAAAATTGTACTTACAGTCACCATCTGAAAGCATATCAAAGCAATTTGAAGTACATACACTAGCACGGCAAATAGTAAAAATGTGCTCATTACTTCGTTTAATTCCTCAGTGAATCTGCAAATATTCTCGTTATTTAAGAAAATAGTATTTTTGGGATTTAGTTTTTGCACAAGTTGGCCAAACTGTTACCTTATTATATTCTTATGATACAATATAATATTTCGTAATCTTAGACGCATGTCTTTTTGTTTACAAGTGTTGATTAAAAGTACCGTATCTCTTCTCAGTAGAATTAATTGTCCCACGCTGAATATTATCATACCAATGTAAAGGTTGTTCGCCGCAATTATAAATAAAGTGTTTGCTATTCCTCCAACGGCATTCCATACGAATGTACTTTTGTAATACTTAAACTTATTATACGGAACGTAAAAATCCGAAGGAAACGGCCTCTCTTTATATCCGTCAACAACGACGTCGCTATAATCCAATCCCACTTTATACAAATGCACTTCTAATACACACGGAGCAAAAACAAAAACACTATCGCACATAAAAATCAAAACGATGTAAAGAGTATTCAGTTTGTTATTTAGTATGGCGTATTTCGTAAAAATTCTTTTAGCCTCATCGTCGTCTCCATTCATTATGGCCTGTTCTGTGATTTGTACTTTCCAAATTAACTTTTGGGCTTGGGCTTTTCTTAGATAGAAAAATTTTGTCAAGCCATTTATGAAATTGAGGACCACAGCTATAAGACTTATAAATGGTAGGAAACCTCTTTCCACAATCTTTGGTATTTCGATGCACTGAAGTACAATGAATAGTATCGAAATTGAAAGTGGTATTATTGAATAAATCTTGTATAGTCCCCTTGTATATTTATTTTTAAATTCCATGTCCCAAAAACCGAGTATTTTGAAAATGATACTAATAACTTTAAATTGTACGTCTCCCATTGCTAAGAGTTGAACTGTAAATGTAGGCAAGCACACGTAAACAAAATTTATATATGTCCCAGATTTAAGATTAATGATATACGTTCTCTCAAAAATTATAGTCTTATTTCAAAACTTTTTGTTGAATAATTAAATTTTTCGTCGTTATGTGGCCATACCTGAAAACAAATGAAACAAACATGTGCTTTTTTCGTAACTTTTGTTTAAAAGAATCTGAATCAGTTTAAAAATTCTAAGGTGGTTTGGTTCTCACCTTTCAGTCAAACTAGATTTGTTTCTTCTCCTCTTCTCTGTTCTATACTTCTAATAACCGTGTGAAACGAAGTAGGCATAACAAGTTTGGTATTTTCTTCATTTCAGAATTTGTTTTTATTAGTCCACATTAACATTACAGAATGGCGAAGCAGGATGGAAGTAACTGTTTTAAAAAATTGTTCATAAACAGCTATATAGGTGCTAAGGACCTTTAAAGTCGAAGCACCTGCAATTAAACAAAATTATATAAAAAATAGATACTTACATATTATTATATTGAAAACGTTTCTTGTTTAAGTTAGTATTTCCTATCAACTTATAAGTGGCAACACAATAAAGTAACGAATAATACTGGCTATAATACAGGATGAGTTGGGAGGATCGCACGATCGCACCGAACTGTAACCGGAGCGTATTCTACAAATAATATAAGACAAAAAAAACAAAAGTTCTTATCCGCTTTTCACTTGTTTTCGAGTTACAGCTTAAGTTTCGGAACAAGTTTTCAAAAATACCTCCACGGACTTCCGAACATTTTCTTATTAGTTTACACGTAAATACAAAGCAAAGAAAACCTAAAAGTTGTTATCCGATTTTCACTTGTTTTCAAGTTATGGTATTTTAGATGTTAATAATTTGAAAACACGTGAAAATTGAATAACAACTTACTTTTGTTGTTTTTTTTTTCTTATATTATGTAATATAGTATGTAATTTTTAGCAAATTTTGATTAAAGTACCCGCGGGCCGTAAGTGAATATTACATATTACATATTACATATTACATACATCATACATAGTTGTCCTGATTTTTGCATTCTCGACCGCAAAACGACACTTTAATACATATGCACGCAACCCGTTATACACGCGTGTAGCTAGTAATGCTCTCTCTAAACCTTCCGTTCTATTTTGGATTTTTTGGTCTTATATTAATTTAAATGTAAATAATTCTAATAAGTGAGAAAATATTTGGAGGCCCGTGGAGGTATTTTTGGCTTTAAAAGGCTGTAACTCGAAAGCAAGTGAAAATCGGATAACAACTTTTGTTTTTTGTCTTATTTATGTTTGTGTTGAAGAATACGCCCCTTACAACTTGGTGCGATCCTCCCAACTCACCCTGTATGTTTACGCAATTATATTTTAAGGTGCTTTTTTTTATCATTTTTAATACGATATTACCTAAAGCACACACTAAGATGATTAGGTTAGGAATAATTTAATAATTATACCAATTTGTAAACAATCAAATTGTGTTTACAAGAATTTGTCAAAATTAGGTACATTTTATTATTTGTTTCTGATACTTACTAATATACTAATTACTAATTAATTTTTTTCCATTTTCTTCCAAAGCATTTATTTTGCTCTCTCTACCATGCACAGGTAATAACCAATTTGGCCAATCTAAACAGAAATTTTAATCACAATTTGTGTTTTTTGGACGTGTTTTTTTTACTTTAAACGGAAAGTGGAGAACCAAATGCTTAAAATTATCGGTATTGGTTCACAGATAATCATCCTTTATTAATTTTACTTCAATTAACCCCAAAAAGTAAATTAATAAACGGATAGGGATTAGGTTAAAGCTTTATTGGGCCGTTATGGATGGATGAATAATGAAATAGGTATAATCAGTGCCGTCTTTAACCTATTGGGGGCCCTGGGCACATGAAGATATTGGGGCCCCTATGACCAGCGCCGGATTTTGGTACCCTAGCACATTTTTTTAAATTCGTGTTTGAGAAGAAAATAGAAGGAAATAGCGCCGCATGCGAAATTTTTTGATTGTTCAAGGTCAAACGGCTTAAAATGAAATTTAGGAATTTTAATAGCTATTGATAGTGTCTCCACAAAAGAAGTTTCACAAAAACAATGTAGGAAAATTAAATTACAGTTTTTTGTAATTTATTTTTAACGACGATTTCATCAAAGAATCCTGTGAGCACAGGGCACAGGCAGTAACAGCTGCAAACAAAACAAACGTCCAACAGACAAATACACAGGAATTCCCGAATTTCCGATCGCCGTATTAGTCTCGAATTTAAAAAATACTAAACGAAAATGTTTAAATTTTATTTGTAAAGAGTAAAGACGCTAGATTTATTCCAATAATGCAAGGCAGCGTTAAAAACTAAAAAGTATGATGGTGTAAGATGATATTTTAATGACAAGGCCAGTTTCAAAGGCGTCAATATAATTCGTACGAATTCTACGAAATGTACAATAAACAAACGATCTTATACAGCCACTGCAGTTTAAAGTGGTTTAAAGTTTAAGATCGCTTAGTTTGAAAAAGTGTAAAATATCATTTTTCTACATTTTTATAATCATTACCGTTACCGGCGATATTATATTATTTTAATTTTCTAAATATGTTTTTCGTTAATAAATATCGGTTCTCGTTTGGTGATTTGGCAGGAACAAGGGGGCCCCTATCGATGGCGGGGCCCTGGGCAAGTGCCCAGAGTGCCCAGTGGGAAAGAAGGCACTGGGTATATTGAGGAAAACATCTGGTAGGTATGTAAACTAAATGTAACTATACATCAATTATTAGTGATTACTTTTTATTCAAATTTAAAATTTAGATAACATTTTGATTAGGAAACGAAATAATTAAGGTTGTTCAGAAGGAAATCCAAGTATATGAGAAGTTTTTGAAATTTTCACAGTATATTCTTTGCATGATACAGAACATTATAGCGAAATTTGAACTTAATCTTGTTTTTAGTTATTGAGATAAAAAATTCCAAAGTTGACTGTTTTGTGTACTTTTTTACATTGCTTATATGCAAACTAGGGTTTGCACACTCATTAAAACCCCATTATCCCGACACCCAGAAATGACAACATTACCAAAAACCACCAAAATATTTATGAAAGTCTTACAAATAAGTGTACAAAATTTCAAAAAAGTCATGTTGCTAATTTCTGAGAAAATTAAATTATTATTCAAAGAAATAGTACAAAAGCTATCAATCATCATTACGCTTGGCAACGCCGCTGCATGAGATAAATTGGGAAAAGCGAGCGCGATTCAAATAAAAGTGATGTGTTATTTAAAGTTTTAATGAAATCAATAATTATAGATCTATTTTTATAAAAATGAAATTGTTCAATTTCCCAAAGTAACGGAACGTCGTTTCGTCAACTGATAAGCTTTGCTTAAAAATTACCAAGTTTTGAAAATTTGTTCGCAATAACCTTAAACCCCCTGTCATTTGTCATCTTTGGTTATGACACTACCAAAAGTCTACAGCAATGCCGTACTTTACACATCATATTGAAAATTTTTTTAAATAAGTAAAAAAATATTTTAATCGACCAAAACTCTTTAAAAAAATAAAATTTAGAAAAAAATTGTTAAAAATTGAGTATTTTTAATAAAGAAAGCATATTTTCATTGGTTTTAAGTATTAAAATTTTGTTTATTTGAAGTTGGCAATAGATATCTTTATCCTTCTTTATCCTATGTATTTAGCACAGGACAGAGTATCCACCGCAGCTTACCCCCACTCCCCTTCTGAACAACCTTAAGCGCTGAAAATAATTAAATCTCTCCAAAAGTGTCTCTCGGGGTTCGTGGTTCGCGAGAACGTGCGAGGAGGTGCGTTGTCATTCTGATATTGAAGTAATCACCGTTGTTTGGTTCATTTGCTATGTGCAGATTCGGAGCTATGATTTTCTGAAGGTTAACTTTGTAAAAATTTATAATTTCTTCTCTAATTGAAATTTACCATTGCAAGTTGGTATATTGATTTATTTCATAAATTTCTATTATTTGTAATAATTTTGGTTTAAAAAACACTTCCGGTTAAACCGGAAATTAAACAAGCGAAAGGAGCTTTTGAAAATACCCTGTATATTCTGTGATATTCTAAAACATTGTAAGATTAGCTGTCCAATGATACCAAACATGTTAAATTTTCTGCTTTCCTGTTTAACCGGAAATGGGGATACCTTTTCTATTTTAAATACAACACCTAGTATATTTTAAGTGATTTTTAAGATTGTAAAATTAGCTATCTATAGTATATTCAAATTCAACGTGCAGTAAATGACAACCGTGATCATTGCGTTATCACTACATGTTAGCATCGTGCTCAATTGCAATTGCCTGCAGGCATTAGTCCCGCCCTATTACTATAACATCTACTACAATCAACTTCTAGTAGTTGGTTACATAACAGTGTGAAAAACTAGCTATCCTTGTGAATACATTAGGTATTTGGTTAATTTACATTGTATTATTTAAGATTTATCATTATTTCGAGCGTATATTGAACGTAAAGCTGCTGAGTACGAAACGCTACTCTTAAGTATCTAGAAAAAGAGTGAATTTTTCAAAAAGTCTTGGAAGTTTTAGACGAAACATTACCATTAGCAGAGTTTCAGTAGACATGTGGTAAAACGGACCAACGGCAAGTCTTAATGGATACTTGGTTCTCATCATAACAAATAAGAGCGTCTTTTTGACGCTATCGTCGCATTTATACCAATTGCTATTCATTATACTATCGATTAGCGCTATGCTCTGTAATTGAAAAGTATTGAAATTGTAATTATACAAATTATTTTAAGTATTATTGATAAATGTGTTTTCCCGACCACAACCCACTCCATAAAAGGGGTACACCAAACTTACGCCTACATGTACTTCGTTGCCGAGCCAATAAAATATTACCACTTCCAAAATTGTAGCCAATAAGTAGTAGACATTTTTTGCCATTTCAAATGAAGGTTCTTCCTAAAAACAAAAGAAATAAGAAGAAAATATTCCTAAATACCTTTTTACGCAGGTGTTTAGTAAAACAATTCCCTGGAAAGTTATTTGGTCAAATTTTGGGAAAATCTAGTACCTAGTAGTCTTTGCAATTACGTTAGGGATACATTGACAAAAATTGTGAATAATTTATAAAACTTTTGAACCTAATTGGAAGGAGTTTGTCAGTAAAGTTACATTTTGGACTTACCGCTATAATCTGGAAACTTATTAATGCAGTTTGCAAAATATAAATACCAACTGCCAACAACAAAAATCCTTTCATTACATCATCCAGTTCTTTAATGTATCTGAAAGATTAGAAGAAATTCGTTAAGTGTAATGGAATTACCTAAATAAGCAAAAACTAATTAACTAATTGTGATATAAAATAAATTAATGTGGAGCTATTAATCAGCGAAAAAAAAACTATTTATGCAGGGTGGTGATTTGATTACAGCTCTCGGTTATACCCCCTCACACGTCACGCTCTAATCCAAAAAGATCTGGAACGAAGTAAACATAATATTTATACTACAAATTACCGTATTATATTCTTATGATATATTATAACATTTCTCAAACTTAGGCGTGCATTAGCTTCTTCAGATGTGTTTATTGCAATTTTCATTTCTCTACGCAGCATAGCCAACTGACTAATCCCAAATACAATAAAACTAAAATATAAATTGTCGACTGCAAGAATAAATAGGGTGTTATAAACTCCCCCGACAATATGCAACGCATATGTGGTCTTGTAATATTTAAATCTGTTAAACGGTACCCAAGCCTCTAACGGCAATGGACGTTCTTTATATCCATCGACGACAGCATTGCTAAACTCTTTTTCTCTTAGTTTATATCTCAATTCTAACAAGTAAGGCGCTAGCGAAAAGATAATATCGCATATTACACCCAACGACATCCAGAGCGTATTAAGTTTTTGGTTTTGACGCGCATAATGCGAATACACAATTTTTGCCTCTTCATCCTCTCCACGAAAGATGCTTTGTTCGGTAACTTCGATAGTTTTTATCAACTTTTGTGCTTTGTTTCCACGCAGAACGAAAAATTTGATCATGCCAAGAGTAAATTGGGCGGTTACTGCCATAAGAGTGACGAATTTTACCAAACCCTTCTGTGTCATATTTGGTATTTCCATGTATTGGAGACAGATAAATGCGAGCGCAATGGCTAGCGAAATTACGAAATAAATTTTATAAATGCAAGCTAAGAGCTTGCTCTTAAATTCGATTGGCCAATACCCGATTAATTTAAAGAGAACTTTACAAACTTCCAATATCGGTTCGTTCATGGTTGGAAAGGATGAGTTACTGGTGTTGCCCAAGCGATATTTTCCCGCTATTCCAGTAGCTAGTATCTACTTAAAGTTAAATTTTGGTACATCAAAACATGCACATTATTCTAATAACAGTTTACTAAAAATTATAGGATCTCGTTTAAAAATATTGTCGCTGAATAATTGAACGCGGTAGATAATGCCATACATCTAAAAATGTAATTTCGGAACGCGCCGCTAATCGTGTATGTGTGGGGGTCGTTTAGAAGAAAATTATTCCTGTTCTCTTTATCAACTCCCTACTATCAGATTATAACACTATATTTACTTCCTCGTCTTCTGCGTCTTCCGGCAGTACCATAAGTACCATCGCGGACGTTTACGTAGAACCTTTGTCGAGTTGCGACAGTTTTTGGAAAAAGAACCATGTTCAAAACGCTACAACTCGGTAATTACCAGAAATACGAAACAATAACATCTGATGGATTTTGTGCCAATTTTCTTCAGCTTTATTTGTTTATAGTCACATTTTAGCTCTTGCCAATACTTTTTGGGATATTAACCAAACACTGAAAATTGTGACGTCTTCGGGCATTGCCGCTACAGCTTACCTCTGATTCATCAGGACTTTTAGTATATTCATCACCAGAGATCTACATCTCTCTCCATTAGGTACGCTCTTCCGTAATTTAATTATTGTTCAAAATAATTACAATTATTAATATCACACTTCTAGTCATTAACTATAGACATGACCTAAAGCCTATAAGAGATTTGGATTTTTAAAATCACTAGAAACCTATAAATAAGAATGTGAAGTTTGGAAACCATTAGAATACTTTTTAAGGCAATTATTGCAAACTAAACGTTATAGTACTTTCGCTAGGTAAAGTTCTTGGTGACTTACGCCACCAGCACAGAGGTTACAATAGTGAATAGATACCTCCCTTGGAGAAGTTAAGTAGGTAGTAATTGTTGAAATCTGTTTAGAGCTTTTAAGGATTTTAATATTTACCTGCCTGACACCTCTAGATGTTGTCTTTTCAAATACAACCACATTTTATATTCAAATACAAGTTTTGTTGAAAAAAATTAAATTTGGTTTTGACCCGAACTTTCAATGTAGGTAACAGGTATACGCAGATTTTAACAATTACCTACCTACTTGACTTCTCTATGGGAGGCATCTATTCACTATTGAAACCTTTCTGCTGGTGGCGTAAGTCACCAAGAACTTTACCTAGCGAAATTACTATAGGTACCCTATTCAGCGCTAAAGTAGTTTTGAAAATAACACCAAGTTTCAACGCCCTATAAACTCGTAAACTTTAGAAATACAAAAAAATGCACATACCCACTATTCAATTTTATAGCAAATTTTTCAGCTTTCATTTTATTCATCGTCATGTTTTATATCTGACGCATAGTTTTTGAGACATTACCAAAAATCCGAAAGAAGTGACATATCTTTGGGCATTGCCGCGAAAGCTCTACCGATTCTTCAGGACTTTTGGTATATTCATCACTAGACATCTCCAAACGAGTGCGTAAATTTTCAAAACTATTGGAATTTTTTGAAGGTGAATGGTGAAATCCTTAGTTGACTTAACTTTGCTTACAAAAATTTACCACTAGCATGGTCTCATTCGACATGAAATAAATTGGACTATTGGACCAACTGAAAATTTGAGTGGTTTTCTAGCTTTCATCATTATAAATAGCAAAATAGCAGAGTTTTTTTAGTTTCGTTGTCACAAACGTACCACTTGGTGCTCATTATAGTTGCCGTACCAATAGAATATTAACAAATCAATTAGAACCGTTCCTAAAAGGGAAATGTTTCTTGTAATGTCGTATAGTACGGGTTGCTAAAAGACAAAAGGAAATTATTACCTTTTTTTAAGAAAAGTGTACTATAGAATAAGGACGTGACGTAACTTTACATTTGAGTAGGATAGTGATTTAGTGAGCCTGGAAGCTTATTTCTAGAAATACTTTAATACCAAAAAGAATTCAAATTTTTTAATTATTAGAAGCTTAAAAATGCGTTCTTAAAAGAGATGCAAAAATGACCCAAAAATGCAGTTCCTGACCTTCTCTACAAATTACACGATACGAAAAAAATAAAAAAATGAAGGTTATTCCTATGGTTAATCCTATGATTTAATTTGCTATGGACCTCTTGTCTGGTGGTCCAAAATTAAACAAATCACTACGAAAAGTCTACTAAATAAAATACAGAGACTCTTTTGTCTCGTGGTCATAGAAACCACGAGAACCACACCTTCAGCAGCACTGGAAGTGCTTATACGTCTTTCTCCACTAGCTCTATATGTGGAGGAGATGGCAACAAAAGCAGCCCTACAAATGTGGAAGGGGAACTATGGTCTGTTAGATACAAAATTTATGGACACACCAAAATTCTCGAGGAGTGCTCCAAGAAGCTACCTCTCGTGGAGATGGATACAGACCGTGTTTCTCCAAAATATATATTCAACAGAGACTTTCAAACTCTAATGGATTCAACTGAGAACATCGAAACAGACATAACTGTCTTTACCGATGGACCAAGAAAGGTTCAAACAGCCTCCCCCGTGGCCCTGAGCCAATCATCAAACTCTGGCTCGACATGGCCAGACTAAACACCACTTTTTCCGCTAGAATCCTGGAGTTTATTCTACAAGAAGGATGACTCGAGATCTGATGGGTACGGGTACGGGTATGGGTAGGCCAAAATTTACTCAAAATCAGCTTCGACCGTTTTCTCTATATTTTGATATGCCTAAGCTATTGAAGTTCTTAAGTAATCACCGTTGTTTGATTCATTTGCTATGTGAAGATCCGGAGCTATGATTTTCTGAAGGTCAACTTTGTAAAAATTTATAATTTCTTCCCTAATTGAAATTTACCATTGCAAGTTGGTATATTGATTTATTCCATACATTTCTAATTTCTAGTATTTGTTATAATTTTGGTTTTAAAACACTTCCGGTTAAACAGGAAATGGGGATACCTTTCTATTTTAAATACAACACTTTGTATATTTTAAATAGTTTGAAGGATTGTAAAATTAGCTATCTATAGTATATTCAAATTCAAGGTGCAGTAAACGACAACCGTGATCATTGCGTGATCACTACATGTTAGCATCGTGCTCGATTGCAATTTCCTGCAGGTATTAGTCAACTTCTAGTTGTTGGTTACATAGTATTACATAACAGTGTAAAAAACTAGCTATCCTTGTGAATACATTAGGTATTTGACTAATAGACATTGTATTATTTAAGATTTATCTTTATTTCGAGCGTATATTGTACGTAAAGCTGTTGAATACGAAACGCTACTCTTCAATATCTAGAAAAAGAGTGAACTGTTCGTAAAGCCTTGTAAGTTTTAGACGAAACATTACCATTAGCATAGTTTCAGTAGACATGTGGTAAAACGGACCAACAGCAAGTCTTAATGGATATTTGGTTCTCATCATAACAAATAAGAGCGTCTTCTTGACGCTATCGTCGCATTTATACCAATTGCTATTCATTATACTATCGATTAGCGCTATGCTCTGTAATTGAAATTGAAATTGTAATTATACCAATTATTTTAACTATATTATTGATATGTATTTTTTCGACTACGTGATTTTCCGACTACAACCCACCCCATCAAAGGGGTACACCAAACTTACGCCTACATGCACTTCGTTGCCGAGCCAATAAAATATTACGACTTCCACAATCATAGCCAATAAGTAGTAGACATTTTTTGCCATTTCAAATGAAGGTTCTTCCTAAAAACAAAAGAAATAAGAAAATATTCGTAAATACGTTTTCACATAGGTATTACTTAAAACAATTCCCTGGGAAGTTATTTGTTCAAATTTTGGGAAAATCAGTGGTTTTTGCAACTACGTTAAGGATACATTGACAAAAATTGTGAATAGTTTATAAAACTTTTGAACCTAATTGAAAGGAGTTTGTCAGTAAAGTTACATTTTGGACTTACCGCTATAATCTGGAAACTTATTAATGCAGTTTGCAAAATATAAATACCAACTGCCAACAACAAAAATCCTTTCATTACATCATCCAGTTCCTTAATGTATCTGAAAGATTAGAAGAAATTCGTTAAGTGTAATGGAATTACTTAAATAAGCAAAAAATAATTAACTAATTGTGGTAAAAAGTAAACTAATGTGATGGGGCTATTAATCAGCGAAAAAAAACTATATTTTGATTTTGGTGGTGATTTGAGTACAGCTCTCGACCATACGGCTTGAGCACGTAAAGCCATACTTTCACAATTCTACTTCTCTAATTATTATATTTTAGACAAAAATCTTTGAACCTAATGAACCAAAGTTATATAGAGTTTTCCGAACGCATTCGCGTGAGCACCCTCACACGTCACGCTCTAATCCAAAAAGATCTGGAACGAAGTAAACATAATATTTATACTACAAATTACCGTATTATATTCTTATGATATATTATAACATTTCTCAAACTTAGGCGTGCATTAGCTTCTTCAGATGTGTTTATTGCAATTTTCATTTCTCTACGCAGCATAGCCAACTGACTAATCCCAAATACAATAAAACTAAAATATAAATTGTCGACTGCAAGAATAAATAGGGTGTTATAAACTCCCCCGGCAATATGCAACGCATATGTGGTCTTGTAATATTTAAATCTGTTAAACGGTACCCAAGCCTCTAACGGCAATGGGCGTTCTTTATATCCATCGACGACAACATTACTAAACTCTTCTTCCATTAGTTTATATTTCAATTCTAACAAGTAAGGCGCTAGCGAGAAGATAATATCGCATATTACACCCAACGACATCCAGAACGTATTAATTTTTTGGTTTTGACGCGCATAATGCGAATACACAATTTTTGCCTCTTCATCCTCTCCCCGAAAGATGCTTTGTTCGGTAACTTCGATAGTTTTTATCAACTTTTGTGCTTTATTTCCACGCAGAACGTAAAATTTGATCATGCCAAGAGTAAATTGGGCGGTTACTGCCATAAGAGCGACGAATTTTACCAAACCCTTCTGTATCATATTTGGTATTTCTATGTATTGGAGACAGATAAATGCAAGCGCAATGGCTAGCGAAATTACGAAATAAATTTTATAAATGCAAGCTAAGAGCTTGCTCTTAAATTTGATTGGCCAATACCCGATTAATTTAAAGAGAACTTTACAAACTTCCAGTATCGGTTCGTTCATGGTTGGAAAGGATGAGTTACTGGTGTTGCCCAAGCGATATTTTCCCGCTATTCCAGTAGCAAGTATCTACTTAAAGTTCAATTTTGGTACATTAAAACATGCACATTATTCTAATAACAGTTTACTCAAAATTATAGGATCTCGTTTAAAAATATTGTCGCTGAATTATTGAACGCGATAGATAATGTCATACATCAAATGTAATTTCGGAACGCGCCGCTAATTGTGTATGTGGGGGGGACGTTTAGAAGCACGTGCACGCAGCACGATATATTCCCATCCCTAGGCGATTAAAATTATACATTTTTGTAGTGAATTTTATATTTTGGTTAAAATCGTATAAATTTTGTTGTTTCAAATAGTGTCATTTGATGTAATTATGGCTTTAGGTGCCAATGTTACAGAATCAGAAGATAATTCCGTGAAACAAAATTTGCCGGATAATGGTGATAAATGTAGTAAAACAATTGAAAATGAAATCATTTTAAATGGTAAGTCTTTTTACTAAGGGTACGTTTTCGAAAACAGTCCGTTTAAGATTAGTAACGATTACGTAATAATTTCGAGGTTAAATTTTATATTTCTATTATTTTTACTAATAAAAGTAAGTTCTACAAATTACGACGACATTAAGTTCTAAATATTTGTTTCGTGTTTGTTTTTAAATAAAAGCAATTGATATTTAATATTTATATCAATTAGGATAATCTACGAACTTGGACCTTTAGGTTGAACTTCCATTTGTGTAGAGCGGTTCGTGGGTTCCATGCAAGGTGTCGCAATTTTTATCATAGGAATTGGTACCAAATATTAAATTAAAGGATTTTCTATATTTCCCTTACAGACAAACCAGCAAATAACACAGATGATGCTTCGGACGCTGTAAACAACGATGGCAAAAAAGATGAAGTTGTTTTTATTCAAGATTTGGGCTTTTCTGTTAAAATTGTTAGCCCCGGATCCGAAGCTTTTGATATACAAGTACGTAATCACAGTTTTACAAATCCTAACGTTTTTATAACATTTATCGGCTAAACAAAATTGACAAATATAAATAAGGGTAGTCGCCTACAAAACCTTCTAGACCCCTTTGTCCATTTTGTTAAATTATAACTGAAGTCCTGGCATTAAGTATAGAAAAAGGAAAGCAAAATCATTAAAAAAATCATTTTTTAGGTTTCAAGCATGGAACTGGTGCAGGAAATTCACCAATTGCTTATGGATCGGGAAGATACGTGCCATCGAACTTGCTTTTCGCTTCAGTTGGATGGAAATTCGTTGGATAACTTTGCCGAGTTGAAAAATATTGAAGGTTTAAAAGAAGGTTCAGTTATTAAAGTTGTGGAAGAGCCGTACACCATGCGTGAAGCTAGGATTCACGTTAGACACGTCAGGGATTTGTTGAAGTCGTTGGATCCAGCTGATGCTTATAATGGAATCGAGTGTAGTTCTTTAACCTTTTTGAACACCGTATCGCAAGGAGATATTTTAGGTAACGTATATTTCCTGCAGTGAGGGAAGAAATTAATTTGAGTTAATTTCAGAAAAGAAAAAGATGCGCCCCGA
Source organism: Malthinus flaveolus (assembly GCA_950108345.1). Classification (NCBI taxonomy): domain Eukaryota; kingdom Metazoa; phylum Arthropoda; class Insecta; order Coleoptera; family Cantharidae; genus Malthinus; species Malthinus flaveolus. The sequence goes on along the minus strand of OX467287.1, from coordinate 19,213,363 downwards.
AAGTGTCGATTGCACTCCACCGGAATATATTATGCCAGAAGGGAAAGACAGGCCTTTGTCAGCTTTACAACCTTTGGTTAAAGAATTAAAAGGCTCTCAATGTGTTAAAGTGAGTTGTTTTGATTGTTTAAAGACTATTATATTATAAATTTCTTAAGGTAATGACCACATCGGCCTGGAATCCACCCCCAGGACATCGCAAAATTCACGGCGATCTTATGTACCTTTATGTAATTACCCTCGAAGACAAGCACTATCACATATCGGCTTGCTCGAGAGGATTTTATATAAATCAGTAAGAATTGCGCTTGTCGAGTATTTAGGGAATTTAATTAAAGCTTTGTAGGTCTACTGATTTAGATTTCAATCCTAAGACTGCTACTCCTAGTCATTTATGCCATTCTCTTATCGAACTGTTAAATCAAATCTCGCCATTGTTCAAAAGAAACTTTGCTCTCTTGCAAAAGAAAAGAAATCAACGTCATCCATTTGAAAGAGTTGCAACTCCTTATCAAGTTTACGTTTGGTCCGCTCCTATGATGGACCACACCCTCGATGCAATTCGTGCAGAAGACAGTAAGTGCTACAAAAATTGCCATTTAAAGAAAATTATTTGTCTTAGCTTCTGAGCTAGAGAATAGTGAGCTTTAAATGTGTAACATGTTTGGTATAATGGTTTTAATTTTTTGTTTTATTTAGCGTTTTCGTCGAAGCTTGGGTATGAAGAACACATTCCAGGCCAAACTAGGGATTGGAATGAAGAATTACAAACTACAAGGGAGTTACCGCGCAAAACTTTACCAGAGCGCTTGTTAAGGGAGAGGGCTATTTTTAAAGTCCATAGTGATTTTGTTGCTGCAGCTACACGCGGTGCGATGGCCGTTATCGACGGAAACGTAATGGCCATCAATCCAGGAGAAGAAGCTAAAATGCAAATGTTTATATGGAACAACATATTTTTCTCTTTAGGCTTTGATGTGCGTGATCATTACAAAGAATTAGGAGGAGATGCAGCTGCATTTGTTGCTCCTGTAAGTGTTTTGTTGTGCCATTTGACTTATTAATATTTTATGTTGTACTTTTTAGCGTAACGATCTTCAAGGGGTTCGTGTTTACAGTGCGGTTGACTTGCCTGGATTGTATACGTTGGGAACTGTAGTTATAGATTATCGTGGTTATCGTGTGACTGCTCAGTCTATTATTCCCGGTATCTTGGAACGAGAGCAAGAGCAATCTGTTGTGTACGGTTCGATCGATTTTGGTAAAACGGTCTTATCTCATCCCAAATATCTCGATTTATTGAATAAAGCTGGTCAGCAACTTAAAATTCTACCTCATCACGTTTTAAACGATAAAGAAGAACCGATCGAATTATGTTCGAGTGTCGAATGTAAAGGTATAATTGGAAACGATAGTCGACACTATATTTTGGATCTTTTACGTACCTTCCCTCCTGATGTAAATTTTTTAATGCGTAAGTTTTGGATTTCAACTTTTAAAATAATAATTTAGAGAGTATTAGTTTATTGCACTAATAAATGATTTGGGCGGCAGTGGGTGAAACTTTTTAACGAAACTTTTATTTTAGTCGACGAAGAGTTGAGCAAGGATGTTAAAACTTTGGGCTTTCCAATTGAACACAAACATAAACTTTGCTGCTTGCGGCAAGAGTTAATCGATAGCTTTGTGGATACACGTTATATGATGTTTATTAAATATGCCGCATTTCATTTACAACAGTTAAATTTACGTAAAAACGAAGAACTTATTAACAATAACAAGGATAAATTAAAAATCGAAGACGATTGTGAGAAGAAAATCGATAAACAATTAGAGCCGGAAGAAGCTAAAAAGATCGTAGAGAGCATAACCGAAGGCAATAAAATTGAGTGTAGGTACTTTCTAATTTGTTGGTATGGTGTTTTTTAAAAGTTTCCGTTTAGTTGAGGAAAGTACAAAGAATATCGTGAAAACTGCAGCTTTGGCCGTTGGCTCACTTAAAGAGACTGAGTTTGATGTACGTTTTAACCCCGATGTGTATTCTCCCGGTATACAACACTGTGACAAGTTAGATCCGTCGATAGCAAAACAAAGGCAGTTAGTAAAAGATGCGGCCGACTTCCTTGTAACTGTGCAAATTCCCACTTTTGTGAGTTTTCTCTCTTTCTTTTTAATGCTTTAATAATTATCTTTTCTTATAGATTCGGGATTGTTTAGATCACTCCTCTGCTCCCATGGATGGTTTTACATTATCAGAAGCTATGCATAATAGAGGTATAAACATGCGTTATTTAGGAAAAGTTTGTAACCTTTTAAGTAGAGTGAAACAGTTGGAATATTTACACAGCATCACGGTAGGGGAAGTAATTTTACGTTCTCTCAAACACATATTTACGACCTATTTACAAGCCACAGAGCTGATGAACGTTTCTGTAGCGGTCGCTCATTTTTTAAATTGCTTTTTGTATTCTGGAGTTATTAATAATGTACAAGGAGTGGAAGACGTAAGTCTATATATGTGTGACTATCTAAGTGTTGTTAAACTTTGAAATTACAGAATAAAAATAATCGAAAACGCAATCGACGCCGCGGTCGAAACAATCCACTAACTTGCGTCGATAGCAACGAGTGGGCACATCTTTCGTCAAAATCCCTATGGTCTCAGCTTAAAACAGAATTAAAAGCGTACTTCGATTACGATTTACTTTCGACCGATATAGATTCGACCCTGGAAATTTATGGCCTTCAAAAAATATCTTTATTACGTTCTTTCTGCATCAAAACTGGCTTGCAGATTTTACTACGTGACTATAATTTTGAATCTAAAAATAAGTTAATTTTTATGGACGAAGATATTCTTAACATATTCCCGGTTGTTAAACATATTAATCCGAGAGCAACCGACGCTTACAATTTTTATACTACTGGTCAGAATAAAATACAACAAGGCTTTTTAAAAGATGGCTACGAACTTATAAGCGAAGCTCTGAATCTCTTGAATAATGTGTACGGTGCTATGCATCCGGAAATTGCTCAATGTCTTAGAATGATTGCTCGTTTAAATTATATCATGGGAGAACATGCCGAAGCAATGGCATACCAACAGAAGGCTGTCTTGATGTCCGAGAGGGTAAACGGCGTCGATCATCCTTACACTATAACCGAATATGCTCATTTAGCTTTGTACTGTTTTGCCAATAGCCAAGTTAGTACTGCTTTGAAATTATTGTATAGGGCGAGATACTTGGCGTTACTTGTGTGTGGAGAAAATCATCCTGAAGTGGCCTTACTTGATGTAAGTCTGTCCTGTTTTTTCAATAAAACGACCGCTAATGTTTGTTTGCTTTTTAGAGTAATATAAGTTTAATTTTACACGCAGTTGGTGAATATGAACTATCCCTGAGATTCCTAGAGAAGGCTTTAGCTTTAAATGTAAAGTACTACGGTTTAAAATCGTTGAAAGTTGCCGTAAGTTATCACTTAGTTGCAAGAACACAAAGTTGTATGGGCAACTTTAGGGCGGCTTTGAATAATGAAAAAGAAGCTTACGCAATTTACAAACAACAGGTAATGTACTTCACACCGTCTGTTATTTGTTATATTCATTAATTTCAATTTTAGTTGGGTGAAAATCACGAAAAAACTAAAGAATCGTCCGAGTGTTTACGTCATTTGACTCAACAGGCTGTGGTATTGCAAAAGAAAATGAACGAAATTTACACCGGAAAGAATGGTGCGTCGTTGCCTCCAATACAAATTCAACCACCGTCAATGGGTTCAGTACTGGACATGCTCAATGTTATCAATGGAATTCTCTTTGTTCAGATCAGGTAAAAAAATTAATTTTCTTTAATCTTTCGAAGAGATACTTTTATTCGCTTCAAATTCTTATTCGTAAAAATTAGGTCAAATTAAACGCCTAAAAAATACATCTCGGGTTTAAAATTTTTATTAAACTAAAACTGATTTCAAGCTTTAAACGTTTTTCAATTTTTTCGCGCCCCACGTTGGGCGCCTACCGTTATTATGCTGGATATTTTCAAAGTAATTTAAAAATATAATTATGATAAAATTTTTTATCTTAATTGTAAGAAAAAGCTCCGCATGTAACAAGAATCGGTTTGGTTAAGTTTGAAATTTCTTTTCCAGCCAAGAAGACATTGAAAATTTCAAAGCAGAAATTGAAAAACAAAATTTGAAGGAAGAAAACGAATTAGAAGAGCCTAATTGTAAGGTTTCTGAAATAGAGAGCCAATAAAGTTTTGTGTAGACGTTTTATGGTTAGTAAAAATATGTAGTGAGAAAAATAAAAGTTTTTTGTTGCTCCCAAAGACTATATTAGCAATTTGCGTTACCTAATAAGTCTAACGATGATTTCGTTGTTAATTTAGTGTAAATTTAAGGTTTATTGCGAAAGAGCTGCGTGATTGTGTTCATTTTTATTTTGTATAAATACAAAAGTAATAATATAGCGACGGTTACTATAATTGCCGTATTGGTAACTCGACATATACCAAAATTGTTTATTCGTTTTTTTGTAAGACTTGTTTTGGTGGTCATCATCATGTGTGAGTGCTCATAATTCCTAAAGTACAAGCTCGCAAGTAGTTGTTACGAATATCAAAATTATATTTAACTAACATTTCTTTTTAAGTTAGGAAAATTACATTTTTGTAATTTGGTGCAATGTAATATTTGAAATAGACTGACTTAGTTAGGATAGTCATTGCTTTTCTTGTTGTTTGCTGTTGTTATTGTTATGCATTTTGCTAATATTAGCTGGGAGTATTTTGTAGCATCGATTCAAGTTAATAGCTAAAAGATTGTTACCTGCGTAATGTGGCTCGGTGCAAACATTTTTTATTATCATTAATTGTTTTTGTAACGTTTATCGATTGCAACAAATAGAAAATAAAAATTTCTTTCTTTGTGTTTTATAAAACTTCTCTCTTTAATTTAACAACTTTTAAATTTATCGCTAACTGTAGCATTTCTCTAGCACCTACATAAGGATAGATTGATAATAAAAAGTTTTGAAAGACTTGACAAATGGATAAATTCAAATTTTCATTTTTTATTCTCTGCTAACAAAAGCGTGCGTGTTAGGTGTCGATATATAAGCTATTTTTGTTTTATTAAACGCCTCAAGTTACAATATAATAAGTACACCTGATACCCATAGATTTAAAACTTAAAATTAATTTATAAGAAAAATAAAGCTTTGAAATAGGAAACCCCTTAGGTTAGTCGCATCACAAAGGCTAACGCCAAAGAGCAGTTCACCTACTAATTTTCTCGTAATTTAACTATTTATATAACAAAGTTCACAGTGGGTCAGGTGTTAAATGTGGTCATCATCGTTCTTAAATATCGTCTAGAAAAACCGGCAAATGGTTAAATTATTTTATTTCAAATCCCAAATCGTTTTTTAAATTTTTGCGCTCGAAGGAATTCAAAGAAACAACGTGACTGTACTTATTAAAACAACTATTTACGGAAAATAGGAAAAAATGTAATTGGAAACTGACAATAGTTATAGCTTATCTGTATATTTTATCATAATGTTACCTGTAGGTATTTGTATCACTTTAAATTTGAAAGAAAAAAACACTTTTTCGTTTACATATTTGCATTGATATTGAAAAAGTTGTCAATTTTTGTATTCCATTTTGTTTTCAATCTATAAAATCCCTTGGGGAAATTTACCTTCTTATGTACGCAATTTTATATGCAACATAAGTCTTTTAAAAACAGTTTCAACATGTTAACAGTATAACGCAGTGTCGGACTGGCCGGCCGGCGATCGCCGGGAGCCAAAAATTAGCGCTTATTAAAAACGATAAGTTACACTTACAAAATAGAAAAAATTATTGAGAATTTGAAACTATTATCTACTATTTCTCCTACTAAATCATAGCGTCATTTTATCGACCCACGTCATATTAAAAAGATAGTGGATGTTGTTATAAAAACAGTAAACTGCATCCGCACGCCAGTGTGTACCAAAATGAGTTGGACTTTGAGTATGGGAATATGATGAATTATGATATTTGTTTTATCTACTACTGACGAAAGTAACGGCAAAAAACTACATTTTCCCCTGCCCTGCCCTTACAGACTTACTGAAAAATGCAAAAGCTTGCAAGTTCAGATAAACCATTGTTAAACCTGGACTCTCCCATTTATTAAAAAAATGCTTTATCATTTTCTTTGTAATTTAGATTTACATATCTGTCCTTGAAAAACTGAATGTTCATACCGCTAAAACATATTCTCCATATCTCTTTTCTTGCCTACTCGAGGAAATGTTTCTAGACGCTTCGCTTTCGGCTCATGCCGCAATTCATTCTAACACGTAAGTAGAATACTACGCTTTATTCGGAACCGTTTATGTGTATTAGAAATTGTGCAAGTGACATTGAGCTCGACATTATTTTTTTCTAAAATAGTACAGTGGGTAGTTTAGAATATAATGTCAAGCTCGAGGATTGGAAATGGGAAGTGATGTGAACAGTGACGGCGCCAGGGGGGCCAGGGTGGGCTCCGGTGCCCACCCGAGTGCCCACCCAAATATTGCACCAGTTACCAGTTTTCAAAGGTTTAAAAAATGCGAAATAATTTGCATTAAAAAAAAAAGCTTAAAGCTGGAGAATTGTAGGTTAGAATTCTTACGTCGTCCTGAACAGCTTAATACTCAACAGATACAATTAAGATTTTTGTATGGTGTAGCCAAAGAGCTTGTCTATGATAGGACATATTTTTAATTTCCAAACATGTATTAGAAAGTAACAAAAAACTTTTTTTTCGAAAAGTAGCAAATTACAGTCAGTCTAAATTCTAAATTGATTGTTTTCTGTTGCGTATAAAGACTTAGCTGAGAACGACATAAGATTTTCCCCATAAGCCCAATGTTAATTAAGCTTCTCAAAACTTCTAATAGATGTCTCCACCCAGCCGTCGCTGCGATTCATAAACGTAGATAAATATTAGTACAGGTAATGATAAGTTTGACCTGGAACAAATTGCAAGAAACAGATTTTTCGCGGTAACTTGTTCAGAATTTTACGCTGATTACGACCATATAAAGTTTATGCCAAAAATATGATGCAAAATGGCAAAATTTTGGCATATAAAGTCACTATTTTTAGAGGTTATGATACAGAATACGTCTGAATGATGGTGTATGTATATGGAATATGGAATGTCATCTGGTGTAAAAGTAAGTTATGAAATCTGACAGGTTATGACTTATGACACATTACTTGTCACAAATGTCATATATGTAATGACTGTATTGTTTAACAGTTGCGGTATTTTTATATTTGAATTCACTAACGAACAATACACACTACAAAGCAATTTAATTGAATTTTCAATTTCGAAATGTCACTTTGCAATTAGTACTGCCACTCAACACGAAAATCCCTAATTTTTTATATTTTTTTTTCTTTGCAAATGGGCAAAAACTCATTTCGTAAGTCTTTTTAGAGTTCCTCCATCAAAACGCTACCCGCTACGCGGGTCGCATTTTAAGCGTCGTGCCGCAACTCCGTTCTGCTACGTTCCAGCCTTGATACACCCATGTCTTCTCGACCAATACCAATTTTGAGTTTTAGCAAAAAATAAATATTATTTTTTGTTGAGATTTTATTCTCAAGATTTGTACATCGATCCAGCATTATAATTTTCAACTGGAAGTGCTTATTTTGCAAAGAAAAGTTGCGCCTTTTCGCGGTGATTGATAATCTGTAAACCACGGTCTGTAAACAAACCCAAAATCCCCGACATGGCGATTCCTTCCAAATTAATCGTGAAATACCTAAAAATGACAGTCGTTCACGACCGGCTTGACTTGCCCTCGAAAGCAAATTTTTGAAACTGCTATCAATCTTACATCTTACAGCTTTTCAACGCGTTAGCTTAGTAGAGACTACGGGGTTGCCCTTTTGACTAGAGAGTTTGTACAAAGTTTTTTCTTTGCTCTTTGGCGAACCTTTTATCTATTACGAACGCGTATAAATTACTCTCGGGCAATATAGAAGAGGATTACGAAGGATTCGAATTTTGTAATGGTCCTTTATGAGGGCGTAAAAATGGTCCGATTAAAGAAAAGTTTATCCCTCAGAAGATTTTACAGTTTAATCAGAGTGATAGAAAGTTTTTGCATAAATTTTATTTGTAAAACCTTTTAAATTTAGCAACTAATCAAATTGATTAAATTGGCGGAGAATATATCAATTAAATTTTATAATAATTGGTATTAATCCTATTTTACATCTAGCTTGACCATGTAATATAACTTAACCCCGTTTTCCTCACAATTTACAATAATATCTCTCCACTTTTGCCGATTATTTGAAAACTTTGTGGCGCATGCACTCCAATGCGCCTCATCTTCTAAAAGACGAATAAACAACAATTTTGAAACAGTCTCCATCAGTTTCAAATTATCAACAGAACGAAGAAGACTTGGCCAAACTTACAAGAAAATTACTAGGTGAGTTTGCGGAAGACTAACAGAGTTTGATTAATTTTTTTGAGTTGGCGGTATTTAAAAATTAATTTAAGAAAAATTAATTCGGGTATTTTTGTCCAGAAAAAGTGTTAATTTAAAAATCGAATTGAGAATTTAAATAAAATTTCGATTCAAACGCCTTATAGTTTTTTGCTCAATTAGTCACCTAATTGAGGCGCATTTTTTTGTTTTTTTAGGGACGAATTAATCATTTATACAAATTATTTAATAATTAGAACGAAAAAGCCTTATAAATGAAACTGCAAGTTTGTTTTATTTTTACATATGTATTAGAAGTTAATTAACCCTTTTCGTTCTAGGAATAATTATTATTTCATCAAATACTAGTAATTGTTATACTACAAATTTTAATTAACGTAAAATTGCTGATTTTCTCTTAATAATAGGTAACCAATTAATTTTATACTTGCGTACACAAAATATTTCACGTTTGCTTAGATTGTGTAGTTACGAACTTATTTCCCTGCCCCTGGAAGACCCAAAAGGGATGATTTTGTTAACTATAAGGGAGGAGTTAATTTCACTTTTTTGTCTATTTCAAATTGTAAGTGAGTGGACTTCAGTAAATTGGACAAAAATTGTATAAAAGCGTGGGAAACCAAACAATCAAAGGTTTTAGGGCGAGATTAGTATTTTAATTTTATGGCAATGATTTTTTGGAAAAATCATTTTTATGCTCGTTTGGAGTAATATTGGCAGCGCGACCAAAAAGCTTTTGGTCAGATTTTAGAAATTTTTGAAAATTTATATCGATATTATTATTTATAATTTTCATTCTTATAGCAAATATCCCCATTTTTTATATTTTGATCAGCTTTTCTTCTAAGTAAGCCATTTTTCCAAGTCATTTGAGATTGAAGAAGAAACGTTTAACGGTTTAACCGAAAAGCGGAGTTTTAACTACCACAAACTTTTTTTAATAATAGTATATATTTTGCAACGAGCGGGTAATGATACTCATTACTTACCAGAATGTTAGGGCTGCTCTCGAATCTTGACTCCAAGGACCAAATGTTAGGGCTGCTCTTGAATCCGGCTCGAAGGACCAAATGTTAGCGCTGCTCTTGAATCTTGACTCGAAGGACCAAATGTTAGCGATGAGCCGAAGGCGAATGTCGTAATCATTCGTGTGAGTAATGAGCATTGCCCGCGAGTTGGATACTATGCTTTATACGCAACCCTAAATATTAGAAATTGTGTGTGAAATGATTTAAATTAATTTTTTTAATGTGACATTTATCAATGTCAAAACGTGGTGTAGTAAAAAATTTTAAGTTGGTAGTACGTAATACATGGTAATACTCAATTTAATTCGATTTTAGTTAATTTTACAGTTAGTTGGCTGTCAGAAGCTGTCAACTGGCTTAAAAGTGAGTTATGAATTCTGACAGGTTATGACATACATTACTTGTCAAAAATGTCAAAAAATGTAATAAGTAAAGGCCCCTCCACACGACCGGATTTGGTCAGGCGGTCGGGCCGATTTGGTCAGATCAGATAGAATATCAGGTCATGTGTAGGCTTGTCGTCTGACATTTATTGTGTCGGGTTGTCGGGTGTTGTCAGATGGCCCGGCCACCCGACTATCCATCCGCCTGACCAAATCAGGTCGTGTGGAGCGTTGTCAGACGATTTAGCGTGTAGGCAACACCTGATTTGGTCGGACCGACTGTCAGGCCGACCGCGTCAGGTCGTGCGTAGGGGACTTAATAAAAATGTATCATTTAACGGTTGCGGATAAATCAAATTATCCCATCAGGATAACCATAACCGTAGTGCATTTTAATACTTTGTAGTGTGGCACTCACTTTCTGTGTGAATACATAATCCCCACCCAAAGGAAAACTTCCAAAAAGGCAAGTCACTTCGATATAAAGCACCAAAATTACGACCATCAAAGATCGAGGCAAAGACTTGACTATAGTCGGTATAGTGGCAAAATTTGTGTTCCTATTTTACGAAATTCGACTTATACAACATCTGAGTCAATTGAGGCTCTTTCTAAGTTCCACGTGGGCGTTTAATGTTTATTGTGTGGGAGGATGGGATTAAGAATTAACACAAAAGTAACTTAATATATTGTATTGCTCGTCAGTTCAAATTAACATTACATTTGCGTGCCAATTAATTACTTTTTCAAAGGTTCTAATTTATTAGCAGCAGAAATGGGAGAGAATCGATAATAATTTCTCTAAAGACTGAACAATTCAAATTTTTGTTGGTTGAAAAATGGTTTCTATTTTTTAGAAACTCGCCAAAGTGGTCATTGATTTCATCTCTTTAAACTTGGATAATAGCTCGGGAGTTATAATTTTTCACGTATAGAAAATTGTGCATTGTCACAGAGGTGTTTGCCGAAAGAATGGACGTTTATAAGCGACAGATATAGTCAAGGCTGTAACCAGGGAGGGGATCAGCAGGGTTTGACCCCCCCCCCGAAATATTTTCAGAGGTTTAAAAAATGCGAAATAATTACACTTTAAGTGCTTTTCTGAATATTGTCTCCATTCCCGAAAAAAAGCTTAAGAAGATTATTAAAATAAAAATCAAACAATTAAGTATTATTTGAATTGGGTCTTACCAGATCTGGATTTGGCTTAGGGCCTTAGGTAAAAGGATCCCCGTAATTGTTTCTTTATTTAAGAAAGTATAGTAATTGAATTCTTAATTTTCATCCCTTGTTTTTGTGAAACATCTTCTTTGGAGACACTATCAACGGCTATTAAAATTCCGGAACTTCGTTTTTAAGCAGTTTGACCTTGAAAAAATAAAAAAAAATTTGTCTGCGGCGCTATTTCATTTGTTTTCTAATGCGAGAAGTGCGAAATTGTCCAACTCTACTTGCACCCCCCCCCCCGAAACTTTTTTCTGGCTACGGTCTTGGAAATAGTACGCTAGACAGTAATAAAATATCAGCAGCTCAAGTTTTAAATTGCTAGTATAGGTAAGGGACACACACCCGTAAGAGCGTTTCCTGGAGTTTTAGCTCTTATTTTAAACTAAAATGAGACGTTGAAGCAGGCACGTAACTATGGGGAGGCTGGGGTGGCCTAGCCCACCTAGAAAATCCGCCTAGCCTCGGATTGTCCACCTCACTACTAAACCGTAATGATTACGATATTTGATGGATAAGAGATAAGATTTATCAGATTGAATAGGGAATTTTGAGTTTGAGTTGTCTGCAGCAGTAATGGTGGATTCACATGATACAGTTTACCGCAATATCGGCTTAAAAAATTCCGTGGCGGGAAATTCTTAACTTATCCGGCGACGATGCCGCACAACTGGGCATCTGCTTATAATGCGTTGAGAAGATTCATTCTTTTCTCCGTATAGTCCGCAGTCTCTACAATCTACATGCAGGATCTTCTTAGACACCTGTAATTCATATAGTATGTGGGATTTTGAGACGAGATTCTCTTTATTTTTTATGAAACCCTCTTGGCTTGAAAATCTGCAGCAGACATCTCTGTATGTATCACTTCATAATACATTAAACAGTAATCCGAGAAATTGGCAAAGAAGCAGTAACTATTTCTTTTAACGGTTTATTAACGGCGTTCTCCGGACCTTTGAAAAATTTTGGGTAAGGTCGAAAGGTTCAAACCCCGTTGATCTCGCCTCCTCGACTACTGCCTTGATGTGACGTAATAAGGTAAAACTGCGCTTCTATATTATGGATTATAAAAACCCGATACCTACGATGTTAAAATCTACTGACATAAGTATATTTTTATGGCTCACCCAGTTTTCGACAAGCCCTCCCGATGCCCCCCCCCTCCAGAAAAATAATCTAGTTATGTGCCTGCGTTGAAACCTTATATAGAAGAGGTATAGTGAGGCCACTTCTTAAAGTTCTTATTGACTTACGCCTCCAGCAGAGAGGTTACAATAGTGATCTTTTAAGCATTTTTACCGCTGATTTACGAAAACTAAATCCGCTATGGGGCCGCTAGTAGTACATTTATGCAATAAAATATAAAGGAATGGCCTACAGAAAATATTTACCTGCCTGACACCCCCAGATGTTGTCTTTTCAAATGCAACCACATTTTATATTTAAATACAAGTTTTTTTGAAAAAAATTATATTCATTCGATGCTTTCAATGCAGGTCTACGCAGATTTCAACAATTACCTACCTACTTGACTTCTCTAATGGAGGCCTTTATTCACTATTGTAGCCTTATGGGTGGCATAAGTTAAAAAGTACTTTAGAAAATGATCCGACTATAGTTGATCTTTTGTAACTACCAGAAATGATAGTTCCGATGGCTTTTAAGGCATTTTTTAAACTATTAATCATGAATTTTTGTTTAATTAATTAGTTTTAATACGATTATAACGCCCTTATTAATACTTTCAATGACAGTTTCACTGTTGTGGAACGTTTTAGTATATCGCAAGTTTTTGAAATTGCCTTAAGGGACGTATTAAAGCAAAATTATTGCGGTTAAAGTTAAATAGAATTTAATAGTCGATAAATGTGTAAATTTGTTATGTTTACGTCGGTCCATTCAACGCTCAACCGGAAGAGATTTGAATGCCCGTTTTGCCTTCTACACGGTTAATAAATTTACAACAAGAGGGAAAATAAAACAAAAAATAATTTTCTAACGAGGGAAAATTTAATACCTGTAGGTAGAAGAGGATAAACAAAGGATTAGATAATAACTCAAAGGATGTTGTAAATTAGGGCGCATTGAGACACCGCAAATAAAATTTGATGTGTAATAATGAAATCGTTTTTGGTTTTGTTGATTTTCGTGCTTAAGTTTATACATAATCAAAATTCTAATCAACATTAAATCCAGCTTTGTTAAGATTTGTCACAACCACTATATATAGCAACTTTCTATTTGACTTCTCTATATGAAGGTTTAATTAAAGTTATAACTGACAACTTGTTAGTTCTCTTACGCCTTCCTTGATACGTATTCATCATATTTTCTTCTAAAAACTAAATTAAAATTAAGTTTTTTCTCTCTTCAAACTTCAAATTACGAACTTAATTTATACAGCTTGTCGGCAAAATATACTCATAAACTTCTACAGTAAATCCCTCCAAATACTTATGCACGAGCGACGTATAGTTCTTATAAGAATCATTTCATTATGTTCAATACTTTTGGGTTAAATGCAGTAATTTATTCAAATTTTAATCCAAACTTGGAAGAATTCTCTAATAGTTCTCATCTGCTCTATACGTACTATGTCGGTTGTTGGTTCAATGAATTTGCTATGAAGTGTAGAAGATTGCCGATATATCTTAGACACACTCTGTAATTCTTCAAATTTATGTTCGTAATTAAGAACGCACTCTGTAAGGTATCTATTGATAATCTAAAGTGCCGTTTAAAATGTTATTCCAAAAATGTAATTAATACTCTAATCGAATCTACATGCTTTGACTTAACTCTGTTATCGAAAACTTCGTAAACTTGATTTTGAAAGTTGCGTACTTAACTTTATGTGTATAGGTTTTGAGTTTTAATTAAGGATATTGCTAATCAATGTACATATTTAATCTAAAATTATAAAGTTACATACAACCTGCATAAAAGTTTCGAAATTTTACCACATCCTTCTACGCGAATTTAGTCTAAAGTCGTCTTATTACGCAAAAATTAGGACAGATTTATTAATCTAATAGGTACGAGGATCGCTTAAAAAATAAAAAGATAAATTCTCGATTGTTTTTCAACTTTATTGATTTTGTAAAACAAACAAAATAGATTTTGTGTCAGAAATCCATACGCCAACGTTTTGCAATTCTAATTAAAAAATAGGCTTCTCACAAAAATATCCTCCCACATCCCAAATAAGTTCTGCTTCAAATTATGTCTAAACATGTTTACTGTAAAAAATTATTCTACCTAATCCAAAATAAATAATATACAATTTCAGGATGGTTCAACTTAATTTAACTTTTGTTTACATCTATTTTGTTATTTTGATATTATTCAACAATGCTCACGGAGAAGGGTCAGATAGACAAATATTGCGTCCGACTAGAGGTTTTGATCAAATGAGATTGGCCGTTTCTCGTAATTTTGGAAAGAGGGCGATCGATATGCACTCTAACAAGTGTGTATTTGTTTAAAAGTCTATTACGAATTAATTAATTTTACATCCCTATTAGATTAAAATCGCCACCCGATATTGGTTGGATTGATAGGAAAGGAAGAGGTTTTCAAGAAATGAATCTACCCGTAGCTCGTGGCTTTGGAAAACGTGGAATTGCTGATTTTAACAAGTGAGTTAGGTATTACTTTCATTAACTACGACTAGTTTAATTTGTGTCATTTTTAGCTTCTTGTTCGACTTGTACGCTTTGGAATCAAAAATTAGAAGGTTAAGGTTGACCCAACAGAATAATCCGTTACAATTTAACTAATTAAGAGTTGCAGTTTGAGATAATATAAGAAATGTAAATTAAAGTAGATAAGTATTTCAAAGTAGTCGGTTCTCCTATATAAATGTTCGTTTTTGAATGTTGTACCCAAGTATTCGTTTTCAAAAATAAATTATTATCGATCGTTAGCATCATTTTTACCCTTGATAACCATCTATAATAAATATGTTAGATGTTGGTTGTTAAACTCCTACAAAAAAAGTAAAATAAATTAATAAATTTTATTGAGCGAAACGGCAAAAACAAATTTCCTTTCTTAAAAATTAATAATTGTACACGTTCTTTAACCTAAGAGTACAGTTCTTACCACTATTAACGTATTTAATATTTATAATTCTCTTTAATTGCATTATTCACCGATAATATCGATTGTACAAGTTCCTAAAATTTCAAATTTGAAATTTTTAATTAAAGCGCCATCTATTTGCTACAAGCCAAAAGAAAGAAGCACCTGTCAAATTTTGTTGTTCAACAAAACATCCCGTATTCTTTCTAACCTCACAATTTGTTTTATTTTCTGAATAAAACGTTTCTCAAAAGTGCTTATTAAAAACGTACTAAAATGTCTTTAGCCGACGAACTAGTGGCCGATTTCGAAGAAAACGACCAAGATGACTTGGAGGACCTTATGGAAACGGAAGAGCAAGCCGAAATCAAAGAAGAAAAACCAAAAGTCGATATCTTGCTAGACCAAGATATTAACCAAATTGTTTCGATCGGAGATATATGTAAGTTGAGTAATTCGGCGAAATTACGCAGCATAATTAAGCAAATTAAAAGTTACGGTACTCGAATTCGTAAAAATTCAGAGATTATTGGACCTGTCGAAGCCGATCCAGAATATCAACTTATCGTCGAAGCGAACAACATTGCAGCAGATATCGACGGGGAGATTGCCACGATTCACAAGTTTGTAAGAGAGAAATATCAAAAGCGTTTCCCCGAATTGGATTCGTTAGTTGTGGGCCCTTTAGAATACGTACGAACTGTCAAAGAACTCGGAAACGATTTAGACCAAGCTAAGAATAACGAAATTTTGCAACAATTTTTAACACAAGCCACAATTATGGTAGTTTCTGTAACTGCATCTACAACTCAAGGTGCTTTACTTACAGAGTACGAGAAACATCAAATTGACGAAGCGTGTGAAATGGCAATCGAACTTAACAACTGTAAGTTGGAAATATACGAATACGTTGCAAGTCGCATGGCATTTATTGCGCCTAATATATCTGTTATTATTGGAGCGTCCACGGCTGCAAAAATTATGGGTGTCGCTGGTGGTTTGACGAAATTGTCCAAAATACCTGCATCTAATGTTCTTATCCTGGGACAACAGAAAAAAACCTTGTCTGGTTTCTCTCAAACAACAATGTTGCCACATACTGGCTTCATTTATTATTCCGAAATTGTGCAAAATGCCCCACCAGATTTACGTAGGAAAGCCGCTCGTTTAGTCGCCGCTAAGTCCATTTTAGCCGCTCGTGTAGATGCTTGCCACGAAAGTACAGATGGGCATATTGGTAAACTTTTTCGTGAAGAAATTGAAAAGAAGTTGGATAAATTATTAGAGCCCCCTCCCATTAAGTTTATCAAACCCTTACCGAAACCAGTCGAAGCACCTAGGAAGAAGAGAGGAGGTAAACGAGTAAGGAAAATGAAGGAGCGTTATGCAATTACAGAATTTAGAAAGCACGCTAATCGTATGAACTTTGCCGATATCGAAGAGGATGCTTATCAAGACGATCTTGGTTATACTCGTGGTACTATCGGGAAATCGAGTACTGGTAGAATTAGGTTACCACAAGTTGATGAAAAGACTAAAGTACGAATATCGAAGACTTTACAGAAAAATTTACAAAAACAACATGCATGGGGTGGAAGTACATCTGTGAAAAAACAAATTTCTGGTACCGCATCCAGTGTAGCTTTTACTCCTCTACAAGGATTGGAAATAGTTAATCCTCAAGCTGCTGAAGTTAAAGTCAATGCAGCAAACGCAAAATACTTTTCGAATACTTCCAGTTTTATTAAGTTAGATAAAAATTAAACTGTTTATAGTATGTACATAAGTATGAGATAAGATATTTTTAATAATATAGTTATTAGATAATATTTATCAATTTGATTAAATGTAATTAGGACAAAATTAAACGTTTATCGCGGAACTAGGTGCAGGTTTCAAGACTGTCTAAAAATAAATTTCAGACTAAGGAAGTGAATCGTCATTCTGCATAAGGGAAAATTATTTTAAAAGATATTATTACAAATGAAGTGTATGAATAAAGAAATTTTAATTTAAAAAAATTTTGTAAGCCATTTCTTTTTCAAATTTACTACGTCGAATCTCACCGGGTTAAGCGATTCGATGTAGTGATTAAACTCGATGTAACGTTTGACGTTTCGTATGTCAGCTGTCAAAATGCCAAATTGAATTTATTAGAGGGTGTCGGGCTAAAATCGTTAACTTAAAGATGTTTATAATCTTTTTATGTAAAAAATAAAAAAAAGATGAGCACCAAAGTCGACCTAGAACTAAGAAGCTTTTTTATCTTTAATTCTAGTTACGATGTCAAAGAAGGAGAGGTAAGTAAACAAGTTACTTTAGTTTGTTCCTTTAGTTGATACGTTTTTCTGCAGGAACATAAGAAAATTTTATATTATTCCCCAACAGAAGAAAAGCTCAACACTCAGATAAATAATGTGGGGTTAGTCGAAGCGATTATTAAGTTTACAAGGTAATTTCGTAACTTTATAATTAACTTTTATTAGTTTGTGATCTTCGTAGCAACTTCAAACCAAATGGACCTGTTAATTCGTTACACACACAGAAAAAGAGGCAGTTATATTTCCAACCTGAGACGAACTATTGGATGGTTTTGGTATGTTATCTCAAAAGTTTAATTTGTCATTTTCAATTTCTATTGCAGACCTTAAATTTACCGTACTTTATTAAGACTAAAAATGATACAACATATAATGATTACTTAGAGGAAGAGGTTCAGAATAATGTATATCAGTCCATACTCGAACAGGCGTATTTAATGTTTCGGTTATTTTCTGGTTCTTATAAAAAAATTGAAGAAAGTGGAGGTGTAGAAGTTTTAAAGTGCAGATTAGATAACTTCTATTCGGCCGTAAGTCATTTTCTTTTTTCAAGGTATATTCATATTCTAATAACGTTTTTTTTAGTATTTAAAGACTCTTAAGTTAACCAATTGTGATATTTTAAATGTATTTTCTGGTATACACTTTTTACCTTTAGATAAGCAAAATTTTCTTAACGTTCAATGCTTTGTAAATTCGTTAGAGTGTAATTACCCCATAATTCGTTACATATCATTTTTGTATAATGATAGTTTAATTTGGTAAGTTCACTTGTTATGGTATTACAATTAGCTTACTGCGAAGAATTTTAGGAGTGGAATTGAAGCGAACGACATGCAGGTAGTTTATCAATATTTAATCGGGACGTTACTGCCCGCTTATATAGAGACCG
Organism: Malthinus flaveolus; assembly: GCA_950108345.1. NCBI lineage: Eukaryota > Metazoa > Arthropoda > Insecta > Coleoptera > Cantharidae > Malthinus > Malthinus flaveolus. The sequence continues at coordinate 19,194,914 of OX467287.1, read as the reverse complement.
AAATCCAAGGGGGCTCGATACAAAGGAACCAAACTTCTCCATTTTCTTTGTTACACTATGGACGTTTTGTTACTGGACCTACCAATTTGAAAAGTACAAATGCGAACATTAAAATACCCAAAATGTTTATAAACTTTGATGGATCGGACGAAACGGTCTACCAGTTCATCGCCTACAGGGCTCTTAGTTCAACCGTGTGTTTATTTATCGACGGTTAGTTGTATTCATTGTAGTAAAAGTTTAATTAGTGTGTAAACATTTTTAGGCAAAGAAGAGTTAACTATGGATTTATTTAAAAGTCTAGACTCTTTTATGGGTCCTAAACTGTCTATGATAGCGTCGGATATAGCCGAGTATTGTACAAAAAATGTAGTCGCAGCAGTGAGCTCTGATAATAGTCCTCGTTTTATATATTTCAATAAGTTAAATTTAGCCTACAAAAGTACCGTTCATTTAGATAATCGCCAAACTGGTAATTTGGCTTGCAGTAAAGAATCTATTAAAATTATGGCGGATATGAATAGTAAAAAGTCGTTGTTAGGACATGCAGGTGAAACAATAGTTAAAACGATGAATGATTGTTGGGTCGTAGGAAAATTTTCAAATTTGAGAGAATTTTATCTTGCTTTACAGCATAAAAATGCAAGTTTAGTCGATATTAGTGGTAAGTATTTTAACATCAGAATTAGAAAACTAAGCACTCGTTGCAAAAATGCATTCCAAAAGTTTGGTAACTGTAGTAAATTTTCAGTTAGCAAATTTAAGTTTTTGCTAAATTATTTTGGCAAAACGGACATTGAGGAGTTAGATTGGGTTGTGAATTTAGTACAAAATTTTCATCCAAAAGATTGTATCAATGTAGGGGCAAGTAGGTTGTTGGTTGTTTGAGTTTTTTTTTACTAAAACAAAATGCTGGCTTAGTTTAATAATTTATACTCGTTTATATTGCTTATTTGCATTGGTTGTTTTTGTAATTTTAGATGAAGTTAAGAAGATTTGTGATGTGGAACTGAAGGGAATATTTTTTCATCCGATGTAATTTGGTGAGTTTCTGTTATTTATTTTTACTATTCACTGATTGAGCTCAAAAAATTTTAGAACCTACCTCTTCTGCTCTGGAAGTGTCGATAATTTCAACATTCAACTGGTGCTTACAAAATTATATATGGTAGTGCTAAATGTATATAAAAGTTGTAAATTTGTTTTTTATAAATATGTAAAATAATATTTAACAGTTAAAAAGGTAGTGATTGACCTCTTGTTTCTATCGAATTCAGTAAAATTACCCTAAATTTTTCAATATAAAACAAGAAATTGGGGGTTCAACAAGTTTTTATGTAGAACTTTTTATGAGTAACCATTATAATGCAATCGTCAAGGTGCTATATCGACGCGATGGTGCTAAATGGGTTTTTGGTTAATATTTTGAAAAATAAACATTTCACAAGAAAATGACATCAGACAATTTTTGAAGCTAAATTTTTCATTAAGATGACTAGCTCAAAGTTACACAAAGAATATAGAATTTTATTTATTTACGAACTTGAACCAAATTTCAATAATGCAGACAGGATAAAAAACCTCGCTGTTTGAATTTGATTAAAACCCATTACTCGAGTATTAAAATATTTATTTATAGAAAATTCTTTAAATTAACAGCCATTTATAAAAAATATACAATTATACCTAATAATAAAAAATATTAATTTATATTGGATAAAATGTTAATTCGGTATGTGTATTTGCAAATAAAATATTTAGCTGAGAATCTAATCCTACATTTTCAACTCTTACTACTTGAGCAGTGTTGCTATTTGGCTCTTTACGTACAATTGCTAAACCATAAACGTGCATTAGGTGTTCTTCACTATCATTTGAGCGTCCACCAATAATTGCCAATTTTACAAAACAAGTAACGTTGATGTGAATGTACTTAACAAGTGCATATTTACCGGAAGGTGTTAAGACCTGAAAATTTATAAATTTGATACAAATTGTCGCATTAAACCCATTAGAATTTACCTTTTCCATTTTTTCTTCTTGTTGGGGTAGATCTGCTCTAAAGACTATGGCTTCCCCCAAGTGTTGTTCACCAGCATTGATAGAAAACTTCATGCCTGTATGTACAGCACGTGGTTCTAATCCTAAACCATCGGGATGGCTGTCTGACCATAAATAATTATTAGGTTGAATTAAAGAGTCTGGTGCAAAAGTCAGACGTTTTGCATAACCCATTCCGATGCTGCATAGTTTCAAAGAACGGCCACCAAAGAGACGCTCTTTTCGATCACTGGGACGTACACGATAACAAAATCCGGGCACAATCCTCGGATCGACGTAAGTTCCTGTCAAAATAATTTTTTTAAATGAAAAAGCCCCGCTTAAAAGAGAATTTTACTTACCGACAACTGGAATTTCGTAGGCTTCTAGTCCGGTCATAGTATATTTAGTAGGTATATCACCAATATCTGCTCCTCGTACAGTAACTCTTCGACACGTTTTTTGTATTCCTGGAGTCAAATAATATCTGTGATGTTTAAAATGAACGTTTATAACCTTTAGAACTTCCGCTGCTTGGGTTCCTCTCCTTTTTAATCCAATAACAATTCCACTAATAGGAGTAGGTTTCGCAACACCCGTTTCGTAGAGTTCGACTTTTCCGGTGAAATTAATTTTGGCTCTCTTTTTAACCCCATCTTTAGTAATTTCTGTATTCATTTCAACTTGAGGACCCTGCAAGAAAATTTCAAAGTGCAATTGAGAAGGATCTTTGAACAACTATTTGCTTACAATCTTCACAAACTTACGACTTATGATTGGGAGATCTAGAAGATGATCAGTTTGATGAATTGTGATGTCACCGTGATGGGACCTACCTAGCAGCAATTAATGGAGACAAGCACACAACGAAATGTTTTGCAAACAAAACAAATATAATGATAGATTTGCAGATTGCCTACCTCAATTTTTAAAATTTCCAACGTTCCTTGAGCTTCGTGATTTACATCAAATATCGTGAACTTATCTCCGTTCGAAACTAGTTCCAATTCAAATGCAAAACCTTCGGGACGGTTGTCGCTCCAAAAATAATTTTCGTTGTTGTTTAGGCAATTTTTGTTAGCGGCAAAAGTGAAACGGCGCGAGTATCCACGACCAATGCTCGTTAAAGTCAACGCTTTACCATCGAACAACGGTTCAGATCTGCGAGGTTCGTTTTCATCGTCTGGGCCTGATAAAGGTAAAATTTTATATTTAAATCCAGGACAAACCCGTTTATCAACATATACTCCAACAACTGGCATTTGGTGCGTTTTAAGACCATATATATTATAACTTGCTGGTAAATCTCCCAAAGTTGAAGCGTCCAATGTTATAAAAGAGGGAACTTTTGGGATTTCTTCTTGAAGAGTTTCAATTTTAATAAGAATTTCCTACGAAAAATTTGAAATTAACCACAAGTTCGAAGAAAGTTGGGCATAATATAGTAATACCTCCGGAATGTCCAATTGCTCTTCATTGTATACTTCATTGTACACTTCATTGCAGGTAGTAATAGGAGTAGGTGTAGGTCTTATTACTTTAGGAACCACTTCAGCCTGCAGAAAAAGATCGAGATTTAGAATGATAACGAACGATATGAGTATTTTTTGTTTTCTAGGGCGTTGCATAATAATTTGGTAATCTGCCTTTGTAATTAAAAAAAAAGTGTTCAAGGGTCATACAACTGCTGCATGAACTTCACGTTACTTATCATTTACTTAAAAGTTGTTTTTAACATTTGGGAAAAGTTTAGAAAAAAATAGAACGAAAGGGTCGCAGTTTGACCTCTTTACGCTATCAAATAATACTTTAATGACGTTACAATAATGTTAACGTATAAATATCGCTGTTGCAAAAGTTTAAAAATAATTTCCATTCTAGATTAATGTTAATTGTTCATGGGGGGTCAGAAAGAATGTAAACATTTTTATGATTCAACTCATTGACGTTAACAGCAATTACAAATAACTATTATCATTTTCAATAAATAAATTAGGCGGAAAATTGTAATATTGTACTAACCTGACGCGAGCGTGAAACGAAGGGATTTTCTTGCACCTCGACTGCATTTTCGAACAATAAGGAAGACGACGAAGGTATGCGTCTATGTTGTTGCCACACTCTTTGCAAGTTCGATAATTGAACTTCTTCGTCGATGGTATTTGCGAACATTTTTGTAACTGGAATAGGTAATTGAATTTGTTAGAAATAGAAACATAAATGTATGCATAAATAACGAATGTTTGCTTTTTTCTTATCGATTATAAATATAGAAAGTTACTATATTTGCGTGCTTGTTATCTTAATCCGTGCCCTAATTTGAGTTTCATTTTTAGCGTTTCAAGTAGGAGCCATTTTGAATAAAATTGATATAATTCTGTCTCAAAATAACAAAATATTACCAAGAGATCTAAATAGAATCAAAATATGGAGCATACAAATGAAAGTGGATCGCAGGATAATACCTACAGAAGTTACGGATTCCCAGATATAACTGTTCACGAAATTTTTGTCACATTGATTGATACACAGACAGACAGTAAAAAATGTTCAAATAAGTCGATCAGGCCCGGAACTTCTAAATTTCGACTTTGGTTTCCTATTTCCTAATAACAATACGCAAATTGTCAACAGATGGCTCTGCATCGGATCAAAAATATCCAAAAATAAATGCATGGGGTTTGAGATAACTTTTTAGTATTTATACAGCACATCTACACGATCTATTTTAGATTAGAAACGTAATAGTACATCAAAATGCACTTTCAAAATTTTTTCGACCACACCAGCTTTCTCTATTTTGTACAAAAACGCAATGTAGACGCGCCTCTAGGACTTTCGATAATTTGTTTAAAAGGCTCGATTATCGGTCTGGCCATCAAGTCGCTCAATGTAAAATGGAGAGAGCTTAAGAATGTCTATGTGAATGCGAACGAGTTCCTCTTTCTTTATCAATTGTGTCATCATTAAGAGGGAACTTGTCGGTGCATAACTGAGCGGTCGGAGGCCACCATTTTTAACCAAAATGGCAGTCTCATACTGCGAGTTGTTGGGATAAATTATCTTTTGTTTTATCGCTCCCGGACTTAAAATAGAATATTTTGATTGGCTGTCATTAGCTACGTTGTATTTTATCTGTGGGTTATCTGAAATCTGTCAGGACTTACTACAAAAATAGTTACTTCATTTTTAATTTGAATTAAATATTTTAATCGATTAAGTACTTTGTATGCACAATAATGCAGTTTATAAATATTCAGATTTTTATGGATTTGTTGAAATATTACTCAGAAAAACCAAACGAGGCAAAAAAGAATTGCAAATGCAACTTGGAATTTCATTCATTACTTTTTTTTATAAACATTAATAAAAATCTCAAAACAATTGACGGCAAAATTGTAAATTAATAGGTCTGTTTATTTGTCTGCTCTAATTGATCCGAAATTGTTTGTTTGTCCTGCTCTTTTGCACTAATTTTCCCTATTTGTCCTGCTCTAATGACGTCACACTTGGAGCAATTGGAGTAAATAGAGCAGACAAATAAACATACTTATTAATAACGATAATACGCTAATTAAAACAGGTATATATGGGTATATACATTAGTACGATTAATGTAGTAGTAAAGTAGTAAGTACTTGAACAATAATGGTTGCATTAAACTTTGGCATTCGACACCTAAGGACACCTCTAGCTATTAATTGTACTTGAAAGTGATTATAATGACAAACAGACAGGAAGTGTAGAATTAATAGATTAATAGAAAAAACTAAAAATCTGTACAATGGTTCCAGTTGTTAGTTTTACCTTGATTTTACGTAACACGTCAACTGTTATTTATAAACATGATAAAATTAGCCGGGACTTGGGGAGTCTGCTTATCAGTTATCTGTCTGCCATAAAACTTATAAGTGGGCCCCAAATATAGGAGTATTATTACATCAGTAGTAATTATATAGGAAGTCGCAAAATCAAATAGTTCATCCTCTTGATCAATGAACCCTCTCAATATTAATTTATCACGATTTAAAAAAAATTATTTATATCTCAATTAAGAATCGTTTAATAAGGCCTTCGAACCATTTTGATTATAGCTCAATACAAGTGGAGTGGACGAGAAGTCCAAAAAGGGCCGATTATTTCAGGTCAGGTTTCGATCGAAATATTTACTGCAGCTTTTCTTTTTTTAAGACCTTCCATAAAAGGTACCACTCGTGGGTCGAGGGGGCTACCCACTTACATATAATTGCGCAAGACTTGTGCTTGTTTATACAAGCACATAAGGGTGCGTCCTAAATAATTAGGACGCACCCTTATGATTTCGCTATTTAATTATTAAAACCCGAGCTAATCGATTTTCCTTCTGCTCCGTACGATATATTATGTAATTTTAAATCTTTGTCTAGCCAACACATGTAGCTAAGCCACGCCCCCACAAATTTATGATTGCGCAGACGAGTGAGCGCAACAACCAGTTTCACACGATATATGTAATAATGTATTCATAAAAGTACGTCAAGCTCAAATAAGCTCAAGTAGAATTGTACAAAATTGAAAATGAAGTTTTAAGATGGCAAAAGGGCAATAACATAATTGTACTTAGATGGTCTTCATTTATAAAAACAAAAATTATAAGGAATCAAGAAATTGTTGGTTAAAATTATATTTGCGTGAGTGTTGTAAACCTGGTTTTCAAAGTTTGACCAACGAAAAAATTATATTCGAATATCATTCGTTTCTTGGGGGCGTGGCTTAGCTGCATCTGTTGGCTGGACAGAGATTAGTAACTTAGCTCTTAGTAATTATTAACATTTACTAAATTGTATAAACATGTGGTCCACATTATTTTTACGATAATTTCAAGGCTAATTTTTCATGGTGCAATGCCAAATTTTATTCAATAAAAAATGCAGCAATTAAAATTAAGTCGTAGAGCGGTGAGGGGATGAGTGAAATTTCGGTGCACTCTGTGGGTATGGGTATTAATTCTATAAGCAGTTATTTGTTAATTTGGGGGAAATTAGTGGGTTATGAGGAAAAAAGTTGACAAACCGGTTAATAATTTGGGTTCTTAAAAAATGTCAAAACGCGTATTAATAAGAAGGGGTGGATTTTTTTAAACTGAAAAGAAATCTTCCAAGCTAGGGGCAAAATTGAAATAAAATGAAATACCCCTAGGAAGAAATAACTAGAATACAACTATACAACCCTCGTTTGGTAACTTGTAAAATTACAATTAATTTTAAATCAATAATATTCTCACCTAATTGAATATTTAGCACAACTGCACAATTAGGAAGTCGAGACAAAACTAAACAAATTAAAACAAATTCTGAAACTGAAATACAAATAGATCGCCGCTAAGTCACGTGCAACCGTAGCTACGTTTAAAATCGAATTGACGGAATTGACCTGGTGCCTGGTGCTTGTCTCAGGCGCACTTTATCCCCCTTCACCACTTGCCATTCCCATTAACACGCATCGTCTTCGTGATATTCACTGAAATCTGAAATATTATGCCAAAAAACAACGACGTAATTGGTAATTCGTGACCGTTATCTCTAATCTTTACGTCTACTATTATTACTCTATCGATGTGACACGCTTATTGGTCTTATTACTTTCCAATTAATAACTAATGCAATATCAGATAATAAGGGCACACTCTAGGAAACCGGAAATGAAAATTGAAGCGTGTTTTTATTATATGAAAAATATTTTGGGACAGAAATCAAAAGTTTTTTTGTAAAAAAAATTTGTTTACGTCTTTCGACGATAAATTCTTGATATTTATAACTGTAAACATAATTTATTACAGATAATGCAATTTATGAGCAAAAAATAGTCGTCCGCTATTTTTTTCATGTCTTTATTTTTTTTTCTATATACAGGATGTACAAATACCGTGTAACTAAAGGTAAACGACCGACTGTCTAATCCAACGATTAATAGCTTAATTCGGCTTAATAGCGTCCGTTGATAAATTTTGGCTAATCCATTGTTTTTCTAGACGCCCTATTTATAGTAGGTATCAGAATTGGTTCATTTTATCGATTACTTTATTATACAGCATATCCACGATATTGCTAGCCCACATAAAATCGATATGGTTAAAATCGCTGTATGGTATTAGGTAGCTCTCCACAACATTAGGAAGTCTCTTTTCGAGTATTTCGACGTCCTGCAAACAAAAAAGAGGGAATAGAGGTGATGTTAATATCTGGAAATCACTTGCACCCCTTTAGATTTTGAGCTACGAAAATGGTAACTTTGTTGACAACCGGTATATTAGACTTACTTGGGTATTCACCAATTGATCGTTTTTAGCATAGTACAAAGCAACAGGACTTGTTATTTTATTCAACTTGTAATTTGGAGGAAATATGGAGTTGTATTGCGCCATGTTTCTTAAAAGACCGTAATCGTAGTAGCTAAAAGTTCCTAAAAAAAGAGAAATGAGTCATCAGGTACTTTTATACCGGGTGTAGAGGGACAACGGACCAGGAACCAAGAGGTTATTAATGACGAATAATTTTGAATTTTGTTGCAGTGAGCGCTTCTCATTTTATCAAAACTATATTTTTAGCAGCTATTTCCCTATGTACTATCCAAAACCATTCTCCACATCTCCACCCGGTATAACAATCTCGGCAGTTATTTTTTAAATTTTTGAGCAACCCTCACTTGTTTAAGACGATACATACCGGAATTCACTAGTTGGGCATAATGTGTCAACTGATAAGAAGAAGCTCCAGCAGGCGATCCTTTTAATATGGCCGGTAGAGCGGTCTAAAACCCCACATAAATTAAAATGTTAAACACCTTACATCTTCTCACCCTATTTAATTGTTTCGAGTCATATCCTACAGTTAAAAAGAGCCCATTCGTACACATTTCAACTGAAATAGCTTGCTCTTCGCATAGAGCTTTACTTGCCATATTAAAAATATCACTGTTTGGTAAAACTTCGTTCATTCCAATAGTTCCTAGCATAAACTGTCCATTTTGTGTTAATATATTCATTTTTTACCTATGGTTTTCTTACATTTAACTGGGTTCCAAAGAGCGAAAGTGCTCGGAAGAAGGGATTTTTTATATGAGACATAAAAGCGACCGGAGCAAGAGCAGTCATTAAACGAATTTTTTCGTTAAATTGAGGTCGTACGGAAGCCATCACGAAGAAACTAGTTGTTCCTTGCGAGTGTCCCACGTAAAATAGTTTGTCCTCTCCTGTAGTCTCTAATATATAATTAATTTTAGCGGGAAGATCGTAAACTCCAATTTCGTGCCAACTGCAAAATTTTCTTTTAAATCAATACCGTAAAGGGAAGAAATTCCGAGACATACAAAAATTCAATACATTTTCTAGTAGGGTGGTTGATGTAAATAAGGAGAAAAGACGCAACTGCGTGTTAATTTTGTATGTCTCGAAATGTGTTCCCACATACTGTCTAATATACTTTACTCAAATTACCTGAATTGCCAATAGCGAGAGCTTGTGTCTGGATTTAATTTGACGTGTTTTCGTGAGTGCGTAGTTCCACGTGCGTTACCCAACCAGACATCGTATCCTGCATCTGCTAAGATAAACGCTAGACTTTTTTCTCCAGTTACAACCCAACTTTCCGCCGAACTCAAAAGTCCGTGCATTAATAAAACTGGAGGTCTGCCAGTTTCAGTATCATTTTTCTTCCCATACGGAATTCGCTGCATATCCAAAAGATATCCATCTTCTGTTTGTATATCTTTGTGATCTTCGACCGAGTAACCATTGTCTAATATGATGTCTACCTAAATGTTTGTTGCAAGATGAACTTTAGTTTTTACTAAAATCGCCTAACTTAAACTTACCGCATATCTATGGTCTTCGGTTTGCACTGTACCGATTATTATTCCACTAGAAAAAAGCACTATTACTGCAGCCAAAACTGGCATTTTGAAAAAAATACCTATGTACTACCTCTCTGTTACTAATTAGAAATAAAATGACTTGTTTTCTCCAACAAACTCTCTGTAGAGTTAGTAATTAAAGTGTAATCATCAAATTACTTAAATGTCATTAAAGTTATACAACAGCGAATAATAATAGGTAACGGAAGGTCGTTGAAAAAAATGAAAAGAGTATTTTTGGGGTAAATTTATGGTAGAATTTATACAGTGTGTCCGTGTCCATCGCACCAAAGTGGGTAAAATTGTTACAACGTAAGGTTTGTTTATTTGTCTGCTCCAATCATGGTAAAGTGTGACGTCATTAGAGCAGGACAAATAGGCAAAATTAGTGCAAAAGAGCAGAACAAACAAACGCTTTAAATTTACTCGTTTTTAGACGGTAAGTTTTAACGATTTTATAAAAATTTGTTCATTTTAGTGCGGACACGCTGTATGTGACATTAATAACTAATTGACGTGTTTTATAATTGCACGATCAGCAGTTCGAGTACTCAAACGTCAAAGTTGCAGTTTGAACAAATTAGCACGTAGATTTGTTCTCGAACATAAACTTCATGCACCGAGTAGCGAGGTGGTGCATATAGATCGTGTTCAAGCAGATTTAAGCTTGTTCGAAAACCGCGTACTCGAACAAAGAGTGCAATTAAAAAACACGCCAATTACATATTTATATACACGGAAAAAATTTAAACACGCAAGGTGATCCTTAAAATTCTAACCATCGGGGTGTTAAATTTTTGTCTGGACACTATCCCAAAATCTGTATCAAGTGTTATTTTCTATATTGTAATAATGTTGAATAATGCATTTTTGACTTTGTACATAGATAATTGAGAAATAACAAACGGTTTAAAGTTTAAATACTTGAAATTGAACAAAATTGTCGTACACTTAAACTTGTCTAATTACCCTTCAATTATAGAAATGCGTAATAGCTACTTTAAATTAAAACTCAAATAAAAATATTTGGTGTAATTCGTAAATATTGCAGTAAACAGAGTTGTCACAAAATCTACTATAGAAAGCTCGCAACTAATTACTTTAAAAAAATTAGCCAATTCCAGTTAATAATTTTAGACTCTTCATTTGAATTAGTACATGCTATTTGAAAAAATTTTGTTTGGACAAATTTATTTTTTATATAAGTTTTATTGAAGATAACGTCATTATATACACAGACAGCACTTTAGATTTGAATAAATATTGTTATTATGACTGGAATTTTTTTAAAACTTTTTCGTACGTAGTAGTAATTTATTGTTGTTGATTTTTAATGTATTTAATTATAAATTAAACGTTACATACAAGTAAACAACAACAGGCAACACACTTTACGTTGAGACACACAGTGTGAAATAATTTATAAAAATAGTAACAGTATAATGATAATAAACAATGAATAAGGTCCATTTAAGCAGCAACTATCCAAATGAAATAGCCGTTTTTCTCACAGCAGCACTAAGCAAAGCATTAGTATCGGGTTGTTCTTTCATTATGTCAATTTTAACCCATTGTAAACTTTGCGAAGATTGTCTTATTGCACTTAAAACGGCTTGAACGTACAATCCATCGTCAAAACTTGCTGCTAAGCACACGGGCTCCTTAATCCAACCAGCCTTTTCCTTAACGGGAAGAAAGGCTTCCTTAAGCGAACCCACCATTTTACACAAACCTTTAATTAGTGGACGAGGTAAACTCAAGTTTGAGACAGGGCACTGTAAGTCCTCCACATCCAAATATAATACTTCTTCATTATTTTTATTACGACGACCAAACAAATCACCACCTCTTACGACCAAATATGCATTGTTACCACAAACTGTGACTTCTTGTTGAAAATTACTGCAAGCTGTGTGGCTGTTTAGAGTTGCAGTTACCAAAGTACCTCTTTCTAACTCAAGTTGAAAAGTACAAAAATCAGGAGCCGATATTTGACGAATTCCACTAATATTTTGGGTCGTTTTTGTAAAAGTTTTCACCACACCGTGAACACGTACAGCTTTTTCGCCGACTAGATACGTAACTAGGTCGATAACGTGGCTACCGATTAAGTTTAAAACTCCACCACCCATCAGGTCGTCACATCTCCAATCGTAACAATCAGAATCACTAAAGAGTCTACCACTATGGATACGTATATCTATCAAATTAATATTTGGACCCAGGTAGTTATCCTGAATAGCTTTTCTCATATATGAAAACGCAGGTAAAAATCGAAACGAATGATTAATGAGAGAAATTAAACTCGGATAATACTGACCAGCTTTTACCATTTTAAGTGCATCGGATTGACTTAACCCGGCAGGCTTATCGCACACTACATGTTTGCCAATTCCCAAAGCTTTAACAGATATTTCTGCATGAAGATTTGGAGCACATAAAACAAATATTAAATCCACATCTTTTCGTAATAAAACATCGTCTATTTTGTTTGTGAAGAACGGTATATCGAGCTGTTTCGCTAGCTCTTGAGATTCTTGAATTGTACGACACCAAATGGCTTCTATTTTAAAGCCGTTTTCTTTTAAAATTGGAATTAGCACTCGAACTTGAGAACCCGAACCAAATACACCAATACCAGGTAACATTTTTAAAATTAAAACTTTATTGAATACAATAATTAGGGGTTATGTTTTGACAATAGTTCACGAGTACTTAGTTAACCAGCCGCAAGATGTCGCTTAAACACAAAATTTGAAATTTAAGAAATAAAGTAATATTGATAATATCAACAATTTATTCATATCAATCCTCATAAAACGGTGCAATAAAATTTTCCAAATAAAAACGTATATATAGTAAGTACGAATACAGTATTTTCACTATTATTGATGACTGAGATTCGTCACGTTTTCCGACCGCTTCTTTCCTTGGAAGCGTCCAACAATTTAAAAGCTGGTAAATAAGTTTCTTCTGCATTAATCACTTTGAGTAGTGATGGATTCTTAGTTGTATTTATTGAACTACCCAAAGAAGTATAACCGTAGTCGTATAAATTACAATAGGGTACGTGCATTTGCAATAAATAGTCCCATACGTCCGAATAGTGCCAATCTAAAATCGGACTGCATCTTACTATCTGTGGCCAATCGGGATCGGTCATCTACAATCAAATAATTATAGTTAAAGTAACATAATATTTCTAATAACTCACCTGAAATGGTTTTAAATTTTCCGAAAATGGGTCTGTACGTCTAGTGCCCATGAGACACGCTTTCATATGAGGTTTTTGTTCCAAAACATACGCCAAAGACTCTTTTATATTTTTACAAAGAGTTAATACCTCCAAGTCATAACCTTTCTCACACCGACGAATAAAATCATTCAGTTCGGGAAACGGATCGGAATATTCTATGTATATACAAAATAATTTCTTGCGGTACTTCGGGTATTTATTTTTAAGTACCGCTAGTACCAAATGAAGTAATACTGTACAATCTTTCCCACCATTAAAACTCATAAATACGTTTTGAGGTCCATACTTTGTAAAACAGTCTTCAATTACCTACATTTGAAAAATTAAAAAATTTATTTTGCAAGATAAATCTACTTTTTACCTACATTTATAGCATTTTTAATGTGGTCATAGTTACTGTTATAGACCTTATTCACAATATCATTTTCAAATCCAGGTTCTTGGTTTAAGTTACGTAAAAATGGACATAAAAGTGTTTCGAAGGACTGCTTTATTATATCCAAATCGTCTACCATGAGTAGCACGCCTTGCACATAAATAACTGGGTATTTTGTTACAAGTGCAGTTCGCAAAAGTTTTGAATTTGTGATCGTATTTCCACTGGAGGTAATTTTGTGTAAAGCACACAAAGCAATTAATTCGGCATTAGTAACGATTTTTTCATTAAATACTTTGGCAAGACTTTGACATATTTGGTTTTCAAATTCACTGCCTATTCCTCCTACGATAATAGTGATATCGAATTCTTTTAGACAATTTTCAAGCTCTCGTGACGCAACCAATATATTCGAAAAATTTTCTATTTTAATTATACTATAATTTAGGTTTTGTAATTGTTCACTTATATACTGCACTTTTAAATTTGTCTGGTTTAAGAAAAAAAGAGCTGCTGTCTTGCATGCCATTTCACTGCAAATTGACGTACGATGGTAAAAAAGCCAAACACCATTGATAAGAATCGACCATGAATTATTTAGTTAAATTAGTAAAACAGGCAAAGTAATAAAAAACTGATAACAGCAGCAATACATAGTATTTATTAACTTTCACAACGTATATTCATTCTAGCGGAAATACGAGGTTATGTTGATTTTTAAACAAATTTTTCGTTTCTAGAATAGGTTATTAACCATTATACATAAATTTTACGCTTTATCGCACGTTTTAAATTCAAGCACCGCAGATACTGATAACTATGCTAATTCTTGTAATTTAAGTGTAAATTTTAGGTTAGGTATGATTCATACGGAACCTAAAATACATTCATACTGTATGAAGGTTTTGAATTTTGAACGCACTACATCCTAATTAATCATTATAATTGATCGTCAAGTAATAAAAATACAGGAAATTCACAAAAGAGTATTTTAAAGACGAAATATCATATTTATAAGGGTCAAAATTAAATTATACGCCCGAGTGTTGATTGTACCTTTTCATATTCGGTTCTACAATTTTAACTTATCGATATAAAGTAGATGTTTCAAAACTTTGGGCACAGAACAAATAACTGTCAACATTCAAGTATCTAGTGCACCATAAATACTAGCATTTCGTCTTTTGAACTTCTTACAAGTTGAAGGACTTTCTTCAGGCACATCTGATGTCTTTTCAAGACTCTCATCAACAGAATATGATACACTATCATTTATACTAGAATTTCCTTCAGTATCGAACTCAAAGTTGCAATATTCAAATTTCGGCTCTGGCAAACTCATGTTGGGTTTTGAAGGAGTGCTACACAATGCTTCGGCACTTTTGCTAATCACACCTGATTCATCACAAGTTTTACGTACAGTAAACGCATTTAACAGTATGAGAGGGTCATCGACTGTAAGCTTTTTACAAAATAAATTTGTTTGTGAATTCATCAGTGGTTGAGGTTGGTCACTATTTTTTTGAACATTTTCAGGGTCATATCCAGGGGATGTTTTGCAAAAATTTTCTGGAATTAACAAGTTTTCTGAAAACTTGATTAAAACTGATTCTTTTTCCTCTTCAGAAGGAGTGAACTCAAATCTAAAACGTACAAGTTAGAATTGCTTCGATTTTCCATCCAATCCAAAAATATCTCACCTCTCTGTTGATCCTAAACCTGGCATGTAGTTATTGTACGTTTTTACACTTAACAAATGGTTGGTTAAATTCAAAATGGTCAACCATTCTAAGTCGTACGAAAGTTCAATTTTGCGATTTGGATCATGTTCGACGTCAACAACTTGTAAAAACCTCCTTTTTGGTAAGCACTTATCGAGAGCTAAAAATTTAGTTACTTTATTACTCGAGTGATGTACCAGAGCCGAAAATTTGCAGTGTAAATGAGCTGCAAACCAATATTTAGGTTGTAAATAGGCGAGTAATTCTTCACAGGGTTTGCTACCCAAACTTCCACTCTCAATATCGTCCCTGCAAAACTTAACTGTAGAAAATTACGACACAGTAAGATGTACTTACCTAAAAAAGGGTTTAAACCTTAGCAGTTGTTCTACATCACCATAATTACAAATTTCAGTTGGCCAATCGTGAGATAAAAATATATCAACAGTTGGTGTGAGTTGTTTTAATCTATACACTTCTAAGTTGCGTATGTGATAAACGCTACGTTTTGTATCGTTATCGTATGGTGGTTTTTCAAAGTGTCCTTTGAAGTAGTGGTGGCTTTTGTAAATCCCCGACAATCCCCCGATTCGAATACCTACATGATTTTAATTTACCTCGGGAAATTAATATCCAATTTGTAACATACCTGCAACGTCGACAACACCCGCATAACCTAAATAATAAATATTAGGTGCAACCCATCCACCATACGGTAGCTCTTGTAAATAATTCGAAGCTTCGTGATTACCTCCAATAAAAATTGTTAAGAGTGGGGCTTGTTTTTCACCGTTGTAATATCTGTAAACACACAACTAAGCTCTTTACCTATTATTAACTAACTATTCTTACTTATAAAACGAACAAATGTCCTGATATTTCGGTGGTACCGCCATGCACTGTAAATCTTGTTCATTACGAGACGATTGAAAGTCACCACAACAAATCAAAAGATCGATTTTTATCCTATGCTCTGTTTCTAATAATTGAAGGGTATCGTAAATTGTTTCTAATTCACCGTGAGCACAACCTTCGATTGCAATTTTCATGTTTACGAATTACAAAATCGAACCATACGAAAACAAAATTAGAATTTATTGAGGTTATGACAACAATTAACAATAAATTATAGGATTTGCTTTTAGGCTTATCGACTATTTGAACAAATAAGAATTTGCACTTTTTAAATTAATATCAAGGCCACAAAACTCATTTTGAAGTTTATAGGGTTTAGGGTAGAGATGGGCGGTCCGGGTCTGTAAGTGGAACCATAGAGTAAATAATAACTAGAGAAACAACCTAACGTGTATATCTGTAATGCTAAATTTGTACCGAGATTTGAGATTTTCTCGTTGGCCATCTGTAGGTCGGTATAAAAAGAAAGAATTTATAAGTCTGTTAAGAAAGGGTCAAAACTTTACTCAGTCGGGTACGTCATCATACGTCATGCTTTACGTTACATACACATACCCACGCATACGAAGAGAAGCTGCGTTGTTTAGCACGGTTATCGCAAAGGCTTGGCGAGTAAGTATCGAATTTCTAGATAGTAACGCATTCATAGTTTCAACAAACGGATTTTTATTTTTTAAACGCGAGTATTAAAGTAGCAAAATTATTTCAAGGAAATTTATCGACTATAATTAATTTCTGTAAGGTTTATAACAATTAAGTAATACAAAATACTTTTGCTACCTGTTAATAATGCTTTTAATTACTATTATTAAAACAAAACTATTTTTTAAATTATTACCTATCACCCCAACCCCAAAGCTAGCACCACCCCCGTTTCCAAAATACGACCACTTAAAGACGGGGTGGTTTTCAGAGGTACCAAAAGCTAGCTCTGCAATCTACTGAGCTAGCACCCAAGTCTTAAAGCTAGCACCACCACCCCTACGAAGATAATGAGGGTTTAAAAAAAAACCATTATCCATAAAAACCTACCTGAAAACCAATTTTTGATTCATTGGAATTTTTTAATAAAATAATTAAGAAATTAAGAAAAGTCTTCTGGTTTGTATACCACGTTCCAATCAAAAGTGTTACTGTTGTAAGGATAGGGACTTACTAGCTTTCTTGCACACACGTTCATTCTACTTAGCGCGATCCTTTACTATCGGCGCTTCGTTGCCAGCTTATCTTCAAATTTTATAACGTCTTTACAATGAACCCTTTTTTCCGTATAAAATATTTTTAATAAATTTAATAAACAGATGTACGATATTTATTTACCAATTGTAATTATTTAAGTTTTATAAATGATTTAAAATTAAACCAGGCATTGCTGTTCCCTTTCCCTATGCTTACAACAGTAACTCTTTTAATTGGAACGCGCTTTAGTGAAAAATAATTTTGTACTTGAAACGGTAGGTACAGGGCACAGAAGTTTCTCGAAATATATTTTAGATACTAATACTAACTGGTAACTGGTATGTTTAAAATAAGAATTGGATTTTCGTTTTCTATTACTTTCAGCGCTTTGATGATCGTATAACTCCTACAGAGTGAGTCGTTAGGATCGCACCAAACTCTAGGAGCGTATTCTACACGTAAATAAAAGACAAAAATAACCCAAAAGTTGTTTTCTGATTTTCGCTTGTTTTTGAGTTACAACCCTTTAAAATTCAACAATAATTTTCAAAAATACCTCCACGGACCTCCAAACATTGTCTCACTGGTTTACACGTACCTAAATATAAGACAAAATAATCCCAAAAGTTGTTATTCGATTTTCACTGGTTTTTTTAAATTTTGCTAAACATCCAAGGTGTATGTAAAAATCGGAAAACAACTTTAGGGTTCTTTTTCTCTTATATTTAAGTGTAGGTAAGTGAGAAAATGTTTGGAGGTCCATGGAAATATTTTTTAAAATTATTGTTGAACTTTAAAGGACTGCAACTCGTAAACAAGCGAAAATCGGATAACAACTTTTAGGTTTTGATCTGAAAAGTATTTCAAGTAGATTTTTGATTAAAAAAAATTTAGGTAATCATGACAATTGAGAAAAACTAATTTCTGTTTAGGTAAAGTGCCATTTAGGTCAATAATACAGCAACATTATATAGAAAAGTTGTTCAGAATAAGCTAAATTTCAAAAACATTGACCCACTTTGATAAAATCAGTATTTTGGGTCCCCAGTTTGACTCCACAATATAGGTGTAATCGATCAAAAATTTAGGAATCTCGTTTTGATGTTTTGGGATGCCGCTCTGCTTAATCTGGAAAGACTTTCAAGCAGATTTTTAAAATCAAAGCGGTCGTGGGAATTTAAAAAACTAGATTCTGTTTAGTGTTTAGGTAAAGTGCCATTTCGGTTATCGATATGACAAAATGTTATTGAAAAAAGTTGTTTATTAGAATAATATGAAATTACGACTTAATGCAAAATTTCCAAAATATTGGCTCACTTGATGATTTTATGATTCGTTTTCTACTCGAATTTATTACAAAATTTTCTTTCAGCCCGTAAACAAAACAGCAATCGTTGACCATCGTCATCTAACGAACAAGTAATATGCAAGTTAATTAGGTACACAATCGAATACAAATAAATACTTGAAGACTTGCTTTTCATGTCGGATAATAATTCAACTTTTCGTAAATTTGAATGAAAAACGAAATTAATATCAAAGTCAGCCAATGTTTTTGAAATCTTTCATTGAGAGTCATAATTTCATATTCTGAACAGCATTTCTCAATAACATTTGGTCATATCCAGAACCGAAATGGTACCTACTTTACCTAAACAGAAATTTTTTTTCAATGGTCCTGACGTCATTTTTTAAACACTTTAACACTTTAATTATTCCATTAAAAAATTACAATACGACGAAAAAATTGGATTTCGGGTGGTTGCTATCCCAGTAGATTCGATCCCCCAAATCTAGATCGGGGGGCAAGATTTTCTTTCAATCCCCATTATCTCTGTAGCTCAGTCGATTGCAGAGCTAGCTTTTGGTACCTCTGAAAACCACCCCGTCTTTAAGTGGTCGTATTTTGGAAACGGGGGTGGTGCTAGCTTTGAGGTTGGGGTGTTAGGTGTGTACTTTAGCCTTTAGCGAGCTCGGTTTTCAGAAGAAAATATTCACTGGGGGAAGGGAGGGGGCAGGTTAACGGACCCACCACCTTAAGAAAGTTCTAAATAATTTTAATAAAATAATTTAAAAAAATAGTTTTGTTTTAATAATAATAATTAAAAGCATTATTAACAGGTAGCAAAAGTATTTTGTTTTACTTAATTGTTATAAACCTTACAGAAATTAATTATAGTCGATAAATTTCCTTGAAATAATTTTGCTACTTTAATACTCGCGTTTAAAAAATAAAAATCCGTTTGTTGAAACTATGAATGCGTTACTATCTAGAAATTCGATACTTACTCGCCAAGCCTTTGCGATAACCGTGCTAAACAACGCAGCTTCTCTTCGTATGCGTGGGTATGTGTATGTAACGTAAAGCATGACGTATGATGACGTACCCGACTGAGTAAAGTTTTGACCCTTTCTTAACAGACTTATAAATTCTTTCTTTTTATACCGACCTACAGATGGCCAACGAGAAAATCTCAAATCTCGGTACAAATTTAGCATTACAGATATACACGTTAGGTTGTTTCTCTAGTTATTGTTTACTCTATGGTGGAACTGAATCATTCGAATCCGTTCCAACAATGGATCCGTTCCATCGGACCCGTTCCGCGGATCCATTACGGAGACGGAGACATTGGATTGGAACGCTGGAATCTGAATCGTTTACAAGATTGCAAGATTCGTTCCATTTTCCATTCATTCTTTATTCTTTTTCTTTGATTCATTCGCCTTTAGCTTTAGAACGACTTTCTTTAGAAATTGTTAAACATATTTTTGTACTGTGAAATTAAGTAATTTTTTATACCGAAATAAACTTTTTTTGTTATAATTTATTTATTTGATAATAGTTTCATAATTATTGTTTTAGACGTGCATTCACTGTATAATAAAGGTTTTAATTCAGTTAAAAAAATAAACCTCAATTGTAAATTAAATTATTCTCTTATTAAAAAAACTGCTAGAAGTAAAGTTGTGAAGTTTCATTCAAATTTCAAAAATATTCAAATCAAATCAAATCCACTTCGGATCCATGGAACGAGGAACGAGTTTAATTTTTCGTTCGGATTCGGACCGACTCGTTCCACTGACGGACTCGTTCAATTGGAACGGGTCGGACCGGAACGACACAACACTAGTTTAGGGGTCGTAGGTCGTCTGCATCCCTAACTTGATTTACGCATTATCTCAATAGTTTTGAATATAAAAATAAAACTCCTGCTAATTTAGTTAAATAATTCTAGAAATTATCCCGAAGGTTATAATATAAAGCACTAATTTATACATTGTACATAAAAAATTGTATTACACAGATATCACTTTTACACAATGAGTTTAATAATATACAGCTTACAAAATAGGTGATTATGAAGTTTTTGAATAGAGAATTAAAATAATAGCGAGCACAAAATCATATATAATAAACTAAAATGCATTAAATAATGATAGAGATAAGACACTAGAAATAATTAATTTTGCTCATCAATTAATGTCGGGCTAACTTGACCATCATTGATTATATTTTTACCATTTGCAATCGGGCTACCATCGGAACTAGTAATTGAATTAAATTGTTGTTTATTCCTCAATTCAAATACCTGCTGAATAGCTTCACGAAAACACAAAAAATTATAATCGATGACACCTGCAAAATATAAAGTTATAAAAGATCGAACAAATTCATAAAATTTACCTTTGTGATCAAAATTATCTTCTCGTAATATACAGATTAAGGCAAGAAATTTGTTGACTTCCCGTAAATATAAGACAGTACCGTTATTAAGTTTAATAAGACTGAAGCTTTGTTCATCAAAGGCCATCATTTCGGGTTCTTCTCTAACGCTACAACTTCAAAATTTATTAAACCATTTACAAACGATGCACCTCATAAGCAGTTAATCACCCGTAAATCCACGAAACGTCGATTACAACATCAATCATGTCGCAACAAAGTTCGTAGCTCTGCATGTCTACGGGAGTCGAATCGGTTGCAATATAGATTTTTGATACAACATCGAACAGAAATGACTTTTCAATAGCCGAATTCTAAAAACACAAAATAACCCAATGTTAAATTGCAAATAGTATTTCGAAATGAAGTAGCTTCAAAGTATTTACTAACGGTGTTTAGTATGTTGAGCAGATTTTCTAACGCAGGCAATTGTACAATCAACTTTTGTACAACTTTAGAGAAGGCTTCAAATATCGAGTGGTCGTAAATTGAAGTTAAATGAAAGCTCAAATGAATCTGATCATAACCAGCATCAGCTAGATCGTCTGTTGCCCTTTGATGTATATCCCTCTGAGATTCCATTTTAAAGTCGTCGCCCAAACCGTCTACTTTATGGATAAAAACTTCAAACTTAATATTTTGGTTTACTTTATAAGCCTTAGTTACAGTCAGGTGTAATTTATTTAGAGCTTCTATGTAATCGTCCTAAAAAAGTTTCGTTGAAAAATCAGAAATTCAAGAGTTACAAGCTACCTGTGCATCAATTACAAAAACTAAAGCACCACAGCCACCAAAAATCATTTCCGAATCAAAGGAGTCATCGAAAAAATCTATCTGGCCGGGAAAATCCCAAATTTGAAATTGTACAAAACTCGAATTATTAATATCATCTTTAACTATTTTATTTGTACTTTCTAAAAAAAGAGTCTCATTAGGAGACATTTTATGAAAAACGACTTTTTGGATCGAAGATTTGCCAGATCTAAAACAAAACATTTAGTGCCAGTCGTTTTTAGGGATATGTTTTCTTAACCTCCGCAGGCCCATGAGTAAGATTCTCGGTTTGTGATCACCCGTAGAACACGAATTAACATCTTGTTCTCCATCAAATGTACTATAACCAAAATCTTTGGGAAATGAGCCCGCATGACCGTCGAAAGCACTAACTTCTTCGTCGTCTTGATATGACGACTAAAAAAATAGTTATCTAAAATACGCCTTAACCTCACAATTTTGAATACATACCATGGCACTAAAATTTTACTAAAATATATTCGCAAAATTACAAAACAGACATTTATTTTATTTTAAAAATGAACAAGTCCTTAGGATTAACCATAATCGAAAGTACGTAAAAAAGAATTTTACATTATTTATCATGTGACACACGATTGGGACGTATATCTACAAATATAAATGTACAGATTTCTGTAATACCAACGTCATTTAAATATCAAATTTCTGTATTGGAAAAATATTTGACGATAATGTAATCATTTGTAATTAATTGTAAATGTTTTTATATTAATTTACTTGCACTATCTGGAAAGTTTAAATTCCATTTTAATTTGAGATGAACAGTTAAGTTGTACCTTCAGTTCGCCAAGGATAAAAAGATAGTGACTTAAAGTAAAAAGTTTATCTTAAAAAATATACAAAAATATCTCTGTTAAGCCAAAGGTAGATGACAAAATTAATATATAAATATAAAATTAAACTTCACGCGAAGTTGTAGATTTAGGTTTATCTTTAACAACTTTTTTACACGCAGTTGTACATTTTTTCTCTTTCACAACTTTTTTACGCGTACTAGGACATTTAGGTTTTTCTTTTACTTTTTCATCGCTATCTGTTTTCATTAGCGTCTCGAGAAATTTGCAGTTTGATTTATATTTTTTACTGTGAGCGGGTTTCGAATTTGAGCATTCCTCTCTCGACTGTTCTTCTAGCTTTTCGCATGCTTCAGTACTTGTACTACTAGCATTGCTGGCTGTTGTCTTAATGTGTGTGTTATTATTTGTAGTTTTTGCAAGCTCACTATTCAAAGTTTCCAAGGTGAAAATTGGATTTGGGGGTACATTGCTTTTTTTCGAACATTTCATGGCTTTTTGAGTGTTAGTTTCACGAGGACAATTTGGAACGTTTGTGGGCTCATTAGCATTGAATAAGAAATTTTGAGCTTCTTCGATTGAGTTTAAGCTATCCACGCTTGATGAAGATGTAAGAGGATGTATATCTATATCTGAATTTTTACAACTTTTCATTTTATAGTTTGTTTGTGCAAGTCGATTTGAAGGGCGCTCACATTCTGTTTCTACGTAAAATAAGTTGTGAGTCGTCGTGCCTACGTTAATTTTTTCTGCTCACCTAAATCGGCTTCCACTGTCGATGTTTCGATTTCACCTAAAAAATTGTAATTGATGGAAATTTAAAAATAGTTCATTTATTGTCTTAACTAGTAGTGGAGGATTTATACGAGGTGCAATATGGCGTTGTTGTTTTAGAACCTTTTCCTAAATTATTAATTCGATCTTGACGTAGTTGAGAAAGCCTTTCTCGCATCCAAACATCACTTAACAAATCTTGAGTGGCCTTTTGATCTTCACAATCGTGAGAGACTCTAGCTAACAGCCAATTTCCCGTAATTAATTCGCAATCACCGCAAACGCGACATTCGCCTAAAACGTTTTCATTTACCTAAGTAAACTAGTTGATCGGATCGATACAGGGTGTTTGTAAAAAAGTGATAACAAATGCTGCTCGAACAGACTGACTGTTAACGTTTTCTGGGTGCAAGAAAATTGAACTCAGTTTTACTATTATACTTTTGCGAACACTTTGTATATAACATCAAATTTACCAATGAACACGACGACTTGTTTATTCATTAAATTAGTACCAGTTAACGAAATTATATTAGTTTTGGGTATAGGTTGAGTTCCCTTTAACGACCATCCGCCTTCGATTAAAAATCCTTTTTTGGACGGTGGAGATTTAGTATTTAACGTGACGTTTAATGTGTCTTTTTCTTTCGTCACGTTGAGTAACATACCACCTCTCAATGAAGACCACGATCCCGTCAAATTGCAAGACCCTTGAAAAGTTTACACGGTGAGCGATTTTAAAGTTACACTAATTTAAAATACAACCTTCCTTCGATTTACTTTTTTTTTTAACTTCTTCAATAATTTTCCAAATTTCTTTTATCGCTTTGGAAGCATTCACGATTTCGTCACTTGGTGGCGTCGACGAATTACTCTCAGGTGGTGCATTTGTGCTGTGCATCGTCGCACATTCGGCGTTATCGATGAAGTTTCTTTTTGGAGTTTTAGAATTCTCATTTAAAAGTTTTGGGTCTGTTTTTAAAAGATTAATGAGGTTCTCTTTTTGCACGTTTAGTTCTGATGGAAAAAAATAAATTAGATGCGTTATCATTTTACAAACGTTTTAATTGTAAAGAGATAAAAAATTAAACATTAGGAACTTACTAGAAGTAGTAGACCTTCCAGATCTAGCCATCATTTTTTTTTCTTTCAACAAATTTAACACACCCCATATTTCGTTACCATAATGGTTGTCTTCGAAATTATATTTTTGTAATTCGTTATAAAAATTTGAATTTTCTAAGTCGCGTTCTTGCGAATGTATTCCAACATCCATATCGTTCGCATTTAATTTGCTTTGGTCAGGTGTGTTATCGGCGGAAGGCTTAATTTTGGGCTTTTTGGTTACACTCAAAAAATCGTCTTTTTCTGGATTAGTTAAAAAAGAAAGTATCGCTCGAGGGGCGGGAACATTTTCACCAGTGTTTGTAATTTTGCTAACGTCGTTTATAATACTTGCATCATTGTCTAAGTTGGAGCTAATAGCCAAAGAAGGCGTATCCGGCGATAAATTTTTTTCGTAACTGTATTTGTAATTATCATTAGAAAATTCTGGCACCTGCGATAAATAATGGGGTTTATTCGGCGAATAATATAAATCGTTTTTATCAACTTGTTTGGTCAAAAATTGTGAGGGGTGCTTAAATAAATCCTTATCGAATGTAGGTCCAAAGTTTGAGTACATTTGAAAACCATCTCTGTTGGAAATTTTGTTAATTAATTGTGGATTCCTGCTGAAGCGCTCCTCGGTATTTGCCAGATCTGGATTTGAAGGGCTTGTTTTTTCTGTAATAACCTTTCCGGTAGCATAAACATTTGGGGCTGGTATTTTTATAAGTGTTTGAGCGTTCATGTTGATATCGTTCCAATAGCTTTTGAAATAATTACTCGAATCCGTAGTCGATTTCTTAAACAAACTTATGATCGGCTCGGTTTGAGAAAGACTTTCTTCATTTTGAAATGTTGTCGGCTGAAGTGCTCGCCTAGAAACCGTTGAAAATTCTGAAAAATTGAGAATATTGTTGAAATATTTTTCTGATTTTGAAATAACGTACACTCTACAGCAGAAGCCCAGAAAGTGAGCAATGCTGGTGACCTCTTTCTCTTTGACTCTTTAGGCTTTGACCGTAACGCAAATCAAATTCCAACTTACCCGACTCACTTCCTTGGTCACTTTTCAGTTGAACGGAATTAATAAGACTGGAATCGATGGTTGGATTTATTGAGTCGATCGTCGAAAGAGCTTCTATTAGTGCATTTGGCAAATTTGGAGATACTAAAGAATTTGGGGCATTTGTAGAAGTTTTAATTAACTTTGTGTAGGGTACGGACTTCGGCTTTTCTAAAGGTTTCGGGTTTACTTCGTTTGCTGCAGATATTTGCTTTTTCCTTCTTTTTAACCTGCCATTATTACGCCTCAGTTTGTCCTCCCTTAAGTCTCTTAATAGAGATCTCATGCTTCTCGAGAGTTTTTGTTTTTTCAAAAAAGTGTACAATTTTTGCATATAAATTTCGGTGGTAACATCTCGCAATACCACCGACTCGTCGTCAACATCGGCGATTGAATACACATTGGAAACGTAAAATATCAACAGTTGACTTACAATAGCGAATTGTACATATTTCGTCATGATACAATCAAAAACTAAATTTTTATTTGAAATGAATACGAATTTTCTGAAATGACATTGCCACTGACAAGAAAAGTCAATTTGAGTTGACAGATAAACAAACGAATTTAACGAAAAATTGAAAGAAAAGTTCTCTCACATATCTGTTCAAATTGGCAAAAATGACTAGGATGGTTTATTCGTCCAATTTTGACAAATATTAGCAGATGGTGCATACCCACTTCTGAAAGATTGGCAAC
This sequence comes from Malthinus flaveolus, assembly GCA_950108345.1. Taxonomy (NCBI): domain Eukaryota; kingdom Metazoa; phylum Arthropoda; class Insecta; order Coleoptera; family Cantharidae; genus Malthinus; species Malthinus flaveolus. The sequence goes on along the minus strand of OX467287.1, from coordinate 19,168,557 downwards.
AACCGTCCCTAAGTTATATGCACGGAACATCCCAATATATATATATATGAGGAAGAGACAAAGCCAGCTATTTTTAATTTACCGTCTTTTAGCGCCCCCTGGTATTGGCTGCCGAAATAAATACGTGTGCGCGGCAAATTTGAAACAATGATATTTCATTTTTATTTAATTAACTTAAAATAATTTAAATAAAACAGATTTTTAATTATTAATAGCTTTTATTTTTTATCGATTACGCATTTGTTTAACAATTTCGATAATAAGTAATTAATTTTAGAAATTATTTACAATCTAATAATAATAACTAAATATTTAATATACTAATCACAGCACTAACAGTAAAACATTATAAACTTACGCAAACTTAAAAAAATAGTCGTAATAATTATAATTTGTACATATTCATTCATTCAGTCTCAAATCTCAATCCCAAATGGTTTGTCTTTTAAGGGTAATACTAAAACTTAAAATGATAATATAAGCTCTTATAAACGATTAAGTTGCAATCTTTTGTTAAAATTAGTAGGTAGCTACTTGCGTGTATAATAATTATCCCATATTAATTAATTTACTATCCATAAAAAGAGGCCACTGCATTTATTTACTAAGTTTTTAGTGATGCGCAAAGGGCTCTTTTGTAATAACTTTCTGTTGTATAAATTAATACGTTGCTAACGTTATTTCCAATTTAAGTAAATCGGTAAGTAAGCCCGTCACAGTATATATGAGTAAGTGCTGGTTTAACAATGCGCCTTCAAACTGAAGAGGAAATGTGTAGAATTTTGGATTTGGAAAAATGTTGGTATAATAACTGATACCAATATTTCATTTATTTGAGAGTTAAGTGAATTTAATTTTGGATTTACATCAAGTATAAATTTATTCTCCAGTTAAATGTGCATTATAAAACCGTAGATTGGAATAATAAATTTATACTAATATCTAATTACTTCCTAATTACAAAAATGCTTGACAAAATGGTACTAACGTACGACGACATGTTGTGCCTATAAGAGACATATACTGGTTTATCAATACTCAGTTAGAACTGCTTACTAAAAGCTACAAAGTAACTTTCTAATTAAATGTATAAGGGTTGGACTAACAAACTAATAGTTATCCCCAATTGATAAACACATTACTTACATTAATACTTATCTATTATTAGTCAAATTTAACTTGATAAATTCGTACGAACTTTTATTAAACTAGAAAAAGGAGAACTGTTGTCAACCAAAAATAAGGAAAGTTCTTACAAAAGTTTAGTAGTGGTAAATGTTGAAAATCTTGTATAAAGAGGACTCGCGAATGCGCCCACTCAAAAACAGCAAGACTATAATCTATAATAGATTAAAATTTGCAGATTACTGTCACTCACCAATTTATACCAGAATTTCAACATTTGCCACACTAAATTTTTGCAAGAACTGCGTACATACTTAATGCAACCTCTGAAGCTGCCTGGACACTGTTCAATTAAAATTATAAAGAAACCAGATACAGGTACTTATATTTACATAGTTCCAAAAAACATAACCTTGATGAATAACTGAAAGCCATTGAATTTTTTGGCGCTGTATCTAGAGCCTAGAGAGCCAGTTTCAATCAATTAACGAATATATTATTAATTATTCGGTAACTACAAAAATATAAACAGTAGAAGAAAATTTCTTATGACTTGATGTGTCCAGGCAACTTAAGGGCGATTTTTAAACTTTGAATTTTTTATTCTCGTTAGTAATTACCGTTCTCGTCGAAAGTTGAAGTGTGTATATTGAATCGCTTAAAATATAATTTGCCACTGCAGTTGAAGTGTTGAAACTATCACAAATACATGACCAAGCCAAGATGGCACTGGTTGCCTTTGATTGACACATTTAAAGTTTTGTACCTTAATTTACTGCATCACTGCAGCCGAAAGTTTATAAATGACCAACTGCTTGATAACAATGAACGAGAACAGGAAAGTCAAAGTTTATAAATCGCACTTATATAGACCCGGTATTTTAGTTGCTGGTTAAAGTCGTGGTTACCTTAATCACAATTACTTTAGTGGTTAAACATCATATTTTTGTGATTAAACGTAGAAGTTACAAAAATTTGATGTTTAATCACGAAAATAATCGTGATTAAGGTAACTAGGACTTTAACCAGCAACTGAAATACCGAGTCATAGTATTATTCAGCGTTGTTGGCGTGTGCGTCATTATCTCATTATATTATGTTATCGTACGTTATTGGTAAAATACAGAGAAATAAAGGTACCTGACACATAAAATCAAAAACATCATTTTGTCATTTTTTACATCAACGTACTTCGAATGATAAATAACGCTGGGATGAGAGTAAAAACAATAAATACTATAACTCATAAATTACGCGCCAAGATCTCTGAATAATACTATAGTACTTATTCTTTTTTGGCATTATAAGAGACTAATAGAACTGATAGGTATTACTCATGCTGGTTTTCTCCACCGCTTCGTACCGGTATAAGTAACCATTGCCTAAACTGATGCATTCAGTTTTGATGCCTACAACGTTACAGGGCGATTGCCATAACTTTAAGAGATTAACATGTATGCAGTTTAGGTAATTCTTACTCTACTGTTACGAAACGTTGGTGAAAACCAGCACTAGAAAAAATCGCCCTATATATTATAGTGGTTTGATTTGTAAATTAGGGTCACTTATTTGAAGCAGACGTATGCAATTTAATAAAATTATCTAAAACAAAATTTGGTCGGCGATCGACATTCTTAATTTTTCTATTAATGGAAGTGATAATATAACGAAACATGATTAAAATAATTGTACGTTTGATTAATACAGCATTAACTTTATCATGAAATTTACAAATCTTTATTCGAAATTTTAACTGATCAAAAATAAAACTGTACAGATTACTGTTATCAATATTTTGGAAAAATAAATCAAAAATACGAGCCTTCATTTTATCTATTTCTATAATAAATGAATTTGAAGGATACATTAATTTACCTCCATAATCTTTAAGGAACGTAAATGAATGTTCACACGGCGATTCATGAGAAAGAAAATGTGCACGACAAACAGAACAATTATTTTTTAAAAACTTTTTACAAATAAAACCTGCTATATATGAACTAGTACTAAAACGAATTTGATTTATAAATTTAGTAGAATAATTAAGAGGTGATGTGAGAAGTTGACTTTCATGGAAAGATGAAGAAGAAGGTGTAGCAAAAGGAGAAAATGATAATAAAGCTTCAGTTCCATCTTGTTCACAATTTGTTGTATCTGAATTTGAAATAAAATTATTGACTAGACAGGTTTTAAAAGCTGCAACAAATTGTGAACAAGTTGGTCTGGTGTTATTTCCACAAAGACCTCTTATAATGCCAAAAAAGTTTTCCAAAGGATCTTGATTCAAACTTCTAGTTGTTAAAAATTTGAATCCGAACCTTTGTAAATCTACCCACAATCGCTCGATGTTTTTCAAACTTACAATGAAATTTTTTAAAGATGGAGGGGCAGGAATTTTTTTCTCGTCTTTAAAAAATTCCACAGTTGAAAGAAACATTTTAGCTTCAGCCCAAAATCCCATATGCTCAGAATTTTTCGATAGTGGGCGGCACAGTGGTTTTGAGGACTTTCTGACGGAGTTCATACTATCAAATATTTTGTCCATAAACAAAACCAGCTGTGCCGTTCCTTTACTATCTAGAGCCGTACAGGTATCCGCAAATAAAAGTGCAGCATATACAGAGCGACTGAACACCTGTGATGCTAGCTTTACTTTCATTTTTTGTTTACCCTGCGGGTTCATGTGGCTATCTGTCAGTTTTGAGCAGATTTTACTATCTGGATTACCTCCATCTAGTTTATACAGCTGTTCAATATCGGCCCATTTAGCAACTTTATTTCCGAAGTGGATGTTTTTAGTCAAAAAGTTATTTCTGAAACATTTTAAAAGATGAGGTGGATCAAAGATGTGATAAATTTTGAAATCATCCACTTTGTAAATACAATCACCATCAAAACCACTTTCGTGGCTGAGTTGTGAAACTGCAGCCACATTTGCGGAGCCTTGATCGGAAACGGAAGCTACAATTCGTAGTTCTGTTACCTCATGGACCTTCTTAACTATACATTTAATCAATCGCTTCAACTGAGGAGTTTTGGTGGCAGACTTAACAAAATAAAAGGCGAGAGGCTGTTTCCACCTGACATTAATTCCTCTTAACATAAAAACCAAAGAATGATCAGCTACATTTTTTGTTAAGCCTTCCCCAAAGTCTTCCAACCCATCCACACTTTTATAAGATGCATTCATACTCAAATTGGGCTGAAGATAAACTTCATCGAATAAAAGTGTACAGTACTTTTCTAGAGGTTTCATAGTACGTGACATCCTATTTAAAGCCTTAAAAATGTTGTCATTTATACCTGCACTAATGTTTATAGCTGCCAACATTCTTTGCAGGGTTTTCTTCGACGGCAAGTTAAAAATTGTGCTAAGAAATCTGTAGCATCGTGGTGATGATTTATATACGGCAAGAAAAAACTTTTTTTCTTCTGTCGTCCATCTGATGCGTTTCTTTACACTGCTAGTTCTTAGCTGAGAGCGAATAAAAACTTCAGCAACAGGAGATAAATTTCCTAAAGCTTTAAAATTTTTGTTTGACAACAGTTCCTTAGTATTACCCTTCGACAATAACCTATTAAATTTTCTTAAACCTAAACTTAACTTACATTTTTTCAATCTAGTCGCGATACGCTCCAATTTTTTATTACGTATAAATAATTTTCTTTTGATTGGGCTCATTTGATTCTTTCTAGTGAAGCCCAATTCCTTCAAGGAATACCCTGATGGAGTAATTGACGATTCTTCTAAAACCCCGTAGTTAAAAAAAATGTAGGTATCATAAAATAAACATTACTTACGTTTTTGCAACTCTTCATCACTAGAATGTTGTGGACCTTCCTCCAATAGTGGCAATGGTTCTTCTATACGATAAGATATTGTTAAATAAAGTTGACAATTTTAGCGGTCTTATTTCTTACCTTGCATTAATATAGGTGCTTTAACACCTGGCACTGCATTTCGATTTAACGCTTTTTTCTCAGCAGTTTGGTACTGAGATACATCGAAATGCAGGCCGCACACACTATAAAGATGCCGAATAGACGAATATTCGGCTGCTTGAGCTTCTGGCAAAATATTAATATTTTGGAACCACTTATCCCTCAAAGATTTTCTCCTCGGGAATAAGTGGTACCTAATATTTTCTCGCGGTTGGGCATTGTCACATCCCACCACTGCGCATTTATTATACTGTTTTGGCATATTTAAAAATTAAGTATTATTCTTTTTCAGGACTTATATAACTGACAGAAGTAATAAGCACTAATAAGTAAAAACAAAAAAGTCGACCAACGCCGCCCGTATATATTTAGGAATTTCGAAGTCTGAATTATTAATAATTTTTAAATAATTGGTGTTTTTTGGAAATTCTTTCTTCGGGTTTAAAAAATAAAATAATATTATAGGTACATACGGCTGGCTCATGTAACTGAATAAAATCAACTTTAGGATACATATTTAAGAATTATTTTCATTTAACTTATGGTAATAATTATGAATAATAAGAGAATTTTGTGTTTTTAATAAAAATTAACGAGTTGTAGAAATCTTTCAGTGTTGAATGCAAAATAAAAGTCATCTCCATCTTATTAAGCTTTTATTAACAATAATAATGAACAATTTTTAGTTGGGATGCGTACATTATTAAATCCTGTTAACAATAATTATTATCGTATAAAATTTGTTACAATGATCTACATAATCATTTTTAGGTTTTTATTTAAAACTAACTTACTTATTTATTAACAAAGTCCCTAAAATGTTTTATTTACATAATTAGAAAATTGGCGTTCTTTTAAATTTGAAAATCGAGTAGGGGGATTTTAGTTGTCACTTGAAATTTTTGATTTTCTGTCATTCTGACAATCACTGACAGCAGATATAGTAGAACTCTAGAAATTAGTGACACTCAGCGCCATCTCATATTGGCTGCCACGCTGTTCTTAATTTTATATCTTAATGTCCCCTACCTGGTTATATGATTTTGTACGGGCCCTTATTTTTTATAAACAATTCGTGACAGAGAGAACAGTTGCAGAAGAGCATCCAGACTTTAGAATTTTGTTACATTAGAAGAAGCTGCAAAGTCATACGAGTCATGCGCGTAGTATAGGCACCTTTACATTCATCAAGCCAAAGACTGGCGTTAAATTAAAAATCTCTTGTTATGAAGAAGTTTCCTGTTTCGAAAAAAGCTTCTCCACTCGAGAATTCATTATGGGGTACTCGACGTGTTACCTTGTTACATTAGAAGAAGCTGCAAAGTCATACGAGTAGTATAGACACTTTTACGAGTACATTCATCAAGCCAAAGACTGGCGTTAAATTAAAAATCTCTTGTTATGAAGAAGTTTCCTGTTTCGAAAAAAGCTTCTCCACTCGAGAATTCATTATGGGGTACTCGACGTGTTACCTTGTTACATTAGAAGAAGCTGCAAAGTCATACGAGTAGTATAGGCACCTTTACATTCATCAAGCCAAAGACTGGCGTTAAATTAAAAATCTCTTGCTATGAAGAAGTTTCCTGTTTCGAAAAAAGCTTCTTCACTCGAGAATCCATTATGGGATACTCGACGTGTTACCTTGTTACATTAGAAGAAGCTGCAAAGTCATACGAGTAGTATAGACACTTTTACGAGTACATTCATCAAGCCAAAGACTGGCGTTAAATTAAAAATCTCTTGTTATGAAGAAGTTTCCTGTTTCGAAAAAAGCTTCTCCACTCGAGAATTCATTATGGGGTACTCGACGTGTTACCTTGTTACATTAGAAGAAGCTGCAAAGTCATACGAGTAGTATAGGCACCTTTACATTCATCAAGCCAAAGACTGGCGTTAAATTAAAAATCTCTTGTTATGAAGAAGTTTCCTGTTTCGAAAAAGCTTCTCCACTCGACAATTCATTATGGGGTACTCGACGTGTTACCTTGTTACATTAGAAGAAGCTGCAAAGTCATACGAGTAGTATAGACACCTTTACGAGTACATTCATCAAGCCAAAGACTGGAGTTAAATTAAAAATCTCTTGTTATGAAGAAGTTTCCTGTTTCGAAAAAGCTTCTCCACTCGACAATTCATTATGGGGTACTCGACGTGTTACCTTGTTACATTAGAAGAAGCTGCAAAGTCATACGAGTAGTATAGACACCTTTACGAGTACATTCATCAAGCCAAAGACTGGCGTTAAATTAAAAATCTCTTGTTATGAAGAAGTTTCCTGTTTCGAAAAAGCTTCTCCACTCGACAATTCATTATGGGGTACTCGACGTGTTACCTTGTTACATTAGAAGAAGCTGCAAAGTCATACGAGTAGTATAGGCACCTTTACATTCATCAAGCCAAAGACTGGCGTTAAATTAAAAATCTCTTGCTATGAAGAAGTTTCCTGTTTCGAAAAAGCTTCTCCACTCGACAATTCATTATGGGGTACTCGACGTGTTACCTTGTTACATTAGAAGAAGCTGCAAAGTCATACGAGTAGTATAGACACTTTTACGAGTACATTCATCAAGCCAAAGACTGGCGTTAAATTAAAAATCTCTTGTTATGAAGAAGTTTCCTGTTTCGAAAAAGCTTCTCCACTCGACAATTCATTATGGGGTACTCGACGTGTTACCTTGTTACATTAGAAGAAGCTGCAAAGTCATACGAGTAGTATAGGCACCTTTACATTCATCAAGCCAAAGACTGGCGTTAAATTAAAAATCTCTTGCTATGAAGAAGTTTCCTGTTTCGAAAAAAGCTTTTTCACTCGAGAATCTGTTATGGGGTACTCGACGTGTTACCTTGTTACATTAGAAGAAGCTGCAAAGTCATACGAGTAGTATAGACACATTTACGAGTACATTCATCAAGCCAAAGACTGGCGTTAAATTAAAAATCTCTTGTTATGAAGAAGTTTCCTGTTTCGAAAAAAGCTTCTCCACTCGAGAATTCATTATGGGGTACTCGACGTGTTACCTTGTTACATTAGAAGAAGCTGCAAAGTCATACGAGTAGTATAGGCACCTTTACATTCATCAAGCCAAAGACTGGCGTTAAATTAAAAATCTCTTGTTATGAAGAAGTTTCCTGTTTCGAAAAAGCTTCTCCACTCGACAATTCATTATGGGGTACTCGACGTGTTACCTTGTTACATTAGAAGAAGCTGCAAAGTCATACGAGTAGTATAGGCACCTTTACATTCATCAAGCCAAAGACTGGCGTTAAATTAAAAATCTCTTGCTATGAAGAAGTTTCCTGTTTCGAAAAAAGCTTTTTCACTCGAGAATCTGTTATGGGGTACTCGACGTGTTACCTTGTTACATTAGAAGAAGCTGCAAAGTCATACGAGTAGTATAGACACATTTACGAGTACATTCATCAAGCCAAAGACTGGCGTTAAATTAAAAATCTCTTGTTATGAAGAAGTTTCCTGTTTCGAAAAAAGCTTCTCCACTCGAGAATTCATTATGGGGTACTCGACGTGTTACCTTGTTACATTAGAAGAAGCTGCAAAGTCATACGAGTAGTATAGGCACCTTTACATTCATCAAGCCAAAGACTGGCGTTAAATTAAAAATCTCTTGCTATGAAGAAGTTTCCTGTTTCGAAAAAAGCTTCTTCACTCGAGAATCCATTATGGGATACTCGACGTGTTACCTTGTTACATTAGAAGAAGCTGCAAAGTCATACGAGTAGTATAGACACTTTTACGAGTACATTCATCAAGCCAAAGACTGGCGTTAAATTAAAAATCTCTTGTTATGAAGAAGTTTCCTGTTTCGAAAAAAGCTTCTCCACTCGAGAATTTATTATGGGGTACTCTACGTGTTACCTTGTTACATTAGAAGAAGCTGCAAAGTCATACGAGTAGTATAGGCACCTTTACATTCATCAAGCCAAAGACTGGCGTTAAATTAAAAATCTCTTGCTATGAAGAAGTTTCCTGTTTCGAAAAAAGCTTCTTCATTCGAGAATCCATTATGGGATACTCGACGTGTTACCTTGTTACATTAGAAGAAGCTGCAAAGTCATACGAGTAGTATAGACACCTTTACGAGTACATTCATCAAGCCAAAGACTGGAGTTAAATTAAAAATCTCTTGTTATGAAGAAGTTTCCTGTTTCGAAAAAGCTTCTCCACTCGACAATTCATTATGGGGTACTCGACGTGTTACCTTGTTACATTAGAAGAAGCTGCAAAGTCATACGAGTAGTATAGACACCTTTACGAGTACATTCATCAAGCCAAAGACTGGAGTTAAATTAAAAATCTCTTGTTATGAAGAAGTTTCCTGTTTCGAAAAAGCTTCTCCACTCGACAATTCATTATGGGGTACTCGACGTGTTACCTTGTTACATTAGAAGAAGCTTCAAAGTCATACGAGTAGTATAGGCACCTTTACATTCATCAAGCCAAAGACTGGCGTTAAATTAAAAATCTCTTGCTATGAAGAAGTTTCCTGTTTTGAAAAAAGCTTCTTCACTCGAGAATCCATTATGGGATACTCGACGTGTTACCTTGTTACATTAGAAGAAGCTGCAAAGTCATACGAGTAGTATAGACACTTTTACGAGTACATTCATCAAGCCAAAGACTGGCGTTAAATTAAAAATCTCTTGTTATGAAGAAGTTTCCTGTTTCGAAAAAAGCTTCTCCACTCGAGAATTCATTATGGGGTACTCGACGTGTTACCTTGTTACATTAGAAGAAGCTGCAAAGTCATACGAGTAGTATAGGCACCTTTACATTCATCAAGCCAAAGACTGGCGTTAAATTAAAAATCTCTTGTTATGAAGAAGTTTCCTGTTTCGAAAAAGCTTCTCCACTCGACAATTCATTATGGGGTACTCGACGTGTTACCTTGTTACATTAGAAGAAGCTGCAAAGTCATACGAGTAGTATAGACACCTTTACGAGTACATTCATCAAGCCAAAGACTGGAGTTAAATTAAAAATCTCTTGTTATGAAGAAGTTTCCTGTTTCGAAAAAGCTTCTCCACTCGACAATTCATTATGGGGTACTCGACGTGTTACCTTGTTACATTAGAAGAAGCTTCAAAGTCATACGAGTAGTATAGGCACCTTTACATTCATCAAGCCAAAGACTGGCGTTAAATTAAAAATCTCTTGCTATGAAGAAGTTTCCTGTTTCGAAAAAAGCTTCTTCACTCGAGAATCCATTATGGGATACTCGACGTGTTACCTTGTTACATTAGAAGAAGCTGCAAAGTCATACGAGTAGTATAGACACTTTTACGAGTACATTCATCAAGCCAAAGACTGGCGTTAAATTAAAAATCTCTTGTTATGAAGAAGTTTCCTGTTTCGAAAAAAGCTTCTCCACTCGAGAATTCATTATGGGGTACTCGACGTGTTACCTTGTTACATTAGAAGAAGCTGCAAAGTCATACGAGTAGTATAGGCACCTTTACATTCATCAAGCCAAAGACTGGCGTTAAATTAAAAATCTCTTGTTATGAAGAAGTTTCCTGTTTCGAAAAAGCTTCTCCACTCGACAATTCATTATGGGGTACTCGACGTGTTACCTTGTTACATTAGAAGAAGCTGCAAAGTCATACGAGTAGTATAGACACCTTTACGAGTACATTCATCAAGCCAAAGACTGGAGTTAAATTAAAAATCTCTTGTTATGAAGAAGTTTCCTGTTTCGAAAAAGCTTCTCCACTCGACAATTCATTATGGGGTACTCGACGTGTTACCTTGTTACATTAGAAGAAGCTGCAAAGTCATACGAGTAGTATAGGCACCTTTACATTCATCAAGCCAAAGACTGGCGTTAAATTAAAAATCTCTTGTTATGAAGAAGTTTCCTGTTTCGAAAAAAGCTTCTCCACTCGAGAATTCATTATGGGGTACTCGACGTGTTACCTTGTTACATTAGAAGAAGCTGCAAAGTCATACGAGTAGTATAGGCACCTTTACATTCATCAAGCCAAAGACTGGCGTTAAATTAAAAATCTCTTGCTATGAAGAAGTTTCCTGTTTCGAAAAAAGCTTCTTCACTCGAGAATCCATTATGGGATACTCGACGTGTTACCTTGTTACATTAGAAGAAGCTGCAAAGTCATACGAGTAGTATAGACACTTTTACGAGTACATTCATCAAGCCAAAGACTGGCGTTAAATTAAAAATCTCTTGTTATGAAGAAGTTTCCTGTTTCGAAAAAAGCTTCTCCACTCGAGAATTTATTATGGGGTACTCTACGTGTTACCTTGTTACATTAGAAGAAGCTGCAAAGTCATACGAGTAGTATAGGCACCTTTACATTCATCAAGCCAAAGACTGGCGTTAAATTAAAAATCTCTTGCTATGAAGAAGTTTCCTGTTTCGAAAAAAGCTTCTTCATTCGAGAATCCATTATGGGATACTCGACGTGTTACCTTGTTACATTAGAAGAAGCTGCAAAGTCATACGAGTAGTATAGACACCTTTACGAGTACATTCATCAAGCCAAAGACTGGAGTTAAATTAAAAATCTCTTGTTATGAAGAAGTTTCCTGTTTCGAAAAAGCTTCTCCACTCGACAATTCATTATGGGGTACTCGACGTGTTACCTTGTTACATTAGAAGAAGCTGCAAAGTCATACGAGTAGTATAGACACCTTTACGAGTACATTCATCAAGCCAAAGACTGGAGTTAAATTAAAAATCTCTTGTTATGAAGAAGTTTCCTGTTTCGAAAAAGCTTCTCCACTCGACAATTCATTATGGGGTACTCGACGTGTTACCTTGTTACATTAGAAGAAGCTTCAAAGTCATACGAGTAGTATAGGCACCTTTACATTCATCAAGCCAAAGACTGGCGTTAAATTAAAAATCTCTTGCTATGAAGAAGTTTCCTGTTTTGAAAAAAGCTTCTTCACTCGAGAATCCATTATGGGATACTCGACGTGTTACCTTGTTACATTAGAAGAAGCTGCAAAGTCATACGAGTAGTATAGACACTTTTACGAGTACATTCATCAAGCCAAAGACTGGCGTTAAATTAAAAATCTCTTGTTATGAAGAAGTTTCCTGTTTCGAAAAAAGCTTCTCCACTCGAGAATTCATTATGGGGTACTCGACGTGTTACCTTGTTACATTAGAAGAAGCTGCAAAGTCATACGAGTAGTATAGGCACCTTTACATTCATCAAGCCAAAGACTGGCGTTAAATTAAAAATCTCTTGTTATGAAGAAGTTTCCTGTTTCGAAAAAGCTTCTCCACTCGACAATTCATTATGGGGTACTCGACGTGTTACCTTGTTACATTAGAAGAAGCTGCAAAGTCATACGAGTAGTATAGACACCTTTACGAGTACATTCATCAAGCCAAAGACTGGAGTTAAATTAAAAATCTCTTGTTATGAAGAAGTTTCCTGTTTCGAAAAAGCTTCTCCACTCGACAATTCATTATGGGGTACTCGACGTGTTACCTTGTTACATTAGAAGAAGCTTCAAAGTCATACGAGTAGTATAGGCACCTTTACATTCATCAAGCCAAAGACTGGCGTTAAATTAAAAATCTCTTGCTATGAAGAAGTTTCCTGTTTCGAAAAAAGCTTCTTCACTCGAGAATCCATTATGGGATACTCGACGTGTTACCTTGTTACATTAGAAGAAGCTGCAAAGTCATACGAGTAGTATAGACACTTTTACGAGTACATTCATCAAGCCAAAGACTGGCGTTAAATTAAAAATCTCTTGTTATGAAGAAGTTTCCTGTTTCGAAAAAAGCTTCTCCACTCGAGAATTCATTATGGGGTACTCGACGTGTTACCTTGTTACATTAGAAGAAGCTGCAAAGTCATACGAGTAGTATAGGCACCTTTACATTCATCAAGCCAAAGACTGGCGTTAAATTAAAAATCTCTTGTTATGAAGAAGTTTCCTGTTTCGAAAAAGCTTCTCCACTCGACAATTCATTATGGGGTACTCGACGTGTTACCTTGTTACATTAGAAGAAGCTGCAAAGTCATACGAGTAGTATAGACACCTTTACGAGTACATTCATCAAGCCAAAGACTGGAGTTAAATTAAAAATCTCTTGTTATGAAGAAGTTTCCTGTTTCGAAAAAGCTTCTCCACTCGACAATTCATTATGGGGTACTCGACGTGTTACCTTGTTACATTAGAAGAAGCTTCAAAGTCATACGAGTAGTATAGGCACCTTTACATTCATCAAGCCAAAGACTGGCGTTAAATTAAAAATCTCTTGCTATGAAGAAGTTTCCTGTTTCGAAAAAAGCTTCTTCACTCGAGAATCCATTATGGGATACTCGACGTGTTACCTTGTTACATTAGAAGAAGCTTCAAAGTCATACGAGTAGTATAGGCACCTTTACATTCATCAAGCCAAAGACTGGCGTTAAATTAAAAATCTCTTGTTATGAAGAAGTTTCCTGTTTCGAAAAAGCTTCTCCACTCGACAATTCATTATGGGGTACTCGACGTGTTACCTTGTTACATTAGAAGAAGCTGCAAAGTCATACGAGTAGTATAGGCACCTTTACATTCATCAAGCCAAAGACTGGCGTTAAATTAAAAATCTCTTGCTATGAAGAAGTTTCCTGTTTCGAAAAAAGCTTTTTCACTCGAGAATCTGTTATGGGGTACTCGACGTGTTACCTTGTTACATTAGAAGAAGCTGCAAAGTCATACGAGTAGTATAGACACATTTACGAGTACATTCATCAAGCCAAAGACTGGCGTTAAATTAAAAATCTCTTGTTATGAAGAAGTTTCCTGTTTCGAAAAAAGCTTCTCCACTTGAGAATTCATTATGGGGTACTCGACGTGTTACCTTGTTACATTAGAAGAAGCTGCAAAGTCATACGAGTAGTATAGACACTTTTACGAGTACATTCATCAAGCCAAAGACTGGCGTTAAATTAAAAATCTCTTGTTATGAAGAAGTTTCCTGTTTCGAAAAAAGCTTCTCCACTCGAGAATTTATTATGGGGTACTCTACGTGTTACCTTGTTACATTAGAAGAAGCTGCAAAGTCATACGAGTAGTATAGGCACCTTTACATTCATCAAGCCAAAGACTGGCGTTAAATTAAAAATCTCTTGCTATGAAGAAGTTTCCTGTTTCGAAAAAAGCTTCTTCACTCGAGAATCCATTATGGGATACTCGACGTGTTACCTTGTTACATTAGAAGAAGCTGCAAAGTCATACGAGTAGTATAGACACTTTTACGAGTACATTCATCAAGCCAAAGACTGGCGTTAAATTAAAAATCTCTTGTTATGAAGAAGTTTCCTGTTTCGAAAAAAGCTTCTCCACTCAAGAATTTATTATGGGGTACTCTACGTGTTACCTTGTTACATTAGAAGAAGCTGCAAAGTCATACGAGTAGTATAGGCACCTTTACATTCATCAAGCCAAAGACTGGCGTTAAATTAAAAATCTCTTGCTATGAAGAAGTTTCCTGTTTCGAAAAAAGCTTCTTCATTCGAGAATCCATTATGGGATACTCGACGTGTTACCTTGTTACATTAGAAGAAGCTGCAAAGTCATACGAGTAGTATAGACACCTTTACGAGTACATTCATCAAGCCAAAGACTGGAGTTAAATTAAAAATCTCTTGTTATGAAGAAGTTTCCTGTTTCGAAAAAGCTTCTCCACTCGACAATTCATTATGGGGTACTCGACGTGTTACCTTGTTACATTAGAAGAAGCTGCAAAGTCATACGAGTAGTATAGACACCTTTACGAGTACATTCATCAAGCCAAAGACTGGAGTTAAATTAAAAATCTCTTGTTATGAAGAAGTTTCCTGTTTCGAAAAAGCTTCTCCACTCGACAATTCATTATGGGGTACTCGACGTGTTACCTTGTTACATTAGAAGAAGCTTCAAAGTCATACGAGTAGTATAGGCACCTTTACATTCATCAAGCCAAAGACTGGCGTTAAATTAAAAATCTCTTGCTATGAAGAAGTTTCCTGTTTCGAAAAAAGCTTCTTCACTCGAGAATCCATTATGGGATACTCGACGTGTTACCTTGTTACATTAGAAGAAGCTGCAAAGTCATACGAGTAGTATAGACACTTTTACGAGTACATTCATCAAGCCAAAGACTGGCGTTAAATTAAAAATCTCTTGTTATGAAGAAGTTTCCTGTTTCGAAAAAAGCTTCTCCACTCGAGAATTCATTATGGGGTACTCGACGTGTTACCTTGTTACATTAGAAGAAGCTGCAAAGTCATACGAGTAGTATAGGCACCTTTACATTCATCAAGCCAAAGACTGGCGTTAAATTAAAAATCTCTTGTTATGAAGAAGTTTCCTGTTTCGAAAAAGCTTCTCCACTCGACAATTCATTATGGGGTACTCGACGTGTTACCTTGTTACATTAGAAGAAGCTGCAAAGTCATACGAGTAGTATAGACACCTTTACGAGTACATTCATCAAGCCAAAGACTGGAGTTAAATTAAAAATCTCTTGTTATGAAGAAGTTTCCTGTTTCGAAAAAGCTTCTCCACTCGACAATTCATTATGGGGTACTCGACGTGCTACCTTGTTACATTAGAAGAAGCTGCAAAGTCATACGAGTAGTATAGACACCTTTACGAGTACATTCATCAAGCCAAAGACTGGCGTTAAATTAAAAATCTCTTGTTATGAAGAAGTTTCCTGTTTCGAAAAAGCTTCTCCACTCGACAATTCATTATGGGGTACTCGACGTGTTACCTTGTTACATTAGAAGAAGCTGCAAAGTCATACGAGTAGTATAGACACCTTTACGAGTACATTCATCAAGCCAAAGACTGGCGTTAAATTAAAAATCTCTTGTTATGAAGAAGTTTCCTGTTTCGAAAAAGCTTCTCCACTCGACAATTCATTATGGGGTACTCGACGTGTTACCTTGTTACATTAGAAGAAGCTGCAAAGTCATACGAGTAGTATAGACACCTTTACGAGTACATTCATCAAGCCAAAGACTGGCGTTAAATTAAAAATCTCTTGTTATGAAGAAGTTTCCTGTTTCGAAAAAGCTTCTCCACTCGACAATTCATTATGGGGTACTCGACGTGTTACCTTGTTACATTAGAAGAAGCTGCAAAGTCATACGAGTAGTATAGGCACCTTTACATTCATCAAGCCAAAGACTGGCGTTAAATTAAAAATCTCTTGTTATGAAGAAGTTTCCTGTTTCGAAAAAGCTTCTCCACTCGACAATTCATTATGGGGTACTCGACGTGTTACCTTGTTACATTAGAAGAAGCTGCAAAGTCATACGAGTAGTATAGACACCTTTACGAGTACATTCATCAAGCCAAAGACTGGAGTTAAATTAAAAATCTCTTGTTATGAAGAAGTTTCCTGTTTCGAAAAAGCTTCTCCACTCGACAATTCATTATGGGGTACTCGACGTGTTACCTTGTTACATTAGAAGAAGCTTCAAAGTCATACGAGTAGTATAGGCACCTTTACATTCATCAAGCCAAAGACTGGCGTTAAATTAAAAATCTCTTGCTATGAAGAAGTTTCCTGTTTCGAAAAAAGCTTCTTCACTCGAGAATCCATTATGGGATACTCGACGTGTTACCTTGTTACATTAGAAGAAGCTTCAAAGTCATACGAGTAGTATAGGCACCTTTACATTCATCAAGCCAAAGACTGGCGTTAAATTAAAAATCTCTTGTTATGAAGAAGTTTCCTGTTTCGAAAAAGCTTCTCCACTCGACAATTCATTATGGGGTACTCGACGTGTTACCTTGTTACATTAGAAGAAGCTGCAAAGTCATACGAGTAGTATAGGCACCTTTACATTCATCAAGCCAAAGACTGGCGTTAAATTAAAAATCTCTTGCTATGAAGAAGTTTCCTGTTTCGAAAAAAGCTTTTTCACTCGAGAATCTGTTATGGGGTACTCGACGTGTTACCTTGTTACATTAGAAGAAGCTGCAAAGTCATACGAGTAGTATAGACACATTTACGAGTACATTCATCAAGCCAAAGACTGGCGTTAAATTAAAAATCTCTTGTTATGAAGAAGTTTCCTGTTTCGAAAAAAGCTTCTCCACTCGAGAATTCATTATGGGGTACTCGACGTGTTACCTTGTTACATTAGAAGAAGCTGCAAAGTCATACGAGTAGTATAGACACTTTTACGAGTACATTCATCAAGCCAAAGACTGGCGTTAAATTAAAAATCTCTTGTTATGAAGAAGTTTCCTGTTTCGAAAAAAGCTTCTCCACTCGAGAATTTATTATGGGGTACTCTACGTGTTACCTTGTTACATTAGAAGAAGCTGCAAAGTCATACGAGTAGTATAGGCACCTTTACATTCATCAAGCCAAAGACTGGCGTTAAATTAAAAATCTCTTGCTATGAAGAAGTTTCCTGTTTCGAAAAAAGCTTCTTCACTCGAGAATCCATTATGGGATACTCGACGTGTTACCTTGTTACATTAGAAGAAGCTGCAAAGTCATACGAGTAGTATAGACACTTTTACGAGTACATTCATCAAGCCAAAGACTGGCGTTAAATTAAAAATCTCTTGTTATGAAGAAGTTTCCTGTTTCGAAAAAAGCTTCTTCACTCGAGAATTTATTATGGGGTACTCTACGTGTTACCTTGTTACATTAGAAGAAGCTGCAAAGTCATACGAGTAGTATAGGCACCTTTACATTCATCAAGCCAAAGACTGGCGTTAAATTAAAAATCTCTTGCTATGAAGAAGTTTCCTGTTTCGAAAAAAGCTTCTTCATTCGAGAATCCATTATGGGATACTCGACGTGTTACCTTGTTACATTAGAAGAAGCTGCAAAGTCATACGAGTAGTATAGACACCTTTACGAGTACATTCATCAAGCCAAAGACTGGAGTTAAATTAAAAATCTCTTGTTATGAAGAAGTTTCCTGTTTCGAAAAAGCTTCTCCACTCGACAATTCATTATGGGGTACTCGACGTGTTACCTTGTTACATTAGAAGAAGCTGCAAAGTCATACGAGTAGTATAGACACCTTTACGAGTACATTCATCAAGCCAAAGACTGGAGTTAAATTAAAAATCTCTTGTTATGAAGAAGTTTCCTGTTTCGAAAAAGCTTCTCCACTCGACAATTC
This sequence comes from Malthinus flaveolus, assembly GCA_950108345.1. Classification (NCBI taxonomy): domain Eukaryota; kingdom Metazoa; phylum Arthropoda; class Insecta; order Coleoptera; family Cantharidae; genus Malthinus; species Malthinus flaveolus. The sequence goes on along the minus strand of OX467287.1, from coordinate 19,150,365 downwards.
ATTATGGGGTACTCGACGTGTTACCTTGTTACATTAGAAGAAGCTTCAAAGTCATACGAGTAGTATAGGCACCTTTACATTCATCAAGCCAAAGACTGGCGTTAAATTAAAAATCTCTTGCTATGAAGAAGTTTCCTGTTTCGAAAAAAGCTTCTTCACTCGAGAATCCATTATGGGATACTCGACGTGTTACCTTGTTACATTAGAAGAAGCTGCAAAGTCATACGAGTAGTATAGACACTTTTACGAGTACATTCATCAAGCCAAAGACTGGCGTTAAATTAAAAATCTCTTGTTATGAAGAAGTTTCCTGTTTCGAAAAAAGCTTCTCCACTCGAGAATTCATTATGGGGTACTCGACGTGTTACCTTGTTACATTAGAAGAAGCTGCAAAGTCATACGAGTAGTATAGGCACCTTTACATTCATCAAGCCAAAGACTGGCGTTAAATTAAAAATCTCTTGTTATGAAGAAGTTTCCTGTTTCGAAAAAGCTTCTCCACTCGACAATTCATTATGGGGTACTCGACGTGTTACCTTGTTACATTAGAAGAAGCTGCAAAGTCATACGAGTAGTATAGACACCTTTACGAGTACATTCATCAAGCCAAAGACTGGAGTTAAATTAAAAATCTCTTGTTATGAAGAAGTTTCCTGTTTCGAAAAAGCTTCTCCACTCGACAATTCATTATGGGGTACTCGACGTGCTACCTTGTTACATTAGAAGAAGCTGCAAAGTCATACGAGTAGTATAGACACCTTTACGAGTACATTCATCAAGCCAAAGACTGGCGTTAAATTAAAAATCTCTTGTTATGAAGAAGTTTCCTGTTTCGAAAAAGCTTCTCCACTCGACAATTCATTATGGGGTACTCGACGTGTTACCTTGTTACATTAGAAGAAGCTGCAAAGTCATACGAGTAGTATAGACACCTTTACGAGTACATTCATCAAGCCAAAGACTGGCGTTAAATTAAAAATCTCTTGTTATGAAGAAGTTTCCTGTTTCGAAAAAGCTTCTCCACTCGACAATTCATTATGGGGTACTCGACGTGTTACCTTGTTACATTAGAAGAAGCTGCAAAGTCATACGAGTAGTATAGACACCTTTACGAGTACATTCATCAAGCCAAAGACTGGAGTTAAATTAAAAATCTCTTGTTATGAAGAAGTTTCCTGTTTCGAAAAAGCTTCTCCACTCGACAATTCATTATGGGGTACTCTACGTGTTACCTTGTTACATTAGAAGAAGCTTCAAAGTCATACGAGTAGTATAGGCACCTTTACATTCATCAAGCCAAAGACTGGCGTTAAATTAAAAATCTCTTGTTATGAAGAAGTTTCCTGTTTCGAAAAAGCTTCTCCACTCGACAATTCATTATGGGGTACTCGACGTGCTACCTTGTTACATTAGAAGAAGCTGCAAAGTCATACGAGTAGTATAGACACCTTTACGAGTACATTCATCAAGCCAAAGACTGGCGTTAAATTAAAAATCTCTTGTTATGAAGAAGTTTCCTGTTTCGAAAAAGCTTCTCCACTCGACAATTCATTATGGGGTACTCGACGTGTTACCTTGTTACATTAGAAGAAGCTGCAAAGTCATACGAGTAGTATAGACACCTTTACGAGTACATTCATCAAGCCAAAGACTGGCGTTAAATTAAAAATCTCTTGTTATGAAGAAGTTTCCTGTTTCGAAAAAGCTTCTCCACTCGACAATTCATTATGGGGTACTCGACGTGTTACCTTGTTACATTAGAAGAAGCTGCAAAGTCATACGAGTAGTATAGACACCTTTACGAGTACATTCATCAAGCCAAAGACTGGAGTTAAATTAAAAATCTCTTGTTATGAAGAAGTTTCCTGTTTCGAAAAAGCTTCTCCACTCGACAATTCATTATGGGGTACTCTACGTGTTACCTTGTTACATTAGAAGAAGCTTCAAAGTCATACGAGTAGTATAGGCACCTTTACATTCATCAAGCCAAAGACTGGCGTTAAATTAAAAATCTCTTGTTATGAAGAATTTTCCTGTTTCGAAAAAAGCTTCTTCACTCGAGAATCCACTATGGGGTACTTGACGTGTTACCTTGTTACATTAGAAGAAGCTTCAAAGTCATACGAGTAGTATAGGCACCTTTACATTCATCAAGCCAAAGACTGGTGTTAAATTAAAAATCTCTTGTTATGAAGAAGTTTCCTGTTTCGAAAAAAGCTTTTTCACTCGAGAATCCATTATGGGGTACTTGACGTGTTACCTTGTTACATTAGAAGAAGCTTCAAAGTCATACGAGTAGTATAGGCACCTTTACATTCATCAAGCCAAAGACTGGTGTTAAATTAAAAATCTCTTGTTATGAAGAAGTTTCCTGTTTCGAAAAAGCTTCTCCACTCGAGAATCCATTATGGAACACTCGACGTGCTTAATTTTTCTACTCTGTATAACAACGTAAAATCATTCGATGATTAATGATCGCGATAAATAATTGTAACAAATCCCAAATTAACTTTTGGCAACGTCTTTGGTCTTAATTTTGCTTTTAATTCGCTTTTTTACAATTTAAAGGCGCATTTGTTGAGCAAAAAGTACATTAATATAGTCCAGTATATTTGTAACGAGTAAAAGAGAATAAAAGTCAATTTTATATCATCGAAAACGTATATATTCTAAATGTACATGACTAGAATAACTACAAAGATAGAACAGATGGATTATAGCAGTGAACTGGGCAGTAAGCTTCCAACGATTGGCTCGAGTTTAACTCAGCCTCAGCTTACAATATTTATAGTAAATGATTGTTAATGTTTAGAAGAAATTGTGCAATGAACTGTAAACTTTCGAGTTTTATTTGATTGACTCATTGTGTAAGTTTCGTTGTTTCGTGTAAACTGAAAAAAATATGTAGTTAAATCGTGTAACGTGCAAAAATCTTTTAATGTTTATGTCGTAATTTAATTTCCGTCGAGCAAAAGTTTGGTATGTGTTGATAAATTATTTTTGGACGGATGTACGTATAGTCCATCATTTCGGTTAGATATTTATAGGTTTTTAAATGTTTATTAGTCATTTTCGATATATTTTGTTTATGGCAAGTCTAGGCGAAAACATGCGAAATTTATAACCGGTGCAAATCAAACTCCCATTATGTCATGCTTCGAGTTCAATCCAATTGGCAACTGCAAATTGAAGATGAATTAAACTGCAAATCAATCCCCATTCACTAACTCGCCTGTAAGAGCTAAAATCGTCTTTATATTTTGGAGTAAAGTCGGCGTTTGCTCATCCTTGTACGGAGAAAACGATCGAGAAGAAGAGCAATTCTCATGGAGCCACGAGGCGCTCCGTTCCATTTATTTTGCGATCACCGTCAAATGAAGTAGTTGGGTTTATTTGGCCAATATTTAATATCTTGAATTTCACAGAAGGTTCCTTAGAGAACTAAAAATATTATCTGCGTAAATAAATGTGATCTCCGGTAATGTCGATTAACTGTAAAGACACTTTCATCACCCACTCGATTTTTACATCAAGGTTAGTTTTTAAAGTAGAGCCAAAAGTAGAGAATGTTTGTTGTGTGCGGTATCTTGGATGTCATCACAATTAAATTCTTCGCCATCATTTTACAAATTATGACTCGAAAAGTGACGATTTAATTTGTATTTGAGTCTAGCCCAAAATTTTTAATCCGGCGCCGAAACGCGGTTATCGTCGAAAAAATTTGACGAAAATATTGTTTCGGAGATTAATTGCATTTGAAATTATTTGTCGGACAAACATAGTTGGCTACTAATAAACACCATCTCTTCTATTTTTGGCATGTAACCAATGCAATGATATTTAAGTAGGAATGATTGGCCCACTCTTTATATAGATCAATTGCGATCAATTTCCCGTTGTATTCTAATCAAACACGAGATTAACCTTTTTTTTTCTTCTTCAATTTTAGGCACGAAAGTGAAAATATGGCAACTACAAACGATTCTATGGAAGAGGTAAGATTTCCCACACCTGTTATTCTCCCACCCGTTTCCAAGTTCATTTTCAATAATTCGAGGTTGAGGTTAAAAGCTGTTTGCCAAAAAAAATTTTACTTTAATGCATGTTACAAAACAAAAACACGTTTTCAGCGAGTTCAATAATTACATATTTTATTACAGCGATCATAACACGGATACAACTTTAATCCACACCACATTCCGTTACAAAACATTAAGATAATACGAAGAACACAAACCAAAAAAGCATACAATTATTATTAACGACAACATGATCTTCAAATTAAGGCAACCTGTAGGTTCTTAACTCATCTTAACTCAGTTACACCAACTTATAATCGAACTATTCGTTTTCAATTCTTGTGGTTATTAGGTGGTGCAACTCGTTATTGTTTAGTGTTGTTGCTTTTGTTATTTTAGGCTAAATTTGTCGGTTTGCTCGCTTTTGTTTTGCTAAAATCACACAACCAATTGCGGACCAATTCGGAAGAAGTTGCGGTGCTTGTGTGAAACGGAATGGAGAGGTGTCTTAATTTATTGCCCTATAGAATGTGCTTTGGAGTATCTGTTCGTGGGCTGCTAAATGCATTTTTATGAAGTCTTGCTTTGTTGTTCTGATAAGAATGAGTATGCGAACACTTTTACTATAAACCATAAAGTAGAAAATTTCAGACTATGCACCGACCTATTAAAAGTGGCAACATTAACTTGGGAGAGGCTCGAGAAGGATACATTTTGGCTATTTTTTCGTTTTTTTGCTTATAACTTGAAAACTACGCACTTTAGAAGAAAAGTTTTTTACACAAAAATAAAGCAAATTTATTGTTATACAAATGATATCTCTTAAGTTTTTTTCTTCAGATGGAAGATTTAGGCGCTAGCGCGCGCTAAAGTTAACAAAACTTTCAAAATCGGTCAAGCAATTTTTTTATTGCTCATAACTCAAAAACTACGCACTTTTGGAAAAAAGTATTGCTAAACAAAAATAAGGTGCATTTAATTTCCTACAAATTATGCCCTTAAACTTTTGTCGTAAGTTAAACAGTTGAGGGGATACAGCGAGTTAAACTTTTGGGTATATCGGGCATAGCGTGTCCGGGAGTCAGAATGCCAAAATGCAAAAAGACAAAATTTTTAATTTTGACTAATGCTGGCCAAAAAAACATTAAAAATGAGTAATAAAACCGACCGCCCGCTCGTATCTTAAAAAAGACAGTATTAACTTAGAGACGGCTCGAGAAGGGTGGGGTTCTTGCTGTTTTTGTGGTTCTTCACTTATAACTCAAAAACGACGCACTTTTAGAGCAAAATGTTTTTATACAAAAATAAAGTACATTAGATTTTCTACAAATGATATTTCTTAAGTTTTCTTCTTTAAGTAAACGATTTAGGCGCTAGCGCGCGCCTAAAAAAACTTTCAAAATCCGCTCAACAATTTTGTTCTTACTCATAACTCAAAAACTACACAAAAATGACAAAATAATGTAAGAAGCAAAGTTGTAGGAAATTGAATGTTCCTTATTTTTGTATTGAAACATTTTTCTCCAAAAGTGCGTAGTTTTTGAGTTATGAGCAATAAAACAATTGTTTGGCCGATTTTGGAAGCTTTTTAACTTTAGCGCGCGCTAGCGCCTAAATCGTTTACCCGAAGAAAAAAAATTAAAAATATTATTTGTAGACAATTAAATACACTTAATTTTGTGTAGAAGAACTTTCTTATAAAGTGCCTAGTTTTTGAGTTATGAGCAAAAAACATTATTTGGCCGATTTTGGAAGTTTTTTAAATTTTAGCGCGTGCTAGCACCTAAATGGTTTACCCGAGAAAAATACTTTAGACATAATATTTGTAGAAAATTAAATGCACTTTATTTTTGTGTAAAAGCACTTTTCTCCAAAAGTGTGTAGTTTGTGAGCTATGAGCAAAAAACATTATTTGGCCGATTTTGGAAGCTTTTAAAACTTTAGCGCGCGCCAGCGCCCAAATCGTTTATCTGAAAAAAAAACTTAAGACCTATTATTTGTAGAAAATTAAATGCACTTTATTTTTACGTAAAAGAACTTTCCTCATAAAGTGCGTAGTTTTCGAGTAATAAGCGAAAAACCGAAAAACGAGCCAAAATTATTCATTTGCAATGTTCTTTCATCCGTGCAGGTTAAAAATTTTGTACTTTATGGTTTAGTAAAAGTATTCGCTGCTTCCAAAACTATGTGGGTTGTGGATTTCAGCTTGAGCCTAATCTAAGCTTACGATATTGTAAAGATTTTTCACTCTTCAGAAAAGATTTATAATACCAACTCCAAAATTGTTATTCTGAAATTGGCACAAATTTACCGAGATTTTGCTGCTTTGTATGGGATGGGCACATGGGCACTATTGCGAAAAGTGCTTTACAACATTTTTGTCACTAGTTAATAATTAAATTTCTATTCAATAGAACGTAGGCGAAATTCTAGTAGCGTGGCAAAAATACAAAGCGAACGGATCGGACGAGCTAGATTTGCGCGAGGGCGACGTGGTAGAACTATTGGACACCGAAGATCCTTCAAGATCGTCCAAGTAAGTATCGATGTTTAGTGTAAACATTCCAAAAATACTTTTTCATTAAATAATTGACGGTAATTTATTTGCTCATTAGGCGTATCAAGTTAGATCCAGAATTAGATAGTTTGGCAAACAAAAGTTCGCTATTGGACAACACCGCAGCTAGACATAAATTATCTGTTAAACCGTCCAGAAAGCACGCTAGTTCAAGATATTCACCGACTAGAAATAATCTAAATACAAGGTGAGTTTATTATTATTAAATTTATTTGTCTTAAAAGTTTGTTTGTAGGTGGCTCGTAAAGCAAATAAATGGTAAAAAGGCGCAAGGGTGGGTTCCTTGTAATGTCTTGCAAAGTTCAGATGAGCCTACGCCAGGTACTGGATTACCTGGAGATGCCGCCTTTAGAAGACAGTAAGTAGCCATTTAATGAGGAACGATATGGCTTGCCACTCATTTCCGATCGCTTCCATTATCTCGCCTCTCATTGGGATTGTCATTAATTATTAGGATTAACTGTGGCTTTTCTACCACACCCTGCTCGCAATCGGTGCATCGTTGTTCTTATTGGAAATTTGTTTTTTCAGAGCCGTCGTAAAAGAACTAGTTGAAACGGAAAACGAATTTGTGAAAGATTTAGATTTTGTAGTACAAGAATATTTAATAAGGACGGAAGCTACTAAGGTGCCCAAAGTAATTAAAGATAATCTAGAGCTCGTCTTTGGAGGTTTAGTAGAAATAGCAAATTTTCATAGAACGTAAGTTTTAAAATTACCATTTTTTGCCCCACTAATCGAGAATTTATTGTTTTAGCGTATTAATGGAAGGCGTTAAGTATTACGCAAACGAACCTAACTTGCTTGGTAAAGCATTTCTTCGACTTGAACGAGATTTTGACAAACACGTAAATTATTGTACGGACGAACCGACTGCTCAAGCCTTTTTAGAATCATGCGACATAGCAAGAGAGTATTTTGATGTGAGTCTTACTTGTTTATTTCCAAATAAACCTTCTCTAAAGCCTCATTGACACGGTGATAGTTTTCGCGATAGTTTGTGAGAGTTACTATCATGATAGCAAATCTCACCAAAATTATCATCGTGTAAATAGACTACTATCGCACTATCACTATTATGATAGTTACTCTCAATTATCAAGTCAAGCTAGATAGTTGCGAGTAATTCTCACGATAGTTACCGACTATCTCGCTTAAGCAACATCGTGTAAATTCGACTCTTTCTCTCTCTCTCTCTCTCTCTCTCTGCTATCGCTAGAAATACTATCACCGTGTATATTGAAATTAAAGTTGCTCTAACGACAGTAACTATCGTGATTTACTCTCATGATATTTACTCTCATAAAATACTATCACCGTGTCAATGAGGCTTTATTACCAAATCGCCATAAGCAAATTAGAGAAAACCTTTTATCATCTCGTGGGTTAACAATTAACAAGAGGGGAAGAGACTAAAGTTGCTGGTAATGGAAAAAGACGCATTTTATGGTCGAAAAACCATTTGTTACTTTAGTTTGTTCAAACTATGAGTTATGGTAATTTTAACGACTTTCCTGATTGGCCGAAGTAACATAAAAGGCCTACTAACTGGGCTTTTCTCTCAAGTAAGCCTGGAGAAAACTAGGAGACCTGACGTTTTTAAAGAGACCTCTGTGGAACATTCTGGTAGCTCTAAATCGAGTGTTTGCTTTCTCTCAGACAACGGTGTTTTTAGAGTAGTCTACCCACTACCCACAGTAGTAGTTCTGTTGAGCCAAGGCTCAACAGCTCAATGACTCAATGGCTGCCTCGCTGTAAGAGTTTATTGATATAGTCTGCCGTTAATACTTTTCCTCGCAGAAGTGTCTGCTTGAAACCCCCAATGCATAGTTCTTCGCGCTCAGAAAAACGTCTAAGTTGGGCTTTATTGGACTAAATATGCTATCTTGGCCTAGCTTTAGCCGTTTCGTCTGTACCGGTAATGCTGATGGCTGTAGGTCACTTTTAAGAATGCTGTTAGGGCATTTCGTGTCGCTCCCGTGACGTCAGGCACAGCACACTACTCTTCAAATAGGTACCTGTTAGCTTTTACCAGTCTCACAAAGAAAACAAAGAGTTGTAGACGAGGTCAGTTTTTCTTCTTTTGTTCAAAAATATGAATAACTAAAGCATCTTAAAAACTGTTAATTTTAAGGATAAGGGACACTTCATGTATAGTAATTTCGCTAGGTAAAGTTCTTGGTGACTTACGCCAGCAGCAGAGAGGTTACAATAGTGAATATATGCCTCCCATAGAGAAGTCAAGTAGGTAGGTAATTGTTAAAATCTGCGTATACCTACATTGAAAGTTCGGGTCAAAGCCAAATTTAATTTTTTTCAACAAAACTTGTATTTGAATATAAAATGTGGTTGTATTTGAAAAGACAACATCTAGGGGTGTCAGGCAGGTAAATATTAAACTCCTTAAAAGCTCTAAAGTGATTGCAATAATTACCTACCTACTTAACTTCTCTGAGAGAGGTATCTATTCACTATTGTAACCTCTCTGCTGGTAGCGTAAGTCACCAAGAACTTTACATAGCGAAATTACTATAATTGAAATTTTGTGAAGACGCTTGCGCAGACTATACCTGAGGATATTAGTAACTAAACTTCAAACGATAGATCTTTTTTTCTAGAGTTGTAGAATTATTATTATTATTATTCGGTTCTGAGTCTGGCCCCCAGTGGTTCCTTGCCATGCGACATGCGACCTCTCGGTACTCTTGTGCTCCTAGGATGTAGTCTTCTTTTATGGGATTTCTGTACTTTTCATAAAGTCCAAAATTTTCTCTATTGATAATTTGGACAGTTCTCTGTGAACCATCTTCTCCTTTTTGAGAATGCTGTGACGACTTTTTGTAAAAGTGTAGCAGAAGATGAATTGGAGTTTCCTCTTCCTCTGCACATTCTCTGCATAGTGAATATTCTTCTAGTCCCATCGTATAAAGCTGGCAATGGCCTGTTGAGTTGTGGAATAATACCCAGTCTTCTCCTGGTAGTTATGACTATAATAACTTCGCCTCTGTTAATTTTTGAACATCGCAGTGCTTCCATTCTGCCATCGCATCGATTAGTTCAATTTTATGGATCTTAAAATGTTCCCAAACTTCATTCCTTTTCAACAAGTTGGTATCACTTTACAAAGGACAGACTGTCGCTTCTGATCAGTATTATTGAAGCATTTAGGGGCCCATCTTGCAGCAATTATTTATATATTCATCAGAGTGAACTGTGAACCAGTTCTCAACTTCTCATCGACTGCAAGCCAATCTTACAGCACTTTTTGATAACCTAAACATGAGTAGTTACTTCATTATTAAAGTTTAATAATTTTTGGCTAAAAGTGACCTTCTGAATCTTCGATGAAGCATTTACTTGACATTGAGGAAACTGGGATCTGAAGGAAGCAGATTAGAGAGAACCCCAAATGGCAACTACTATCAAAACAGAGGAAAATGAAGAAATAATACTTAAAAAGTAGATCACTCCTGCACGTTATCTAATGATGGAATTGTACGAGAGAGTTCTTCTTTTGAAACTGTGCAACTCTTCTTCTTTAACACAACTTTCCATCGTAAATTGAAAGTCAATTGTTTTGTAAATTTTGCTATCGTATGGTTGTCACTTGGCGAATTGTCTTCTCGATTTAAAGTCAACGGCGAGTCCGTAAATTCTACGCCTAATAATTATCGAAAGAAGAAAATACAATTTAAAAAATTTTAAACGTTATTAATAAACATAAATCTGGCGGAAACAGAGTATTTATATTCTATTTTAGTTGATCTATTAAAAGTTTAGCAAAATTTCAAGTTGTACATTACGTAAATGAATATAAGCGCCGATCCCTGTCGATCTTCAATCATAGAAATTAAATTAATTTGGGCACCCGGCCAATTTGCTACTTAAAACAATGTATTAATAATACATAATTAACGAGAGTCGCGGAATTTAACGAAACATGCCCTCTGGAAGAGACTCGGAAATTTCGAGCTTGACCTTGAAATTCGAAACGGGAGCCTCCTTTCGATTCGAAAAAACTGATTCATTTTTGCGAAAAAGAGGAAAATTTTAGCGCGTGACGCTAGGCGAAAACAGGACCAAAATAAAAATAAATTAGATGAGTCGGGTTATGAGCAATTCGGCGCGATATCCGAGCCGACTCCTCCAGATCGCTATGTATAGCTGGGAATCGGGAGCATCGGGACGCCGACGTGCAGTTAGTTCGCGTCCGTGAAGAGTGCGTCTTCTATAGTTCGAAACGTGTAATAACGTGGATTTACCCCCGATCCACAGGTAGGCATCTACGTCATCGAAGTGTCACGTGTTGTCCATCGAGTTTTTCTTTCTAATTTGGATACTCGTTAATTAATTGCCAAATTTTGAGAAGGGGTAGAATTATTGTAGTCTCATTTCAACCACTTCGTTTACCAGCAGAGTTCGAAATTTTTACATTTCGATAAAAGGACCTTTCGCTTTAGAGAGAAAGGGTGCTCTTTGCAAATTTTCTCGCCCTTCCTCAAAGCAAAGAAACTTTATGGTATCAAGAAAGCAGTAGACTAGTTCCGAAACTTTCTGAACTCTCTTTAAGTGCAATGGAAAATAATGTTTTGGGCACCATCACTTCACTCTAAAATAGGTCACATAACGTCTTTTCGTATGCCCTCATGTTTTTTGGCAATCGCGGCCGTTAATAATTACGTGAAAACAATAAATATTTAATAGTTCCTCAACTGAACAAAAGAAGGATGTTAAGTCGATCCAATAAAATGTGGGTTAAATTCAAACGAGAAAATAAATTAAAGTTGATTTGCATATCGAGATCAAAAATTCTTGGCGTCAAATTTTAAAAGGTCGTCTATTTTTAATCTACCTACTATACGCTTTTTTCCGAAATATTTGTTATTATTTACCTATTACTTATGTTTCAGATGGGGATGACAAAAATAAGTTGTTATTTTCGCGTAACCGATTCAAAAATAAATTAGAAACGCACAATTTTTTTAAATTGTCACTTTAAATTTAATTTTATGTTTTTGCGCTGATTTCGAACATCTCTGGACCTAAAATAAAAATATTGCAGCATAAATTTGTGATTTAAATCTAGATTAACATTTAGCCAAAAGTTTTATGCTTCCTCGCTTGATGTAAGCTCGCATGACGAGTGGAATAGTTGAGAAAGGTTGTGGGAGTTATACTGCTTTGGAAATGCAAAAAAAGTGATAATTTTGGAACATATTAAAACATTTATTTCATTCTTATGACTCAACGTTTGAGATTGGGATATAGGTGGAATTCTTGTGGTAGGTGGCTGTGACGACATTTTCCTCAACATCCGAGTGGGTAGTTTATTCTAGAGTTTGTACATCATTTGTTTCTCCTCGTAATATTATTTTCTAATGACGTGGGAATGGTCCGGAAGTTTTCAGTATGAAAGAGAAAGAGGGTTGTGGAACTCTTTTCCCCAATTCTTTGATAGTATTCCATTATCAAGAGGTTAAGTGTTATGTATTAACTGCTCCTCATTGTTAAAGTATTTTGAAAACCCACCACTGCGTCTGAAGACCATAAAAACCTTAAAAGACCCACCACTGCGTTCACACCATTTATTGACATCGCCTGTTGTGTAAATTTTGACTTTGAGATAATTTGCATATTTATTTTCAGGACTTATCGCAACGACTTGGTGATGATAAAACTTTATCCGAACACTTAAAACTTCCCATACAACGTATTAACGACTACCAACTTCTCTTAAAGGTAAGAATTTCTATTATGGGAACTTTAAATTTACTAAAATTGGTGTCGCATAGGCGTAAGAGTAGCCTTATACCTTTTCACTAATCCATTTTCCAATAATCCAATTTTTAAACCAAGCCATGAGCGTCGACTTTCCACCTAGAATTATCGGGTTTTCTTATACTATATGGATTTGTGGTGTGCCATCTGAAAAATCAAACTTGGATATTCTTTCCAAGAACAGTTTTGATCACAAAAATAAGCGATTCACCCTGTACATTTTAAAACAGAAGACGGTTTCAGACTCCAACTGCAGCAACTTAAAGATTATTCTTTTTGGCGCTGCTCCATATCGGAACTAAAGGCTCACCACCATCGCATAATGAAAAATTGGCATACGTTTCCAAATATTCACGCTACGCGAGGCACTCGTCCTTAGAACTTATCCAAAGTAGAAAAAATTTTAGGAGGGTCTTTTAATTTACCAGCGTCCCATGAATGTTTGGTGTAAAGATCACGTGTGTGTTTCCACCAGTAGCGCTACGAAACGAAATGATCGACAGGCCTGTGTCTACTTGAGACAAGCTCTAGCGAGGTTCTGAGTATTTCTTCCGTGGCTCTACTCCAACTGTCTTTTCACTTGTTTAGACTCATAGTAAAATTCACATCCTTGACCTTCCCCAGCAACCTGTAACCAAAAACTTGTTGAAAGTGAAACTTGAAACTGAAAGCAATTTTTTATGCCAAGTCTCGTATAATTGTAGAAACTTTCTAAATAGTTCTTAAAAGGTCTATTAATGAAGTCGCAATTTTATAATTTTAAGAATTTTTAATAATTCAATTCACTCGCCTACAAAAACCTCCCAAAATGCACTTTGGATTTTTAAATGTTGTATTTTTAGAATGGCAGAAATAGCAAATGTTGACCTATTTCTATACACTTCGCCCACTGACAATGTCAGGGAATAAACAAAACAGTTTTAGCAAATTTAGGAAAGTCTGCAAAGATGAATAAGTGGTTTTCATGGGCAAACAACCTTTATTTTTCGCTCTAAAAAAGGGCGTAATAACGAAAGCAAGGTTTGCCTCTTGCTGACGCTACGCGCGCGCTCAAATGAAATTACGTTTGAATGTTGAGTTTTTTTTTAAATAGGCCATAAGTCATCACATAATTTTCTCATTTTCTTAATCTCATGACATGACAACTAACTGTGCTAATCTCACGGACGGGCAGTTAGGTAGACAACGATTGGTAGTTTAAACAGACGAACTCATAGACAGAGAGGCGGATGAGCAGAAGAATGGACAGACATGCAAGCAGGTTGCGGTTCGGACTAACAATACCTCACCACACCCCATACCGAAAGAACAGGGAAAAAATGGACCAAAATTCACTGTCTCGCTCTTAGTCCAAGTAGGCTTAAACAGTTTTGGTTGTTTTTGATTTGGACAAGTTACAAAATTTTTTGTGATAACTCAATGGATATTTCAGAATTGATAAATGATAATTATGACTACTTGGTGTACGCGGGCGTCGCTTTAGCAATCGGATTTGCAATTTATAAAGCCATGAACGAACCCTGCGCTTGTAAGAATCCCCATTACGTTATTTTGAGTGAAATAATAATTACGAAACTTATTTTTGACAGAACTTCAAAATTGTCATTCAAAAAAAATTTAAAATTATCGGTCGTAAATGGAAATAAGTGAGGAATGTATCGTTTTTTGGGGAGGTATTTTTTTGATACTTATACTCACCACGCACATAATTACACAACTTTCATAATTGCAAGTTGTTTTAAAAATGCATTGGAAGCCGATTATAATATGAGAGCATGGAATTTGAACTATCCAACGAACTTATCCTTTATTTAACTGCAGTTGGGGCTATCCTTGGTGTCGTTTATTATTTCCTTTATACATTGGCTTACCATCAATAAGCATAGAATCGCCTCTTTTAAACATTTTATAACTTCAAAAAAGCCAAAATATTGAAACGCTTCTCTGGTCGGAGCATCATTGATCATCGTGTTGAAAAATCGATTTCCAATAAATTCCCGACTTGTAATCGCCTTTTATTATCATCAAGCTCGACAATATTGATTGAAGAAGGTTTCGTTCGGATCCCACCTTTAAGAAATCAGAAATGGTATCGAGGTGCGTACAAGGCTCACTTTGGCAATATAAGCGAGTTCATAACACGAAATTGTTTAAAATTCGATTCAATTCAATTGCGGCGGTAATGCCTCGTTCAATTAAACTCCTTTTGGCACAAACCCAATGGAATTTTGTTTTGAATTAAAGTTTAACAAAGATAGAAGGTGGAATTGGTGACGAGTTTCGTAATAATTTTGCTAAGTTTAGCAATTAATTACCGTAATTATTTGAATGAAATTTAGGTCATTAACACTCGAAAAACTTTTAGGAATTGGTAAGATACAGCGAGTGTTTGGAAGAAGATTGCGTAAATCTACAAAAGGCTTTAGAGTTGATGCTAAGTGTCCCCCATAGGGCACAAGACGATAAGTTTACCTCTAATATAGAAGGCTACCGTGGTAGTATACACAAACTTGGACGCCTAATTTCCCACGACTGGTTTTCGGCCACCTTTGGAAACACAACCAAAGAGCGCTACCTATTTCTATTCAAAGCTCGCATCCTCATCACTAAAGTTCGTCGCATATCAGAAGACAGGTCGATATTTCAACTGAAGGATATAATTAGGGTAAGAACTCGATTACAAGGTTATACCCAATTTTTATTATTATTTTATGACAGTTGCCACAAATTGAAATTAAAGACCATCCCAACAATCGTACTTTTGAACTAATTGATAAAGTCGGAGGACATTCGTTGATTCTTGCATCTCACCGAGACTTCGTCAAAGAGCTGTGGTTGAAAGAGATTCGAGAGTTTGCTAGTGACGTAGGTAAGTTTTAAATTTAATAACGTGAATTTACTCAATAACCTACATTTAAACTCTCAGTCTATTTCACCACAGCATCCACATAATACTCATTCTTTCTAAACAAAAATTATTAAATTTGGTTTAACTTCATTTTTTCTTGTAGAAGAACAAACCGAAGATTTGGTTCTTTCCGAGGCAACTTCGACGTTAGCGAGCGAAGCGGTACCGCCCGAATTTAAGGCTTACGTACCACCCCAAGCAACCGACGCTCAAAAACAATTAGCAGCTGCTCTACAATCCGGAATCAAAAAAGTATCGGAAGTTCCTAAAACTCAAGTTTCCAAATTATCCGAAACTAATCAAAACCAAATCGACGAGAACGAAAAAAGCACAAGTTACCAGACAACTAACGATCAAAAGGGTGCTCAGGAATCCGAAACACTTCAAGTTTTAACAAACAGCGAGCGTAGCGAGACAAACGAAGAATCTCTTCCACGAGACGGTTTAAACAGAGAAGTTAAACCGGGCCCAACTGGTCAAAGTAAACCAGAGCTTAAGCCTGAAAAAGAAGAGACCAAATCGACCGTTGAACCATCAAACCGGCCATTACCAAATCACGTTAATCAAGAGGAAACTTTTAAATCAACGACAAAAGTAACAAAAGAAGAAGCGAAGGTAGTCGAAACAAATCGAGTTGTTTGTATCGAGTTAAACAAGGAGGTTAATAAAACAACAAGTAACGAGTCGGATTCTTCTTCTCGATCAATTGAAAAGACAGTTAGGGGAGAGACAGTATCATCGAAAGAGTTACTGAGCAAAGTAAAAACAGAAGCCGCTCAGTTGCCCAGTAAGCCAAATCAGGAAGATTTAATAGAACTACCGACTGTAAATTCTACTAAAGTAGAACCAAAAGTATTACCTCAGACGGTAGATAGTAAGCCGGTTGTTAAAGATTCTTTGGAATCGTTAACGACAGCAGTTAGTAAGGTAGAAGCACAAAAAGTTCCAGAGCCTTTACCCGATAAGGTAAAAGTAACTTCTGTAGAGCCTGAAGAACAGTTGCTTAAGCCACTTCCTAAAAAGCAGGAAGAATCTCAAGCAGTTTGTCAAACGTTGCCCACTAAGGAAGAAAAACTCCCACCGAACAACAAAGATATAAAAGAAACTTGTATACTATCTAAGAAATCTGACAATAAAGAGAATATTAACGTAAATCTAGTTCAAGATAAAAAAGCTGAAAATATCAAAGTTACTCCACTAGAGCAGAGCAAGACAAATCTTACAGATAAATCCAAAAATTCAGACTCAAAAAGAAAAGATCCAACAACCGACTCTAAGCAGTCAAATCAACCTGCTTTAAAAAAATCTAAAGGAGAAAGAGAGACTAAGCTTGAAGAAACTAAGCAGAAGGTAGTAGAAGAAAAAGTTGTAGAAGTTGGAGAAGAACCAAAGAAGTTAGAAAAAGGCGATAAAGAAGTTCAGAAAGAATCAGATAAGAAGTCGACGGACGGTGCAGCAAGTTTAAAAAAATCTCCAGAAGAAATACCAAAAAGAAAAACCCAAGAAACTCAAAAACTTCCCGACGAAAATTCAGAAACTGAAGAAAAGGCTCCAAAAAAATTAAGATTTGCCGAAGCACCTCGAGAAGTAGAAACACCAAATAATCAAACTTTAAACTCGACTAGTTCGGAAAATACCCAAACACAACAAAATCATTCTCAACCACCTAAAGAAGAGGAACGAAGAGAAGAATTACGAAACTTTGGCGAGAGAAATCCAGACGAACCTCCCATTCCGGTGCCTATACCTCCTCCAAAACCTGTGAAACCGCACCACAATAAAATCGAAGTTTCAGTCGTAGAAACACAAATTAAAGGTGTTAACTTTGGGGTGCAATTAAGTGTCGAAGTTGACGACGAAATGAGTAGAAGATACAGCGGAAAAGGAGGAGGTCAGTACGTTGTTTGGTTTGCGAGGACTTTTTTAACAATAATAGTTTGACTTGCCGTGTTAACATTATGCTTTGGTGTTTAATGTTCATTAACAAAAAAAATTGTGTAACCATTGTAGTTTTAAAATAAATTTTGTAGTTGTAGTATTTTGTGTTGTGTGAGGCGCTCTTCGCAGTTTGAATGGCAAAACACCATCGTTACAGCAAAAACCTCCAATGTTCCAAAAGGTTCCTAGCTGGGAAAATGTTAGGAGCGGACCAAGGAGGAAACACTGAACTAGAGAATAATTAAGGCTATTTTTGATACGCATGCGGCACAAGTCTCCGAAAAAACATTTACAATGTACACTAAAACTTTTCTTATAGTTTTGCGAGCAATTAATTGCGCTTAAGTATGGCTTCCGCTTCAATCCGACACGAATAAACGTTTCAATTTACTCTTTACACTTACATTCTGTTACATGCTCAGAAGACTATGATTCTTCGTTTAGTAGAAGATCGATTAAACGTTCGTCGTACGGCACGGATGGTTTGTCTTCGTCTCGTCACGAGTCTTCCATTTCGGGAAAGTACGGTTCAGAATCTTTGAGCGGAAAGTACGGATCCGATTCGATTGGAAGTAAATACGGAACGGACGCGTTAACATCGTCCAAATACAGCGTCGAGTCTTCCCTCTCGAGTAAATATGGAGCGGGCGACTTATCTGGATCTAAATATGGCGAATCGATTAGTTTGGGTCGTAAATCCGTTACTGATACGGGAAACGGCGAAAGTCTCACCGGTTCCAGTTATAGCAGAAAGTATCACTCGGAATCTTTAGATTCCGGAGACGCTTTGGGCTCATCTTACAGTCGTAAATACGGAAGCGATTTGGGCGACGCCGAATCGTATAGTTACAGTAGGAAATCGGTAAGTTCGTTAGAAAGTGGAAGTTTGGGGGATACTTCTAAGTATGCGAGCAAAAGAGGTCTTGGTGGCGATATCGATGATGTTGGAATTTCCACTAAATACACTAGAAAAAGTTATACGTCTTACAACGATGACGACGACGATTTGATGGGAAAATATAGCAAAAGAAGTAAAGATCATTTGGAGTCGGTTAAGAGACAAGTTTCGTCACAAGACGACGAAGATTTGATCGGTAAATACAGCAAAAGAAGCAGTAAAGATCATTTAGAGTCGGTTAAGAGACAAGTTTCGTCACAAGACGACGAAGATTTGATCGGTAAATACAGCAAGAGAAGCAGTAAAGATCATTTAGAGTCGGTTAAGAGGCAAGTGTCTTCTCAAGATGAGGACGATTTGCTATCCAAATTCTCCAAATACGAACGTAGGATATCGCAAACCAAAAAGACAGTCATTGAAGACGACGAAGCATTAAAAATAGAAGAAGAGATGCGTAGAAAATATGCACCAAGCGTTAGCGTGGAATCCAAGACTAGCGAAACTTCCGAATCTTTAAAAGCGGAGACGCAAGGTAAAAACGAGTCATTGGAGTATAAAAGAAGCGAGTCCAAAGAATATAAGAGAAGCGAGTCCAAAGAATATAAGAAGAGCGAATCCAAAGAATATAAGAGGAGCGAATCTAAGGAACAGACGGGCATAAAAACCCAAGAATCCGTCGAAGAAGAAGGTTCGATTAAAACCAAAAAAACCTCACGTCAAAACTCTGAAAGCACAAAACAAAAATCAGACGAAGAACGCCGCGGTAAGTATTTTGAGGTTTTTAAGTCAATGTGTAAGGCTTTTTCAAAAATTGAGTTTCTTTGTTGCGATGCTCCACTCCTGGATGTTTTGTTGCGCAAAGCTCAATAGTTTTCTAATTTCAGATAGCGGATCTTCAAATGTTGCTAACTCCGGTGACGGATCGGTCGCAACAACTTTCACTCTTAATAGAAGAAAGTCTAGTGGAGTAGAAGGACGGCCCGTCTTTAAGAGAACCATATCTGGAACAAATGTAGAACGTGAGTATAGCTGTTAGGTCGAGCGCACACAAATCGTACTATTTACCACACTTTTGCATAGCACACACGCTTTTGTACATACGCGGTGTTTAATTTTCAATTATCTATAAATTTAGCTGGAGAATCTGCAGTATTTGAGGTGGAATTAGCAGTAGCTACAGATAGCTTGACTTGGTTGAAAGATAACAAACCTCTAAAACATCTGAAGCGTATTAAGACGTCCAAAACGGAAGATGGAGTTTGTCGATTGGAAATTAACGAAAGTGAAGCTCGAGACGCTGGACTGTACAGTGCAATTGCTGTAAATTCTATATCTAAGTCGACTTGTTCGGCTCAGCTTATAGTGCATGAATGTTAGTAATCTTTTTCTATACTTTTTGGGCTTTGCTCTGTGTAGTACATCGTTACACTTTTGTAACATTTATTTTATTTAGTGACCGAACAAGAACGCGCAGAACGTCTGGTCAACGATAAGCCAGTATTTCTCGTGCAGTTGAAAGACACCGAGTTGCTAGAAGATACCTATTTGAGGTTTATGGTGAAGGTTAAAGGCGATCCAACTCCGAAAATTGCATTGTAAGCACAAAAATGCGCTCTTGTGACTTATTTTAGTTCTTCTTATAAAAATTTGCAGCTTTAAAGACGACGTCCAAATCAAAGATAACGACGAACGCTATCAAATCGTAAGAGAGTCTTCTGGAAAAGGGTTCTACGAGTTGGTTATTCCAGAAGTGCAACACGAAGACGCTGGAAAATATAAATGCGTCGCTAGTAATAAGTTCGGAGAGGCGACGTCAGAAGCCACAGTTACAGTCACCGGTATAAATAGCACAGTCTAGATATCCTTTATCTCGAGTAACAATTCAACTTTTTAGATTTTAAAAACATCTTCGGCGACTTGGCCGACGACGAACTCTTACACCCTGGGGAAAAGCCTGTATTTTATTGGAAAAAAGACGGCAACATTTTTGAGCCAGAAGAGCGGTTTAAGGTTTTACTTGGCGACGACGAGGACTCGTTGGCTCTCGTCTTTCAACACGTACGTCCAGAAGACGCCGGACTCTACACTTGCGTTGCCCAAACCTCGAGCGGCCACATTAGCTGCAGTGCCGAACTAACGGTCCACGGTGTATTAAACCAACTGTTGCGAGAACCAGAAAAACCCCAATTAGTAGCAGAAAATAAGGAAGCGTGTGCAAATGTTGGAAATTCGGGAATGTTAGAGCTACAAGTTAAAGGTTATCCAAAACCACAAATAAAGTGGACTCACGATGGTACCCCAATAGAACCGAGCAGCAAATACAAGTGAGTTCAATTTTAAGAAGGTTCGGGAAAACTCACGTTTTAACTTTAGGTTCCTTTACGAAGAAGACGAAGAAAATTATACATTGGTTATCAAAAATGTGGAGCCGAATGATGCAGGGACGTACATCGCTTCGGCCGAAAATGAGCTTGGAAGTGATACCGTCGAAATGTACTTAAACGTCAAAGGTAACTCATTTGGCTTTTTTGCAATGAAATTACAACTGAAATACTATTTTGCAGCCGGGCCTAAAATTAAGAGCAATTGTGAAGATATTTCTCAAGAGGCAAGCACTATAATTCGTATTCCGGTCGAAGTCGAAGGTTTGCCCAAACCCACAGTTACGTTCCTTAAGGAAGGGCAGACAATTAAGAAGAACGAGCGGATAAAGATTGTCGAAGAAGGAGAAAAGCATACTTTGATCATTGAAAATTGTAATATTAAAGATTCGGGTGAGTTCTAAATAGTTCATCAGGCCTCGAACGAGCAAAGGCACTTTCGTATTTTATTAATTTTAGGCTCCTACTCTGTGGTTGTTGCTAACGAAATTTCTCAAACATCGAAATTTTGGAGTATGGACATCTACAGTCCGCCTAAGATAACGAAAAAATTAGGCTCAAACAAAACTGTATCTCTCAAAGAAGATATTACGCTTTCTGTTAAAATTGAATCCAAACCAGACGCTGAAGTCACTTGGTAAGCTGAGTATAATACAAATTTGCTTGCTTAAAGACACTTCATTTTCAGGTATAAAGACGAGCAAGAAGTATCGGGCAGTCATTATATCACTAAAAAGGAAGAAGACTCGTACAGTTTAAAAATAAGTGGAACCGTTACTACCGATTCGGCGCGCTACAAGGTTAAAGCCAAAAATATTCATGGTTCAGCAGAAGACGAGTGCAGAGTCGATGTTAAAATAGCACCGAAAATAACAAAGCCTTTGGTTGACAAAACAGTTGTTGAGAAGGAAAAAAATGTAGAATTTGACGTAAAAGTGGAAGCCTTTCCAAAACCAACTATTAAATGGTGAGTTTTCTCGTTTGAGATGTTCCCTGTTCAAGTTCAAAAACGTTCAGGTACTTTGATGAGATGGAAATTACGGAATCTCGCACGGAATTTACTAGAATTGAATCAGACGACGGTTCCAAACTTGTCATTAAGGAAGTCAGCAGCGATTTATCGGGAAAATACAAGTGTAAGGTCGTTAATGAGTTAGGCGAGACGGAAACTAGCGCCAAACTAACTGTCAACTGTAAGTTGCAATTCGAGCTTTTCTCCAGTTCACGCGTGGATTTTTAGGCAAGCCTCGTTTCATTAAACACTTGAAGGATACAACAATAGAAGAGGGTGCCACCTTACACCTTGAAGTTGAAGTAGACGCTTGTCCCGAACCAACCGTCAAATGGTTGCGAAACGGACGAGAAGTAACAACTGATGCAAGAATCAAAATTACGCGCGATTCTAAACGCTACGAGGCTTATCACCTTGCGGTTGATCTCATTAAATACGAGGAGCAAGGAGACTACGAAGTTGTCGTAACGAATTCTTTGGGAACGGTCAGCAGCAAGAGTGTCGTTACGGTTCAAAGTAAGTTATCGAGTATTATTTTTGCCAATAAGAGTAAGATTTTGTAAGGTTCCAACTGGTAAGGTTTACATCATCTTTTTGTAAGTATGTGAACCCTTCGAACCTTTGCATTTATGTTTATGTCTTTACACCATTATGTGACGTGTTACTAAACACATTACAGAAATAATACACACTGACGCAATCGAAGAAACTGAGCCTCCCGAAGAAGTCGTAATCGAAGATAACTCTAACAAAGGTAACGTAACTCAGGTTAAGGCAATTTTTATCGATACCTAGAACAATTGGTTCTATGGAGCTTTGATCATTTTATGTGCTTAAATTGCTTAACCGATCGTAAACAGTCAAAACATTTAACACAACAAGTATAAAAGTTTGTCCTCATTAGGTGTTAGCATGGAAAAATATTCTGTAGAAATTAAAGAGATTACGACCGAACCTATTGTAGAAGAACCGTTTTCACCGGAAGAACTTTTGAGAGCTCAAATTTACCAAAAGGAAGAAATCGGAGTGGTTACAACGGAACAGTCTCAGCATCCAACAGAAGAGTATTTAGCAAAGAAACGTGTTAGTGGGGTCAAATCCGTGTCATTTGATACGACAGTCATTGTTGAAGTTGAAGAAGTTGCTCAAGGGGTCGTTACAAGTGAACTTTCCAACAAGGCACAACGCACAAAATCGATGCAAGAGGAAGAATCCGAAATGTTGGGTAGGGACGACGAAAGTCAAAAATTTGCTGAAGAAACCTCATCCGAAATTGAGCCTCAAAATGCTACATCTGGGCAAGTTGAAGGTGCTGAACTAAACAAATCGAGTCTCGACGAACCTACTCACTATATCGTAGAAGATGAAGGTCGAGTCAAGCCAAAAAAGTCAAAGCTTGCTCAACTAGAGACTGCTGTAAGTGTTGACGATGAAGATTCCATTCCAAAAACACCAGTTGAGCACGATGTTGCTATAAAAACTTTAAATAGAGCCATTTCCGCGCAAAAAGAAGACGCAGAGGTAATTGAAGCGAATAAAGAACAGTTTGAACCACAATTTCAAAACGAAGAGGACTTTCGTAAAGATAAGTTGAAACGAGCCAAATCGATCCAAATGGAGACGATCGATGTGAACGAAAATGAAATTACGAGCCCAACAGAAATTTCGGTCACAGACACTGTTGTTAAAAAGAAACCCGAAAGGGCTATTTCGGTTCGAGAGGAAGAAATCGATCTAGTTGAAATTAAACCTTCTGTTCAAGTTGTAGAAGATGAGGAAATGGGAGGCGATAAGGGGGTTTCTGAAATTGAAGATGAAAATGAGAAAAAAGCTAATGAGAGTGATAATGGTTTTGAAGGTAACACTGAATCTTCTATAATGCACTGTACTAAATAGTTCACACTGTACATAATTGCACCTTAGCGACTTACCCTTTTTCACAAAACACAACTCAAAAATAAAACAATAATTTTCTATACTTTACGCTGCAGGTCAGGAATTTTCAACTTGATCTTGTATTTTGCGATTTAATCGTTGCTCTCACCTGTATTACGTTTGCATGTACAAAAAATTAATAACCTCTGTATATATGTGTTTTTAACATCACTTCTCATGAGCATTAATCTGAATTTAACACTGAATGTGCTCAGGGGCGCCATTGGCCTGCCTTAGTTGCTAGTAGTATTGGCAGTTGGGGAGGGGGTATCGAGTTCATTGTTTTGGCCCATCTCCCCTAGCGACGTGGCGGCTCTGAATGTGCCTTTCTTAAAGCTTTTTTAGCATCTTACAAAAAAGGTAAGTCCCTGCTCTTCACCTTCATAGGTTTAATGATTTGACTACGAAATATCGCGTGTTACGATGGGCGTGCAATAGGTTGGTAGAGACGAGCGACGCGGTATAAAGCAACCCTCAAACAAAATGCTCGCTTAGACTTCTCCTTCTCTGGACTGTCCAAAAGCTGTCAGAACCAGTTCTTGTTAGCTGAAACAGACTCACTTGTCGAAATAATGTATAGAGGTTTGCAATGAGCGTCGCTTAGAGTGTCATAGCGGCCATTACCGTGTCGTTTTGCTCTACTGGCCTAGTGGACGCCAGCGAGCTTGGTTAGATAGGCAGTTGGATAGCAGTTAGATTGACAAACAAATTTTCTTTTCTTCCGTCTCTCTTCTTTCTAAGACATAACTTTAATTCCAGGTTAACTCACTTTAATCTCGATTTAATTTGTCAACTTAGCGTTTTCTCATTTTCTAACGGTTTTTTCGTAAAACAATTTTCTCAAAACTAATAGCTTATTTTTCAAAACTAGCACCTCCAAAAATCTTGGAGTCCAACCTTAACGACAAGTCTCAATATGAATCGCTCGATGTGGCCTACGTGGTGAAAGCGACTTCAAATCCAATTCCTACGGCAGTTTGGAGCGTCGATGGAAAACCACTGACACAAGATAATCGTGTAAAAATATCAGATAACGGAGAGGAATTTAAATTGGAAATTAAAAAGTTAAACAAAAAAGATGCGGGCGTAATCGAATGTAAAGTTTCAAATCTGGTCGGAGAAGCAAAAACTCAAGCCAAACTTAGTATAATTCGTAAGTTTATCATTGTTCTACTGTTATCACAGATTAATTGTATTGGAATAACCTTACAGCTGAAGGCGAACTTAGAAAACCAAAAATCAAGGACGGGCTTACAGATAAAACAGCGCTCAAACATAAAGGTGCTAAACTATCTGCCGTAATCGAAGGCGAACCAGTTCCGGACGCTACTTGGTGAGAAAAATATAACTGAAAACAATTTTTTTTAACTCCGAAAACATTAGGTACATAAACAACAAGGAAATAACGCCAGAACAATTCGAAAAGTACAAAATCATCTTAGACGCCGACGACCACGATATCGAAAATGATATCAAGGAGTGCACTTTCGCCCTCTCAATTCCACACAGTGAGTTGCCCAAGTTTTAATTACTAAAATCGTCATCTGGGGTCTCTTAGGTCACCAGGAGAACACCGGAAAGTATAAAATCAAAGCTAAAAATAAGTGGGGAGAATGTGAGAGTAGCGCTCAGTTGACCATCGTTTACCTTCCCGAAATCGAAGGTCCTAAAGATATCCACGTCGTTCCTGGAGAAAGTGCCGAATTTTCGGCAAAAGTCATCGCCAATCCTCAAGCAAAAATTTCGTGGATGAAAGATGGCAAGCCTTTGGAGAAGAGAAGTGGAGTTAACATAATTGACGATAATAAAAATGGGGTTTATAAAGTGACTTTTGATAACGTCGAGTTGGCCGATGAAGGAAAGTACCAAGTTGTGGCCAAAAATGAGATAGGAGAGACGACATCTGATACTAAGCTCAAAGCTATCAGTAAGTTGTATTTATAAGCTAATCACTCTTCTTTTGTTAATTTGTCTGGAATTGATCAAAATTTTATGTTTACAGAAGAAACAGGGCCCACACGTAAGTTATTCAGATTTTACGCTTTTGCACAGTCAAAAGCCAAAACACTGCGCCATTTTTAGCTTGCAAATGTATATTTTAAGTAGATTAGGGCTTCGGTGTGAAAACGCTTACTTATTGCTACACTCTTCCACACTCTCTTTATTGATCACATGATCACGTTTTACTTTTTCTTGCGTATTAGAGATGCTTACTGCCTCTACTGTGTTCTCTGCTCTCAGATCTTTATTATGTGTCTTTTGAAATTAATCAAAATTTTAGCCGAAAAACCTCAATTCATAACTGGACTGGCAGATGCAGAAGTGGAAGATGGTGGCGAAATAACCGTGATGGTTAGAGCCGATGGTATACCCAAACCGGAAATTCGTTGGTTTTTCAATGGAAAATCACTCGAAGAAGACGCAAAACATAAGATTGTCTCTAAATCTGAAGCTCAAATCACGAGCACCTTATCCGTTCTGGACTATAACAAAAATGACATTGGTCAAGTAAGTCTTCAATTTTTGGAAGTTTTTAATTTGCTCACGATTTTTATAGTATAAAGCGATGGCAGTCAACGTCGTCGGCGAAGCCGAAACAACGTCCCAAATTTTAATGGTACAAAGAGCTCCTACATTTGGAAAAATGCTGGAACGCGCACAAGAAATCAACGAGGGCGAGCCTCTCAAACTTATTGTGAAAGTATCTGGCAGTCCCAAACCAACCGTAAGTCCGACAAAATGACTTGAACACACAATAATGTAACCGTTGCTTAAAACAGGTGACTTGGCTGAAAAATGGAGAGCCCATCACTGGAGAAAATGTGGAAATAACAATGTTACCAGACGGAACAGCAAAGCTTTACATCGACAAAGTTTTACCTTCTGATAGTGGCGCATACAAAGTGCTCATTAAAAATCCTAACGGAGAGACGTCTTCCATGTGCGCTGTTGCCGTCACTCGTAAGCTTAACAATAACATCCAACTTACTTCTTTAAAGGCGCGTATTTCTAGCTAAACCCCAACGACCAAAATTCTTAAAATGTATCAAAGATGTAAAAGCACCAGAGGAACAACAAATACGCTTGCAAGCTCAGGTAGTTGGATATCCAGTACCAGATATTAAGTGGCAAAAAGATGGCGTGACAATTCGACCGTCGTCGTCCATTCACGTAGAACAACATCCAGACGGAACGGTGGCGTTAATAGTAGATAGTGCTAAACCAGAAAACGCCGGTACGTACACTCTAATAGCTACAAATAAGTTGGGAGAAAGTGAAAACGACGCCCAAGTGGTCATTGAGAAGAAGTCGACCAAACCGGAATTTATTACAAAGTTACAACCACTGACAGCAGTCGAAGGATTCCCAGCAAAACTCGAAGTAAAAGCGAAAGGCTTTCCAGCACCTCAAATCACATGGTAAGAATCTTAAATTGCAATTTAAAAAAAATGTTAATTTTGCCCAAAGGACTAGAAATGGGGTCGAAATTGTTCCCGACAACCAGCATATTAAAATTATGGACCTTCCAGACGGGACTAGCGCTTTGTTTATTGATGCGTGCGACATCCGTCGAGATCCCATGTCCTATAAGGCGATTGCAACTAACGAGGCAGGCGATACGGAATCTTCGGCAATTTTAGCCGTTAGTCCCGCTACTAAAGAGGGCGAGCCGGAAGAGGCTCCCATGTTTTTGCACTCGATGAGAGATGTCGTTGCCGACGAAGACCAACCTTTGGTCATTGACGTTCCGTTCGTTGGGAACCCAATTCCTCGCGTAGAATGGTTCAAAGACGAGGAACCACTAGAGCCGTCAGATAGAGTTTTACTTACGTGCGATGGCAAAAAGGTTGCCTTGCAGATTGATAATTGTACACCAGCGGACGCTGGTAAGTACGGCGTTAAACTAACCAACGCATTAGGATCTGACGCTTCTGAGGGCAAAGCTACAGTTCACAAAGTCTTTTCACCTCCGCGCTTCACACAAAAGTTTACAGATCTTCAACAGGTAAACGCTTTTAAATTTTAAGATAGTCGATTTAAGTATTAATTTTTAGCTACCAGGGCGTGACGCTAAGTTTTCAGGAAAAGTATCTGGAGTGCCCACTCCTGAAATCACTTGGTATAAGGATGGAACTGCCATAAAGCCAAACGAAAAGTATCGAATGAAAACTGATGGAGACTTGTGTAGTTTATACATTAACAACTGTCAAGCTAGCGATGCCGGATTATACAGGGCGTTTGCGGTTAATAAAGAAGGCTCGGACACTTGTGAAGCTCAATTCAACACCGTCGACGAAATGTTAGTTTAGGTATTAACTTTTGATGAGCGTTTGTTACAACTTAAAAATTTCTTCAGCACCACTCCTCTAAAAGCAGAACCGCCGTCATTTTTGAAGAAAATTGGCGACATGGACTTATACAAAGGAATGACTGCTAAATTTACGGCGTGCATAACAGGCTTTCCAGAGCCTAAAGTGGAATGGTTCAAAAATGATAAACAATTAAAACCTAGTAGCAGAATTAAAATGGAGGTCGATCAAGCTGGATTGCTTAGACTTACGGTGGCGAAAATTGATGAAGATGATTTAGGGAAATATTCTTGTAAGATCACCAACGAACATGGAAGCGATATTTGTCATGCTACTCTCCAGTTTGATGGTAAGCGATTATTTTAAAGTTTTCCCTATGAATTGCCCTTCTTGTTCAATCATAGATATCGATGCTAGGCCTAGAAAGCCCATATCGGACGAGTATATAGAATTTGACAAACATCAAAAGAGTGGAATTCCAGTTCCTTTATCAGATCCACCAATCGTATCACGCATGACGGACAGACATTGTACCCTATCGTGGAAACCGTCGGTTCCATCTTACGCTAGGCCGCCTGTTACGTATCAATTAGAAATGTGCGAGCTGCCTCATGGTGATTGGTTTACTGCTCGTTCCGGAATACGCAATTGCGTTTGCACGGTAGGAAATCTCGAGCCATTCAGAGATTACAGATTTAGAATAAGGATCGAAAATAAATATGGAATAAGCGACCCATCTCCATATGCGACGACTTACAGGTGGGTTACTTTGGAACTGTCAAACGTATAGTGAAAAATGTCTATTTTCAGACAAAAATTAGAACCAGATCCGCCAAGATTCAACACTCACTTACCAATTGGAATACCATTTCATCCGGATACGAGTCCGTACTTTCCGCACGATTTTGATATAGAGAGGCCATTGCACGACAACATGTCGCAATCACCACGCTTTTTAAGACAAGAACACCCAACTCAATACGGTATGAAAAATCAAAATACTAACCTATTTTGGTACGTTTACGGTTACCCAAAACCTAAAATGGAATACTACTTCAACGACGAGCCTATTCCAAGCGGCGGACGATTCGACACGAGTTATACCAGAAATGGGCAAGCAACATTATTCATTAACAAGTAAGCATAGGTGAATTGCCATGAAACGCTTTGAAAATTTGCCTTTTTGTAGAATGTTGGACAGGGACGTCGGTTGGTACGAAGCAGTAGCCACAAATGAGCACGGAATAGCTAGACAAAGAGTAAGGCTCGAGATTGCCGAACTTCCGGAGTTCACCAAACGACCAGATATCGAATATAGCATGGTGAGGGGTAAAGTTCGTTTTGAAGCGCGCATTTCTGGCAGACCGTACCCCGATATTAAATGGTATAAAGACTGGAAGCCGGTTGCGGAGTCTAGCAGAATTAAGGTAGTACCTCTTTGCTTACGCCGTACGTAAAATTATTACTTAATCGCTTACAGATCAGGTTTATAGAGCCAGACTTGTGTATTCTTACAATAGACGATATTATTTTAAAAGATTCTGGTTTGTACTCTGTTAGTGCTAGAAATGCCGCAGGTACCATATCGAGCAGTGCGATGCTTTATGTGGACGAAAACGATTACCAATACAAATTGCACACTTACAGTCCAATTTCGACCATAAGATCTAAGAGGAAGTTATATGACGAGTTTTACGACTTTGGCGACGAATTAGGTAGGGGGACGCAAGGAATTACCTATCATGCGGTCGATCGTAGCAATGGTAAGTTTTGGTGGCTTGTAATAGAAACGCACTTCCGTAAGACTCGTTATAGGCTACAATTACGCTGCCAAAGTCATGCACGGACGTGGAGACGTGAGGCCGTTTATGTACAACGAACTGGATATGTATAATCAACTACGCCATCGTCGTTTAGTGTCCTTATACGATGCATACGACTCAGAAGACTGTCTCGTTTTCATCTTGGAATTAGGTGGTGGTGGAGAACTAGTTAGAGACTATTTAATAAGACGGGACTACTACACGGAAACGGATATTGCCGGATACATCAGACAGACTCTCCAAGGATTGCAATACATGCACGAACAAGGTTACGGCCACATGGGGTTAAATGTGAGTTATAGAATTGCGAATATTTGCAGAACTAATTTTTACTTTGCAGATTGGAGATATATTATTGACACATCCTGGCTCTAGTGAAATTAAAATCACAGACTTCGGGCTATCGAGACGAATTACACCGGGCAACTTATATCCTCTTCTTTACGGAGTTCCAGAATATGTCTGCCCCGAAGCAGTTTTAGGCGAAGGAACCGGTTACGGACAAGATATGTGGAGCATCGGCATCATCACGTATATTCTACTATCAGGTCGATCGCCATTCCTAGGCGAAAATGACAGAGAAACTCTCTATAGAATTAAAGACGGAACTTGGACATTCGACATGGACTGGTGGTGCAACATCAGCGTAGAAGCGAGAGATTTCATCTCAAAACTTCTCATCTACAAACCGGGCGACCGAATGGACGTACGTGCTGCTTTACGCCATCCTTGGCTAGAACGAATTGACCGAATTTACAGAGACGAATACCAAATTAGCTCGCGCTATTTGAACGATTACTACATGCTCTACAGGTACGGTCAAATAAAATGGTCTCCTTTCGTCTAACAAAAAAATTTTAGGGACTGGTACAACAATGCCTCGTGTAGACAGTGGTTTAGGCGACGTCCGCTAGACGGAGCATACACCCATCCCTCAAAAATGGTTTATCCACCCGGAGAAATCTACACGCCACCACCCTCTCCCACACCGCAACGAAAACACTACTCGCCTATTAGAACTTGGGAAGACCAACTTCCAAGCCGCTCTCCACTTAATTACGAAATTGGGCTCATTAAATCCGAAAGCCAGTAAGTTAGCAGAAAAGCTTCAATCCGACGACTTCATTAAATCCTTTTAGCTATCAAAATGGACCCGATACATATCTTTTACAACTGCGCGATGTCAGTTTTCCCGTTCGCGTACGCGAGTACATGAAAGTTGCAGCTAATCGGGGCCCAGGTCGTAGCCTTGTTGTGTCCAACGAAAATGGATTCGATTGGGATGTAAGCGGTTAATTCCTATTTTTAAAAAAACTACAGATATGTTATTTTCAGACGCCCGTTGTTCGCGAACGCCGTAGATTTACAGACGTAATGGATGAGGAAATTGATGATGAACGTAAGGCGCGAATTAACAAATACGGCGTCGATAATGTTGCGTCGTATAGCATTCGAAGGTTACGCCGTGAGTTAGGGCCCCGTTTGGATACTTATGCCGAGGCAGAAGCTATGATCGAAAGTAGACAAGATGGCCGACTTCCGTTCTTTAGGGAGAAGCCTCAAATTACAGCAATGGTTGAAGGCAAAGAGCTGGACTTGACTTGTTTTGTCGTGGGCGACCCAAGTCCCACCGTTCAGTGGTTTAAGTGAGTCGTTTTGAGGCATTTAAAAAGATTTTTCGAAGCATCGACTTGTTTTAGAAACGACGCTATGGTAGTCGAATCGGCTCGTGTTAGCATCGAAACCGATTCAGAAGGACGCACTCATTTCAAATTATTGCCCGCGCTTAGTTTTGACGTTGGAATGTATAGGGTAGTTGCTAGAAATAAAATTGGGCAGACTGTTGCGTGGACTCGTATTGTTTATGGAACGGTTCCGGATGCACCAGACTCGCCTACCGCGAGTCAAGTGTCCGATACAGAGATACTCTTAACGTGGAAACCACCCAAGTACGACGGAAACTCTCCTGTATTATGTTATAGTTTACAATATAAAGCTGCCGATACAACAGATTGGGAATGGATTCAGAAAGTGGATAATATCGATCACGAATTTTACCTCATTAGTGGACTGGAACCGAACAAGAGGTATTTGTTTAGGTTAGCAGCCAACAGTGCTGTTGGTTGGAGCGAACAAGGCGTTCCATCTGCAGTAATTACTACTTTAACACCAGGTGAGCTCTAATGAGTTGTTACACATTACCTAATCCAATTTTAATGAATAATAGATGCACCTAAAATTGAACTTAGTGCCGCAATGAGACACTTACAACAAATAACAGATAGCGGCAAACCCGTGGAACCGGAAGTCAAATTACGTCCAGATTATAGTTTAGAATCAAAGCCAGTGGACTGGCAAGAAGGCAATCCAAACGACAATTACGAATACATTTCAGAAATTTCCAGGTAATAAAAATGTGTGTTTCATTATTTGTTTGTATAACCGTCTTCTCAAGGGGACAATATTCGGCTGTTCTAAAAGCGGTAGATAGGAAAAGTAACAAATTGGTCGTCGCAAAACTTTTGGATCTTAGTACGGAGACGTGCGATAACGTGGATGGCGAGTTTGCAGCATTGAGGTCTCTGCGTCACGAACGCATAGCTGGACTTTTGGAAGCGTACCGCACATCTACGGATGTGGCCACGTTTATTATGGAAAAACTACAAGGAGCCGACGTTTTGACTTATTTAGCGAGCAAACACGAGTATACCGAAGATATGGTCGCCACTATTGTATCGCAAGTGAGTAGCTTGACCCTCGCTGGTTGGGTAAATTTTGAATTTTTTTTGGTAGATTTCAGATGGTTTACAATACCTCCATTGGAGAAATTTGTGCCATTTGGATATTCAACCCGATAATGTGGTTATGTGTGGATTAAGAGCGGTTCAGATTAAGTTAGTCGACTTTGGTTGTGCTCATAGGGTGACAAAATTGGGTACTAAAGTTCCAATGGTTGGACATCCCGATTACATATGTAAGGGCTAATTGGTGCAAAGTGGGTATGATATAATAATTCGATGTTTCAGCCCCAGAAGTACTTAACGAAGAACCCGCATTTCCACAAAGTGACATTTGGTCGTTGGGCGTCTTAACGTACGTCATGTTGTCCGGCGCGTTACCATTCCAAGGAGAAGATGTTAATGAAATACGTCAAAATATATCTTTCGTTAGGTATCGTTTCGAATATTTATACCAAGAATTATCCCAAGAAGGAAATCGATTCATCATGATGATTTTCAAAAGAAATCCACAGTAAATATGTTTGTGTCGCATTCGTGGTTTGTTTTTAAAATGTGCCCAATTTTAGTAAAAGGCCCACAGCTGAGGAATGTCACGAAAATAGATGGTTATTACCGACAGATTCCATGATTAAGAAGCGAGATCGAGCAGTATTTTTGGGTAGCAGATTAAGGGTAAGGGCTTTTGTTTGATTCCTCTTCATTTCACGATAGCTGCTCACACAAAGACTCTATTAATTTTAACGTGGAGCTTTAAACTTGCTTGTATGCACTAATCTATTGGCTTAAAAACTGAAGACGGCTTTTCATAACTGGACGAATTCAAATTCTTTCCCATGACGAACTATTAACAGAAAAATAAGCGTGAGAGCTAGTTAACCTGTTGTGACTGATCTTTTTGCCGTTTACGATGCTTGGGAAAAATGACAAATTCTTAATTGCTTATAGGAATACTGCGAAAAATATCACAGTGAAAAATCGAAACAAACAACGAGCAGTAAAGTTGGAAGAAGTCTAGTAAAATCACATAGCATTCAAGAAGAATTACTAATCGCGCCTTAGTTATTTTTTTTTGGAGTTTGGTTAAAAGATAAAATTACAAAATATTTATGTCCTATTTGTGTACATATTAATTTAATTTCGTGAAAAATAAATTATTTGTTGCTAGTTTAATTACTCATTAAACTTTTCGTTAGAAATGCAGCAAACAACAACGTCTGGATTGTTGCACTGCGTTGTATGGGTAAAATTAGTTTATTAAGCAACGTTGGGTTTGGATAGAATTACATGAAGATTCAGAATTCGTTAAGAAAATTGAGCATTGTTGCCAAGTTTCCAATTCGAGAAAAACTGAAAAACGTCCAAATTTTCAATCAGAGTTGGTTCGTTTGTTATTAAAAATACAGAAAAATGTAAAAAAGGTTTTTAATAGATAATTTGAAGATGAATTAGATGCAATTATGATTAAAACGTTTGAATCATTATTTTTGAGTTATAACAGTTATAATACAGGGTGAGTCAGGAGGATCTCACCAAACTCTAGGAAGGTATTCTACACGTAAATATAAGACGAAAAAGCCTAAAAGTTGTTATCCGATTTTCACTTGTTTTCGAGTTACAGCCATTTAAAGTGATTAAATATGATTAAAATTAGAAATTGACGTTTTTTACATTTTTAACCATATCTCAAAAACCACAAGAAATAATTGAAATTTCTTTTCACATTTTTGTTTCTGAATCCCATATGTAACTTTCATTTTATTTAACTATCATTGTATCGCTTTAGTTTTCGAGATCCCCACGCTGAACATGCTTATCCGAGACACCCTGTATAAGACGTATGCACTATTATAGCTATACATCACCTTAACAGATGCACACGCACCTCAAAAATTTGAAGAACAAACTAACATAGCGTACAGAAATCGTAAAAATATATCTCTCCAGGTGATGCGCAAACTGTCTTACAAGATATTCAAGAAAAAAAACGACTTATTAAAATTGATTAACGTCAAATGAAAAAAACCAAAAAAAATCGAAAAAAAAGCGCAAAAAAATAATTAATCGTAGTAACGCGAAGATTGGATAATGAATCTACCAAATACAATTATTTCAGGTATGACCAAAGTTTATAATGAAAGGTAAATACCACAAATTGTATAACAGGCATTGAAAACACTAAAAAACAACGATAAAAAACGGAGTATCTAGGTCTAAAAGCAAATAATATGTTTAAAAAATTGGTTGAAAGTCCAAAATTTAAACAAAACAGTTTGTCAAAAACAACCCTCAACTATTGATCATCAATGGGGAGAAATATAACAAAACAAATGCCTACTACATAATAGCGGAGTCACTTTGAAATTGTATCTT
The DNA here is from genome assembly GCA_950108345.1 of Malthinus flaveolus. Lineage (NCBI taxonomy): Eukaryota > Metazoa > Arthropoda > Insecta > Coleoptera > Cantharidae > Malthinus > Malthinus flaveolus. Next base: position 19,115,674 of record OX467287.1, on the reverse strand, counting down.
TAAAAAATTGAATGCCAGCTAAAAATTTGCCGACAAATTGTAAAAAAATCTCTAAACAACGTTTCTTTCTGGCAAAGAAAGCCCAAAGTCCCCTGTGCGCGTCTCCATTTTTAATGGAGCTTTTATTGAGTGATTATCGACGTTATCGTGGTATGCAGACGACTTTCTACAATCAATATTGACATTTTCAGCGGACTCCGTTTCACACGTTTCATTAAATTAAAGAGCAAAAAATTGAGCAAATTCTAAACACTTTTCTTTAGTTCTTTCTACAAGTAGCCAAGAGTTACGTCATTACGTCGAAAAAAAGGTATATAATAACAAATGCTAGTGAACCGAGAAAGCTGATTTTTGAATATGTTGTAGAGGGGGCTCAAAAAAGCTTAACTTCAAATTTTCGACCAAGATTTCCTATGAGCTTTCGCCGCCATCTTGAAAAAAGGGTCAAATTTGGTTTTTTCTCGATAACTCGGCTCTACTTCAAGATACGAAAATTGTGCTCATATACTTTTTTGTTGCTTTTTTTACGGTCTACAATTAAGGTTATATGAATTTTTTACCTACCGTTGATCGTTGTTGAGATATCGAGCGCGAAAATGGAAAATTGAGAGATCGAGATTTGTTTTTCAGTTTCTTTCTGGTGATAGATATCAAAAAGTGTTTGAAATCAAACTTGTAGAGTATCTTAATATCCACAATGTATTTTGTTTATTTTTTAGACAAAAATTACGTCTTGTAGCACGCCGCAAAGTCAGCAAGTCTGCGCGAAGTTTCTATTTCATAATATTAGCTTGTAGTCCGGAAGTCCGGTAAAATTAGAAAAAATAAAAACATTAACCGGTAAAAAACTGGATTTTGATATAAAAGCTCATTATGGCTTCTGGATAAACATACTAAAGTGCTCAATCGATAACTATTGCGCTTGGACCGCCATCTTGGAAAAAAGGGACACTTTTTTAGTTTTTCGCCTATATCTCAGGAACTATTAATGATATCGAAGAAATGATTTTGATAAAAACCAGAGCTTATTAAATTTACTATAAAAAAGCTTTTATACACTTTTTCTCTATCTCTAATACTATCTTTCTATCACCAGAAAGCAGAATACTGAAAGAAACAAATCTCGATCTCTCAATTTTTCACTTTCGCGCTCGATATCTCAATAACGATCAACGGTAAGTAAAAAATTTATATAACCTTAATTGTAGAGCGTAAAAAAAGCAACAAAAAAGTACATGAGTCTAATTTTTGTATCGTGAAGTAGAGCCGAGTTATCGAGAAAAAAAACTAAATTTGGCCCTTTTTACAAGATGGTGGCGAAAGCTCATAGGAAATCTTGGTCGAAAATTTGAAGTTAAGCTTTTTTGAGCCCCCTCTACAACATATCCAAAAATCAGCTTTCTCGGTTCACTTGCATTTTCAAATGTTTATAATGACTGGACTATCATCATATCATAATCATAATTAGGAATGCAAATTCGTTCCAAAATTTTGAGTTCTCTTGGCGTTTTACCACTTTTTCTCAATTTTATTTTTTGGCTTATTATTGCTAGGTTTTTGGTATAAAACAAGTGAAGTTTAGAAATAGGAAATAACTTAACTAGAGTCCCAGAGACTTAACTTTATTTTGTGACTATTCCACATGGAAACATTTGCTATGACAGTTGTATGTACAATGCTAGTCTTGCACGTCCCCCTAAAATCTCTAAATTTCAGGCAAATTTTGAAAGTCACATTTAATAATTTTGTAATAAGCACCAGAGGCTTTTTCGAGACGAGACTAACATTCTGCCCATTTGTCTCGTGTCAATCACGGAAAATCCAACTCCCTTAACGATAAATAATCACTAATTACAATTACCACAGACAAGTAAATCAAAGCTACACTGCGCAATTAACCTATTCAAAATGTAGGTTTAAATTAATGATGCGCAATTGATGACTCACAAAAAATATGTAGGAATTTTTTTAAGTTCATCTGTTCTACGTCAAATTTAATATAATATCTAGCAGAAATAATTAAAATGTTGAATATTATAAGAATCTCATTAACGAAATTAACTTTTGATTAATTCCAAAATACTTATTGAACAATTAAAGCAAAAAGCAAACGCAACAAGTTTTCATTTTTTTGTGTATTGAGATAATTTAGTCAATTTGGTGAATGACGTTAAAGTAACAATTTATCCTACCATTGAAATTACTGATATATTTTTTTTGCTTTTTTTGTCAAAAACTGTGTTAGGTATTTATTGTACTCAACGTGCGAAAAGTCCTCAGTAGTCGAATTGTTTTTTCCTGAGAATATAGATATATTATACGCATCGAAATGGGTAAGTTGTTCGAAGAGCCCCCGTGGTACGAAACACTGGGTATAAACATAATTAAATGTGGACGCATACCTAAGCACATAGCTTTTATTATGGACGGTAATCGAAGATATGTTAAGGAGCGCAAGATAGAAGGTAAAAACCCGGGTGCCGATAAAGCGAGCGAAGTTTTGAAGTGGTGTCTCCTACTCGAAGTAAAAGAAGTAACCATTTTTGCATTTAGTATTCACAATTACAAACGTGACCAAAAAGCTGTGAAGGAACTTATGGACAATTTTCTTGACTATTTGATAAAGATTGAAGAACATATTGATGAGTACCACGAAAATGGAATCTGCTTCCGTGCAGTGGGCAATTTAAAATTATTACCGATTAAAATACAAGAACGTGTAGAACAACTTGTAAATGAAACTAAGGACAATAGTGAGTTCACTCTTAACATTGCTCTGTCGTATACTTTTGGAGACGAATTAACCACTTCCATAAAAACTATCGTCGATGGAGTTAAATCGAGTTCGATTCGTGTCGAAGACATCGACGACCAACTCGTGTACGATTGTCTGTACACTAATTTCGTATCCAAACCCGATATACTCGTCCGGACGTCTGGAGAAACTCGATTTAGCGACTTTCTGTTGTGGCAAATTGAAGATGCTCGATGTTACTTCATAAAGCCATTATGGCCCGAAATTACGTTGTGGCATATGCTTTCTATAATTTTAAATTATCAAATTCATTTTGAGACGAATCACTACTTGAAACAATTGAAGCTCCGCGAGGATGAAGAAGAAAGCAGGGTTCGGAGTTTTGTGGCTGAAGTGAGAAAAAATAGTTTTATAAAGTGACAAAGTAAATAAATATAATTTCAATTATACAGTTAATTAAATTAAGAAATGTTATGAAAAATTAGAGGGTTAATAAAAAATTGGGTATAGAATCTCCTGCTTGCGATAGAGAATATTTTTAGGTTTTTATAGGCTGCAAATATTTTACTCTCCTATGTGTAACTGTGCCTTCTTTTATCCCTTCTGCTACCACCTTACCAAATTTAAGTCATTTTACCTCGTTAGTAAGAGCTAAATAAGAACAGCTTTTATACAGGGTGTTTGTAAAAACACCTCACAACACTTTAGGGTAAACTTATATATTATATAGTCAAAACCAGGAGAGGTGTCGCCACACGAGAGCAATATCGGCCACCCCTGCCATTTTCTATCCGCAACCGTAATATTGGTCTGTTTATTTGTCTGCTATCTACTCTATTTACTCTACTCTATTAGAGCAGAACACAAACATAGGCAAAATTAGTGCAAAAGAGCATGACAAACAAACAATTTTAACTTGCTCTTTTTACTCCAAGCAGACAAATAAACAAGCCTATTACAAGTAATGTGTGTCATAACCTGTCAAATTTCTGAACTCACTTTTACGCTAGTAATAAGGTCTGTTCGTTTGCAATGTTTTCGCTGCTTTTTTGCGTGAGATCATGAAGTCGAGTGTTCGTTTGTAAAATGTTTTCTTAATAGATAAGTTTCGTGACGTCACACGAATCAACTCTAACATGATTTGCCTGATATTAGAGTGAAATCAGACAGTCCAAACGAACAGACCTAAAGACAGCAACTTACTGTTAAATTAAAATCAGTACTAGGTACTACCAACTTAAATTTTTTAGTTCAGTTAACGCAATTTATAATATTTACGGTTGCGGATAAAGTATCGTATTCAACTAGCGGGTAATGCTTATTACTCACTAGATAAATGGTAGTCTGGCGGGGAAAGTATATAGACGTTTATTCTCTATGGTTTTTTGTTTCTTGGGGTGTTGAATTCTAATTTAAATTTTTCCATCTCGTAATTGCAAAAAACTGTATACCTACAAATGCTTGTTTTTCAGTTTTCCGCTTATAACTTGAAAATTACGCACTTTCTGAAAAAAATACTTCTTATACAAAAATAAACTGAACCATTTTCTACAAATTATGTTTCTTAGATTTCTATTTTCAGATGAACGATTTCGGCGCTAGAGCGTGTTAAAGTTTGGCAAAATATTTGAAAATAGGTCAAAAAATTGTTTGCTCTTAGGTTTTTGCGTATAACTCAAAAACGACACGCTTTTAGAAAACTGCTTCCATAAAAAAATAAAGTGCATTAAATTTTCTACAAATTTTGTCTCTTACGTATTTTACGTCAGACGAACGATTTAGGTTAGGCGCTAGATCGCGTTGAAGTTTAGTATGCTCTATTATTAGTTAATATTTAATTAATTTAATTACCCACATGCGTAATTCATCTTGCCTAGAACTGTGGTTCCTTGTACACACGTTTAAACGCTTTGTACAAACTCGATTTCGTACTTTTTATTATGTAATTATTATTTAACATAATTAACTTTTAATTTAAATAAAAAGTATGTGATTGGCCTTAAAATGTAATTTTTTTAAATTAATTGTTTGTTTATTTTTCTTTCATCTCATTCAGTCAATATTACAATTCATCAACAGATTAAAACGATATTCAACTTTTAATATCATTATTAACGATGCAGTGATTCGTATAAATATGTATTTCCAGTGTAAATTTTTTCCTCTAATTTTTTTTTCTTGCTGTAAGTAAAAAACATGTTCCACAATTTAAACTCCTATCTAAAACGGCTCTTCCGATATAAAAGAAATACATTTGTAAAACGCCAACTTTTAAGAGCTGTAACATTGTGGTGCACTTTTGCGCATAATAAAAGGATTATATCGGGTATAATATTCTCCTATAAGTTTACTCTAAAGCGTTGTAAGATGTTTCTACAGACACAATGACTTACATTTGGAAAGATGGGAGCAGAAGGGGAAAAAAGAAGGCACGAGTACGGAGTACGGACACGAGTACGGAGTACGGACGCACATAGGAGAGTAGAATATTTCCAGTCTAGAAAAACCTAAAAATATTCTCTATTGCAAGCAGAAGGTTCTTGACGAAAATAGTATATTAAAGAACGAATTTCATAAGTCACGTATTATAGCACGACTCCAAGTTTAAAATGCGACTGGCGTAGCCAGGAGCGTTTTAATGGAGGAGTGCTATAATCGCTAGAATGACTTATGAAATGAGTTCTTTATACAATTTTTTCTATTTTGCGCCTTTTAAAGTCAATTTTCAAAGAAAAAAATCAAAATATAAAAATTTAGGGATTTTTGTGATGGTTGGCTGGTTGGCAGTACTAATTGGAAAGTGACATTTCGTAATTTAAAATTCAAATAAATTGTTTTGTAGTTTGAATTGGTCGTTAGTTAATTAATTTTAATTATTATGTTAAAAAATAGAACATGTTAATTACAAAAATTGTCGTTTTCTCTTTCTTCGATTTGATAAAATATATCAAATTAAATATTACTGCCAACTTCGAACATCAAATGTTACCAAAATTATTACAGCACGCTAAATCTCATTACGACACGCAAATGGATGCTATAATAGCGATCTTACAGACGCAAAATATAAAAACGTCGATAAGTACCCAATTTTCTATTGACCGTCTATTTTTTCTTAATATTTCCTAATTTGATTAACTGTATAATTGAAATAATATATTATCTCGTCACTTTCTAATGCTACGTTTAGATACCGTCGTTTTGGCAGTACGGCAGTACGGCGTTTTCTGTACTAACCAATCAGAACGCAGAATACGATTTGAGATATTCAAGGACGACCGCGTGAGCACGACGCTGCGTTGACGACGAACAGTTCATCTGGTTGAACTTTCGACGTCGTCGTTTCAGCGTTGTGAGGTTATGCTTGTTGTTTTTAAATTTTTTTAAATATCTTTCAAGTTACTGTTATCAATATTCAATTCCGAAAGAAGATTATGAACTATTTCGATTTTTATTCTATTTTTCACCCATACTCTTCTTTTCGTTTATTTTTGTTTTTTTTAATTTTTATATAAATAAGCGCAAATTAATAACGAAGACTTATCCATTCTGTTTAACTATGTTTTACTGAAAATATTAACAGTTTTATAGTAGTTGTTAACTCCTTAACTTAAAGATCCACACGAGTGAATTTGTATTTGCCGCCTGCATACATCGCCATGACGCTGCACTGCAAAAACGTCGAAAATAGTTACCAAAAATCCGGCGTTGTGGCGTTTTGACGTTATAGCTGCGCGCAGTCGAAACGACGACGTCGAAACGACGGTATCTAAACTTACCATAAAACTATTTTTTCTTCTCACTTCAGCCACAAAACTCCGAACCCTGCTTTCTTCTTCATCCTCGCGGAGCTTCAATTGTTTCAAGTAGTGATTCGTCTCAAAATGAATTTGATAATTTAAAATTATAGAAAGCATATGCCACAACGTAATTTCGGGCCATAATGGCTTTATAAAAGTAACATCGAGCATCTTCAATTTGCCACAACAGAAAGTCGCTAAATCGAGTTTCTCCAGACGTTCGGACGAGTATATCGGGTTTGGATACGAAATTTGTGTACAGACAATCGTACACGAGTTGGTCGTTGATGTCTTCGACACGAATCGAACTCGATTTAACTCCATCGACGATAGTTTTCATGGAAGTGGTTAATTCGTCTCCAAAAGTATACGACAGAGCAATGTTAAGAGTGAACTCACTATTGTCCTTAGTTTCAGCTACAAGTTGTTCTACACGTTCTTGTATTTTAATCGGTAATAATTTTAAATTGCCCACTGCACGGAAGCAGATTCCATTTTTGTGGTACTCATCAATATGTTCTTCAATCTTTATCAAATAATCAAGAAAGTTGTTCATAAGTTCTTTCACAGCTTTTTGGTCACGTTTGTAATTGTGAATACTAAATGCAAAAATGGTTACTTCTTTTACTTCGAGTTGGAGACACCACTTCAGGACTTCGCTCGCTTTATCGGCACCCGGGTTTTTACCTTCTATCTTGCGCTCCTTAACATATCTTCGATTGTCGTCCATAATAAAAGCTATGTGCTTAGGTATGCGTCCACATTTAATTATGTTTATACCCAGTGTTTCGTACCACGGGGGCTCTTCGAACAACTTACCCATTTCGATGCGTATATATCTATATTTTCTGGAAAATAATTCGACTACCTTCATACAATGAACTGAACACTTTTCCCACGTTGCATTACAATAAAATATAAGTTTTTAACCAAAAAAATTAAAAAAGAAGATACTATTAGCTGAACCGTAATTTCAGTGGTAGATTGTTACTTCGACGTCAGTTTACTCAATTATCCAACAATTTAAGCAATTATATAGCTGCTTTTCTTAACAAATTTACCGATCCCACAGTAAGTTGACTATTATCAAATTATCACCTTGTGCAACTTAACAAGCCCCTTGAACGTGATCCAGTTTCAAGTCCAGTTATTCAATTACCATTCAAAAAATTAGTGCAAGATTAAAAGTATTGTTGAATAATTATTTGCATACCGGTCCATTAATTACCAATTGGCCGTGGCTGATAAAACTAGAAGATCACCTTCAGGTTGGACTAGCCCGCGAACAAAATGGAAAAAAAATAAACTTCATACATTTGGGTTCTATTTTAACGTATACTAGTAATGCGGCGTATAAAACTTGGAAATTTAAAATTTAATTTATGCAAAAGTAAACTATAAATTATTTAAAATGGTAAAAAAGTAAGTAATGGAATGTAAAATACCAATTAATAGAAAATGGATCAAACTTATTCAATTCATTTAAATAAATTTTGTAACTAAATTGCGCAAAAAGTAACTGAAGGTTACTTATAACGAGCGCTAATATGTAATGTATATTAACCCTTCGTTAGTCGGGTGGTCTACGATCGTGGATCGGGCCTCTGTAAACCATCATAACTTTCGTAAATTTCGAATTATCTTTATGTAATATTCAATAGCTGCTAAAAACAGCTAAGAATTGCCCATTCTGAGTATTTTGATTACATCTCTCAAAATAAACGCAATGTTGGTTAAAAACTTATTTTGTACGATGGGCAATATTCAAACGAATCACTTTTCTCAAAAATTTGTTTCAAAATGTTCAAAACCACTCTTTTATAGAGATAATAAAATGGTCTACGATTGTAGACCACGCGCCTAACAAACACGTAAGTAAAGTGCACGCGCCTAACGTAAGGTTAACAATTTATAGATAAAACCAAAATAAAAAACAACAACTAGGGCTTAAACGATCGAGAATTCTTGCCCTCAAAGATAAGAAATATAAGATCAAATACCACCATCCCCTCCTCCGCTGTATTCAGCCTTATTTCCGTAACGAAACCTTGCGAAGGTAGCTCAATTACCCTGAGGACTCATAACCAACAACTTCCTATTTTCCAGAGTTGACCATTCTAGAAAAGTGACCCATACCAAAATTCTACACACTACAGGTGTCCGATAGGACCCTAGAGGCTACGGAAAAGAGAACGAATCTTCTCATTTCCAAAACATTTCAAGCAGGTTCCCAGTTGTTGCGGTAGTGAAACAGCTCTGCTTATCCGGAACTAGTGGCTATAGGGTAAGCACTAAAAACCCATTTGAGCAGACTTGTAGTGTAATTCATGCAGACAGGGGTGTGGACTGACCTACAACTATTACAATCTATTTGTGCATGAGGCCGTCTCGCTGAGTGCAATTGCCCTTTGTAAGAAACTCCCGAAAGACAATATTAAGTAACGAATTATCAGAAGTCAGGCCCAGTAGTATTAACCCGGAAAACAATTAATGTCAACCGTGTATTAGAATCAATTATGATGACTCGACTGCAGAATAGGTCACACTTGTTTAACTCATTTGCGTATCATCACCAGAATTACCCACCATCTTCCGTATTGTAAACAATCTCGTACAAGCAGCAAAACAATGGATTAAAATGTATAAAGTATAGTCTTCAAACAAAACAATGTAACGTGGCGATTAAAGCATAGGATTCGCTGATGATTAATTTATTCGATTTTACGATCAGTAACTCAGAGTTAATGACCTATTAGCATCAGTCAAAGATTTGTAATTTATTAAAGAAAAAAGGCTCCTTGGCAATTAATAAATTAGTAATCTCAATGACGATGCACACGAAATAAAATTAGGAAATGCACAAACTAAGAAATAATGCAGTCAGTCCGAATTATTATACCATAAAACCTTGAAAAAGAAATGATTTGTGGAAAGTCCGCGGCTCAAAAGACAATATTTTGGCGGACGAGTGTCGCTCGCGGTAAAAAACTTAACGTATTACCCGGACATAATCCAAGGCTGCACATCTGTCACAATTCTTAATTAGCCGTGTCTTGTTGATTCACTTTTATAATGAGGTCCATAAAGATAAGACGACATTTCGCGCTCCAAACGTCGCGCTTATAACCCTCCCCAAACCGCGCCGCATTGAGCTTCAAGTAATTGCGAGCATGCATCTCTTATAGCAGCAGCTTCCAACAGCATCAGATCTGCAACCTTACTGTGTACGTAGTACTACCTAGGTGTCATTAAATTCTAAAATCAATATCTAAAATCTTGAAGATTGCTTATGAACATGAAGAGACTGTGCGACCTGAAGAAATAGACATATCCATTCTTGCATTGGCTATCTAGACTCCAGACTATCAGTGGTGATGATTGGGATGCTTTTGATACTCCTGGTAGACTGGTAGTTGTGTTAAGTATTTTTCCATAAATTTTTGGTCTTTAGCAACATTTTTGAACACTCATCCACGTCACTTTTATTAAATGACGTAAACAAAGATAATTTAAAATATTATCTATAATAAATTAGCAATGACCTTGGATCTCCTACAAGACGATTAGGTATATTTTATAATTTTTTTTAAAGGTGCATATGCATGACACTTTTTTTTATTATTATAGTTAACAAGTAATTTAAGCAACGACCTTAAACTTAGACAATCTAAGAATAAGTTTGAATTAATTAGTTTCCTCCTTTTTTAAATTTTTTGTTGAAAACGAGGTGTTATTTAACGCAATGTAGCTTGGAAAAACTGCTCAGAGTGTACCTATAAGTAAGTTTAAGAGTTCGTGAATTAATGCATCGAAATGGGCAGGTTGTTCGAACCCAAAGAGTTGGCGTGGTACGAAAAATTTTTGATTAATATATTTAAAAGAGGACCTGTACCCAAGCACATAGCTTGTATTATGGACGGTAATAGAAGATATCTTCGAAAATGGCAATTAGAAGGTGATGCAAACCCGGGTTCTCGTAAAGTGGAAGAGGTTGCTCGATGGTGTATGGAACTTGGAGTAAAAGAGTTAACAATTTTTGCATTTAGTATTCACAATTACAAACGAGGCAAAGAAGCCGTAAAAGAACTTATGGATTTAATTATCGCAAATCATGAAAAAGTTAAAAATAACCTCGATGATTATCGCCAAAATAGCCTCCGTATTCGTGTAGTGGGCAATTTAAAACGATTACCGATTAAAGTACAAGAAATTGTAGAAAAACTTGTAGACGAAACAAAACATAATAGTGAGTTCACTCTCAACATAGCTCTATCTTATACTTTTGGAGACGAATTAACCACTTCCGTAAAAGCTATTATCGATGGCGTTAAATCGAATTCAATTAGTGTCGATGATATCAATGACCAACTCGTGTACGACTGTTTATATACAAATTTCATATCTAAACCCGATATACTCATACGAACGTCTGGAGAAACTCGATTTAGCGACTTTCTGTTGTGGCAAATTGAAGATGCTCGATGTTATTTCATAAAGCCATTATGGCCCGAAATTACGTTGTGGCGTATGCTTGCTATAATTCTAAACTATCAACTTCATCTCAAGACAAATTACAGCCTGGACCAATTGGAGTCTCCTAACGACAAGAAGAAAAGCCAAATTATTCAAAATTTTCTAACTGAAGTGAAATCAAATAATTATTTTAGAAAGTAGAAAAACGCCGTTATTTATATTATTACGCAATAAAGTTGTTATACTTTTTTACACATTTAAACCTTACTTGATACATTTGACAACTATTTAAATACCAACCTAACCTAACTTTTACAGAGTGGTTTGAATTTTAAAGTGTCGCCGGATTGGGTTGTGAAAGTTGTCCACGGACGAACAGGTAGACAGATACATAGGTATCTGATTTACTTGTTGAAACCAAATACTGTTGAAACTAATAATCGGTTGCATTACCATAAAGCCACCACTACCATCTAGCTGTGATGTATCTCAAAAGAGTTTTGGTTTAGCAATCGACATTTTTAAAAAAATTTACATAATTACGATTTTTGTGTGTCAATCCTCTTCCCCTTCTCTCAATTTGACTTTTGATACGATCACGTCGAAACTAAGGCCATATAGGCCACAACATTTTGGCTCTCATTTTTATTTAGTTTTGAAACGCAACCCACGATACGTCCGTGCAACATATTGCATATGATTGCAGCTCTATACGGCGCATTTGTTTAACATTGAGACCTCGATTGAGACGTATCATTCAAAAACAAGAAAATAATCCGGGTTCCGAATAAAAATTAACGTATCGTGAAGTTGAACTTTATTTGTGGTTAAGAACAAAGCGTTACGCGTTACAGTGTTATTAAACTTTTACAATAATTTAGGATAGTAATAGTCCAGTCATTATAAACATTTGAAAATGCAAGTGAACCGAGAAAGCTGATTTTTGGATATGTTGTAGAGGGGCCCCAAAAAAGCTTAACTTTAAAATTTCGACCAAGATTTCTTATGAGCTTTCGCCGCCATCTTCAAAAAAGAGTCCAATTTGGCTTTTTCTCGAGAACTCGGCTCTACTTTACGATACGAAAATTGTGCTCATGTACTTTTTTGTTGAATTTTTTACGCTCTACAATTAAGGTTATATGAATTTTTCACCTACCGTTGATCGTTGTTGAAATATCAAGCGCGAAAGTGAAAAATTGAGAGATTGAGATTTGTTTTTTCAGTTTTCTTCTTTCTGGTGATAGAAAGATAGTATTGGAGATAGAGAAAAAATGTATGGAAGCTTTTTTATAGTAAATTTAATAAGCTATGGTTTTTATCTAAACCATTTCTTCGATATCATTAATCGTTCCTGAGGATATAGGCGAAAAACTAAAAAAGTGTACTTTTTTCCAAGATGGCGGTCCAAGCGCAATAGTTATCGATTGAGCACTTTAGTATGTTTATCCGGAAGCCATAATGAGCTTGTATACCAAAATCCAGATTTTTACCGGTTAATGTTTTTATTTTTTCTAATTTGACCGGACTACAAGTTAATATTATGAAATCAAAACTTCGCGTGGACTTGCTGACTTTGCGGCGTGCTACGAGACCTAATTTTTGTCTAAAAAAATAAACAAAACACATTGTAGATATTAAGATATTCTACAAGTTTGATTTAAAACACTTTTTCGATATCTATCACCAGACAGAAGAAAACTGAAAAACAAATCTCGATCTCTCAATTTTTTATTTTCGCGCTCGATATCTCAACAACGATCAACGGTAGGTAAAAAATTCATATAACTTTAATTGTAGAGCGTCAAAAAAGCAGCAAAAAGTACATGAGCACAATTTTTGTATCGTGAATTAGAGCCGAGTTATCGAGAAAAAACCAAATTTGACCCTTTTTTCAAGATGGCGGCGAAAGCTCATAGGAAATCTTGGTCGAAAATTTGAAGTTAAGCTTTTTTGAGCCCCCTCTACAACATATCCAAAAATCAGCTTTCTCGGTTCACTTGCATTTACCTATATACCTTTTTTTCCGACATAATGACTGGAGTATAAGAGAATATTCAAACTCTCCGACTGAAGTTTAGCCGATAGCTTTTTGATGAAATTCGGAAACTCCAAGAAAATAAAACACTTGGATTCGTTAAATATTCTCATAAACTCTTTATTTATATATAATTTTTTTCTTGAGTTAAACGAATTTTTTAATTGTTATTTATACTTTCACATTCTCTTGCAGGCGGAGGCAAAGGTACTAAAATGGATGTAACTGGCGTATTTTCCCAATATCCTGGAAAACGTTCCCCACTTGACATGTTACATTGCATGCTCAAGGGCGCTTCTCTGTATACTTCCTTTAGCAACTCAACCCTCATTTTATTCCATTCGATTGCTTTATAATTATCAGATATTCCATTACTTTTAGAAATTGCCTGATTTTCCCAACTAAAATTAAAACTTTACTCTTAGACGAACGAACTTAAATTATTTAGGGCTTACTCGTGCATATAACGAAAGTAAGTGGCTAATGCTTCATTGCTTATAGAACTTTTACAAACTTCCAATTGGGATAAGGGAAAATAATAAACGTAGTTAACGCACATTTCATCGCTGATGGCAAAACCGCCCAAAGTAATATTCGGCCTGTCTAAGGTCTGATAGTCGCAAGTCGTTATCAACGCATCTCCCTATAAAAATTCGTGTATCATTAAAATGGCTTGAATTTTAAAGAAATTTTGCGCAAAAAAGTATTGTTATTCATTCGAATGCGACTTCCCCTTAAAGTACTTAACTATCAAAGCTGATTGTGACCAGCTTTGATAGTTGTTACTTGGTATGCAGAAAGATCAAACAATTTTTTCGACCTATGGGCCGACAATTTGACGTGCTCTTGATGCACGAAAACATCGTTTGTTTGACTCCTCCGTTCTCCATCCAAGAGAACTAGGCTAATTTTAGGTTAAAACTTACTGGCAAGACTTGGACGAACTTTTTAAGCCGTCTAATCTCTTGAAAGTGCTGACTGTAGTGGTCGTCACGGTTCAATTCCGAAAGTTCTCTGCCATTTCTAAAATGTCTCGTCGATACTCTAATGCCAGTTAAATGAGTGTGCAATTGAGAACCGAATATTGTTATACCTTGAGGCGGCAAGCTCTGTAAAATTAAGCTTTACTTTTGCGAACGATTAAGTTTAACTGATACTTACAACTGATGTGCATTCTGTAACACAATAACCTTTCAAAGAAAACGATTCTTGCTTGGGCGGAATTGCCATTTTATCAGTATACTCAAGCCCTAACTCGATAACTCCAGCATCCATAGGTCTCAGTTGTGTAGTTGCATAAAGTTTCATTCCTGAGCTGTCGACAAAACCTAGAAACTTCAATTTTACTTCTAATTTGTAAGAGTAAACTCTTTTACCTGCTTTTTTTAATGGATTGTTGTAATGGATTTCAAGCATAATGTACGGATTGAAATCGGGCCCTCCAATTGGTAATCCAGCTTCCTGCGAGAATTTGTAAATGTACGATGTGTTTTACGATAAATTAATTCTTACTTCTGGATACGTAAATGGAGTTGCGCCCATTGCCCACGCAGCAATAACTCTTTTGCAAACTTTTACACTTTCTGGTCGTTGGGGATCAAAACACGAACCGGTATAAAGAGGTATTTCTTCGTCGACGCCTGCAATACAATGAAATACTTCCATGTGATGCACAATTCCTTCGCTGTTCTTTTGAATTTCTGCCTCAAACTAACGACGCTTTGATAAAACTGTTTCGTAAAACTGTCTTTAGTTTACCTGCACTATGTGGTGTTTCTCGCGGAACTCGTCGGGTAATTTGTGAACGTGGCACCAGTAAGTCGTCTCTTCTGCTGGAACGTGTACTCGATCGGACAAGATGGAAATTTCTCGAACGTGATCTGGTAATCTTGTGTCGACAAAAGAGTTTTTCAGAAGTTGGACTCGAACCATGTTGCTTGTTGCCGAACTGATATTAAATCCGTTTAATTTGTAAAGGTGGTCGTTGCCTCCGGACCAAACGATATGAGTTGTGCCATCCTGTTAAAAGAATCATTATTAGTAGATAATTTCTTTAAGATCTGCAATAAGTAACAAACCTCGATGATGTAGTCACTAGCATCGCATGTGTCGAAATCTTTCCTGAAAGTAAACTTAATAGTCTCCCCTAGCTGTTTACTTTGAAAACCAACACAATCTTGTTGATTATCAACTGATAGCACGCCCTCTTCGTCAGCTAGAGTGTCCTAAAACAATTTCAAAGTTTTGAGTTTATTTGGTAAATTTTTCACAATGACACACGATGAAAATGAACTTAGGTAGGTACCTCAAAGTGTAATTCTTTTTTCCAATTATACCATAAAACACAATAATCTGCAGGAAAAAACTTCCCTCTCTCTGAAAAACCAAACGCAAACCAAGTAAAATTAGATGGAATATGAATTTCAAAAATTGCTACATTGTCAACGTAATTAATCGTCCAATCTAATGTGATCAGTCCGTCCGAGTCCAATGCAACATGATATACTATTTCGTTTTTGTGTTTGCCTAAAATAAAATTTTATCGAAATTTTAAAAACAATAAATTTAAATTTATACTTGCAAAGATGAAACTGCCACAAGTTCCCAATATCATCAAAACTATCGAATAATTTCGAGCCATATTAAGATTCTCGATGCAAAACGATCATTTTATTTAAATTTTATAATATCGCCGCTCGCGCTGTTTAGAAGAAAACGGCGAAGGAGTAGAAATGATCCCTTTATATAACTCTCGGTTCGTCATACGCATGACTATTTTATTGTTTTATTTTATTGGCACTTTCTCTGTTTCGTAGAAAGAACTGTAAACGTTCAAAGCTGGCCATAGGTAATTACATAGTTTTCAACATTTAAATAAATAAGGTGCCGGAGGATAATAAGGCTCACTGGAGAATAAGAGCTAGTTTCACTTTTCGCTCTAAAATATAAATATCTGTGAGTTTGAGAGCTCCTACCTGTTACCAGCAGTGTGCCTCAGGCCCTGTGGGCTGCATAGCGCCGAGCTTAAACCTAGAATTTACTATTTGGTATAACCGTATAACGTTGAATTTGTTGTTGTGAAACACCTTTTTTGAAGAAACTATCAATCGCTACCGAAATTCCTAAATATCATTTTGCCGTGTGGCTTTGAAAAATTAAAAATTTGCGCCTGCGGCGCTATAAATACTTCTAACAACAACCCTTTCCCATTTGCAGCCAATTACATTTTTTAGACTCTTTTTTGGAGCGACAAAGAAGCTTGCTCAAGGGCACCGACCATACTTGGACCGGCCCTGGCTGCTAATACCGATACGGATGGGATCAAATCGCTGCAACTATTTTGAGTTAGCTGGTGCCTTACAGGGCAGACTGGGCCAGGGGGAAACCGGAAAATTTCCCGGTGGGCCGGTTGCTTTGGGGCTGGTTTGGATGCGTTTCGACGAAAAATAATAAAATTACTTTAAATTTAATTTGCCAGTGCTTCGGTGCAAACAAGGGGAAGTCCTTGTTTTAACAAACAAGAATAGCGTTTTACTAAGTAGTATAGTGAGTCGATACGATAAAGAAGGTGTTTCACAAAACACCTTCTTTAGAGACATTATCAATCGCTACTAAAGATTCTGAACTTCATTTTCAGCCGTTTGACCTTGAACAATCCTAAATTAGCGCCGCAGGCGCTTTACACTTATAATAAAATCAATATTAGACTTGGACCGTTCATCAAAAACTTCGCCAACCGCCACTGGTTACCCTGAGTAGCAAAATAAAATTGGACTGCGTCAAATATTTCCCGGACCGGTCATATGTTGCCAGTCCGCCCCTGGTGCCTTACGCTTCAAAAACAGCTCTCATTGCATAAATATTACCTTTTGTTGAATAATGAAAAATGTGCTCAAACAGTATGTACGGGTGAATTTTATCATTGAAAGCTCAACTTACAATCTGGGAATTCATCCTTTTACGCTTTTACCGCTATCTAATTAGAAATCTGAAGATTTCATTATTATGCTTCAAGAAAAAAATATTTTTTGTACATTGCTGTTGAAACATTTTCAGTAAAGATGATATAAAACAAGCTCATTTTAAACGCAGGTACAATTCTTAATTGCAATTTGAAATTATAAAATAGTGGGTGGTGATTGGTGATACTTTAACTAACCTTGTTAGTTTGTAATTAATTTTCAATTAGACCTTACGACGAGGCAAATTTATAATCTTTACCAAATTCGATTTATATGAATTAAAATAAGTATCTACCTGGTTACGGTTCCAAATTAGGTATACTGTAGAAAATTGTAATTGATATAATGTAATTTTTCAATTTTAAAATTTAATATCAAAATTACAAAAAATAATAAGAGATGAATTACTTTATTCAGGTCTAAATCGGTTTGAGGAGGTTTTTTCAACGAAACCATTAAATCCCCCTAATATAAGTGGATAAGCTCAACGTTTTTAGCAATCAACTACTAGGACACTATATTTAATATCAATAGCTCAAATAGATTAATAGATCCCTCATTTGAAGAGTCGTTAAAAACTAGTAAATTAGAACTTTTCGAGACAATTCTCGTAGAAAAAGTTTGGATCTCAAATGCATCATTTTAATATATCCCATCCCACGTTCAAAAATAAAATAAATAATAAATTTTCACGGTAGTTTGGAACCGTAACAACCTACAGAAAAATTTGTCTTAATAAGGAGAATGCAATTTAAGACTTATACGGCCTTACGCCCCATTTATTATTAAGCGTAGGAATTCCAATATTCAACCACAAAATTAAATTCTCGAAATTCCGAACGATTTCTTTCATCAATTATTACTCTCGAACATTTCGTAAATGCACAATGCGCATGAAGTTTGGTATACCTCATTCAGTACTAGTTTATTTCAACATTTTAATAAAATTGAGTCTGTTCTATTATTGCTGAATTAAAACTAAAATTTCTGCTCAATCTTGCCTTATCAACTTATCAAATATTCGGACTTTTAAGAAAGTCGTAAAGTGCTATATCAAAGCTAAAGTTCTATATTTTGCCTATATATTCATGTTTTTAGATTTTTATAATAATAATTATCTCCAAAGTTATAATAAAAAAACTTGAAAAGGCCACCATTTTGAATTTTAAAATTTGAAAAAGTATTTTTTAATTAGGGAATTAGGACAATGTGTACTAACTTATAAACAACCGAATATAAATACTGTGAGTCAAGATTTTTTGAAATGCGACCAAAATAACCCCTTTATTTTGAGCCACCCTGTATTGATTTTGATGGAGTTATACATACACACACTCGCACTAACACACAGACCAACTTTTTCTAAGAGTTTTATTTATTTAGTATTTTGGATTCAGGGGAATCCGAAACGTTGAGAAATTTCAAACAAATGGCAACATTCAATATTCAAATGAAGACATGCAGAATTTATGTAGAGCAGCCACGATGACGACATCTGGCGACAAACTGGGGAGTAGGCTTTTGTTCGGAATTGCAAAAACATTTTGAATTTGAAGATAAAGAGCGTTTTGATGAATATTATCGATTGGTCGAGTATCGAGTATCTATAAACGCCGTGGCTCTTGTATCGTTAAAGTGATTCGAAATAAATTTGACATGCCTCATGTGCCTCATTATAATGGTGGCGCTAAGTAGTTTCAAAACAATAACGCGCAGTCGCAACTCAACTTTTAAATTTCTCGTAGGTACGTGTTGGGTATTCTTCTGAATTATATACACGATTAACGATTAACAATAATTAATAAAAAGTAACTTAATTTCGTTTGTTGTGAGTATTAAATTTTGTTTCTGTTTGTCAGTTTATTCATGTGACAATTTGTGAAATTAATGATTTTTCTTTCCCATCACATGCAATTAATTTTTCCAGTGTTTTATTCGAGTTCAAATATTTCCGTCAATTCCAATTTGCATTTTTGGAACAATAGTGCTTGTAAAATGGCACCTATACCGACAATCGCAAGAACTTACTCACACGTTTTGGCAAATGTTCCGAGAGATTTTTATGAGTACGACAACTTTACCCCACCGACAGATGAAAGTGATAATTATGAAGTTATCCGAAAATTGGGTAGGGGTAAATACAGCGAAGTTTTTGAAGCAGTTCACTCGCCCACAAAAGAGCATGTTGTACTTAAAATTCTTAAGCCAGTTAAATCGAAGAAAGTACAACGAGAAATTAAAGTTTTAGAAACTCTTCGTGGCGGAGTTAATATTATTAATCTACTAGCTGTCGTTAACATACCGGGAGTTAAGGTATGTGTAACGTTTTTTAACCGTTCCTCATTTAAGTCGTTATGCTTAAACAGTTCTCGAGTTTTTATTTAGTAATAGTTTGGGCGCCGATTTTATTGCGACATATTTGTTGCGTATTAACGAAATTGATTTGTTTATCTTTATAGGTAACTGGTTTGGTATTTGAACTAATCAACAACTGCGATTTCAAACATATATACTTGACTTTGTCCGAGAAAAATATAAGACATTACATCTACGAACTCCTAAAAGCTATAGATTACTGTCACAGTAAAGGAATTATGCATCGTGACATAAAACCCCATAACATTATAGTTGATCATAAAAATAAAGTTTTGAGATTAATCGATTGGGGTTTGGCCGAATTTTATCATCCGGGGCAAGAGTATAACGTGCGTGTTGCTTCGAGATACTTCAAAGGTCCCGAACTTCTAGTAGATTATGTCTATTACGATTATTCTTTAGACATGTGGTCGTTAGGTTGCATGTTTGCTTCCATGATATTTCGAAAAGAGCCTTTTTTTGAAGGACTCGACAATACAGATCAGTTAGTGAAAATTGTTAAAATTTTGGGAACTTCCGAACTTAATATTTATTTGAAAAAATATAACATCGAACTCCATCCACGTGTTCGTGAAGCAATAGGTGGTCATAGTCGCAAAAAGTGGGATCGATTCATAAATACCGAAAATGTCCATTTGATTAATGAAGATTCTATTTCATTCTTAGAATCTCTGTTGCGTTACGATCATACGGAGAGAATTACTGCTAAAGAAGCGATGCAGCACAAATATTTTTCTGCAATCGTTAATACTTAATAGCAAATATGCGACACCTATACCAAATACAATACACGATAAGACTCTTCTTAAGGTCGAACAAGATATGTGTTTGCGTTAACAAAACGCAATTTTCTCAGTTCATTTTAATTTGCAATTTGTTGACTTCTTCGTATAAAATTTAATTTTTGTATTGTTCAAGTAAAATATAAAATTTTTGTAATAAACTTAAAAAACATTCAAAAAGGTTAATTTACTGAATTTAATAGAAATTTATGTGTTCATAATTTAAACAATGTACCGCTGGGCAAGACAGATATCTGATGTCCACTAGCGTACTATGTTTTGGTTTAATTTATTTATAAATATTTATAATTTTCTTTTTCAAACTAGTCGACTTTTTTAAATTCAGTTTATTAACGTAAAATTTTTGTAAAACGTTATAACAAAGTTATAAAAGTTTTTCAAATTAGTTTATGTAATACTTAATATTAAAACTAAAATTATAAGTTTTTCTAATGTTGTACAATAATTTACACAGTATTTTAGATAATTACTTTATTGTTAAATGTAATGATTTAAATTAAAAAAAACTTCAAATACAAACGTAACATTTTTGATAAAATATGAATCAAAAATTAAGTCAGAACAATATAAACAACGAAATGAACTACAAAAATTATTATTTAACATATCGACGAGCACCAGCTCGAGCTAACTTGTCGGCTTCCTCATTTCCAAATACACCTTTATGTCCATCGACATGTTCCTAATTAGAAAATTTAATTAACAAAAATATAACAAGTTACCATTCACATTATTTACCCAAACGACATCATCTAATCGATCTATTGCTTTAGCCAAATCGATCAATTCTTCTCGATTTTTGACGTCCCCGCCATTAGCTACCTTCCAATTATTTCTTTTCCATTTAGAAATCCACATAGTCATACAATTTATTACAAATTGTGAATCGGTTTTAATTTTCACTTTTCTAACTCCTAAAATTTAGTTTACAATAATATTGTAACTACTTTGAAGCTCAAAAATAAGATACCTTGTCCATTAAGAATATTAAGGGCAGATGTGCAGGCTTGTATCTCGGCGGTATTATTAGTAGCCTTTCCAACTACCGGTTCGGATACATTGCTAAATATACATTATTTTTAAATATACTGCAATCTGCTAAATTGAAACAAACTTACAGTGGATGGGCTTGACCAAACCACACCCCAATCCCCGCTTTTGCGTTTACCTTACCATTATTTTCACAAGAACCATCCGTATATATTACTACATAATCATTTTCCTTTGTAAATACACCATCTGACTCTTGAGGTGTATTAAACAGGGCAAGTCGCTTATTAATCATGTTATTCAGATCTACTTCTTCTTCGGCTGGTCGCTTAGACGAAAAAGAACGGCTTGTTGTAGAGTTACTTTGATGAGGTGCAAGTAGACTTTTAATTTCGGATAATTCCTTAGTAAGAACACTAATTTTTCTTTCTGCTTTATTTAGACGTTCCGTTAAGTCTTCTACGAGACTCGCATCGAGGACACTACGCTTATTTTACAATAAATACATCAAATTTACAAATTCATTCATGTATTGCCCAAAAAGGCTACAACTTACCGATTTTTATTCATTTTACACAAAAAATGTTGTTTGCTCAAATTTAAGTTAGAAAGTCTAATAATCAAACTGCAAGAATTAAACTCTTTATAAAGCAGGAACAATCGGAAATTAACAAACGATAAACTTTTGTTTCCCATATAATTTATTTCACTGGTAACTACAACCATGAGAATAATTTTAAAAGTTTTGAACACTTGAAACTTTTATTTCTAGTTTCAAGTAGGCCAAATTTTAAACATATAAAGTAGGGTTAACGCACAAAGTACAAAAATACAATAAAGAAGTATTTACACTTTACACTGAAGAAATAGAAGTTTGGTGTATGCTAGGTTTGGTTTGGTTTCTACAACTTTTAGTAGATGTCAGTAGATGTTGATCTAATTTTATTCGTGAATTTTAAAAAGTTAAATTAAATTATCATTTTTAAGCAACAAAATACATACATCTCCCTTACTTACTTTACAAATAAAACCATAAAACGTTTTAAAGAAAATGTATCTTTAGCAGTTGTAGTTGGTTGTAAGTGGTAGTCGTTTCATTATATAAAAGTGAGGTTATGGTCCAAAATGAAAATCTTCCTTCGTTCAAATTTATTCAAAATTAATTCTTTCAATCGTTTATATACACCAGCTCGTTGTTTTACAGGAGTTAATCTATGGGTACGTTAATGTATCTATAAAAGTTTTTCTATTAATAAAATTAAGTGTGATTGTAACAGAACGAAGAATTTACTTCCGATATAAAACATAAAATTGAACAACATTGGTCCTCTAAATTGACTGTTGATAAGTACAATGAAAGTGATTCGAGTAACAAGTATTATGTTTTATCAATGTTTCCGTACCCCTCTGGAAATTTACATATGGGACATGTTCGAGTGTACACAATTAGTGATTGTGTAGCAAGGTTTCAGCGGTTGAATAAGAAAAATGTAAGTTTCAGTATTTAATAAAATATTTAATAAAAAATTATTATAATGTTAGTTTCATAGGTGATACATCCTATAGGTTGGGACTCGTTTGGTTTGCCGGCCGAGAATGCAGCAATCGAACGTAAAGTTGCCCCCGAAGAATGGACCAAAATAAATATAGCTCAAATGAAGTTACAGTTACAACGGCTTGGTTGTAGTTTTGAGTGGGAACGTGAATTAGCCACCTGTGATCCCAAATATTATAAATGGACCCAAGAATTATTTCTTAAACTTTTTGATGCAGGTCTAGCTTATCAGAAAAAGGTAATACGTATCTTCGTTGTTGTAGGAAATACTCATTTAACGTTTAGGCTATGGTAAATTGGGATCCAGTTGATAAAACGGTGTTAGCCGACGAACAAGTAGATGAAAATAATTGTTCTTGGCGTTCTGGTTCCAAAGTTGAACGAAAGTTGCTAAAACAATGGTTTATAAAGACGACTAGCTTTGCTAAGAGTCTTTTAGATGGTTTGAATGATCCTTTGCTGCAAGATTGGCGCGATATAACAAAAATTCAGGAACATTGGATAGGCGACTGCAATGGAGTATCTTTAGATTTTGAACTGAGCGATGGAAGTGACTTTCTTTCGTTGTGGACTGCTTATCCTGAATATGTGGAACACGCAAAATTTATTGCTCTGTCCTCTAAGCATAGCTTAAGTAATTTTTTGAAAGAAAACGAATTATTAAATCTTCGAGCCAAAAATCCACTAAATAATACGTTTATCCCAATATTTATTACGGACGACATTGAATTTTTGGAATTGACAGACTCTTATATTGGTATTCCTGGTGTTGTGGAACAGGATGCAAATTTTTGTCATAAGTATAACATTAAATTTTCTCCAGTCGAACTGTTAAGTGCTCATGAAATAATTATTAAACAGAAGGCAGTATGTGATTTAGCGAAAGAATTGAAAGTTGGTGGGCATTGGACTAGTGCTAAGTTGCGTGATTGGTTAATATCGCGTCAACGTTACTGGGGAACTCCAATTCCTATAATTTACTGTTCAAAGTGTGGTCCATTGCCTGTACCAAGATCCGAATTGCCTGTTATTTTACCAAAAGGAGTATCAAATTTGTCAGATGCCGCCAATTGGGTAAATACAGTTTGCCCGAGGTGTAAAGAAGCTGCTACTAGAGAAACAGATACTATGGATACTTTTGTCGATAGTTCGTGGTATTATTTAAGGTATTTAAATCCACATGGACAGGAAATGTTTGATGTTGAAAAAGCACACTCTATGACTCCGGTTGATTTGTATATTGGTGGAAAAGAACATGGTAAATATTTCTCCATTTTTTCACAAGCATTAAAAGTAGTATCTTCCCACTTTTCTCGAGTTAACGATGGGTATTTGCAGCCACTCTTCATTTATATTATGCAAGATTTGTAAGCCACTTTCTACATTCTTTAGGCTTATTACCCGAAAAAGAACCATTTAAAAGACTTTTAGTACAAGGAATGGTAATGGGAAGAAGTTATAGAATTAAAGGGACCGGTCAATATGTGACAAAAGATCAAATCGATGTTGTTGGTGAGTTGATCGTCTTCTATTTTATTCCGCTAATCTTGTACCTTTAGATTCAAAACGCAACAAAGCCATCCATAAAGAAACTCAACAGCCTGTCGTTATGTCGTGGGAAAAAATGAGTAAATCTAAACACAACGGTGTCGATCCTACAGAAATGTTTGATGAATACGGAGTTGATACAACTCGTTTGCTTATTTTAGCCGATGTTGCACCAACATCTCACAGAAATTGGAACAGTAACAGTAAGATTATGCACGGAAGCGACAACGGAAACTAAATACTGTTTATTTAAAATAGCATTTCCTGGCATTTTAAATTGGCAGAAAAGGTTATGGATGACTATACAACAGTTTATAGAACGACGTGAAAATTTACCACAAGAACTGGAACAACACGAATTTAATCAACATGAAGATTTTTTGTTTGATTCCAGAAATTTTTATATTAAAGGGGCTATATTCAATTATTGCACATCTCAGCAACTAAGTGTCGCAATTTCAAAAATGCAAGGTCTTACGAATAGTTTAAGGGTAAATTCGGTGGACCTTTTAGATTTAACAGTATAAAAACAATTTTAGAGAGTACCACCTGCAATGTTTGCTCATAGCTTGCAATTCGAACGATCTTTAGCAAGTTTAATAATACTATTAGCACCTATGGCTCCACATTTTGCTTCTGAACTTTGGAGTGGTTTTCTATTAGCACCAAATCGTTTAAATAAAAGCTCAGAAGTTCTGTGGGATAAAACGGTGTTTGAACAAACTTTGCCAGACGTAGATTGGAATTATAATTTGGATCTCGTTTGCCAGGTGAGTTTATTAAAAATTTCGCCCACTCTTCGACTCGGAATTTTTAGGTAAACGGCACCGAATATGCAATAGTAAAAATTCCAAAGCACGAAATCGAAAAACTAGAATCAAACAAAGCTATTGATATAGCACTACAACAATCAGAAATACAAAATGTTTTATCTTCAAGAACGATTAGAGATTGTCAATATACATTGATTAAAGGTTATGAAGGAATAGTCAATATTGATGCTAAATCAAAAATAAGGCACCAAACGATTAAAAATTAGTTATTATATTTGCTACTTTTACTACAGAAATAAAGTTATTAATATGAGGTCTTTATTTATAATATTCACATTTTAAAGGTCAAGTCGATACTTAATAAATTAAGAGCTGTATATATTTCTTAAGAACTCGACAATTGTAGATACTTCTGCCATAGCTCCAGCACCCGTTTCACCACAAACTAAAGTTTTTTCAACAACCGGAATTAATTTATATCCCCATGACTGAAGCAAAGCAATTTGTTTATTTGTTAAAGGATGTTCGTACATTCTTGTATTCATCGCAGGACAAAATAACAAGGGCTTTTTACAATCCCACGCACGTGTTGTACAAGTTAAAAGATTATCACAGATTCCCTAAAATATAAGTTGAAAAACGGCTCGTAAGAAGTGAAAACTTACATTCGAAATCTTTGCCAGTGTATTTGCATCTAAAGGCGCTATTAAAAATACATCTGCCCACTTTCCTAATTCGATATGAAGAACCGGATCTCCTCTCTCTGACCAAGAGGACCATTCGTCTTGATCAGAAAGAACATTAACAACTTGTGGGATGTCACACATAGAAAAAAAATGTTTTGCGTGCTCAGTAGTTATTACCTGAATCTACAAGTTTCATAAATTTTACGTTATTAATGTAAGAAGTTGTCTCACCTCAATACCAGAATTCTTAAAATCATTTAACAAACTTTCTATTAAAATAGGTAGCTTAATAGTAGCTACACTACCTGTACAGCCTATAAGTATATTAACCATTTTAAGTATCTGTATCTTGAAATCCTAATTTAGACCACTCTTCTTTCGCCATAAGGTTATTTTCCATACGACAGCCTAAGTAATTACGAACGTCCTCTCGACACTTGGAGTTGTCGTTGTTATTTTCATATAAGCACACCATATACTTTACCATCAACTTTTTACAAAGCCCCTCGTGATCTAAAGGAAAACTACCCTTGTCGGGAGGTACAGCGGTAAAAACTTTTTGGCCGAATGTAAAACTCGACATTACATGAGTACTTAACCTTACATTTACACAACATAACCTCACTTGTCGCCTTAGAAATAAAAAGTAAAAATGTTGCTAAATCAGTTTGTAAATTTGTAAATAAGCTGAAAAAGAAATTCAGTTATTCAGTGTACAAGTCACAGCTTAATTTCTGCGTGTTTTAATAAATTTAAAAGAAACTTAAATTTTATTTATTGTCATAACCTCACTTAATATAAGTTGACGCTACTAAATAAACGTAAATAATTACAACGTTTGTAAAGCGTTTTTCAAGTTATTTAGTTTAATTGGAATTACAATGAGCCAGCCTCCAAGTAAAAAATTGAAAACTGAAAATTCTATTAAACCAAGTAAGTGACTTACAACTTGAATACTCATTTGATGTGTTAAGTTTCAATTTAAGTTACCATTTTTTGTTCTAGAATTAGAATTTATTGCTACTGCAGACGTAAAAACTGAAATCATCCAGAAACCAGGTATTTATTTTTTCGTAGTTTTTGATTTCTCTACTTTATTTTATTTTAGCTGAGCGTACAAATCGCTTATGTCCGTATTTGGACACAATAAATCGACAGTTCTTAGATTTCGATTTTGAAAAACTTTGTTCTGTGTCGTTAACAAGAATTAACGTTTACGCTTGTTTGGTTTGTGGTAAATATTTTCAAGGAAGAGGAACAAATACACATGCTTACACTCATTCGGTGGCCGAAACCCATCACGTTTATTTAAATTTGCACACTTTGAAGTTTTATTGCCTGCCCGATAATTATGAAATTATAGGTTAGCAGTACATATTTAGATTATTACTTTTTTATTCTAATCGAACTATTATAGATTCTTCATTAGACGACATTAAGTATGTTCTTAATCCAACATTTACCGAAAATCACATAAAAAATTTAGACGCAAGTACAAAGTTATCGAGAGCCATTGATGGGTCTTTGTACATGCCCGGAATTGTAGGGTTAAATAATATCAAAGCAAATGATTACTGTAATGTTGTTCTACAGGTATGTATTAGTAATTGTATCTCCACTTTAAATTAAATAATGTGTTTTAGTCATTATCGCATGTTGCACCTTTACGTGACTATTTTTTAAGAGAAGAAAATTATAGTAAAGTGAAGAGACCACCTGGAGATTCCGCATACACTTTAGTGCAAAGATTTGGGGAGCTTATGCGTAAATTATGGAATCCACGTAATTTTAAAGCCCACGTTTCACCTCACGAAATGTTGCAGGCCGTTGTACTTTGGAGTCGCAAGAATTTTCAGTTTACTCAACAAGGTACTGTTTCGAAAAATTATATTTTGTGTGCTAGTCGTAGGATAATGTTTGTTTGTTTTATTAGGAGATCCTGTGGATTTTTTGTCATGGTTTTTGAATGCTTTACATAGAACTTTAAATGGAACGAAAAAGAGAGACAGTTCTATAATACACAAATCGTTTTTGGGCTCCATGAATATTTATACGAGAAAAATTCCTCCGACCGAATTAGACGATAAACAAAAACGTTCGCTCCTTGCCACTGCCGAATATCAAGAAGTTGCTGCAGAGTCGCCGTTTTTATATCTTACCTGTGATTTACCGCCACCACCACTATTCATCGATGAATTTCGTGAGAACATTATACCTCAAGTTAACTTATATCAGCTATTGACAAAATTTAATGGGCAGACTGAAAAAGAGTATAAAACTTATAAGGAGAATTTTATGAAACGATTTGAAATTACTAGATTACCGCCTTATCTGATTTTGTACATAAAACGTTTTACAAAAAATACGTTTTATGTTGAAAAAAATCCAACGATTGTCAATTTTCCTGTCAAGTAATGTACCTTTAAATTTAAATATTTATTAATAATTACAACTTACACTTTTAGAAATGTGGATTTTGGTGAATTGCTAACCCCAGAAGTTAAAGCTAGGCATAAAAATACGACTTACGACTTGATAGCAAATATTGTACACGATGGTGAGCCAAATAAGGGAACTTATAGAGTGCACATATTACAAAAATCAACCGGAAAGTGGTATGAAATGCAAGATTTGCACGTAATTGACATTTTACCTCAAATGATTACTTTAACAGAGGCTTACATACAGATTTATGAACTCAGAGTTTAATTTTAAGTTTATTAAATAATTAATAACGTAGGTATTATTTGTATCAAATTACACAGATTGTGTAATAGATGTTTTTTAGCTAAAGCATCAGTTTTGTACAATAAAAATTGGATTTTAGAAAGAAAAAAATTGTGAAGATAATGCAAATTGGCACTTTTATTTTATCGTAGAGAATACATTTTATTATTAAAAATAAATTAAGGCCTTCCAAGTTTCTTTTTAAGAGCTTTCCAAACGGGTTTATTTACTTTATTGATGATATGCACTCGAAATTAGTGCATTAATTTTGATTTTTATCAAAAGCACTTTGTGCAAACATCTGCCTCTAGCTTGGATAATTTTTGTCATGCAATGACAAGAATTCTCCCCCCCCCCTTAACCCTCCAATGCGCGCACCTTATAACTAGGAATTCGGATTTCTTAAAATGGTGTATTTTTATTATCTTCCCAAATTTTTGAGCTGATTTTACTGTACCGGGTAATATTAATATGACTCTTCTAGTCAGAAAATGAGGTACTTAATTTTTGTACTATTTCATAAGTTGGTAAGTTCAATTTTTACAAAATCAGACTTTATAGAAATTTTCGGTTTAGCTAATAATGAATTTTTTTAATTTAAACTAGTCATACATCCGCGTCAATTTTGTTCATTAGACATTCTTCCTTTTCTACAGATTCAAATATAATTTGGTTCGTTTTACCTCTCAGTTCGTTCTGAATATCTTCCAGAGTTTTTCCTTTCGTTTCGGGAACACAAAAATAAATAAAAAAGAAACTAATAACGCAACAACCGCTAAATGCAAAAAATGGAACCTGAATTCCGTGGTTATCCTTAACGATTTGGAAAAACTTTGACACTATAGTTGCTATTATATTAAAATAAATATCCGCTAAACATAAAGCAAACGCTTTAACGTTTATTGGGAATAATTCTCCTAAAAGTAATATAGGAATTGCTTGCAAACCACTGCTATAAACAATGACATATATTATGAGAGCCACTACCGGAATAATAGAATATTGTTGAACATTCAGTTCTGGATTTGTACGCAACTGAAAGTATAATCCTTCAACTAGCAGTGAAATTCCAGCTCCTACAATCGAGATCAGTAGCAAGGGTCTTCGTCCTGTTTTATCTACAATTATCGAAGAAATACTCGAAACTCCGAGCTGAACGGCAAAATAAATAATTGCTGCCGTACTAGACGATATATCATCGCCGGCATTATGAAAGATTGTTTTTGCATAAAACGTAATAGCCATAGTTCCGCTCAATTGTTGAGCAGCGCGAGTTCCCATTATTATCAAAAATGCTTTTCGATTACTTCTAACTGTAAAGAGATCCAAAAACTTCCCACTTCTAGTACTGTCTTCTTTAACTGCTTGACTCAACCTTTCTAATTCGTCATTTACGTCGTAAACTCCTCTGAAAATTCTTAAACTGCGTTTAGCTTCTTTGGTGTTTCCTTTCATTAGTAAAAAGTAAGGACTTTCGGGCATCCACATAAATGTTATCAGGAGCAAGACGGGGATAACCGACGAAATGATTGCTGCTACCGAAATGGTCGTGTACGAGCCGATGGCGTTAATAAGAAGCATACCAAAAATCCAAGTTATGGAACAACTAGAACCTATTATTCCTCGTATTTCGGGAGTGGCTATTTCGCCTAAGTACATGGGAACGGAACAAAATGCCAAGCCATCTGCTATTCCAGCAATGAAGCGTGCAGATAGTAATACTGATACTGATTTAGCGTAAGCCACCATAATCCACGATGCGAAAAACGGCAAAGATGTTAGAAGGACACTTTTTTTTCTTCCTATTACGTCTAATATTACACCGCCAAACAAAGAACCTACAGTTGCTCCTATAAATGGCATGACTGCCATCCACGAGCCTTCTTCATTCGTAACTGAAATTGTAGAGTTTTCGTGCTGAAGTTGTGGAAGAGAAGGTGATGGCCAACCATAGTGCATGCCACTGCTGATTATACTTAGGGTACCTTTAAAAATGCATCGAAATAAAAAGATTAAATGGCGCAATTAAAAAGTCATTTGAATTAAGTTTTGAGGGTTTCTATTTTTGTGTATAGACACACAGGTCTATCTTTAAGGGCAAAAATCGATGTTTTATAAATATAATCCTGTGTAGTTCAAGGTTGTGAATTTTTGGCATTCTTTCAAAAAAATTGTTCGGCATCAAATTTTAATTAAAATTAAGTAACAATAAATTAGTGACTAACTTTTGAAATTAAAAGAAGTGCGGCAAATTAATAAAATGTTCATTAAAATACCTAAGCAAATGGATTTTTCCGTTATTACAACTGCTAAGTATGAAGATGCTTAATTAATTGATGATTTATTAACATTAATAAATTATACTTTGGTACAAATGGAATATTTTATTGCATATACCGTCATAAATTAAAAAACTTTCCTTTGTACCAATTTTGGCAAATTGCCACAAAGTGTGTATTTATGCGCTAAACAAAAGTTTCACGTATGAATTTGAAAAAAATTTGTCAAAATTTCAAATGCTTAGGTAATTCAATGTACTACGTATTTAAAAAAATGAACAATTGTACTACATACCTGAAAACATGGCCAGAAATTGAAAAATCGCATGCCCCTTAGCTCCATTTTTGCGTTGAACCATTTTGATTTTGAGTTGAACTTCAAAATTATAATCAAAATATAAAACTCGAATGTTTTGTGTAAAATTTACTCAGATTTCACTGTGTTGGACTTAGAAAATGAAAATCTAAAGAACGTTCAATAAACATAACCGTCTAGAACCGTCTATAGACTTTTACAGAATGAATTGAACGATTCTCTCAAGCAAAAAAATATGAATGAACTTCGGCCAAATTTATTAATGTTTTGATGCCGATTCACTTTATTAATTATTTTGTAATTACGGATGAGTTTGATTTTAACTAAAATATTTGGAGCAAGTCGATTTTGTACGCAGTTTTTCAAAATAAAATTTCTTTGTTTTGAGAGGTACGATAAAAAACTAATTACGCAAATGATAAGCAAATATTTTTCTAGTAACGTGTGCTAAAAATGCTGAAACTAATAGGTATATTTATTATAGATTACTCATATTGTATTGTTTATTTTTTTTAGTTGAATGTTGAATCACTACCGTGTAGCTAATTTTTAAAAATTACAATTTAAATAATTATATAACTTGAAATTAATGTTTTTATAATAAAAGCATTAAAAAATTCAGCTCAAAGTATGAAAAATTACTACTTAATTGATTCGTCCTTCGTCTTTTTATTTTGGCCTATTAGTAGTATCATAATAACCCCTTATACATAGGCAACCAACGTGCTCACCCAACGACGTACGATATGTCACTTAGACGACACCCGAACACCCTGTGTATACACAATAGTGTAACTCAAAACTGCAGTGTTATTAGCTATGCTATCACTTATCAGGTTATCAGTTACGATTACTTTTAAAGTAGGCAGACATCTCAATAACTACGGAATTTTCAATTTTAGCCGGTCCTGGTAGAAAAAAGAAAATTGACATTTAATTGTTGCATATAAAATATAAAAGCTTTTAAAAAGCTGTTTATAAATAAAAAGGGATTTTTGATTAAATTAAATTAATAAATATCTAAGAAATTCCAATAAACTAAAATCTCGTAATTAAGATATATTTGCAAAGTTTCGTATTACATATTTTAAACTTCCTCATCGTGTTTACGTAATATCTGGCTTTTTTGACCTGCGTTTTGTGAATCTCCAACAAAGCTGCGTTTCAAATTGGAATTTAAATTGTTTGCTCTAACCGAGAGTTCGTTCCTATTGGTTCTACCCTACTAAACGTGTACACAGCGCCATCTTTTGGTTACATTTTTGAAACTCAAGGTCGATTACCATTACAACATAACCTAGATATCTAGTTTATAACATCCATATTACAGTATATACAGGGTGTATGTAAGAACACTTTATAACGCTTTTGAATATAAGTAGATAAATTGGAATATATCGGTCTAATATTCTCCCACAAGTTCAGTGGCGCATTATACTTTTATAGGGACTAGGTAGTTTCGGTTTTATTGGTATTTGTGGAAAGAATGAAGGCCACGGGTTTTACACAAACAACTCGCGCCACATGGCCTTCTGGCTGTGAAGGTCAAATTAAGATTGTGATTTATGAGGTTAGTATTGTTTTGATTAAGATTATTTAATTATTTCGAAATTGTTGCTTAACGTATGGGGATAGGACTTTTTCAAATAAATTCATAAACAGTAATTCCTCGTATATTTTATATTGAGATGTTCTGTCACGACATGTGGATCTGAAAAAATTTAATTATTTATTGCTTTTCTTGTTTGAACTATTCCAGGATATTCCAGAAGGACAGAAGGTACACTTGAAGTACTAGCCAAAGTTTTACCCGGCATCTTAGAAGAATGTAGAATGTGTAGAATGAACGGCATCAAGAATGTTACGTCAGAAAAGTTTTTCTACAGAAAATTGGATGTTTTAAGGTAATTGTTCTCATTTTAATATTTTTGGAGCTCTATCTTGGTCAGTTTAGTATAAGATGTTGAAGTTGTTTATTTAAAATTATAATAGAACTACCTACTTACGACTTACCATCTTGTACTAGCTAAGCACTCTCGTAGTGTGTAGATACAAAGTTTGTCTTCATGTCACATCAAAGTTTGCAAAATAGACATTGTACTTAAAATCAAAGCCCTCTCTTGATCTCTTCAGATCAAAAAACACGCAAAAACGCAAAAACCGTTTATATTTTTTATGCCCGGTTTTTCAGTCATGGTTTAACTTTTGGTTTAACTTTTGGCTTAACTTTTAGTTTAACTTTTGGTTTAAAAGATAACCACAAGTTTTAACTAGTTTAGCCCAATACGAGTTTCTCAGTGGATAGATTAATATTCTAGTTAGCTAACCGCAAACTATGAAATTTATCAGTTAACTATTTTTACTTGGTTTAAACCACGACTGAAAAACCGGGCTTTGCTTACACATTGTAGAATAATTAATTATAAGTTATTACTTTAAACTGTTCTCTATTTAAATCTAATTAATGTTGTCATTAATAGTGGTTTTCTTGTTTAACTATTAATCAGTAGTTGCAGTATTGGTTATACATTAAAATTTATATTTATAACATTAGTTTATTAATTACTCAAACGATTATGCATTTTTTGTCCAACTTCTTAAGTTTAAATGTGCAAGTATTAAAACATCAGTTAAAATTTAAATTTTGTACGCCTAACACACAGGCAACACTATTTACTCTTCCCTACTACATTATTAATTTTGTATCCGATAAAAATTTGCAATGGGGTGGTCACATGATCACTAAAAGTTTATAGTATAAGGCTACACAACATGATGAATCGTACAGGTGAAAAACCTCATCGGTGTACTGTTTGTAAATACAAGTGTTTGCATAAAGTAAGTTTTATGCATATGATAAAGCACACTGGTAAAAAACCTTATCAGTGCACTATTAAGTTTAAATGTGCAAGTATTAAAACATCAGTTAAAATTTAAATTTTGTACGCCTAACACACAGGCAACACTATTTACTCTTCCCTACTACATTATTAATTTTGTATCCGATAAAAAAAAATAAAAAAATTGTATATTTTATGTAGATGTATAGTCCACATATAATTAGGGCTTGTCCCTGTTTGTGGAGAGTAAGTTTATAATAAAATACAAAATACAAAATACTATTTGCAAATATACGTGTGTGCATAAAGGAAGTTTAAAAGAGCACATTATGAAACATGCCGCTGAAATGCGTTTTCAGTGTAATCTATGTGAATACAAAGGTATGCGCAAAGAACATTACAAACAACGAAACAACACATCATGATGAAACACACAGGAGAAAAACCTTCACACTTCACCTTCACTATTTGTGCATACAAATGTAGGCAAAAAGGAAATTTGCAGCTACACATCATGAAAAGACACACTGGCGAAAAGCCTTATCAGTGCTCTATTTGTAATTACAAGTGTTTACATAAACGAAGTTTAAAGATGCACCTGATGAAACACGCAAATTAAATGGTGTATAAATGTAATATATGTCGAAACAAATATTTATAGGAAGGAAGTTCATTATTATAAAAACATACAGGTGAAAAGCCTTATCAATGTATGATTATCAATATCAATAATTATATTGAGACGCTTTTAATTTCAATTCAATTAATTTGTCAATTTAAATAGCATTAGTGAATGCTCAGGACTCAGGACATCTCGTCGTAGTGCGGAAGTCACCAAAATAAATTGTTGAAACGTATGGTATAGAATTTTAAATTATATCGTACACGGCGCAGTTGGATTGGTAAAAGAAAGGTAATGAGTTAAATAAATAATTAATGGTGTCTGGTCAATGGTTATGATTATGGTAATCTGAAAGTATAAAATTATGGAAGTAGTTTAAAATCTTAATTGCCGTTATCGAGAATTTATTTGGAGATTGGATCCTTAGAGGAGCGTCAAAGAGTAACACATTTTTGTATATTTCTTTAATGATTTTCTTTAAACTTCAATTATTTTCAATTTATTTCGTTGACCGTTGATTTTTTTTCATTTTAGTAATTTTAAGGGTTAATTATATCCATCTGTGATCTATGAGGTTTGACCAAACATCTTGGAGCGTCATATTTGGCAAGGATAATTTTTTTGTAAATAACCATCGAGTCGTTTGTGTTTTTATGTGGTACATTATCTATATTTGTCGTAAGTATATGTCTAGATAAATTTAGGGAGAATTTTGAACATTTTTAATTACAAAAGTTGAACGTGCTACTTGGGTTGATTTTTGTTTTTTTATTCGGTTACCCTTTCACAGTTCAGGGCTACAAACAGTGGAGCGTCAGTTGTGTGGCAGCCTTTAAGATAATAACTCGCCACTTCTCCACTGGGATCGCTGGCATCGTTTATTTGTTACGTAACAATATTATGATTTCGTCTACTCCCATTCTTTAATTTCCTCATTACGATATCAACACATGAGTTTTTTAAAGAAGAATTGCCTTATCTAATGAGAATAAAGAGAGCGACTGGTTAGCACTTATCTTGTTTAACATGTTAGGTTTTAGGCGTTCAGTTTATCTCCAATTTGGGCATATCAGCTTCAATCAATTAAACTCTAATATTAAATAATAAGATATTAATTAGATAGCGCATGACCTTTAAATTGTCGTCATACCACAAGCGCATTTAAATTGACCCTTCTGAAAAATTTGTCTAGAACTTTTTAATACTTTTACTACTTCTGTGTCAAACATCTTAGATAAAGCGTTTAAATAAATAAATTTACCACAATATTCCGTTAATTTTATCAACTATCTTATAAGCAACATTGGCTTAACGCTTAGCCCAGCGATGGCGAATCTATGACCCGCGGGTCATAGACTGACCCACGAGGCAATTTTTAATGGCCCACGAGCATGTTCACGAAGTCTAAGCTAAAGTTTTGTACCTATTTTTATAAAAGAAAATCAGACAAAAAATAGCCAAAATTTTCATCCCTTGTTTTTGTGAAACATTATCTTTGAAGACACTCAATGGCTATTAAAATTCAGGAACTTCGTTTTTAAGCCGTTTGACCTTGAACAACAAAAAATTTTGCCTGCGGCGCTATTTCATTTTATTTCTAACGCTAGAAATGCAAAATTGGCCAACTTTACTTGCAAACCTTCCCCTGAAAATGTTTTCTGGCTATGGCCTTGAACGTGACGTTTCGCGCCACCACTGCAAATAATATACCCACGACTTAAAAAAATTATAATAAAATATTAAAAAAATAAAATTGATTGGTTGACCCGCCACCAAAAAAGGTTCGCCATCGCTGCTTAGCCTATATACAGAGCACTAAACTTGACTTTTGGCCGTGCTCTTATAAAAGAATCATCCTTGAAGTTTAAAAAATTATCGTGCAAAATTGAAAAAATGTACTTTTTACTAAAGTCGTTTAGATTAAAACTATTTAATACTAATTACAATATAAATTAGTATTAATTAATTGTATTGAACTTGCAGATAAATAGAAAACTATTTCCATGTTACTTACATAAAATTTTATTTTCTTATGATACTATATAAAAGTAAAAAGAGTATATAAATTAGGCACTTTTGGTTAGTCATATTGTAAAAAATTCATCACATAATAATTCGGGTAAATCAGGTCCTTGTATTGTGGGTGAGCTACTAATAAGGTCTCGGTATAAATTAAAATAATTTTTTTCTATTATCCCAACTATGAGCAAGAAGCTCGAATTAAGTACTTCTAATTCAATATTTAATTTCGTGATTAATTAGCCCTTCCCTAACTTCTGTAATTGTTTCCCTAACGGGCTTTTCACCTTTAAGCTCTTCTTGAATTTGCTCTAAAGTTTTTTGTTTAGTCTCGGGCACATAAAAAACTATAAATATCAGTCCTATAATAGAACAAAGGAAAAATACGTAAAAAGGTAAATAAAGTCCATAATTATCTTTGGTGATCTGAAAAAATTTGGAAGAAGTCGTGGCAACCATACAGAAATAAATATCGTTAAATGCTATAGCGTAGGCTTTCATGTTAGTTGGAAAGAGTTCTCCCATCATCATGATTGGAATAGATTGTAATCCTATACTAAACAAAATTATATAAATCACAAGAGCTACAATTGGTACGGCCGAAAAAGCCGACGTGTCGTAATTTGTAAAATGTTGTAAAGTAAAAAAAATTGCTTCTATAAGAAGAGACACGCTAGTACCCAATGTCGATATGATGAGTAAAGGTTTGCGTCCAGCACGATCTACTAATAAAGAACAACAACTACCACATATTAGTTGAACCGTAAAGTATAATATCGAAGCCGTATGTGGAGAAATTACTGTACCGGCTTGTTCGAAAATAGTTTGAGCATAAAACGTAATAGCGGTTATACCACAAATTTGCTGAGTCGTCCTAATCCCCATGGCAATAAACATGGCCTTTCGATTACTTTTAATCGAGAACAAGTCTACAATTCGCCCTTTAGAACTCGTTTGTTCTACAAAAGCCTTGGTCATTCTATCCAAATCTTCTTGGACGTCCATTTTGCCTTGGAAGCGCCTCAAACTTTTTCTCGCATCTTCCAGCTTCCCCACCATAATGTAATAATACGGACTTTCGGGCATTCCCAAAAAAGTCACCAAACACACTACCGGTAATACGGCGGAAATTAGAGCGCTATTGCTGACTGTTAAAAAAGTTCCCATTATGTTAACGATTACGACTCCCAAGACGGAAGCGATAGCCACACTACAGCCGATAATTCCTCTAATTTTAGGGTCGGATATTTCTGCCAAGTACATAGGTATCACGCAAAAACCTAAGCCGTCCGATATGCCGGCGAAAAAACGCGCGACGAATAGTACGCCCGCAGATTTAGCGAATGCAATCATCATCCAGGCCGTTCCGTAGGGTATGGATAGGAAAATAATGACTTTCTTTCTTCCGACGTAATTTAAAATTAATCCACCTAAGAATCCTCCCAAAAGGGAGCCTATTAGTGGCATCACTGCTATCCAAGATCCTTGTTCGTTTGTTATGGGTATCGAAGTGACGTTTTTGTCTAAAAGTTCTGGTAACGAGGGCGAAGGCCAACCATAGTGCATTCCACTGCATATTACATTTAATGTTCCTGCAACATTACAAAATATTTATTATTTGTTGAACATTGAGGATTCTTAAAAATCGCTTATCGTGATTTATGTTTATTTACATAATATGATATTTTAATATTTATCCGCAAAATTTGTTATTCAGTTTTATTTACAAGTTTTTACGCGGTCTATTTAATCAGTCGTTTACACAATTCCCGGCGTAATGAAGCAAAACGTACTTGTTATAATAGCACAAAAATCTAGGATCTACACTACTATCTAACATCTAGCTTTAGGTAGAAATACGAACGACATTACCTAAATTCTTTGTCTAGCATTTGAATAACTGTTTTTGAGATAATGCTGTCGAATTTTAAGCTGTCTCCAGACTCCAGACTATCGAACCGAGGTTCGAGCAGAGTCTTGCTGAGATCAAAAAACACGTCCTACTTGGCTGACGGAGTTTGACTCGCCAACTTGTCTTTTAAACTTTCTTTCAATATCTCTTTTAAGAAAATAATTAAAGCAGTTTAAAGAATTTCCCATTTTTTAGTTTTTCGGCCATATTTAAACAACCGAACATCGCGCCAGAAATTAAAAAGTATCAATTGAATTTTTCTTTCAAAACATCACTACTTTTCCCATTTAGACGATTTTCTAAAAAATAATTCACCCTGTATTAGAAACTTTATAAGATCGCGTATGCGTAAAACTTGGAAAATTAATTAGGAGGGTTCTGAAGAAAAAGTGGGGTTAGGATTTGACTTTTAAATGACTTGACGTTTAACTGACATATTTGGTAATTTGCGTGTTCAACGGTTGTAGCAGTAGATGATTATTTGTTAAAATAAATGAAAAGTTGGAACTTGGCGAACTTCATAAATTAAACCATTCATTATTTGCTTTCTAAGAATATGATAGGTTCGATTTATTTATTTAAATGTTTTATGTGATTAAACCTCGATAAAAAATATGTTCAAAGTGTGTTTACTCCCGATGATAATCAAAACTTATAACATAACTTATGTTAATTTACTGTTTATATTTTATAATTTTAAAATATAATCAAAATCTATAGTCTAACAGACAAACGTGTAAGCATTTGGTGCGTATTTCCGTTATTTACGCACGTTTTAATAAAAAAATAATCTAAATACAGTCCTGCACAACAACCTACTTATTACTATTTTTATTCTTACAACGGCGGTTATTTTGTGATGGGACTTTCACCAAAATTAATTATTCAAAAATTACTTAAAAATTCGAGAAAAATACTTACCAAAAAACATGGCCAAATATTGAAAAATTCTATTTCCCTTTTCTGCTTCAAAATCATCCGTCTCCACGGGAGACTCGGCTGTTTGAATATTCATGTCCATTCAATTTAATTAATTACAATGTTAATTAATTCAATACTTATCGAGACGAGTTGTAGTTTAATACTGACACTAACAATAATTTATCGATAAACGTTAAGTGATAATCTGTGTTTGTCACTTCCATTCTTCACTGTTTCTCAACACCACATTGTATATTTTGGATTAGTAGTTAGTAGTGTACTGATGGTAATACTAAAATTATTTGTCTACTCGTACTCGTCAGGTAGAAACAAATACTCATATAAGTAACTAATGAGCTTCGCGCTATTCAGTTGAAATACCTACAAAATTAAAATAGGTATTACTTTTTCAATTCAAACACTTACAACAATAATTATTACCTACTTTATAGTAATGAAACAGTTGCAAATTGTTTAGTCATTAAAAAGATAAAAAGGGTGTCGATATAATATATAATAGACCACATAATATTTTTGTCGACTGTAAACGAATAGCAAATCTAAAATCTTAAACGAAGAAGCTGTAACCTGAAATGGGGTGAAATCTGAAATCAATAAGTTGGTTGGATTTCGCGACTCAAAGGAAAAGCAGAGTAGATACCTGTCACTAAAAAGAAATAAAATTGTCAAAATATTTTATATTATGTTGTGGCATTAAAAATTTATTTGTTACATTTAAGATTACTATCATGAAATTAAACATAATCCCCTTGGTCAGACCTCATGTAAAACTGTACTACTTTGTGAAAATGTTGTGTTTCAATGTCTCGTCCCTGTTTTTCTACGAGAATTCCGAAGCTGAAGCCAATTCGAATTGATTACTCCGTATTGAACCTTCATTAACGTCGGCGCTATCCAGTAATCTTCAATAATGGATGTACCAGATCCCCAAGATGGCACGAGAGGAATATGGAGCTTGTTATGCGTATAATTCCACTCTCAACTCCTAACGCAACCTGCACTAAATTGTAATTAA
Source organism: Malthinus flaveolus (assembly GCA_950108345.1). NCBI lineage: Eukaryota > Metazoa > Arthropoda > Insecta > Coleoptera > Cantharidae > Malthinus > Malthinus flaveolus. The sequence goes on along the minus strand of OX467287.1, from coordinate 19,075,246 downwards.
ATATAAAAGGTTTCAATTTCGGTTTTTACCCCTAAAGGTAATACATAAATCTTTAAAAATGGTCGATAAAAATTTAACGAATAATAATGAATAATAAGTACCTAATTCGTTTTGTGTGATACCACAAATGTAATCCTTATCAAATAAACAGATAATGTTTATAATAATATCTGAGAAATGTACACATAATTCTTAAATATTATCTAAAGAATGTAGTGGTTTTTAATAAAAGGATTGCAGTGTACAAGTACGACGTGCAATGACATCGCGTATGACTCCAGGTGGAAAATTACCTATTATTGCGGATACGATACCGGGTAGTTTTTCAAATCTCCAATAGCCAATTTTGGAGAATGATGTGAAACATTGGAATAATTGCAATGCGGGGTTCATTTTTCTGTTTTGCTATACAAAACTACATTAAATAATTCAAAAAAGTTAAAATGTGATAACTAAACTACAAATACTCCTAGATGTGTAGGCAACCCAATATACACAACGGTACAAAATATTTTATAAATTGCAATAATTTATGCGTCTCGTATAAACGAAATTGTAAAAACTGATCATTTGAAAAACATATTTAATTAAAATATTAGTCAACAATAGCAACTCGTAATAATTTTATAAAACTTCACCTAAAAATTAATCTAACGGTATTTTTTTGAAATTTTCTTCGACGCCAATTTTATTGGAACGAGATTTTCGTTTAAAGTCGTCTTGAATTTCTTCCAACGTTTTCCCTTTAGTTTCGGGAACAAAATAAATAATAAAAAGTAAACCTAAAACGCAAAATAACGTAAACGCGAAAAATGGCACGTGTAAACCGTAACGATCTTTTGAAAATTGAAATAACTTTGAAACTGTCGTAGCAACCACGCTAAAATAAATATCGGCAAAGCACAATGCTACGGCTTTAACATTTGTTGCAAAAATTTCTCCTAAAACTAAAATAGGAATCGGCTGCATCCCTATACTGAATATTACAACAAATACTATAAGCGCAATAACTGGGATTAACGACAGATTGGAAGTATCGATGTCCGTATTGTTAGTTATGTAAAAGTACACTCCTTCTGTTAGGAGAGCAATACCGGCGCCGCAAATAGAAACAATTAACAAAGGCCTGCGTCCCGTCCTATCGACGAGTCCAGCAGACAAAGAACACACTAAAACCTGAACTGTAAAATAAATCATAGCAGCAATGTTTGGCGAAATCACACTATTGGCTTCTTCAAAAATCGATTGAGCGTAAAAAGTTATTGCACTAGTCCCACACAACTGTTGAGCTCCGCGTAGAACTAACATAACTACGAGAGATCTTCTATTCGCTTTTCTAAATAAGTCTAAAAAGTTGCCAAAATTTTCCCTTTCGAGCTTAACGGCCGTGACCATTCTATGTAAGTCGTCTTCGACGTCCGTGCGTCTTTTAAAAATAAATAGGCTCTTTTTGGCTTGTTCTTCATCGCCTTTCATTATTAGGTAATAGGGACTTTCGGGCATCCAAAAGAAAGTAAACAGGCATAAAAGTGGAATCGATGCCGATACGATCGCCGTCAAACTGATGCTTAAATACGACCCCACGATGTTAATGAGAAGGGTTCCAAAAATCCACGTAACGGCCACGCTGGCGCCGATAAAACCTCTTATTTTAGGATCGGATATTTCGCCCAAATATATGGGCACGGCACAAAAGGTTAGCGAGTCAGATATGCCGGCTAAAAATCGAGCGGCTAGTAAAAATTCTGCCGATTTTGCGCAAGCGATCATAGTCCAAGCCGCTGTGAACGGTATCGAGGCTATGAGAATTACCCTTTTTCGTCCAATTACGTCTAAAATAGTGGCTACTAATACGGAGCCAGCTACTGCTCCAATTAGAGGCATGACTGCCATCCACGAGCCTTGGTCGTTTGTTATGGGTATATAAGAATTGCTGTCTAGTAGTTTGGGTAACGACGGCGATGGCCATCCGTAATGCATTCCGCTGCATATTACATTTAAATTAGCTGCAAATTACAAGAAAGTAATTATTATTGCGAAAAGAAATGGAAGTATATTACAATTATAATATTAGTCTCGTATTTTACTAAGTTAAATCTGTACATTGGACCAGCTTTTAAATTGGTCAAATATTTTAATTGGTTTATTTGCGAAATCTATAATTTATTATTAACAAAAACGCTCTAATTTGTATATAAATAAAATATCAAAGCTACAACGCCGACACGAAATGCCCATCTACCCCTAAAAATGAATGCCACTTTGCAGGATAGCCTAGTTTTTACTTCGGTTATAGTACATACTGTATACGAGAAAAGTGCCCATAGTCTCCTATAAATTAATTTAATCAATTAAAATTAGAGCCCTCAGGCGGTTGATAAATACTAAAATTCTATATATTGACTAGTGTGTGTGTTCTAGTGGATATCTCGCACTTGAAACATTATCGCAGTTTTAAACAGCTCCTTATAATAGAAATGTGTAAGGGCGGTATGTAGACTAAATATATACTACGTATTGGCGCTATCGCAATGAACAATGAATGGGAAGGTTAAATTTAACAATGTTTGGTTAGCCTAAAATTTAATGATATACCTATATTATACTACGCATCTACTTGCAATACTATCGATTAAAACAAACTAATTTTATTAAAAAATTATGATTAAAGTATAATAAACTAATACGTACCAGCAATCATGGCTAAGTATTGAAAAAGCGCATTTCCCTTAACTTTCCCAATTCGATCGTTATCCATTGTTGTGGTCGTAAATAAAATTATAATTGCTAAAATATCATTCTAATTGCAAAAATGCATTGTTTTGTTCGTTTATTATTAACTAAGAAACACACAAACATCAACAGGGAGAGGTATGGTACAATAAAGAAAAATTCTAAATATGATATGCTTGCACAAATGTGTCATTAACTTTTGATTAAATCTCAATCAATTGAGTCAAAACAATTGAAAACAGATGCAGTGGTTTGTGGTTTGAAACAAAGAACAAAATGCTCAGTGCTCACAACTTACAAATATTTTAGAAAAAAAATCGAAGGACTTCTACTGGCGATAAGATGTTTAAAAAGTATAATTAACGTGTTTTTCAAATATATTCATCTACCTATGCGAATTTAAAAAAACAATTGAATTAAGATAATTTACCAAAAACTAATTCCAAAATATTAACAAAATATAAACTCCTACAGTGACGTACAGTGGCGGATCCAAAGATAGTTATGATTAGGTACTAGCAGTGCCTTTCAGAAAAAACGTGAGACCTGGGGCCTTGTGGTTAAATATCATGAATCATGAGGTAGAAACAAAATGAATAATGCGAGATAGCGGGATTCACATGATGTCACTATACGCCGTTCACCGAACAGATACAGCCAAGCCACGCCCCCAAAAATTTATGATTGCATAGACCCATGAGCGCAACAACCATCTTCACACGATACAAATGTATTCATAAAAGCGCGCCAAATTCAAATGATTGTGAAAATTGAAAATCAAGTTTTAGGGTGGTAATTGTATAATAAACAAGAACATAATTATACACAAATGGCCTTTATTTAAAACCACAAAAATTATAAGAACTCCAGAAATTGTTGGTCAAAATTATATTATTTGAAATTAAAAGTTCAACTGGTGCTGTCATCTGTCAAGTAAGGTTGACATGTGCGCCTTCTTGTGTGAGTGTAGTTGTAAACCGGGTTTTCAAAAATTAACCAATAGGAAAATTCTATTCGAATGTCGCCCGTCTTTTTGGGGGGCGTGGCTTAACTGTCTTTATTCGGCAAACGAAGATTAGCCACATGCGACACGTGAAGTCACTGATCAAGTTAATAAATAATTTTAATTAAACAAGAAGAAACACAACTTTTTATAATCAAATAGTTGTTCGACTATCTAAAAAAGGTGCACTGTCCACTCCCTCGGTCAATGGCGTAACTTCGGGGTAAGGGTATGGTGTTTCCTCTGAGTGAAACATCTACCTACGTCCAGGAACGGCTCAAGCTTTCGCGAGGCCGGGTGCAGCAAATTTTTCCTGTATTAATAATTTTATTCTTTGAAATAAATTCAGAAATGGACTTTTCATTACCTTGCCCGCGGCAAAAGCACCAGTAACATTTATTTGACAAATCAATATTATCTTCTAGCACGCTCGTGCTCAGTATTTTATCGTTTTCAATCAAACTATCAAACAAACCTCTCTTGTGCTATAGAAAACCGTAAATAATTTTTTATTATCTTCACTTTTGAGCAGCTTCGTTCCGAACTTGCTACTTAATATAGTTACTAGCAAAGTAAGTAACATCACTCAAACCAATGTAACTACCATGGAACTAGAAAATAAGTGGAAGGGTTGAGCCGGCGAAGAACATGAAGCTCCTGGCGAAGAACAAGCTGTCAGTTACATAAAGAAGAAAATTTTCAACAGACATAATTTGGATATTTTCCGGGATTAGATAATATATTAGTGAACGTATAATAGTTCTTCAAACAACGCCAAACTGATGCCCGCTTCTTCCTCATCTTTTGCATGACTTTCTTTCTGACTCTTCATCACACATAAAGCTGCAGTTACACTTGAGATTTATATCATAATAGATATCTCAAAGATCAAGTATATCAAAGTGTAAACCTTGATGAGAGAAACTATCGGAGATTTATTCATATATCTGATATATGTATATATATTGATCTCTGAGATATCTATCATGATATAATATAAATCTCAAGTGTAACTGCAGCTTTAGGCTTGTTTATTTGTTTGCTTGGCGTAAAACGAGCAAATTTTTAACGTTTGTTCGCCTGCTTTTTTGCACTAATGTTGTCTATTTGTTCTAATGTTGTATAATGTTGCTCTTACTGCTCTAATGGAGCGGAATGCTCATAATGCTCAAACAAACCTATGGTGGACGTGTGGACTTACGTTTGTAGTTGCTAGTCTGTGAAATTGTTTTAACAAACAATCCACTTGAACAAACGCGGGGTCGCGGCCAGTCAAACGCGGAGCCGCGTGCATCTCGCCTACAGCCGGCCCTGCCTACATCGTAATTTATAGGTAAGTACATAATTAAGAGAAAAAAGAATGAAAATAGCCCGAGATCAAATTTGTCATATTTCACGGCTTTCTTTTTTGATTTAAGGGGATAGGCCAGGTCTTGCTACACGAATTTACCAAAATCTCCCTTATTTTCAATGCGATTTTAACGCGGTTTGTAAGGTAATTCTTGAAAGTCATCCCTGAACAGCGCCTACGAGTTTTTTTTTAAATCACCAAAAAAAGTACTAATCTACTAGTGTTCTGAAAAGAAATTTCCCATGATCTTCGTTATTCGTAATCCAATTAAAATGCGGTTTTCACAGTAGTATTTGCAAATTATTTCTAAAGAGCGCACAGGAAAAAAATTTTGCATATTTTTCCCTCCAAATTTTTTTTCATTTTTATTACGCGAATACGAACAATTATACAAAATTGAGTTACATGATCGGATTTAATGAGATATTTTAAAGAAACTACGGAAATAATATCCTCATGATCAAGCTCTTCAAATGAACAAAGCCTAAAATACAAAATAGAATTTAAATGCAAAAAAACAAAATAGCATCAGCTTTATCAAAAAATGTAAACGTCTCATCTCGAAGTGGACTTATTAAGCTCGATTTCGTTTTTGGTTCGTATATAAACTAAAGGGTACGTTCTGTAGCCTAAACCGCAAGTGAAATGATCACGTGGTGTATTATGCTCTTGCGAATCGCGTCCTGTATTTAAAAAAAGTGCCGGAACACCGTTCCGCCACATTCCACTTGTAATTCGTAATAATTTCGTTGCAGAAATTGCAGAGTGGCGAGGTTTCGGTTTGAAATGGTGCTGGTGACTTTACCACCAGCAGAGAGGTATGATAATGAATAATCTCCTACTCTATTCTTCTGATTCTATTGAACATCTCTACGGATGGCATAAGTCACCAACATCGTTTCAAAGCGAAACCAGTATACCAAAAAACTTGTAGTGGCCAATAATATTTTCTCCGACTGTAGGTACATCCACAAGACAAAGTTTAAATCCAGTTGAAAATCGATCAAACAGAAAATGTTGGAGCCGTAGCTACATATTTTTAGACTGAGAAAGTGTACAATAAACTATAAACTATCAATGATTCCTTCATTTCTTATCGTTATTTTAATTTGTTAATGGCTATTTTTATGTACTTGCAACTTGCAATGATTTAAGTTTGTCGGTTAGTAAGAATAAAGTTTTTGCGCGAAATTCTTTGGGAATGGTTCATTTATACTCGTATGTTACTTCCGGTTCATAGCCCTTAGCCTGCCATTACCAGTAGGACATATTATGATATTATCCTTCTGCGCTTCGGCTAAGCAACCTGATGCTTATCACTTATCACACAGGTGTAATTTGCTAATTTCAAAGCGTCGTCAATTCTTCCTATTAAATTTAAAAAAAGGCACTCACACCGATATCTTATTCTAATTTAGACTGAATTTAGGCGTAATTTAAAATATCAGAGCAGGGATAAGTTTCTTTAGTTCCCAGTTCATCAGTAAGTTTTTTTTCAGATGCATTTTAAATAATGACTGTCTCCTAACCACGTGATCGTTTTATCAACAGAACAGATTTATTTACTACATAATTTGAGTAATTTTATAATTTAAACTTAGTACAAAAGTTTGTCAATCCTCATGTACGACACGATACGAAATCCTTGAAAACCGCACCGATCGTGTTAACAATGTAATATAAAGGCAATTCGATTAATGCTTACATTATAATAACAACACACTTACATTGTAGAAGTTTAATTTATTGTGTACCTTTAAGTTTGAAAAATAATTTAAAAAAATGGAATTGGTGGTCCAATCAGAAGAAAAGAAAAATTTTATTTATCAGTATGTAGCCACTTTAACAGGTATGGTAAAAATGCATGTTCGAAACTAACTACATTTACTCACTCCAATTATTATATCAGATAATAACACAATAATTATTTTTAAGTACGTCGGGTGAAACCACAGAGTGAAATCTTAAAATTGTTAGTAGTGCTTCGTGAAAAACCTTTCGGTCCAAAGCAGACGGCATTGCTGGATCGGGCGGGCCAGTTCTAAAAGTCCCGATAAAAGTAAATTCTAATTTCCATTTGAAGATGCGGGCTAAATTTGTAAATTATAAAGACTCTTCTGCTCAAAAATGACTAGGTATCCCTGCAAAACTCTGATTGACTCGCTAAAACAATTTAATAAGTTTTTGTATAAAAATAAAACGATAATTACGTCCTTATTCTATGTAATGTGATATAGGAAATCTTTATCGTATCTCTAAGAAGCTCCCGCTAATGAGAGAAACAAGACTAAGTTTATTAATTTGCTGTCTTAGAAATTGAGTAGAGAGGATATTGAAACAACAACAGCTGAGGAGGATGCTGATACTGTCATTGTTCGATGTGGACTTGACAAAGCATCAGCTCAATATGAAAGCAAGGTACTTGCTGAACGTTTTATTGTCATATCGTAGCTGAAATTAATGTCAACTGAGGTCTTTGTGGAACTGCTGCGTTTTTACTCAGCACGAGAAAAATAAATAAGGCCTTTTTGTAGGAAATTTTGTGTACTTTAATTTTGTATAGACATACATTTTTCGTGTTCCATGGTTGTACTGCAGGTTTCAACGAACAACTATATACAAATTTTCAAAACTCTTGGATTTATTTCCCTCAACCCTCAATATGGATCTTTCCTGTTATCTCCCCTGCTCGCCGATTTTTTTACAGACCTTTTTTTCTTAGGGTCACTCATCCAAGTTTTTGTTCTTAGTAGTAAATTAATTTTTAACTTTTAGAACCTAGCAAAATCATTTCAATTTCGCTTCTGACGTCCATAACTAATCATAAAGTCGGCGACCAGAGGAGATAACAGGAAAGGGCCCTCAATTTGTCTAATTTGACTGAGCTATATGTTAAAAATTAAAAATTAGAAAATAGTTATTTTCGGTAATAGAAACGTTAGCATCTTCGACAAATTGCTAGATACATCAATTGTTTCATTGTTCGAGAATACTTCGAAGCAACGCAACTGTGCAGTAATCTAATAATTGGCATCAAAATCAATAAAAATCACAAAAGAAAGCTGACAAAGACGTATAGCCAATAATTCTAAAGTCTTCTTGACATTTTTGACCTAATATGAGTTTTAAAATAAATCAAATAAAGCAAGTTTTGTATAAAAATACTCAATTAGTCAGTTTCATTAACAAATCTAATTAATTTTCAATTACGAACTTTTAATCACTGGGGCCTGGGACCTACTAAGCGAAATTGACTTAATTATAAGATTTTCATCACTTTACTCAAATTTTAAATTATAACCTTTTAGTTTAATAATTCAACTTTCCTACTTTAAAATCATTATTACAAAATAATATTTTTAGGATCCATTATTATTGTAAACACCGGAATGCACTTGGCATGGCCCGCTACAGCACTACCCCAATTACTCGACAAAGATTCCTACATATCTATGACGAGTGCTCAAGGATCGTGGGTTGTGGCAATGCCATTTCTTGGTGCAATGTTAGGCGCAATATTAGAAGCGATGATTGTAAATAAAATAGGCCGTAAGACGGCACAACTTCTTGTATCGCCTATTTACTTAATCACATGGTTAGGAATAGCGTACGCACCTTCGGTCACGTTACTGTACGTTGCAAGATTTTTAGTAGGATTCGGAGACGGTATAGCACTTTCCGCTTTTCCAATATACGTTGGTGAAATTTCGCACAGTACGATAAGGGGATTTTTAGCATCGAGCATCGCAGTAATGCTATATTCTGGATTCTTAATTATAACAATATTGGGCTCATCTTTTACAATATGCACAACGGCACTATTAGCGTCAATTTTTTCCATCGTTCATTTTGTGACGTTTTGTTGGATGCCAGAAACTCCATACTTTTACTTAATGAAAGGTAAATTTAACGAAGCGAGAGACAGCTTAGCAAAATTAAGAGGGACGACTAAAATTGAAGAAGAGTTTCAACGAATGAAACAGGCAATTAAGGAATCGTCTATTAAAAATGGACATTGGTACGATTTATTTACGGTTCGAAGTAACAGAAAAGGCTTATTTATATTCTTGGGACTTAAATCGATTCAACAGCTTAGTGGAAACGCAGTTATTGCGTTTTATATACAACTTATTTTCGATGAAGCTAAAATTGCAATTTCTCCGATGACTGCAACCATCGCTTATTTTTCTCTTAAATTAATTTCTGCGATCATTAGCTCTATTTTAGTCGATAAATTAGGAAGACGAATCTTGTTGTTAGGTTCTTTAATTACGGTAATTTTGGCACTTTTAGGAGAAGGATGCTATTTTTATTTGCAAAAAGAAACAAATTTCGACGTGTCTAGAATTAACTATTTGCCTTTAGTGTGCTTGTTAGCCTATGTTGTATTGTTCACTTTAGGTGTTGGCACAGTTTTATCTGTAAGTGCTGCCGAACTGTTTTCGACAAATGTAAAAGCATTTGCTTTATGTTTATCAGATATTTATTACGGATTTTTGGTTGCTTTCTTATCTAAATTATTTCAAATAACCAAGGATGCGTACGGGATGTACGTGCCATTTTTTGGTTTTGCAGTTAGCTGCGCAGTCGGTTTTGTTTTTATTATGTTTTATGTGCCCGAAACTAAAGGTAAAACATTAGAAGAGATACAAATGCTTCTGAAAGGCAGACCGGTTAAAACTACAACCGGCATGACCACCACTGTCCAGAAACCAACCATATCAAACCATAACTGAACTTTCAAAATGTTAAGCTACATTATTCTAGTCAGTTTTTGTGTTTTTATTAAAGTAGCATAATGTAAATAAATTAGATATTAAAAAAATTGTTTTAATTAGCCTGTAAGGTCAGAATTATGTCTAACAATTTTTTTAAAACGCCGAATAATAGAAGAAAAATAATAAATATAATTTTTTTATTGGTCGGCACCACCTCTTTAATGATTTCAGCTTAAAACATTCTTATATTAAAAATATATTCTAACTTGCAATGATTTTTACCAAATTACACTTTATGCGCTTACACAAACTTTGGAATAATTAGTTTTCACATATCTTAATAAACGCAAGAGAGTCGAAGGCGTTATACCTGGAATTCTACTTGCTGCAGCAATCTACAGAAAAAAACATATTATAATTCGACAACACTTTTAAGTCGTTATCTTACAGTTTGTGGCTGTATCGTCATTAACTTTTCCAATTCTTCGTTGTTTAAACTAAAAGTATTGGAAGTATAATCTAAATTGTTTGGAATAATCATAGCTTCGTCCCTTCTCAATTCTTCAATTTCAACAGACTGTTCCATTATTGCAGCTTCATATAGGGCTTCAATTTTTAACCTACTCGCGACAGTTAAATCTTCAGTTAAACCCTTTAATTCGGGTGCTACTTTGGTCAACATTACAACATTCACTTCATCTTTGGAAAACTCTAACATTTCGAACGCACTACAAATAATTTAGCACTAAAGTTATTTCTTTGTAGTAATTTATGCTACCTTTTAAGTTGTTTACTTTTTGAAGGAGTAATCTGCATCAAACTTCTCCACGTTGTGGAAGTCTTTTTAATGTCTTTTAATAAACCAATACCTTCTGCAAGCTTTCTTCTAGTATTTATCATTTTTGTGTAGCGATGTTCAGATACACAACCTACTTCATAACCTTTCTTGGTCAACCTTAAGTCGGCATTATCGGGTCGTAAACTGAGTCGAAACTCGGCTCTACTAGTAAACATCCTGTAAGGCTCTGAAGCACCAAATGTTGTTAAGTCGTCTATTAAAACACCGATGTAACCTTCGGTCCTACTAACGATTAACGATGGCTTGTTTAATGCCTGCACAAGAACAAGATTATAACATTATGCGAGTTAAATATAGTGTTTAATTTACATACGCAGCTGCATTGACTCCAGCAATTACCCCTTGTGCAGCAGCTTCCTCATAGCCGGTTGTTCCGTTAATTTGACCGGCCAGAAACAGCCCTTCTACTCGTTTCAACTCTAACGTATTTTTAAGCTCTCTCGGATCCACATACTCATATTCAACACCATATCCTACAAAAGTCATACCTTCAAACTTCAAGAAAGCTGGTTTGGTAGTCGGTACACAAACCTGGTCTTAACACTTCGGCTTTTTCCAATCCAGGAATTGAATTTATTAGTTCCACTTGCAAATCAGCCGGTAGAGTGCACGATAAACCATTAGGGTATACAATATTGCTGTTCAATCCTTCGGGTTCCAGCCAAACTTGATGTTGTCGTCCACCGAACTTCAGAACTTTTGATTCAATACTAGGACAGTATCTTGGACCATTTATATCTTGTTGAACGTGTCTATTTAAGTGAATGTTGTTTTTTATAACGTCTTCAATCGCTAAAGTTGTATACGTCAAATAGCAAGAAAGTTGATCTTCAGGCTAAATTAATGTAAGGTGCCATTTTTAATTCAATTCTTATTCTTGAGTTACAAAAATGTATTTTAAATAAATTCTATTAACGCCATTCAACATTTCAAGTTTACAATCTGTTATGTCTCAATAATAATGAAACAGACCCTTACAATTTTGTTTGTGCTTTTTAACACAAAACTATGTTAGCCATTCTCATTATCAAGTATCTAAAGGTACTTACCCTTATCCAAACTTTTTCATTAATAAAGGAGAACGGTATAGGTGGATCATCGCCCAATTGCTCTTCACACACCGAGTAATCTATAGAATCTGCTTTAAGACGTGGAGGCGTGCCAGTTTTTAACCTTCCCATCCGTAAACCGAGAGTCTCTAATGTATTAGCTAAGCCTAAAATTTAGTTTTAGTAAATTAAGATATTAATTCAACTTTCAAGTTACCGATAGAAGGTGCATCCCCCATACGACCGGCAGGCTTAATTTCGAGACCTATATTAATATGGGCTTTTAAAAAAGTACCAGTAGTTAAAACAGTTGTTTTTGCTTTAATTTGAGATCCATCATCTACAAAGAGAACAATTAATTGCAAATAACATTATATAAGCAATCACAATTTACTTAAAATAACGCCTTTACAGCTTATGCAAACAGGATTTTCACTAATTAAGTCTTCGACTGGTGCTTCCAGAATGTCTAAATTAGGTGTATGATAAAAAAGTTCATTTTGAATGTGTTGTTTGTACAAGTCTCTATCGATTTGAGCCCTCGGTCCCCACACAGCTGGTCCCTTGCTTTTATTAAGTACCTAAAAAGTTCCTCTACAAACTTGTTGACCAATAAAAAAAGCTTTACCTTATATTGTATCCCCGACATGTCGCAAATTCTACCACAAACACCGTCAAGAGCGTCAACTTCTTTCATCAAGTGTCCCTTTCCTACACCACCAAATGAAGGATTACACGACATTTCTCCTAAAAAAAAAGTATAAACTTGTGAAATGTGAGTCAAATTTCATGTATTACCTATAGTTTCCTTTTTATGGGTTATTAAAAGAGTCTTCGCACCCATACGAGCTGCAGCTGTACACGCCTCAGTGCCGGCATGTCCACCACCAACCACTATCACATCATAAAAAGATTCGGTACTCAACTGCGATAAATAATTTAACAAATAATTATTAGAACATAACAATTTTTTATATTTAAACATTTTCAATAAAATAAAGAGAGGTTAGAATCAGGCCTTCAATTTCAATACATTTCAGCTGGTTTAACTTGAGCACAAGAAATTCCCTGTCACCTTTTAGTGTCATCTTGAAAGAATCAGAATTCAAAGGCAAAAAAGTAGATGCTACATATTTCACACAGCTGCACAGGAACAACACTAGGGGGCGAGGCGCGTGACGTAACTTATTTTATGCAAATTAAATAATCCAATGGCGTATTTACTATTTACTTCTATGTTCCACATTGTATTTTGATTTATTGCTTTTCAAGGTTGTAATACGATGATCTCTAAAAGAAATCGAATTAACTGAATTGGGTTTTGGTTTAACTGTTTGCATAGATGGTTTACGTAAGTATTTTATCCAATTATGTTTTTTCTAAACTCGAGTTGCTATGAGTCACTTGGAGTTCATTATTTAAATATTTATCTAAAAGATAACACGTAATTGATAAAGAGAATTAAAAGTATTAACGTCCGTCAGCTTTAAGATGGACTCCAAAGTTTGCGGTGTTTGTGGAGATAAAGCTTTAGGCTACAATTTCAATGCAGTGACGTGCGAGAGTTGTAAAGCCTTTTTTAGACGAAATGCTCTCACAACCAAAGACTTGAAATGTCCGTTTAATCAGCAATGCGAAATTACCACAATTACCAGAAGATTTTGCCAGAGATGTCGACTGGAAAAATGTTTATCGATAGGAATGAGAAAAGACTACATAATGTCGGAAGAAGACAAAGTATTAAAAAGACAAAAAATCGAAGAGAATAGAGCTAAGAAAAGAAAAGTCGGGGGTTTTAAGAAAGGTTTTAAAAAAGTGAAACGAGAAAGGCGTGCTAGAAAGTTGGATGCCGAACAAACTTTTATCGTTATTAATAAGGAAGAAGCGACTTATGAAAACTCGAATGGATGTGAAACGGATGTCGTAATAGAAAGCCTGAACGAAATGAATCCGCCCTATCATAGTGATTCATCTTCAAATTCATACGTTAGTGAACATTTTGGGGTAGTCGAACCCACAGAAGTGAGCCCACCCGAAACTTCGATGATTAGAACTATTCTAAACCCCACACCAAATGGCAGTGTTAAAAACGACGACGACGAAGGTAGTCCTTTACTGTCGTCTTTAATTAATAATAATATGCAAAACTGTAATCATAACACGGCAATTCCGATACAGTCTCCTAATAAAGTCGATGTTGCCAAAGATGTACTTCAGGATGTTCAAAGGTGAAAGACCCAAAAATGTGGGTTCATTTATTAACTATTTTGTTGTAGAATACAAATCGAAGCAAATTCCATCGAGTCGATTCTCTGCGAAGCTATTAAACTTGAGTTTGAAGCGTACACATCCATCGCTCAGTGTCACGGTAGTTCGAGAGAATTAAACGATGCAGAGAGAGCAAAGCTAAATGAATTAATTGTTGCTAATAAAGCCTTATTGACGCCGGTAGACGACGACTTCAATAATCTGATAGGAAACGATTGTCGATTTCAAGTAATGTATTATTTGTTATATTTCAAAGTTGTAGATGAATAAATTGTTTTTTAGTCCAACCCAGAACAAGCATTGCATGCCGATCCTGCATTAGTCGATGTTATAAATTTAACTGCAGTAGCCATAAGACGGTTAATTAAAATGGCAAAGAAGATTAATGCTTTTAAAAATATGTGTCAAGAAGATCAAGTTGCTCTTTTGAAGGGTGGCTGTACGGAAATGATGATTTTAAGAAGTGCGATGAATTACGATCCAACGAAAGAAACTTGGCGGGTAAGGCTCGAATAATAATGTATAACTTCATTTTGTGAATCGGTATTTTTTGATTTAGATACCGCACAGTCAAGAATCGTTGAGCAGTTTAAAAGTAGACATTTTAAAATTAGCAAAAGGTAATATTTATCAAGAACACGAAAGGTTTATAAAAACTTTTGATCCAAAATGGAGGTCGGATGAAAATATAATATTAATAATGTGTGCCATCACTCTTTTTAGTCCTGACAGGTTACGGGTAATACATCAAGATGTAATAAAATTAGAGCAGGTAAATATTTATACGAGCAAATTTTGATAAAATTAAAATATTTATCATCCCGCAGAACTCTTATTATTACCTTTTAAGAAGATACTTGGAAAGTGTTTATCCTGGATGTGAAGCAAAATCTACTTTTCTTAAACTGATACAAAAAATTTCTGAACTTCATAAACTAAATGATGAAGTTATAAATGTTTATCTAAACGTCAATCCTGCAGATGTAGAACCTTTACTCATTGAAATTTTTGATCTTAAACATCAAGGATCGTAACACAAATCTTTTATTTAAAACTGTCGGTTTACGTGTAGCTTAGTGTGTTTTTCAAATGTTCGCTGTAGGTTTCCAGACATTTTGATACCTTTAAAAGGACTGAAACTCCATTTAAAAAACCTATAGAACTTTGAGAAACTCCTCGTGTTTGTAATGAGTTGTGTTTTAAAAACTCGGGTTCTGCTTATTCATTTACAATTTCGTATCTGCTAATATTTTCTATTTTTTTTTGCTTCTGAAAATATTTTTACATATAAACGTAAACATAAATTTTTTTCCAATATTCAAGTACAAAAGTATTTAGGATAGCAATCTTAAAATATTCCAGTGCTTTTTTAACTAAAGCTATTAATTATAATTAGTGTTATTATTAACAAAAATTATATAGGTGGTTGCATTGTTTTTTAGTGCCAGATATTATATTTACAAAGTCTATTTATTTTTATAGAAATGTGATACGTACTTTTATGAAATACTATAAATACCTCTTACATTTTACGATTGTGCTGTTGCTATATAAGTTTATACGCACTGTATTTTTTATAATTAACTGAAGGTACAAATTGTTAAAAGTTCTTGATATTCATTTAAAAATCAAATCTTCATAAGTATATAGAACACTTATAAACAGTAATTTTAATTTGATGTTTGTAAATAGAAAATAATTAGGTATATAGATGTCCTCAATTTTAATAATTATATTTTGTATAGTAAAGAGGGTGCACATTTAAAACACCGTGCAACAGACTTGAGCTTTAAATTATTGTGTATAAAATCTAACGTTTTATATTTGCCATAAATTTTATGAAACTCGCTATTGTTTTATTTTCGACCCAACTAGAGCTTTCAACAATACTGGCTAATACACTTGATGACCATGAGTGACAAAAGCGCATGAATGTTTCTCAACAACCTGCATACTAAACTCGTTTTATGAAAACATAACTTCATACAAAATTATGTTTGTAATGTAAAATTTCAACCAATTTTAATAAATATAAAAAGAGTACCTTTTAAGAATCATGAAAATGACCAGAATTCGACTTCCCAGACTTTCCCGATATAGAACCTAATCGTTTTTTACCCAAACTTGCCGAGTTATCCTTCCTACCTAAAATGGGACTAGAACTTGTACTCATATTTCTTATCAAGCTCTTAAAACTCTTAGCTTGATTATCGCTAGTACTGATATTCTCTTGTGCAATAATGTAAAAGTCGTCTAACAAATGTTGAGGAGGATCTACAAGACATGGTGTAACAGCTGCCTCTGAATTCTTGTCCGTTAGTTGTGACAGGCGACTCTTCAAAGACTCATGCCTTTCTTCAAGTTTGCGAATTTTATTGGCATCTTCTTGAAAATGCATTAAAGTCGGAGTAGGCATGTACTGAAAGTTACAGTTTTAGAGCCTAGTATTTTCATTAGAGTGCATTACTTACTTGAAATATCGACGCTAGAAAATTATGCAAAGACACTAGTAAAATATCTTGCCATTGTTTAGTAAAGTGAACTGCAAACGTTGGGTTTTCGTCGGGATTTTTTATATAAAGTATCACTGAAAAGAGCAAAACATGTAACACATAAACAACAAAACAAAATTTACTTACTAAACCAATCCCTCCATTCACTTTGATTTTGTAGCTCTGGTGTCATTTTAGTAAAAAAATCTGCAACTTTATCTGGTTTATTATTAGCTATTGCATTTACTAAAAAGAGTTTGAGTACGGAGTTTTCAAGTTTCTTTACGGCTGGAAGAAAACGAAAAATCTTAATCGCCACTTAAAAAAAATAGAAAAATCTAACCTTGTATGAAATTACTTTCTAGTTTAGTGAATATATGATTTTCTAAATGACCCCATAATTCTCTTAATGAGTTCAAATCGTAAGAATTTACAAACTGAACTAACTGATCGATGATTTTGTCCACACGCAGACTTTTCTCTTTATCAGTTTTCAAATCCACATCAAAAGCCTTTATTGTTGTGCTAAACCCACGAAATACTAAATATTCTTTTATTATTTCATCCATATATTGTACGTGGGCCATAGCTACAGTTTCTTAAGTACAAGTTCCAATATTTAATATTATTGCCAAACTAAGAGGTTATGAAACTGTCAAATAACACAGTACAACAAAAAAACAGGATGGTGAAATATAATATTCTCTTTGTATTTTTTAAACCTTTTAACGTTGTTTTACAAACAGATAAGTCTTATTTCTGGAATACGACCCTACAACACACAACCACAACATTGAAACAGCTGTCACTGTCAGCTGTCAGAGTCAGTAAATTGACAGCGTTGACGGAAAACCAGCGGAAAACAAATGTAAACCGTTCGCGGGAACGCGTTCTAGTTCTAGCATACACCAGAAGTCCAAAAAGGCAGAATTCGGAATACAATCCAGAACTATTTCTCGTCAATTACGTGAAAAAAAAACGGTTGCCGGCTGCTAAATATCGTAGCTCCGTATTAGAGCATATTATAGAGCTCGCGAAAAACACATTTTGACATTTGTGCACTTTTGCATCCTCGTGTTTGAGCTCCGTTTGATGTGAAAAAATGGCTGCTTTAAAAACAGAGGTTGAAGTTGAAGAAAATGAAAAGGATGAACTAGTCGATGATGAAGCAGGTGAAGTAAACGATAATAACGACGTCGTTAAAAAGAAGAAAAAGAAAAAAAAGAAGAAGAAAACTGGTATGTTAGCATTTTCCAGACTTAAAATAGATTAATAAATTACTTGCAGAAACCACAACAGGTGATGCATTGCCAGAAGCTCGTCCAGAAAACGGTGTCGTTCAAGCTGAACCCGGCGAAGTTGTAAAAGAAGATGAAGGCGAAAAAAAGAAAAAGAAGCGGAATCGAAAAAAGGGTGGAAAAGGAAATGGCCAAACTGACCCACCTTCGATACCAATTGTGGACCTTTTTCCCGATCAAGTTTTCCCAGAAGGCCAAATAATGGAATATGAAACTGGAAAAGATAGCCGCATGGCTAAGGACAGGTTTACATCGGAGGAAAAACGAGCTTTGGATAGAATGCACAATGATATTTACAACGAAGTTCGTCTAGCTGCCGAAGCGCATCGTCAAGTAAGTTGTTCAAATTAGTTTAATATTTGATAATGGGAAATTTTAACTTTAGACTAGGCAACACATGCAACGTTGGATTAAACCAGGAATGACCATGATCGAAATTTGCGAAGAATTGGAAAACACCGCTAGGAAGCTAATTAAAGAAAATGGATTACAGGCTGGTTTAGCATTTCCCACCGGTTGTTCTAGAAATCATTGTGCTGCCCATTACACTCCAAATGCTGGAGATCCGACAGTTTTAGAGTATGACGATGTTACTAAAATTGATTTTGGTACTCATATTAATGGCAGGATAATCGACTGTGCATTCACTTTAACTTTTAATCCTAAATACGATAAACTTGTCGAAGCAGTAAGAGATGCTACTAATACTGGAATTAAAGTTGCCGGTATAGATGTTCAACTGTGCGAAATTGGGTCTGCTATACAAGAAGTAATGGAGTCGTACGAAATCGAGCTAGATGGAAAAACTTATCCAATTAAGTCAATTCGTAATCTGAACGGTCATTCGATATCGCCTTATCGTATACATTCAGGTAAAACTGTGCCAATTGTTAAAGGAGGAGAAGCCACTGTTATGGAAGAAAATGAGTTTTATGCTATCGAAACTTTCGGTTCCACTGGTAAAGGAGTTGTGCACGACGATATGGATTGTTCTCATTATATGAAGAATTTTGATATGCCCTATGTTCCGTTAAGGTGAGTTTATAAATATATTGTTCAAGATTAACTAAACATGGGTTTTTGTGCTCTGTTTCAAGAAACTGCAAATTACAAAAGATTAGTTTTCTCGAATTGAAATTTTCAATTATTTACAGATTACAATCATCCAAAACGCTCCTTAACATTGTAAATAAAAACTTTGGTACATTGGCGTTCTGTAAAAGGTGGTTAGATCGAGCCGGTGCTACGAAATATCAAATGGCATTGAAGGATTTATGTGACAAAGGAATAGTTGATGCTTATCCGCCCTTATGCGACATCAAAGGTTGTTACACTGCTCAATTTGAGCACACCATCATTCTTCGTCCTACTTGCAAAGAAGTGGTGTCTCGTGGAAGCGACTATTGATTGGTATTGGTGTAATGATAATTTAGTTTTTATCAATTTCGCGTTGATAGTCATAAAAAAATTATGGTTTTTTCTTAAATACAAATTAAAAATGTAAAGGAATTTTAATAATTTTCAAATTTGTTGATTTGTACAAAAAATAAAGGTTTGAAAAATATTTAGTGTACAAAAATAATTAAATACAAGTTTGCACATAACTTCACGATGGGCTTTGACCAAACTTCTGTTACTTATTTTCAAAGAAATTGATAAAAAATCTCCAATTTTTTTTCTATGAGGCGCCATCCGTGATATACCAAATCTTGATTTAACTTTTTTTGCCAGTTTGATCTTTTTGACTTGCTTATTCTATTGCAAATTAGAACCTACAGCTCAAGGTTGAATTAGAATTGGGCCTTGAGTATTTTGTTTATGATTAAGCATTCACTTCCTGGTTTTTTAAGAACGCTTGAAAATTAATATGTAAGGATATCGACTAAAAATGATTAGATTACAAGACGGTTTATAAAAAAACACTTATAATTAAAAATAGCCTGTACATAAAAATATAATGACTAGAAGTGGAGAAACATTAAAACTAACTTTTAACAATTTTGTAAGGGATAATTTACAAGTGTAACGTTTAGTTTTATTAACTACAAAAAATAAATGCCAAACACATGTTTTATAAATCCAACACTAACAAATTATTTTCTGTAATTAAGAAGGCAACGGACTCTTATATACACATACTGCAGCAGTCTTCCATCTCACAAACATTAAGTAACATCTGCTCAACTCTTCTTGCAAAAAAGAAGCAATAAACATTAAAATGTGAAGGATAAAGTAAATACGCCTTAAGTTATCTAATTACCAATAACGGAACTTCTTGATGCAATTGTTACCTAAATCTACAACAATTACGTGATTATTAGATGTAACAGCAATTCCGCTGGGTCGTTTTAATTTTGACTCGTGCGAATCGATTACGTTATTTAAATTAATATCCGTTATCGAAAGAATTTGCAGGTAATTTCGCCCCTTTTGTTCGGTTCTACTAGCTAAAATTCGACCTTCCATATCTACGGTGATTCCACCATATCGACCTTTGCCTATTTAAAAAAAATGAATTAACTACTTATCGGTTTTATATTGGAAAATCACCTTTGTCTTCTTTACATACGACATCTATAAAGTCGCCCTTAGCAGTAAACAACTGTATTCTCGAATCTGCAATCACAATCTCGCTGTTGCATCCGACGGCAACAGACGAAATCAAATTAAACGACCCTTTCTTACCCACCTAAGACGACAATTAACAGTTACAAAAAAAAACTTCGATTACTATGCACTTACTTGAAATAACATCTTTCCCTCCGAATCAAAAACAAAAACACAACTTAATCCGTTATCTGCGACTAGAATATGTCCGTAACTTTTATCAACTGCCACATCTATTGGCTCTTGAAAAGCATTGTAAGTGAAAGTTTTAAGAGTCTGTCCTGACGTAGTCATTTCAGTTACTGCCTTTGTCCGCCAATTTATCACTACTAATCCGTGATTTGACACCGCAATTCC
The DNA here is from genome assembly GCA_950108345.1 of Malthinus flaveolus. NCBI lineage: Eukaryota > Metazoa > Arthropoda > Insecta > Coleoptera > Cantharidae > Malthinus > Malthinus flaveolus. The sequence goes on along the minus strand of OX467287.1, from coordinate 19,054,511 downwards.
TAAACATCATAAATTAATACAACAAACAAAAACAACTACCAACTAATAAACTACCGGTACAGCTGCGCCCATGCAAGCCTTCGTTGGTAACGTGTCTGATATATTCAAGTTCTGGACTCAACACTTTGATTCTCGAATTTCCCGTATCCAACACGTACACAGTTTGATCGACATCGTCAATAGCAATAGATACCGGTTGCATAAACTCGTCTTTTCCACTACCACGAGCACCATACACCTGAACCGGATTATTGTGCTCGGTAACGTCGAAGTAAAGCGGATTATGTTTAATAGGCCTTTCGAAAACTTGTATTTTTATTCCGTACCGTCCAGGACACGACGGCCTAAAATGTATTTTGTAAGTCCCGTCATCACAGTCTAAAATTTGAACACAAAGAGACGCCGTAGATCCGCTCGTATCGACCGGTAAAACCTCCGCCTCAACAGGGTCGCCTCCCGTACGTCTGAGATCACCGTGGTAATCGACGGTCGATAAACTAACGACGGTTTCGATTCCGGCGACACTTTCGTTATCTATTCGTGCAGTACACAAACTCGGTAAAGTGGTACTAGTTCTTACTCTTCCTAAATCTGTTAAACTATTTTCGATCGAAACGAGACTATCGTTGTGTGTAAAATCACAGCTTAAAAATGAGTTTTCTCGTGGTTCGCCTAAATTTGTGGCGGCGTCCAACTTCTCACTAAGACTTTCTATACGTTGAGTTATATTTCGTACTTCAACTTGATATTGTAAACCCTGGCATTCTTGTTCTACCTACAGATATTAAATTAATCTATTAACTAACGTCTTTTTGTGCAGAATTAAATATATTTTTTTATTGTACGCCTCTTTAATTAGAACTTACTTTATTCTTTTCGGCTTCTATAAGAGCATTTTGCTCTTCGAGTACTTTTCTTTTTTCGGAACACAGAGAATCGACGGCGCTTACCATTTCTTCTTTCCTTTTATCTAATAGAGCTTGCATCTGTTCGAACGTACTGCGAACCTTCTCCAAACAGGCTTCTTTAGAATCGTGTAATCTCTGTAATTCTTTACTTACACCCTCTTGAGCCTGGGAGAGCTGTAAACGTAACTTTACAATTTTCGTATAAGACAAAAAAGTCAAAGTATCATTACAGAAAATAAAAATAGTAATTCTAATTCAGTATCAAATAGGGCTTTAATTATTAAGACTTTTGGACACCCTTTAGGATTATTTTGTGGAATGGGGGCTAACGTCCAGCAGTTTAAAATAGCTCCTTTTGGAGCTGCTGGCAAAATAATAATCGAATAACTGCAAAAACTTACCCACCTTAGAAATACACTCGTTCGCTTTGTACAATAAAATTTCCGACATCCTCTTAATGGCAATTGAAAAAGGTATTATAGTATGTTCGGCACAGGTACTTGTGGAGTCGTTATGTGAACCGCCTGTACATAACGTACAAAACACTGTATCGCAAGTTTCACAAAATAGCAATTCTTGATTAATATGAACTGAACACTTTGGTATAACTTCTCTCCTTTGTCTCGACATCAAATCGAGCAATTGATTTACTAAAAACGACGGAGGAAGGGCTTGGACTCCTCCTCTCGGTATAGTTATTAATTCCCGACATATTGGACATCGAAATGAACCAGTGTCTCGAGTTTGTGATGCGGCTATTCTAGTCAAACAATGCAAACACACTGTATGAGAACATTGTAGTAATTTCGGAGTGTGTTCATTTGCATCGTAGAGACCTGAAATGAAAGATACATAATATAGTACGTGAAATAGAAATTTTGAGTTCATTAGCAATTTTCTTTTAGTTTTTGCTCGGATTTTCGTATTTTAAAAAATACGTGACATGATATTCTTCAACAAATACAAGATAATCAAAATGGAGATATATGGAGAAAGTTTGTAAAATGTTAGAACCATAAAGAGGTTCCAAGCAATCTGATGAAACATTGATAATTGGGCGATTAAAGAAAAACTATTCAAGAATTAAAATTGAGAGGTTATCAACAGTCCTAAAGGAGTACTCCACTTCAGATAATACTCGTCCTGAAGGAAGACTATAATTGGACATATTTTCAACTACGCAGCGAGAGGTATATGCGAGATATATAGGTATATAGGCGAGAGTTTTGTAAAAGACCGTATTTTGGCAGAGATCCTAAGAGCTACCGAATATAGGACTCCATTACTGATCTACACCAACCTCCATCAAGCTTCGGGGCCTATAATAGCTTAGGTCCGTCCCTGAACAACACGAACACAGTAACGATACGTAATCATAAAACGTACAATAGCTCATAAAAATTACCATATAATAATAAACACTTCGAAGTTTACGTATGCTCAAAGTACATACTTACATAAACAAGTTCCACATGTGAGAAAGCTCTCGTTAAAATCTTCATAATTAATGCTAACTGTTTCGACTAGGGTTGAGCTCATACTTGACATTCTCTCCCCAAGTCGAGTTCTGTAACAAAAGAATAATATATTAGTTACTAAACGCACATATAATTACCGATCACACCGATAGTAGCCATCTTGAAACAAAATGGCTTATCGGTCGTTACCCAAAAGCATTTCTTTCAATTAAATAAATTCTAGAAGGTCAAGTGTTTTTTAGTATTTTGTTTTTAAGGACAAACAAAGTGAAAAACTAGTACCTACTCGCATTATAGGATAGGATATCGACTTGTCCCTGAACTTGTCTTTAGTTCACAATATATAGTTTCACGGATGTTGAATTTACTAAGGAAAGGTAAGGTATTTTTTATGAAAGTAAATGAACGACCATGAGTTAAGTTTTTTATATTTTTATAAATATTATTATTACTCGTATTTTCCTGTTAGTGAGATATAATTTTATGCTGCTCGGAACATCTTTCAAAAACAATGTTATTTTTAAAACTGCCGAGTCGAGTGGAGAAGCGCAATTTTTAGATGCAGTTCATCGTGAGAAATCAGCATTATCATTATGTACACGTACTACACAAACAGTTGGCCGAGGGGGCTCGTTTTTTTTAATTTTCGCACCTCCGATTACGGTTCTGTAATGAAATTCCGAGTAGAAGTTGAAAATAAAAAGTAAAAAGACTCGTAAGGCCCGAAGGCAAAGACCTGGGATTGCAAGTTCATGAACCTCCTCGCATTTATCGATGTTTGTTCATTTTCTAAGTTTAGTACGAGAGCTAAAATTAGAATTTAAGTAAAAATAAAAACGCGCAAAAATTTACTTATTTACTTTAAATGCAGATAAAAACTTCGCCAAGGTGTTACAATTGGTTAACCTTTTGCAATTAAGGTCAAGTGGCGTTTGAACATTTGCACATATTAGTGCCGGTTTAATGATGTCGTGTTTAAATTTGCATTTTGTATTATTGTCGCAAATATTTGTATAATTGTTACTTACTTAAAACGTAGGTATAATATTATAAATAATTAACTAACTCGGCAGTGGCGGCTCGTGAGTGAACAATTTGGTGAGGCAGCTTTTTTTGGAAGATATAGCTTAATCATAGAATTAATTAAAACACCCATCTTTCAAATGTACCTAGCGCTTGTACCTACTTATGTTATGAATTTCTAAGTCTAAATATCCCGTTTTATACCACTCTGCTTTAGCACTGACAGGGCAACACAGGGCCAACAAAACAATTTATTTTTGATCGTACTACCGCACAACCACTGGCGCACTGGCAGTTCTGGTACCACAAATTAGCAAATGCTCTATTTGGTTTTCCTAATCAGAGAGATTTAATAAGGGCGAGCTCTTCCTAAATTTTATCTTCACATTTTAACGAAGCAAAACGAATTTCAATAATAAAATTTACAACCTCTTCGCTATTTAATATCGCCTTGGTTAGCCATTTCAATTCCAAAATTTACTTATAAAATGATCAAAATAAAATGGTAGATACACAAAAAAGGAAACCGCGGAATAAAATATGTAACTTTCCAAAAGTAGTTTTAGCTAAACTAAATAAAAAGAACTGTTTAAAAATTTAATTGAAACACAAACTAAAATCTCGGCACATTCTTTAAAAAATCAAAAACCCAAACAGAAACATTATATTCCTCATCCTCATCACTCATCACAGTAATCTTTACGGTGACGTCAGTATCGCTGGATAGCTAGTAAGCACGCCAGAGGCAAGATGACGATGTGCCTCTCCTGGCATGAACAACGCAAGGGTATTAGAGAATTACTTAAGCTTCAAACGGTGCAAACGGGCATACGGAAATGTTTCATGATTTGGATTTTGTTTTAAACAACTAATAAATAATCCAAAAATAATTTAAAACATTAAAAATTTGGTAACGATTACCGAAAAAAAAAGAAATTGGCGTATTAATTCAGCGAGCGATGCCTCTAACTGCGCATGATGTATAACTTAACAGAGTCCGAGGCCAAGCGCCGCTGAGTGCATTTGTCGGTTGCATATAAGGTATGTTTCAGAGGCAGCTCCAGTCGGTGCCTCACCCAACAATAAAAGCAAAGCAAACGAGAGACCGGTGACAAATAAATCTGATTTTATTCGTCTAAGTGAAGATTATGATGCCCCTACTTAGAAATTTTGGATTTTCTAATGGATAATAATTAATTATTATTTATTTTGAATTTAAAAATATGGATTACTTTTAATAAATTTAATTCCTAAATTTAATTTTATTTATTCGTTTAATTTTAAAATTCAGGTCTTTCTCTTTCTTTTTTTGTGGTGAGGCACTGCCTCACCTGCCTCACCAGAGAAGCCGCCCCTGTAACTCGGACAATAATAAGAATAACGAGCCCCACCGACAATAGTAACAAATATAAGAGTTGGGCATTAGCATTGGTATTGGACTGGCAAAATTAAGTAATATTAGTAGTATCATAGGTAATATTTAAATTGCAAAACTTGACACTAAAAGATTAGTGCCATTTTAATAATTTTTCAAGATCACTAGAACACTTCGGTACTTTCTAATATTTGAAAATGTTTACATAAACTTGCAGTAACAATCTCATTGGCTCCCAATTATACAAAATTTCGTCAGCAATTCAAAAATATCTCCTGAGCTTTCTTCGAAAACTAACAAATTCGTCCACCAGCCATCACTAGAAACGAACAAGAATTAACCCGAGGCCGAGGGTGAGATTCTATATCGAACCAAAGAATATACAGTATCGAACTTAAAATTTGGAGACTATTAAACTTGATGGGCCATTGTAGTATTTTTCAACGCCCAAACTTGTAAAATATGTGCAAAAACGGGAAGAAAAGAACATACCTATACTTGTAAACCGGATGAATCAAAACGTGACTGTTACCACAAGACGTGACTAGACTAGATGTATTAATTGTAAAACCGTCAAGAAACAAAAAGAATGCCACTCGTCCACTCGAGATAATTTTAAAACAATCACATTCAGGTGAAACTTCAGCTGTTTTCATTAACCATGAGAAAACTCGACTGCTCGGTATTCGTTACTGGCATAAGTTTGTTTCTTTATTTGTTTTCGTCGAAAGACCGACTTATCTACAATCTACACCTGCCGTAATTACTACAATCCTTACTTATTTGCGAACGATAAGGAAATAAAGAATTTTTAACACCAGTTTGTTTGTTAAAAATCCCAATGAGATCAGTACCACCGCGGATCTAATCACGAATTAGCGTGTTAGTCACTCATAAACGATCAAAAAAATGGCTACCTTGTTGAATAAAAAAAATGAAGAAGAAGGAAGAAAGCGCAGACAGGGCAGCTCCTCTAGGTTCTAGGTATAATGGCAGATTGTAGACTTGTAGAACATTTATAAAATGCACGAGATCAGTCAGTATACCGGGTGATGTAAACCAATTCAGAAATGCCCCTATAAGCTTTGTCACCCCGAAAAAGGGATGCGTTTTGGGAAAATTGCGAAAAAATGCTATTTTTTAGTTTTTCGCTTATAACTTGAAAACTATACATTTTTTGAAAAAAGCACTTCAATACAAAACTAAACTACTTAAAATTTTCTACAAATTATGTTTCTTAGGTTATTCCCTGCAGATGAGCGATTTAGGCGCTAGAGCGCGCTAAAGTTTGACAAAAATTCCAAAATCGACCAAAAAGCTGTTTTTTTCTAGTTTTTCGCCTATAACTCAGACACGACGCCCTTTTAGAGAAAAGTGTTACTGTAGAAAAATAAAGTACATTCAATTTTCTACAAACTATGTCTCCCAGATTTTTTACGTCAGACGTACGGTGGGTGGCGCTAGAACGCGTCGAAGTTTAGCGTGTACCGGGCGTACCGGCTAAGCCACGAACAACAACACTTTCATTTCTCGTAGTTCTGCTGCTAGTGCTACGCCATTAATTTGTAGAAAACTTAGTTTGCTTGCGTATAAAAGCGGGTTTCTCAAAAAGTATTTTCTATTTTGGGTTACCACCTCATAAAAGTGATGCGTTCTGAGAAAATTAAAAAAATGATATTTTTAAGTTTTTCGCTTATAACTTAAAACTACGCACTTTTTGAGAAAAATACTTCTATACAAAAATAAACTACATTAAATTTTCCACAAGTTATGTTGTTTAAGTTACTTTATTCAGACAAACGGTTTAGGCGCTAGAGCGCATTAAAGTTTGACGAAAATTCCAAAATCGGCTAAAAAGCTGTTTTTTTAGTTTTTCGCCTATAACTCGGAAACTACGCACTTATAGAGAAAAGTGTTTATGTACAAAAATAAAGTACATTCAATTTCCTACAAATTACGTCTTCAAGGTTTTTACGCCAGACGTACGGTGGATGACGCTAGAACGCGTTGAAGTTTATACTATAACGGACGTAGCGGCTAAGCCAAGAACAACACTCTCGTTTCTTGTGGTGTTCCATTCTGGTTCTGCTGCTAGTGCCACGCGATTAATTCGTAGAAAATTTGATATAGTTTATTTTTAGTGCATAGTGCTTTTCTCAAAACACTAATTGTCCATGTATCCCAAGTCTCTTCAAAAGAACGGGGGCGGGGTACATATTCAGCTAGTAATAAATAATGTTAGTTTAATTAGTATTAATGATATAAATAAATATTATTATCAATAGACATTTCCCTGCTATAAGTAATTACTATAATCTAACGTGCATGTCCTGTTTTTTATGGAGTTTAATGAACGAGCGCGATAATTCTCTTCATTTAAAAGTATAGGTACGCGTTAAAGAAAATTATTAAAACATCTGAACGTACGCCTTCGGAAAAACTACTTGGTCACTAATAAAGTTCAACTAGTACATACTATCAATTATTTAATTAAGAGCGAGATTTGCCATATCTATCACTTATTTATTTAATTAATAGATTATAAATAGGGCGCCAGAATTTCGGTCAAGAAATATAAACATTGCCTAAATTTGTTAACACAACGTGTAAAATTCATCTGGAAACTATCAATGGGGAAATTTTTGCACTGTAAAATAAACACAATTTTTTTTTAAATTTTAATTATATTTTAAACGACCATTTAGTGAAAAATAACGCGGAAATGGGTCAGAAATATGAACGAAAGTTATATCATAATTAACAAATTATATTTAATGAAGGACTTTATATTCACATGTGGTTCTTTAAATAACGATATTGCTATAAATAAACTCCGATTGATAAATAAATAGAAAATACATTCAGTTACTTTTATTTCAAACAAACACCCTGTATTTACGTTTGGTAATAGCCAATACCAATGGCTCGAACAGGTAAGCAACTACAACGTCTATTTATGCTCATAAAGTTGCAAAACAAATTAACTATTTTAGATTATTGCCTACACCTAATTTACATAACTATAATAATTACTGATGCAATAAAATGTTTTTGTTTATTAAAATTATCTTCGTTTGATCAAAAAAATATTATTTCAATACAAAGCAAATTACCAATCTCTTCAATTTCAAAAAATACTCACTGGATTAATAAACGCAGCGACTCCATGCCACAATTAATTACAAGTTAACTTTAATTAGTATTAGAAAAAATGCTTCGTGCTTTGTTGTTAAAAAAAGTAAGCACGACGCTACTAAAATCATTAAAGAAAACAACTTGCACGACGAGCAAAGAACGACTGAAGTCACCGCTCGTCTTTTTTGTACGGTGTAGAATAAACAACGCGCACTAGACGGTATGGCAATTCAATGTACCATTTAATTAAACACAAAAAATCTATAACCAATATAATATAATTATATGACGTAACTTAAATAAATTGAAAAGCAATTTTTAACTACTACGTTCGTTACATTACTATCGCAACTTTCTAGTATTCAGTATTCTATACTAGCGACTATACATAAATTTTAAGTAACAAAAGCAACAACAGGTCGCTCTAGAATGTTTTTAGAGAAATGCGGCGATGGAGATACAAATAAGGTAAACACGTAAACAGAAGATGAACTTATTTTATTGTTAAGAACAACGAAGCAGTACTTTCATTAGACATCTCGATCGGGAACACGGTCAAGCAAAAGCAGAATGTCTTGTAAAAATTCCGAGGTTATCAGAGCATTCTCCGGAAAAACGAATCTTGTAATAATAGCCGATCAGCTGCTGCACAAAGTCCCCAACCTATATTTGGCAGTCCCCTAAACGCTTCTTTCAAATATTGTGATGTGTGAAACGCGGAACGGACATCAAATTCGCGGTCCAAATTCTGATTTTCGGAATTGATTTCAGTGGTGATCATTTGTTCAATTGTTTCGAGTGCCTATTCACCTATTCTAATCCATCGATGCACGGAAAACATATAAGATTCTAAAATGTTTTGGTTTTGATAGAGCTTTTCTTTATTTTCAAACTTTTCAAGTTCAGGTTTCTGATGAGTTAGTGGTGTGTTTCGCGAAAAATGGGACAGTAGAAAGTTTGAATTCTGTAGAAAGTCTGTATATTTCTATATCGGAGAAATAAAAAATTATTACTTGGAAATCAGTCACGGCCACACACCCGGTATATTCGTAATGGTAATGAATCGACTGCTTGGGTACTACATGGTACTACCTATACTAAATTTGTGATAAGGATGAGGTTTTTAAATGCCGACACCAAAAATTCGGAAGAAACTTTAAGGAGATCAAAAGATCCTCAGAGTACAAGGTAGTCCATTTTAACAAGAAAATAAATCGGTCAAATCGTAAATGGTAAAGCCTTTAACCTTCAAGCAGAAATTTCTAATCCTAATCCAAGATGTAATTTCCAAAGTATATCGAGAAATGGAGAGATAGTCAATAAACAAATCAATTTCGCAATTCTGTACTACTCCCACGTAAAAGAGTTCCAAACAAAAGAAAACAAAATGAAAAGTAATAACTCTTTTAGTTGAGAATAATTCCACTTTCATTTAGAGATATATTAATGTAAGAGCAAAATTAAATATATCACGTAATTTAAAACAGCTGCGAGCTGCTGATTAAATCAAAACCAATTCTCAACAATTAAAAAAGACAATCTTGTACAAAGAGACAAGCGAGTGGGCGAACGAATCATTTGATTAATGCAAATTTTCAACTTGCGAAATATCGTCAACTTATACTAGCAATAAAAATAATGTCAAGTAACTGAGGTCGTATTTAAATAAATTAAAATCGTTATGCGTATACAAAGCGTTTGTTTATTTTTACAAAACAAATCGATACTTACAATTGGGTGCAGCAAAACATAGGGCAAATCCGAAAGATTTGCTAACTCCTAACAACGAATAAACCAAAATAGTAAAAGAACGAAAAAACTTAATACGCATTTGTTCGTTTTCCAAAACGAAAAAGAAATTATTTCGACACGTTAAACAAAACACGATCGCCCCGAATGAATATTAATTAGTACTTAAGTGCACTTGTGTGTATAAAGACATTCGAGTACTTAATATTTGCTCTTAGTACTGAACGACCACTTTTGTTTTGTTGTGAGCTTCAGCTGTGCTAGTTTCAGCTGGAATACCAAGATCGATATTATACAACCTACCTTAGAAATACACTCCCCCAACCACCGACAGAATGGCGCCTACACAATGCAAATAAAAACAATAAAGGGGTTGTTGCTCAATGAGGCTCCATTCAACTTAAAGTTTGCACTATACAACTACAATATTATTGAATGTGGACTTGTAGCAATTTGGATACACAAATGAATGCTGTTTTATTTAAATTTTGATAATTAATTGTTGTAATCGTAATGGATTCAACCTGAGAAATTACTATTATTGAATCGATTCAACAACTACATTGGTTTAGGCAGTATCATTATACAAAACCTTTTGTTAAAAATGAGTAATGAACTATTGAAACGTGTCCATAGCATGTATTTGAATTTGAATGACGTACTTACCTTTCGAAACAGTAGTAGTACGCATGGCACCCTGTGATTTTTATTTTTTTTAAATCATTAGCTATTATACATTAGTACATTTTTTAGTAACGAAAAACGCAAACACGAATATTATGCAAATAGTATTTGGGAAAAAACCGAGGAAAAAACGAAAATTCTTCAAATACCGATACAAGACAGCCCAAACATTTTTAGAGCTGGGTATCTGGGTATATCTAATGTCTTCCAAAAATTTCTTCCTCAATGAAGTGATTTGAGAACATGTTGGCCTATTGGTTTCAAAAGAAACCATCCCTCAATGTTACTAAATTCAAGTATTATGAAAGATGAAAGAATGGCAAACACAATAGCATAAAATGGTAAACTTGTAGTCAAAGTAAAGGAACTCCACGCATTGTTTTACTCTTCCCTTTTAGACTTTAGCAGATGAAAGGAGGGGATAAATCCACATGCGATATTCTATGGCAAATAAATTATTACTGACAAATTTTGGGTTCCCAGGATTTGATGATCCTTAACAAGATGGTTTTCTCCTCGACTTAACCACGTAATTTCCACATGTGGGACCACTCGAGCAGATTTTAGTAGGTAATCTACCCTTATACAACAAACAAAATCCCTAACAAAGTAGCATAAAATACCTTTATCCAAAAAAAACGCGTTCAATGATTAAAATCTGTAAAATTAACAAACACAAATTATTTAATTTTTACTATAAATACTAAACAGTTGAACTGTTGAACACTTCTGAGCACTTCTTAGCTTTTGTTTTATACTTACTGAATGAAATTTTCTTTAGTGGACTATTTATTACAGAAAATATTCAATTACAAGACCCAGCTATGCATTATTTTCATCTAAATTTATACCAGGAAGTTTGAAGTTATTTTAAAATAATCTATTTATACAAATTTAATTATTACGGCAAACTTTTACAAAAATTTTTCAACTCTTCACAAAATGACAATTTCTATTGAAACAAATAAAAAAGAACTTACCCCCTAAATTCGAAATCACACATTCATTTTAAAACTAAATTTCGCCACTAAACTTAAACTATTTCATTAATAAATTTAAAATTTAAAAAAAACATCATTAAATTTAAGAACCCACGCAGCGATCGCGAAATCAGCTGTTCGTTAAAGTCACTGACTTGTCAATGGCTACCAACAACAAAAGTACAAAAGTAAACGTTTCCCACTAACTTACCTGAAAATTGTCCATCTCGCTCTAGCTTAATGAATTTGCTACTGTCTTCGTTTACAATTGATGGGCGTGCATCGTCGGTTAGTCATTTTTTAATTAGTTAGGTAGGGCAGTAAGTTGTGATGTCTTTTTGGATTAGATAACGAAAATTACAATTTTAAAATGATAAAACAAGTGTTCCCCGTTATCTTTTTAATAACAATTTTAATACGAAACAGTGCTGGTTTGTTTATGTACTATTTTTATGTGGGTGTAGTTTTAATTTTTGGTGTTTTAGGTCAATACCAGTGGAAATTAAATAGGGATAGCGAAGAACAGCCTCGTAATAATACCGAAATTATTATATGGTGTACAACTAGTACTGATGAACAGAAGAAGTGTTTAAATTTTGGTAATGCTGTCGAGAGAGACAAAATCAGAGTTGGTTATGATTATTTTAAAGTCGAATGTAAACAAGCGTTTAATAAGGAAGAGTGTATGGTTCTCCTCGACGATGAGAAAGTTACTTTAACTACTTTGGATGCTGGAGAAGTTTTCGTTGGTGGACGTTATCATAGTTTAGTGCCTATAGCTCAAGAGCAAGCAGAAGGTGGAATGAGGTATCATTATGCCGTAGCCGTAGTAAAAAGAAATACGATTCGAGAGGCACGTAGTTTGAGAGGTTTACGTGGGAAAAGGGCTTGTTTCGCTGGAGCCGGAACGATGGCAGGTTGGATTATGCCCATTTATACCCTCATGAAAGAAGGTGGAATGGATATTATCGATTGTAACAATCACGTTAAGTCGGCAACGCAATTTTTTGGTCCGTCTTGTGCTGTAAATTCGTTAACGGACAAATACAATCCAATCGGTGATAATTCGGACAAGCTGTGTCGACTTTGTATAGGAAAAGTCCCGGGTGGAAAGTGTACGGACGCCGATCCGTATGCTGGTTTCGAAGGTGCTTTTAGGTGTTTGTTAGCAGCTGGTGATATAGCGTTTTTGAAACATACAACTGTTGAAGAGCTAACCTCTGGACTTGAATTTGTAAATGTAAAGAAGGACGATTTTGAGTTGTTTTGTAAAGATGGCACTCGTCGCCCCATTAATGATTATCAGAATTGCCATTGGGGTGTGATACCATCAAATGCTATTGTGACAACATCGGCTTCAGATTACGAACTACGTAAGAAGTATCAGAAATTTTTTGAAAAAGTCGTTGAGAGATATACCTTTAGTAATCAAGGAAATTACGATAGAAATAACTTTAACGATAACAGGGATAATTCTAATAATGATAACAGAGATAATTTCAATAATGACAATAATAATAACAATAATGACTTTGACGAGTTTGGTAATAGAATTAGATTTAAGCGTCAAAACGATCTTGGACGCAACACGTTCAATGATCGTGAACAAAATCGTGATAACAATCAGAACGATCCAAATCGAGATGAATTCAATAGAGATGTAAACCGGGATCCATTCAGTAGAGATCCTTTCATTTTAAACCCAAACCGTTATGGAGTAAATATTGACCCTTACAGTACTGATCTGCAGTATAACAGGGATGAAGACCAATTTAATCGAAATAACTTTAGTACCTCTCATAACTTACACCCATTGGATCGTCCGAATATCACTTATTATGAAGTTTTCAATTTGTTCGAATCGTCTCCTAGGTATGGCATTCATGGTAACTTGATATTCCAGGTAAGTTTAAAATTTAAAAACAAATCAAACCATTTATTCTAAAATTTTAGGATGTAACCAGAGATCTGATTCCACTTACAGAGAATCAGCAGACATTTACTGGATATTTAGGTGATTCTCTAAATATTATAATGGGAATACGTGACTGCCCTGTAAATCATATGACTCTATGTGTCACATCAGATGCAGAATTGGAAAAATGCGTGAAAATGAGGGTAAGCAATCCACGTTTCAACCACCGAAAAAGAAGTTTATAATCTTAATTTTAGACCGCTTTAAAAGCTCAACTTTTAAAACCAGAAATGAGATGTGAAAAGGCCCACTCTCAAATTAATTGCATGCAGAAAATTCACTCTGGTGTAGCCGATGTTGCAATATTTGACGCCAGTGACGTTTACACTGCCGGTTTAAACTTCGAATTAGTGCCTTTTATAAGTGAAATTTACAATTTGGGCGAGCCCGAATATTATGTTGTGGCAGTCGCTAAAGAAGCCGACCCAAGCACAGAGCTTACGTATTTACGAGGTTTGTTCTTTTCAACTCTCTTGAAACATTCTAAAGTTTTCCTTGCAGAGAAATTTACTTGTCACGGTGGAATTAACACTGCCGCCGGTTGGGTGTACCCATTGGCTTATTTAATAAGTAACGGATGGATTAGACCATATGGATGTAATAGTATTAGAGCTGCAGCCGAATATTTTGGTAAAAGTTGTGTTCCCGGTGCCTTAAGTACAGAATATAACACTGGAGTGCCTTACGATAACTTGTGTGATTTGTGTCACGGTGCTAGTTTCCGCTACTGTAGAAGAGATGCGTCAGAAGATTATTACGGTCACACGGGAGCGTTTCGATGTTTAGTCGAAGGGGGAGGACATGTGGCGTTTGTAAAGCACACTACAGTGATGGAGATTGCCGGTGGGCATCGAAGAGAATGGTGGGCTAGAGACGCATTAATAGATGATTTTGAATTGCTCTGTACAGATGGTAAAGACTACTACTGTATACCGACTAGCTGTTTACTTACCTATTTTATTTGTTTTAGGTACAAGAGCCGAAATACAAGACTATAAAAAGTGCAATCTTGGTAGGGTAAAGTCGAATGCAATTGTAGCCCGAGGTGGTGATAGATACAATCAAACTGAAATACACGCTTTTATTAACGTATTTTTGTACTCTCAAACATATTATGGACGAAAAACTGCCGACGAGTTTAGGTAAATAAATGAATGCAACAAACTATTTTATAATACATCGAACTTTGTGTTTGCAGTTTCAGCATGTTTTCTTCAGCACCACCATTTACCGATTTAATCTTTCAAGATGCGACACAACAATTGAAAGTTATCGATCCAAAAGAAAGGTATTATTCCACTTACTTGGGACAAGACTATATGAGAGCAAGGAGGATTGTTGATTGTCATGCTGGTACTATAAACTTACACAGTTCAATTTCAACACTGGGAATTGTTTTAGCAGCTGTTTTATTTAATTATTTTTAAGTACCTAATTGAAATTTTAAGGGCAACAGCCTGAACTCTGAACGAAATTAGTACAAGTAGAACATGCAGATTTAGTGCCTTTGTTAAAATAACATATCGACAGTTTTTATTTGTAAATATTAAGTATTTTAGAAAAGTATTAATTATTGTAGTTAAGACGTTTTTATATTTACAATGTTAAACATTGCATTTTTTTATAATAATTGTGAACAAATTCTTTCCGTCCATTTTTGATATTTATTTTAGAATTGTATTTTTACAGTTTTTAAAGTTGTATTTGTATATTTTTAAGCAAATAAATTTTGATTCATTTTTTAATCGAGTTAATCTGTGAATCCACTGCTTTGACTTGGGTCTTATCCAGAGTAAATTCTTTTTTATCTTACTAGTAGTAATCGGTGGTAATAAAAAGAGCGACAGTTCGATAAGAAGCTGCCCTTACATTTACATAACAAATAGGCAACCCACAATACTTCTATGTGTGTTTAACACGTAGACGAGGTCGGTAACGCTAAACGTCGTGCTGTTGCTAATTATCCCAAGTAAAAACTCGAACCGCTATCGAGAATTGTACCCGAGTGGCTCGGTATTGCGCCGACTGCTCTACCACTAAGCGATCCCGAGCCCAACATAAACGTGGGCGTGCATGCGGGCGTTGCAGTGAACTATTGATATAAAACAATGAAAGTAAACGCAGGTGTCCAAATTGAGCAGATAAGAGTACGGGAGTACGGTGCGTACGAATTTGCGAGAACGAATTACTTCCATTGTTCATTGTCACGTTCACCGCAACGCACGCAAGCAGCCACACGGTCACACCCGCATTTACGTTGGACTAGGGGTAGTTTCGAGTGGCTACATCTACAATAGCACAGTATATATATTATATTATAATAGATTACTAATATATATACTGTGACAATAGTATTCTTGCATGCTTGCATCATACAAATTTTCATACTTGTAGACTTCCTGCCAAATCTCAGCGACCTTAACATTGTGGATTGATTTTTAACTTTCTTGTCTTCAAAATGTAAGGCCCTTAAAATGAGTTAGTATAAGGGTTTTGGTTTTTGGTGGGTCACACTAGTCACTCAAAAAGAATTTAATAAATGAGCCTAAATTTTAGTAGCACCCTATACAGATTAACATAGTTCCTTCAGTTTGAGGTGTGCTTTATTTACTTTTACTTTACTTTGACAATTCTGATGTTGGCACATCATCAACTAATTATCAATTTTTAATTTTAATGGGTATATAAATAGAAATAGTCCGAAGATTCCAATTTATGTGAAAGAAAATAATTATTAACTTAAAATTGCCTCTACTTAAATTAACGGCGTTATTCTGTACTAATCATGCAATTTAATAATAAAATTTGTGCTGGTATTTAAAAGTGAAAGTATCGGTTTAATGAATTTAAATTAAAATAGGGCTGCCGTTTGGAATCTTGTATTAGTCATTCCAGACAACTGCTATCTCTTTTTATCGTTCATTTACACTTAATAAGTTAGTTTATTATCTTCCAACTCTTATTAATTTAGATTAGTCGAGTAAAAATGACTGCTTCATATAGAACTGTGTACGCTTTTGCAAGAGAAATGCATCCTAAGACTGTTAAACACGATATTCAATATGGAACGGCTGGCTTTCGCACAAGGTAAAATATTTTAATTTATAAAAGTAGATAATAACTTGAGATAAATTGTAGGGCTACTAATTTAGGTTACATCATGTACCGTATGGGTTTATTAGCTGTGCTACGATCTCGTTATAAGCAAGGTATTATTGGCATTATGATAACAGCTTCGCATAATCCCGAATGTGATAACGGCGTTAAATTAATCGATCCTCACGGCGAAATGATGGAACAAAGTTGGGAAGAGTTGGCAACGAGGATTGCAAACGTCCAGTAAGTAATTAAAAGCGCTATAAATAGAAATGCTAATGAACGCTATTTAAATAAATAGAGACGACGAGCTGGAATCGGCAATCAGAGATATAGTCGATCTATATAAAATTGATATGAGCGTAAGAGTCAACGTACTAATTGGAAAAGATACTCGGTAAGAAGCACTAGTTTAAACCCTCAATTCTTACTATCCAAATTTTTGTAGACCAAGTAGTCCTAGTTTAGCCAAGTCTGTAATCGATGGCGTTTTGGCATTATCTGGAAAACCTATCGATTACGGTATCGTAACGACACCTCAAATGCACTACTTTGTGAAATGTAAAAATACCCAGCACGCATACGGAATTCCAACCGAAGAAGGCTACTATACGAAATTAGTTACAGCTTTCAAGAAATTAAGAGGCGACGACTATTGTAAAGGAAATTATGTTAATAAAATATTTTACGACGGTGCTAATGGAGTAGGTGCTAAGAAAATCAAGTACTTCATAGAAAGATTAGGGAAATCTATGGTGATCGAACTTTATAACGATGCAGGAATTGGCACAGGCAAACTGAACCACTTGGTTCGTATTTTATTTAAGTGAGACTTGAATGAAATTTTTTTTTTTTAGTGTGGGGCCGATTACGTCAAATCTCAGCAGGCGTTTCCCACTGGCGTACCTGTCGAACCTAACGTACGTTGCGTTTCTGTCGACGGAGATGCAGATAGAATTCTTTATTACTATTTAGACGAAAATAGTACGTTTCATTTAATGGACGGTGATAGGATAGCAACTTTAATTGCAGCTTATTTGAAGGAGTTAGTAGTTGGAACTGGTCTCAGCCTTAATTTAGGTTTAATTCAAACTGCCTATGCTAATGGTGCCTCTACCGATTACATAAATAAAAAATTGAAGATTCCTGTTGCTTGTGCATCGACTGGAGTAAAACATTTACATCATAAGGCTTTGGATTATGATATTGGAGTTTATTTTGAAGCTAATGGTCACGGAACTGTTATTTTTAGTAAAATTGCTAAAGATCAACTTAACGACGCTGTTAAAAATAACAGGTAGCCACAAGTTAAATTTATTCCAATAGTAAATAAATTTAAGGATGAGCTCCTAAATAATTTAAGTTAATGAGCACGAATTGATGCGCCCTGTGCAGTTTTAGTGTTACTAATGCCTTAATTAGTTTGACAGATGAACAACAGCGAAATGTAACTCATCTCTTAGCCTTAATTGACGTAATTAATGAAACAGTTGGCGACGCCATATCCGATATGCTATTAGTCGAAACAATCCTGCATGCTAAGGGATGGAAAATCGAACAGTGGGAAGCTACATATTCAGATTTACCTAACAAACTTCTAAAAGTAACAGTTCAGGTAACTATTAAACCACAAACATCAATTTCGAAATTATTAACTTAATGTATAGGATAGGAATGTAATCACCACAAAAAATGCCGAGAGACAGTGTGTAACACCTGACGGATTGCAAGATGAGATCGATCGTTTGGTAGAGAAGTATAACAGAGGAAGGTCGTTTGTGAGACCTTCGGGTACGGAAGATATCATACGTGTGTATGCCGAAGCTGCCACACAAGAAGAAACCGATAAGTTAGCGGCCGAAGTTGCCTTGAAAGTTTACGAATTAGCCGGAGGTACAGGTCCTGCCCCTCAAATTCCTAATTAACGTGTGTCTCATCTCGATGAGATCGAAATTAACATAATCGAGTCAGTGCAACCTAAAAAAATAGTAAAGCAATAAACATTTTTCCTAAACTTTCTACAATTTCTATACACTTCAACTATAAAAAAAGAAAAAATATATGAAGCTATATACTTGTCTACTTCGCGCTTGTAACATTTTGGTAAGTAGTGTTAATAATAAATTGTGTATCTATCGAAATTTATTATGCATTTATTGTATTCCACGATTATTGTATTTTTCTGCTCTTATTTCTCAAAACACACATTCCTTTATACAAAATTTTCTATTTTAAATTTCTTTTACTCAGGATGTTAAGGTGCACGCATACGATCGTTATTTTTTAATCGACCCGTGCAATATTAATAAAAGTAACTTTTATAAATATAATATAATAATTTAATCTTATTTATTAATGAGTGGTTTTTTAAACTGTGTATTTTACAGGTTTTTTATTGTAACCTTTTTTAAATTTTATAATTATGTAGAAATTTTATTAGGCTAATTAATAAATTTGATTTTGAAGTTTTTATTTTTTAAGTGCTTATTGTTAGTTCTAATCTTAAAAGAAATTAACAATTCCGCAATTTTTAAAAAGGTTATCTAAATAAGACCAAGGTTCAACACGACTTCTTGAAAGGTAAAAATAGTTTTACTAATCCCATCTTCTCGAATTGCTGAATGGTAAAATAATTGAGGGGAGATCTGAGACAAATTATGTACCCATTACTCCATTTTTCCACATAATATATTTGTATCATGGTCAGTATGGTAGATGCAAACCTATCTAGCGTCTAGCATAGTGGATCCTAGATGGTAACGGCTAGGATCAATATCCAATACTATTTCTGATATCAACAGATGTGATTTAAATATTTCTATATTATCCTGGTACTACTATTACAAACTCATTGATTGGAATGAAAAAGCACTGAAATAATTTCAAACTGTACAAATGATGCTCAATGGAATGGAGTGCGTTATACGATGGTAGATAAAACAAAAAAAAGTATCTCCATTCGCTTCCTTAATTTTAAACCACGTTACTTTAAATTTACCTGCTAACGCCTTGGAATGACTATAAATAATGATTGTGACAACGTACAAATATTGTAGTCGCTTTCTTAAAAATTCAAAGTTGTTTATTGGATTTATTTATTCTCAAGTAATTTATACAGTGTACAACAATGATGTCACGACAAACTTAAAGTAGTAATTACTCTTGCCAAAATAAGCAAAAAAACTAGAATAACTGTACTTCCTAAGAGCGCTATGAGCCTTCAAAAGTGAGGAGAAACCAAGTTTTCAATTTATCGTTCAAGACAGGTTTGAGATAAAAAGTAAATTTTTTCTCCGAGGGTGCCTTCAACAGGTCCCTTGCAGTTAGGCTAGACTGCTCTTTACTCATACTTAATGCACAAATGTTTTTCACAGTACCGACTTCCACAGTTTCATCAGTGGCGTCAGAAAAATGTTAGCCGGAGTCTGATGCAATTTTTTTACAATTTAAATACACTAACGTCAACTAAACATTATGTGCCTCTTCAGTCTTTATCATAAAGTGCACCATTTATGAGAAAAAAGTGAAAAACCATACAGATATCATTTTTGCTAATTTTTAACAAGATTTACTTTAATATTTAGATAGTCATTGATGTAAGTTTTCTGCTTATTCTGGCAAGAGGAATTACGCCTTAATACGCAATAAGTATCAACTAAAAACTGTTGCAATTTAATTGTCAGTTTGTTATAACCCCTAGTATCTAGTGGGTTTTTAAGATTAAAACTTTTCTATTAATAAATGATTTCTAAAAATATCTTCTTTTAGAAGAATCTTCATTTTAAAACTCCATCCAAGTTCTACTAAATGTCGCATTCTATTACTGCATACCTAAAATAAAATTTTCAACATAAAAGTACACATACAGTATGGTAAAAAAAATTTCGAGACATACACAATTTACATTAAAAATCAGTATTGTATAAAACAATGTCATTAGACCACTGCTCAAAAATTTATTTAATTATTTTTATTTACAAGCACCTTACTTTGGAAAGAAATTAATTACGACTTTAATAAATGTATCGCACTTTTGTATGTCTCAGAATTTTTTTCCCATACAGCGTGCCCTTTGGAAATAACCAGTCACCCTTATTTTTGTACATTGCAATATTTCAGCGAACATTATTTCCATTAGAGCTTTTCAATTTTGTACAAAAATGAGATGTAGGAAAAAAGCAAATTCTTAGTTTTTAATCTTTTTTATTTTCGTATTACCTCAGTTATAACAGTATCGTTACAAATTGTTAAACACTGTTATCGAACTTAGATACAACAGGCATACGCCTCAAAAAACTATTTGTAATAATGTTACTAAACGTATCGTATAAACGAAATATTAACCCATAACTAAAACTTTACATATTGGCCGATATTGTTTATATTTAATCAGACATCGACTTTTTTATTTTTTTACATTGAAAATTCGATAATGTACTGTTTTAATCATTTTTTTTCTTTCAATTAAATATATACCCATGGCAGTACCTTATATTAAGTTTGTAGCTAAGGGAAGAGTAGTAATTTACATTTTTGTATATCGACTTTACAAATACATAGTATATGACATGTGTACTATAAAATTGTATTTTTTTTCTTTTAAAATGATTCACTAAACAAACGCTTACATAGAGACGCGGGGTATTTTTTTATAAATAAACGCGAACAGGACATTTTGTATAAAACAAAAGTAAATCACGATTCAATCACTTATTATAAGGGGGGAGGGGGATTACAAAAAAATCGTGATCTATCATTAATCGTTTCAATGGACTGATCAATTCAAATTGGACAGACCTACCTACCTTTCGGGTGGTAGGCATGATTTTGTATCGACTACCGACACCACGTGGCCACGGAGAACTCAACAAAAACTTCATCTCTAACCTCATAAATAAAATAAAAAAATTGACCACGTGTAGAGTAGCTACAATGTTTCTTCAAAAAACGTTCAGTCGATTTAAATAAACAAAGAATAATACAATAACCTCGTTTAGAATTGTACCTTACATCGTAAAACAAATAAATTTTAATATTCTAATTCTGATAATATTTATAATAAGCACTTTACGACGTAAGGACTTTGGTTCTTTAAACAGAATTCGAAGTTACGTAAAATTTTAGTTTTTAATGTTCTCTTTTCCTTACAACGAATTATGCAAAATGTTTGCACAACACCAAATATTGTTTAAGCTTTTTAATAATTATTCGAAACTAAACGGGATCGACTCTCGATTCATGTTTAACGCGCTTCTTTGTTAATTTTTGTAAGTTGTAAACACGTTTTAAGAGTAAAATTTGTCGTAACACGTAATTTTTAAATTACAAAAATGCCAATTAAAATAAATCGTCTTTAGCCGCCCAATGAGTTCTTATCTACTATTTGGTTTCAATTCCTCTTTCCGATTCAGAGCATCTGACTTAACGAAAGCCTAAGGCTCGCTTAAAGATAAAAATTTAATATTAGTCAACGTTTCTAATCTTCTAAAGAGATAAATTTGGTAGCGCAGCTACGATTCACTAAAAATCGGGAAAGAAATAGACTCAATTATTACTCATTCGACGATGTTAAAAACCGATTTATTATAAAACGTATCGAAATTTTTTTAATCTTATCAAGACCTCAAAATTCTCACTATGACATTATGGTAAATTTCGTCGACTTCCTATTAAATAATATCAATCACACCGTTAGTAATTACTTGTATGTTCGTCGAAAGCGAGGCTTTCATTTTATTATAAAACAAAAAATTAAAATTCTCGATAAAAAAAATAATAGTTTCACAAACATCTTGCCTCGCTAAATAAAAAATTGACGTTATAGTACTCGGTTATTGATCCGAATGAAAAATTTCTTTTAATATTTATAACTTACTCCTAAATTACTTATTAAATATAGAACAGCCAGACTTGCAGACACGACTCGAATTTAGCACACAAATCCATCCTCACTCACATGCACACACGGAGTCTAAGCACTTACGAGCAAAATTAGTGCACACCCCTATATATATACTATTTATATATATACTTTTTAAGTTTTTGTAAATTATTTTACAATCCGGTAGAATTAAATAAGAAATTAACTCGTAATAATTTTATATATATTTGTGAATTAAAAAAACGTTGTCACAAGACAATTTGACCAACCATACAATAACATTGTGTTGGTTCGTAATTCCAATCGGTGATGCTGTATTATGATTGAATTTGATGAAATGGTTAACGATTGCCTAAAAACAAAAAACAAGGATAAGTAACACTTTAATTTTTTAAACGACAAAAATTAGTTATACATGCAACAACACCACAAATTTCATTAGTTTTCATCCACATAAATTATTTATGCAAGTAGTAAAATCAAAAAAAAAGCATGCACACTATTTGAAAACTTAATATTTTCTGATTTTACCACAAATTAGTTAGTTTTTATTAGTTAAAATAGATTTAAACAACTTTACTTAAGATTGGATGAAAACTAACAAGGATTTGGTGTTGTCTCCTCATATCATTTTTGTAACTACGGCTTGACCTGAAATTAAAAAAAGATATAAAAGGTACGAATTTAAGTTTTTCCCTAATTTGTGTCTTTTAACTTATTTATGATTCAATCTAATCTCTATTATAGTTCTTATTTTAATAATGATTTAGAGAAATGAAAATGTACGTCTCATACCGGTTAGCCTAGTGGCGCGTCAAAGCCAAATTTCTGTTTTGTTATGAATATTAGGAAAAAATGTTGATTATTGAAGTTATAGAACATTACTAGAATTCAGCAAAAACCTGCTTTACAAAAGTATAACATTTTTGAAAAAAATACAACGCACAGCTATAAATATCTCAAAATCAAAGTTACGATGTTCAGAGTGCATTTATCCGCAAAGACTAGTTTTCAAGAAACTAAATTTTTTATAAATTCTGATATTATTAGTTGACTAGAGACTTTAACTTATCAGAATCAAAACTATTCAATTTTTGCAACGACTGAACAGCTGGTAAGCTTGTAGTGAACTACCACAATTTAATAACGCATATTTCTGAAACAAGCTGTATACTTCAAACTAATTCTAAAATATGAGTCGTCTAGGACCAGATTCAAGAATTAAATTCAACTCACACGTTTGTCAGTGTTAGTAACTCCGTCCACTTTACAAATTAGGCATTCGTGCAATGGCACCGAATTTGTGAAAGATTACAGAGTTGGCAAAAACTTAAGACGAGCGTGAGTTGAGCTCGATTTTAGAATTTGGCCCTTGGCGTTCTATAACTTTCATACGTTAACAAAAGAAAAATTTGACATATTTTTAGGCCACACTGCATAAAACCTTTACTGTGTAATAATAAGCTGCCTTGACAAAAAAATGAACAACAGAAGAAGAAAATGCATCCATCTTTTATATAAGTTTAGAATGTGTTTGTTTATGTTTAAATTAGCGTACACATTAAAAAAAAACATTTAAAGAGCTTTCATTCACCATCTCAAAAGTGAAGGCAATTATGTTCTCAATTTAAATTCGAATAAAATCAAACTCGACAGTTTATAAGCCGCTTCAAATAGTTCTCAAAGAGAGATTAAAATATTATTTGGTCGTGTCGACATTTAGTTAACCCTTTATTAATCCCAGTAGCCCTAATAATTGTCATATTACCTAATACCTAAAATTTAGTATTAATCAAATTGTTTACAATTAAAACAGCACATGTACAATTTCAAGTTTTGTTCGTTAACATCCATAGCTGTTTGTGAATATTTTTGTCTAGTTTTAAATGTTTGTCTTAAATTTCCAAAAATTAATTGAAAACTAGCGTGACAAGAGAAAGTTGAGGAATTAGACCCTATCAACGTTTTAGGAAAAGTAAGGGCTTGCAGTCAGACACCATTGCGTAAGGGCTCATTAACAAATTGTGCCTATCTTTTTGACATAATACTCTTCATTTACTAAAATAATTACGATATGACTGCACGCGATTTAAGTTGAAGAAAAACTAAGAGTTAGGCCATTTTCAGAATAATTTTCTCTAAAACTGATCGAAATTTTCATTTGAAGCACAAATTTTGAACAGACCTATCGTAAAAACTCGTACAAGAATATTAATTAAGGGCTGCAATGGCTAGTTTGGTACCGACGCGTTATTGAATACATTAGGTACTTCTACTCTGCAATTTTCGAACTAAAACTTATCGTACGAACATGTGATATATTAATTAGAAACAATTCAATTAAAAGTTATGAAGAGCATGCATTTCAACTGTTTAAAACATTAGTAGAGATATTTAGTTACACCCTTAAGGAGCCAAACCATAATGAAAGCAAAACTTCGGAGATACAATTTAGGAAGGCCGTGTTTAACGATGCAATTAAATAACTCTACTAAATTTTAAATGCATAATTTTGATGTTAATATTTCCACTAACAAATTTGAAAAAAAAATCAAGTATTAGTTAAATTAAAAGGCAAATAAATGAAACAGCAATTTATAGCAAAACGAATGTTAGAAAAAGTACAACAAATAATCAAAATTTTTAACAGGATTTTTAATAACCTTGTAATTGCATGCAATATTCTGCGGTTGCGTCGTGAGAGCTCTGAGTAGTTCTAGGCAAAGCTAATTTTTTACCATTTTTATAGTCTTTGTCTCTAGTTGCTAAAAATGATAAAATCTATAAATCTAACACAAAATTATGAATGATCTACTAGAAACATCGAATCAACGCATAGGTGTAGTAAAAGCTTTTTAATAAAAACAAAAAAAAATGATTTAATACAAATTGTTTCGTTGTATCTAGTTCGTAGTGGTTAATTCATACTTACCAGGTTGTTGAGTGATAGCTTGTGAGGATTGTGGTGGTTGTGCAGACGTTCCAACCGCCGCACCGGCACCTTTTTGTTTTAACATCGTCCAATCAAAAGTGTAGTCGTATTGATGATTTAAAGTACGGAACAATATGCGAAATAGTTGTCTTAAATACATATAATCTGGAGCTTCTTCGAATCGAAGACCACGACAATAATTAAGATACATCGAAAATTCGGCAGGGAAACCCTAAAAAAGTAAAAGAATTCATAAAGCGGCGACGTCGCTAAAATATTTTCTCACCTTGCATAAGACTTCTACCGGAGTAGACATTTTCTTCTCACTGATTTTTTCATATTTTTGTTTTTTTGTAGCTGCTTTAAGACCTTGCCACGGCAAACAGCCTCTATTAAAATACATGAGAACGTATCCCAAACTCTCCATGTCGTCTCGACGCGACTGTTCGATACCAAGATGTGCATTTATCGAAGCATACCTAGCGGTACCCGTTAAATTTTTATCTTCGCGATATCCGATGTGACATCTAGTACGAGCATCTCTAAATTTTTTAGCGAGCCCAAAATCGATTAGGAATAATTTGTTGCAATGTCTACCGATGCCCATTAAAAAATTGTCAGGTTTTATATCACGATGTATAAAAGATTTACAATGAACATATTCTATACGACCTATCATTTGATCTGCAAGCATTAGTACTGTTTTTGTTGTAAAACGTCGCGTACAAAAGTTAAATAAGTCTTCGAGAGAGGGGCCCAATAAATCCATAACCAATACATTGTACTCTTTTTCTTGGCCATAGTATCTGAAAATAAAAATATAGTTGTTAATATCTTATGGTTAATTAAGGCGATCAAGTATAAATCGGCACTTGTGTTAGGTTAGCGAAGCCTGAACTATAAGTACTACTTTCTATGTATACTGTATAGTCTGATTCACGATATTCCAAAATTACTTCTTGACTTTACTTAAAGCTTACAGTAAGCCGCTTGAAATGGTCATAAATCAAACTTACAAAGCCACCTTGAACATCTGTTCAATTTCTTTAATTCTTCCAGGTAAAATTTTGAACAAATGTCCAACGGCCCTTTTCAATCCGGCTTACCGTGAGTAAAGCCAATGAGTCGTTTCGGAATATCGCGAATCGGACTATACCATCTTCGTCTTAAATTCAACTTAAATTGAAAATATTTATAGACCAAACCATTACTACTTATATCGTATCTGAAGTTGGGAAATTTCGACCTAAATCGAAAGTCTTCTAATTGGATATGGGTTGCCATAACAAAGATCCTCTCGAGTGACGCAGTTTGGAGAGTCTGTGTCGTTCAATAATAACTCGTACCCTTCGTAATAAATTTGAGAAGAGCGCGATTGCATATATTTATTTTAAGGAATATTTTTGTGAATAAATTCAAATTGTCTACTAAATCGAGTGCCGTTAGAAACGAGCTAAGGACGTTGAATTGCAGCGCGGCGCTCGTGGTCTAAAAGCAGGTTCTCTTTTAAATAAATCGATGCAAATTTTAAAACAGTTAATAAAGACTGCATTATCGTTCTTGAATAATAATCGTACGAGATACGACCACGTCCACTTTCTATTTAGAAGCCAAAACAATGACAATTACGATCCGTGTAGCGTAATCTATTTTTAACACAAAGACTGTAGAAACCTTTACCAAAAAGCGTTCGTGGTGCAACTGACGAAATAAATTAATTCCCGACCCTATTATTCTTTTAATGAGCTTTTCGAATTAAAAATTACATCGTTATTTAAAAATTATGCAACCAAGATTTGAACCTGTCGAACGGGCCCGTTTTTAGTCATAGTGATGCACAACAACAAAAGTTTAGTGACCCTGTTAGTAGCGGATCGACCGGTTAGGTAAGGAGACACCACAATATCAAAAGATTGATATTATAATAATACAATTAATACTTACAACAAAAGTTTTGACGAGTTAGAAACGAGCAAAAAATCTAATGCTACCCACCTACAATTTACTCTTTTAGATAAAAATAATTTGCCATATAAAGGTTCGCGCCCACCAAACGACCAATCAAGCAATAAATTTGAATAAATTACCCAAGGCCTTTCTTCGCCGATTCCTCGCAGTGTGTAAGGAGCGTAAAATTTCAAATGGGAAAGACGCAAACACAAATTAATTGATTCCTATCGACAACAATTACGTTGTTTGAAGTTTGGAAGTACACAAATTATGCTTTAACGATTAAAATTATAACGTGAACGAACGTTAAGGGTTAAACCAAAGTGACTCATGTGGGTTTAGTGTGCCTGAACGCGGAAGAATAAAATTCAATTCCAAACACACAAAAAAAAGGGTACACGTTAAGGCTTCGCCGCCAAATTTATTATTTAATTCCTCAAAATCCGTTTAAAAAAAACGCCTCTCAAATTTCTAGGTAATCAAATCAATTTATTTATTTATTCAATTGGAATACTAACTGGATATGTTACGTTTAATTTAATTTTTTAATCAACGCGCAACCGAGTTGAAACGAGCTCTTCGTATTTGCTCAAATACGTCGTCGTCTTGAATTGCAATAATATGCAATAAAAGAATAGTGGACTTTAGTTGGAATAATTTATCTTAAAACTTTATTGAGCAATTTGTTCAAGAAAATAACGCAAGCGTTACGTTTCATCGGATTAAAGAAAAATCTGAAAAGTACCTCGTTTTTTAAGTGCATTCATTGTCTTAAATGAAACAATTTGTGGGTTAATTAATCAAAAACTGGAGTAAAGTTAATTAATGCTCAAATTTTCGAGAAGGCTGTTATTCATACAGTGTGTAGCGCAATGATACGTCCATAGTTTACCCATGATTACATTCATTGTTGTCTCGATGTCGTCAAATTAAATACGAAGGTTTAACTCTGATTAATCCAATGATGAACTAGTATTCTATCAACCGCCCGAGGGCTTGCATTTAAAATTGAGCTTGAAAGCTAGTTATAATTACTTTGATAACCGCCACTCATATTGTCGTATGCTTACGCATACGGTGTAACTATTTGAGGATTAATGAGCCGCTCACAGGAACATTTACACTTCTCAGTATTTACAGTAGCCTGTATCTAATTCTAC
Organism: Malthinus flaveolus; assembly: GCA_950108345.1. NCBI lineage: Eukaryota > Metazoa > Arthropoda > Insecta > Coleoptera > Cantharidae > Malthinus > Malthinus flaveolus. The sequence continues at coordinate 19,026,185 of OX467287.1, read as the reverse complement.
AGCGCACATTATGGCACACTTATTGGCTTCATCTCATCAATAAAAAATAAGAATCTACATTTACATGTTGTAAAAGTTGGAATGAAATCATTAGCACAGTTGTCAAGTTCGAAAAAAAAAGTTAGCACCGGCAGGTTTCGAGAAATATTTAAATAATAAAAGAGCTAAATGTACATTTCAACTCTCTCCAAGCAAATAAAAATTGGTTCAAGTTTACGAAAAGTATGTGAGGATAAACAGAAGCGCGCAACAAAGGTTTTCTCAAAGAACTCTACACAACATAGCGGCTTATTTCGATCGCCAGCCAAAAACCAATCGTTCGTTTAAATCAATTACAGTTCTTTGGAAGAAAAATCTCAAATAAACAAAACTATGCTAGAAACTGTAAGTTCTTTTTTGTTGCTTTGTGAGTTCACTACCATCATAAGATCCCGATCTTTTAAAACCATGCATTCTTTTTTCACTACCTATATAAAGTTGCTGTGCCACCGACCTCACATCACACAGCCAGTTTCGTCTATCTTCTTCGATCTCTTCAAGTAAGTGCATCTACTCCTTCCTCTAACGATTCGATACACCTCCAAATAGTCCAATAGTGGATAGCGGTAATAATACGTGTCCTTTGTGATCGTTACAATTACAACAAAAAGAAGTGAATTTTCGAATCGACTCTCAACTCTCAGATTATTTTAAAATACGAGCAGGTATCACATATATGCACGGAGCAAGTAGCCGAGTGTTCACAGGACTTCCGCTTTAGACGTAACAGTTGGGGAGCGGAGTGCCTTGTTTTAGTTCAAGAAAATAAAGTTCAATTAAACTAGATTATTTTAACAAGATAATAATTTTGCACAAATCTAGAGAAAACTCTCGTTTTTGTTTAAAAAAAAGAACTTTCTTCGACGGTTTATTTTAAATCGAGCCTGTTAAACAAACTTGCGAAGATACTGGCCTAAAATGAACAGTCTACACCTCACCTGCTTCAAGTTTAATTATTACATTTAATTGCACTTTCTATTTCTAAAATAATTTGCTCAGTTTATTAATGTCTAATTAACGCCTCAACGGTCAAATAGTATAAAAATATTGTTTATTATTTAAAAATTAATGTTTTTGTAAATTTTTAGGTAACGGTATACTCGTCGTCAGCTCGGCAAGAGAAATATCACGATTTTAAGTCAAAACAAAAGAGAAAATTTGAGTTCCATTTTATAACCAAATAAGGTTTCTCCAATTACCAAAATCTGCCACTAGAAAAAGCGATTAAAAAGAAATTACTCCAAACTTTCTCTTTCTTGCATTATACAGTCCTTCGTCAAATAAAAGACTGGAATTTTGTCAAATTGCTCCGAATAAAATTTCGATAAACGAAGTAAACAAGATGGGGTTAGATATGACACCAAAAATTGTTCTCAATACCACGGCGAGTTTGTCGGCTGTAAATACAAAATTGAGAAAGTTGTTCAGCATGTAATGATGTTATATGAATATTTTTTTAAATTTAACTTTTAAAAATTATTTGTCAAAATCAATAAGTGTCAATTACCGACGACACTTATTGGCACCTAGCCGATTATGACTCATAATTGAAATTTTAATTAACATCACCGAGATCTCTTCATTTAAATAATTTCGAGTTCATTTAAAATGTGATTTAAATCGAAAACGCATCTCTCCCCTACAATGAAACTAAAATACACTTAAAATAAGATGCGAGTAAGGCACGTGTATTTAAAGCTAAAAACTATTTATACAACAACTCTTCTCATATCAAAAACACAACGAGCGTAGACGTGAAGATTCTTGTAAATGGGTAAGACGAGCACTAAACAGTTCGAATTACTCTTTGTGAAGATGTGAAGACTAAAAATATATGTTTCGCTTTTAAGAGAGCTATAGAAATTGTACGCACACGCATTAATCGATAGGCGACAAAAAATCTTTGTTGAAATAAATGCAAGGATATTATACTCGAGTCAAGTGAAACTAGGATATTTCTCAAGAACGCGGCCTGATACGCCGTCAATAAAACAATGATTTTTCTTCGCAGCAAGAATAATGTATCGCTCGTTGGGAGACAAACAAAGCGAAAAAGCCCCAACTACCACGATTATTTTTCTCAAAGGGATAAAATCGTATGAAATCCTTATTGCGATAAACATGAGTTTCGCAACCATAAAGGCGTACTAGAACGGCTTCAGAAACCATTAAAATATGCGCACAAAATTAATAATTTGCGCCCTTTTTCAAAATCGGAAGATCGATGTAAATTCCATTACATATGCAGTGCCGCTCTAAAAATAAACCGTACGAAATACCTATTTCATTCATTTTAATTTTAAAGCAACTCGATAAACTTTATTCATGAAGCCTTTTGTTTTATATTAAAATCGAACGTGGCACTTTGACATGTTCAAAAGGTGCCAATAGTTTCACAATAATAGAGGTGGGTTACCTCCACAAATATATATCTGTAACAAACTCAAACTAACGAATTTAAAACCAAGTTTGTTTTTGAATATTGCGCACTTAAAATTATAATATTCTCGATCGCTCAAAGTTCAAAATTTAAATTACATTTTTTTGGCGAACTTCAATAGCTATTGGAAACAATTGACAAGTACTCGAAGGTACCGTGCTCTTGAATTGCGTTTCCAAGAGCATAAAAGTGAATTGTTTCATGACTATTCATATTGAATGACGATTGCACTAGTAAATAACAGTAAATATTTAGTAAATACATTTTTCTACAAATTAGTAATAGATCTAAACCATAAATATTAGATTAGTAACAATGTAAGCTCAATAATTATTGAAAACTACTAAAACTTATCGCCAATGACGGATGTACACAATATTGAACTTTCTCAGAGTAATTTTTTTAAATTCTTCAAGCGCAATCACACTCATTTACCCCACGTATGCTCAAACAACTTACAACATATTATTAAACATCATCATTTTATACAATATCATTGACACTCGCCCATAAACTACTTAGAACAACATCTTTCATAACTTGAGAGCTTTCAGATAACAGACCCAGCCAAGTTTTTCAAACCCAATAACGCCCAAAAGAAATTTAACTTATGCGAATGATTTCATTCATTACAATTTAGTCTCATTCATAAATGGTCCTAAGATACCTGCACCTGAATGTATAACAATTCGTTTTAATTTAATGCAATGAGCCATAACTCGATACCGTTACATTTTTCTAACTTAGGAGTGAATCATCGAAAGAAAACTTTTATAACAAAACAAGTAACAAACGTTTTTCCAATTTCCACTTTCGGTTTCGATTCACGAGAGCTTTCAACCTGCGGTTACAAAAACGTTTTGTTAATAATACACCGTAAGTAGTCACTCCGGTACATACGAAGCTTTCTCGATATATTTCTAGTCTCTACTACGATAATCGTATGGCTTTCGCGAATATGTATGATAATCGATCGTTCGACATTTTCCGATTTATTTTAAAACTGCTCAAATTGATAGAAAAATTTACCTGATATGTGGTATACCAATACCGCCATGTAAAATCTTATATAATTTGCTTTCGTATAATAACTGCGGATGCCTTGCTCGAGTAGATTCCATTTTTACTGCTACCTCCTGTCGAACACAAAAAGACAAATTAGAATTTATCAATTTATTGTAAAGAATAAATTTGAACCATTTAAGATTCATTAATAAAAATGTATGGTAAATAAATTGCACTTGAATATCATCAATTTGTTTTAATATTAATAAAATGGCCAATACAAAAGGTTTAAATTTCAAAAACGTCCTTGGAGTATACCGCTCTTTAAAAAATTGGTCCTTGTGGGTCGTAAATAAAATTTCGCAACTTTTGTTAGTTGTAGTGGTAGTATTAGTTTATCAATTACGGGCACGTTTATTATAAAAATAACGGTAGATAAACAATAAACTAATTAAGCGACTTTGAGAGGTAAAAACTAAAACATAAACATGCGTTGTAATTACTACTGTTATCAAAACAAAATGCATGTTTTCAAAACTAAAAATTTTAACCAAACACGTAAAAAAACATAAAATTGTGAAACGATCCGTCATTAGTAGTTAGCTCTTATATCCTGATAGTTTAACCTACTTTTAAAGTCTTACAAAACATGACTCCTTTTGACCATGTTAACCGAATTTCGTTCAGTTTTTGGTTTTAAACGTTATTTCGATAAAGAGATAGCACTAACTTTTTCCTAATTGAAGATAATAAGATAAATAAAAGCCAAAAGCAGAACGATATGGCTGCCAACTAGGGAGAGCACCATCGTGTCAGGAAACATCAAAACGTTAAAACAAAAAATATGAACATATTTCCACCACGACTTTTTTCCCGAAAGACTATATTTATATTCGAATTGGGCTTTTATCAAATATTTACCTCTCCATTTGTAATATTGATGCCCAAGTAAATGTCACCAAATGAGCCACTACCGATTTTGCGAACTAAACGATATTTTCCACCAACCACAAATTCACTTTTCAACGTCGTCGACGTCGCCATAATTCGAATTTATTAAAGGTCTTTATAAAGTTAAGTTATTAATAATTTTGACTGCCGAGCCACAAATATTTTGTGCACAATAACTATCACTTGTTCTTACAACACGCCGACATTTCTCTACTTAGCTGACTGATAGTTGTTGTGACGTCACGATTACAGCGCAACCTTACGTTCTTGAACGAAACTATTATCAATATTACGCACAAGAAAACGTTTATTTCAATACGCGAACACAATAATTTTTAAAATAAAAGGCCGAAAATATTAATAATATTATACAAAATTATTTGCACTATTTTGACACAATTATTTAATTCATAACAAAGACAAATTTTGACAATTTGCCTTTTCAATTAATACCGATCGCGACACCTCACGTCAGTCGTCGACAAACTCGACTCGAGGAAACAAAAAGAGAAGGTTTTTGGGTTACACTGGCAAGATTTCCTTTCAACACTACCAACGTAAATAAAACTGTAAAATTTTCAATTGGAAATTTTAAAAGTGCTCAGCAAAATTTTAATTTGTTTATAACGATATTTTTATTATGTACTACAGGCAAGGACCGAATATAATAATAAATTAGTCGCTTAGGGATACGTTGTAAGACTCAGTGGCGGAGAAATTTTTTCGTGAAAATCAAAATGTGGGAAAAGCGAACCAAGGAGCGAAAACAAAATTAATACTCGTATTTTTTCTTCTCTTAAATTGCCTTGAGTTAATACATTTACCTTGAAAACACACGTGTCTATCAAACCACGCCCTACGCCTATGAACCAAGATCCCTAAATGTAATAGGGAATTAAGTTTTAGAAGTTTTCAAAATATTCGACCGAGTTGGTTATAATTTTGAAGTTCGCCTGGATGTATAAATAATTTATAAAATGTCTATTATTAGTAGGAATATTTTTCGCAAATTGTATCAAGTAAGTAATTTTTGTTAATTCTATCTAATAAACAAACTCCAAAATTTTTAGGTTTCACCAAATGTAACGAGGAGTATTCACATCACTTCAGTTCAGGCAAGTGTCAGATTATATAATAATTTTATGGACCACATAACTTATCGATCGACTCTCCAATTTACTTGCAGGCGAACTTAGAAGAGCGCCCAGATAGTAGAGTAAAATGCACTTTAATACCTGGTGATGGTGTCGGCCCCGACTTAGTACTTGCTTGCCAAGATGTGCTTAAAGCTGCCGGAGCACCGGTCGATTTCGAAGTCCTCAATTTGTCCGAAGTAACGCCACTTTTAAGTGCTAAGTTAGAAGATGTGGCAGCTTCGATATCGAGAAATCGAGTTTGTCTCAAAGGTGTTCTATCGACACCTGATCACAGCCGTACAGGAGAATTACAAACTTTAAATATGAAACTTAGAAATGCTTTAGACTTGTACGCTAATGTTGTGCACGTAAAGTCATTACCCGGGGTAAAGAGTAGGCACGAAAATGTCGACTGCGTTATAATTCGAGAACAAACTGAAGGAGAGTATTCGGCTTTGGAACACGAAGGCGTTAAAGGTGTAGTGGAATGTCTAAAAATCGTAACTGCACAAAAGTCACAACGTATTGCTAAGTTTGCGTTTGATTATGCAACAAAGAATAAGAGAAAGAAGGTGACTGCCGTTCATAAGGCTAACATTATGAAGCTTGGAGATGGTCTCTTTTTGAGAAGTTGCGAAGAGGTATGGAACTGTGGAAGCCTCTGTTAAGTGTATGAGTGTATTAATCGAAACTATTATAGATGGCGCAGTTGTATCCAAAAATTGAATTTGAAAGAATGATTGTTGACAATTGCACCATGCAAATGGTTTCAAATCCACAACAGTTCGACGTTATGGTAACACCCAATTTGTATGGCAATATTGTCGATAATTTGGCTTCGGGTTTGGTCGGAGGAGCTGGAATTGTAGCTGGTGCCTCATATTCACCCGATTGTGTTGTATTCGAACCTGTAAGTGTGTGCACGTTATTGAAATTAAGTACTCTATTTACTCTATGGTACTACCTAAAATTAATGTTTTAGGGTGCGCGCCATACCTATTCAGAGGGCGTCGGTAAAGGTATAGCTAATCCAACTGCGATGCTGTTGTGTTCGGTTAAACTTTTAAATCACGTAAATTTACCCGCTTATGCCGAACAAATCAGAAGCGCCATAAATGATGTTTTAATGGAAGGAAAAGTTCGTACTAAAGATATTGGAGGTCAATCTAGCACCTTTGAATTTACAAATCATGTTATATATCATTTAAAACCACTCAAAAAGTCTTCTTGAAAAAGCTAGTCTCGAGTTTTTATAATATTAGATAATTAAGAAACGAGTACTGTAGTGTCACGTGACTTGTAGCTCGGAAAAACTTTGCTTCATGTAAAAAATTATAAGCGTTTTAAGTGAGTTTTGTCAGCATTTAGAAATAAGATGAGAGCATCGATGTATAGCATAATTTATTCAGATGGTTACCAAACTAAAAATATAATGACGTTAATAATTTGTGTTTTAATAAATATTTAAAAGAAAATCTTGCTTTTTAATATAAAACGTTTCATTATTCATTACTTTAGATTATAGTTACAGTACTTATGTTACAATATAATAAAATTTAATCTCTGTCAATTGGTTTGGCTAACTCGAGAATACGTGCTGTGGGCTTGTATTTCAATGCTGTTGGACTTATACCAAATGGATTTTCTTTCAATTCGCTATCTTTTTCGGCCGCTTTTCGCTTAGGAACGGCCAGTTCCAAAAATCTTGGTCTCACTAAAATTAGTTATGGTTAGGTTGAGGAATTACGACGAAAAGTGATTAGGTACCTGCACAAGTCAAAGCAGATTGTACAACGGCACCAGGAATAAAGATTGGATCTTTCTTGAGTCTATGAGGAGGCATTTTAGCCATTTCGCGTATTCGTTCGGATGCTTCGTACTTTTTAGCAGCCTCTGACACCTAAAATTAAAATCGCGTGTGATTGTAAATATTTTGGTTCAACAAGTATCCAAGTAGTAGTGCTCACTTTCTGTGGGTCAATATATTCAGGATCGATGGACGGTCTTAGATATTTCTTGGTATAGTAATTTGGTTGAGACATGAAAAGCATATGACGTCTAATTTTGGCCATATTGGCAATTGGTCCTCTCTAAGTTATTACAAAATTAAGTCTAAAAATTTCAATTTACTACAACCATTTCTTACCGGAGGCCGTCTAGGTTTAGGAACTTTCTTAGGATTTGCATTTTTTACTAACCACGCAGTTATCTTCTTTTTCTTTTCTTGCGGACTGAGCTTTTTAGCTTTTTCTTTCTTTTGTTTCCTATAAAAAAGATGAATTGGTTATACAGAAATTTACAATTTTAAAGCAGATATTACTTTTTTGGTAACATCCTTATATAGTAATTATATATTGAGTTCCACGATCTTTTCAAATACATATCCATAAGTTCCCCAAATTTAGGACCTAATAACCATAGGGACTCCCTCTTCCTTTCTCTCAATTTCCTGAAGAAAACAATATTATTTTAACCGTATAGCAATTATTTTAGTTATTAGTTAGGTTTATTTCATACAGCGTCTATTGCCCGACCAAAGGGACCTAATAAGTAATGTAATAAGGTCGAAATAGCTATTCAAGGGGGCACCGTTGTGTGAGCAAACCAAAAACTATTTTTTCAACGTATATCTTTTAAATTTGTATTAAATATTTACCTCATTACAGACGTTGCTAAATCTTTAGTTCTGTCGTTTGCAGTTGCAACAAGAGCGGAAGGACGTATGCCGCTAATTCCGCTCCAATCCACTCTTGGAGGCGGAGGAGTGTATTTTTTAATCGGTTTCTTTGGAATGGCTAATTGACCTAATCTCCAATTTTCTTTCGCTTCTCCCCTAATAGCACTAGGTCTAACTACGCTCTCGAATTTTAGAGGATCGGGTGGGCGAAACTTTCTAGTTCTTTGTCGTTTTCTGTTTATTGCAAGTAAAAAAGTTCTTATCGAATATGGTGGAGGGCAAACATCGTCGTCGTTTTCTTCCTCTATTACTGGTTCCTTAACTACTTCTATAACCGGCTCGCACATTTTTAATGACAAATTGGAATTGAATGTTTTGCAATTTTTATGTTTATTTTATCTTTTACGATATTTTTTGATTTTTTCTTTTTATTTTATTAATTTTTCTAAAATTAAACTAAAAATTTTGAATTGTGTTTGGCGAAAAATGAATTTTTGACTGTTTTGATTTTGTTTTAGCGATTGTTATTAGCAAACTAGGATTTAAATTTACCACAAATTTAGCAAAATCACTTGTGGAAGTAAAAGTAAAGACTCTTTCGAGATCGAGACTGGAGGCTGGGCCCGTACAGATCTTCCATGCTAATGGACCTATGAGATATAGAGAATCCAAAAGAAAGCATGCAACGTTAATGTATGACTTATCAGGGGCCCCACGTAAAATGATCGGTTCTGCAGGCTGTAGCGTTTGTCGACGCCCGGGTCCAATATATTTTCTGCATTTTTGTCGCGCTCTTCAATTACCAAATACAAGTGGGCCAATATTTAAAAGTTTGAACTGGAGTCTATTATAGCTCTTTAGGTAGGTTTACCTATAGTCTTACCAAAGGTGATGATAATAGCATGATAGATTATTGTCACTTGTCATTCTCGGTGTACCTACCTACCGTACCTATGGAGCAACAATCTTATTTTCGTGGTACTACTTGACTATTTATAAACTGTTATTCTTCACTACTTTTTAATAGCAAACTGCATACTTACATCAGGTACAAAATATAAACAATAATTAATAAATAATTTCTCAGTATTATTATACTCATCAGTATTAATAATTGCTTGCAGCATTTCTAAATTTTAGGGTCAGTATCTTTTAAGGCTACTAATTCAGCAGATAACTCCCAAATTTTCTGAGCTTTTACTACATCCATAGCTTTTGTACTTAGACCACGCTCTTGGCAATCCATAAAATACTTTCCACTCACACCTTCGACGTCTTTAGATACTGCCAAAAAGACAGTCGTTTGACATCCTTGTTCTGGAGTTTTGAAAAATCCTTTTGTAAGTAGTTTTAGTGGCCAGTTACATGGAAATGGAACATTTCTCCAAATTCCCGAATCGATCATACCAGGATGTAAACAATTAACGGTAACTTGAAAACCTTCCAATCGTTTCGCTAACTCTCTGGTGAAATAAATGTTGACGTATTTTGAAACGTAGTATATGTACGCATGGAAAAATACACCCTCTGTTGGATTTAATTTTTGCAAATTAACACTAGCTATTCGATACAGCTCGGATGCCACAACTATAATGCGACTTGGGCCCGATTTTTTGAGAAGGTCTAAAAACAAAATTGTGTATAATTAAGAGTATCGTAAGTTTGGCTTTCAACCTATGAGCAAGTGTGTTAATAAAAATGGGCCAAAGTGGTTTGTCGCCATCGTCAATTCTAAACCATCTTCCGTTATTATCTTTTTCGTTTCAGCAGTTCCCGCATTGTGGATCAGAATGTGAAGTTTCGGTTCAGTCTTATTGATGTCTACAGCAAACTCGCGAACCGATTTTAATGATGCCAGATCTAATTTTTTTACTATTATCTTGCTGTTTTTAGTCGATTCGATTAGCTCATCTGTAACCAATAATTAAATTATATGAATTTTTTATCTTTTTAGGTATCAATTTGAAATTTAATAATTCTAAAAATGTATATGCTATTATAATAGTAAACGTTTGTGTTACTTCTGGTTTTACCGGAAATAACATCCAGTTTGATTTTAAAATGGAAATGGACACCCTGTTTATTTCTATTTCTATTATGGATTCAAGAAGTAATTTTGGACCTATTCTTTATTATAAAATTTTACTTTGCATCGTATGATAAGCGAGATTCCCGTAGAAAAAAAAAGAAAATAACTCACTCTAATGTATAGGTATTGAAAATTTTTTACCTAAAGTATTTAGACCAGGGTCGATACCTTTGAAAATGGCAAAAAGTGAAAAGAAATTATAGTAGGATGAAACCCATTGGAAAAGGTAGAGAATATACCAAAATTGTAAGAAAAGATAAATTACGGGCGATCTGTGGTGGGGAAGGGGACGGGGGTGAGTTTTTAAGGGTAAGAAACGGTTTATCTCGATTTCCGGCAAAACTACAACTCCTATAAAAAAAAGTTAAATCGCAAAGTTGTAGGTAATTAAAAGATCTAGAACTTTTGTTTTTACACTTTTTTTACATAACCTCACAATTTATGTGCAAAATTCAAATAACCAAGTTTTTGGTTTTTTATTTGTATCTTGTGCAAAAATTTTTATTTTTTCACAAAATTTAGTGAAAACTTACCTTTTTATGTCCCAAACACACAGTAATTTTGTTGATTTAAAATATTCATTGTTTCACCTTATTTTGACTTAATATCGAAAAAGCACCCCAATTTTCAATCGAAAATTCTCACGTCAAAATATCTGCTTTTTTAAAAAAGTCGGTGGGCTTTTTGTTCGTTGAAGTCTCTACTTTCTGTTGGTATAAAAAAATATATACATTACTATGGTAAATGTCCTCAGAAATTGCAAATAAAGGAAAAAACTCGAATCCGAAAATTTGTTTTTGAATCATTATGTACAATTTTGAGCTATTAGATAAAATTTAGACTTTAATTACTCGAAAAACGTAAGATTTCATGTTACATTGATAAACAAAAAAATTACAAATCCATAAAACATAAAGATTGCAAAAAACATGCGAAAATAGTTGTTCTAAATATTAAAAATAGGATTTAAAGGGGATTTCATCTAAAAAATGTGACTGCTGCAATTTTTTTTAGTAATAAAGTTGATTTATTAAATTCTAATTAATACATTTATGCATAGAAAATCTCATAATACAGTGTGTCCCCGGTTGACTTTGCTATAGGTGTGATCGACCAAAAATTTTGGAATATCGTTTTAATATTTTGGGATCCCGCTCTGCTTGGTCTGAAAAGTATTGCGAGCAGATTTTTGATTTAAAAAAATCAAGTTGGTCATGACAATTGAGAAAAAACTATTTTCTGTTTAGGTAAAGTGCCCTTTTGGTTATCGATATTACAAAATATTATTAGGAAAAGTTGTTCAGAATATGAAATTATGACTCGAGGCAACATTTCAAAAACATTGGTTCACCTTGAGAAATTTTCTCAATTGTCATGACCACCTTGATTTTTTGAAATCAAAAATCTTATCGGTAAACTTTTCAGATTAAGCAGGGCGGGATTCCAAAATTTTTGGTCGATCACACCTATTAGTCCGTTTTCAAATGTACATCCGTGGGATCCTAGATGAAGCAAGTGTGACATTGATCTCAATCTCTTTATTTGAACTTGGAGAAGCATAATTTCGATGTTGGCACTCTCGAAAATTATGCGTTTGACTGCTGCGCGTGAAGAACAAAATGGCTAACGTAAGCAAACACTTTTTTCAATCTATCTGAGTAACCATTGGTGTTACGAAAAAAGTTTAATATACAAAATATTGCTACAACAATTATACACAAAAAAGGTTATTACCAATTTTTATGTAGGACTAACTGTTTTCTCAGAAAGCTTACAGCTCCCTTGTAATTGTACAAAACCAGGCTCCCGTTGGAACCTTAATGAAGCAAGTATGTTATTGATCTCAATTTCTTTGTTTGACGTCGAAGAAACATAATAGCTCCTTTTCTAGATTCGAGTTTTTTTTCTTTATTTGCATTTTCTGAGAACATTTACCATAGTAATGTATATATTTTTTTATACCAACAGAAAATAGAGACTTCAACGAACAAAAAGCCCACCGACTTTTTTAAAAAAGCAGATATTTTGACGTGAGAATTTTCGATTGAAAATTGGGGTGCTTTTTCGATATTAAGTCAAAATAAGGTGAAACAATGAATATTTTAAATCCAAAAAATTACTGTGTGTTTGGGACATAAAAAGGTAAGTTTTCACCAAATTTTGTGAAAAAATAAAAATTTTTGCACAAGATACAAATAAAAAACCAAAAACTTGGTTATTTGAATTTTTCACATAAATTGTGAGGTTATGTAAAAAAAGTGTAAAAACAAAAGTTGTAGATCTTTTAATTACCTACAACTTTGCGATTTAACTTTTTTTTATAGGAGTTGTAGTTTTGCCGTAAATCGAGATAAACCGTTTTTTACCCTTAAAAACTCACCCCCGTCTCCTTCCCCACCTCAGATCGCCCGTAATTTATTTTTTCCTACATTTTTGGTATATTCTCTACCTTTTCCAATGGGTTTCATACTACTATAATTTTTTTTGGTCTCAAAAATTATCGACCCTGGTCTAATTTGAATGTTTTACAAATTGAATAAAATGTAAATACAAAAATTAAATTGAAAAAGTCTGCTGTGTGGAGTAAGCTAAATAATAACAACACTAACATGAAAATTGTGGATTTTTTAGAAAGCTTAACTAGGATATACAGGGTGTAATTTTAAACGTGTTAAGTACAGGGATCTCGCTTATTATAAATTATAAGATATAGAGACTTGGTTAAATGGACAAAAACGATCTCTAGGTACCTATGCCTAAATAAAACCAAAAAACAAAATTTACCCCCACCATAACGTTTTTGAAATATGACAGAAAATAACAAAATTAGCGTTTTTTATAAATTTTTGGTTCTAAAAGCGTTATTTGGAAATATATTCAAAAACTGAAAAGACTATCTAAAGGAAACTATTTCTGTTCTTTCAGATGAAGCCAAAAAATTTTCGTTATCATTCTTAGTTTATTGTATATCGATACTAACTTTTGTTTTTCTTATGGGGGCTAGTTAAAAACGTGGTGCCTTTAGATAGAGAAAAAAATCATGATTTCAAAAATGTATATCATGTCAATAAAATCACCAAAAATAACTCAAATAATTATAAATCAATTTCAATATAGGCCAGTCAGTAGAGGTCCAAAACACCCTTCTATGATGCAATAAATGGTGTAGAAGCTTTTATTTTTTTAAGTTGTTTATATGGGTGTAAACATGTAAAAAACAAAAATGCTAACACCGGCGACCTCGGGAGACTTTTTGGCACCCAAAAAAACCCAAAATTTTAGGACTTGGTTTGTTTTTTTGCCTATAACTCCTAAACGGTTCATCTTAACGAAAAAGTTTCTTTATAACAATTAAATATCATTAAATTCTGCGTCGAATGAGTACCAACACTTAATAGTTCGGTCAAGCGGTATGGTCGAAAACCGCGGTCAAAGAAATTTAAAAAACAGATTGTTCTAAATTGTGACACTTACTGAGCGCGCTATTCAACTTCAAGAGCTTCTTATACACGACTAATAGGCACGATAAAGATTTCATATATCACATCAGATAGAATAAGGACATACCTAAAGATTTTTTAGAAACAAAGTAGTGCCAGGTCCCCCCTTTTCATTTTATGAAGAATTTAAAAAAAGTTTTTTTCTCAATTGAAAAATCAAGAGCCGCGCTATTCAACTTCAAGAGCTCCTTATTCACGACTTCGAGGCACGATAAAGATTTCTCGTATTACATCAGATAGAATAAGGATGTAGTTAATTACAAATTTTTAAATATTTAGGGTTAATTAGTTAGATAAATCTAATACGTTGTAAATGAACCCCAACATACACACATAAGTGAAAAAACTTTAAATGAGAAAATTTGTTTTCCACCGAGTGCCTCGGGAATCGAACCCAAGACTTTGCTATTTCCGGTAGGCAATATATTGGGTATAGGCGTGCTACCGGAAATAGCAAAGTCTTGGGTTCGATTCCCGAGGCACTCGGTGGAAAACAAATTTTCTCATTTAAAGTTTTTTCACTTATGTGTGTATGTTGGGGTTCATTTACAACGTATTAGATTGATGTAGTTAATGATTTTTTAACAACAATTTTTGGCCGTGAATAAACAGCTCTGGAAGTTGAATATGCGCGCATCTTAATTTTAGAATTTTGAAAAAAAATTTTTTTAATTCTGCATAAAATACAAAGGGCGGACCTGGCACCACTTTGTTTCTAAAAAATCATTAACCGCGTCCTTATTCTATCTGATGTGATATAAGAAATTTTTATCGTACCTTTAAGTCGTGAATAAGAAGCTCTTGAAGTTGAGTAGCCCGCCTCTTAATTTTATAATTTCAAAAAAAACTTTTTTAAAATTCTTCATAAAATGCAAAGGGGGGACCTGGCACTACTTTGTTTCTCAAAAATCTTTAACTACGTCCTTATTCTATTTGATGTGATATGAGAAATCTTTATCGTGCCTCGAAGTCGTGTATAAGAAGCTCTTGAAGTTGAATAGCGCTCTCAGTAAGTGTCACAATTTAGAACAATCTGTTTTTTAAATTTCTTTTCAATAGGTCAAAACGAGACCTAACACCATTTTTATTTTCATAAATCTTTAATTACATCCTTTATTGTACTTCATGCAGTGCCACATTATCCATCAGTCGTTAAGTTTAGTGGCCGGCTCCTTTTATAAGACTTACGCGTCTTACTCCGCAGTTTATACAGCGTTATCTTCTCCGCACAATATCTCGAAAAGGGTTAAACTCATGATAAAAATGAATATAATCAATCTTGTAGCTAATAATGTTCTCTATAACTTTTATAATAACCTTCATCAACGCACGATCTATAGGAGGCGAGTTATTTTCAAAAACCAATTTTTGTGTCCTTTGACCTTGAATATCTCAAATTGCTCCTCTTAAATTTTTCTGATTTTGTGATATACTTATTTGGAACATCTTAATGTACGTGTATACCAAAATCCAGCTATGTAGGAATTATTCTGGCCGAAAATCCTTATTCGACTGAACTATTTTCCTACTATACCAATTGTCGGAATATTGGTATATTGCCAATTTGAAGAGGTGTCCTTGACCGAATTGAAAAATTTTTATACACGTGAACGCAGAATTAGATGCTCTATAACTTTCATTTAATAAGTTTTTCTCTTAGAGTACTAATTTCTAAACTGCAGACTCATATATAATGCTATATGTCAGTTTTTGAAAAAGTTGGAAAAAATCGTCGTTTTTTGACCGCGGTTTCCGACCATACCACTTGACCTAATTATTAAGTGTTGGTACTCATTTGACGCAGAATTTAATGATATTTAATTGTTATATAGAAACTTTTTCGTTAAGATGAACCGTTTAGAAGTTATAGGCGAAAAAACAAAAAAAAGTCCTAAAATTTTGGGGTTTTTTAGGTGCCAAAAAGTCTCCCGAGGTCGCCGGTGTTAGCATTTTTGTTTTTTACATGTTTACACCCATACAAACGATTTAAAAAAATAAAAGCTTCTACTCTTCTACACCATTTATTGCATCATATAAGGGTGTTTTGGACCTCTACTGACTGGCCTATATTGAAATTGATTTATAATTATTTGAGTTATTTTTGGTGATTTTATTGACATGATATACATTTTTGAAATCATGATTCTTTTCTCTATCTAATGCCATACAATTTTTAAATGGCTCTCATACTAAAAACAAAAGTTAGTATCGATATTCAATAAACTAAGAATGGTAATTAAAATTTTTTGCTTTGCCTGAAAGAACAGAAAAAGTTCCCTTTATACAATCTTTTCAGTTTTTGAATATATTTCCAAATAACGATTTTAGAGCCACAAATTAAAAATGACAATTTGGTTATTTTTTCGCCATATCTTAGAACCGTTATAGAGGAAGTAAATTTTGTCATTTTCATTTTATTTAGGCATAGGTCAGGGATCATTTTCGTCTGTTTAACCATTGCTTAATTAATATACTATACTTATATCTGTATACTTAATCTTGGTTTAACTAAGTCTCTATCCGTTATGAGTTATGATACACTAGATGCAAGATCTCTGTTTAAAAATACAGGATGTAGTATATAAATAATATAGGATAGGTAAGTATGTATTATTATGATTCAATTAACTGATGAATTATTGAAAATAATAAATTTAATTAGTTCTTTCATTCTGCTTTCTCTTCGATATAAAAGTGCATAATGTATATTTCCTATAATAAGTACAAGAGAAAATACATAAATCCCTTTCTACAGCACAATTAATTCAGTTGAAAATGATTGCATCGAATATTGAAATTGAAATTAATGCTAAGCGAAGTCAAAAACACTACTAATGGGGTTTGTGCTATTGGTTTTCGAGTTGTAAAAAACGTGAGAAGCTGAAGATAAAGTCCAACAAAAGAAAAACAAGAGCTAGACGAAGAAAACGTGGTATAAGATAGAGCGATAAACGAGATAAAAAATAGAAGAGATTAACAGATGGCGAGAAATGTGGAGGAAACCAACAAAAAGTATATAAAGGTACATAGGCAACTTCACACGCAGAAGGGTACAGGCCTAGAAAGACTTAAGAATTGATTAAATCATTTTAGTTGAGCTATTGAAATTATCATGCGAGTTGTGTAAAAACAGGCTTTTGGATTAACGGGCCAAGAAACGCCTTGCGCTAATTTTTAATATCACGAACCTTTAACAAAAACTTTAGAAAAACAGCTCGAGAGTTCATTGGTTACATTAGTAGTCGGTAGTCGCAAATTTTTTAATTACGAAGTGTTTATTTGGCATCGAGTAATTTCCACGTGCTGAGATTTAGTTAGCATGTCTCATTACTTTACACGCTTTAAGTAAATATTGTTTAAATTCATAATCGCATCAATCATGATTGGTTATTTGCTTAATAAGTACCTTGAAAAAATAGTCTTACGTATTAATATAAATATTTTTAAAATATTATTTAATGTCTTAAAAATGTATACCTAATATTCTCATGAAAATTATACGCAAATAAAAAAGTGGACTCCCAGGAAAGCAAAATTCGTTTTCTTCGTCATAGAATTAACATGGAGCGTATTAAATTAACTTAGAATTGTCAAATCAAAAGGTATCGGGAATTATCATGGTGTCATTTGAAAAACTGGAGCATACCATCTTTTCTTAGTCTAAAGCAGTCTAAAGTGATGCCCCGAGTATATTAGAAAAGAGTATTTTTAAAATTGCGACTCACTCTGTATAAAACTGATAATGAAACTAAATTCAGAAGTTTAGTTCAATTACGCCATATTGTTAAACACTTTTTAGAAATTTGAAGTGCACTTATTTATGTCCACTTCTCGTGAACCAAATTAAACACTTAAAAAATGTCATTTCCCTTATATTGAGCAATAATAGAAAAGCTTCTTACCTTTAACTATATTTGCACTTTCGACACTTCTGCAAGCAAGAATAACTTTTGCACCTCTTTGCGCCAAATCTCTTGCAGTCTCTTTACCAATTCCACTTGTCGCTCCAGTTATAATTACGACTTTATCGTCCATTTTTGAACTTTTGGCAAAAATACCGCACGTCACGTACAAATAATATTTTAAACAAGCAAAAATTGAGACGCCTCCAATAAACGCGCACAACAAGACACTTTTAATTAAAGAAGAACAAATTTCTAAACCAAAAATGATCATCTGAAAACATAAGAGAAAGTTGTGTTTTAACTTAATATTTAAGTTAGGAATTTGAATACCTATTACCTTAGAGAAGAATTTTATTAAACTTGAACTGTTGTACGAAGATGAAGAACTGGTGCCGGTTAAGTGCAAGTAGAATTAACTTTCTACCATTAATATAGTAGTATGCACTTGCAAGTTGTTTATTTGCTGCTTAGCTAATTACTTATTAATGTGTTTTTACAAGAAATGCGCGAACAAAGCAAAGAATTTAATTATATTCTTCGTAATTCATTTAATTATAATTTTTTTTATTGTAAGTTATTGCATGTGGAGTCATTAAACTCGACGATTTAATCGCAATGTGCAATTGAGCAATTGGAGAAAAATTGACTTTTTCTTCGAAACACAACGACATTTTCGTTTTATATGATACGCGGACACTTATTAGTGAAGGTAGAGGGATGACCTCAGGCAGAAGAATTTATGCGTGATTCCATTTCCCAGGATAGTTGGATTGAGCAATTTTGCAGATATACCTGTATTAGGTTGAATTTAAACCTATAGTCCATTTCTTAGCGAGCATTAGAAAGTGGCTATTTTCGCTTGAAGAGGTTGAAAAACCATTTTAGGCTGCACGTCAATATTTTTTTCAGATATATACATCATACATTCAATTAATTATTTCTGCCCTAGTGTATATATTTGAAAAAAGTATTAAAATTTCACGTATAAATTACGCTGCGTACATGCATATAATGTAACTTATAAAATAGTAGCTGCTTAACATCTAATTTAATTTGTAATTAAATATTTCGCTTTCTCGTTGTTCTAAAGTTTAGATGGAGACGTTCATAATTTGGGAGATAAGTAGTTGTCTGGCTTGGCGTACGTGGTTCGTTCATGCGACCGGATATTGCAGACTCGGGTTCAATTCCTGAGGCGTTTCGTCGTTCAACATTTTTCTCCTAAAAACGTTTTTCGCGCTACTAGGTGATTAGTTTAGGGTTGGTTTACATCATACATTCAATTAATTATTTCTGCCCTAGTGTATACAGGATGTATCAAATTTCGTGTTAAGTACAGGGATCTCGCTTATTAGCGTAGATAGAGAGTTGGTTAAATGGACAAAAACGATCCTCGAGTTATGCCTACACTAAATCAAAAAACAAAATTTACCCTCTCTATAACGTTTCTGAAATATGGCGGAAAATAGCGAAATTTGCATTTTTAATTTTTGGCTCTAAAATCGTTATTTGTAAAAATTTTTAGAAACTGAAAAGACTTTTTCAAAGAAACTTTTTCTGCTCTTTCAGACGATGTCAACGAATTTTCGCTATCATTATTACTTTACTGTATATTGATACCAACTTTTGTTTTTCATACGGGAGCCATTTAAAAATTTTATGTCATCGGATAGAGAAAACAATGCTGATTTCAAAAATGTATAACATGTCCATAAACTAACCACAAATAATAAATTCAAAATTAAAATAATAGAATATTTGATTTAAAACTGAATTTTAATTTATAAATAGCAATATCCGTGAAAAACAATTGAATATGTTTTATAAAAAACAATTTATATGTGCTTCATTTGTTTTCCTGCAAATGTTTATAGAAATTTACTTATAATTATTTGGGTTATTTCTGGTGATTTTTTTATCAAAAATTTTATAGACATATTATACATTTTTGAAATCAGAATTTTTTTTTCTATTCGATGACATAAATTTTTTAAATGGCTCCCATATGAAAAACAAAAGCTGGTATCAATATACAGTAAAGTAATAATGATAGCGAAAATTCGTTGACATCGTCTGAAAGAGCAGAAAAAGTTCCTTTGAGAAATTTTTTTCAGTTTCTAAAAATTTTTACAAATAACAATTTTAAAGCCAAAAATTAAAAATGCAAATTTCGCTATTTTCCGCCATATTTCAGAAACGTTATGGAGGGGGTAAATTTTGTTTTTTGATTTAGTGTAGGCATAACTCGAGGATCGTTTTTGTCCATTTAACCAACTTTCTATCTACGCTATTAAGCGAGATCCCTGTACTTAACACGAAATTTGATACAGCCTGTATATTTGAAAAAAAATAATTTCACGTATAAAATTTCTATAAAAAATAAATACTAAAATGATAGCAAACAAGTTGGTACACTTTACCAGGGGTAGATGGGCCATTAGTCTAGGAGGTATTGCGCACGAGTATGCCCAAAGATTCTGACGGAATTTTTTTGGCTGATCGTCTTTAACATTATGCGACCGCATTTTCGCCTGGCAAGATTCACTTTTATGATCAGTGGAACATTTTAAAGACGATCAGCCAAAAAAATTCCGTCCGAATCCTTCTTCATGCTTGTACGGTAAGTAGTAAATACTAGCGAGCGCGCGTAATTTAACATTAAAAAAGGTTCTTGCCAACGAAAATTTTCATATTCTGGATCACGTGTCTTGTTACCTATATTATGTAGATTCGGAAAACCTTTTTTTTTATCGCTTCGTTTATTTTCGAGCATTTTTCATTGGTTGAAAATAGTCAAATTCGTAATTTTTCGAATTTAAAAACTCCATATCTTCTAAAATAATAATTTTATCGCAAAAAGTCATCAGACCTTTGAAGTTGGCATTTAAACAGAGAATATAAAAAAAATTTCCGTTTAAAAATTTGACAATTTCTTGATTGTTTAAATAATCTTGTTACAAACAATTAGGCACCACATTTCCGCCTGGCAAGATTCACTTTTATGATCTGTGGAACATGTTAAAGACGATCAGCCAAAAAAATTCCGTCAGAATCTTTGGGCATACTCGTGCGCCAATACCTCCTAGACTACATGTGGGGAAATGGAAAAACTTCCGGTGGGTCGATAGAAAAAATTGCATATGGGCCACAAGTCGGTGTTGGTAGCAATACAATGTATATTTGGGGTACAAAAAGATGTTTAAAACTTTAAAAGTTGGTCTAAGCTCTGTTCACCTGGAAACATTAAAATTTTTTGCTAGAACCTCTACACTCGTATGGATTTAAGCTGGTCGACTTCTATTTCCCAGGCCGGTTTACAATTCCCCATTCATCTCTGGCCATTTCCATCGCTACTCGTTCGGACAACCGATCCAAATGGACACTATCGACCTTACAGAGTGCGTTAACTTGGTACGGAACATAATTTCTTTGTTTATTCGTTATGGGACGATTTAACGAAAGCACTATTCCGGACGCGACTCTACTTTTTATGTTCAATTGAACTCTTTCGAAAATTTAATTGATTTAATTTTTACTTAAAATGGGATAAATTAAAAAAAATTTAAATAATTTAGTTAATTAGTCGTATGTGCGCGCTAATTATGCTAGGATAAGTTTATCAAGAATGTAAAATTGCGCCCTTGAATCTTTTCTTGTAGTACTTACTCTAATCCAGTTTATAATAATAGGTAAGATAAGAACCATGGCCATAGAATTAATTGAAAAATACAATAGAAAAATATTCATAATTTATTTTACCTCTCTTACTGGTGGTAAAGTCACCACCATTCTAAGCCGAAACGTCGATACCAACCTAATACCTACTGCTTGATCAGCAAATCCAGAATCCAGTCCTGAATATCATGTCAAAAGAAAGTGTACTCACTATACTTGTTTGATATAGGCAGTAGGTTTGTTCCAACAAAAAGTTCTGTTACCGTTCTCTACCAGTAATTGAACTGAATTGAACTAAGAACTACGCTTGCGTGAACAAAACCAGTAAAATTGCGGTAATTTTTGGTTCTTGGTCCGAGAAAGTACTGTATGGCCGATAATATTACTGGTTCTCAACGGTTCTAAACGTGTTGAAACAGCGTACTACTATAGTAATCAGAATTCCGTACCTACTAGTAATTTATTCTTGCCTGTTGGAACGAACCTAATAGGTCTCTACCAATAATTAAAAGAGTTCGTACGGATCAGGGTGGCCGAGCATCGGATTCAGATCTGGATGTACTCGGTTCGAGACTCGCTGACACTACTAGATTTTTCTGTGTCAAATGCCTTGTCCCGGGTGGTTCGGAACCCACTTAAAGCTTAAATACCACGTATACAAAAAAGAGTTCATCTAGTACTCTGAAGAAGAACAATTTAATTATTCGAAACAATTGGCATTGCTAGTTTTACCAAAAATACCAAATGTTTTGAAGCATAAAAAAATAAATTTGAAGTGCACGAATTTGTGCCTATTAGGGCGAATTGCACAGTAGGTACAGTTAAGCTTAAGTTAAAGTTAAACCTGCCTTATCATTGACAATGCTCCTTGTCCTTCACAAGCTCATTGTCAATGAACAATGATCAGGTAGGTTGAACTTAAGTTTAAGTGAACTTTAGTTTAAGCTTTGAACGTACCATAGGCCCTTATACTCACACCCACCCCCTTATGATAGACATACTTCTATGATCCTTGATAATACTAATCCACAATGCGCATTAATTTCTCACTGAGAACTTTGTATCAGGAAGCAAGTATATCATCGCTAACTCGATGTGTCGGTTAAACATATAAGTTGATTGGTCTGACACTGACATTGACACGGAGCGAGTAAAATTGTCTAAAAAATTACACGACGTAATGGGTTACGCTCTCTACTACTATTTATGATTGGTTTACTTAGCGTAAAATAATTATATAAATTGTGGGTCTATAAAGTCAAAAACCATTAATTACCCTTTTATTGAGACACTAGATTTTATGATCTACACTTGTATGACAATAAAACATTATTTTAATAGTACCTATTAAAACAACAATTAATAACACAACTCAAATACAAATTGAATATTTTAACATGTTATTATGATAAATCAATTAAAGTGCGGGCAATTAAAGTAAATGCCAATCAAATTATAGCCAGATTGAGAGATAAAAAATACTCGATAACGCAAATTTGTGTAGTAAACAGGCGCATTTCCAAAAGCCCAAATAAAAATGTTTTATTATATTCCAAAATCGCCGTCATTTAAATTTAAAATCTCTTGCGAAAGTTTCCATATATTCTCGCTTTTATTCGAAGAATATGCCCTCTTACACACATAAGCCTTTTTGGAGTCGACAAAATATTTGCCACTAACACCCGAAACTTCCTCAGAACTCGCTAAAAATACAATAGTTTCGGCACCCTCTGCAGTAGTTTTGAAAAATGTCTTATCCATAATTTTAACAATCCAACTCAATGGAGGTGGGACGCTTTTCCATATGTCTGTTCTTATAAATCCAGGATGTACGCTATTGACAGTTATACCTGAATCTTTTAACCGTCTCGCCAATTCCAGCATGAAGCATATGTTTGCAAATTTCGAATTGCAATAATTCCACAAAGGGAAAAGAGATTGGGTGTTGTTGAAATTTTTAGAATTGACCGAGCCCAAGAAGTGTGTCACTGACGATACGACAACTATCCTGCCCGATTCAGATTTTTTCAAGAGATCTAAAACCGTTGATTTGAATTTGATTAAAATTTAAAAAATTTAATTTACCAATTAGAAGGTGCGTTAGTAGGAAAGGCCCAAAATGGTTTGTGGCCATTGTAATTTCCAGGCCGTCTTCGCTCAAAATTCTTTTGGATACGACTATACCGGCATTGTGAATTAAGACGTCTAGTTTAGATTCTGTCTTTGTTATTTCTGCGGCAAATTCTCGAACAGATTTTTGGGACGATAAATCGATTTTCATAAGTAAGACATTTTGATTTTTTGTTGCTTCTATAATTTCATCTAAAATGCGAATAAATGACAAAGTTTTAGTCGGGACATTCTTTAGTAAGTATTTCTCGTAAAAAATTTAAATTCAAAGCTTCTCGAGGCTAATAAGCTCAGAAGCTTAATGTATAGCCAGACGTGTAGACGGGCAAACAGGCGGATGGACGGACGAACAGACGGATGAACGGACAGATGGGTGAGCGGGCGAACGGACCAATAGATGATAAGACATATTCAACATTTTAAAACTAATACCAAAGAACTATACTACCTTTACTTATTTTCCAATCTTATCAGTAGGAAAAAAGAAAAGTTAAGGAAATTACAAAGAATAGCGCAAAATCTTGAATAAAAAAATTTGCATTAAAACAATAACTTTTTTAAAAATTGAGACCGGTTTGAATATAAAATGAATCGAAATCTCGCAATTTTTTATTTAAAAATTGCCGGTTTATTAGGTACTATACACCACTTTAATCAGAAAGAAAATAGGTAAATTAATTGGAACTGACCTCAAAATTTTTTTCGAAAAGCAAAAATTTAAACTTAAAAAAATTACCTTTAGCTTGCTTCCCGGTTTCCAAATTTCTGCAAGCTAAAATCACTCTTGCGCCCTTTCGAGCCAACTCTTTAGCAGTTTCTTTTCCTAAACCACGATTACCTCCAGTAACAATCACCGTTTTACCGTTCATTACTTAAAAATTTTAGACGATAAAAATTTATCTGTCAAATTATGGCGAACTACGCTCAAGAGCCGACAATATCGAAATATTTGAATTATTGGATGGTAACATCCTTTTATAGAGAGTGGCAAATACGTGATGAATAGATGATGGTTTCGGTTCATTTTTTTCTCGGACAAAAATGTAGTTTTAACTACAATATTAATTATTCGTGTGATTTTGGGGGGAAATGTATTTTTTGTGTTTATTGACCAGTTATTAGCATAACGATTTGAATAAGTAAAAATTTATTCTACATCTAAACTATCTGAACACAATACAAAAAACAAGCTCGTTTTATACTAAACGACCTTCCCATAAGCGTCAGTTATCACTAAAAATGATACAAGTAACAAAAAACTTAAATAATTAACAATTGGGTATTGTACTTGTTCGGAAAGCAAGTTCCGTTTTTAATAACATTGTAATTAGGCCAACAACGACGTTTACCTATTGAAGATGGTTATTTAAAAAATTACCGTTAGAAATTCTCAAGATTCATCATGACCCATCAAGTGATTTACTTAATTAAATAGAAATTTTTAAGTGAACCAGGTGAGGCATTGTCCATTTACCTTATTCATCCAATCGATTAAGAAAGTGGTTTACTTTTCGAGTACCTACCGTTATTACATTCAAAAACGTAAATATAGCGCCCTTATAAGACTATCAATCAATATTGAAATCAAAACAGTCGATTCACAAACGAGTACTTTTGAGTTGTTATAATAAACATTAATAATCGATTACTGTACGTAAACATAGCTTCGTCTTTTGCTTAGGATTGGTACCTATATAGTACTTCCACTTTTGTCCGCCGTACCGTCAAAAGTAAAAGAGTTAGATAAAAATAAACCGCAGAATAGAAAAGCCCATGAATATTTCTATGCATAGAGTCTAATTTATGATTAGATCCATTTTCTAGTTTAGACGGTACAGCGACCCAAATAAACTAGTGCGTAAGAGTAACTCCATTGCTTAAGATAAGTATAGGATACTTCCACTTCTGACGGCTGTAGCGTCAAAACTAGCAGGGCTAGATAAAAATTAACAACAGATTTGAAAAGCCCACAAAATTTTCTATGCATAGAATTAAATTTACCATTAGACCCATTTTCTAGTGTAGACGGTAGAGCGACCCAAATAAACTAGTGCGTAAGAGTAACTCCATTGCTTAAGATAAGTATAGGATACTTCCACTTCTGACGGCTGTAGCGTCAAAACTAGCAGGGCTAGATAAAAATTAACAACAGATTTGAAAAGCCCACAAAATTTTCTATGCATAGAATTAAATTTACCATTAGACCCATTTTCTAGTGTAGACGGTAGAGCGACCCAAATAAACTAGTGCGTAAGAGTAACTCCATTGCTTAAGATAAGTATAGGATACTTCCACTTCTGACGGCTGTAGCGTCAAAACTAGCAGGGCTAGATAAAAATTAACAACAGATTTGAAAAGCCCACAAAATTTTCTATGCATAGAATTAAATTTACCATTAGACCCATTTTCTAGTGTAGACGGTAGAGCGACCCAAATAAACTAGTGCGTAAGAGTAACTCCATTGCTTAAGATAAGTATAGGATACTTCCACTTCTGACGGCTGTAGCGTCAAAACTAGCAGGGCTAGATAAAAATTAACAACAGATTTGAAAAGCCCACAAAATTTTCTATGCATAGAATTAAATTTACCATTAGACCCATTTTCTAGTGTAGACGGTAGAGCGACCCAAATAAACTAGTGCGTAAGAGTAACTCCATTGCTTAAGATAAGTATAGGATACTTCCACTTCTGACGGCTGTAGCGTCAAAACTAGCAGGGCTAGATAAAAATTAACAACAGATTTGAAAAGCCCACAAAATTTTCTATGCATAGAATTAAATTTACCATTAGACCCATTTTCTAGTGTAGACGGTAGAGCGACCCAAATAAACTAGTGCGTAAGAGTAACTCCATTGCTTAAGATAAGTATAGGATACTTCCACTTCTGACGGCTGTAGCGTCAAAACTAGCAGGGCTAGATAAAAATTAACAACAGATTTGAAAAGCCCACAAAATTTTCTATGCATAGAATTAAATTTACCATTAGACCCATTTTCTAGTGTAGACGGTAGAGCGACCCAAATAAACTAGTGCGTAAGAGTAACTCCATTGCTTAAGATAAGTATAGGATACTTCCACTTCTGACGGCTGTAGCGTCAAAACTAGCAGAGCTAGATAAAAATTAACAACAGATTTGAAAAGCCCACAAAATTTTCTATGCATAGAATTAAATTTACCATTAGACCCATTTTCTAGTGTAGACGGTAGAGCGACCCAAATAAACTAGTGCGTAAGAGTAACTCCATTGCTTAAGATAAGTATAGGATACTTCCACTTCTGACGGCTGTAGCGTCAAAACTAGCAGAGCTAGATAAAAATTAACAACAGATTTGAAAAGCCCACAAAATTTTCTATGCATAGAATTAAATTTACCATTAGACCCATTTTCTAGTGTAGACGGTAGAGCGACCCAAATAAACTAGTGCGTAAGAGTAACTCCATTGCTTAAGATAAGTATAGGATACTTCCACTTCTGACGGCTGTAGCGTCAAAACTAGCAGGGCTAGATAAAAATTAACAACAGATTTGAAAAGCCCACAAAATTTTCTATGCATAGAATTAAATTTACCATTAGACCCATTTTCTAGTGTAGACGGTAGAGCGACCCAAATAAACTAGTGCGTAAGAGTAACTCCATTGCTTAAGATAAGTATAGGATATTTCCACTTCTGACGGCTGTAGCGTCAAAACTAGCAGAGCTAGATAAAAATTAACAACAGATTTGAAAAGCCCACAAAATTTTCTATGCATAGAATTAAATTTACCATTGGACCCATTTTCTAGTGTAGACGGTAAAGCGACCCAAATAGACTAGTGCGTAAGAGTAACTCCATTGCTTAAGATAAGTATAGGATACTTCCACTTCTGACGGCTGTAGCGTCAAAACTAGCAGGGCTAGATAAAAATTAACAACAGATTTGAAAAGCCCACAAAATTTTCTATGCATAGAATTAAATTTACCATTAGACCCATTTTCTAGTGTAGACGGTAGAGCGACCCAAATAAACTAGTGCGTAAGAGTAACTCCATTGCTTAAGATAAGTATAGGATACTTCCACTTCTGACGGCTGTAGCGTCAAAACTAGCAGAGCTAGATAAAAATTAACAACAGATTTGAAAAGCCCACAAAATTTTCTATGCATAGAATTAAATTTACCATTAGACCCATTTTCTAGTGTAGACGGTAGAGCGACCCAAATAAACTAGTGCGTAAGAGTAACTCCATTGCTTAAGATAAGTATAGGATACTTCCACTTCTGACGGCTGTAGCGTCAAAACTAGCAGGGCTAGATAAAAATTAACAACAGATTTGAAAAGCCCACAAAATTTTCTATGCATAGAATTAAATTTACCATTAGACCCATTTTCTAGTGTAGACGGTAGAGCTACCCAAATAAACTAGTGCGTAAGAGTAACTCCATTGCTTAAGATAAGTATAGGATATTTCCACTTCTGACGGCTGTAGCGTCAAAACTAGCAGAGCTAGATAAAAATTAACAACAGATTTGAAAAGCCCACAAAATTTTCTATGCATAGAATTAAATTTACCATTAGACCCATTTTCTAGTGTAGACGGTAGAGCGACCCAAATAAACTAGTGCGTAAGAGTAACTCCATTGCTTAAGATAAGTATAGGATACTTCCACTTCTGACGGCTGTAGCGTCAAAACTAGCAGGGCTA
This sequence comes from Malthinus flaveolus, assembly GCA_950108345.1. NCBI lineage: Eukaryota > Metazoa > Arthropoda > Insecta > Coleoptera > Cantharidae > Malthinus > Malthinus flaveolus. The sequence continues at coordinate 18,997,956 of OX467287.1, read as the reverse complement.
GATAAAAATTAACAACAGATTTGAAAAGCCCACAAAATTTTCTTTGCATAGAATTAAATTTACCATTAGACCCATTTTCTAGTGTAGACGGTAGAGCGACCCAAATAAACTAGTGCGTAAGAGTAACTCCATTGCTTAAGATAAGTATAGGATATTTCCACTTCTGACGGCTGTAGCGTCAAAACTAGCAGAGCTAGATAAAAATTAACAACAGATTTGAAAAGCCCACAAAATTTTCTATGCATAGAATTAAATTTACCATTAGACCCATTTTCTAGTGTAGACGGTAGAGCGACCCAAATAAACTAGTGCGTAAGAGTAACTCCATTGCTTAAGATAAGTATAGGATATTTCCACTTCTGACGGCTGTAGCGTCAAAACTAGCAGAGCTAGATAAAAATTAACAACAGATTTGAAAAGCCCACAAAATTTTCTATGCATAGAATTAAATTTACCATTAGACCCATTTTCTAGTGTAGACGGTAAAGCGACCCAAATAGACTAGTGCGTAAGAGTAACTCCATTGCTTAAGATAAGTATAGGATACTTCCACTTCTGACGGCTGTAGCGTCAAAACTAGCAGGGCTAGATAAAAATTAACAACAGATTTGAAAAGCCCACAAAATTTTCTATGCATAGAATTAAATTTACCATTAGACCCATTTTCTAGTGTAGACGGTAGAGCGACCCAAATAAACTAGTGCGTAAGAGTAACTCCATTGCTTAAGATAAGTATAGGATACTTCCACTTCTGACGGCTGTAGCGTCAAAACTAGCAGAGCTAGATAAAAATTAACAACAGATTTGAAAAGCCCACAAAATTTTCTATGCATAGAATTAAATTTACCATTAGACCCATTTTCTAGTGTAGACGGTAGAGCGACCCAAATAAACTAGTGCGTAAGAGTAACTCCATTGCTTAAGATAAGTATAGGATACTTCCACTTCTGACGGCTGTAGCGTCAAAACTAGCAGGGCTAGATAAAAATTAACAACAGATTTGAAAAGCCCACAAAATTTTCTATGCATAGAATTAAATTTACCATTAGACCCATTTTCTAGTGTAGACGGTAGAGCGACCCAAATAAACTAGTGCGTAAGAGTAACTCCATTGCTTAAGATAAGTATAGGATATTTCCACTTCTGACGGCTGTAGCGTCAAAACTAGCAGAGCTAGATAAAAATTAACAACAGATTTGAAAAGCCCACAAAATTTTCTATGCATAGAATTAAATTTACCATTAGACCCATTTTCTAGTGTAGACGGTAGAGCGACCCAAATAAACTAGTGCGTAAGAGTAACTCCATTGCTTAAGATAAGTATAGGATATTTCCACTTCTGACGGCTGTAGCGTCAAAACTAGCAGAGCTAGATAAAAATTAACAACAGATTTGAAAAGCCCACAAAATTTTCTATGCATAGAATTAAATTTACCATTAGACCCATTTTCTAGTGTAGACGGTAGAGCGACCCAAATAAACTAGTGCGTAAGAGTAACTCCATTGCTTAAGATAAGTATAGGATATTTCCACTTCTGACGGCTGTAGCGTCAAAACTAGCAGAGCTAGATAAAAATTAACAACAGATTTGAAAAGCCCACAAAATTTTCTATGCATAGAATTAAATTTACCATTAGACCCATTTTCTAGTGTAGACGGTAGAGCGACCCAAATAAACTAGTGCGTAAGAGTAACTCCATTGCTTAAGATAAGTATAGGATATTTCCACTTCTGACGGCTGTAGCGTCAAAACTAGCAGAGCTAGATAAAAATTAACAACAGATTTGAAAAGCCCACAAAATTTTCTATGCATAGAATTAAATTTACCATTAGACCCATTTTCTAGTGTAGACGGTAAAGCGACCCAAATAGACTAGTGCGTAAGAGTAACTCCATTGCTTAAGATAAGTATAGGATACTTCCACTTCTGACGGCTGTAGCGTCAAAACTAGCAGGGCTAGATAAAAATTAACAACAGATTTGAAAAGCCCACAAAATTTTCTATGCATAGAATTAAATTTACCATTAGACCCATTTTCTAGTGTAGACGGTAGAGCGACCCAAATAGACTAGTACGTAAGGGTAACTTCGTCTATTGCGTAAGATAGGTATATAGGATGCTTCCACTTTTGGCGGCCGTAATGTCTAAACTAGTAGAGCTAGATAAAAATAAACCAGAGATTTGAAAAGTCCATAAAATTTTCCATACATAGAGTCTAATTTACAATAAGACCCATTTTCTAGTTTAGACGATAGAGCAACCCAAATATACTAGTACGTAAGAGTAACTTCGTCTATTGCATAAGATAGGTATATGTTGTTTTTTTTAAATTGTAATGTCGTGGTATCTTCCTTTAGGGTTAATAACCCCGTTCAAGGTGTTTGGCTAATTTCTGGTTTAACCGGTTTAAGTAGGGCCGATGTGATGATTTTCCGAAATGCAACCAAAATAACCCACTCACACATTCACACAGACAGACATTTTCTAAAAGTTTTTTTTTGGTGTTTTGGATTCAGGGTAGCGGGTAGCCCGAAACGTCAAGAAATTAAATTTTTAAAAATTTCCTCTTTTCTCGATCTTTATCATAAAGTAGACGAAGTCAACGAAGAAGTAATAAACAAAGTCAACGAAAAAGTAAAAACTCCCCTGAAATAACCACTTATTAAATTTAAATTAGCAAGTAATTATAATCAATCTTATATTAATTAATTCTATAAATATGCTACACGGTCAAGGCGGTTAACGTAAGATTTAATTGTAGACATGTTTGTGTCTATGTCTAACAGCCTATTATAAAAACGACAAAAAGTGGATACTCTAATAATTTACAAAATATCGCGAGCACCTGTTTTGTTTGTTTGTTTTTAGTATGACCTGACAATTCATCATGGCAAAATCCACGCTTCCACGACGTTTTGTACTGATTCCATAACACTCAGCGTGCACTATGAAAATTATGGTTCACATAATCGGCCTTACTGTGCTTTCTTTTCGTCGGATCGTTACTAAATTCGAGAAGGGTTGTATACTCTTCACGATACTAACGCAATTCTTATTACTCAATGACGATACTAAACTACCAACAAAATATCTAAATGTAAGAAGTGGATGGAATGTTGGTGCTGTAAGTGGTGGTGCTGCAAAAGATCAAAGTTTCAAGATTTCTCGTCGTTCTTAAGAATTAGGCCTTTCAGCAACGATACTTGGCGTAATTTGAGAAAAGACTCGAGTTTGCATCCTCATATAAGCTCATAAGAGTGTGTCGACCCTAAAACTAGACCACCGTAACCAATGTGGGTTTGCCTATTGGGCTTTATAGCAACTCAAACTTGATCTTAATTTTGGTAAAAAGATCAAAACTGATTTTTGGCTAAATGGCTTCGTCAAAAGCAAAATTGTTGTTTTTGGTGTAAAACTAATTCACGGGGGATTCAAAATGCTCTATGACGACTAAAAATTGAATATCGAACTCTGCATTCATAAAATTAGGCCGGAATAAATGCAAAAAAATTTCAAAAATTAAGTTAAGGCGTTTGTTGCGTTTGGAAGCGATCGCGTTGGTCTGCGAACACCTTTAATGTTTAATTCGTTTCACTCCATTTCCAATGCACTGAATTTTTTTCATTTTTCTCAAAAATTTTGAATCATCGTGCGACTTTTCGTGTCCGCCACCCTGCTGAAAAGGACCTGTAGATAAAGCATAGTATCCCAGAAAAAGAGAAGCTTTCTTCTGTTATTCTTTCCCAACATAGATCTTAAATTATAATTATTGAAATTACATACTTAATAATAAATATGAGCGTAAATTATGATAATATTCAAGTTCAAGTTTAATGATATTAACTGTTCACCTTGACCGAGGGACCACATTTTGACGCTTTTTATTAAGATGTAATAACGTTTAGAACCTGCTTAGAGTGCCTTGATCTTAAGCATATCTTATAAAATTATAAGTATCATAAAATAAGTAATTATTATTTTGTTTGAAACGCAGTAAGTAAAGTTAAAAACTGTTATAAGAACAAAGGAGATTATAGCAGATCACAAGGCCGTAGCCAGAAAAAAATTTCAGGGGACTTTGCAAGTAGAGACGGACAAAGAGCAAATTAGGCCAATTTTGCGCTTCTAAGTTTTTGCTAAAATTTTTGATTTGTCATGGTCAAGCGGCTTAAAATGAAGTTCCGCAATTTTAATAGCGATTGATAGGTAGTGTCTTCAAAAATGATGTTTCACGAAAACAAGGGATGAAAATTAAGAATTCAATTAGGTAGGTACTGAATTTGCCAAACATCTCGAGAGAGTATTTACGCCATTCCCTTCTGAAAACAACGAAAACCACTTAAGTGTAACGGACTTCTTGGACGCACCCTTTCAAATGGACTTGCCTGCCAATAACTAGCTTTAAAGTGAAGGAAGTTCAGCTAGTAATAACAAAATCCATATACAGGGTGTCTCAAAATTGACGCCCGTCCTTTCAGAATATGAATCGGGGAGCTAAAACGAATTAAAACGTAAGAATAAAAAAATTGAGTTCTGTCCATGGTTACAGAGTTATTGACAAAAAACAAAGATCTAACATTCAATGTTTAAACTTTATTAAAAACTAGAGCTAAATTGGCCCTTCGGGCCAATAGCTCTAGGTCGGCCCTGCGGGCCTCCGCTCGGCCCTACGGGCTCTCGCGCGGGCCTACGGCCCTTAACCTGGGTTAACACTCTTATACTCTGTTACTAAAATAAAGTTAAAATGTACTACCTTTATTCATTCCTAATTTTGAATTCTGCATAATTTTTGTCTCTTTCATTTTTACTTTAAAACCATTAGGGAAGCAACAATCATTGGTTCTGTTTATTTTATTGGTTTAGACTCGTTTTGTTTCTCTTCGATCCGAATTACAGCTTTTTCTGGCCATCCAGGTAAATACACGAATATGTAAGTTGTAGGTACCTACTTCACTTTGGTACAAAATAAAGAATATCGCGTTGGTGCTTTCTTCGTGCATCAAATTTGCCAATTGTCACGCACAAATTAAATTAAATTAAAATAATTTATTATTTTGAGGTTACGATGTTTTAAAAAAACAATAATTTATAACTCCGCCCACTACTGTAGAATTAGTACTTAAAACTTCAAAATAAATTCGAATGTCAAAAAATGACAGTGTGGACATTTTTTCTTAAAGACGTTCATGCGCTACTCAAAAGTCAAATGAGTACTTCTATTCACGTAATTTATTCAGGACTGAAGAAAAAATTTAAAATATATCAATTCCAACTACTTGAAGGGAGTCAAGTTACTTGACTAATCTGAACGACGCTTTACTCTGTTACTAAAATAAAGTTAAAACGTACTACCTTAATTCATTCCTAATTTTGAATTCTGCATAATTTTTGTCTCTTTCAATTTTACTCTTAAACCATTAGGGAAGCAACAATCATTGGTTCTGTTCATTTTATTGGTTTAGACTCGTTTTGTTTCTCTTCGATCCGAATTACAGCTTTTTCTGGCTATCCAGGTAAATAATATATAAATTGTAGGTTGGTGCTTTCATCGTGCATCAAATTTGCCAATTCGTTTCGAATTAAAGCTTTTTCTGCTTATAAGAAACTCCGATTTTGGACAATTAAATTACTTCATGTATGTTAATAGTAATAATCCAGATAAATATACGCATATGTAAGTGCTTCAATGTAAACATAATGTAACTAATAAGCAAGTACTCCAATTATAAATACTTACTAATACTCATTTTGTATATTTCGTTTAAAACAAACATCCAATTTTAACGTTAATCATTTTTGACAATCGAAATTATTTAGAAGTTTTAAATAATTCGGCAGTGTGCGTAAATTTAAATTGAAATTTATATTATCCATTTTATTAAAAAAAAACGTCCAAACCGCCAATTTTTGACACTCGAATTTATTTTGATGTTTTAAATAATTCAACAATAGGCGACTTATGAATTGCCACTAATTTATAACAACGTAACCTCAAAAAATAATAACCTCAATAGTCGAGATTGTCGCCGTTTATCAGCACGCGCAAGTACCTTATACTTTTTGCTCAAAAATCGGTTCTTTTTTTTATCGGCGTCAAATACAGAATTAATTTCGTTTATTAACACATTTTTATGAAACTGCGAGGTTTATCTATAATTTTCCGTTGTGCGCTACCCCGATTTAGCCCCGTAGCCAAATTACGAATCCTCGAAATTGCGTCTTGGCCAAAGCTATTAGAATTGGTCGACCTGCAGGTTGCGGGCCCGCCACTCTACCGTCCGTAACTTTAGCCGCCCCTCGAAACATTCCAATTTCCTTGCCGGACCTCCTCTATCCGTACGATTTAAAAATTTACCAAAAAACCTCCCGCAACCTCTTCGAACCAGTAGACCTCACTTATTGATCCAAGAGGGCCTTTTAAAGTCGGAAGTGAGTAAAGAAGGTTTATGTATATGGACGAATATTTGTTACAAAACAAGAAATTAATTTATAAAAGGTGTTCAAGCAAATCGCCTCCTACTTCAATACAAATATTTACACGATTTATCATTGAATCACGAACCCTCTGTAGCATGTTTTCGTCTATAAATGACACAGCAGCGTGAATACGAGCTACTACATCTTCCACACTCTCAACAGGTTCAAAGTAAATTTTTTCTTTCAAGAATCCCCAGAAGAAAAATTCTAATGGATTTAGATCTGGAGATCTAGGAGGCCATAGTACGGGTCCACCTCTTCCAATCCAACAGTCGGGGAATGTTTGATTTAGTAATGTTCTCACTTGTCTATCATAATGTGCAGGAGCACCATCATGTTGGAACCAACAATTCAATCTAGTTGCTAATGGAACTTGATCGAGAAATGGCAGTGGTAAATTGTCGTTTAAAAAATGAAAATACGATGCTGAATTAAGTCGGTTAGGTAACATATTTGGGCCGATTACATTATTATTTAATAATCCAGCCCAAATGTTTACTGACCATCGTCTTTGGTGACATCTTTTACGTATTAAATAAGGGTTTTCATCTCTCCACTCGTGCAAATTATGAGTATTTATATTCCCAGTCTGGGTAAATGTACACTCATCAGTAAACATAATATTTTCTATAAAATGTGGATCATTGTTTACGTTATCCAATAACCATCTACAAAAATTAATCCGAAGCTCCCTATCTCCTTCATGTAAAACTTGAACTTTTTGAGGCCTAAATGGATATAAGCCATTCCTTCTTAATAATCTATGAATGGTATCTTTTTGGAAATGCGTTTGTCTCGATGTAACTCGAAGACTTGTATTTGGTTCCGCTTCAACAAAATCAAGAATTTGCTCTTCTTGGACGACGTTGAGCGTAGAATGGCGCCCTCCCTTATTTAATCTGGGATTTAAATTACCTGTTTCCAGTAATCTCTGTTCAACCCGTCGTATAGTTTTTGCATCGGGGTGCCGTCGATTTGGGAATTTTACGGTATATGCTCTAGATGCAGCACTGGCATTATCATTATGCGCAGATGAGCACCTAATACTTTTACAGTGGCGTAGCTAGAAGTCAAGACGCCGGGTTGCAAAAGTTGCCCAGCGCCTTTTGAATGGAACGTATATTACCAGTGGCGGCTGGTGAGTCTTTGATTGGGATGGTCCAAGTCTAATTTTGATTGTCTCCTAAAAATATATAGCGCCGCAGGCAAAATTTTTGGATTGTTCAAGGTCAAAAGGCTTAAAATGAAGTACAAAAATTTGAGTAGCTGTTAGTAATGTCCCAAAAGAAGGTGTTTCACCAAAACAAAACAAGATTCTTTTGTCTTTTGATATTGTTTGAGGCTTGGGGGCGACGCTCCTCACCAGTCGCCACTGTATATTACTGATTTCGCTTTAATAAAAGTCCAAGGGGTATACGTATTTTGCAGGGTGATTGAAATTCGTCGTGAAGCATGGGGATCGCGCTTACCTGAAGAGCTAAGGAAACTAGAAACCGTAGATTAAATTCTGCTGAAGACTAGAATTCAAAACAGATAAAATTTATATATTTATAGGAGCTTTATTCATGCGTTAGAAATTGTAAATCAAGAGTCTAAATACCTATAATAATATGTATTTTCGTATTTTATTATTACTCTTATTATTTATTTTTACTCAGCCGTTAGGCACTTGGCACCTACGATGCCTCGGCGCCGGGTTGCGCCGCAACCCCTGCAACCCCGATAGCTACGCCACTGTACTTTTAACATATTCTCGATTGGAATAATAACGTTCCATTTTTAAAACAAATAACCGTATGAAATTATACTTATACTTATTATGACAAAAGTTGACAGAACTGATAATTAACATTTAACATTACCATATGCTACAACCTATGCTACTCATTTGTTTTTAGCTGACTTCGTTTTTAATAAAGTTTAAACATTGAATGTTAGATCTTTGTTTTTTGTCAATAACTCTGTAACCATGGACATAACGCAATTTTTTTATTCTTACGTTTTAATTCGTTTAGCTCCCCGATTCATATTCTGAAAGGACGGGCGTCAATTTTGAGACACCCTGTATAGGTATACAAAAATCCTCAATGCTAAAAAGTCAGCAGGCTACGATCTCATAACAGGGAATATAATTAAAGAACTGTCCAGCAAAATCATCCGTCATATGACAATAGTATTCAACGCAGTGCTGCGATTAAATCAAAAGCCAAAGAAACAGAATAGCACCGAACAGTCTCAAAGAAACAGATTATAAATATGTACTAATCTAGGATATTAATAATAAATGAAAAAAAATTAAAAACCTTTTTAATTAAATTAACCTATATTACATAATCACTTTCTTTAAACTCTAAAATTTTTTGAGTTGCCCTCCATAGTTTTGATCCAGTTTTATAAGAGTACGCTCTTTTACACGCACACGTTACTTTATTATAATAAAAATATTTGCCACTAACATTTTCAATTTCTTTAGCAACCGATAGATATACTAGTCCATTACAACCTTCCGAAGATATTTGTAAAAATGGCTTCACAATAACGTGAAACACCCACTTAGGTAAAAGTGGTATTTTCCAAAATTCGGTGTTAATTATACCAGGATTAAGACAGTTCACGGTAACACTCGTGCCTCTCAAACGTCTCGACAATTCTCTCGTAAAGCAAATGTTGGCGAATTTTGAGTTGCTGTAATTAATGCTTGGAATCATAGTATAGCTACTATTTATATTTCTCAAATTAATCCAACTAAAAATGTGGCATACCGAGGACGTCACAATTATTCGACTAGGAGACGATTTTTTTAATAAATCTGAAACTTTAGTCTTACCAAAAATATTTTTACTAAAAACCAAATAGCTACCTATAAGTAAGTGTGTTAAAAGAAATGGACCAAAATAATTGACTGCCATAGTCAATTCTAAACCATCTTCACTTAATTGACTCTTTGTAGTAAAAATAGCCGCATTGTGAATTAAAACATCCAATTGTAATTCTGATTCGTTTATTTCATCGGCAAAGTTTCGAATTGATTTTTGAGACGACAAATCGATTTGTTTACAAATCACGTTTTGATTCCCGGTTGCTGCTATTATTTCATCTAAAAAGATTTTTATAGGAAACTGATTTAAATATTTTTACTAGCTTTACCTCTTATTTTTTCTCCCCTTTCTAAATTTCTGCACGCCAAAATTACTTTAGCGCCCATTCCAGCAAGCTCTCTGGCCGCTTCTTTACCGGTGGGATTGCTACATCCAGTAATAATTACAGTTTTTCCCTTCATTGTTAACCACTCTTAGAGAAACTAAAAAAATGTACAATTCCTAATGCTACTTTTGAGCGAATTTCCTTAATAAATTATTCAATACGCATTTGAACAATAACATTATTAATGAAAGTTATTCAAATTCATGCAGACGCTACCATTGTAATGCGATAATAATAAATGTTGTCAACTATAGCGGAATCCGCAATCACAATTTCTTACAATAATATTTTCCATTCATTTCCTTATTTTTGTTTTCATATTCTAGTACAGTGTAGGTAAGGCTTGAAAACCGTCAGTGTGGGTATATTTTGTTGCGAATCGACGCATTAGTATATTTAAATGAAGAAACATTTTAAACAAACAAGAAATATGATTTTAAAACTTTTTGAGAGCGACGTGGAGATTTTTTTTTATCTCTACCCAGTGTTTGAAAGAAAATTGATTAAAATCGCAAAAATGAAGAAAACATTGAATGAAGTTATGAAGCTTGATAATAGACGAACGCATCTATTATTATTGTTCAGACTTACTCAAAAGGTCAAAAGTTGAAATAAAAGATAGTTCTTAACAGTAGTTAGCTTATATTATTTGGCATTGTTTCATAAGATACTTAACACTAATGAGTATTTACACAATTAATTTACATATCGTATTTATCAAAAATTGCAGATGCAGCCACATCTACGAGCCAATTGCTTCGTTGTAAGGCTGCCTCACATTGCTCTTTATTAGCTATACCTAATCTAAAACAAAAACAACCATCAATAACAATAATTCAATAATACCTACAATAAATTTACCGTAACAATTTATCTATTTTGATGGAACGAACACCTGCCGCAACATCCCATCCACAACCTTGAAGAACGTTGATACAGTAATCGGTTTCAACATCGGGCACTTCTTCTTTAACTTTACAAACTTTATTATGTCTAAATTCTGGTGTCATAAGACGTTCGGCATCGGCACTCAATTGATTTTGTTGTAATTTTCTTTGTATTTGTTGCATACTAATTGGTTGACCGAGCACTACTAAAGGAGAAGGTGGTGCAGGACGATGAGGTTTCAATAATTCGTCAGGAACGACGCTGTAGACATTTTCTGGTATTTCGCTATACACGTTATCTGCTACTTCATTATACTGTCGAGAATTCAAACTATAAGTCGAGTTTTGTAAATTATTAATGTCGTAAAGAGATTGACGGTTTGGTGAAGAAATTTGAGATTCATAATTAGTTCTTTGAACATTGTAAACGGAGCCCGCATTGCTGTATACATTTTTTTCTAAAGTGTTCGTACTGTAATTTTGCAAAACTGCTGCGCCATACGTTACATCCAACTGGGTGCTTAAAGGTCTATTACTTCTAAATTCTCCAAATTCGCTTACTGAGGTATGAGCAGCCTGAGTATCTACATTTATGGCACTTTTGGACATCTGGTTTAAATTACAACTTTTTGTAGTATCGTTGTAGGCATTTGTGTTATTTTTAATTGCAGATTCGTACCAAATTTTATTAAAAACGTTGGTTGTGTTTGTATTTTTATCGGTCGGATTATAAATAGTACTTGTAGATGCATAATTTGACTTATTAGGAGATTGAATAAAATTATTTATATTCTTTATATTCGAGTCTTTTGTTTTAGTCGATTGAGGAGGAGGTCGTAAAGCTGGAATGTGACTTGCATTTTTCAGACTTAAATTTTCTAATTCTTTAATGAAGTTTTCATCTATGTGAAACTTCTTCAGTGTTTGTTCTTCCGAATTGCTCTTAGCTACAGGGCTTACAGCTGATCGATTGCACTGGGAGTTTTCTACTAGATTTGAGCTTGTTGCGGAAGAATAATTCATTCGTTTACTTATATCATATTTAGGAGACGCACCAAGTTGAAATGAGCTATTAGGCATGGCTGTAGAAAGAGTCGGTTGAGAAGGCTTAGGTTCAATATTCGAAGTGTCAAAAGGATCATCTTGTACAAGCAAACGATTCATTTCCACAGTATTACAATAACTAGGTGCCGGTTGATAAGGTGGAGGTTCGTTTCTAATATAAGCTGTCTCGTGGAGCCCAAATTCTAGAGATAGAATGGGATTTAATTGTTTAATAGTTTAAAAGTAGTTTAAGGGAAAATCAATGATAAATATAAACACTAACCTTCTTGAGGCATATCAATAGGCTCGTCCAGTAAAGACAAATTTCTTGGGCTACTTGCCATCACTTTATTTGACTTTCTAATACTATCATCTGGCGAGATATCGATCAACAACTGATCTTTACCGGAGCTACCAGGAACAACCACAGGTTGTGGAGGACGAGTCGGTTTACATTTACCTTTAGTTTCGTTTGTTAATTTTTTATAATTGAACTGTTTAGTTCCTTTTCCAATCGAAGCTGAAGCAGAATATCCTACAAAATGTTCTTTATTTCAATCGAAGATGTATTTTTGTAACAAACCTGCTTTAGATACGGCACGACGTCTTTCGGTTAGCTGTGGACTTGGATTTACTTCCCTAGGTAAACCCAAAATGTCAGGCGGTTCCATAGGATTTTTCAGGTACATCTCATCGATGATGGCAGGACTCCCCCAAGATTCTCCAAATGCAGAGCCATGTCCAGTATGTATAAACGAATTCTTTAAAGGCTTACTTATATCATTTGAGCACGTTGGTCTCTGTGGATCCACTAAGCACCTATCGGTAATAAAATTTAAATTGAGTTTCGTAAAATAACACTAATTGTACCTAGGAAAAATACCAATATCGAATGTTCGTTGATTTTGTCCTTTCCACCAATAGCAATCTACTGGACCATCAATTATTGCAATCGAATCACCAACATGAATAGTTAACTTTTCTGGCTCATCTTGTCGGTCGACAGCTTTCATGACAGGAGGCATACATTTACGAACAAACTCTTTTATGGCAGCAAATGTAGGCCTTTCTTGAGGATTTTTTAGCCAACACTGTATAAGAAGGTCGTAAATTTCGGGAGGACATGCTTCTGGATAATGAAGTCGTTCCCCCTCATTGTTGATTTTGCGAAGAATCTCAGAACCTATTAAATATAATGTAAAAAAATCAGTAAAAACTGTACATTAAATATAAATTTCATTATTAAATTAATACTACTCACCACCTAAACCAACCCAAGGTTCTTCTCCAAAGGTGAACATTTCCCAAACGGTCACTCCAAACATCCAAGCGTCCGAAGCATGACTAAACTGTCGATACCTTAAAGACTCGGGAGCACACCATGGAAAAGGCACTTTCTTATGTTCAGTCATAACGTAACAGTCTTCTTCTTGGGGTAAGGCTCTCATCAAACCAAAATCACCTATTTTGACCTAAAATACAAAATTAAACCAAAATTTAAACACAAAACAAAACTCACTTTATCTTTGGCAGATAATAAAACGTTTCGACACGCAAGATCCCGATGTAAAAATCTTTTACTTTCTAAATAGGCCATTCCGGTGGCTACTTGCGAAGCATATTCACATAGTAAAGGAACAGGAGTATGTTGACATTCTTTACGCAAACAATCTAAAAGTGAACCTAAGGAAGCCAGCTCCGTTACCATCATCATTGGCTGCGATAAAACCACTCCATATAATCTGATTAAATTTGAATGGCTTAAAGTATGCATAGATTGTACTTCTTTGATGAAGTCGTCAAACACACCAGGCTGAGTAAGTGCATTTGCTTTTAAAACCTTCACCGCTACTGCAAGCGATCTTCCTGTTGGACTAGTCCATTCGCCTACAAACTCAATTACAAAAACAATCAATGAACGATTTGAAATCGGTACCTCTCCTAACAACTCCAAAAGAACCATCTCCAAGCTTAATAGATAAAGTAACATCTCGTTCTTGAATCAAACACGTTAAACTTAGCGAAATACCCTCTTCCACATTGCTTTTTTTATTTGTCGCTTGTTTATTTACGGTTGGAATGATCTTAGTTAAAATATTTCTTTTCCACTGTTGCGCTTTTCGTTTTTTTACGGCGTCTAACAGCCGTCGAGCCCCTAAAATTATCAAGTTAGACAATATTTAAAGTTTCAGAAAAATCAACCTGGTTTGCTGAGCCCAATTTTTTCAAGATCTTGTGGTTGAACATAATCAAAATGTTCTAACCTCGTTATTTGTAAATCATCTCGAATTGGAGCTAAAAATTGACCTAACTGGACGTCTTGTAGCACTTCAAACAACCATTCGATTCCTTCCTCCGACATGATTTAAATCCTAAAATCCGTATATTTAGGTACTTGCAATAAAATGTATACTTATTTTAGAAGTAGCCTTGTTCTAATTGGCGTTAAACTTCGTCATTAGAAAGTTTAAAATATAATAAATCAGGCGTAAAAAGGATACTGAAAAAACATAAAAAAACGATAATCAATTAATTTTGCGTATTTTTATAAATAAACATGAGAATTCTGGGAAAATACAAACATCAATCTCAGAAATTGCGTTTGGTAAAATTAATTCGCTTAAATAAGAAAATAAAAAGTTGGTCGAGCTTACACTTAATTAATAAATTACAAAATCGTTTCGCCTTAACTATCTCATTAAACATTATTACACTATCATAAACACCAAAACCAACAATAACAAGGACACAATTTATTGTTCTTAACAAATCCTATTGCAGCTGTAACTTTTTGACAGTGCGAAAGCCAAGAAGAGAATCTGACAGGTGACAGCTTAAGCTTGTTTTGCACTTGCACAAAACAACAATATTTTGGTTATTGATTTTAGAAAAACATATTGTACATAATGAGAATCACGATAGATTCCAGTAGTATAAGTACTTTAACTGAAAATCTGTTTATTCAAATATTTTATTACGACATTAATGTAACGTATTTATCAAATAAAATATAATTACATATATCTACCTACGGATTAATACTGTTTGGTTGTGTTCATTTTAAACTTTAATTTATCAATATCATTCAGTTTTTAATCTTTTCACAACCATTTCGCTGCTCTGAGAATTAGAGTCTTCAGAAAAGGTTACATGAGATGAAAAATCGGTCGGTCCTTGAGAATCGCTTACAGTCGAAAAACCTACAAAATCTCATAATTATTTCATTTCATATGTTTAAACATAAAGATAACATACACGTATTGGAGTCTTCCGTCACCATACTGAAACTAGAATTACTAGAATCGACGGCACCACCTTTACGTGCTACATTCTCCTTGTTGGAATCTTTGTGTTTATTTTTCTTAGTCTCATTATTAACAACAGGAACCCACTTGTAAATTTTCATTGTCGTATCGCCAATTGTCACCCATTTTTTTTCCCTACATAAAGAAAATCAATAAAATTGGTCTCACATAAAGTAAACACACACAGAACACACAACTTACCAATGCCTAACACGATCCACTGCTTGCATAATCTTCTTAATGTCATCTTTGGCTCTACTACGCGTTTCTGCTCTAAATGAACGAGACATTTTAATGAAAATGCCAATAGCTTTTCCAATTTTCTCGTCTAGCTTATATGGTAAAAAGAAAACTGTTAGATCCGTCCCTTTGATGTAATGCAATGTAACCTCAAACTCATATAACTGACTAAGCGGAAATTACTTTTTAGCTTTTTATGCTAATCCGGCGCGAATTGTTCTTTTTTATCTTAAAAAATTCAACATATTAGGTGTTTGGATAGCTAACATTATTTTTGGAAGCACTTTTTACACTCATTCGTTATAAATTAAAACTGACAACATTGGTCAGTTAATAGTTTTATGTTTAATCACTAGATAGTGCTTTAAATGTTAATAAACTTGTTATCTATTTAATTTTATTTAAATAAATTGGGGAATAAAATAGTTCAAAAACATTAAAAGCTTAGTTGCATAAATTGCAATGGTAATTTAAAAAATTTGTTTGGATTTCTTTTATAGTTTCTGTCCGACGTTCTGAAGAAATGAAATTATTTTGTTTTGTGATTGACATTCTGAAGAAATCGAGGATTACAAATAGAAGAACTATATAATTGCATTAATTAAATATAAATTTAATAAACAGTAAATAAATTTACTATTACTACTACTACTAGTAATTTACTATAAATTCATCCCTCTCCCACTACAATGCGTAACGAGACGCCTATGGAATGCGTACAAAAATTTTAGAATAATACAAAATACAGGTAAAGGTTAGCTACGCTTTTACATTTTAAAATTCATTTGTTTTGAATTGACAGTTGTCAAACAAAATAAAATAAAAGGTGTTGTTATTTTATGAAATTATATTTATTGCGAATAATAATTAACGGTTTCTTTTTTGTGTATAACGTCAGTTTCGTCAGTTTAAACTATGGCCGATTCTGTTGAGTTGCGTATGAGTGTAGTTTCTATCAAACGGGTTGATCCATATATAAAAGAAATACTGGCATCTTCAACACACGTAGCACTTTATGAATTTAATCCGGTAATAAACGAATGGGAAAAAACTGAAACGGAAGGTGCGTTATTTCTTTACAGTAGAACTGGTGAACCATGGCACAGTATGATGATAATGAACAGATTAAATACAGACAATTTGATTGAACCAATCGTGAAAGGATTCGAATATCAGTTGCAACCGCCTTTCATTTTATACAGAAATTCTAGAAATAAAATATTTGGAATTTGGTTTTACAACCGCGAGGAGTGCCTCAACATAACCTGTTTTTTTAAGCATCTAATGGAGGGGCTGAGAGATAAACAACTCGAAAAGAGTAAAAAAAAAGTAACAACAGGTGGTGTGGATATATTCAGCATGTTAAGTAAGGCTCAGGAAGATTTTAATAATAAAACTCCAAGTAAAATTGAAGTACAGCCGAAGTACTCGTCTACTCCTCGTGCTCCCGACATTCCTTCTCAAAGTGTGATGGACTTTTTTGCAAAAGCTGGTACTACAAATAAAATTGTTAAAAACGTAGCTTCACCTTCGGGGAATGGTGATAATTTTATTCACAAGTTGATGAGTAATCCTGCACATAGTGTCGAACATATTGAGAAACAGCAAAGGGCTATAACTCCCCAAGATACTTTAAATCAAAATAAGGATGTCGATAGTAAAAGTATGCCAATTTTTTATTCGAACTCTGCCGTTAATTTAGAGACTAAGCCCCTGGAAACCCTCAGTGATAGTTTTATACACACTAGTTTACCGATTCAACAAAATATGTCTCCTATATCGTCGTTATTATTGCATTCAAACAGTTTGAATGCCGAAGACCGCGATGTGAGCACGATGTCGCCTTTGGCTAAATTCCTCGACACTCCTTCTAAGCCTCAACTTATGCCACCTATGATGTTTGCAACATCTTCGCTTAAGGAAAAAGAAAATCATTTGATACAAGAAGCACAGGATAGAGGCGTTGATTTATTAACTAGTAATCAGTTACAACAAGCGTTGGTTTACTTATTGAAAAATGACAATGAGTTTGTAACAAAGTTACACGAAGCTTACACTAAGTCCGTAAATGAAAAGTTGAATTGTACCAAGTCTGTTAAATAATTTGTTTGATTACAAATTATAGCTTGTAAGTATTGACTCGATACTATTGAAGTGTAAAAAATAATCTTCTGTATATTTTGACCTAATTTATTTTTAAAAATGCATTGAAGTTGTTGAATATCTTTATTTCCGTTCCATGTACACTTTAATTTATATATTTGAAATTGCACGGATTATAATGTAAAGTAATTTAATTATTGACAAAATTTTAAAATTTGTAAAAAGATAGGTATTTAAACTATTGATGTTGCTAATGTAATCAAAACTGTAATGAACTTGTCATCCATACCATAATTTGAAATACTATATCAAATGTACACACTGTATTGTATGACTATATTATGTGATTATTGTAATTCCAATTTGCAGAAAAAAATAAACTGTATCACGATTATTTATTTATGCTTTTACTTTTAAATTGTGTTATTAATTAAGCACGGTGTCTTTAACTGCAGTCCAAGAAATGAGGAAACCATAAAAGTATGTAATGGGACATGCTTTGGACATAGAGTTTTACCATATTAAGATAAATAGTTGCAATTATTGGGTCCCCTAATTATTTTAAGAAAAAATTGTAGAGACATGATTTATTCAGAACTAAAAACTGCATCTCATGCCTTTTTTAATTTTGTAATTCATGTTATATGTCAACCATTCTTTGGTTGGTTTGCAATGGGCAGCACAGGCGAAGTTTTTAAAACTTTCAACTCAAAAAAAATTGTCAATTGCTCATAATATAACTAGAGAGTGTAAACTGTTTATACATTTACACTATTTCCTCGAGTGGAAAAGGCCTATTTTTACATAAACTGTTCAAGAGTTCAGAAGTTTGTTTAGAATTTCCCTTTTTTGACAGCTTTTTATTACAAGTGGCAACGTTGCAGTTACTTGAGAACGTCACTAACATAAAATATAACCTAACTCTTTTGACTAGTTAATTGTGCACATGTGCACGTGTTGTACGAAGTGTAAATAATTAAACTATTTTAAAATGGTTTCGAAAATGAAAAAGAAGGTAAAAATTCACTTTTATAATCGTTCTCGGAACTTACTTTAAACTCCGATTTCAGTATTCCGTTGGAGAAGGATCACAATTCTTGTCCAGAAGAGCAGCTTTAAATAAACTCCAACTTCCATTAAACACTTTTAGGAAGTTATGCATTTTGAAAGGTATATATCCGAGAGAACCACGAAATCGTAAGAGAGCTCAAAAAGGAAATACGGCTATTAAAACATTATATCACAAGAAAGATATTCAGTTTTTGCTTCAAGAACCTATTGTTTGGAAGTTGCGAGATTATAAAATTTTCAACAGGAAAGTAGGACGTGCAAAAGCCATTAAAGATTTTCAAAAAATGCGACGGTATTTAGACAACCACCCAACTTTAAAATTAGATCACATAGTTAAAGAACGTTATCCAACATTTATCGATGCTTTACGCGATTTAGACGACTGTTTGACACTATGCTTTTTATTCAGTACGTTTCCTTCTATGGCGCATATTCCACGAGACCAATTTAATTTGTGTCGTCGGCTGACGATCGAATTTTTACACGCCGTTATAGAAGCTAAGGCATTAAGAAAAGTATTCGTTTCCATTAAAGGTTATTACTATCAAGCCGAAATCAAAGGACAAACTATTACGTGGATTGTACCACATCATTTTTCATTTGAGCCGCAATTGAAGACGGAAGTGGATTTTAAACTAATGTCGACTTTCGTGGAATTTTACATTATAATGTTAGGATTCGTTAATTTTCGATTGTTTCATTCTTTAAATATTTACTATCCACCTAAATTAAGCAATTTGGGGCCCGAAGAATCTGAAAAAGATCTCGTCGACGAGGCTAGCTTTGTGTCCGAGAGAATTGCGGCTTTAAATATTCCTTTAATAAAAATGTCTAATCAGGAAGAAGAGGAAGTCGAAATTGATCAGTTTCCTTCTACTGGAAGTACGGAGGATTTTGAAGAGGCTAAACAAGAAACTGCCAAGATTATTAAATTAAAGACTTTATTTAAAGGTTTAAAAATATTTTTAAATAGGGAGGTGCCTCGGGAGCCTTTGGTTTTTATTATTCGATCTTTTGGCGGAGAAGTGTCTTGGGATAAATCGTCGTTTGTTGGTTCTACATTTGACGAAAGTGACGAAACGATTAGTCATCAAATTGTCGATCGTCCTATGTTGGATAAACAGTATATTTCTCGTTATTATATTCAACCGCAGTGGATTTTCGATTGTGTAAATACGAGAGAGTTGTTGCCCGTAAATAAATACTTTATCGGACAAGTTTTACCTCCACACTTATCTCCGTTTGTTGAAAAGAATAGAGACGCTTATGAACAATATATTCCACCAGAAGAGAAGGCCATCGAAGATCCTTCTATTTTAGAGCCTGCAGTGGTAGAA
The DNA here is from genome assembly GCA_950108345.1 of Malthinus flaveolus. Taxonomy (NCBI): domain Eukaryota; kingdom Metazoa; phylum Arthropoda; class Insecta; order Coleoptera; family Cantharidae; genus Malthinus; species Malthinus flaveolus. The sequence goes on along the minus strand of OX467287.1, from coordinate 18,978,287 downwards.
TCTGAAGAAGATGCAGAAGAACAGTCTCAAGAAGAACAAGATGAAGAAACTAAGGACAGTGAACCGGATGAGGAAACTGATCAGAAGGAAGATGAAGTAAAAGTGAGTTAATTTAATACTAATTTTAATCATCAATTTATCGAATCAAATTTTGTTAAAATGAAATTTTTTCAGAAACAGGAATTGTCGGTTACTCCTGGAGAAATTCAGAAAGAACCCCCCCATTGGGAAAAAACAAGACTAGAGAGGCAAGAGTATAAGTTGAGAGAAAAGATGGTTAAAAATAAACATAGGAAATTATACAGAACTATGATGGAGAAAAAGAGGGATAAAGCCAAAGAAGTTTGGCTATTGAAGAAGAAACGTCGTTTACATGATGAAGAAGCTCTTAAAAATAAAAAAGCTAAAAAGAGCGTAGTCGTAAAAAAATAATTGTAGTTACGACCATTTCCATTTCTTTAAAAATAAAAGTAAGAAGATATTATGTCTAGGGCTTTTACTTTAAATGTTACAAAATACAAAGAGATAGATACATAATAAATACATAGCTATTTTGAATTTATTTAGACACTTTAAAATTAACTAATTGCAAATTCACTGTTAAAATTGGACTATAACTAACAATTATTATTATTTTAACAATCATTCATCACTCGAAAAATAAGTTATAAAACCTTATTCAACAATTTTGATTTAATTTTCATCGTCGCTCTCGTCGTCTTCATCTAATTCAGGCATTGGGAAACGTAAAATTGCAGCTACTCCCGTTAACTGATCTAGTTCTAAAAATTGAAGTCTAGTAAATACACCATGAATCAAAATCTTTCAAACTTACGTTCTCCCGATATATGCATACTCGAAAATATTTTAACTTCGCCCCCAGCTTCCCTCACAGCATCGACTAATTTAACATATTCTTTTCTTAGTCCAACTTCGGAACAGCGGAATAAGTTATCGGAGATTAAAAGCGTTTCAATAGCTTGAGCTTCACTAGCTTTTTCCACATGTTTTTTACCATAAAAAGCTTTTGCAGGTTCTATTTGCAACATGGAATAGAAGTTTTCCAAAATTTTTACTTCACCAGCTGCTTTAGTGTCAGATACTTTATTAAGTACTGCAGGATCTTGTAACACTTCTACACACAGAACTCGAATTTTTAATTTATAAAACAAAAGTGTTTGCTTACCACGAAGTGAATGTTTAAAACCAGAAGACGAATGAATTAGCATAAATTTCGGTTTATTTTCTAAAAGGATCTTATTATCAGTTTTCACTGCAGCTTGAAACATGTATTCGAAGAATTGATCCCTAACAAATCCAGGTGATGCTATTAAAATGCATTTTACTATATCAAAATTAACATGTCTTAAAATTGCTTGCATTACATTATCATAAAATTTATTTAAGCCCTTAAATATAACGATTATTTCCGTAAATTACGTTTGATCAAATCATAGCTACCTTTTCGTGCTGTTGTACAAACCCCTTTCGTTTCCTCGGGATTGTTACATCAATTTTTGCCCTAATTAGAGTCATACTTGAAGTAATTAAACATATGTGGGCTAAGCCTTCTTGCATCACAACAGCAGCCACATCGGCACTTTGAGTTGGATCGCAAGCAGTCTCAACTCTTTCTAAAGCTATAGAATCCCATTCTTGCTTTTTTAATGAAAACTTACGATTTAATTCAAGATCTAAAGTGTGATATGCGCCCATCTACAAAAACATATTAGAGAACTACCTACTAGCGGTACAAATGAAACACTCTACTTTAACATATTGATTTTCTTCCACATTGCGTCCTTTAAGGCGTAAAACACACGCTTGAGTATCGAAATCTATGTTTTCGACTCTTATAGTTAAGGTGGTTCGTACACGGTTGGATGTGGAAGACCCGGTTGCCGATTCTGACTGAACTTTTCTAATTGTTGTGCTACGTACCAAATCGCCCTCTGATATGAGATTATATGCGTGCCACATATCTTCGGGCTCTTCGGCAATGAGGCCGACGGTACTTTAAAAGAAAAGAATAACATACGTTAGCAGGTGTCATACATGTGAAATAACCTCAAATAACGCACTCACCCCTCTCCATCTTTATCGACATTTTTATAGAGTAATTTCATTTTGATAACTTGTATTTAATGTCCACACCACGATTTAAATAATTTCTTGAAGTTGTCATTATTTTTAAAAAATAAAGTCTATTTTGTATTTTGGCCTGTTTGGCAACTCGGACTTTCTTACATGGTAGAGGGCGACACAGAGAAAGTGTAGTTTGTTTTGTAGTCGTTTGATATGTCGGTCAAAGATAACTGTCATGCGCAACAGTTCCTGCTAAACTTAAAAATTTTGTGTTTTGGCTAAAAAATTCTAATTGTAAATATTGTAGTTACGTGTATTTGTGTTTCTCTTAATTTTTATTTAAAAGGTAAATTTTTACGGTTGTATTTAATGTGTAAGGTTGTACGTATAGTATTTATAATAAGTTTATTGAAAATTTATGATTATCAATTTTTCCATCTAAAAAATAGTTAAAAGTTGCATTAATTAATTAATTGGAGCGTATTACTACGAATATTTTGATTAAAAAGTTAGGTTATGTGCATATGTCATGTTAAGAACAGGTTGTTGTTGATTTCCATTTTTGGAAATTTAAATAACTGTCAAACTGATACAGGTATAAATGTTTATGTACAATTTTTAAATTAGCCGTGAGTTAAAATTATTACATTGGCATAAAAAAATATATACAAAAATATGCACAAGGCGTATCAAATTATATGAGCTTTTTGTATATCGAAATAGTTTCGGCCGTCACCACGGGTGTCTTATTTTAAAGAATTCAAGAATTGGATTGTTGATTAGTGTTTAATGTATACAATTAGCTTATATAAAGGAAAAAATTTTAAATTGAAATAAAAAATGAATTGAATGCTTCATCAATTCAGCATGTTTGTGGCTACGTTAACATTACATCGGTTTTTTACCGAATTTTTTGAATACGTAATTTGCTAAAATACGTTGTATTTTTTGTTTGTGCTAGTAGCAATATAATATGCTGTAGGTTTGATGTGTTACATTAATCAGAGACTTTATTAGCTACTAAATTTACATAATATCAAATTTTATACATTGATTGTGATAGTTGTTACATTTGTAATTCTTTTCTAAGTCTCAATTAGTGAGGTGAAAATGTATTAAATACTTATTAGTTATTAGATCATATTTTGATCTGTTCAAATTTGAGAGATGACTAATTATTAAAAAATGTTTAATATTTATCCGAGCAGTCACGCATATTGATACGGGTTAGGCAACCAATTTCGCACCAATGTAACGAAGGTGGTCTGTGTTTATTTATTTATTCTTGCCGAATGCTTCCAGCTCCAATTCAGGGTGGTCTTATTGTTTTTGAATTCTTGTATGTAATTAGCCTTCAATTTTCCGTGAAACATGCACTTAGCTGTTTATTAGTTTATTTATGCAGAGTACGTTTTAATCGAGGGAATTTTTCAGACGCCCATTTTTACGTTATTTGGCCTGTCAGTCCGAACGAAAAATTATGTACAAAATATACATCTTTCATCTGACATTGTAACAAGTTCCGCATTGCTTTCCCATCAAATTAGAAATCCTTACGTTTTTTTTTCAAAATCGTATTGTAGTACCTACTTCAAATTGGCAACTTTAAGCAACTAGCAGAGTCGAGTAAGATTCAAACATATCAGTCAGATTTACGATACATCTTGATGAGTATCAAAGATACTAGAATTTTAGCCCAAAAAAGCTTATTTTCTTAATTTGACGGCAAATTACCGAAATGTGGTTTGCATTAGTTTAAAAGCTCGCCAAACTAGGTAATATTACTTCGCCTCAACCTTTATTTCTGTCTCGAATGATCAAATACTTGTTATTTGTAAATCAAAAGCTTGACAATTATGCACAATTGGCTGTCAAATCAAACTGATAAATGAGGTTCTAGTCTGTGATTTTGAAGTAATTCTTGATTACTATTTAATCGGCATCTATTAGAATTAAAGTCATGTTGTGATTTTTCTTCGTTTGCTTTAGTGACGCAAAAAAATGATTTTCCACACTCAATTCCCTCCAAAATGCCTGTGTAATTTGGAAAATAGTTTTATTTGGAAAAAGTCCAAGAAAATCAAGTACATTATACTTTAAAAATAACTTAGGCGGAGTTGCGAGGATGTGGAAAATTATTAGATTCGATTTTTTAATTGTCATTTAATTTAAGTATTACTTTATTTACAAAAATTGTTATTATTAGGTAAGTGTTTAATCATTTTTGCGTTTGATTTTAATTTTAATTTATGATCAAGACGACTGTGTCATCTTTTCAAATTTGGTACATATTAGTCATATTATTGTTTACCAATTTCGAATAAACTAATATCGAATTTGATTATGTAATTATCTGTTATTAATATTTGGTTTTTGTTACAGGTTGACGTGATTAAACTGTCTTGGGATTGTTACAACTGTTAATTAGATATCTATGCTGTTATTGTTGTTATTAAAAAAAAATTAAATTATCATTAATAACTCTTTAAGTTTATAGTAGTAGGTTGGACGCTTGAATGAAAATAATTATAATAATAGAATACGATCATTTTATAACCTTGAGAACGTTTCATATCTTTATCATTCAACTTAAAACAATTAGTTTTGCCTACAATAATTAATCAAAATTTCTATTCCAATATTTATTAATACGTTCTCGATATGAGCGAAGTAGAAGAGAAATTACAACCCCCTCATGTAGATTCGACGAGTAGGACTTTGAGTAGCGAGTCAACGAATTTTGAAACTGCAAGTGATAAATGTGATGATAATAATGTAAAAAAAGTGCCTTTAATTGGTGGACAGATTGTTAAACCTCAAATAACCGGTAGTGCCCAAAAGGCTTCCGGAGTTCCGGGAGCATCCAGGATCGTGAGACCTTGTACGGGTCATCATAAACCAGCTGTACCCACATCGCCTACACAAAGTGAGTTAATTTTTGTTTGATTTTATAATTATTTGTTAATGCTTTTTATTTACACGTAATATGTTTTTTCCCAATTTTTTTGTAACTAATACAAAAATATTATTATAAAACGTACAAGAAGCGCTATACATAATAACGTAAGCATATAACGTAGCTTATAACATATAAGCATAACGTAACGCGGAACGTTTGTTTATGCTAAGAAATTTAAGTAATTCGAAGTACATATGTAATTAATTAATTAATTACAGTAATTGGTACCAATAAATGCGTTAAAAGCGTAATTAAACTATGTTCGTAAAGCGTATAGGGCGGACTCTTATGAATCGTTCTGTCGAAACAGAATTTAGGCAGGCGGCAAGGGCAGCGTTTCTCCGGCAGACTCTGTTAGTTCGTTCGTCTGACAAAAAACCTAAGCGACATAATTTGTAGAAAATTAAATGTACTTTATTTTGTATAAGAACACTTTTCTCATAAAGTGCGTAGTTTTTGAGTTATAAGCGATAGACTAAAAAAACTTTTTTGGGCTGTTTTGGAATTTTTCTCAAACTTTATCGCGCTCTAGCGCCTAAACCGTTTGTCTGCAGAAAAAAACTTACGAAACATAATTTGTAGGAAATTTGATGTAGTTTATTTTTGTATAGGGACACTTTTTACAAAAGTGCGCAGTTTTTAAGTTATACGCGAGAAACTGAAAAATAGCGAAATCACACACTTTTCGAACTTCCTATAAATAATTAATGCTGCCACTTAGGAGTGGCAGACGGTCGGTTTATTAGCTATTTGCATTGTCACAAATTTTATACTTGTTATTAGTATATTTGCACTGTCTCTCAAGCAACTCACGCGGTGCCCGCTGCAGACGTCTCGCTCTATCGAGCGAGATTCTTATGAGCTAAACTGAGATGAAATGAGAATCTTTAATAGCGTCTGCCGAATAAATGCTGCCTGCTGCATCAATTCTGTTTCGACAGAACGATTCATTATTTTTAACCCTTCTTCTACAATATAATTTCAATCTGGAGTAAATGACGTAATTTTGCGACATTTTTGGGGAATTTGAGGGTGTGCCCTATTGTAACGCGGCCAATATAGTCCATGAATTTTTGGAATAATATCAATGTTTGCTAGTCCTTGGACTATGTTGTATACGGTAGGTATGGTAGGTACGCTCCGTAAAGTTGTCGGTAACTTTACCACCAGCAGAGAGGTACAATAATGAATAATCTCTTTCTATTCTATTCTTCTATTGATTGTATTGAACCTCTCTGCTGGTGGCGTAAGTCAAAAAGAACTTTACGGAGCGGCTTTAGAATACTTGTATAGAGTTCGTGCAGGATAAATTTTCCTCTAAAAGATTAAAGAGTCAAAACTGTAAACCGACGGGTAGTACTTAAGAAGGGTATATTTCTTTGTATTTCTGTTTGCTTTAAAATAAGAAATAAGAACTGCTGACCGTTTACTATTCATTGGTAAATGAAAAAAAGAGAAAACTGTACCAAACTATTAAGAAAGAAAGAGTACAAAAACCGGCTGTTTTACTACCACCCGTCTGTTTACGGTTTTGACTCTTTAATCTTTAGAGGAATGTTTAAACTATACGAACTCTAGTTTCTGAGATCCCAAATAGTTATAACTAAAAGACACCCTGTACAGTTTTCCTTTTCATTTGTTCTCAAATTACTCAGTAAAGATCAGTACACACGTCAATGATCAAGTTTAATTAGCCGTGTAATTATTGTTCGCATTAATTAGAAAACAATTCGACCAGTAAATTGGAAATTTTATGAGAGAAACCCATGCAAAGATGTTTATTTTTTAACTCAAAAATTATTTTAATGTACACGACATTTGATTTATTAATGATTACATTTGAAACTGATTTAATTGGCGCGTAATGGCCTATAGAAGTCGTTTATTTTTTTAATTCAATTGTCTCAAATAATTTATACGTTCTCCGACGTATTATTTAGGTTTTACGACTTTTGAAGTTCTTCGATAAGTTGTATAATGCAAATGCACTGTTAGCTTATTAGAAAGGTTGCAGGGTACGATTGTAATAGTTGCATCCGGAAATGACAAAATTTTAGCCACCCTTCTTTCGCGAGAAAGATCATCAGTGACTAGTGACAACCAAGACGGAAGACGTTACCGGTCAATTATTTTAAGCGACCAGATTTATGGGTGGTTTTCTTTGAGTTGCCAAAAACTGACCGATTGTCTTTACATGTCACGCCTAATACTCGGGGTACTTTAAAAGTCAATGTCGCAAAACCCAAATAAAACTTGACACAGTATATAAAGTAGATACAGGTCTTCTCGACGTGTGGGCAGTATCTTGTATATTAAATAATATATTAATTATTTAAAAATAAATAGACATTTACGAGTAGTTGAAAGTTTTTAAATCAAAAACGATTTTGGGACTTTGGCGTTGGTCAAGTTAATTAGAGTACGTACTTAACATTTTTGCGATTTCATCATTTATGCAACATCTCGCGTCTTGCTATTTAAATCGTTATGTTATAATGATTCGTCACACCTTCACGAATCTAAATTCCCTCCAGGTTTACTGTATGTTTACTTTATTTATGCTAGAAAAGCCTTCATTCTCTTATTAACTCTTCCGAGTGTTACCTGTGTTTGTTTTTGTTTACCACAATTGTACATACGTTACACATTTTAGTAATTACACTTTCGTACTTATTATGTCGACTTATTACAATGGATATAGTAATCGATTTGGTGAGAAATGTTAAGACAATTTTTAATTAACTTTTAGCGTGCATTGTTGCCAATTAAATGAAACTTGTAAGTGTCATCAATTTAATCGAATAGTTAGCGTGTTAATTAGAAGTTTTTTGTAAGTGGAAAATTAATTAATTAATCTAATTAACTCGTATAAAATGAAAGATGACGATGTGATTTGTACTACATAGATTTTTTTTAAACATCGAGAGTGTGAATTTACATAATAATGCAGTAAGGAACTTGTTCCCTTTAATTATGTTAAGTGAGCCTTGTAGAACAACAGTGAGTAGGTTAAATAGATCATGTTCCTTGTTGTAATCCATTAATGGTAAATGGGATTGTGTAAATTAAGTTTTGTGTTTCTGACGGCTGAAACTCCGAGAGTAGATAATATGGATCTCCGTTATTGGAAAATATAGAGTAAACTGCTTTTAGATTGACAAAATTACACAAAATAAGGCAGACATTTTAGATTTTATGGATTTTTCCAAAAAAATGAGAACTAAAAACTTGAAATTTTTAACATTTTAACGAAGTCAAAGTTTAACGAGATCTGTCTGTTTTTTGTTTTTTAATTTCCGTCACTGAAAAAATTTAAAAAATAGGAAAAGTTCAATAGAAATTATGTATTAACAGTAATGTCAAGCCAAGAACGAATAAAAACCGCAGGTGTAGTAGCAGCAACGAAATGGTCCACGCTGGAAATGTGGAAATAATGTACTACCATTAATACGCTAATTAATTTGGCTATTAAAAAAAAATTTTTAATCCAAAAACTCAAAACAAGGCACCTGACCAAGGCCTTCTCGATATTAGTTAATATCGAGAAGGTCTTGACCTGACCCTAACATTGGTTTTCGCCTCGCCGACTCGCAAAATTTCGTAATGAAAGGTTCCTGTACCTTTTCTAAACTCGCGATCTTGATAGGTAAATACTATATTATACAGGGTGCTAATTTGAAAACTTCCCACCTCCCACCTCTAATATCTTTGCCTTAGTATAAAATATCGAAATTCCGCGAGACCCGTCAATTTTGTTACCCAGGGGGACACTTTAATCGAGTGTTTCCGTTTTCACTATATCAACCCTCAAGTTGTGGGTTGTGGTGAAGGAGGGAGGGGGGCAAATGGAACTTTTTTTGAAAGCCCATTTAATTTTCTTTACCACAATATGCTAATTTGTTATTTTTGGAGTAGTAGTTTGCATGATATTGTGTTCTAAAAAGTAAAAAATTAAATAAGAAACGCAAAAAAATTATTAATGAGTTTGTGAAAATTCTAGTATCGAACACGGCCCGTCCCCTTTTGTGCTCTGTCCGATAATGGATCAACTGGATTAAACTTGTGTAAATAAAACCTTCTCAAATTTTTTCTTCTGAATTACAAAGTGGATAGAGATACTGGGTACTGGGTCTTCAGAAGCCCGTCAGCATTGATTCTGCAATCGGTTAACGTAGTTTCTGGGTTTTGCTCTCTATGCCTCCTGTCGGATCTGAATCTTACAGTGTAGTAGTAGTATTACATGTGTAGAAGTCTCTGGCAAACTGACGATACTCTTCCACGTGTGGTCGGCCTTCTTGATTTGAGAGAGCAATTCTTGGTTGGATTGTAATGGTCCAGTCGTCCGGTGTTACCTCGTGGAACTTGGGGACGGCTTCTCGGATAAAATCCTGGATGCTGATTATCTAAAGGTCTTCTTGGAACTTGTTCCGAATAAATGGATGCTCTAGGTCTGAACAGAGGGAAAGCTCGTCCAAACTGTTTTTGTTTCTTTTAACTGCAGGCACAACAACCGGAAATTGTCTGTTTTTCGAAGACGTAAATAGTCAAAATAGTTTTATTTAAGCTTTTGATTGATTATTTTCGTATCCTTTGCTTGAAATCTGTATGGTATTGGTATAATTTCTTCTATAGGTGCACATTATTTCTAATTATTATGAAATTGTGAGCTTGCCTATATACCTTTATGTTGTTGTACGTCAGGTTGTCAGTAGTACAACATTACTCGAATACAATTTCTGATTTATGTGTTTAGTAATTTATTTTTTAATTGTTCTATAATATAATCGAGTTTAATTATTGAACGTGTAAGATTTAAAATCCATTAAAAACGTTATACGCATTTCGATACATTTATTAATAATAACAATACATTTTTTTAATTTGGGAGAATTGGGTCAAATTAATTTTATTTTGTATTTGCGTCTTTTTATTTCGGAAAATGCAGGTTAAAATTTTATAAGTGTGACGTGTGACAACTTTTGTAGAAAATGAAAAAGAAATTAAAATCAATTTTTGATTGATTAAAAAATAAAAGAAATTAAAAAAAAATATATAGTATACCACAACCAAAAAGTTTGAAGAAGCTAGGAAAAAGTAATCTGGCGAAACGTCACATTTTTTATTTAAAAAATATTAATTTGGTCGAATTCTCCTAAATTAAAAAAGAGCATCCTACACAGTACAATTGAAAAAAAAGTAATAAATGTCTTTATTTTCTCATTAGTTCAATTAGTTGTTAATTCATATAGGTATTATTTTTTTTTTGCTCTGTACAGTTTCTTAATTAAAGTTGGGCTCGCTTCATTCATATAGTATTCACTTGTTTCGTTTATTTTGGTGAAATTATTTTTCTTTTTTTGTGAAAATTTTGATTATGCTAATTTTTTAAAAGTTGCTTCATTAGTGTTATACTATGTTACAGAATATTTCGTTTTAAATTTATTCTTTTTTGGCGTATTTTTGAACTTGTTCCTAAAAAAATAAAAACCCATTAAATAGTCCTTATGAGAATGAATTTGTAAATCTAAGGAGACTGATGGTATAGTTAAAATTTCAGTAGGAAAAAATATAAAGTTTTGAGTTTCACAACTTTTTTTTTCTAATTTTTGAATTTTATTTAGGTGATTAATAAAAAAAAATTATTATTAATGAAAAAATCGTTAAAAAACTATTCGTTATGCATGTTTTTTTTATGAAGCGTGGGTATTTCAAAATTACATTGATTACCATTATGTACCTACTTGAATACAATGAGTTGATATTTCTTAATTTTTAGTGGATACTTATCTACTTATAATTTCATGTTTTTTTGCCGACCGCATACAGTTTCCAAGTACTACAAATTTACGAAAAATTTTGAAGTACTATAAAGTTCTATAATTTCTCATATAATGTAACTTTGAAATGTCCGTCGGCGCGCTCGAAAATATCAGCGTGAAAATGTCGCGCAGTTTAACTCATCTTGCCGCATTTTATATGCTGTCGCGGAAAAGTGTAATTTAAAAATGACATTGGCCGACTCGATAAACATTTTTCCTGAATCATCCCTGCAAACTTTATCTACCGCTTGATACCTAAATTTTCAGTCAATTTAGTATTATTCGTTTCAGATTTACCCGTTGAGACTCTTTTTTAACTCTGCAGGCACTTGGTAAATAATTTCCACCGTTCAATTGGCCATGCCTAGCAGGCGGTCACAGCTAACTTGTGACTGCTCATAAATTAATGAGCGACATTAAATTGAGTTTATAGATTTTTAATAATTAAAATTCCTATTTTATGGCATATATTAATTTTTAATATAATAATAATCATAGCGTAGGGTTCTAATTTAATTTTGATTAATTTATACGCGTTTGTGGGAAGTGGGAAGCTAATTCATGTAGCTATACTTACGCCAATAACTTTATTTTGCTGTTGAATACAATTATTGACTATAGATACGCTTATTTTCCAATAAATTTCATTAAAAATGCCAATTTTTGAAAAACATCCAAACCGTCGAACGGCTATTATTGATGTAGACGATTTAAGGAATTTGATTTATGCATTTATTTCTTACGGAGGTATATAAATTGCTACTATTTTATGTTTTATGTCTTAACAGTTTTTTTGTGGGCGAATTAACCTTTTAACGGCGTCAAGTGCCAATTTTGTAGGCAAATTAATTTTTTTTTACAAAAATGGGGCGCAGTGGAACTTTTTCAAACGTAACACATCATCATCTCCATAGTGCAAAATAAGATGATGTTTATTATACCTACTAATTACGATGCATGCACGTTAATTAATCGCGTAAATTAGTACGTAATTTACGTAATTCAAAATTCGCCGATAACAACTGCTCCGATGTCCTTTCGTCCTTTTGTTGATGTTTCATGGCCAACTATTGAATCGAATGTCAGATACTTTGTGTGTTAATTAACACTTCTGTTATTTTAAGATTTTAATCGCGTATAAACTTATCCAAAATATATGGAGATTTCGATGCTAAATCAGACGACCAACTCGTTATTTTTAAAGACGGGACGGGGCGGACCTAAAACTTGATGGCGTTGAAAGATCTTAATTATTGAAAAAATTAAAAATCCTTGAGTTTCTATTACAATTAACCTGTAAAGGTACTTACGAACAACACGTTCGTAAACAAATTCTGCCCACACTCGTCCCACTTTTCATAGCTTCGTGTCGAATAGCTCACTCGAAAAAAAGAGCACGCCGCTTTATTGTTTAAATTATAAACATTCTGTAATACCTAACAATAGAGTTTATTCAAGCTGAGTAGTAATTTATTGCTAAACTATTAATTTTTTGATGAAGAGTCACTATAAATATGATTATGTAATTATTTTATTGCATTTGAGACGAGACTGGAGAATTCCATTGGTTTTTTGATTGGTACTCAAAGTTGTCTCGTTAAAAAAATAATTTGACTTAATTTGAATTTAAGCTGCACGCTAAGAGTTGATTGATGATTGATTGATGATCTTGATCTTGATCTTCAAGCTTTTGCCTTCTGTATTATAGTTTGTGCTTTACCATTTGCTTTTTAGATACATCCAACTTAATGAATCTCAATGACGATTTTGGAAAACATCGATTAACCGGTACGTAGTGTGGCTTTTTACCTTTTTTATATAAAAAATAAATTCAAATTGCTTGATCGTACTGTATATAACACCCACGCGTTTACGTGTATAGCATAAACTTGAAAATAGCGAAAATAAACGAGTTGAAGGCGAACCACTTGTAAATTCCACTTTATATGAATTATTATATTTTCCATAATTTAATTAATTTACCTATTTTTTCATTTTATTTTAATTTAAAATAGATTAATTACAAACTAACGTGCAGTGGTTTTCCTTCACCTCAAAATTGCTTTTTTGAATCCTCATCTCAATACTGTACATTGTACATGTACATTTGTACATAGCTTATATTATGTTTGTTATATTATTATGTGTTTATTTAACTGCACTTTATTTGCATGTTGTTAGATGTTAAAGAAGAAAATGAGGATGATGCATGGCTTTATTCTTCCAATTTATCACGATATCGGCGTAAGTTATCTCAAAAATGTTGCCAACGATAATTTATAGGATTTGATGATTGCAATAGCAGCCCAACGGAGCTCATGGCCCATGACTACTATCATCTACTATTCAATAACACTGTGTAGACATTATTGGCATAAGACATTATACAGAGTGACATAGACATAAAGTAACCAACTACTCTGCTATTTTGACAAGACCAGAACAGCACAGAAGGACTACTCGATCACTGTATCTAACCTATTATAGGTTAGGTCGTGAGCTCCTGTTTCTTGTCTAGTTGCATTCTCGAGATATAGAATTTAAATAATAAAGTAAAGTAAAACTGTAAAACAACAGAACATCAGATGATGCAGGACATTCATTTAGAAATTTTGATTTTGGGGTACTTTTAAGCTTTTTGTGTTTACCGAAGTGAGTAATGCCATTTAAGAACTCGTTTCAAGTCGTTAAAGGTTGAGGCTAGATTTGTAATAAGTAAAAGCAGAAAGCACTCCTTTTATATTAATGTTCAAAAAATTAAAGGTTAGGATAGTTAAATTACATAATCAACTTTCTGCATTTCCTAGTTAGTTGTATTCAAGACGTATCCATCTATTTAGATCTATCCACTTGATATTATTGCAAAGAATTATTATTTTTACTTAAAAGTACTTTCCAATAGCCAATATAAAATCACTCGTCTGCCGGGCTAGATTGGCCGCAGTAGAACACGTACTCAAATTTTCAAAAAGTGTCGTATAAAATTATGTCATTTATGCCAGGATGAAATTATAATTAAAAAAAAAAGAAAAGAATAATGATAAGAAAAATAAATTTAGGCAGACGCCGCTAAAGATTCTCATTTCATCTCAGTTTAGCGCAGTTTAGCGTAACTCAATAGAGCTAGATGTCTGCAGAGGACAGCGCGTGAGCTGGTTGGCAGGCAGCTTGAAAATAGACTAAAACTATTAGAGCCAAATTTTTGACAATGCAGGCTGAAGGAACATTACAAATGAGTAATAAAACCGACGGCCTACCACTCCTAAGTAGCAGCATTAACTTGGGAGAGGCTTGGAAAGGGTGCGGTTTTGCTTTTTTTTTCAGTTGTTCGCTTATAGCTTAAAAACTACGCGCTTTTTGAGAAAAGTGCTTTAATACAAAAATGAACTGTATTAAATTTCCTACCAATCATGTTTCTGGGGGATTTTACTTCACACGAGCGGTTTAGACGATAGCGCGCGTTAAAGTTTGACAAAAATGCCGATACTATTATTTCTTCGTTTCTTGCTTATAACTGGAAAACTACGCACTTTTGAGAAACGTGCCTTTATGCAAAAATAAACTACATCAAATTTCTTAAAAATTATGTCTCTTAGGCTTTGTTTTTCAGACAACCGATTTAAGCGCTAGAGCGCGTTAAAGTTTGACAAAAATTCCAAATTCCAAAATTTGCCAAAAAAACAGTTACTCTTTGGCTACTTGCTTATAAATCTAAAACTACGCACTTTTGGAAAACGTGTCCCAATACAAAAATCAACTGGATCAAATTTCCTACAAATTATATTTTTTGGGTATTGTACTTCACAAGCGGTTTAGACGCTAGAGCGCGCTAAAGTTTGACAAAAATGCCAAAATTGAACAAAAACTATTATTTTTTGCGTTTTTTGCTTATAATTTGAAAACTACGCAGTTTGTGAGAAAAGTAGTTCTATATCAGAATAAACTACATCAAATTGTTTACAAATTATATCTGTTAGGTTTTTTCTTCAGACGAACGGTTTAAGCGCTAGAGCGCCTTAAAGTTTGACCAAAAATTCCAAAATCGGCCCAACAACTAATTTTTGTTTAGTTTCTTGCTTATAATTCGAAAACTACGCACTTTTTGAGAAAAATGTTTCTATAAAAAAATAAAGCACATTAAATTGCGTACAAATTAGGTCTCCAAGGTTTTTTACATCAGATGAACGATTCCTTAATGTTTTCTCTTTTTAATTATAATTTCATCTTGGAATAAATCACGTAAGAAGACATTTTTTATACTTGAGTGCGTGCTCTACTGTAACGCAGCTAATATAGCCATTTAAATATTTTCAAAAAGAAATTATAAATTTAGCTCTGGGACTATTATAACAGATATACGAACGACTAGACATGTATGGGGTTAGTATAGTTCATACCAACGAGGTAGGCATCTAACATTCTAACTGTCTTCTGCAAAAAATTAACAGTGCGTGTACTAGAGTTATTTTACTTGTGGTAGAAAGGGACGACTGAGAATGCAGTTCTAGTGCCTGTAACTGAAGGCGAACCTTTCTATCACTCAAAAACCAAAATTTGGAAACTATGCCATTATTTACGACATAGCAGCCTATCTCGTTGGAATGAACTATATATGTACTACTGCCTCTTTGTGAATCTTACTTTTTGTATAAACTTTTGTGTATGCCTCCTACTGGTGTAACGACGCCATTCAATATTTCTCTTATACGCTTTTGTATATTAGGTGTTCTTAAGGCGAATCCGGACAACCAAATCGACCAAGTGTGAAAGAGAGACAAATATATCGGAAAAGTAATTAGCTATTTCTAAGCACATTGAAAAAATTTTCTTTGTTCTGAAATGGCCAAATGACTTATAACACTATTAGAATTCACGCTGACGGACTATTTTTTTAAATTTAGCTTTTTTTTTCAAAAATTTTGAAAATAATTCTTTTTGGAAATTTTTTTGAAAAAAAGTGTTAGCCAGCATATAAAGAAGCATGTTTTCTGAGTACAATGCAGTTAAAAAAAAAATTTTTTTTTCACTCTTTGTTAATCTAAACAGAAGAATAAACTTCACTTTGACTAATTTTACGCCGCTCGTGACGATTCGGTTCACTACGTCACGTACGTCGTGCGTCCTTTTTATAAAGATTTGAATTGGCAAATATAAACATAACATTACAAAATAATACAAGCATACCTACAGGGATAGTTTAGTTTTATCACATAGCATCTTCAATAATAAATGTTTCTACAAATCTTTGAATTATAAAATTGTTTAAAAGTATTCCTAAGTACTATATTATAATTAATAACTAGGTTCTTTTGGGTCTCTCGCTAAGAACCTCCCGGTTTTTTGTTTTATATCAAGTTGCAATTAGAAATTTTAATTACAAAAGAAATTATAAATTTTTGAAATTTTGACCTTTAAAAAATCGTACTGATTGTATATGCAACTAAAACCACAACAAATGCTATGCCAAAAACGAATTTTAGTATGTATCAGTATTATGAACGTTAGTTGTAGTCCAGTCAATTAAGGGTTTTACCTTCAAAAAAATTCAATAGTTTTGAAACTTCACATATGTATTTGTAAACGTCTAGTGATGAATATCCAAAAAATCTTGATGAATCAGAGGTGAGCTTTAGCGGCAGTGGACGAAGACATAATTTTTCTCAGTTTTTCGTAAATATCTCGAAAACTATGGGTTGCAGCTAAAACGTTATTGTATATAAAATAAAGCCAATAAAATTTTCTACAAAATTGAATATATGCATCTTTTTTGTATTCCTAAAGTGGCATGTCTTAGGCCACTGCCGTTAAAGCTCACTTTCGATTCATCAGGACTTTTAGGATATTTACCATTCATCACTAGACAAATGAGTATGCAAAGTTTCAAAACTATACATGTATTGGATATTTTGACAGTGAAGCCCATTTTTAGTTTTTGCTGACTGGACCATAGGTACACTAGTACAAACACTAGTTCATATGGGTGTCCCACCGTTTTGGGTACATTGAAAATCGGATAATTTAAATAAGTGCTCTTAGAAATAGTAATAACAACCATAGCTAATACGTTGCAAATGAGTAACTACACAGTAGTTACCACTTGAATGAAATAACACCCTTACGCGAAAAACTTATCGTAACGACGAATAAACAAGTTCGCGTTATCGCAAATTTGTAAAATCTGTCTACTACCATCTGGGCGGCGCATGAAATAGTCAAAGCAAAATTCATTTTGCTGTTCTGATGGATAAAAATTAAAAATTAAATTAAATTGGAAATTGGGTTAGCTTCTGTAACGAAGGCCCTTTCATTGCTGGACCCCAGTTTTTTAATTTTTTTTTCCTATAAAAGAGATAATTGATATATTTTTTAAGAAAGAAAGAAAATTACAAAAGTGCATTTCTAAAAGAGGGCAAGTTTTTAAAAAGTATTTTTTTATTTAAAAAAAATTTAATCGGCATATTTTAATCTCAGGTATATGTGGTACAGCGTTGTACAGACCTTTTAGGGGCACCCTGTATATTGGATTTGGGTACACAGAGAATTAACATTGAAAATCGGATAATTTAAATTTCTGCTCTTACCGCTAGTATTATCAACTTTTAAAACTGCCTTTAAAAATTTAAACTCCATTTATGTCAAATATCCACCAATAGCATGGCTAGATTTTGAATTAAATGGAGTTTTAATTTTTAAAGGCGACTTAAAAAGTTGATAATACTGAGGGTACAATTACTGATATCACAACAATCGAAACAATCGAGTTTTTAAAACCAAATTATTTATTTCCTAGCCGAAGCTGGCGTTTACTTTTTGTTGTATGTCTATTTATAATCCATAGCACAATATTAGACGAAATGAAGAGGAAAGAATACAAATTTTAAAATGCACTTATCTCTACACAGTTGAATTAAAAGACACCCTTGAAGCATAAACAAGTTAGCACGTTATCGCAAATTTGCATAATTCTGTCGGTTCAATCTTGGCGGCGCGTAAAATGGTCAAAGAAAAGTTTATTTTGCTGTTTTGATGGACAAAAATTAAAAATTAAATTAAAGTGAAAATTTGGATAGCTTCAGTAGCGAATGCTTTTTATTTGCTGGCCCCCAGTTTTTTGATTTTTTTTTCCTATAAATGAGATAATTGATATATTTTTTAAGAAAAAAGGAAAATTACAAAAGTACTCCGTCAGCGTGAATTCTATTATGTTTGTAGGTACATTCGAGCAATAAAACCTAAAATTAATCAAATGGTTTTTATACAAATAGCTAATTACTTTCCGCGCCATCTACCGTGCTAGAAATAGATTACCGAGCTGTCCGGTTTAGCCTTAAATTTATTGCTCACTTTCAGTATTTTATTAGGCGTTTGAAATGTTATGCATGTGTTTTGTATTTTGCTATGTTAGCTGGTTCCATAGACCATCTTTGGGATACACATTCTCATCGTCTCTACGAAGCTGGTCTTATACGTCGTACAGGTATTTCACATTATTGGCCTATTTTCAATATTCTTAGTTGCTTTTTGCTTAGTCATAACAATCTCTTAATGCACTTTGAAATATTTCGTTTTAATTGTAATAAAACTAAGAAAAACTAACCCGAAGCCATTTCTAAAAAAAACTATTTTCAATTTAGACAATAGCGTCTTGACGGAAGATACGGACAGCTTTATTATCGGAGATAGAGTATGGGTTGCAGGAACTAAACCTGGTCAAATTGCTTATATAGGCGAGACGCAATTCGCACCTGGTGAATGGGCCGGTATTGCTTTAGATCAGCCCATAGGTAAGAGACGAGGAGTATTAAATTCGTTCAAGAAATAGACAAAATTGTAGGAAAAAACGATGGATCTGTTGGTGGCATTCGTTATTTTCAATGCGAAACTAAACGTGGCGTATTTTCACGTTTGACGCGATTGACGCGGTATCCACTTCCTGGTGCCGATAATGCTTCCGTGTGCTCATCCACATATTCGGTTACTTCGACTCCAATGAATAATGGAGTTAAGAGACGAGTTGGAAGTCCCTTGTCTCCAACGGGAAGCTCTAGAAATCTTAGAAGTTCGACTCCGACGTTGAGTAAGAAAAATTTGAAATTGAAATCGACGATATAAATTTTAAGTTTCACCGAAGGCGTATCGAACACAAGTTTGGCTTCGATGAACCACGTCGTGGATTTTAAAATTGGGGACCGAATAATTATTAAGTCCGTGCAAGGGTCTAAAGTTGGAACGCTTCGCTATATGGGTACGACCGATTTTGCTGCTGGAGAGTGGTGCGGCGTAGAGTTAGACGAGCCAAAAGGCAAAAACGACGGTTCTATTGCTGGAAGAAGGTGAAAAATAAAAACGAAATTTTGTGCTCTTACTCATACAACGGATTTTTGTAGATACTTCGATTGTCGTCCTCAGTATGGACTTTTTGCGCCCGTTGCTAAAGTTAGCAAGTCGCCTTTAGCTTTTAAGCCAGGCAATTGTGTAATTCACACGGCTGCTGGTTTGCCGCCGTCTGGGATGAAAAGGACCAAATCGAAAGAATCGATGACGTCCATGACGTCTTCTTACACAAACGCGTCTTCCGTTGCTCGAAAAGTAAGGATTGCGGCGGCGTATTGAGCTTTTTTTTTTGGTTTGATTTGTTTGCCCAAAAATGCTTGTATTATGTTTTTTTTGAACGGGCCATTTTGGAATAATCTATCAAACATTTTGGTCTTGTTTTTCGAGCAGAATTGTTTGAAACTTTATTCGCAAATGGCTCAATATTCTACCAAACATTGCTAGTACTAAAAAAATTGACATATATTTATTGTTTTTTATTATTGTGCAAAATTTTAACCGTTGAAGTGTTTTGGTCACATGGCAAACATTCACATGGGAAGAAGAACAAATTAACAATTAGACAATTAAGAAACTATTAGAATTATTGCATAGTAGAACAATTTTATTGTTATGCTTTGATTATTATCGACGTAGGTAGTTCTTACTAAAATGTGTCAACAAAATTATTAATAATTATGTAGTCAAATTTTTTTAGTAAACAGTGTGTCGTGCCAGAGTAATGGTTTTTGTAAGACATTCTGTATTTGAATATTCATACTTTTTGTCGTATTTTATTATTAACTGTTTATTTACTAACGTATGTGTGAATTTATTTTTTGGCTTAACAGAAATTAATTACACCGAAAAAAGCGTACACTCCAGGACTGTCTCTTCAGGTAAAAATAATGATCACATGATCGTTCACTACACCACTTCTGAGTTGCAACATTATTTTTGTTATTAGATTTGTAAAAGTTTAACAATGTTATATATTAATAAAAATATATTGACGTGGACGAGGTGCCTTTTGATCCCATTTCAATATTATGATCGTGTATTGCTTAGTATCAAATCGTTTTAATATGCTGCGCAATACAGTATGTCCACGGTTGCGGTTACAAAGACCGAAAAGATTCTTATTTTTGATTTCTCAAACAAATCCACTCTTTATGAAAGCTTCTGCTTGCTTTGAAACTCCCGTAACACATATTAGTTTTTATCTGTCTCTTACAGAAAATAAAATATTGATAATTTTGTGTTTGTTTAAAATTGAAAAATTTTGATTTTTGATTTCTCAAAAAAATCCACTTTTTATGAAAGCTCCTGCTTGCTCTGAAACTCTCGAACACAGATTATTTTAATGCATGCATGAACTTTTATGAGAAGTGAATATTTTTGAGAAATTAAAAATAACAATTTTCCCCTCTTTGTAACATCGGTATATCCAGCTGTGGACACACTGTATAATAGTAATACCTAATGGAATAGGTAGTAATAGAGCGAAACAATAACGTAGCTAAAAATGATTGAAATATGCACCCACATTTTTTTCAATTGTTCGATATCTGCGGCTTTAAAGACCATTATCAAAATCAAGCACTATACAGAGCGTTTCAAACGCCGTGCAAAAAAACAAGTCTCTCTTAACTTCTCTTCACAACTCGTATTGAAATAGAAGTTTTTTTTTATTATGGACATCTCTCAAATTGCTGAAGGATTAATAAATTATGAAGTTTAAGAGAGATGTTGTAAGTATATGATCAGCAAAACTACACTGGCCAGCTACTTAGAAGCTTATAACTACCGAAAATCACAATTTCACTAAAGTTAAATAAAAAATATAAAAATTAGTCATAATTTTCCTATTTTTGAAATTATCGTATCAAGAAAGCCAGGATTAATGGATTGTGATATCAAATCTTACTACGATTGAAATTGAAAGAAATGAGGAGCCGATTTTATAAGCAAACATACGCCGCTCACTGTTCAGGCGATTTTACTAAGAACTTAAAAATTAGGCTATTTCTGTAGAAAACTGGCCAAAATTGACCACCATATCTTTTTTGGCGAAGTGCCTAGCGATATTGATATAGAAAAGAAAGTCACTTACGCTAGACCGTAATAGAATATCAGCAACTTGAATGTGTTACTCTTCTAAACACCCAGTAGTACTTCCGGCTACTCTGTTTATGACAGGTCCGAGATTCAAATCCGGAAGCTTTCTTTAAGCCTCGTTCACACGGCCGAGTTACCGAGTTCATGAAAGTGGGCGGAGTTAACAAAAACTTAAAACAAGTGCGAGTTGAGTTGGATTCTTGAACTTGACTCTAATACTCCGATAAAAGCTCGTTTAGTTTATGAAAAACTATCGTCTTTAACGTTTCTAACCTCTTCGTCAGAATAAAAAAGATGATACCTTAACCGAGAGAAGAAGAAATAAAATATTCACACTGGAGCTTACTTTAGCTTAATTGCGAAATTCGACTATTTTCATCTAGCAAAACAATTAGACGTTAATAAAAACGCAATTTGTCGTCTATTACGTTTAATTAGAGCGTAGGATATCGAATAATTGATAACGGTTTAATTTGGTTTCCAATTTAATTTTTTTATGCCCATCAGTTACCTTTAGTTAATAGAATTTCGAAGTAAAATTGAACTCGCATACCACATTAGTATATTGTTGTATATTTATTATTCCTACTCTATTTTGTTGAAACTACGATTTTTGTGATTTTAAGCATCGTAATTTAAATTTCATAACTCGGCCCACTCGGCATAGTCTTCATTAGATTTTTTATTTTCTAATCAATCAAGATCTGACCTCTAAGGTGAAAGATCGTAAAATAATTTTTTTTGAATTCGTTTTCTTTTGTGTACACTCTGTTGTAAAATATAATAATGTTGCGATAATCATTAGTGGTGGTGTCGTGAAATGAGGACTTCGGGAGAACTCATATTTAGAGTGTGTATGTTTTTGTTGGGGCAGGACGTGCTACGAGAAAAACAACATCAAATTGATCAGATACTCAAGGAGCGTGACTTGGAAAGGGCCGAAATTACAAGAGCTGCGGGCCAAGCAGATGAAGCCGAACAAAAGTTAGCCACACTGAGATTGGAATATGAACACGTAAGTTGGGTAGAGTAATTTTAGTATTTTTTTTAAATTGTAAATTCGAATTCCGGACGGAATTGAGTGCAATGATTTTTGATAAAAGGAGGTTTGCTTAAAAAATATGTATCGTGTGGTTCGCTTTTTATTAACTAGCATATGTCTTCGGTAATTGGAGATACAAAGATAACCAATAACTTGGGGTTGGCTCGAGAAGGGTGGGTTTTTGGATTTTTTCTGTTTATAGCTTAGAACTTGAAAACTACGCACTTTATGAGAAAGGTTTTTCTATACAAAAATAAAGTTTATTAAATCTCCTAAAAATAATATCTCTTAAGTTTTTTTCTCGGGTGAACGACAAATCGCCTAAAAACTTGTTTTATCACCATTACTCGAAAACCACGCACTGTTTTAAAAAGGTGCCCCTATACAAAAATAAAGTACATCAAATTTCCTACAAATTATGTCTTTTAGATTTTTTTGTCAAACGAACAGTTTAGGTACTAGAGCGCGTTGAAGTATGTAAGTGTGGTTTTGGGGGGTAAAACTATAGAGGTACCATATGGACCATATTGATATAGGACACATGAAAAATTTTTATAGCAAAAAATTGTGTAGGTTTTATTGGGGTATAAAAATTTTTCACTAAAAGTGCGTAGTTTTCGAGTTTTAAGCGGTAAACAAAAAAACAGTTTTTTGGAATTTTTGTCAAACTGTAACGCACTCTAGCGCCTAAGCCGTTCGTCTAAGGGAAAAACCTTCCGGATATAGTTGGTAGGAAATTTTATGTAGTTTACTTTTACATAAAGGCACTTTTATCAAAAAATGCTCAGTTTTCAAGTTATAAGCGAACAACTGAAAAAAGAGCAAAATCTCACCCTTCTCGAGCCTCGCCCAAAATAATGCTGTCACTTTTGTAAGAAGCAGACGGTCGGTTTAATTACTCATTTGTAATATACTTTCATCCTGCATAGTCAAAAATTTTGACAATTTGAGAAAGTCATTTTCATTATAGTACCGATCACAGTGCGAATCCAAACTACAAGAGTATACAACACTATTCTCAGATTTAAATACAGATCGTGGTAAACTGCTATCTCAGTTAGACGACGAAAAGCGAAAAAATGAAGATTTGCAATTCATGTTCGACGAAGCGGCGATTACAAAAGACGACGTAGAGGTAAATCAGACCATTACCAAAGTACGAGTTCTTTAATAACGCAATTCTTTAAGGTTTCCAACGCAAAAAATAAACAACGAATACAAGAGTTAGAAAAGCTTCTGGAAGAAAGACAACATAAAGTACAACACCTCGAAAATAATTCTACGGAATTAGATAATGCGAAAAAGTCATTGTTTGATTTACAAACTCAATTAAATCGAGTTAAGGGCGAATTAGAACAGTCTAGTCAAAAAAGAGATGCCCTAGAAACGGAAGCATCCAGCACTGTGACGTTATTAAAAAAAGATCTCGACACTGCTCGTCTAGAACTAGAAGAACATCGAAAACTCTTAAAAGAACAGGAAGACAACTATAAAAAACTTTCAACAGCCGAAGATGCCTGGCTTGCTTCTCAAAAAGAACTTCAAACTTTGAAAGCCGAGTTAGACGAAACAAAACAACGAAGAGATGCGCTGGAACACGAAACTTCTGGTAAGTCTCGCATTAAACTTTTAAAATTACATCTTTAATGCGTTTTGTTATTAGAAACTGTCGCTTTGGTCAAAAAACAGCTGACCGATTCCGAACAGCAGCTTCAAGAACATCGAACACGTCTTAAAGATCACGAAGTCACTTCCAACAAGCTTCAAGTCGCCGAAAAAGAACTGGCAAACTCACAAAATGAACTTCAAACTTTGAAAAATGACTTGGAGCATTCCATTCAGAAGAGAAGTGCTCTGGAAGCGCAATCTGCTGGTAAATGCTCACTTACGGATTTTTTTGTATTCCAAAACTATTATGTTTGTTACTTGTTACAGATAATGTGTTGACGCTTCAGAAACAACTCGATGATACGCAAAAAGCTTTAGCAGAGCAAGAGAAACGATCGCAAGAGCACGAAGTTACTGCTAGTAGTCTTATAACAACAGAAAGAGCGTTGACTACTGCACAAGACGAAGCTACTCAACTGAGACAAGCCTTAGATAATTCTTTGAAAACAATAACTGTTTTAGAATCGGAGTCTTCCGGTATGTTTAATCGTTGACTAAGTATTATTTTATTTAAATCATAATTTGACATTAGGCACTGTTGCGAATCTCAAGAAAGAACTTGAAATTACCCAACGGGAGCTAGAAGAACAGCTAAATCGGTCGAAGGAACAGGAAGCTATAGCTAGCAAACTTACAACATCCGAAGAAGCTCTACTCAAGTCACAGGAGGAAGTGAGTGCACTGAAAATGGAATTGCAACATTCTGAACAAAAACGTGAAGCTTTGGAAACAGACACGTCGGGTAATTTGTACCAACGCAAATTGTTTTTTTTTTGTCTGACTTGTCTTTTTTAACAGGCGCCATGTTTACGCTTAACAATCAACTTTCAATTGCTCAACAAGAATTGAAAGACCAAATAGGCAAGTCCGAAGAAAAGGATAGCAATTGTAAACAACAAGAAGACCTAATTGTTGCTCTAAGAAACGAATTAGCTCAAGTTACAGCGCAGCTCGAAGAAAAGACTAAAATAATCGAAGAACAGCAATTAAAGATAGACGAATGTACAACTGTAATAAAATCAGATTCGGAAAGAACGAAACGAGAGCTCGACGAAAAGGAGCGAAATCTCGAAAGTTCGTCGAATACCATTAAAATTCAGGAGGACGAAATTAGAACATTGAGGGCCGTATTAGAAACGACTAATTTGGACTTAAAATCCAAAAATACCGATCTCCAAAGATACGAAGGTGATATGCAAGCTACGGAATTAAGTTACAAAAAGGAAATCGACGAACTTCGCGAAGCTTTAAAATCCAAAATTAACGAACAACAAGAAAGCCAAAAGTCGTCATGTGTGATAATATCAGAAAAAGACGCACAATTAGACAATGCAAATAAAGAAATTGTAGAAAACACAGCCACAATAATGAGACTGAAATCCGATTTAGCGGAAGCGCTCGAAAAAATGACGTTAAATGCTACAGAATCGGAGCGCCATTCTAGGCAGCTTGAAAGCAAAGAAGAATTGATGATGACTTTATCTGCCGAAATTCAACAGAAAGATGAAGAAATTACTAGGTGTTCCATCGTAACTAATAAATTAGAAGAGGATTTGTGCAGTAAAAATCAGCTTCTCGAAAGTACAGAATTGGAACTGGATTCTTTAAGAAAATTGTTTGAAAGCCAGGAATCTGACGTCGCGCTATTTAAAGCAGAATTAAATAAGAAGCAACTGCAACAAGACGAACAGCAGCAAGAAATGAGATGGCTAGAACTACAAATTGTCGAATTAAACAAACAGAAAGAAAATCTACAACGGGGTATGGATGAGTCGGAAAAATGTTCTAAAGATTTTGACAGGAGTATAAGTAATCTCAATGCCGAACTCTTAAATAAAGATCAAATGATAGAAAAAATACGAGCCGATTTTGTAGCTCAAATTGAACACTTACAGTTGACTCGAGAAGACGATCGACACAAACTCGTTCAAGACAGAGACTTGACTTTACAATTGTATAAGGAACAATGTGAGCAAACTGAACGCTCGTTGAAAGAACAGTTAAATATATTGGGCGAAGAATTACAAAGGACGACTGTAGGTTATAAACAACAAATTTCCTCAATTACGCGCGAATTGAATGAGGTAAAATCTTTTGCCGATCAAAAATCTGCAATGGTTATTGATATTGAACATAGATTGGTACTGTTAACGGAACAATCGAGAGCTGCCGAAAATGAGCTTAGGATGTCGTGTGAAGAAAGAGTTAAATCGGCAGCATCGAAAGCAACTAATTCACAATGTGACGAATTATTACAAAAGGTTTCCATGCTAACCAGACAAGTTGAAGATGACAACAAATTGAAACAAGATCTTCAAAATCAGATGAACGTTCACAATCAATTGTGGGCCCATATTTTAATAACTGATAGCCAAAAAGAACGTCTCGTTGAGAGTTTACAGGAAGCAGCTAGGAAAAATGACCAAAGTAATACGTTGCCACTTGTAGAAGAACTTGCCAAAAAGTTGCCCACAGACGACGAATTGCAATTATTAATCAATTCCAGCCAGCAAAGATTATACGAAAATGAAGCTCAATTGGAGGCTAAACAACGCGAAATACTTCTATTACAACAAGCTCTAACACAGGTTAGTTCAATTTTATTCGTTGAATTGCTAAAATCTTAATTAATATTCTCATTAAAACAATCTTTTTGTGCAGGTTGAGAACGAGTGCAGACCCACCATTTCGATTCCAAAATCTGAAAATTCAGTAAGCAATATCTCTCACACTTTACCAAAACACAACCAACACACAATCTTAAAAACATTACAAGACATTAATCCTCAAAATTTAGATCCGTTACAGAATTCTTTGAATATATTAATGCAATTCCAAGTTCTTCAACGCACATACGCGGACGCAATAAATCAACTAAAATATTCTCCAAGCAGTAGAAATAACCTTGCATTATTAAATCTATTCCGAGCTCTTGAAGCGTTCTTTATTGGGTTCAAAAATGACGTAGGGACTATCATTAATAATGCAATGTTAAGTTTGAAAAAAAAAGATAGCACTCTCATTCAATTACTATCTGCTTATGAAAAACTTTCATCCCAATGTAAATTTGGTGTACACTTGCCCCAATCTGGCCTATCTACTGTAAAACTCCTTGAAATTCAGTTACAACAATGTAATGACATGTTACGGTCAAAACAAGTTCCAAAGCCGAAACGTCTAGATGGTGGAGAAAAAGTTGATAACAAATTAGTACATTCGAGTGAGCCTTCATCCACGTGCCAACAAACATTTCCACCATATTTACGGGGTGGTGTTTCTGAAAAAGAAAAGCAGAATTATCATCCTTGCCGTCCTCAAGTTTATATTCGTCGCGTTCCCATATATATTTCGACACCTCCAAAAGTAGTCTACAAACAAATACCAATTCCCACAATTCAGGGGAAACGGTGTCCAGATCCTAGAATAATCATTGAAAGAATATCGATACCTCATGATATAATCACAAAACCTATTTACTTGCCTTCTATGGGCCATCAGACATCTTCTCCACGTGTAATTGTTCAACGTGTTCTAATATTGCAACCACCTAGGGTAGTTACGAAGCAAATACCTATAATCGTATACCGTAGAATTCCTACTCAGGTTTTAATTAAGGAAGTTCCTATTCCGCAAGCGCCAAAAATTATAGAGAAAGTGGTTACAGTGCCCTTAATCCATGGTGAGAAATGTCCTCTTCCGTCAACTCTCATCCAGAAAGTTTTCGTACCTCAACCGCCACGAGTACTCATTAGACAAGTTCCTGTACGCCAACCTCCTGAAATAATCACAAAACCTATTTACTTGCCTTCTATGGGCCATCAGACTTCTTCTCCCCATGTAGTTGTTCAACGTGTTCCAATATTCCAACCACCTAGGATAATCACAATACCAATTTACTTGCCTTCTACGGGTCATCAGACATCTTCTCCCACACGTGTAGTTATTCAGCGTGTGCCAATATTGCAACCACCTAGGATAGTTACGAAACAAATACCTATCGTCGTATACCGTAGAAGTCCTCCTCAGGTTTTAATAAAGGAAGTTCCTATACCGCAACCACAAAAAGTTGTTGTTCAAGTGGTTACAGTTCCATTACTCCATGGTCAGAAATGTCCTCTTCCAGAAAGTCTCGTTCAGAAAGTTTTCGTACCTCAACCACCACGGGTACTCTTTAGTCAAGTTCCTGTACGTCAACCTCCTGAAATAATCACCAAACCAATTTACTTACCTTGTAAGGACCATCAGACTTCTTCTCCTACACGTGTACTTATTCAGCGTGTTCCAATATTCCAACCACCTAGGATAATCACAAAACCAATTTACTGTCCTTCTTCGGGCCATCAGACTTCTCCTCCACGTGTAATTATTCAGCGTGTTCCAATATTCCAACCACCTAGGATAATCACAAAACCAATTTACATACCTTCTTCGAGTGATCAGACTTCTTCTCCTACACGTGTAATTATTCAGCGTGTTCCAATATTCCAACCACCTAGTCTAGTTACGAAACAAATACCTATCGTCGTATACCGTAGAATTCCTCCTCAAGTTTTAATAAAGGAAGTTCCTATACCGCAACCACAAAAAGTTGTTGTTAAAGTGGTTACAGTTCCATTACTCCATGGTCAGAGATGTCCTCTTCCAGAAAGTCTCGTTCAGAAAGTTTTCGTACCTCAACCACCACGAGTACTCATTAGTCAAGTTCCTGTACGCCAACCTCCTGAAATAATCACAAAACCAATTTACTTACCTTGTAAGGGTCATCAGACTTGTGCTCCTTCGCGTGTAATTAGTCAGCGTGTTCCAATATTCCAGCCACCCCGGATAATCACAAGACCAATTTACATACCTTCTTCGGGTGATCAGACTTCTTCTCCTACACGTGTAATTATTCAGCGTGTTCCGATTATCCAACCACCTAGGATAATCACAAGACCAATTTACATACCTTCTTCGGGTGATCAGACTTCTTCTCCTACACGTGTAATTATTCAGCGTGTTCCTATATTCCAACCACCTAGTCTAGTTACGAAACACATACCTATCGTCGTATACCGTAGAATTCCTCAGGTTTTAATAAAGGAAGTTCCTATACCGCAACCACAAAAAGTTGTTGTTAAAGTGGTTACAGTTCCATTACTCCATGGTCAGAAATGTCCTCTTCCAGAAAGTCTCGTTCAGAAAGTTTTCGTACCTCAACCACCACGAGTACTCATTAGTCAAGTTCCTGTACGCCAACCTCCTGTAATAATCACAAAACCTATTTACTTACCTTGTAAGGGTCATCAGACTTGTGCTCCTTCGCGTGTAATTAGTCAGCGTGTTCCAATATTCCAGCCACCCAGGATAATCACAAGACCAATTTACATACCTTCTTCGGGTGATCAGACTTCTTCTCCTACACGTGTAATTATTCAGCGTGTTCCTATATTCCAACCACCTAGTCTAGTTACGAAACACATACCTATCGTCGTATACCGTAGAATTCCTCAGGTTTTAATAAAGGAAGTTCCTATACCGCAACCACAAAAAGTTGTTGTTAAAGTGGTTACAGTTCCATTACTCCATGGTCAGAAATGTCCTCTTCCAGAAAGTCTCGTTCAGAAAGTTTTCGTACCTCAACCACCACGAGTACTCATTAGTCAAGTTCCTGTACGCCAACCTCCTGTAATAATCACAAAACCTATTTACTTACCTTGTAAGGGTCATCAGACTTGTGCTCCTTCGCGTGTAATTAGTCAGCGTGTTCCAATATTCCAGCCACCCAGGATAATCACAAGACCAATTTACATACCTTCTTCGGGTGATCAGACTTCTTCTCCAACACGTGTAATTATTCAGCGTGTTCCGATTATCCAACCACCTAGGATAATCACAAGACCAATTTACATACCTTCTTCGGGTGATCAGACTTCTTCTCCTACACGTGTAATTATTCAGCGTGTTCCGATTATCCAACCACCTAGGATAATCACAAGACCAATTTACATACCTTCTTCGGGTGATCAGACTTCTTCTCCTACACGTGTAATTATTCAGCGTGTTCCTATATTCCAACCACCTAGTCTAGTTACGAAACAAATACCTATTGTCGTATACCGTAGAATTCCTCCTCAAGTTTTAATAAAGGAAGTTCCTATACCGCAACCACAAAAAGTTGTTGTTAAAGTGGTTACAGTTCCATTACTCCATGGTCAGAGATGTCCTCTTCCAGAAAGTCTCGTTCAGAAAGTTTTCGTACCTCAACCACCACGAGTACTCATTAGTCAAGTTCCTGTACGCCAACCTCCTGAAATAATCACAAAACCAATTTACTTACCTTGTAAGGGTCATCAGACTTGTGCTCCTTCGCGTGTAATTAGTCAGCGTGTTCCAATATTCCAGCCACCCAGGATAATCACAAGACCAATTTACATACCTTCTTCGGGTGATCAGACTTCTTCTCCAACACGTGTAATTATTCAGCGTGTTCCGATTATCCAACCACCTAGGATAATCACAAGACCAATTTACATACCCTCTTCGGGTGATCAGACTTCTTCTCCTACACGTGTAATTATTCAGCGTGTTCCTATATTCCAACCACCTAGTCTAGTTACGAAACAAATACCTATCGTCGTATACCGTAGAATTCCTCAGGTTTTAATAAAGGAAGTTCCTATACCGCAACCACAAAAAGTTGTTGTTAAAGTGGTTACAGTTCCATTACTCCATGGTCAGAAATGTCCTCTTCCAGAAAGTCTCGTTCAGAAAGTTTTTGTACCTCAACCACCACGAGTACTCATTAGTCAAGTTCCTGTACGCCAACCTCCTGAAATAATCACAAAACTAATTTACTTACCTTGTAAGGGTCATCAGACTTGTGCTCCTTCGCGTGTAATTAGTCAGCGTGTTCCAATATTCCAGCCACCCAGGATAATCACAAGACCAATTTACATACCTTCTTCGGGTGAGCAGACTTCTTCTCCTACACGTGTAATTATTCAGCGTGTTCCTATATTCCAACCACCTAGTCTAGTTACGAAACAAATACCTATCGTCGTATACCGTAGAATTCCTCCTCAGGTTTTAATAAAGGAAGTTCCTATACCGCAACCACAAAAAGTTGTTGTTAAAGTGGTTACAGTTCCATTACTCCATGGTCAAAAATGTCCTCTTCCAGAAAGTCTCGTTCAGAAAGTTTTTGTACCTCAACCACCACGAGTACTCTTTAGTCAAGTTCCTGTACGTCAACCTCCTGAAATAATCACAAAACCAATTTTCTTGCCAAGTAAGGGCCATCAGACTTGTGCTTCTTCACGTGTAGTTGTTCAACGTGTTCCAATATTCAAACCACCCAGGATAATCACAAAACCAATTTATTTGCCATGTAAGGGCCATCAGACTTGTGCTCCTTCACGTGTAGTTGTTCAACGTGTTCCAATATTCCAACCACCTAGGATAATCACAAGACCAATTTACATACCTTCATCGGGTGATCAGACTTCTTCTCCTACACGTGTAATTATTCAGCGTGTTCCAATATTCCAAGCACCTAGGATAATCACAAAACCAATTTACTTGCCATGTAAAGGCCATCAGACTTGTGCTCCTTCACGTGTAGTTGTGCAACGTGTTCCAATATTCCAACCACCTAGGATAATCACAAGACCAATTTACATACCTTCATCGGGTGATCAGTCTTCTTCTCCTACACGTGTAATTATTCAGCGTGTTCCAATATTCCAAGCACCTAGGATAATCACAAAACCAATTTACTTGCCATGTAAGGGTCATCAGACTTGTGCTCCTTCACGTGTAGTTGTGCAACGTGTTCCAATATTCCAACCACCTAGGATAATCACAAAACCAATTTATTTCCCATGTAAGGGCCATCAGACTTGTGCTCCTTCACGTGTAGTTGTTCAACGTGTTCCAATATTCCAACCACCTAGGATAATCACAAGACCAATTTACATACCTTCATCGGGTGATCAGACTTCTTCTCCTACACGTGTAATTATTCAGCGTGTTCCAATATTCCAAGCACCTAGGATAATCACAAAACCAATTTACTTGCCATGTAAGGGCCATCAGACTTGTGCTCCTTCACGTGTAGTTGTGCAACGTGTTCCAATATTCCAACCACCTAGGATAATCATAAGACCAATAAACGTACCTTCTTCGGGTCATCAGACTTGTTCTCCTTCACGTGTAGTTGTTCAACGTGTTCCAATATTCCAACCACCTAGGATAATCATAAGATCAATAAACCTACCTTCTTCGGGTCATCAGACTTGTTCTCCTTCACGTGTAGTTGTGCAACGTGTTCCAATATTCCAACCACCTAGGATAATCACAAGACCAATTTACATACCTTCATCGGGTGATCAGACTTGTTCTCCTTCACGTGTAGTTGTTCAACGTGTTCCAATATTCCAACCACCTAGGATAATCACAAGACCAATTTACATACCTTCATCGGGTGATCAGACTTCTTCTCCTACACGTGTAATTATTCAGCGTGTTCCAATATTCCAAGCACCTAGGATAATCACAAAACCAATTTACTTGCCATGTAAGGGCCATCAGACTTGTGCTCCTTCACGTGTAGTTGTGCAACGTGTTCCAATATTCCAACCACCTAGGATAATCATAAGACCAATAAACGTACCTTCTTCGGGTCATCAGACTTGTTCTCCTTCACGTGTAGTTGTTCAACGTGTTCCAATATTCCAACCACCTAGGATAATCACAAGACCAAGTTACATACCTTCATCGGGTGATCAGACTTCTTCTCCTACACGTGTAATTATTCAGCGTATTCCAATATTCCAAGCACCTAGGATAATCACAAAACCAATTTACTTGCCATGTAAGGGCCATCAGACTTGTGCTCCTTCACGTGTAGTTGTGCAACGTGTTCCAATATTCCAACCACCTAGGATAATCATAAGACCAATAAACGTACCTTCTTCGGGTCATCAGACTTGTTCTCCTTCACGTGTAGTTGTTCAACGTGTTGCAATATTCCAACCACCTAGGATAATCATAAGACCAATAAACCTACCTTCTTCGGGTCATCAGACTTGTTCTCCGTCACGTGTAGTTGTGCAACGTGTTCCAATATTCCAACCACCTAGGATAATCACAAGACCAATTTACATACCTTCATCGGGTGATCAGACTTCTTCTCCTACACGTGTAATTATTCAGCGTGTTCCAATATTCCAAGCACCTAGGATAATCACAAAACCAATTTACTTGCCATGTAAGGGCCATCAGACTTGTGCTCCTTCTCGTGTAGTTGTGCATCGTGTTCCAATATTCCAACCACCTAGGATAATCACAAGACCAATTTACATACCGTCATCGGGTGATCAGACTTCTTCTCCTACACGTGTAATTATTCAGCGTGTTCCAATATTCCAAGCACCTAGGATAATCACAAAACCAATTTACTTGCCATGTAAGGGCCATCAGACTTCTGCTCCTTCTCGTGTAGTTGTGCAACGTGTTCCAATATTCCAACCACCTAGGATAATCACAAGACCAATTTACATACCTTCATCGGGTGATCAGACTTCTTCTCCTACACGTGTAATTATTCAGCGTGTTCCAATATTCCAAGCACCTAGGATAATCACAAAACCAATTTTCTTGCCATCTAAGGGCCATCAGACTTGTGCTCCTTCACGTGTAGTTGTGCAACGTGTTCCAATATTCCAACCACCTAGGATAATCACAAGACCAATTTACATACCTTCATCGGGTGATCAGACTTCTTCTCCTACACGTGTAATTATTCAGCGTGTTCCAATATTCCAAGCACCTAGGATAATCACAAAACCAATTTACTTGCCATGTAAGGGCCATCAGACTTGTGCTCCTTCTCGTGTAGTTGTGCATCGTGTTCCAATATTCCAACCACCTAGGATAATCACAAGACCAATTTACATACCTTCATCGGGTGATCAGACTTCTTCTCCTACACGTGTAATTATTCAGCGTGTTCCAATATTCCAAGCACCTAGGATAATCACAATACCAATTTACTTGCCATGTAAGGGTCACCAGACTTGTGCTCCTTCACGTGTAGTTTTGCAACGTGTTCCAATATTCCAACCACCTAGGATAATCATAAGACCAATAAACGTACCTTCTTCGGGTCATCAGACTTGTTCTCCTTCACGTGTAGTTGTTCATCGTGTTCCAATATTCCAACCACCTAGGATAATCACAAGACCAATTTACATACCTTCATCGGGTGATCAGACTTCTTCTCCTACACGTGTAATTATTCAGCGTGTTCCAATATTCCAAGCACCTAGGATAATCACAAAACCAATTTACTTGCCATGTAAGGGCCATCAGACTTGTGCTCCTTCTCGTGTAGTTGTGCATCGTGTTCCAATATTCCAACCACCTAGGATAATCACAAGACCAATTTACATACCTTCATCGGGTGATCAGACTTCTTCTCCTACACGTGTAATTATTCAGCGTGTTCCAATATTCCAAGCACCTAGGATAATCACAAAACCAATTTTCTTGCCATCTAAGGGCCATCAGACTTGTGCTCCTTCACGTGTAGTTGTGCAACGTGTTCCAATATTCCAACCACCTAGGATAATCATAAGACCAATAAACGTACCTTCTTCGGGTCATCAGACTTGTTCTCCTTCACGTGTAGTTGTTCAACGTGTTCCAATATTCCAACCACCTAGGATAATCACAAGACCAATTTACATACCTTCATCGGGTGATCAGACTTCTTCTCCTACACGTGTAATTATTCAGCGTGTTCCAATATTCCAAGCACCTAGGATAATCACAAAACCAATTTACTTGCCATGTAAGGGCCATCAGACTTGTGCTCCTTCACGTGTAGTTGTGCAACGTGTTCCAATATTCCAACCACCTAGGATAATCATAAGACCAATAAACGTACCTTCTTCGGGTCATCAGACTTGTTCTCCTTCACGTGTAGTTGTTCAACGTGTTCCAATATTCCAACCACCTAGGATAATCACAAGACCAATTTACATACCTTCATCGGGTGATCAGACTTCTTCTCCTACACGTGTAATTATTCAGCGTGTTCCAATATTCCAAGCACCTAGGATAATCACAAAACCAATTTACTTGCCATGTAAGGGCCATCAGACTTGTGCTCCTTCACGTGTAGTTGTGCAACGTGTTCCAATATTCCAACCACCTAGGATAATCACAAGACCAATTTACATACCTTCATCGGGTGATCAGACTTCTTCTCCTACACGTGTAATTATTCAGCGTGTTCCAATATTCCAAGCACCTAGGATAATCACAAAACCAATTTACTTGCCATGTAAGGGCCATCAGACTTCTGCTCCTTCTCGTGTAGTTGTGCAACGTGTTCCAATATTCCAACCACCTAGGATAATCACAAGACCAATTTACATACCTTCATCGGGTGATCAGACTTCTTCTCCTACACGTGTAATTATTCAGCGTGTTCCAATATTCCAAGCACCTAGGATAATCACAAAACCAATTTACATACCTTCATCGGGTGATCAGACTTCTTCTTCTACACGTGTAATTATTCAGCGTGTTCCAATATTCCAAGCACCTAGGATAATCACAAAACCAATTTACTTGCCATGTAAGGGCCACCAGACTTGTGATCCTTCTCGTGTAGTTGTGCAACGTGTTCCAATATTCCAAGCACCTAGGATAATCACAAAACCAATTTACTTGCCATGTAAGGGCCATCAGACTTGTGCTCCTTCACGTGTAGTTGTGCAACGTGTTCCAATATTCCAACCACCTAGGATAATCATAAGACCAATAAACTTACCTTCTTCGGATCATCAGACCTGTTCTCCTTCACGTGTAGTTGTGCAACGTGTTCCAATATTCCAACCACCTAGGATAATCATAAGACCAATAAACGTACCTTCTTCGGGTCCTCAGACTTGTTCTCCTTCACGTGTAGTTGTTCAACGTGTTCCAATATTCCAAGCACCTAGAATTATCACAAAACCAATTTACTTGCCATGTAAGGGCCATCAGTCTTGTGCTCCTTCACGTGTAGTTGTGCAACGTGTTCCTATATTCCAACCACCTAAAATAATCATAAGACCAATAAACGTACCTTCTTCGGGTCATCAGACTTGTTCTCCTCCACGTGTAGTTGTTCAACATGTTCCAATATTCCAACCACCTAGGATAATCACAAGACCAATTTACATACCTTCATCGGGTGATCAGACTTCTTCTCCTACACGTGTAATTATTCAGCGTGTTCCAATATTCCAACCACCTAGGATTATCACAAAACCAATTTACTTGCCATGTAAGGGCCATCAGTCTTGTGCTCCTTCACGTGTAGTTGTGCAACGTGTGCCAATATTCCACCCACCTAGGATAATCACAAAACCAATTTATTTACCTTTTACGGGTCATCAGACTTGTGCTCCTTCACGTGTAGTTGTGCAACGTGTTCCAATATTCCAACCACCTAGGATAATCATAAGACCAATAAACGTACCTTCTTCGGGTCTTCAGACTTGTTCTCCTTCACGTGTAGTTATTCAACGTGTTCCAATATTCCAACCACCTAGGATAATCACAAGATCGATTTACATACCTTCTTCCGGTGATCAGACTTCTTTTCCTACTCGTGTAATTATTCAACGTGTTCCAATATTCCAACCTCCGAGGATAATCACAAAACCAATTTACTTACCTTCTACGGGTCATCAGACGTGTTCTCCTTCACGTGTAGTTGTTCAACGTGTTCCAATATTCCAACCACCTAGGATAATCACAAAACCAGTCTTCAAAGTAGTCAAAGTAGTCTACAAATCAATACCAATCCCCACAATTCAGGGTAAAGGGTGTCCAGATTCTAGAATAATCATTGAAAAGATATCGATACCATATCGTACCAAAATTTTGGTCAGGGAAGTGCAAGTTGTACAACCACCGAAAACAATCGTAAAAACCGTTCATGTTCCTATAATACAAGGTAAAGTCTGTCCAGCTCCACAAAAAATTTTAATACCAGTACCTCAGCGTCCAAGAATCATTATTAAAGAAGTTCCAATTATTCGACCTCAGCAATTTGTTGTTAAAGAAAACCCAATTGACGTGTCTCCAAAGGTACCATTTGGACACGCGTCCTCCAAACCATATTTGATAGAAAATCCAGCACCCGTCTTTACGCCACCGACAGCTACAAACAAAGAACTTCCCGAATCACCACAATCTAAAATAGCTGGAGTTGGCCATCAGAACGTTCCAACAAACGATCAGACGAATTTACGTTTGTGCCGAGAACAATTCGAATATGTAAAGAATCTTCTACAAATTGCCATTGTAAAATGTGGAGGAAATTCTGATAAGCCGTTCGCGTGTCCAATTCCTCCTAAAAGTTGGTTCTCCCATAAACCAAATATTGTTATCAAAGAAATACCCAAACGTTGTTCGTCTTTACCGATACTTAAACAACCCACAACTTGTTGGCACACGGCAGAATATATAAAAAATCTTTTAATTAGTGGCTTTACAACGTTCGAAGTTTCAAATTTTAAAACGCAACTTTACAATCTGTTACACCAGCAAGAATTATGTAGCACTGCTAATTTCCAACAACTCAAACAAACGAACATTTTGCTACAACAAACAATTAACCGGTTATCACTTTATATTACCAACATTAATCGTACACCTCAAACTATGTTTAAACCACCAAGAACTGTAGTAAAAGTAGTAACAGTGCCATTAATCAATGGTCAGAAATGTCCTGTTCCTAAACCTCTCATTCAGAAAGTTTTTATATCTCAACCACCACGAGTACTCATTAGACGAGTTCCTGTACGCCAACCTCCTAAAATAATCACAAAGTCAATTTACTTGCCTTCTATGGGTCATCAGACTTCTTCTCCTCCAGGTGTAGTTAATCTACGAGTTCCAATAGTCCAACCACCTAGGATAATTACGAAACAAATACCTATCGTCGTATACCGTAGAATTCCTCCTCAGGTTTTAATTAAGGAAGTTCCTATACCGCAATCGCCACAAATTGTTGAGAAAGTGGTTACAGTTCCATTACTCCATGGTCAGAAATGTCCTCTTCCAGGAAATCTCATTCAGAAGGTTTTCGTACCTCAACCGTCACGAGTACTTATTAGACAAGTTCCTGTACGCCAACCTCCTGACATAATCACAAAACCTATTTACTTGCCTTATATGGGCCATCAGACTTCTTCTCCACGTGTAATTGTTCAACGTGTTCCAATATTGAAACCACCTAGGACAATAACAAGACCCTGTAACTGTCTCGAACCGCAAATGATTGAGAAGCAAGTTCCAATGTTTGTGCTACCTAAGGTTATTATTAAAACATTTCCTATTCCTCAGTCACTTTCTACACAGTCTCCGAAAGTTGTAGTCAAAAAAACGAGTGTACAAGGAGTTCCTCTGCTTCAAGTTCCTAATATGTTTGGAAAAATATTGCCGCATCCTTCCCCAGCCAAAATAGGAGGGAGGCAAGTTCTTCCGATACCAATAGAAACCATATCTCAAAGTCCTGTAACTATTCCATTGGGGGGTCCTAAATTACTACCTCCTAGAATTCTTTTCAAATACATTTCAAGTCCTCAATTCGAAAATATACCTTCTTGTGCCTTTGTTGTTGCGAAATATTTAGAGAATCTAGATATTCCTGAAGGAGTGTCAGCTTTTGAATATTTCAAAAATTTGAAAATTAGCCCTTCTTGCAAAACTCAATTCTTGAATCTTTTAGTAAAGGTTCAACAAGATAAAACTGTCATAAAGGAAATACCAGTGTATATTCGCGGAAACACTCAATGCCCTCCTCCGAAAGTTTTTATTCATTCAATACCAGTTCCTCAGAATCCAAAAATAATAGTTAAAGAAGTTCCTGTATTCATACCGTCACGTCTTCTCCCCAATAGAAATGGTAGATATCCACATCCTCGTATTATTTATAATCGGTTTATTCCTATAATTAGAACTGTAGTTAAGACTATATCTGGACCTCCAAAAATAATACTTAAAGAAGTCCTAGTAACTGGACTTGGACCTGGATTAATTAACAAAAAAATGACCTCTCCTGTTTCCGGAGAATATTTCATTCCTAACAGTATTTTACATAATTTACCACAATTTCCGAGAACAATAATTAAAGAAGTTCCAATTTTACAACCTCCTAGAATGATACTTACAGAAGTTACGAATACTGATTTGGCTTTAGGGCAATGTCGAAACTTTATTAAAAATTTCTTATCCTATCAAGAAGACTCTGAATTGAGTACATGGCAATTACAATCTAAGAATAAGGAAATCTGTGTATTAAATAATAAAATTAGGAGACTCCGTAAGCTTGTACGTGTATTACACACAACACTACTAATTGACAACGACGATTTTTCTTCAACTGAACCTACATGCTGTTCTACGAAACTAAAACGATACAGACAGGGTATTATTAATTTGAAAACTAAACTTCAACAAAAACTAGGGGTAGTAGACTTAAAAAAGACACTCCCGTTACCCCTTCCAATGGCACACATGTTAAAATCAATCCAGCCATCCATCACATTGCCTTTGTTGCATCCAATTATTAAATCACAATCGCCTGGCAATGGAATTACTACACACTTTGTAAAGGCGTTGCATGAAGCCTTCAGTTACACACAAAAAGCTTTAACACAATGCATGAATGCTATTTTAACTCAACAATTGGTATGTAAACAGTCGCAGGGCGGCGATGGTCTTCGATGTACCGATAATCGACAACTTCTCGAGGAAAAGGAACTGGCAGAAGCACAAATACAATTTCTTAATTCGATCATCGTCGACATGCAAAGAAAAAACGAAGAACAGAAAGTAAAGATCGAATTGTTAGAATCGGGTTTCAGCCCTGCAGCGGCAAATGAATTAAATCTGTAAATTAATAATGCTAGTTGTAATCAAGTTTTACTTATTTGTCAATTTTAGGTATGATATGTCAGACAGGAAAGTTCCTCCAAGACTATATTGTGACATTTGTGAAGAATTTGATCAACACGATACCGAAGAGTGTCCGTTGCAAGCTGGAGATATGGACCTTCCTGCTTCTAGTGATCGACGCAATAAAAAGAAAGCTCCTCCTGAACGACCATATTGTGAAATATGTGAAAGTTAGTATTTTTACTTAATTATTTGTCTTGACTTACAAAATTTTTCTTTCTAGTTTTTGGACACTTTACAGAAGATTGCAACGATTGTCAAACATTTTAAAAACGTGAATAACA
Organism: Malthinus flaveolus; assembly: GCA_950108345.1. Lineage (NCBI taxonomy): Eukaryota > Metazoa > Arthropoda > Insecta > Coleoptera > Cantharidae > Malthinus > Malthinus flaveolus. The sequence goes on along the minus strand of OX467287.1, from coordinate 18,937,997 downwards.
ATAATAAAACCAATATTTATTATTAATTTGCTTTAATTTATATTTATGATCATGTTATGTTGTGTACATTCAGGTAAGTAGGTAGGACAATTAATAAATATTGATGCCTTTATTAATAAAGAATATTTTTGTTACGTTTTCATTGTTTTGAATCCGCAAAAATGACTTTGAACAAACATAGAGCAATTCGCAAACTATAATTGCAAGATTTTAGATTGTATTCTCCTCAATAACTTACATAATATGATGGGTAAAAAGAACACACATATTTACACTTGTTAAATAAACCACACTAATCGAGTCCTTCTTTCTTTTCTTTTATGGCCTCCTAAAATACATAATTTTAATATTTATTAAAATTTCATTTATAATAGCAGAACCTTAAAGCGTTCCTCAAATAACGAAAGCTCCGATATTAAATCAGTTATAGCGTGCATGAAAGCTTCTTGTGGTGAGTAATCTGAAGTTGTTTGAATTCGTAGCACAAATTTATGTTCCAAGGGATGTGGAAGCTTGTAACCGGCAAAAAGTACGTTTGGATCCTTGAGCAACTGACTAAAAGGAAGTTTTTATGACTCTTAAAACAATTTGAAATTAATACCTACTTTCTAATCATATTTCCTAACGTGTGATCTTCTTTATTTACTGTAAAAAGAGCGGCATTTGGCACTTTTGTATCTTGTTCACGAACAATTCTATTATAAAAGTTAGGGTAAAATTATACGTTAACCGAACTAATTATTACTTACTTCTTTTCTCCTTCATACAACAAAAAGGACTCAAATGTCGGTGGTGCATTCATTATTAACTTTATTAAAGAGTAAATTTAAGGAAAAAGTAATATTAATCAAACAAAAACACAACTTTTTACTAATTGTCAAAAGTTACTTTATTGTGGTTAGTTTTGTATCGTTTTGACGTTTTGGGTTTTGTGGTCTATTGTTAATTAGAATATCTGTTTTATCGACTTCGTTTGAAACGTGTTCGGTAGATGGCAATTTTTAATTTAACTTTGACTAAAAATAATTTTGTAATTTTAATATTATAAACTAAATTTTGTTACACGATTTTGTTGTTATATAAAAATAATAAGCTAATTTTTAGGTTGTAAGTGCGTTTATGTGATATTTAGGACAATTTTGAAAACAGTAAATTTGGTTAGTTAAAAATTTATTCGGGGATGGTACAATCAGTTTGCGCGAGTTTGTCGTAAGGGAAAGTTGTGTTAGCAAACTCCCTGAAAATGGCGGAGGCTACAGGTACATCAAGTGCTAATCCAAATGTAGAAATTGTAAGAGGCCAAATGTTCGAAGTAGGACCAAGATATACTAACTTATCGTATATCGGCGAGGGGGCCTACGGCATGGTTGTGTAAGTCGAATTATTTACTTTGCATGATATCCACTTGTTACACGCCCCTTGTATTAATGTTTATTGTTTTGATTTAACACGTTATTAATACAATTTTAAATTGAGCTGATTAAGTAACTTTTTTGCATTGTTTATGACGCCTACTAGAGTTGGTAAAAAATTTAATTGAGGTTATGTACCATCTTTAGAAAATTATAATTTTACATTTTTGTTGTTTTTCAAACCAAAGTTACATCGCGAGTCGTTCAAAAAATTAATTTTTTATCACTACTTTTGTATTGTAATCGGTAATTTATTTAAATTAACATTTTAAAATCCAGTCATTAAAGTAAGATTTACACAAGAAATAAATATGTAGGTATCAGTTTGAATATTTTTGAAATAGTTTTAGCGGCAGATATTAATTTTATAAACTTATTTTGAAGTGAAGATGTTAGTCAAAAGTACAGATCCGTATTTAAGCAGTTGCGGGTTGCAGGTTGAACGTTTTTCCTATAACTACAATACGCTATTACACAGTTTGGAAATTCACAAACAAAGTTTGAAGAAACCGTCTTCATTTCACTATTCACCTCGGTTCCAATATCTAAAAAGCGAATCTGTCATTAGTATCTGCTTATATTTTAAGGTTGAGGGGTCATTTTTCGATATTTCCATATCCTTTAAAATTTCAATTTTCTTTCACCAATTATGACTCCAACAAAAAAATCAATGCGACTAACGGAAAATAATTTCAATTGTTTTTCATTCCGTTTTAAATAAACGGTTTTTGTTTTGATACGAAAATAAAGTTATTTTAACTTAACCGCGTATTAAATTATACTTCTTTTGTTATTTTAGCTTCGATTATACTATGAAATATTCCCTTTCTTTACTTATTTAACTTTTACCTGCTCTCGTCAGTTTATTAAATAAACTTTATTTTAGCTGAGACGGCACTTAATGGTAAATTTACATAGTTTCTGATTTATTATTTAACAAGGTCCGTAGGGTCTTTCGGCTCAACAGTTTTGTACATAAATATCTTTGAATGTTATTATACGTCAAACTTTTGGATCGATAGGTGAAAACTGTAATCAGAGCTTAATGCAGAAGCTTGTTGTTTGAGTTTGAAGATTAAGATGAGACACTCCTGAATACTTGATGGCGAAGCCTTGAAGGTTGTGGTTTTGCATATGTTGGCATCTAATCGTTATGTATAATAAATCAAACGCTGAAAAGCCTTCATTATATCCAGGGATTTTGTTTGTCTTGTGGACACAATATCTATAACAGTGTAATCGAACTTGGACGAGGGTGAAAATTTAATTACATTTTGTTGATTTTGTAGTTGTGGGTCTTCTGGGGAGTGCTCTAATTATTGTTATTTTGGCTACTTACAAAACAGTTACGGAATTTTTTTAAAAACTAAGTTTCCACTAATTTATACTTATATGGTTTATTCTACACTATTCCAAACAACATTGCAAATGAGTAAGAAAACCGACCGCCTCCCTCTTAAAAGTGGCAGAGGAGACTCGAGAACGGTGGATATTGACTCTTTTTCAGTTTTTCGTTCATAACTCGAAAACTACGACCTGTATGAGAAAAGTTCTTCTATACAAAAGTAAAGCACATCAAATTTTCTACAAATGATTTTTTTTAAGTTTTTTCTCAGATGAACGCTTTAGCCGCTAGCGCGCGTTAAAAAAAATCGGCCAAAAAATTGTTTAATTTCAACGCGCTCTGGCACCTACACTGTTCGTTTGACGAAATAATCTACGAAGCATAATTTGTAGAAAATCGAATTTACTTTATTTTTGTATAGGAACACTTCGAGTTTACAGCGAGTTTTCTAGTTTGTGGTTGATTTTGTAAGTTTTTATAACTTTAACGCGCGCTAACGCATAAAGCGTTCATCTGAGGAAAGAATCTTAAGGGATATCATTTGTAGAAAATTGAATGTACCTTAATTTTGTATAAGAACACTTTTCTCCAAAAGTGCGTAGTTTTCGAGTTTGGAGCGAGTTTTGAGTTTGTGGCTGATTTTGGAAGTTTTTCTAACTGATGCGCGCTAGTGCCTAAAGCGTTCATCTGAGGAAAAAAACTTAAGAGATATCATTTGTAGAAAATTGAATGTATCTTAATTTTTTATAAGAACACTTTTCTCTAAAAGTGCGTAGTTTAGAGCGAGTTTCGAGTTTGTGGTTGATTTTGTAAGTTTTTCTAACTTTAACGCGCGCTAACGCATAAAGCGTTCATCTGAGGAAAAAATCTTAAGGGATATCATTTGTAGAAAATTGAATGTACCTTAATTTTGTATAAGAACACTTTTCTCCAAAAGTGCGTAGTTTTCGAGTTTGGAGCGAGTTTCGAGTTTGTGGCTAATTTTGTAAGTTTTTCTAACTGACGCGCGCTAACACCTAAAGCGTTCATCTGAGAAATGAACTTACGAAATATCATTTGTAGGAAATTAAATGTACCTTAATTTTGTATAAGAACACTTTTCTCCAAAAGTGCGTAGTTTACGAGTTTAGAGCGAGTTTTGAGTTTGTGGCTGATTGGGGAAGTTTTTCTAACTGATGCGCGCTAGCGCCTAAAGCGTTCATCTGAGGAAAAAACTTAAAAGATATCATTTGTAGAAAATTGAATGTACCTTAATTTTGTATAAGAACACTTTTCTCCAAAAGTGCGTAGTTTACGAGTTTAGAGCGAGTTTTGAGTTTGTGGCTGATTTTGGAAGTTTTTCTAACTGATGCGCGCTAGCGCCTAAAGCGTTCATCTGAGGAAAAAAACTTAAGAGATATCGTTTGTAGAAAATTAAATGTATCTTAATTTTTTATAAGAACACTTTTCTCTAAAAGTGCGTAGTTTAGAGCGAGTTTCGAGTTTGTGGTTGATTTTGTAAGTTTTTCTAACTTTAACGCGCGCTAACGCATAAAGCGTTCATCTGAGGAAAAAATCTTAAGGGATATCATTTGTAGAAAATTGAATGTACCTTAATTTTGTATAAGAACACTTTTCTCCAAAAGTGCGTAGCTTTCGAGTTTGGAGCGAGTTTTGAGTTTGTGGTTGATTTTGTAAGTTTTTCTAACTTTAACGCGCTCTTAACGCTAAAGCGTTCATCTGAGGAAAAAACTTAAGAAATATCATTTGTCAATATCATCATATCATCATCAAAACCAGAAAAAAGAGCCAAAACTCACCCGTCTCGAACCTCTTTCAAGTTAATCCTGCCACTTTGAAGGGGCAGACGGTCGGTTTTTACCGTTATTTCATCCTGCAGTCAAAAATGTTGTACTTTAAGGTTTAGTACAAGTGTTTTCTGCCTCCAAGACTATTAGGTAAGGGTCACAAATAAAATTACAAACAAGTGATCATCAGTTTCATTGTCGTTAAAATACAACCACCTCAATTCTAAGGTTTATTGATCATCTCCTTAAGGTCGACCGAGAGCCTTAGTTTACCCGAGGCTGTGAGCTATAACTTTACCCCCCCCCCCCCCATTTGCTAATGCAAATATCTGCTTACAGGAGAGGCATAATTAATTAACTGGATGTGCTAGGGGGCGAAATGGCTACTGAAGTTTTCGGTCGTACATACTTTCAATTGTTTTTGCAGCCTTTGATTGTCCCATTAGCTCTAAATATTTATGATTCGTTTCTTATTGCTGTATTATGTATTATGCAGTATCTGTAATATTATCATCTCGGGACTATTTAAAATATTTACCTATTTCCCTACTTGTTTAGATAAGAGGGTTCTGTCGTTACACGAAAAGATGTGGCATTTCTTATAGTAAGTATCCACTCCTTAATCCTATTTGATATTTTTGAAGTATTGCGTTTGCTAGTCGTTTTTCACGTAAAGCACTTGTATCGTAGAAAATTGTATTAGGAGTTTTTCTTTCGTCTTACCACCGACTCGACTAAAACCCTAAGGACGTCTCTTTTTGGGACTACGCTCATCTTAGATATGTATACGAAAAATGAAACTTTTAGTTTCCCAACATCCTTTTTCAATATTCTTATATTGAGTTTAGGTTTGGTAAAGTCGATGCTTTTACTTGGTAATCTCTTTTTTACAGAGTTTTTGTCGAAAATTGACCACAAGTTCCTTCCTGATTTATTTTTATTACGTAATTTACCCACCAATTTTTAAATTGGCTTTTTTTATCTTTTTTATCTATTGTTGAAATTGTTAAATAAATATATACTTTTTCGATTCTTTATTTACTTAACAAATAAACACGAACTGCGTAAAATATTGCTATACCATAACTTTTCTAATTTGTAAATCTACTGGGAAAATATACCTTATACATTAACTCTGTAAACTAAGCCCCACGAAAATGTACAGGTGAATTATTCTGAATTATTTCTGCCCTTATGTCCAAACGCCCGTATGTCCATGTCCATTCATCAAAACTGATCTCAATTAACATATAAGTTTTGTTCATTTCTTTTGCGTAAATATTTGATTTTTAACGGTGAAATGTTTTTGTGTGCCAAACTTCTGCTTAATGAAAAAATTTTAATTTATTTTCCAGAGGGTAATTTTGCAAAGCACACAAAAGAGCATTAAAAGCGGGCCTAGTTTATTAAGTTTGTAATATACCTGCTACCTGAATTGTAAAATTCGCGATGGGCTTTTCAGAAGGTTTTTTCTGTACATCGAGACGCCTAAGCTAAAGGTGTGAAAGTTTGAGGAGCACCTATATAGCTTGGAAAATATTTCTGGGTGGTCAATTTTTAACCAGGGCCCCCTTTAGGCGACGAAGATAACGATAAGATTTTTAGGGTGTTTTATCCAGCCTGAGAATAGTTCTTAAAAAGTTGAAAAATCTTTGGAAAATTGCAGACAGAATATTGTTAGAATTTGAACAATTTACTATAATGAAGTCCTCCTTTTTAGAAATATTTTAACATTATAAGATACAATTATTTAATAAGAATAAGGACCTCGAGAATGTAATTTGTAACTTGTTTAACGAGTTTATAATTAAATATTTCGTTTTCTCGAGTTTTCGTCTCTTTGAGATACTTTGGGTAGCGCCGAGGAAAGTGCGACTACTATAAGGAAAATTTATGCAAACAACGCCATTTAGTACGTATAAGTACGTCATGTTAAAATTTATTTGAATAAATTTATAGATGTCGCTCCTCCTTAAAATTAATACCTTGATTTCAATATAAATTTTAGTTTCCTCGAGAAGAAATCTTATTAAAATCGTCAAGATTTAAATTAAAACACATATTTCAGTCTGAGAGGTTATATTTTGTTTTATTTCAGAGCTCCGTACATCGGTAAATACGCGTGAATTTTATAAAATGTTGTTTTGTTACTTTTTTCCACTTCCATGCTCTTTTTGCGATGTTTTATTTTATCTTCACGAGATTTTTTGTCGTTTTTGTTGGATTTTTTCAGTTACGTTATAACGAAAATTTGAAAAGTTTATTTTTGTCGAGTTCCTTCATACAAGAGCTCCAAAAACATTTTTTCAGTAACAACCCTTGTTAAATAAAAATTTAACCGGACTTTTCCGATCTCTTACTTTAATGTTTTTAAAAGAATTTAATTGGGAGATTTCTTTTTCGTTTGTACCTATACAAAGGTTCAAGCTCAATATGTTTCGAGATTTTTAAGTAAAATTAGCTTTGACATCGCAAAAATGTTTTTTTGGGGTCGATGTTAAATGATGTTAACTGGAATTATATTGCGAGGGTCGGCTCTCTTTGTACTTTGTGAAAACATTAACTATTAAAGATTTTAAACTTAACCTCTCACTGAACATCTATAATGTGCCCATCTAATCGGTAATTCGCCATGTTTTTTAATAAATCGTAATAAGAAGTCCACATGGTTATTTTGTACGCTTTTTCATTCGTAAAAATTTTATGTTTGAGATTTCGAATTTTTTATTTAATAATTTTTTAACGTAATTTGGAGGCAGGTTTTACTTGATAGTTTTAGTTTCGTTCTTTCTATTTTCTAAGTTTCAAAAACAACATTTAGAAATTAATAACAATGAAAATTTTCAAAAAACGCAACCCATCATACACGCGTGTATTGTAGACACCTTCGCAATGTGATTGATTTACTTCTTTACTTTGAACGAGCTGGCTTTTTGAATTAAAAGTTGTTCTTTAATGAGCCAATTAATATAATCGGCATAATTAGTTTCAATATATTTCAAATTATTTGTTGTTGGGTATTTTATGCAAACATTTTCTTCAGCAAATACAATAATGGGTAATTGCCTCTAACGTTATATTTTCTAAATTGATTTTTATTAAATTTATAAATCTCTTTTCGTAACGAAATGACGATATTATTTCCTTCTAATGTATAATTTAACAAAGCTCGGAACTTTTAGTTCGCCGTATAGAAATAATAAATTTTCGTTTGCGTTATCAAGAGGTTTGAAAGCATAAATGTTTTATAAGGTACACAATTCTACACTTTACTTCTTTCAAGGGTTAATTACATTATTATGTATTTTATTTTTCTTGAAACTCTCGAAAGATTTCTCCTAAGAAATTTTAAAAAGTTTTTTAAATATGTTTTACTGTCTCGTATTTAAAGTTGAAATTATTATTTTAGTAATATCGTTGCTTAATAGGGGATTTTGTAATTGTTGTGTTACATGTTTGCAACCACCTGTTTGTTACATAGTTATGTTGCCCATTTTTCAAATAGTATACAGCGTGTGTGCCACCAAACAAACAACAAGAAAAACCGAAAAGCAGTACCTGCAACCTGCAAGTCAGATTTTCCGTATGGCCGGGTACTTCCCCCACTCGGCGCTTATATTTTGCGTTTCTACAGTTCATTTATTGAACTATTAATTAGCTACAAATGGAATTTATAAAAGTGTAATAAATTTTCCTAAAATACCTAATTCAAGAAATTACCGAAGTTTCACTTGGTAATCGTGACGTGCAAAGTTAATAGTTAATTGCCATCATACTTCTAACCTTTAATTAAACAAAATGAACAAACTTTTAATGCGAGTCATCTGTGATTTATTTTATACGAGTTGAAATTTCAGAAAACAAACTTTGTCGAATAAACAACAGTTGCTTACAATTAGTGACAATTTGGGTGGGCTGGAACAATTAATTTTTGTTCTAAGCAACTAATATAGATCATCCGATTGTGTGCACAACGGAGTACGTATCAACTGTGGTGACAGTACAAAACGTTGACGAAGATGAAGTTCGCCATAATTTTAGAAACAGGAACTTGTACGAGAATAATAGTTTCGGCGTTGTCTAAATTGTTTCGTTTGTTACAATTATTATTTAAAGGACCCCTAAAGACCGTCACAAGGGCCAATTTGTATGATGAGATGCAGTTAAGAAGATAAATGTCTTTGGATACCTATAATATGGGGCCATAAACTTGTAAATATCGTTTTTTCGAAATGTCCTCTAGGGAAATTTATTTTTTAGTATTATTTATACGAAAAACTTGCCGTTTCGGTCCTATTTGTTAGTAAAGTGGACGACTTCCGTTTAAGTTTTGTCACCTTGGCGTTTTGAGCTCGTATAAATGATTAACTGCCGCAGTAACTGCTTTCTCGTTGTTTTCGCTTTAGAAAACCGATTAGTTGATACATCAGGCGTCCTTTCGGAAGACGAACAGTTGGCAATACATGGAAATTGTTCCATAGAAACGTGTGACGTACATTAGTCGTACATTACTGAGCGAAATTATTCAGCGCGGCGTATCGCACACCGCGCGTAAAGTCTTCGGCCGCAAAGTGAATTTTCAAAAAAGCGCATCCGCTCCAGGTGGGTTACTTTCACAAGTTCTGTATTTGCGCACAAAATGCGCCCTTTTTATTATCGTTAAATAATGTAATAAAAAAGTTCTACGTGTAGAAGACAAAATAACTATCCGTAACTATTGTACCATGGGATGTAGCTTGGTGATTTTAAGGAAAATAAATTTTGTGTCTATTGGGATTTAATATTTTATATCGTATTCTCGTATTGTCTCTAACGGGATTTTTGTTATTGCATTATGTATAGCTCGCAATTTGGCCAAAACCACTGCTGCTCAAAATCGTCGTTCGTTCGGAGCGTCGCTAAATCCTAAAGGAACTCGCCCAACTACGACATTTTTGAACAACGAAACCGCGAAGTTACGTTCTTTTATAAACAAAATTTAATTTGGTAATGGTCTTTCTGAAAAAGGAAAATTAATGCGAAGCTTGGCGTTTTTATTTTAATATACCTAATATTCTCCCTTTGACAGAGCAACCAACCGAGAAGCTTTGTTATCAAATTTCGTTTTCAACTTGAACTTCAGCGAGAAAATCGATTAAAATTGGTGGAAAAATTGTTTTCGTTTATATATTTTTATTATATCAAAATCAAAGGCGCATATGAGGGAAAAATAGTGCGTTAGTTTCGCACTTCTATTTTTAACTTTGCGTTACCTTTTGTTAAATTGTGAATTCGACGATGCGTCGTACTTTTTTTCAAAATTTTACAAGGACTTAGTTCTGTTTTGGCGTGGGGTAAAGTCGATCTAATTACATTTTTAATTAATCACACACTGAGCTTTTTTATTAACTACTCCTTGATACGTCCACACTTATACTATTTTAATCAATGCAGCTACAACTTTCCCAGGACTTGAAAGGAAATATAATTTTATTTTGGACAACTCCAGGCGTTCATTTTTTTAAATTGGAAATAAATGGAAAAACTGTAACAGTATAAGTATAATAAATAATTGAAAAAAGATGAAAATTCTCATCAAATTGATGTTTTTTGCTCCTGTTAGTAACGAGAAACAGGGTCTCTCGGGAGGCGGCGTTATGATAGTTTTAACTCGAGTTATGATTACTTAAAGCTTCTTAGGGAAAAAAAGAGTCGAGCTTCGTTAATAATTTGAAAAGTTTCTTAGTTTCATTTATGAACAACATTTTTCTCGAGAGGTCCTAATACAAATGGGCAAACGTTAAGAATTTTTCATTTTTAATAGTTGGCAAGTGTCGAGCTCGATTAGTGAAACTTTCAAAATACTAATAGTCCAGCCATTACGTCGGAAAAAAATGTATATAAATGAAAGTAAACCGAGAAAGCTGATTTTTTAGATATGTTGTAGAGGGGGCTGAGAACAGCTTAACTTCAAATTTTCGACTAAGATTTCCTATGAGCTTTTGCCGCCATCTTGGAAAAAGGGTAAAATTTAGTTTTTTCTCGATAACTCGGATCTACTTCACGATACGAAAATTGAGCTCATGTACTTTTTTGTTGCTGTGTTCACGCTTTACAATTAAGGTTATATGAATTTTTTACCTACCGTTGATCGTTGTTGAGATATCGATCGCGAAAGTGAAAAATTGAGAGATCGAGATTTGTTTTTTTCAGTTTTCTTCTTTCTGGTGATAGAAAGATAGTATTGGAGATAGAGAAAAAATGTATGGAAACTTTTTGATAGTAAATTTAATAAGCTACGGTTTTTATCTAAACCAGTTCCTGAGATATAGGCGAAAAACTAAAAAAGTGTACCTTTTTTCCAAGATGGCGGTCCTAGCGCAATAGTTATCGATTGGGCAATTTAGTATGTTTATCCGGAAGCCTTAAGGAGCTTGTATACCAAAATCCAGATTTTTACCGGTTTATGTTTTTATTTTTTCTAATTTGACTGGACTACTTACAAAGCTAATATGAAATCGAAACTTCGCGCGGACTTGCCGACTTTACGGCGTGCTACGAGACGTAATTGTTGTCTAAAAAAATAAACAAAACACATTGTAGGTATTAAGATGCTCTACAAGTTTGATTTTAAACACTTTTTCGATATCTATCACCAGAAAGAAGAAAACCGAAAAGACAAATCTCGATCTCTCAATTTTTCACTTTCGCTCTCGATATCTCAACAACGATCAACGGTAGGTAAAAAATTCATATAACCTTAATTGTAGAGCGTAAAAAAGCAACAAAATAGTACATGAGCACAATTTTCTTATCGTGAAGTATAGCCGAGTTATCGAGAAAAAACCAAATCTTGGTCAAAAATTTGAAGTTAAGCCTTTTTGAGCCTCCTTTACAACATATCCAAAAATCAGCTTTCTCGGTTCACTTGCATTTTCAAATGTTTATAATGACTGGACTATGAAGAAAATGAACATATACTCGTAGACTGGAAAAGTGTGACGTCACAAATGTGGGTAATGGGTAAAAACAAACCAGTTTCACCGTATACGTTGCACAGCTTAAACATAAGTTTTCGTTTTTATTCCAGTTTTAAGTTAATTATTTAATTCAAAATGCCTTATTGTTATTGCCCAGGGTGTTCACATGTTAGTAGACGGGAAACCCAAACTGCCATCAAAAATTATTTCTTTGCAGTGCCCACTATCTAGGCAGTTTTCTGCTTTTTGGAAAACACTAATCTCATCACTAAATAATTCTAAAATTGCCGATAAACTTATGATGAACATTTTCACGTGTTAACGTTATGACAACAAACTAATGTTTTTACCCATCATATGGTCGGCGGCCATGTTTATGACGACAACACTTTGCCAGTCTATTTGTGGAAGTTTATCGCAGGAAATTTGAAAAATGCAATTTGAGCGAAACAAGCATTTCTACAGCAAATTTGGAGCAGTTTTTAAGACAGTGGTACAAAAACTTGCAACGCTATTAATATGAAGTGGGCAATTTAAAAAAGCAAATGTTATGATAAATGCTCTGTGAGCAAAAGCTTTTCTGAAGTAATATAAAATGGAATGTCTTTCGCGTACAGCAGGAAAGTTTTTGTCAATTCCAATATTTTTTTAACCATTCACCATATACATATTTCGAGCTTTTTATTAATAATAAATGAAAGTATATGTGCCTAGTAGATATCCAATTTAAATTTTTCATCAATCACTTCATAACCTTATTAAGTTTTCCACATCACCGACATTGAGTGAGGAAATTTAATTTAATTTATATTTTTATCACGCCTATGTTAACTTAGGTTACATTTTGTGTGAAAAGGGCTTCACTGACAAAAAAGTGTTTAAAATGCAACAAACGTATCACAAGTTTCTAATGCGGTTATAACATCGTGTAACATATCAACGCATATTCAAGCAAGAATGGCATATCTTACGGTGAGGGGGCGTTTTTATGAAATATTAAGCCATAATATGTGTGAAAGTTTAGGATAATATCGGAGAAGAGTTGGGAAATGTTCCAAAGCCGCCCACATGGCTCGCGATTTTTCATCGGCCACCGTGACAAAACGTCGTGATGGAACCTCATGTTTGTCACGATGACCACCGAACAATCGCGTGGTCTGTGAGCGACTTTAAAGATTAGGTCTGGTTCAACTTACGCCAGCTTTCATTCCTTTTCTCTACGAGGGTTTCAGTTATTTGACAAGATAGAAGAGCCCAAATGGGCAAAAATTCGGATCTGCACGGGCAAAACTTTACTTGTTTATGCGACAGATAACGAGCTTTTGTATCAATACTAGGTCTTAGGTGGTCTGCCTGCTTTGCACGAATAGCGCTACGAATTAGAATGACTGTCAGCCGACAGGATTGTTGCTTGTTTGAGCGAGGTCTAGTATTATTATGTGTAGTATTTATACGAATTTGTTACTGTACGCGTTTATTTGTAAAACGCACGGTTTATTGAATAATATATCAGTATAGTACCCAAACATGACGTGGCTTTTTAGCATTTACGTGTACCTGCTTAATAATAAATTACTCTATAATCTATGTAAAAATATTCTATCAACCAACCACCCTTCGAAATAAGAATGAAAATAACTCCAAGAGAGCTTCTTTCAGGAGCATGTTTGTTTTTAATACGCGAGTAGTATCTCATCTGCTCCGTCGAGAAAACATTTACATTTAAGCTCTCGAGTGTAATGGAAGTACGTGAAAAGCTGAAAAAAAGGTATATAAGTTGACGTCTAAATTATTAAACGAGCGTCGCTTTTTCGAAGCTTACGTCGAAGTGCAAAATAGAATGTGTATTTTAGAAAAAAAATATTGTTGAGAGAAAACTTATAAATATCGAACAAAATTAGAAAATGTGTATTATTTTACAACTAAAACACAATATATACAGAAGGAAGTAGGTGCATGTTATTGAAAATTTATTGTTGATTACTGAAAGTGGATACGCATATCGTATAAATAGGTTTTCAGACGATGTTTCTGAAAAAAGAAGAGTGAAAAAGCGAAGATTTGAAGATTATCTTATTCCACTTCCACTTATTCCTCTAACTCACAAAAATTGTAAAAATAATATCGATTTCTAAATATCAATTTTATCAATCTGGAATGGAACTTACGACCACAAACTCGGAAGACGAGAAAAATTTTAAACAAGTCTACTTGATAACCAGATGGCATATATACGGATCATGTGACTGTAACGGCCCATGAACCTGAAATGTAATCCGATGGCTTTACCGCACTATACGATCATATTTCAACTTCATAGTTGGACCAATTAATAGCCTTTAACTTCTTTGTATCTTTCGGATGTCACTAGATCGAGCCTTCTACGACGCTCGCTGGCTCGCTTCACGAAGATCCAAGACATTGTTTTCCTCTAAACGCCTCTCTTTACGTTGAATCGGTTTTGAGCACATCCACAAGCAAAAAAACTGAAATTTTAGAGAGATTTCAGCCCATAAGACTTGAGAGTTTACAAAGTACATACTAAGTTTAAGGATTTTTCAGCCGATTTTGTTCTCCCTCGAGATTTAAATTAAACAGTGTTAGAATTATGTATGAGAAATGAAAGGTTCAGTAAGAAAATCTCATTAACATGTAAAAAGTAATCTGGGTATTTTTTTAATTAAACAAAGTATCTTCTTAGGAGATTACACAACTGCAATGAATAAAATAGTTGGGGCTTTTACGTTAAAATTTGAAACTTTGCTTTTGCACTTAGTTAAAATTCCTTTGAGGATGACTATACATATACACATATACAGGGTGGTCAGACACTTAAAGAAGCGGTTTAAAATCAGAACCAATTGAGATAGAGAAAAAAATTCTCATAATATGATTTGTTCAGGATTAATAGAAAAGCCCTAACAGCGCAATCTACGGGTTTTTTAAATGACACCATATTTAAACAACTGATGTGGCAATAGCAGGACTTATTTGTACGCGTTAGTTAATTCTGCAAACTTTTAAAATATTTAAAAAAAAAGTCAGAAATAGTGCCAGCCACAGTATACTCAGAAGCTCTCTTTGATTTAAAAAAACTAAAATTATTTGAAATGGGAAAGCTGATGTTATTTCCGGTTGAACCGGAAGCCAAAATATTAAAGATTTGGTATCACTAGATAGTTAATTTTACAATCTTTCAAACCACTTAAGATATACAGGGTGTTGTGTTTAAAATAGAAAAGCTAACCTTATTTCCGGTTAAACAGGAAGTTAAAATTTGGCATTTTTAGTATCATTAGACAGCCAATCTTACGATATTTTTAAAAAAATCATAAAATATACAGAGTGTTTTCAAAAACTCCTTCTGCTTGGCTAATTTCCGGTTTAACCGGAAGTGTTTTTAAAACAAAACTTGTAACAAATAATAGAAATTTATGGAATAAATTAGTTTAACAATTTGCAATTACGAATTTTAATTAGAAAAGTAATTATAAATTTTTGAAATTTTGACTTTCAAAAAATCGTAGCTTCGAATCTGCTCATAGCAAATAAACCAAACAACGGAGTTTAAATAAGAACTTCGATACCTATAATATATAAAAATATAGACAAAATGGCCAGAGCCGATTTTGAGAAAATCAGTTTTTAAATTTTAGTCAACTTTAGTCGTTTAAAAGTAGTCAATTTAAAAAAATTTTAAAAATCGACTCTAACAAAACTAAAGCCCTATATTTTGCCTATATGTTCCTGATTTTAGATTTTTATAATAATAATTATTTCGAAAGTTATAATAAAAATACTAAAAAATGGGGCGATTGTTATACTGGCCGCCATTTTGAGTTAAAAATTTTTTTAGCTTTTTTTTTAATTAGAGCCGATGTGTACTAACTTACAGCCGAGTGTAAATCCTGTGGGTCAAGATTTTCCGAAATGCGACCAAAATAACCCCGGGCCATCCTGTATCGATTTCGTTTAAAAGCTTATTTTGTCGATGGAATTTTGGTAAAGTGGCCGAAAATAAATTTCAACAAAACTGCTGTAGTAGTTTTTGTTTGACGGGCATACGTTACACACAGACAGGCCGACTTTTTCTAAGAGCACATGGATTCACGTCTTGGATTCAGGGGTACCCAAAACATCGAGAAATAAAATAAAATTATACTTTATCAAAGTAAACGAAGTCAACGCATAAGTAATAATTTACGCCAATCGATAGAGAAGTTTATTCTCTTTACAGATGTGCAATTTATTGTTTTTTATCTTTACACAACTTTTTTTTTGGAGAAAATTTTAAAAACGTTTACGGAATGTTATTTAAAACCCTAGAAGTCTTTGTTTCGTTTATTTGTTGAAAAGTGTTTTTTATCCGTTTCATAATGTCTTTACGCCTTGTTGGACATTCCGTAAAGACAATTTCCCGACCATTTCCTTTAACTTTTCCCTTCAAAAGAAAAAAGAAGTTGTGTAGAGATAAAAACAATTGCACATCTATAAAGAGAATAAAGTTGTCGGTGGATTGACATAATTATTTAGATATTATGGTGTCATTTAAAAAAAATCGTTAGGTGGCGCTGTCAGGGCTTTTCTGTTAACAATTAGAAACCGCCTGTTATAAGTTTTTGGCCACCCTGTATAGGTAATTAAGTTGTGGTGTCAATTTTATTGCTACTTTCAACTTTTTAAGAAACGCCGAGAGGCGTCGGGGCATTGTTCTTACTCAAGTGTGTGGGAAAGTGGATTTAAATTTCGATTATTCGCGTCAATAAATTGAGCCCATCAGATCACTTTTAAAGCTGAATATGTCCAAATTAAAAAAAATTAATTTAAAATCATGAATGACTTGAAATGTTTGACTAATGAGATGATTTTAAGATAGCAAACGAAAATCACTGAAGCAAATTTTACTTAAAATGACCCACGGTTACGAAAATTAGATTCAAGAGCATTAAGTATTTTTATGAAAGCACCAAATTTTGAAATTAATTAAAAATATTTTTTTGGAAATGTGAAATGTTTTACGAAAACATAAAATGTGAGTTAAACTTGCATAATTAAACGCACATATCATTTACAGTCTCAACTCGTAATGTTAATTAGGGTTAGTAATTAGCTTTGTTTTAATATTTATACGCAAACATTGAGATTTAATTAATTAACACCTTTAATAGATACTAAATAATGTTCTCTATATTTTTCAAACAAAACAAATCATATTAACGTTGTTGTTAATTTGTTATAAAATAAACAAGTAAATTTATATTAGCCCTTAATTAAAGCTTCCCATTAAAAAGTTCTAACTGAGAATCGTGGTTTCTTCGATGCTAAATTTTTAATATTCTTTAATAACTTGGAATCTGACATCTAAAACTTTATTAATAAAACACGATGCTTCAAAGTGAACCGTTCGCTTCCAATTAATATGCGAAATGGCATCAATTTGCGGCGTGTGCATATGTGCAATGTTCTGAAAATGTAGCTTTTCAGTTATAGAGCATTTATAGATTTAAATTAAACTGCAATGCGACAGGGTCAAGGATATTTCGGAAAAAATGGGCAACCGAAGTGAAATAAAGCAAGTTTTATTTGCGTATTCATTCAATACCATCAATTTTGTAATGAAATACTTTTTTTAATTATATCATGTAGGACTTTTCTAAAGGAAGGATTTATAACGGCGTATTTATATTGACTTTCAGTTTTTTCATCGGTAATTGAAAACTGTACGTCGAGGTTATTTCAACTTTTCTATTTACTTTGCGGCTTAGTGCGGCATTTTTTGCAATTTTTTATTAAATATGGGCCTCTCGTTTTTTTAATAAATCCTGGAAGTGTATAAAAATTGAGGCTTTTCGTTATATGCCACAGTTGTCTTCTCTTTCTGATTGAAAACTGGTTGTTTCGAAAAAATAAATTCCGACAACTCAACTAATACGTCAAATATCATGAAGTGTTTATTTCTCCACAAATACTTTCCTTCGTCCTGTACTAAGTAGGTAGGAAAAGGTTTTGGGGAAGGGTGTTGTTGGTGAAAATTTCTTTCGTGCCCGTGCGCCTTTTCTTTCAAAGGATTATTAATTTGCTACGTGTAATCTAGTTTAATTATGCTAGAATTAAACTTTATTTTTACAAATTTAATAAATAGGAATTTTTATAATAAGCCGTTTAGAAGCGGATTGCACCAGTTCTTATATTGATTGTTACGTTCCACAAATTGCTTTTCAAGTTTAATGCCTTCAAAGATTATATATTGTTTGACTGACAAGTAATTTATAAAATGTTCCAAGTAGAACGCGAAAAGGATCTTTATTATTTTTTTATGTGATATTTAACGTCCGCTTCAACGACACAGGCTATATACAGACGGGACCTACAACAGCTTTAGGTGGGTTCCGAAACACCTGGGACAAGACATAAATGACACAGAAATCTAGTGGTGTCAGCGAGTCTCGAACCGAGTACATTCAGACTGACCCAGGATTTTTATTGCTTCTTTTAAATGTTCGTAAAGTTGCAGAATCGAATTTTAGTCGGTCTCATTCAGAAAACTTGGTTATATGGAGCCATAGAGCAAATAAAACTGCGCTGTGGTAAAATAAACCTGGCAGACATTATTTTTAGGCAATTTAATGTATTAGGTACCTTATTTTTGTATAGAAACATTTTTATCTACAAGTTTTCAAGTTGTATGAGCAAAGAAATAAAGAAAGGACGTTTTGGGGGATTTTGGTATTCTTGTCAAAGTTGAACGTCCTCTAGCGCCTAAACCGTTTGTGCGAAGTAAAAAACCTAAGAGACATAATTTGTAGTAAATTTGATGCAGTTCATCTTTGATTAGGAGCACTTTTCTCAAAAGTTTTCGATTTGTAACCAAAAAAACGAAAAAATAACAGTTTCAGTAAACTTTAACGCGCTCTAGCACATAAACCGTTTGTGTGAAGTAAAAAACCTAAGAAACATCATTTGTAGTAAATTTCATGTAGCTCATCTATGTTTTTGAGCACTTTTCTCATAAAATGCATAGTTTTCGAGTTATAAGCAAAAAACGAAAAAATCACAGTTTTTGACAAATTATCGAATTTTTGTCAAACTTTAACCCGCTCTAGCGTCTAAACAGCCTGTGTGAAGTAAAAAACCTAAGAGACATAATTTGTAGTAAAATTGATGCAGTTGATTTTTCTATTGAAGAACTTTTCTCAAAAGTGCGCAGTTTTCGGTTTATAACCAAAACACGAAAATTTAACAGTTTGCCCAGTTGTGGAATTTTTGTCAAACTTTAACGCGCTCTAGCACCTAAACCGTTTGTGTAAAGTAAAAAACCTAAGAGACATAATTTGTAGTAAAATTGATGCAGTTGATTTTTCTATTGAAGAACTTTTCTCAAAAGTGCGCAGGTTTCGGTTTATAACCAAAACACGAAAATTTAACAGTTTGACCAGTTGTGGAATTTTTGTCAAACTTTAACGCGTTCTAGCACCTAAACCGTTTGTGTAAAGTAAAAAACCTAAGAGACATAATTTGTAGTAAAATTGATGCAGTTGATTTTTCTATTGAAGAACTTTTCTCAAAAGTGCGCAGTTTTCGGTTTATAACCAAAACACGAAAATTTAACAGTTTGACCAGTTGTGGAATTTTTGTCAAACTTTAACGCGCTCTAGCACTTAAACCGTTTGTGTAAAGTAAAAAACCTAAGAGACATCATTTGTAGTAAAATTGATGCAGTTGATTTTTCTTTTGAAGAACTTTTCTCAAAAGTGCGCAGTTTTCGATTTATAACCAAAACACGAAAAATTAACAGTGTGTCTAGTTTTGGTATTTTTGTCAAACTTTAACGCGCTCTAGTGTCTAAACCGCCCGTGCGAAGTAAAAACTCAAGAGACATAATTTACAGGAAATTTGATACACTTGATTTTTGTATTATAGAGCTTTTCTCAAAAGTGCGAAGTTTTCGATTTGTAACCAAAGAAACGAAATAATAACAGTTTTAGTCCACTTTTGGAATTTTTGTCAAATTTTAAGGCGCTTTAGCGCCTAAACTACCTATTTGAAGTAAAAAACCTAAGACACATAATTTGTAGGAAATTTGATGTGGTTTATTGTTTTATTTTTCAAAAATGCGTGGTTTTTGTTTTATATACAAAAAGCGAAAAAATAACAGTTTTGGAATTTATGTAAACTTTAACGCGCTCTAGCGCGCAACCGGCTCCTGTGTAATAAAAACTCAAGAAACATAATTTGTAGGAAATTTGATGTAGTTGATTCCTATATTGGAGCACTTTTCTCAAAAGTACGTAGTTTTCGCTTTATATGCCAAAAGCGAAGAAATAACAGTTTTGTCTAATTTTGGAATTTTTGTCAAACTTTAATGCGCTCGTGTCCAACTCCCAAGGAAGATGAACATGAAATTTGATGTAGTTTATATTTGGATAACAGAACTTTTCTGAAAAGGGCGTAGTTTTCAAGATATAAGTAAAAAAGTAACAGTTTTTTGCAGTTTTCTCAGAGCTCAGTTCTATTTACTCAATGATGGAGCTTAAACTATACAGATACGGCAGCTGGGCAACTTGGAAATGTGTACCTAATCATCTAATCCCATGATGGTAAACTGGATTACTTTGAAAATTATAAGATGAAACTCAACGTCGAATTAATAATTAATTACTAAGTTTTAATGGAGTCGTATTTATTCTAACAGTTATCAAACATAATTATTAAACGTAATTGTGTTTTGCTTGTACCCCTTTCAGAAAGGTAAACCAAGTTAGTACTTTAGATTGGAAAACAGTGTAATGTACGAAGAGTTTTAATAAAATTCAAGAAAGCGATAGAAACTGGCAAACAATTCGTTTTTGTGTGCACCGAATTTTTCTATAATAAACCGTAGTAGGAGCCATGATTGCAACGAGGACCTTTTTAGTTTTTTTTAAATAATTTTTGAATGTTATTAGTTTTGTCCGCCCCTTCTGCTTCTGCATTACCTGTGAATCGATAGTTTTTTCAAGCGCACTGCATGTGCTCCAAAAAGCAATTAAAAGTAGCTTCTGGTGTTCATTAAGTCGGGTAATTGACTTTATGTACACTTCTATTATTAATTAATACTAGATAAAGTGTTAGGTAGTTGTCAATTATAGTTTCTATTTAGTCGGTAATTTCGGAACAAGTATTTGGTTATATTGGCAATAATAGTAGATAATCGATAGAACGACTGCATTTTGTTGGGTTATTGTAGTAGCTCTAGCTTATATTGAACCAGTTAACTAATAGAGCCCGATGTAATATTAAATTACTCAATTAAAATTGAGTGGATTATTTAATTACTATGTACCTATTATTTGTGGAACTTAAAATTTAAACATTTAAAAAACCTCTTTATGTATAAATAAATAAATCTCGTGGAAGTTCACAACCCATTTAATTTATTTATGATGAAAAGTATCCATTTCAAAAACTTCTGGCTTTTGTCAATTTGTCATTCCTGTCTGTCGCCTCATACTTTTTGTCGTCTGACTATACGCACTATAACTTTTATTCTACAACTTTTCAGAGAGTACACCTTGGCAAGAATATCTCGGCTGGCTAAGTAATAAAAATTGATCCCGCATTTTAATGCGCGTGGAATCGATGGTAGTTTAGATGCGTGTTGTGCACTAACGGCGATAATATGTTGTGACAACTTACTACTATTCGTTTATCGTACAACTTCCGCGGTCGGAAAACGATGGCAAAACAATTATAACTTGTTTAATCCTTCAATGCCCTTTCGTGTAGTTTTCAGTTACTTTACAGGTCCCAATATAGCGTTTACTGCTTAAATTGATCCAATAAAACAAACTTTTATTTCGGCGTCCCGAGTATCGAATTTAAAGTTTGTTTTTTGGTAAAAGACCACTTCCGCAGAAGAAAATTTCTTTTTGAAGTTTTACCAAACATTTTTTCTCTTTAATTGAATTCGATTTAAACTCTCTGGTATATCTTGAGCAAACTTTTAATCAATTAAAAAAAAATTTCATTTAATATTTTTAATGGAATTTTGAAAATAATCCTGTTAGACCTTCTTGATGATGTATATTCAAGAGCACATTGTTTACAAAGTAATATGTACGTGCAAAGCTTTCAGGTTTAAACTTATAAACTACATGTAAAATTACCTACCCATTATAATACGTACTTGAGCTTTTCAGACTTTATTTTCTTCATTCTCATTTTTAAATTTAGAATTTCTAATTAAAATTTTAATTGCTACGAGTTGATTTTTGATATTGACAATCAAAAACTTTTGATTAGTTTAACGTTTCGTTGCAAAAACCGAATTGTTGAGTAGTCTTGAGTCTTGAGATAAAGGAAGGAATTTAAAAGTTATACATACCTAGTGTATAACTGCCCCGTTAGTTCCATCGACGGAGCATTGAGTGTTTTTAACAAATTTTCAATTTGTAACGTTGTGTTTAAAATTGTTTTTAATTTTATACGCATTTTAGCAAATCATAATGAAAAGAACCCACCCGGGATTATCTTGGATTTACATTTTACCCCTTTTCTTTGTTAAGGAATCTTGTTGGATTAAGAGATTTTATTTAGAATTTCTATAAAACGTATTGATTTTAAATTCGCAATTTCAGGAGATTTTTGTTACCTTTAAATTTAATTTATTCGATGTATTGTGAGAGTTATTTTCAAAAGTATGCATGACGCTATAATATAAAAGGAAACTTATTGAATTTATAAATCCTCGTTGGTTGTGTTGTATCTCAATCTCACGTATTTGCATGTGTTACATGTGGCTTTACTTTAAAAATCCAGGTACCCAACACGAAAATAGACCCAGTGAAGAAAATTCGCAGTAAAGCTCGTACGATACGCTCTTGGTCCGATACTTATATCTATACTATTGCTCTATTAGTACGGGAGGCAGCGAACACTTTTACTAAGCCATAATGTACAAAATTTTTGACTATGCAGGATGAGAAACATTGGAAATGAGTAATAAAATCGACGGGGCGGCTCGAGAAGGGTGGTGCTGGAGAAGGTGCTCTTTTTTCGCTTATAACTCGAAAACTACACACTTCATGAGAAAAGTGCATTTAAATCAAAATAAATTACATTAAATTTTCTATAAATGATGTCTCTTATGTTTTGTCTTTCATACAACCGGTTTAGGCGCTAGAGCGCGTTAAAGTTTGACAAAAATCTCAAAATTTGCCAAAAAACAATTATTTTTTAGATCTTTTCTTATAAATCGAAACCTACGCACAAAAATCAGCTAGAACAAATTTTCTACAAATTAGGTCTCTTTTTTTCTCAGGTGGAGGCGCGCGTTAAAGTTCACAAAACGTCCAAAATCGGCCAAAATCTTGTTTTATTGCTCATAACTCTAAAACTACGCACTTTTGGAGAAAATAGTTTCTCTACAAAAATAAGATACATTCAATTTCCTACAAATTATGCCTCTTAAATTTATTTCGTCAAACAAACAGTTAAGTTGGTAGAGCGCGTTGAAGTTTAGGATATATCAGACATGGCGTGTCCGGGAGACTAAATGTCGAAAAAATACAAAAATACAAATTTTCTCAGTTTGACCGATGCAGGCTGAACGAACATTGCAAATGAGTAAAACAACCGGCCGTCTGCCTCGTAAAAGTGACAGCATTAACTTAGGGGCGGCTCGAGAAGGGTGAATTTTTGCTATTTTTCAGGTTTTCTCTTATAACTTCAAAACTGCACACTTTTTGAGAAAAGTGCTTCTACGTAAAAGTAAACTAAATAATATTTCCTACCAACTATATCCGAGAGGTTTTTTCCTCAGACGAGCGGCTCGAGTGCGTTAAAGGTTGACAAAAATTCCAAAATACTGTTTTTTTGTTTGCCGCTTATAACTCGAAAACTACGCACTTTTAGAGAAAATTGCTTCTATACAAAAATAAAGCACATTCAATTTCCTACTAATTATCTCTCTTCGATTTTTTCGTCTAAAAAACGGCTTAGGTGCTAGAGCGTGTTGAAGTATGAAGGGTGGTTTTGGGGGTAGAACTAATCCATCTAATCTAGGATCTAGGGTACCTACATAAAAAATTAATATACCAAAAAATTGCATTTTTTGTGTAGACTGTTTTAAGTGCGTGCCGCCCCTGGTGGTAAACGCCTTTGAAGTTTGATGGACGGTTTTCGCAGAGCGCGCGAGCGAGAGACGATATTACGCGGAAGTGCTCGAGAAGATTGGATTTAAGTTCTTTTATAGGTTTTTCGCTTATAACTTGAAAACTACGCCTTTTATGAAAAAAGTTCTTTTATACAAAAATAAAGTACATTAAATTTTCTCCAAATTATATATCCTAAGTTTTTTTCTCCAGGTGAACGATTCGGCTTCCCTAAACTCGAAAACTACGCACTTCTAGAGAAAACTGTTCCTATACAAAAATAAACTGCATTCAATTTCTTATAAGTCATGTCTCTGAAATTTTGACTGACTATACCGACTCGAGTTCGACTACGTTCAAAAGATCATGAAGAGCTATCGGAGCACCGTTGATATTAATGTATACTGTAGGAATACCTCCTACCACTGCCCAATCTGTTGTGTTTAGTCAAGGGCTTGACAAAATTTAAGAGCTGTGTATTTTGACCAATGTCTGAACGTCGGATTCGATGCCCTATTATTCTCTGTGATCTTCCTGAAACGCTTTCAGGCATAGTTGGTAATACATAGAGCGTTAAAATTTAATAAACTTGAGAATGCTTAGGAGTGGTTATACATCGACTATGTAATTAAACAACGATAATAGTACAAAGCTAATATTTACACTAATTCGCAATTTGCTTCTATCTCTGTACACATGTTTCGTATCGTAAACCGAATATAAAGCATTTTTATGGATCGGCGGCACAAGGGCAATTATACAACATTTAGTTTGCGCGATGTGCAAAAGCTCTAGAATTTTTGATTGGCCGTAAACGACTTTTGAATAATCGTTCGTTTTTGTAATATTGGCGTTTCCAAAAATAGAGCGTCTATTTGCAGACAATTAAATGTGCCGAAAGTAAAGTTTCTGCAAGGTTGCGAACCTTAATGGATTTGGTAGGAAGTTTGGGTTTCCTCTGTAAGCGCTTATCCTTTATTATACTTCGCATACGTTGTACGCTTTTAAGGTGTGCAATAAGTGAAAAATTTTTCCGCTACAACAGATTCTACCAGAGATTCGAAATTAAAATTTTCGCGATAACATCTTGTTCTTGTTTACACGTTATTTTTAGACGCGTTGGTAACATTTTTGTATTACTATACGAATTTGTTGTGTGGATACTGGATACTAGATACATAAAGCTCAACTCGAGCTTAAATATGATGGAATTTAAAATTTTATTATTCGTTGCATTTTACGTCATCTAATCTTCGGCTTTAGGGGTATTTCAACTTCAAAATTGGATATGTAAATCATTTTTATATTCATATAGCGTCTTGGGAATTTAAACATTTTTAAAAGTTACCGTATATGTGCCGTGTATGAGCACGAAGTAGTATTTTATTATTATGGCTCAACAAGTAAACCGAAACGATGATGGTTCAAGTAATGATGTTACCGCACTCTTATCCTTTTATCCTTCTGTGGAAAATCCACGAACGAGAATAGCGCCACGAGAATCCCTCGACTAGAAGTTAGGACGTTACCCTTAACCACACCCTCGTCTGAAACATTGCGGAACGACCTTAGCATACACCCTTTGTTCATTACCACCAAGATCAATAATATGTGGACGAAAACTGCATACGAAATTACTTCCGTTTTTATCTTCAAATGATGTTTTTTCCAAACTTTCTCAAGCAATTTCAACTTTAATAGTTTACGTAACGTCTCTTTCGAGGTGAACTGAATGTTTATTTATTAAATTTAGCATCAGATAGTG
This sequence comes from Malthinus flaveolus, assembly GCA_950108345.1. Taxonomy (NCBI): domain Eukaryota; kingdom Metazoa; phylum Arthropoda; class Insecta; order Coleoptera; family Cantharidae; genus Malthinus; species Malthinus flaveolus. The sequence continues at coordinate 18,912,598 of OX467287.1, read as the reverse complement.
GTATTTATTTCCAACGATCTATCTATTAGTGTTTAATTGAGAATCACTTTGACAGTTTCAATACAAGTAGGACGAGTTTAATTTATTACCGAATATAATTGTCTTTCTCTTAGTTGATTGAACGACTAAAGCTCGAGCTCCAAGCTGTTTCCTCTAGCTATTAGCCTTCGACTATTTGTTGAAATTTATAAATTCCAAACCCTTTTATACTTAATTCAGAAATATTATTTCAGTTAAGCAAAATTGATGCGTAAATATAACCAAAATTTAAATGTTTTTTCCAACGAAATAAATGCTAAGTGATGATACCCTTAGGGAAATCGGTTGCCGAAATGTACAAAATCGATAGTAATTACAGTCGAAGAGCTAGCAAACATACCATTACTTGATATTATTCTTTATTTTTATTTAAAAATATTTTTCATAGGCAATATAAAATCGCTCGTGTGCGGAGTTGCCTAAAAATGTCGTCAAATTTCGTGACTTCTTCTAAAATGAAATTATAATGAAAAAAGGGGGGGGGAGTAATGGAACGTTCTGTCGAAACATAATTTGGGCAGACGGGCGCGTTTGCGCGCCAGACGCAGTTAAAGATTCTCATTTCATCTCAGTTTAGCGCGTAAGCGGTAACTCAATAGAGCGAGATGTCTACAGCGGGCAGCGCGTGAGCTGGTTGATAGGCAACTTGAAAATGATATAAAACCGTACCGTACTGTATTTTTGACAATACAGTACCTACATACAATACTGTCCCTCCTAAGTGGTAGCATTAACTTGGCCGAGGTTCGAGAAGGGTGAGATTTTCAGTTATTCGCTTATAACTTGAAAACTAGACCTTTTTTGAGAAAAGTGCTTTTATATCAACATCAACTCTACATAAAACTTCTTACAAATTATATTCGTGAGGTTTTCTTCAGACAAACGGTTAAAGATTGACAAAAATAACAAAATTGGACAAAAACTTTTCTTTTTTCGTTTTTTGCTGATATATCGAAAACTACGTACTTTTGAGAAAAGTGCCTGAATATAAAAATCAACTGTATCGAATTTCCTACAAATTATGTTTTTACGGGTTTTTACTTCATACAATCGGTTTTGGCGATAGAGCCCGTTCAAGTTTGAAACAAATTCGACTTTGACAAAAACTGTTATTTTTTTGTGTTTGGCTTATAACTCGAAAACTACACATTTTATGAGAAAAGTGCTCCTCTACAAAAATGTAGTACATTAAATTTTCGACAAATTATGTTTTTTAAGTTTTGTCGTTCGCACAACCGGTTTAGGCACTAGAGCGCGTTAAAGTTTCACAAAAATTCTAAAATCTCCAAAAAACAGTTACTTTTTAGTTCTTTGTTTGTCAATCGAAAACTACGCATTTTTGGGAAAGTGCACCAATACAAAAATCAACTGCATCAAATTTCCGACAAACTGTGTTTCTAGGGTTTTTACTTCACGCAAGCGGTTCAGGCGCTAGACGCGTGAAAATTCGACAAAAATTCCAAAATTCTCCTCAAAAACAGTTACTTTTTAGTTCTTGGCTTATAAATAAAAAACTACACACTTTATGAGAAAAGTGCTTCTATACTAAAATGAACTACACAAAATTTTCTACAAATTATGTCTCTTAAGGTTTGTCTTTCACACAACCAGTTTAGGCGCTAGAGCGCGTTGAAGTTTTAGAAAAATTTCAAAATTGGACAAAAACTGTTTATTTTTCATGATTTGCTTAAAAATCGAAAACTACCTACTTTTGAGAAAAGTGGCCCTATACAAAAATAAACTGCATTAAATTTTCTACAAATTACATCTTTTATGATTTTTCTTTAAGCGAACGGTTTAGGCACTAGAGCGCTCTGAAGTTGAAAAATTCCAAACCCTGTCACAAAACTGATTTTTCTTTGTTTAGACTAAGAATTAGGTGGCGCTCATTTGAGCTGCTTTATAGGTTTGATCGCGTGTTCATTTTTTTTAAGTTATCTGCAATTTTTATCTATCCAATCCGTATTAGAAACACATCAAGGATTTAAAGAAATTCGATTTGCTCTACGCGTGGGTTTTTAAGTGCACGAATAAATATGATTAAAATGTACTTAAATTGCTACAACTGTCCATTTGCATAATTAAATTGTGTCTAATGCCACGGCTTTAGTTGTAATTATACGTATGTAAATTAAAAATATTCAGTAATTACCCCACACTGTACTGTACGTGTTATTTACCTTAATTTAATAACTCGTTCAAATTACCTAGGCCCTTGGCGACAAAAAGCTTAACATTTCACTTGTACAATAAATAGATGGGTTAAATTTGAATTAATTGTGGAACTGGAACTGTAGTTTCCTTGTAAGGTAGGGTTTGTGTAAAGTAAATGTCTGTCGACTAAGCTTCCCAGTCTATTATTTAAAACGATGCGTAATATAGAACGCCATTACAATAGATTTGAGTTTGACAATTGCACGGGAAAATTTTAAACGACAAATATTTTAAAGAAAGTATGTAATTTATACCTAATATGGTTATTCGCCAATGCATACAAAGTCTAATGGCGTTTGTTAGGGGACAGTATTAAAAAATTGTAGAGTGGCCATCCAGCCTTTTCAAAATTCGGCGTTTTAATTGGTAAATATTTTCTTCTTTCGGCAGAAAATACACCTACTAATCAACTTCAACTAAATAAAGAGATTAAAAGACACTCTTCTAATTAAAAATATTTCCAAAATGCGGATTTATTATACGTATACAATCAGTACGTTTTCTCTTCACTAATAGGGATTATCCGGAATTGAAACGGCGAAAAAGTTTTTTCATTGCCCAACCTTATTAATTATTTAAGTTGTAATTACTTTTTTGGAATATTAAGTTACATGTCAGGCGGTCATTGTCCATACCGGAGAGTGTGCCACCGAGGCGCGTTAACACGACGCTTGAAGGGTGCGATCTCGCAAAAGTTTGCATCGGACCGATGTCGAACCAAAATGACACGCAAGAACGAAAACTAATTTTTTAGTTTGGCTTCAAAATAGACGCTCGTTGGGCTCGTAAAAATCGCGTAATTTACGCAGAATAATCGTCGTTTCAGTGGGGCCTTAATTGGTCGCTCGCACACTTGTCGCTTATACGACTCTGGCGCTTTTTCATATCGCTTTATTTAGTAATTAATCTATAAAAAAAACCGGCTAAAAGCAATACGAGCTTTCATTAAAAAATTTATTAGCGTTGCAATCAAGTGGAAAGATAATTAAAAATGTCTTGGGCGTTGAGTTGGATCATATTAATAATAATTACAAAAGTTTATTTTGTTCGTATTGTATCTTTAATAATATTTACTTTAATAATTAAACACTTTGTTTTAGTTGCTCGTAACTTTTTTCATGACAAACATGGTGTTAATTTAACTTTTTAGTATAATAGTAACTTCTCTAATTAAAATTTTGTTTATCATGCCTTCTAATTAAATTAAGTACTTAATTTAATAAATAGCAGATACTTTATTTTAATTTAGATTCTCTTAATACAATTTTCCGCACTTTCGTGCTTTGTGATAATATTGATAGAAGTGTCTCGCTGTCTCGTGCCTCGTGATTACAGATGAGCAAATACGGTGGAAATTGTAAATTATTCGAGTGCGTCGCTTTATAGGTAAAAATGTGTCGCCAACATCGAACCAATACATTAACGACCTGTTGAAATCGCCGATTTGATTGGCTTACATTAGTGTCAAAGCGAAAAATTTAAATTGCGGAGGGTGGTTTTGGATGAGACGACTGATTGCAATATTACACGTTTGAAATATTTTCGCTCTCGTTTTCCTTTTACAGAAAAGTATCGTCATAACATTTTTAAAGCTTTAAATTTCCTTTAATTTGATTTACTTTTTAATACTCCACGGCCGAGCTAAAGGGTTTTAGAAGTGAGGTCCTTGCTCGCGCTATTTTTTCCTCTCATTTTAGTGGAGTACTGCGCGCAAATCTTATTATTTCTGTACCAATTAATAGTAAGAGACGACGGTACAAAAGAAAACGAATTTTCAACAAATAATTATTTTAGACAGTCAAACCAACGTTTATGTATACAAACGACTTAAAGGGGAAAAATGGCCGTTACAATGATATAGAGAGGCTATAAAATTGCAATATCTATTAATTTGCCCGCATCACTGGTATTTTCTGAAGACTTAAATTTAGTTTAAATGCGCGTTTTAAGATGAGATATAAAGTAAACTATTAAATAATAGACTAAAGCCAAGTGAGCCCTACAACAGGAGATGTTATGGAGCCGAAGCTATTTCAAATCGTAAACAGTTGGCTTTGGCTTTGAAGTAAAAGTGTGGCTTCTGATTTCTGTATTATATTACAATAGATGACACGAACAATGAAATACCGCGTCAATGTGTGTGAAAGACGACTAAATAAATGTATAGCAAAGTTCGCCATGAATTCGTGTTGTTTTGTACCTCAAGGGGTTTGTTTCAGGTTCGAATTTTCACGTCAACTTCGGTATTTATATTACAGTATTCGGGAAAATTACAACGTGATGGAGTAATAAATTACAAGCTTTTCTTCTTTAATTGCCCGAAATGAAATTCGACTATTTTCGTTTTTTTCACTAACGTAAACTAAAAAGTAGGTAGGTACTCTTTCTTTGATGATCAGAATTTAATTAAGCCGTTGCTTGACCCAAGGTTTTATCGCTTAATTAAATGTTTTTGTCTTTGAATCAATTATTGACCAATAAAGCAATGAGAAGGTCGTGCTGCAGACGATCCTAAAGGATTATTTATTTTAACATGTAAAGGTAAAGTTGCAACTACTGGCTCATTTATTTTGTAACGAGCCAGAAGCTGGTCGCTTCGACTGATGTCGACTGATGAACGACTGATGTTGCTATAACAGAATCGACTATATCAAAAATAAAGCTCTATAGCTTTGCCTATAAATTCCTGTTTTTAAATTTTTATTATAATAATTATTTCCAAAGTTATAATAAAATAAGTAGAAAAAGGAACAATCGTTATACTGGCCGCCATTTTGAATTAAAAAAATTTGAAAATGTACTTTTTTAATTAGGACCGATGTGTAGGTACTAACTTATAGCCGAGTATAAAGACTGTGAGTCAAGATTTTCCGCAATGTGACCAAAATAACCCCCTTATTTTGGGCCAGCCTGTATCGATTTATTGAATATATGATGTAAACCAACCCTAAATTAATCACATAGTAGTGCGAAAAACGTTTTTAGGAGAAAAATATCGAACACCCTAACGCCTCGGGAATCGAACCCGAGCATGCAATATCCGGTCGCATCTTTGAACCAACGTACGCCAAGGCGGGCGGCTATTTATCTCCCAAATTATGAACTTCTCGATCTAAACTTTAGAACAACGAGAACGCGGGTATTTAATTACAAGTTAAATTAGATGTTAAACAGCTACTATTTATATAATTACATTTTATGCATGTACGCAGCGTAATTTATACGTGAATTTTAATATTTTTTCAAATATATACACTAGGGTATAAATAATTAATTGAATATATGATGTAAACCAACCCTAAATTAATCACATAGTAGTGCGAAAAACGTTTTTAGGAGAAAAATATTGAACACCCTAACGCCTCGGGAGTCGAACCCGAGCATGCAATATAAATTGCGTATAAATTACGCTACGTACATGCATAAAATGTAATTATATAAATAGTAGCTGTTTAACATCTAATTTAATTTGTAATTAAATACCCGCGTTCTCGTTGTTCTAAAGTTTAGATCGAGAAGTTCATAATTTGGGAGATAAATAGCCGCCCGCCTTGGCGTACGTTGGTTCAAAGATGCGACCGGATATTGCATGCTTGGGTTCGATTCCCGAGGCGTTAGGGTGTTCAATATTTTTCTCCTAAAAACGTTTTTCGCACTACTATGTGATTAATTTAGGGTTGGTTTACATCATATATTCAATTAATTATTTATACCCTAGTGTATATAATTGAAAATAGTATATTCCGATATAAGGTTGGTAACTGCACTATAACAAAATCGAGAAAAAGTTTGAAAAAGCGAGACGAAGTCGAGATTTTTCAATTTTCGAGATTTTGTTATTATAGCACTAACAACCGTATATCGTATTCTATTTTTCGCCCAATCAAAATATAATAGACAGACTTTTTTTTAAATTTTAAATTAATTTTTGCAAATGTCAAAAATTTAAATGTTTACAAAATAGTGATTTTGCAAGGAATGCCAACTTTACTTACCGCACGGAGTTAGGTTATAACCTTATAACAGCATTGTTTACTGGTCTCTATGGAAACTATGAAGGTGTTGTAAATTTGATTTACACAGTCTATCAACAAGGCCTGTAAGTACGTTAAAAAACACGATCGGGCGAAAAATATTAAAATTCACGTATAAATGTATCGATTTAGTTTAAAAGCACCTACTGGTGGATTTTGGAAAATAAATTAAGGCGCTGTATAGAAAAAAAAGCATAGGCAAATTAGAAATCTTAACGGGATCGTTGGTACCAGCAAAGTGCATAAGTGTAAGCTCAGAACCTGTTGTAAGAGGGTAGATTACACCTAATTAGGGCGTTTCGTATTTAATTGCTGAAAATGATACTTCAAATTCTAAAAAAATAGTACATTCGGATTCTCTTGTGTTGTATGTAGTAACATGGATTTGATTGATTGAAAAAAATTGCTAATGAAGAGATCCACTCGTATAATGCGAGTTCCTAGCGCCTGCTGGGGGTATCTTCTTCCAGAACTGTTGTAGTGGGCGTACATCTCAAAAACCGTACATGTAATTGATTTGAATTTTTTTTACATGAGTAAACATACGTTTAGGAACGCACTGAAAAGCGTAATTCGTTAATTTGTTTTCGTGCCGAAATAAGCGAGCTTCGGGGTTTGTAACACCATACCATACACCAAACGTTCGGACTGGAGGGCTAAATGATCAATGTTTGGGTTGAATAATGACGCAATATAAAGTTGTTTTTCTAAATAGATTGTAAATAAATATTTACGCACATTTTGTTGTTGTTGTAAAAAGGTTTAATTTTTCCTATAATAATTTCCAAATCTTAGCTAATGTTGAAATTTATATAGTGAGGTTATGTACGACGTCGTTTGATACTAAAGTAGCTTTTTAATAACGGAATTCGTTTTATTTAAATCGAATAAAATATCGGAATATAGACAGTTAACATCAGGTAAAACGGAAATCAGAAATAAACTTCGGGAAAATCCTCGAGCAATAAAAGGAGGAACTCGAAATAAAGCTCTAAGTAAATCGCAACATTATTTTCCAAATTGAATTTTAGTTTCTTTTTTGTTTGTGTGTAACGAATCTTTCGCAAACAGAAAACAATAAATCCGAGAGATGCTTGACCGGTATCAATTTCAAATTGAGGTGCTTGACTTGCGGGTGAATTACGTCTAATTGATGATTGCGTTCGGGTGGATGATTTAACGCTATTTATGTCTTCCTCTTCCCACGTCAATATTTTTGGGGGTTGTTTATATTTATACGTGCACATTTTAAAGTTCACATATTGCTCGCACAAATACAGCAAGAATTAGCAAAGTGGCAATATCGAGATGCTTTTAAGGAAAGTTTAAGTTATTCAATTTCAATTTATTTTTTCCAATCTCATTTTATCGTTATTGCTGTGCGAAAGCACTTACTTACTTACTTATCACTAAATTCTACATAATAAGACTAAAACTTTGGATTCATACAATCGAAAAGATAACAAAAAGCAAGAGTCCTAGTATTGATCCCTGCGGCACTCCTAGATGCGAAAAGTTTTTAGACAAACAAAAACTAACTAATAAGTAGCCGTTAAAGTAAAAATTAATTCTTCTCGATAAATTTTTACCTTTAACGGCACGACGTGGGTAATTATTATGAAACAAGAGACGAAAAAGTACAAAGTGCTTCAAGATTTAATAATTCTTGTAGCTACGTGTACTAAACTTAAGATTACAGATGTAAATTATGTCAGATCTAATTAGGAAAACGGATAATATGAAAGGTTTATCTAAATTACAAGAGCGTCTTTTGGCACAACATGTTTGAGCTTAAAATGTTTGCTTAGTTTTGTGTTTAATCGGCGATTACGTTTTAAGTTTTATTTTAACGTTTAATAGTTTATTCTCGCGTAGACAGACTTTATATATATCGTGTTAACTTACGCGGAGGCGAAAACCTCCAAGCTTAAACCCATCTGAGCTTTTGGATCCTTGTCGCGTCATATTACTACTAATAGGGTAGTATGAACGCGCATCAAATTTGATTAACTTTGATTAATGATCTTAAAAATGTAATTTATGATTACTATGTAACCACGTAGAAGATTTTTTTCGTGAGGAAAATTTACATATAGACTGACTTTTTTGTATAAAAATGTATATTTCTTTCATTTTCATGAAAAGAAAATAATTCTATTCTTCTATTCATTCTATAGTGTATTTTTTAAACAAGTATTTTATTGCGAGGCGAGCTTCAGAATTTAAATTTATTCGCAATTGCTGGGGAAAACTAAAACAATACTATTGTTCCGTATTATTTTGTTAGAAAAGCGCTCCAGTATCACTCGCTGTGCTTTACGCCGTCATAAGAGACTTGCGCAGAAAAATGTTCATTAAATTTCCAACAAATTATGTCTCCCGGGTTTTTTGCCATCAGGCGAACGGTTTAGGTTAGATACTGTCTAGTAGACAGTAGAGTCATTTGAAGTTTAGTGTAGAAGAACCGCGTCAAAGGCTTCTGGAATTTTTCTCAAACTTTAATGCGTTCTAGCGCCTAAACCGTTGGTCTGAAGGAAAAACCTTTCAAATATAATATGTAGGGAATTTAATGTACTTCATTTTTATATAGGAACACTTTTCTCTAAAAGCGCGTACTTGCCGAGTTATCAGCGATAAACTAGAAAAATCATTTTTTGCCGATTTTGGAATTTTTGTCAAACTTTAACGCGTTCTCGCCACTAAACCGTTCGTCTGAAGAAAAAATCTTCCAAATATAATATGTAGGGAATTTAATGTACTTTATTTTTATATAGGAACACTTTTCTTTAAAAGCGCGTACTTGTCGAGTTATAAGCGATAAACTAGAAAAATCATTTTTTTGCCGATTTTGAAATTTTTGTCAAACTTTAACGCGTTCTCGTCACTAAACCGTTCGCCTGAAGAAAAAACCTTCCAAATATAATATGTAGGGAATTTAATGTACTTCATTTTTATATAGGAACACTTTTCTCTAAAAGTGCGTACTTGCCGAGTTATCAGCGATAAACTAGAAAAATCATTTTTTGCCGATTTTGGAATTTTTGTCAAACTTTAACGCGTTCTCGCCACTAAACCGTTCGTCTGAAGAAAAAACCTTCCAAATATAATATGTAGGGAATTTAATGTACTTCATTTTTATATAGGAACACTTTTCTCTAAAAGCGCGTACTTGCCGAGTTATCAGCGATAAACTAGAAAAATCATTTTTTGCCGATTTTGGAATTTTTGTCAAACTTTAACGCGTTCTCGCCACTAAACCGTTCGTCTGAAGAAAAAACCTTCCAAATATAATATGTAGGGAATTTAATGTACTTTATTTTTATATAGGAACACTTTTCTTTAAAAGCGCGTACTTGTCGAGTTATAAGCGATAAACTAGAAAAATCATTTTTTTGCCGATTTTGAAATTTTTGTCAAACTTTAACGCGTTCTCGTCACTAAACCGTTCGCCTGAAGAAAAAACCTTCCAAATATAATATGTAGAATGTAGGGAATTTAATGTATTTTATTTTTATTTAGGAACACTTTTCTCTAAAAGCGCGTAATTGTGGAGTTATAGGCGATGAACTAAAAATTATTTTTTTGTCGATTAAGGAATTTTTGTCAAACTTTAAAGTACTCTGGTGCCTAAACTGTTCGCCTAAATAAAAACCTGAGAGATATAATATGTAGGGAATTTAATGTACTTCACCTTTATATAGAAGCACATTTCTCTAAAAGTGTCTAGTTTTAAAGTAATATAAAATAAAATATAACCGAAAAACTGAAAAGGAGCAAAAACCGAGTGATTTTATATTAGCTAATGGAAAGTATTTTAAATGAAATTAATAAATCTTTGGAATAATACCAAGTATGTAGTAAAATGTTTGCTAGCTCTTGGACTAATACAGTATTTATAATTCTTTTATCGCTATCTTGCTCTGTAAATATGAAACCGTTTTTATTAGATCTCTGGGATCTTTTAGCAAATAACTCGAAAACACGTAACTTTGAAGTGTCGTGAAGTCAATAGAGGAAATGAATAAGCGAATACAACGAAAGAGCTTTAGTGAATAAGATAATTTACTATATTTAATAGTGATAACTCAACAACTGAGAATACCAATTAAATTCGCGTAAACTAAATTTGAATAGACGATACCAGCATACCAGTTCCATTTCTAAATACTTGTTCGTTAAATCTAAAGAGTAAATAATATTAGTATTGTTTTGTTACACAGTTTGGTGAGATATAACCGATCTTTACCTTCAAAGTTCGTTAATTATTATCTAGGTTTGTTGACTAAGAGCCGTTATTTTGAGTCTCGGTTAAAATTCTGGTTAACTAACCGGGTTATTAAATTAACCGGCTGGTTAGATCACAATACTTTTGATACGAGACACGTCTATTTTTAACGTTAACCGTGCCACAAAATACCGAAAACTATTGATTAACTTTAACCATTGTATCAAACTAATCTAATCGACGCTAACCGGTACTCAAAATAACGACCCTTAGTTTGTACTTTAATATTCTTGTGCGCTGTTTGCCAATTTTTTATGACGAATAACAGTTTTAAAAAGACATTAAACTAATATAGGAGATATAAGAGCGCAATAATATCCATTAAAGCATGTTAAAGGCATATTCATAAATAAGCCGTAACTGAAAACGGTATCGATTTCCTCTTCCTCTTAAATTGATTCTGAAGTTATAGTGAAGGTGATGCCGAATAGTTTTTGAAACGTGAAAATTAGAATCGATCAATAAGTTCGTTTTTTTTATTTTGTCAAAGGCGGCGTAAGCTCAAAATTTATTTAAATTATATTCTACCTCTCCTGCCGGCATTGCGTTTTTAGGGATTTTGAAAGTTGCGTTCATTTTGAATTTAAATCGCGAAAAAGTTTCGCGACTACAAATTCGAAAACTAAAATCGTCGTCAGAAAGCAATAAGGAACACTTTAACCTTTTAAAGGCTTTTTTCGACGGAATAATGTGGATGTTATTTCAGAAAACTCACTTTATTATGAGTTGATACAACAACAAGTGGGTGGGTGCGGGGAATCTTTCGAGTCTTATTTTAAATCGCAGGTGTTGGATGCCTACACAAGAAGGTATAGATGTCAAAGTTCGTATATTGGTATTTTTGACCTTACGGTAGCTGAATCGAATACGTTTCGACCGTCGACATTTCAAGTAGATTAGAAGGTAGAGGTAGTAACAACTTTTGAGCACAAGTATTCTCTACTCCACCGAGCAGCCAAGTTTTGTTCTTTTTAGTGTTGGGCTACTGTGTTTGCGGCGATATCTATAATTTTAATGCTGTTGGGAGTTAAGTATAGCCCTGGAGGAAAAGCAAAGTGCAGCAACAGGTTTCTCTACCGCAGATTTAAAAAAAGTGAAGTAAGTGTAGTTTCAGTTAGAAACTAATATAAAAGAGGTTGTACTAATGATTATACGAATGGAGAAGAGAGAGCAATAACATCGAAGTGTTTATTTTCGAAGCTTTTAAAGACTAATGACTTTGCTATTAAAGCAGAAAATTCGAAGCAAGAGCTTTCCTTTTAAAACTCATCATCGACGTCGACTAATAGGTTCTGTTAAAATCATTTTTTATTTGCTCCGCGTCGTTAATTGTATCCTTTGTTATACAAATATTTAAAAAGGCAATTATTATATTTTTAAATTACGTTATAAAGTGCTTTTTGTAATTTTCGTGGACGTTTAATCAAGTAAAAACGTCCAAATTTCCACCACCACAGTTAATTAATTGGTATCGTTAAAAAGGGGAGTCAATTTGTTGTAATAAATGGAAGGTAATTGTAATTGACGGTTTTTAACAAAATTACAGTATGAAAGTTTTTTCTCGTTTTTATTTTTCGCATTTTTAGTTTGCACAACAAAATAATATGCATATCGAATCCCAATTTAAAAATCGGGGCATTTTATTGCCAAAATCAAATATTTATTACATTTTAAGTAAACAAATTGAAAGAGCATAATAAATTTGTTCGGTTGACTTCACATGCTTTTATGTTGTCAACTAAAGATTTAGCTTTTGAAAATTTCAGACATTTAAGAGCAAAAGGGCCGAATCAATATTAAACTACTTCTGAAAATATTTTCCAACTCGACTAAAAGAAAAAGTAAAATACGTTAATGTAGTCTATTATTTACAAAAGTTCTCTCATGGCTTGTGGGAGTAGAAGGAAAGTGTACTTTTTTTTATCATTTTCCTTCTTAGCATCTACTAGACGGATTGATTGACGCAAGAACACGAGGATTTAATTTCAAAACGAAGGTTAACTAACGAACTTTTGTATTTTGCTCAAAGAGCCCTTCACATCAGCGTTGATGTGCAAAGTTTCGTCCGACCAACTCGTAATTTTAGTTTATGATTAGCCCGAAGTAAATTGGCTAATTTATTGCACCCCTATGGCCTTTTCAAAGCCTATGCGAGACTCTTTGGGATATACACCTTTCCGTTACCACATAACATGGAAATGACATATAATTGAAAACCACACAAAGCCACTAGTTTAATGGTGTATTCTGAACGTTTCTGAAAAAGACTTACCGAACCATTTTTTCAACAACTTTTTTTGAGTGAATCGTGACGAATTTGGGCTGTTCGTCCATTTGAGTGAAGAAGTTGAATGGCGTTGCCAATTTTTCTATTTGCAGCTTGCCAGGCCCGGATCCAACGACTACACTTGGTGTGTCGAGTCATCGCTAACTTATCGATCAACGGCCATCCAAACTACGTAATTTCAAAACTTGGCCAAAAGCCATTTTCACAAGAAAACTACACTTTTGCTTTTTTTACTAATTTCCAAATTTGTATTTGTACGCCCTCGTTGCGTTGTTCGTCCAATATTCTCCTTTTTTTAAAGAAAAAATAAGCATCACGTAGAAGTAAAATGTTAGACGTCTCGTCGCGTTGCTTGTAAACACTTTTTAGACTTTTACGCGCGACCTCCTGTGGAATGTGTCTTAAGGGATTGCTCATTTGACACTGATTTAGCTTAGACACAGTAAATCTTATAAGGCCGAAAGCTACGTCTTCTTGAGAACGGCGTGGCGTTGCCAAGAAAAGCAATCGATGCTTTGCGTTAAATTTTTTTTCTTCTCAGTTTTCAATTAAATCCGTAGGGGTGGATGGAGGATATCGTGTCGATTAATACCTCTCTCAATATAGAAATCGCGAGAGTATTAGATAGATTGCCACCACTTTTTATTAGTTTGTTAATGCCTTCTTTTAAACGAAGGGTTGTAAATTGATTTTAAGAGCTCTTCATTACCCCTTCAAATGAAATTTTATAGAAAATTATTGTTGGGCGTTTAATTTTATTTTTCTTGTTGTTTATTTTTGCTTTTGGTAGTTTGCGTAAAATTGAAAATTTAAATACGACCAATAAAGTCATTGTTTAGGTTATCGACTACCTTTGTGTATAAATCATGTGTACATATCGAAAGCCTAAGGGTATTAATTAGTTTCAAGGGTATTGTAAGTCCTGCTTTCAAAATGCAAATTAATTCGCTTGGCGATGCTCACGTGGAATGAATTTGTGTATAAAATTACCTTTTAATAAATTCGTTTTGTTTATTTCACAATGGCAAAGCTTCGAAACAAAACATTGAGCTTTTATTTTCTATCCATTTTTCAACATTATTGGAAAAATGACAAATTGAAGCTTCGGAATAATTTATTCAATAAATTTTACTCGATGTAGAATTGATTTTTCTTTCAATTAATTTCCTAAGCCTTTCACAATTTTACATAATTTGTCATCGAGTTATATGACGTTTTTGTTTCCAAGTCCCTAGTGGGTTGCCAACAGTTTCAATAAAAACACTTATTTGTATTCACGAAGAGCTTATTTTTGAGATTTAGATTGTTTCATAACTGTTCGCGATCGATGAGGCCTTGGAAATTTTCAAGAAAGCGATCTTGATAGTAGCGTTTCACAGTTTCACTATTCAATTAGCGAGCTTTTCTCTGCACTTTCTCATTGGGCGCGCGAACTCCATTGAAAATTTCTCTCTTTAACATTTTTCTGTTCTCAAAATTCCCTCGCGAAAGCTTCATTGCACCCTTTTTAGTTAAAATACCGTATACTTTTTTGGTTATTAATTAATGAGCGAGGGTTAAGGGCTTAATCATCAACTGCGAGTGCGAATTAAGTTCAAATTCGCAACATGGAAAACTAATTTTCACAGCTGAAGTGTGTGATGAAACTTTGCTCTTAAATACACGAAAGTGATTTTTATTATAATTAAAACGTGAAATTGTTTAACGTTAATTTTTTATCATATTAGTCTTGATCGCTTTTGGTTTTTAATTTGTTGTTCTATGAAAAAATTGAGACCCACATCGTAATTTCCCCTTTCTCGAGAAAACAGTCTTAAACTTTTTTTGTGAAAGGAAATAGGTACTTAGTACTCAATTTTTCCAATATTTATATTCGTTACTCTTAAAAAGTATTTTCGCTTAAATAAACTTTTGTCGACACTCGCGACGATAAATTCATTAAAATAGAAGTTTCGACTTATTTAAAACTTTTTTTACCATTTAAATAAAATTTTTTTATTTTTTTATTTTACAGATCTGCTTTGGATACCGTGACAAAAACGAAAGTAGCTATAAAGAAGATTTCGCCGTTCGAACATCAAACGTATTGTCAAAGGACTTTGAGGGAAATTAAAATTCTCACGAGGTTCAAACATGAAAATGTGAGTACTTATTTCTTTTTGGTTTCGTTACGCCTTTTAAGTCTTTAGTTTGAGCTCGGTTGAAGCAGTTTATTAGTTTCGTGCACTTTTCAAAAGCGAACTTCTTCAAGCGAATTCATCTAGCTACTAGTCCAAGAGCTAACAAACCTATTATACCACCGAATGAATAAATTACAAGGATTCATTAGTCTGACAAAGAAAAACAAAAAGACATAATACAAAATTTCTAGGAAATTTAATGAACTTTATTTTTTTATAGTACATAACACTTTTCTCCAAAAGTGTGTAGTTTTCAAATTTAAAGCGCTAAACTAAAAAATATAATTTTTTGGAATTTTTGGCAAGCTTTAAGGCGCTCTAGCGCCTAAACAGTTCATCTGACGAAAAAAATATAAGAGATATAATAAGTGGGAAATGTGATGTAGTTTATTTTTCTGTAGATCACTTTTCTCAAAAAGTGGGTAGTTTTCGAGTTTAAAGCGCTAAACTAAAAAATATAATTTTTTGGAATTTTTGGCAAGCTTTAAGGCGTTCTAGCGCCTAAACAGTTCATCTGACGAAAAAAATATAAGAGATAAAATAAGTGGGAAATGTGATGTAGTTTATTTTTCTGTAGAACACTTTACTCAAAAAGTGACTAGTTTTCGAGTTTGAAGCGCTAAACTAAAAAATATAATTTTTTGGAATTTTTGGCAAGCTTTAAGGCGCTCTAGCGCCTAACCAGTTCATCTGACGAAAAAAATATAAGAGATAAAATAAGTGGGAAATGTAATGTAGTTTATTTTTCTGTAGAACACTTTTCTCAAAAAGTGACTAGTTTTCGAGTTTGAAGCGCTAAACTAAAAAATATAATTTTTTGGAATTTTTGGCAAGCTTTTAGGCGCTCTAGCGCCTAAACAGTTCATCTGACGAAAAAAATATAAGAGATATAATAAGTGGGAAATGTGATGTAGTTTATTTTTCTGTAAATCACTTTTCTCAAAAAGTGGGTAGTTTTCGAGTTTAAAGCGCTAAACTAAAAAATATAATTTTTTGGAATTTTTGGCAAGTTTTAAGGCGCTCTAGCGCCTAAACAGTTTATCTGACGAAAAAAATATAAGAGATATAATAAGTGGGAAATGTGATGTAGTTTATTTTTCTTTAGATCACTTTTCTCAAAAAGTGACTAGTTTTCGAGTTTGAAGCGCTAAACTAAAAAATATAAATTTTTGCTCGATTTTGGAATTTTTTGCAAACTTTAAGGCGCTCTAGCGGCTAAACAGTTCGTCTGACGAAAAAACCTAAAATAGATAATATATAGGAAATTTAATAACCTTTATTTTTTATACTAACGCTTTTCTCAAAAAGTGTGTAGTTTTTAAGTTGTAAGCGAAAAACGCAAAAACTTACCCATCTCGAGCATCTCTCAAGTTAATGCTGCCACTTAGGAGTAGCCTTACGATATTCCACGTCAAAAATGCATTTCTACAACCTTCATTTTTTGGCCCAAAAAAATTGTAAGGGGTTAAACCTTACGATTTTTTCGAGTAAAAATTCAAGTTTAAAATTTTGCAATTTAGTCTTGCAAATACGGAAGGTTTTATAGCCTAGGCTATAGTCTTACGATATTCCTCGTCGAAAATGCATTTCTCCAACCTTCATTTTTTGGCTCAAAAAAATTGTAAGGAGTTAACCTTACGATTTTTTCGAGTAAAAATTCAAGTTTAAAATTTTGCAATTTAGTCTTGCAAATACGGAAGGTTATAGCCTAGGCTAAAACTTAAAAAGCAAATTTGCGTGAGCTTTTCGCCTGAGTGACAGCAAAGAGGAAGAGTTTGCAATTAACAAAGCCATATCTCGGGAGTATTTCACATTCGATTAGCTCGTTAACGGCGATGTTTATTAAATAATAAATAATTGATGCGGTCACAAATTGAAAAGTTGAAAATCTGTTAATTTGTGTTTTTTCGTGTGTGTGCACGAACGGTTTTGAATTCGTAGTTGAAGTTGCACGAAATTCTAATTTGAAAGGCTCGAATAAATATAACTTTTGTTGCAGATAATTGATATTCGGGACATTTTGAGAGCGGTTACTATTGACCAAATGAAGGACGTGTATATTGTTCAGTGTTTAATGGAAACGGACCTTTATAAATTGCTTAAAACTCAGGTAAGCTTTTTTACTTTTCTTTAAAAAATGCTTTAGAAAGAATCGAATACGTATTACAAAGTTTATTGAATTGAACAACTCCAAAATCATATCTGCGGTCGTTCAGTCTTGTCTTCTTTATCTATACAGCTTATATGAACAGCTAATAAAACTGACTTGTGTTTGCGACCCTGTGTGGTTTAATCGAACGCTATAAGATTTTGATGTGGGTAAACCGCGTGGTGCTTCAAGTGCTGTTTCTGAGGGACATTCAGTTCTTCATCAGAATCGGGGTAGGAACTCCAAATTCAATACGCTGTTTTCAACTTCGAGCGTAATAAATTATAATAGTTTTTTAGCTTTCTTGTGAATGATAAAAATGTTTTGAAGATAATAAAGCCACGTTTTGAAACAAAAATATATAATGACGCGTTTCGCCCTAAGGCTTCATCAGATAAAAAATAAAATATATCAAAAATTTTACAAGACACATCTCCGTTTTTTATAATAGTAAGTTTATTTTCAAAAATTTATGCTTTTCGCTAACCTAATTTTGATTTATTTCCTTTACAGATTTTTAAGCTTTATTTTTAATTTTTTGTAATTTTTTTATTTTTTATCTGATGAAGCCTTAGGGCGAAACGCGTCATTATATATTTTTGTTTCAAAACGTGGCTTTATTATCTTCAAAACATTTTTATTATTCGAGCGTAATAGTAAGCGGTTGCTTCATGTGGCGCTTTGTTAAGTTAATGCCTTGTTTCTATAATAGTTTGTTGTTTGTATTGTTTCTCGAAGAAGCCAATAAAGATCAGAGTCGAAAATGCGAATACGGGAATACGTATTCTATAACTCACACCAATATAACGTGGTTTTAAAGCAGCTCGTAATTAATGACGACGTTCCTTAATAGGAACTTAATTCAAAATTACCAAGAGCTTAGATTTCGATAACATTAAGGTTGAAGGAAATTACCATTTTGAATGTCATCGAGGTAACGTGTAAATGAATTTTGCACACTTCGGCGAATAAAAGGTAAGGTGGCGCACAAATAATATTAAGTTCAAGATTTAACCCTTGTCGTATGACTCGACTGGACATTTCCGAGCACTTGAGGAATTATTCATTAACTTAAGTGAATCGGCCTTTTAATTCGATAAATATTGGTATAGACGAAAATGATGTTATTGTTGTGTAAAAGTGAAAAGTTCAGGAAAAAAGCTTTTAGTGTTTTTTTTAAATAAAAACGGCTGATGCGGCCATATTAGCAGGACTTTTTCGTACGCGTTAAGTATACTTAAAAAATGGCACACACAATAGTATGCTCAGAAACGTTCCCCGATTTCAAAAAACTAAAATATTTGAAATAGGAAGCTAATCTCATTTCCGGTTGAACCGGAAGTCAAAAAATTAAATGTTTGGTATCCCTAGATAGATAATTTTACAATCATTCCAAGCTACTTAAAATATACTGGGTGTTGTATTTAAAATAGAAAAGTTAATCTCATTTC
Organism: Malthinus flaveolus; assembly: GCA_950108345.1. Taxonomy (NCBI): domain Eukaryota; kingdom Metazoa; phylum Arthropoda; class Insecta; order Coleoptera; family Cantharidae; genus Malthinus; species Malthinus flaveolus. The sequence goes on along the minus strand of OX467287.1, from coordinate 18,893,959 downwards.
AAATTTTGGCCTTCAAAAAATCATAGTTCCAAAACTAGAGGATAGCGAAAAATAAAACTCAGTAAGATAAATTAAGAACCTCAATATCTATAACATACCCAAAAATAGACAAAACGGCCGAAGCCGATTTTGTGTTAATCCGTTTTAAAATTTTTGTCAACTTTGGTTCTTTAGAAGTAGGCAAATTTAAAATTATTTTAAAAATCGACTCTGACAAAACTAAAGCCCTATATTTTGCCTATGTATTCCTGTTTTTAAATTTTTATTATAATAATTATCTCGAAAGTTATAATAAAAAAACTAGAAAATGAGGCCGCCATTTTGAATTTAAAAATTTGAAAATGTATTTTTTGAATTAGGGTCGATGTGTACTAACTTATAACCGAGTATAAATACTGTGTGAAATCAGTGAAATGCAAGAAAAAATTAAGATAACATTAAAAGAACAAGAACAAATCGTCTAGTCTAATCGAAATAGTGACTTCGGCTTCGAAAGCAGATTAAGTGACAATGAAAACGTTTGTACAGAATTTAAAAAGAATAACAAATAAAAAAGTTAAAGCTAAAAATAGAAAACGCGAATTTCCGTGTTTTGCAGTTTTCGCGAAAGCGCGTAAATTTATTCGAAGTATTTTTTCAGATTATTTGTCAGCACCGTATTTAGAAACTTTGCCTCATGCCGGGCAACAAATTTCAATCACCCCGTATACCGTCAGTTTCAAGTTTCTACCGTTAATAATAAATAAAGTAGTAATTAAAGCGTTTTTGAACTTTAGTTACGCATTTTAAAACTAATTAATAGCGACGATTATAAATTCATCATCCCCCCTTAATTTTCAAACGTCTTTTAGTCGACGCATAAAATTTTCTTTTAGCCTAATCTACTGGAGGAATTTATAATTTATAAAATGAGATCGAAAGCTGCTTTATTATTATTAATAAGCTTTCATTTTTATTTTTTGACTTTTTTTTTGATATAGTACGTACTATAATATATCCTTTTACATACTTTATTACCCCCCAAAAAACTACATTTTCCTTTGTTTAAAATTTTAGTTAGCTTTCTCCCGTAAAGCATCGCATATTTTCAAAATTGTTCTTATTACATAAATTTATTCGTGAAACGTGAAAATATTAAGCCTCAAAAGAATTTTCTTCAAAATGTTATTTTTTTATTTGATAAACAATTTCCATAGAAGAAAAAAAGATTATGTAATCCTCTGTTATTTTACTTTATAACATAATATTAAATGTTTACAAACGATGTAAAAAGGAGAATATAAAAAGTCGATTTTAGTCTAATTTAATTTTCGATTGTTGAGCTGTTATTATTAGCGCTCGATTGTATCTTTAAACACGCACGTTCAATAGCGTTTTTGATGAATTGGGTTATATTTGGAGAATTTAGAGCTTCTCTTCCATGTATAAATGACAATTTTGTCCTTTTTACTCGGTGGCTTTGTATTCGGAAAAAATTCGTTTGCATTTTCCGCATAATTCTACTTCGTCGTAGAAATGGGCTGTTTTTGCAAAGAAATTGTTTGTGGGAAGTATAGCAACTACTCTATCAATTTTTAACGAATAGATCAAGAGAAATGCAACGCAGTATTCCTCAGTCCAATAAATTTATTTATCGTCTTATCGCAATTTCCGTTTCGAACAAAAATATATCGAGGAAATATTGGACAAATTTGAAAAAATTGCTTAACCGTGACAGCATAAAGATGATTACCAAGCAAAGGACAAGAAAGAGTAGGCGAAGCCGACGAGAGTTTGCAATAATATAAGTTTTGGAATTTTTTTTGTTTAGAAAATGGAATAGTATATTAAAGAACCAATTTCATAAGTCACGTGTTATAGCACGACTACAAGCTTAAAATGCGACCCGCGTAGCGGGGAGCGTTTTAATGGAGGAGTGCTAGAATGAGTTTTGTTTTTTTACAATTTTTTCTATTTTGTCAAATTGTAGTTTACTACTAACTTCGAAGCCGAAAGTTATTATAGAACTCAAACAGCTATTACAGCACTTATATGGGTGCTGTAACAGCTTTCTCACAGACGCGAAATATAAAAAGTATATTTCTTTAATACACGCGACAGTAAAAGAAAAGAGTAAAGAAATTATTATTATACGTTCTATCAATTTTGCTTACGTGACAGTCGAAATTGTCTAGTCTTTGTGTAACATTACTGAAAATTGAAAAATGTTTTGTCGAGATTTTTCAGAATCTAAATTTTATGGCGAGAAAAACGTAATTTTCGAATATAAATTTTTTCTCCCTATTATTCTGTCTGTCTGAAATACGACAACTCTTGCAAACGAATAGATTTATGTTTCCATATATCGCAGGCATGGTGTGTGTTGTGTGCGAGGGTCAAGAAAAATTTATTGATGACAAACACATCGTTTGTATTTTTTTTAAATTTTATTTTAAATATGTTCAAAGCAACTCTCTTCAACAATGGTACACTTCACTATTATTTCTTTCCACTGCGTAAAAGCTCTTCGAAGTCTAATCGAGCTAAGCATAGTTTGGTCAATCAAGTGCTCGCATTGTCTGTGTGGCTTTTAGGGGGTTCATGTTAATCAAATGAATTTCGTCGCCGTCCTCTCTCTCCCCCACCCTTCTCTCTGGGTTGATTGAAGTAATTAGTTTACCTTTAGTTACGTAAAACAATTAATTAATCGTGTTTTATTTTACTTATAGACACTATTTAATAATATCTGAGGATTTTCGTTCATTATCGCTAATGAAACAAAATTAACTAAACACACACAAAGGAAAATGAATTTCGACGCTTTATTTCCTTAAAATTTAATGTTTAATGAAGATACAATTTAAATTATAAAACGTTCATTTTCTTCGTTTTATATGTTTTAACAATTTAAAAAGTTTAGCTCGAAGTCGTGGTCTATATTAATTTAATTTTAAATTTGCGTTACTTCCACTTTTAATAGGGTTAGGGCGGTGGATTGTATTGGTAGCTTTGTTGCATGGATAATTTTAAACGGAAACGGGAAATTGTGTAGTATACATATATATTTTTGGTAAATATAGTCGTTTTAAAGTGCTTTTAATTGGTTTCTGAATTTTTTATACATACTTTTATCCAGAGGAAATGACTCCACGTAGAGTTGAAACTTGTTAACGAAAAAAATGAAGGAAAGTTGGCCTGTTTGTCTTTTTAGGTGGCGAATTTCATTTATTTCGCCACTCTTAGTTTATAACAGCATTTTACGATGTTTTCTGTTTCTGGCTGTCATTATTTTTCACTTAGCGAAAGTCTACTCTACTCCATTCGAACGTTTCAGTACAAAATTGATGAGTTTCATCTTCTTTTGTTCACACTCCAGTTTTCTGTCTTAGCTACTAAAATACTTGTACTCTTTAGAAATTGTGTTTCGAGAGATAAGTAGCACATCAGACACGTATTTGGAGAATTCTCAAATAAATGCTACTCTTAGTGCTCAAATTTGGTGATCTGTCACGTCTAATAAACAAAACCACTTACCTATATTATGATAATAATAATGTGATATGTTACTCAATTTAATAACCAGTGACGTAAGACCCCAGATATAAAAATTATACTGCAAGATAACCATTTTTCCGATAGTCGTCTAAAAACAACTTTTCCAATAATTCTGACGCTCGTAGTAACACGTAAAACTTCTACCTGAAAGTTTGTGTTGACTATTTTTTAATTTGTTTGCATTTACGAGTCACTTTTTTTAATTTCTAGGTCGTCAATTTTATATACACCCGTATACGTTGAGTAGGGTCGGTTTTTAATGTGCCGACGATTTGCGTCACCGGCAAAGCGAATACGCCCGTGAAGCGGGCGTCGGAAAATTCGTGTGAAGTACTGCAGGCGCTTTCGTCCCTTGTTAATGCATTATTCCTGCACGTTCGAGTCCATTTTGATCTATTACAGTTTAAGTTTAAACACTATTGTAGTAAGCTCTTAGTTGCAGTAGGATAATGCCGAGTTGAGTTATTTGCTAATAAAGGAAAATACGTGCTTTCACAGGTGAAATAGTTCTCTGAAATGTTTATATATACTTTTGGAGTACTTTGAGTAAAGTGATATGTAAATTTTGTCATAAATTAAATATAGAAGTTGACGCGAATATCTACCTAGGCACTTAAAAAGTAACTGGATTTGTTAATGAAAAAATGCCAATAACAGCGATTTTTGATTTAAATTTAAATGTAAGTTTAATGAAATAGGCTTTTGAATTTTGATCGACTAGTGTAATATAAAAAGAATCGTATACATGTATACAAGTTAGAAAAGAATACTCAAACAAATCGTTATAGTCCGGGAGGCAGCGAGCACTTAAACTAAAAGATAAAGTATAAAATTTTTAACGATGCACGATGAAGGGTTAAAGAGCATTGCAAATGAGACCGTCGGCCACTGTTAAGTGGCAGCATTAACTTGGGGGTAGCTCAAGAAGGGGAAATTTTTGGGTTTTCGGTTTTTTGCTTATAACTCAAAAACTACTCATTTGATGAGGAAAATGCTTCTATACTAAAATAAAGTGCATCAAATTTCCTATAAATCATATATTATGAGTTTTTTTCCTCAGACAAACAGTTTAGGCGCTAGAGCGCATTAAAGTTTGACAAAAATTTCTAAATTGCCAAAAAACTGTTTTATCGGTTATACCTTGAAAACTACGCACTTTTTGAGAAAAACGATTTTATACAAAAATAAAGTACATCCAATTTCCTACAAATTATATCTCTTAGGTTTTTTTCCTCATACGAACGGTTTACACGTTAAAGCGCGTTAAAGTTTGGCAAAAATTCCAAAATTGGCGAAGGAAACTGTTTTATCGGTTATAACTTGAAAACTACGCACTTTAAAAAGAACGATTATATACAAAAATAAAGTACATCCAATTTCCTACAAATAATATCTCTTAGGTTTTTTTCCTCATACGAACGGTTTACACGTTAAAGCGCGTTAAAGTTTGGCAAAAATTCCAAAATTGGCAAAGGAAACTGTTTTATCGGTTATAACTTGAAAACTACGCACTTTTTGAGAGAAACGATTCTATACAAAACTAAGTACATCCAATTTCTTACAAGTTATATGTCTTAGGTTTTTTTCCTCATACGAACGGTTTACACGTTAGAGCGCATTAAAGTTTGACAAAAATTCCAAAATTGGCAAAGGAAACTGTTTTATCGGTTATAACTTGAAAACTACGCACTTTTTGAGAGAAACGATTCTATACAAAAATAAAGTACATCCAATTTCCTACAAATTATATCTCTTAGGTTTTTTTCCTCATACGAATGGTTTACACGCTAAAGCGCGTTAAAGTTTGGCAAAAATTCCAAAATTGGCGAAGGAAACTATTTTATCGGTTATAATTTGGAAACTCCGTACTGTTTGAGAAAAGTCTTTCTATACAAAATTAAAGTACATCCAATTTCTTACAAATTATATCTTTTAAGGTTTTTTTCTCAGACGAACGGTTTAGCCGCTAGAGCGCGTTAAAGTTTGACCAAAGATTCCAAAATTGGCGAGGAAAACTGTTTTACCGGTTTTAACTTGAAAACTACGCACTTTTTAAGAAAAGTGTTTCTATACAAAAATAAAGTGTCTACATTAAATTTTCTACAAATATTGCGAGACCTGGCACTGCAGCCCCCCCCCTCCCAATAGAACCTATCTGAGTCATATACATGAATTTCAATTTTATGGCTCTTAAGACTATTATCCTAGCTATACAATCGTTTCAAATTTCTAATTATTAAGTTTGAGCTGTGAAAGTAGTCCACAGATGGACCGACAGACGGAAAATTGCCAACAACTAGCGAAAACTTTTAAAGGGATGACTTATACAAGAATAGAATTTCAAATTTTTGATATAAATCGGGCATTGATGGCAAGCTTCGCGGCTGTTTTTATTTATTGTTTCTAATCTTTTCAATTTTCGTGACAAAGAAAAGTTTGTATCGTGTCGAAAAGCTTTTGGTCAAAAAGTTTCGACGAAAGATAAAATTCTTTTGTGCATTTTTGTAATTATAAATGACGAAACGCTACGTCAAGCGTTGTATTATATTTTTTGTGTGAGCAATTTATCACTTATAACGAAAAATTCGTAATGGAGAATATCAACCCTTAAGCCTAAGCGCCTAAGCTAAGCTGCACCATAAAAGAGCGTATACTAATTACTTCGCTTTTTTTGAAGAGTAATTTTCATTGCTTTTGGAATTCTTATAAACTTCAAATTTAATTGAAATTTTTCGGTGTAAGACAAAAGACAGATTTATTTTAAGAGTTAGTACAATGGCATTTTTTGTTTTACTAAAAGTGGCAATATGGTTTAAGATCATGTATCATGTGTTGCCTAACCCTCGGGATGCGATTTATTCAAATTTCGAGCGTGTTCATTAGGACTCGTCTAATAAAATACCAACGTGTCCATTGTCGATCTCCGTAATGTAGTGTGATAAATAACAAAATAACCCAAACTAACTACCTAATACGTGTGAGATTTAATTTAATCCAATTGAGAAGTTATAAGGTTTGAACCGCTTCGACATAATGAGTCGAGAGTTTTTCCCTTAGATTTTATGATTCAAATAAAAATTCTCGCATGACTTAATTTGATAAAGATTGCCTTTGTGGGACCTAATTTAATTTCAAGTTGGCTCTTTGTACGAGAGATACAGTTGTGTAATTTTTCTAAAGTACTTTGCTCGCAAAAGTTTTACGCTTTTAAACAAAATTTTCTATTATTTTTTTAATAAGAAACAATGCTTGTGGCTTAAGGGTGGTTATTAAACCGCAGTTGTTTTTTAAACTTTTGTAGGTAGGTTTATGAAATTGATGGGGGCAATTTCTGAGTCGTATACTAAAACTGTGCTAAAACTATGGAAAAGTATCAGGCGTGCTATAGTAGGAGTACCTTCATAAACATACCATTTATAAAAACAACTAATATGACTGATATGAAACGGTATTTTTTTAGTTAGGGCCGATGTTTATCTGAAACGTCGAGAAATAAAATTTTGAATAAAAAATTTTATTTTTCGATTATAATACTTTTTTAAAGTAGACGAAAACGAAAAATTAAAATAAGAAATAAGAAATTATTTTAAAAAGCAATCCAAAGCAACGTAATCTTTTTTTAAAGTAAAATTTAAATAAATTTTGGATGAAAATACAATATTTGATTTAACGAAATGTAAATTTTGCCAAATTTATTCAACGACCTTTTTAGTATTTTACTGTAGTTATAGAAAAGCTCCATTTATAAGCTGAAATTTTTAGTAGTTTCAATCAGTACCTACTTCCGATCGGATAAGTATCTCTTTTAATAATAAATTATCCAATATGAAGCTTTTAACTTTTAACCTTAAAATACCTACACCTACGTCTTGGCGGAAATTGTCTTTTCAAAGTTTGCCTTATTCAGATGAAGTTTGTTTATCTTTAGTTTAGTGTTGCTAGAGTTCGCCATGTCGTTACGTAATGATTGATAGGTAGCTCAGTAGAGTTGTATTGAAAATAGTACGTCCTTCGACGGACTTTAGGCGGCATATGTATTTTGGTTAAAAGATGCCTACTTGCCTACCCAGAAACAAAAGCAATATTTCTTCAAAAGTTAAAAAAGTGACAGCTCAGTGGCAGTGAGTAAAAACAATTAATTGGTGAATGGAAATATCTTGAGGGAGGTTTTTCAGATATCAAAGAAATGTAAAAAGTAGTAATTAGTAATAGTAATCTTTTTAGAAAATTGAATGCGTTGAGTAGGAAAAGAGAAAAACGAAACTTTTTTCGAAATAGTTATTTATTTCATACTGTACGTGTATTACTACTTTCCGTCATTAATTTGAGTCCGGGAAGTGGCACATTACATCACTAGGCCGGGAAGTGTTGCTAAGTAACACTTCCCGGACTGTTTGGAGAAATTATCGTAAAGGATTTTATTTTTAAATTTTTGTTTGAAAAAAGCTTGCCGGCAGCGGGGCTTGAACCCAAGAACCTCTGGGTGAAATGCAAGGCTGCTAACCCCTACACCAAACGAACACCAAAAAACTGTTTTTTTATGAAATAAAATTTTATACGATATACGTCCTTGATATGACGTAATAATATTTTTTCTGTTCCTTACAACATAGCAATACTTGGTAAATACTAAGTGGGTGCGTACACCCGAAAATGGCAGTTACAACTCATCAAAATAAACAACTTTTGTTAATACCAATTTTTTATTTGGAGCTTTAGTTCGTAGTTTTTTTTTAATTACACGTGGTATTGTACGTCCGCATCAACTACTATGGTTATTAGCAGACGGGGCCTACAGCCTACAGGTTTAGGTGGGTTCCGAACCACCCGGACCAAGGTATTTGACACATAGAAGAATCTAGTGGTGTATGCCGGATTCGAATCAAGAACCGAATTACATTTAGACATTTCTTTTGCGTAGACGAAAAAAATGTTTTGGACAAGTGTTGTAGGAGATACTTGAAGAAAGTACTTTACTACTGTAAAGGCATTTTTTTCAAAAATCCATGGAATAGTTATCGAAATATCTTCATTTGAAATCTTTGATCGGCCGCCATTTTGTTATTGACAAAAATTCGAAATAGTTGTAAATACAAATGTTTTAGAGAATCAAAAGATAATTCTGAAAATCTTTGAATTTTCTCAATGGTCCTTAAAATAAGGAAGTCGTGACGATTGTTAGAAAAGTCTAAGAAGTGGAATAACTACGAACTGGAGCTCCAAATAAAGAATTGGTATCAATAAAATTAGCTTATTTCGATGAGCTCTAAGTGCCATTTTCGGATGTACCCACTTAGTATTTACACCCTGTATAGTAGGAAACAGGCATCGCATTTGCTTCAAAGCGACTAATCTGCCAAGCCACGCCCCCAAATAACGAGTGACATTCGAATAGAATTTTTCTATTGGTTAAATTCTGGAAACCCGGTTTACAACACTCACACAAATATAATTTGTACCAACAAATTCTAGATTTCTCGTAGATTTCTTATAATTTTATGAATACATTTGTATCGTGTGAAACTGGTTGTTACACAATAACACAATCATAAATTTGCGGGGGCGTGGCTTAGCTGCCTCCGTTCAATGAACAAAGTATAGCGTGAGTTTTGGATTTCGAGACTTTAATCGAGTTTGCTAAATGGAGGCTACGTTAGTGAATACTCTTCGATTTAGTTTATTTTTCTTTTCCGTTTCTATATACCCTAACTTGTCCTAAGTAAATACTATACGATTTGCCTTCCTCTATTATTTGTTCTTGGATTTTAATATTCATTCTGGATTCCTCAAAAACCATATCGAGCCTTTTGCATTGCTATTGGTATATTGGTATATCGTGGTTTCCAGTACTAATTTCACTAATTTACGCAATAATTAAAAACATTTTAATAAAATATTATGTTACTTGTTATATTTGTTTAGCAATTTTAGAGCAGGTAAAGAATAATTACTTTTTTTAGTGCTCCGCTTTCAGAACGTAGTATAAACAAACATTAGTGGTTTTATTTGTTTTTTATTGCTGGACGTGTAGTTCAACAAGGTACAATATAATATAATAAATTTATGAGAATGTAGAAGAAAATATGTAGGGATTTCTCCTAGGGATTCGTTCAAGTGGCCAAAATAAAGTTTAATAAAGTCGATATTGTGTTTGTACGTATGTGATATCGAACTTTCATAAAGTGGTATCCATTTTATATACATTTCGATTGTTGTGTAAATACATTTTGGATTTTGGCGTCAAAAAATTTTTCTTTTATAAGTAATTATTTTGTTTGTTACAGAGACTAAGTAACGACCACATATGTTACTTTTTGTACCAAATTTTGCGAGGTTTAAAATACATTCATTCGGCCAACGTTTTACACAGAGATCTTAAACCGAGCAACTTACTATTGAATACGACTTGCGATCTTAAGGTGACTTTTTAACCATTTTCTCGCCGATTTTTTAATCAAATTTTCGTTTTAGATATGTGATTTTGGATTAGCGAGGGTAGCTGATCCCGACCACGACCATACAGGGTTTCTTACAGAGTATGTAGCTACTAGATGGTATAGAGCGCCAGAAATCATGCTAAATTCTAAAGTAAGAACAATTTTTTTCCTAAACGGAGCGTAATTTCAAATTTTTTTAAGGGTTACACAAAATCGATAGATATTTGGTCGGTGGGTTGCATTTTAGCCGAAATGCTTTCTAATCGTCCTATATTTCCTGGAAAACATTATCTCGATCAATTAAATCACATTCTTGGAGTATTAGGCTCGCCTTCGCAAGAAGATTTGGACTGCATTATTAACGAAAAGGTAAGCAAAACTTGATAGATATTGCAAAGGAAGTGTCTTATAAAACTCATTTTATAAAAAAATTCAACTTTTCGTGTCACCTGGATAAATTTTCGTAAATAATATCTTTTACACTACTTGTGTAAGTAAGCAGAAGTTACTACAAGGGATTAATGAATTGAATTAACAAACTTCTAAAAGCGAGTCCTTAGAGATTTGGGCGAGACGCTGAAAAGTTACATTGTCAAATGAGTTAACTAAAAGTGGGATGGCGCATTTTTTTATTTCTAAACTATTTCAATAATCCATCTCGAGGTGAACATTTCAACTCGTTCCATTACTTCGCGGTCTGAAAACATTCACGTAGTATTTTTATAAAAAGTAATTTTGTTGAGAATTTTTGTAATTGGACATTTTACTGTGAAAAGATTTTTATCTACATTTCCTTTTTTTTCTTCTTTCATTTTTCATTAATCATAAAGAGTAATATAGCAGTTGCTCGTGGCCACCATTCATAAAACGCGCTTTTTTTTCCTTTCTTCATTTATTATTTTCTCGCCACGAAAATTGCAGTTAATTATTTATTTTTTTAAAGGCAAGGAGTTATCTGCAATCGTTGCCGTTTAAACCAAAAGTTCCGTGGGTCAAACTATTCCCGAACGCAGATTCCAAGTCGCTAGATTTATTGGATAAGATGTTAACTTTCAATCCTCACAAAAGAATTGGAGTCGAAGAAGCACTGGCGCACCCGTATTTGGAACAGTATTATGATCCTGCAGATGAAGTAATTCGATTAACTTGTTGGCCTTTTAATTTTTTCGTCGTGGCGGCACTACGCACTTTTGGGTATTATATAGGGAATTACCGAGGAAAATTGAATCATTCTAATTTTCCGTTCCTCGCTCATTACATTAAATCGTAGTAATATTATTACCCGAAGAGAGAGAATATAGTTCCCGTCTCATTTTGATAATTAACGTCAAGATTATAGTGATATATTAGGTAAAGCAGCTCGATATGCGTCTGGTTGTCACGTATAGATGCTGAGACTCTTGCAAAAGTGCGTAGCGGCGGCGATTTATCAAAATTTTGGGCGCTAACGAAAAGAATCAATAGTAACAGTTATTTTTTTAGCCCATTGCCGAAAAACCATTCCGTTTTGATTGCGAATTGGACGATCTTCCAAAAGAAACACTCAAAAGGTTAATTTTTGAAGAAACGATGCTTTTTAGACAAAGACATATTCCAGAACATTCGAGTAACTCGAATAATAGCGCAAATGCGATGGCAACATAGTTATTTGAGATAAACGTTTAAGAATGTGTATAGCTTTAGTTTATATTTTTTAGTTACAACTTAAAAAAGGATATTTTTGTTTTGTCAAAAAGAAAATCTAGAAACTGGCATTTTAAAAATATTTAAAGCTTTTTAACAATAATTCAAAGATTTTTTTTTAATTATACGAAATAAGTGTAGTTTAAAAAAAAACAAAGTCTATTTTTGAAAATAGTTTTTGTAATACTTATAAGAGGTTGTCACCCTAACTATTAAAATTCACAACATAAGCATTTAGTCGATGCAGATAGATACGCGATAAAATTCATCAGGTTATTTTGGATTAATAAAGGCCCTGTTGCTTTGCAAACGATTTTTTTTTGGAAAAGGTGGCAATAAATTTGGAATAAGTATGTGTGAGCACAGGTTATGTAGTTGAATTTTTTTGTTTGAACTGCAGGTTGCCGTTAAAGTTGTAAAAATTAAAAGTGTACTCGTGAGGTTTAGTCTCGGCGAGAATAATTTTATTGTGATTTAAAATTGACTTTATCAATACTCCCTACAAGGACGTATCAAGTTGGGTAGTATTGCAAGAATTTCATTACCTGGAAAGATAGAGATTCGATAAAATGAGTAATGTTGAGAAGTTTTTGTGCTTATTCAGAATCCATTTTGAATTTTCAGTCGCTACATAGATATCTGGTAACAACTGCAAAATCGTTAATCGAAAATTACTTCTATTCATTTTTGTCACCTATTCATTTTTGTGGGTAAGCAAAAGCGTGTCTCTTACAAGACAACTTTTGTCTTAATTTAGCTGACTTCGTATCTCTTCTAGCTCTCGAAATCTCCATGCTGAATAAAAGTTACTGAAAATTAAAAATTTTGAATGTGCTTTACTGCCGACATAAACAAACCTCTGTCTTTTCTAACAACACAATACTACTCACTTTGAAACACTGTATGTAATAATGTGTATATAAGAAGTCGAGAAGTTGATGTTTTAAAACTTGGGCGTTTTTGAAAAAGAAGTTAAATGACGAAGCCTTTTTTTTGTGATAAATTTGGATAAACAATAAATTAGTGTTTTCTTTATATTTTCTGTAGTTTGTAACGAGCAGTAATGTGAAGCGAGTCTGCTAATAAATAGCGAGCCGACAAACTTTTATCAGAAAAAATTTTTTTAATAAAGAAAGCACGTTTTTGTTGCGAATTACTCAAAATGAACAATAGGCTGTACGTACGAGACGAAAGTTTAAATAAAAAGCATGTTACATTCTAAAAAAAAATACTTCTATTAACAATCAAATTATAGTTGTTCATAATTTAAATAATATCAACGTCTTCGGGTACTTTTAATAAGATACATTTCTCGTTGTAATAAACTAATTTAAATGTGTGTTATATTAAAAATATTTCCCCCAAAATAATGTATGTTTATAAATCACGCACATCTTAAGAATTAATTTATCGTAACTTCTTTAGTTATAAGCATACATATTTTATCTGTGATTGCCACTTATCTATATTGATAAATGTATACCTACTTATTCGGTAGCAATTTGAAGTTATTCATTAAATGTTGTATACTTTTAAGATGTCTTCGTGCATATTAAAAATTAAAATTCTAAGTGTAGTGACGTTCTTAACCAAGTTAAATAATGTACCAGTTGTTAAAAAAAGGAATATCGTAGTTATTCGAGTGGAAACTTAAGTAAGTTATTGTAAATAGTTATTATTGTGATAGAAGGTTACAGAATGAGAAAGTTATTTTACGGTGTTGAAAATTACTATACGAAATAACTCCCATCATTTTGTACGTCACATAGTTTTTAATTAGGTTCAGTATTTTGTTCGAACTAAGAATTTTCGCTTTTATCATCGATTTGTTTCAGACAGTCAAGTACAAAGTAGCTTATAAAATTGTTACTTAAGTTCGCGTCTGAATATTGCCAAAACTTTGATTTATGATAGCTATTGTTTTCAGCCTGTGATGTAATGTTCTATCAAAAATATCTCTTAAGTAAATTTTGTTACTTAATATAAACAAAAGCCAAAAAAATTAAATAAAAATACGGCCTACACTAAACATTAACACAACCGACTTATTCGTAGATTTAAATCAGTAATCATTATGATAGAAGCTCATAACAACAAACTGATGATCATCATTAGAAATTTGTCTACGAATACTGTCGTTTATTTAAGTGTTGTTATCAACTTGTTAGTAGAATGTTAAAGTTATTAATCTTCATGGTCAAATATTGTAGCTCTTATAACTTCAAAATATATAATAATTATTACATACTGTCTTCATTATTTATTCGAACTTTAATAGATTTTAAAAAGACAATGTGGAAACTTTCAAAAGTCAAATCAAAAAAATACGCCCATCGCATAGATATTAAGGACTAAATGATTTCGCTTCAGAAGTAAGTTTTTTATTGTTACTTTCTGCAAGTTTTTTCTACATCTAATTCTATATAAATTATCCTATTTTATTAATGTTTTTGCGTACTGGTGAAAAACCACACAAGTTATAGTAGGAAAACTTCTATTTCAGAATGACTCTTTAATCCCCTTTGTAAGGTAACAAAAGAGTTTTAAATAGTTTACAAGGAGCCATAAATAAAAATATTGGAAACCAACTGGCAAAGTTTTGAATGTTTTTATTTAAAAACTCCTTGTACAGGGTGGTTTTAAACCACCTCGTATACGGTTATTATTGAAATTTGATAAATAACAACGTCTTTTTTTAAAACTTCGGTATTTGCAATTTATTAATTTAAACTATTTTTTGAAAATAACATCTCTTAAGTGAGCGCCATTACAGTTTAAACATTCTTGGCATCTTTCTACGAAATGAAAAATAATTGACGAACGACTGTCAGTTGCCCTTAGTTGTTAAACTTATTTCATGCAATTTGTCTAGTTATGGCTAATTTTCCAGTAAATCAGCGTGTTTTCGTTGTTGAAAATTTTCTTCGAACACAGCATTGTGCAGACTCAAAGGAATTTTAGGCGTGAATTTGAAATTGCCAGACACGAAAGAATACCAAAACGGGACACAATTTTGAATTGGGTGGGTCAGTTCCGAGTGCATGGTAGCGTCCTTTCAAGATTCGTTGGATCATTTCGTATAGTAAAGACGCCGGAGAACATTGAAAGAGTCCGGCAAGCAGTTGAACAGAGTCCAACGCGCTCCGCTTCAAGACTTGCAGCTGCTCTGGAAATTTCGGATAGAAGTTTTAGACGCATCCTTAAAACTGACATGCATTTTCACCCATACAAAATTCAAATCGTTCAACAACTCAAAGAACGAGATAAAGCCACGCGAAGTCAGTTTTGCCAACAATTTCTGGAAATGTTTAATCATAATCCAAACGTGCTGAATGAGTTGATAATGAGCGATGAGGCTCATTTTCACTTGGATGGCTATGTCAATAAACAGAACTATAGGTATTGGGCTGCAAGAAATCCAATGCAGTTGCATGAAAAACCTTTGCATAGCTGTAAAGTGACTGTTTGGTGTGGAATATCTGCATTTGGAATAATTGGACCTTACTTTTTTGAGAATAATAACCGAACTGTAACTATTAATTCAGACCGCTATGTTAATATGCTGCAAAATTTTGTGGCGATGGCGCTCCCCGGACTTGGGCTAAATAATCCATTATTCCAACAAGATGGTGCAACAGCGCACCAGCACGCCAAACAATGAATATTCTGAGAGCAATGTTTCCTGGTCGAATAATTTCACGTTTTGGTGATATTGCCTGGCCGGCCCGATCGCCAGATCTAACTGCTCCAGACTTTTTCCTGTGGGGTTACCTCAAAGGAAAAGTTTACCAGCACCATCCACAAACACTTCAAGAGCTGAAAGACGCAATTCGAGATGAAATTAGAAATATTGAACCTGATTTATTACGAAGAGTAATGGAAAACTTTCTAGAAAGATGCCAAGAATGTTTAAACTGCAATGGCGCTCACTTAAGAGATGTTATTTTCAAAAAATAGTTTAAATTAATAAATTGCAAATACCGAAGTTTTAAAAAAAGACGTTGTTATTTATCAAATTTCAATAATAACCGTATACGAGGTGGTTTAAAACCACCAGTATTGATTGCCGGACCCTGTATAACTAACTTACAAAGGGGATTAAAAAGTCATTTAGAAATAAAGGTTTTCCTACTATACATTTTAAGCATTAAGGTGGATTCACATGATTCGAAATTCCGCAAAATGGGTTTAAAAAAGTTTGTGCCGGAAAATTCTTAACTTATCTGGATAAGATGATATAACTTGTTAATGTAAACTCGACTGTTTTAACAATCAGTAGCTTTTAAACCCATTTTACAGAATTCCGGATTCCGGTTACTCCTACCCTACTACCAAAGAAAAGTCTATATCTCTTTGCTACTACACACAAACATAGGTGAAAGAAACAAAATTTTCACTCATCATCACTTTTATTCAACTGTATTTTAAGTTTTACTGTTCTGTACATTACAACAAAAAATTAATCACATTCTTATCTTTACATCGAAGTCTTAATTGACTACAGTTAATTAAAAGTAGTAAATATTTCAAAATCACGATGTAGAAGTAAGATATAACTTTAAAATTTTTTCCATTTTTATGACAAATTAGCAGTGGCAAAAAAAACTCATTTTGAAATTATTAATATTACACGATAGATCTCACATTTTTAATGATCTCCCATAGCTTACTCGATACTCTTCCAATTCTTGAAAATTTTTCCTTAATTATTTAGGTTGTTTAAACGAATATACAATTGCATAAATTCTACTAGAAATAAAATTTTAAAAATTAAGATTAATGCTAAAAATCGTAGTCGATAATATGATTACTATACTGGAAAAGTAAGAACATTTTAAAGTTTTTACAACACGGTATGTGTAACTAAAAACGAATATAACAATTATTATTCTTCTTTGAAATGATCATTATTTATTTCAATACGTAACGGACTTTTATTCTTTGCAGTTCCCGCCGCCGACTGTTCGTTATTATTGTTAAATCCGGGTCTATCGATTTTCTTCACGAGAATCGAAGTATTTTTTTTTGTTTGTTCGTCTACATCGGACGTACTCTCGCTGCTACTATCATCACTATCGCTCGAAGTATCGCTACTAGAACTCGACTCTTTACGTGGTTGTAATCTTTCTGATGCAGTTTTAAGTCTCTCTTTCTTTAGAGCAATTCTAGACCAAATTGTAGATGCAACAGTTGGCCTCTTTTGTGTTTTAATAACTACCGCAACTTTGCTCCTCGTTTTATTTTGATCAATATCGTCGTCGTCTAGTGGTACCTTTTTTCTTTCGTATCTATCCGAGTGAAGTTTATTTCTATAACGTTTCTCGTCAGAGTCGGTGTGCGAACTACGCTGTAACTGACGTTCACGCTTACGTCGAATATGTCTTTCTTCCGAATCGGCTCGAAGTCTCGAGCTGGATGTTGGATGATCGTCATATGGCCTTCTTAGTGTGCTTCTAGGTTCCACTCGCGTTTGATGTTCAGAAGCTAATACTGCCGGTAGACGTAGTTGAGTTCGAGTACGATTTTTTAATTTTGCGCCTAAATCGTCGTTACTATTGTGGATGATTTCAATTGGCGCAATTTGTTCCACTCGTTTCGGTTTACTACCTGTAAATTAAGAAAAATTAGAAAAACCGACAATTAATGTAACTGTAAAAGACGATTATTGTGGTTACTTATACACTTACTTATAATTTTTCGCAAGTCGCGTACGTTTTCATTTTCATTTTGCAAGGCATTCATTTGACGCTTAACTCCTAACAACTGTTTCTTCCTTTTAATCTTTTCTTCTTCTTCATCGGCATACATACGCATACGAGGAACTTTACTCTTCTTCGCCACTTCCTCTTCAGAACTAGAATCACTCTCACTTATTGTGGTTCTTTTAACACCGAGTCGTTGTAATATATTAGACTTCTCTGCGTTAGAATTAACAACTTGACGCTGCACTTTATCTTCTATAACTTCGGGAAGTTTTTCGCAAAACCTTTCATCTTGAGACCAGTTTATGGCCAAATCGCCCCAAGGATTTTTTGTATCTTCGGATACCTTTATGTCTTTGTTTCGATCAAAAATTCCTTTAAGTTGATTACGTTTAGATTCTGTAATTATGCCCCTCAATCCACCAAAATTTGGATTTCCGTATTTTTTATAATATTCACTAAACTTTTCGGCTTTCACAGGTTTTTTGTCAGTTTTAAAAGCAAATCTTAATAAAATGCATTTAGCTTTCGGATGAGCCACACCTAAACGCCAATAACCGGGTGGTACGGGTACATTAATATCCGAACTACTTACACTTTCTTCTATCTCTTCCATTTCGGCGTTACTCGTTTGTGTTTCGTCTTTTTCCAGTTCGACTTCGCGTTCTTTATTAATTAACAATATACTACGACTATCGTTTCTATTTGAATCATTTTCGTTCATTTCTTTAATAAATGGATCGCAAGGTCCTTCGACGGGCATACCCTTAATAACGATCGAAGTGAAGTATAGTGCTCTAGCGGCCGAAATTTTATCGGTCCAAACGACGTTGCAACTTTCGTCGTTTACCCACTCGATAAAAGAAGGTACGTATTTACCAAAATATTCAAATACATGTTCTGTGCTCATATCGTCGGTACCTCTCATATGTATTGCTTCGAATCTAATAGTTTTTTCATTTTCGACACTAATTCCTAAACTACTGTGCAGCTTTTGCAACTGTTCATCTGTAAAATTTTTTATTTCCGTCTGTTTCAGGCCGAAACGACTTGCGCGATCTTGTAATTTGCTTTGCTCTTCTTTATCGAATATATTTACACCGGTTGTAAATCCACTCACGTTATTACTCCAAATCTACAAAATATTTATTAAAAACAGTTAGTTAAAATCTCAAACGCTTACCCTGTTCGATAGAGGCTTAGATTTTTCAAATTCCGTTTCTTCGGGTGTTTCAACTTTATCACTTAATTGTCCTTCCTCTAAATCACTAGCATTACTATTTTCGTCGTTATCGACTTCCATAGGCACTGATAAATTGTTTTTAAATTCAATTCGTATATTCGGTCTCGTTTCTATAGATGCCATTTTTGTTTTTAAACTTAAACGTTAAAAACGTCGTGGGGTCGTGGTCTTGTGCCTGTGCTAAATCAATAAGAAAATTTGACAGTCGAATGCCGAATGTCAAATTTTAATTCAGGCAGTTCAGCTGCTCGGCCGTTGTTGAAATTAAAATAAAACGAATAAAATGCAAAAAAATAATAATAATTTTTATATACATAATTGAATCTTTTTATTTAAAAGTCATTAAAGTGCACGAAATACGAGTACAAAATATTTCTTTTAAATTACGCGCGCAATTTCTAGAAGTCACTTACGTCAACCAATCACGTCGAAGTTAAATTACGTTATTGCACTTGAATCACTTGAATTCTTGAATGTTTGTAACCTAAAAGTTTGGTGTACTTTATAATTTTAAACAAAAATGACTTATTCGAGTCAAATGGATAATTTTAGGGTAAGTATGCGTACGAATTAATAAATTAAACTACAAACTATTATAATTTTAGAGTCGCTTCTTTCAAGCTTTAAATCGGCCTCTACAAAATAGATGCGCCGAATTGACGGTGTTGATTGATCGGGGCAATATGAACGATCTACAACAAATGTTTCCTCTACTAATTGACGATATATTTAAACCTAACAGTGGCTTCTCCAACTGGCAATTGCGGACTCTAACAAATACATCTTATTCGCAAGATTTTCAAGCGTTACAACATTTCTTTTCTCCTTTTGGGCCCATGTTTAAACTTATATACAGTTTGTTGAAGGATCCTAACATCAAATTTCTTTTTAGTTTAGGTTACTTACCTGTAAGTTGGCCATTTTATTTTACCGACAAGTTTACCTAATGTAAAATTTTAGCCGAAAGTCAAGTATGGCATCGTTGGACAGAACAAGCACCCGTTTTACGTCGATTTGGTGCAGACCAATGTGCAGAGCAACAATGTTATGTCGTTGATGCTAAATCCATTTGACTACTATATTTTTCATTTTGCGTACCATTTAATTAACCCATTGGCTCAACCTACTAGCGCCGCTTGGAGTACAGTGTACTATATTCTCTGTTGCGATTACATTCTCTATTTTTTGCCAACCGAACCAGATAAGTTTATATTGCCTATATTGGATTATTATAGTGGTAAAAATCCGACATACACTCTGCCTTCGTTTAATCGGTGAGTATTTTTGTTTTCAAATTTGAAGTGTGCAATTAACGTCTCGTGCCCTTTCACTAGATCGCCAAACACATCTAGGCTGCTTCGTTCCGATACAGTCCCCATTAACAAATTACAGAACCACGAACATCATCCGAGAAACAAAATTTGGAGAAGCGAAACAATTATTACAGTATTTATCGATTTTTGGTTAAATAACGATCAAGTCTTGACTAGCAGAGATAGTTTCGATAAAAATTACGTGTCGATAAATCAGGTATATACTCGACAAGCAACAAAATTAATATGAGATGATTCGATCACTTTTTTAGTTTAAAGTCAACGAATTACCGGCTGGTGAATACATACGTATCGTACGTGTATTAGTAAAACAACTACACGCTTTTGGATCTAGTGCCAAATCGGACGACTCTCCTATGGGTGAACTTAAAAAAATCGTTATTCCTTATCTACAAGGAAGAATTTATGTATTTTTAAGACATTTAGTACATCAATGGCCTTTGGATGGCTCATTTAGACTAGTTTTGGAACTTTGGGTTAGTTTTTTGCAACCTTGGAGATATCCAGGAAATATTTTGAAGAAAAACCCGTAAGTTGTAACACAATTTGGGAAAGAAGTTACTTAAAGGAGTTATTACAGAGCTATTAGAGAAATAAATTCCGATGCAGACGATTTGACTATAGGACCCATGAATGAAGTCGATCCTATTTACATCAACTTTATAGCAGAGAATTTATTATGTTACACGGTTTTGCTTCAGCAGTTATTGCCAAGATTTACACGTGTGGATTTATCCAGCCCAAAGCTTGCTTTAATTTTATTTCGCTTGCTAAAAGTAAGTGTTTGCAGCGGAGTCAAACAACATTAACAACAGTTTTATGGAACAAAATAAATTTGATTGTAGGTTTTCTCGCAACCCAATTTGGTGACCTATCTTCGAGAAATTGAAGGTGCAGTTGGATGTGTCACAAGTTCACCGGTGCATTCTTTCACTAACAGTGCGGTCAATCAAACGTTACTTCCTCCACTGTCTCCTACTTCCATTTGGTCTTCGAATTTAAATCAAACCCAGTCTAAAGCAGGAAATTACAGCCAGGAAGAAAACGGTTGTTATACCGGTAATACAGGAAAATGGGCCATGTTGGTTAAACAGAAAATTTTGGAATACGAAGGCCCAAACTTTACTTATAAGCCTATTTTTAGCACAAATACTGCACCCGAAGTAAGTACATAAATTTACTTCTTTAAAAATAAAACTTCTGTAATGATTCTAGATTTATGAACTGTTTAGACACATTAAACTTTCGTGGGAAATGGCCGAAATGATATATCAAAGGAAGCAACAAGAATCTATGAGATTTTCTGGCACTTTTGAAATGTTAAAATCGTTATTTAGCACTCCAGAAAAATACATAGACGAATTTACACTCGAAGAACGTAAACGTGTTTCTCATTTACTCGATTTTAGTTGTGAGCATTTAAAAGCAATGTTTTATATTGATAATGTAAGTTACTGTCAAATACAGTTTTTTTTGCACCTCACTTTACGAACTTTTATTACAGCAACATATTAACAACTTCGACAAGCAAACCTCGCTGCCAAGAAGTCAAAACGACATCAACTTATATTTAACACCGAGACGAGTAAGGGAAAGAGTTCTTAAAATTAAATTTGAAGGAAATCCCGATTTATTATCCATCAATTCGGAGGAAGTAGAAATTTTGGTGAAACTCTTTTATGAATTGGCGTTAAAAATTAATGAAAAAGTGAGTTTTATGAGTGATACTTAAATCTGTACCGATAAACTCAAAACATTTTTCTTTTTTCAGTACTCGTTCAGACTTAACGAAATTTACCATCAAAACACTTTCGCAGGTGGATTAATAAGACAGTTAGTATTGCCACCCTGTACGATATACAAATACGATAAATTCAACCCCCATATTTCGCCAAGACGAATAGCAGAAAGATTACCGGCACGCTTTAGTTTTAGATATTTTGCTAGTTACAGATTTATATCGTACTTTATCTTAACTTTTATTATAAGTTACATTTTTGGCTACCAATCCTGTACGTTTCCCAGCATAATTTTTTGCTTTTGGCTTCTTTATGTATGTTTAAAAGCCGCTTTTAGCAGATACAGTATCGATGCAAGTGTGCAACTAAACGAATCAAGTACCGATGTATTGTCTAGCTTCAACGATTCTTTCAATTAGAAAAACGCATTTAAAAATATTTTTTATTTTTGATATTAAATTTATTATATAAATAAACTCGAATTAATCTAATTGAGTTTCTTCCGTTATATCACCTAGCAAGAACTTTTTTATCGACGTATATGGTGAGCATGTGGCTTTAACTTCTTCGCTGTCTCCCTAAAAATTAAATTAATTCATGATAAAGTGTCACTCCATACCGAGTGGTCCAGATGGAAATGAAATTGCCAAAATTAGTTTCTGCTAACCCTTTCAACCGCAAAAAAAATGTTACACCAATCTTAGCCCACTTATATGGGGGTCACCCTACTACAAGATCGTGGAATATTTATTAACCCTTTCGCTGCGTATCTAAACGTAGAAATCTTACAGAATGCGGAAAATTTCTTTATAACAATATTCAAATACTGACAAAAAATGAATTGAGGACATTTGGGCCGAATATAAAGCGAAAAATCCAAACGATCAAAACCATAGTTAGTTCTGATGTCTATAAATGTGCGGATACCATAAATACGTTTCTACTGTATCGCGGAACGAATCCAAGGCATATTTAAACCCAATAACTGTCTGACGCCAAATGGCGTCCTCCGCACATAATAAGGAATAGGTTGGACGCCCATTGGCGTCATCTGCAGCGAAGGGGTTAAGCGATAAGAATAATAAAAAGCTGACACTTACTGGAGGTTTCTGAACTTCGTGGTCATCAGGTTCTGAACTTTCGTCGTCGTCGTCCGAAACGCTGCAAGCTCTCTGCAAAAATAGCTTAACTTTTCTCATGCTCTTAAGAGACGATAAGCTAGAACTCCTCGTTGGTTTATTTGAAAACCCACTAAAGATATCTTCGGGAACCGTCGGGAGGCTAATAACATTTAAATCGATCAAAGATTCTCTAGATAAATTTTCTGGATATTTTTCGTCAAATTCAGATTTTACACTCTTAGTACTGCTCGAACGTGGCATAAGAGAATTTTCTTTAGCTTTCTGTTTAGTTTCTAGATATCTGATTTTCTCAGTTATAAATGACGTGTTAACCGGTCCACTGCTAAAAGAATCACAGCTTTCGTTATCGTCGTTATCTCCTAATTCTTTTTCGATGATAGTTAATAATTTTTCATATTCCGCTTTTATGTTATTACATCCTGCTGTTATTTGAATACTTTCCATATTGTGTATAGCGGATGTAACTAACTTTTGTGCCAACACCAAGAACGATCTACCGGAAGTTTTTAAAGCGTGTGTGGTGGCTCCAGCTCGTAGAGCTAAACTTCTTAAGCAGCATACGTATTTTTCTGCCTTGCTTCCTTTCTCTTTCAGGTCCATTCCCATTTCGGTCATTAAAACAGCATTTTGTAACATATACTCTATTTGATCGGGTAAATTTATTATTTTAGGAACTTGTTCGTCAGATTCCATTATTTTGTGAATGACAATTTAAACGCTAACAAACTTAATTAAAATATTTAAGAAAATAATCCTTGTGACATTTGTTGAAAATACGCGATCAAAAAGTAGGCTTTAAAACTTTTAATTTCAACCTTATACAGGATGGTCATACGTATGACACTCGGTTTTAAATGAAAAGCGATAGAAAATAATTTGTTTAAGAAGGTGTCCTCTCAAAGATACAATACATATCTTTATTTTATTGTTAATAGAAAAACACACTGACAAAGCCTTTGACGATTTTTTAGTGACACCATCTAAATAATTATGTCAAGCGATACAGAATTTTTTTCTCTTTATAGATGTGCAATTGTTTTTCTCCCTACACAACTTTTTTTTTTTCTTTTTGGAGAAGCCTGGTAAAATTTTTCAATAGAACATTGTTGAGGTTTGTAAAATAATATTCGCATGTATGCAACCGCACATGTTGTGGATGAGTTAAATCAGTAGTAGCAGCAGTAGTAGTAGCAACTTAGCCGCTCCAAGGAAAGGTTGTTCGCTTGGTGTTCAAAGAATCAAATAAATAATCACAAAACAAACATTGAATATCGGGTGGTTAATTTTACATATACTCGATACAAAAATCAGTCTATCTACATAGGGTTCCCAATAAAAAAAACAAAATTGGACACTCTTTGCAAAAAAACAGTATGCAACAGGAAATTATTCTTTTTATTCTCACTGCCTAGGAAACACTGCCTCCCGCACTAGTGTCCGTGTGTAGTATAGTGTAGTGTAGTGAACCGGGGACCTCTGAGTGAAAGGCAAGGATGCTAGTTAACCCCTAGACCACCTGAACACCAATATTAACATATGTTAAGCATGAGCATTTAAAAATAAAATTACATAAAATTTTTATTTTGCTCATTACAAAAAATATTGTACAATCCTCGTGCGTGAACGATTTTCCCGTGTTCATGCTATAATGAAGCATTCGCTCCTCCACCGCTCATGCTTCAAAACTGCGTTCACGCGAGAAACTCGTCTTCCCGCACTCGGTATGTAAATAACTATTTTGCTACGAGCCAAGTGTAGATAAAAAGGAATTAAAAAACTTTCCTTCGACTCCTTCTTGTAGTACTAATAACATTACCAAAGACTGGCAAACGCTCTATAAAGAATGTTTTAAGAGTTACAATTAATAAATGCAACCCTCAACTATTTAAAAAGAGCTAACTATAATTGTCCACTTTAATTAAAAATCTAATGTATTACATACTTAAAAACCAAATCATATAAAAACGTATTTGTTGCGAGTAGTAAACAGAATTAAGCTTAAAATGATAGATATTTAGGTGCAAATAAAACTAGTTGTTAATATATTATTAAATTTTTCTTAACAGGTATTGTACTATTATCGACGCAGTTTTCTGCAAAAAAAAATCGTTTCATCAACATTTTAAAAAAATAATTAGAAAATCACTTACATATTTAACGACCGTTCTTTAAATGTACCTTGAGCAGGACCCCTTTTTACTCGCAGCTTTTTCGGCGAATATTTACGGCTTCTGTTAAAAAAAAATTGTGTAACTACCTCAAACGATAACTTCGTACTTGTAACTTACGTATCAGCCGAAGAACTAGCACCTGCTACTTGCTCTAAATCGGCGACTGTCCTCTCAAATGAACTGCTATTTGATTTTCTTTCGGCTTTTATTTTTCTTAAAGATTTTCTTTTTTCTGGAGACTTCTTTATTGACTTGATAAGTGATTCATTAAAGACTCCGCTTTTGCTTTTTCTTGTTTTTGTATCTTGAGGCGACAACTTCTTAATATTTCCACTTGCACGTAAGCTTAGTTTCTCTTTTTTTTGTTTAGACCTTGTAAATCGAATCGGTTCGACTAATTTTTTCCTTTCGAAGAAGAAAAGATTTCGTATAAATTTAACAAATAAAAGTAATAACTTACTTCGACTTCCTTCTCGTAACATAAGCAGTTCCTTCACGATTTTGAGGAGTTTTCTCGGTGGAATCAGGTACTGCAGATACTTCAGTTCGTCTTCTTTTCAATACGGTAGTTGCTGGACTGGCTGAATTTGTAGGAGACCTGCAATATGTAAAAGTTGATATTAAAGAGAGCACAATATGAGGGTTACACGATTATCATAATGTCATATAATTTTAGTCAGTTAAATGTAATAACCCACAGCTTTTTAAAGCTTAAATTGTGTTTTTGGTTACATAACACTCAGAAGCCAATGAGTTGGGCGTGTGCTTTTGTTTATGTAGGTTGCCGATCACTGTGCTGGTTCTGGAGTATCTTCTGAACAATCTGAACTACCAAAACTCCAAATGCACTGAAGAAATAAAATTAATGAAAGCTCGACGAAATGATTTTTGTCTTTTTAGAGAATAATGCAGATTATGAAAACTCATTTGTGTCCCTCATTTATACCAATGCATCCTAGCACTACGGAGTAATAATTTATGTGCTAGAAAAGATGCACATTGCACATGTCCCTACAATGAGATGAGTACAGTTGTAAATAGTTAGTGGTGCCTAGTTAGGCTACAAGTAGTAATGATACAATCCTAAAATTAAATTAGAAAAGCTATTTCAACAATGCTAAGAATTAGAATAAAATAGTGTAATGTGCCAATAGAAAGCATAATAATTCCTGCACAGAAACACTCGAGAAACCCACCTAAAGCTGTAGTAGGTCCCGTCTGTTAATAACATTAGCAGTTGAAACGGAAGCAAAAAACCGCATGTAAAAAAATAGGACAAGAACTCAAAGCATACTAGGACAAAAAACAAATGCCCATCAATAACAGTCACCTTCACTATCATACCGCATAAATGGCAACCAATCCCTGTTAGTAATTTACTATGTATTTTAAAATACCAGCTATTAAAGCACTATCAATCGCCTAAAATTGTACTTTGTAGTTTACTTACATGCTATGTTTTGCAGAAGTTGGTATAAGACCCAAACTGCAACATCAATATTTTTTTTAAATTTTGTTCAATTCAATAACAATTCTTTACTGACCTTTTTAAAGGTTGTTCTTTCACAACTGCTTCAATCTCTGCATCTGATGATGAAGACAAGGAGGATGGCGGTTCAAACTGAAATTTTAAAGAAGAATTAAACAGATAATATATTAAGTAAGCAATCGGTTGTACCTCGGCCATGATCACAACACAAATGACACACAAATGAAATATTCAAGAAATTTGAGATCCTCGGATAAGGAAATTAAGTTTGTCGATGTCATAGGCATAGACAAAACATGCATTCTTTAATTTTACAAGCTCATTAGGTTGATGGGTTGCAATTGACTTTATTTTTTATGCACTTTAATGACTAATTTCATAATTTTGAAATTACTAATTAAAGAGTTATTAGACATTGTTTACACTAATTTTGTCAACTAATTTACTGAAAACTGTTTTAACTGACTGCATAAGAGTTTATTTCATATTTATATGGTCAGTACTAGTGGTAATCTTATCTTATCTCGTGTCCATTACAATTGTGATTATGGTCAATTTGTGTAAGTCAATTTGGTGTTTAGTAGGGTATTATGTGTTGTAGTTACTTATTGTTCTTTGTAAATATAATACTAAATAAACAGAAAAAACTAAATACTGACATTTAAATAATGTGGCAGGTTAAAAGCAACGAGCTTCAACCTAAATGAAATCCAATACAGAATTATTCTTACCTTAGGAGCAGAAATTTGTTTAGATTTAAATGCGCAATCCCTCTTATTTGTGTTAACACCCTCATCATTACACAATCTCTCTATTGTCTCTTCATCATCTGAACTTACTTGTGATGTGCTGGATAAATTTAAATTTTGTGCGTAACCAGTGGCATAACTAGTAGAAGGTTGCGGTTCTAGTTCACTTCTATTACCGTCGATGATGGAATAATTTTCGTACTCGAAAGAAAAGAGACTTCCAGTTTACTGTTATTTAAATCTTCAACCAAGCTTCCATTAAGCGAATTGCTGCTGCACGGTTGTGATAGGGGAGAAGTTGGTACAGATAATAAATTATTATTAGACTGTCTCGCTTTCTTGGATCTTGGCTTCACGTTGACATTTT